>OX243975.1:1692406-4092406 GCA_945859745.1 Synanthedon formicaeformis
CTGCGAGTGCCCGAAACTGGAATCATCGCCGACCGAGACGCGCACGGTCAGAGACACACGGCTGCGACAACAGGCGCAACGTGTCGAGTACCGCACTTGCGGCGGTGGCTCGAAAACACGTCACTTTGAACCTTGCGTCGGGCCTGGACGCGTTAAACGCGTGCGCGTTTCGTCACTATACCGTCCGACAGCCTGTCGGCTACCGACACCGGTCCGAAGGTAGACGCGTGAACGACTACCGCCGGACTCCCGACGCGGCGCTTAGACAGACATCGAACGGGTCGCGATGCATTACTTGGAGAGAAGTGCACGCCGTCCGCGAACGTCGACGCGAGCGCACCGTGCCGCCGCAACGTTGAAACGAGTCCACCGTGCGACGACATCGTGAAACGCCCGCGTACGCCGCGAAATGACGATGAATCTCTCCGTTCGTTCATTCGAGTTTCGCAGGTTTACCCCTGAACGGTTTCACGTACTGTTGAACTCTCTCTTCAAAGTTCTTTTCAACTTTCCCTCACGGTACTTGTTCGCTATCGGTCTCGCGGTAATATTTAGCCTTAGATGGAGTTTACCACCCACTTAGGGCTGCACTCTCAAGCAACCCGACTCTTAGGAGAGTGCCTCTCGCCGCCTCCCTCCGTCGCTACGGGCCTGGCACCCTCTACGGGAAAACGGCCCCGTTCAAGACGAACTTGGACGAGAGCGGGGACGACGAGAAAGCGGCACCTCCCGAACACCACATCTCCCGCGACCGGGAAGACCGCGGGATTCAGTGCTGGGCTCTTTCCTGTTCGCTCGCCGCTACTAAGGAAATCCTGGTTAGTTTCTTTTCCTCCGCTTACTAATATGCTTAAATTCGGCGGGTGATCCTCCCTGATCTGAGGCCAACATTATAAAATTACGAGGCAGACACGATATCCGTTAACGGAGTGCGCACACATGACGTACACACACACCGCTTCTTCGGACGTCGAGTCCGCCTACAATGTATATATTTTATTCGCAAGTCTGTGTACCATTAAAACGAACGCTCATCTCGAATTAACGCGAAGAGTCGTAGGCGTATTTAACGGTGTGCGCGTGTTGGAGTTTTAAAAAAAAACACAAACACATACACACAAAACAGACGCACTCGTAAAATACAAAAATATTTAAACGGACGAAGAAAATTCGAACCGTCACTCTGCGCGCTATTGCTAACACGCAATGTGGCATTTGTTTTTATGCAGCCGGCCCTCAGACAGGAGTGGTCCTGGATGTGTCTCCACGGACCGCAATGTGCGTTCGAAATGTCGATGTTCAAATGTGTCCTGCAGTTCACACTATGACGCGCAGTTAACTGCGTTCTTCATCGACCCGCGAGCCAAGTGATCCACCGTCCAGGGTAATGTTTTATTATTTAAAAATGAGACAATAAATAAAATAAAAATTTTATTAAAAAAAATGTATACCGCTCTGTGTGTTTATAGACTCGAAAACGGTGCGGATTTTTACCATTCACAAAGTCTTTTGTGTATATCTATTAATATGTTTGTAATGTGTGTGTAATGACACAAAACAAGACACGTTAATGATCCTTCCGCAGGT
The DNA here is from genome assembly GCA_945859745.1 of Synanthedon formicaeformis. Lineage (NCBI taxonomy): Eukaryota > Metazoa > Arthropoda > Insecta > Lepidoptera > Sesiidae > Synanthedon > Synanthedon formicaeformis. The sequence goes on from OX243975.1 coordinate 1,693,994, forward strand.
TCCCCTACGGAAACCTTGTTACGACTTTTACTTCCTCTAAATGATCAAGTTTGGTCAACTTCCCAACGACGCCGACGGCCGTGAAGCCACCGCGTGTCGGTCCGAAGACCTCACTAAATCATTCAATCGGTAGTAGCGACGGGCGGTGTGTACAAAGGGCAGGGACGTAATCAACGCGAGCTTATGACTCGCGCTTACTAGGAATTCCTCGTTTATGGGGGACAATTGCAAACCCCAATCCCCAGCACGAAGGAGTTTCAACGGGTTGCCCGGGCCTCTAGGCCAGGGAGAACATGCTGATTCCTTCAGTGTAGCGCGCGTGCGGCCCAGGACATCTAAGGGCATCACAGACCTGTTATTGCTCAATCTCGTGCGGCTCGAAGCCGCCGGTCCCTCTAAGAAGAATTTGAATACGCAGCGAGTGAGTAGCGCGACACGAGTGCCACGCACACCTAAATCGCTACGCCTATTTAGCAGGCTAGAGTCTCGTTCGTTACCGGAATTAACCAGACAAATCGCTCCACCAACTAAGAACGGCCATGCACCACCACCCACCGAATCAAGAAAGAGCTGTTAATCTGTCAATCCTTCCGGTGTCCGGGCCTGGTGAGATTTCCCGTGTTGAGTCAAATTAAGCCGCAGGCTCCACTCCTGGTGGTGCCCTTCCGTCAATTCCTTTAAGTTTCAGCTTTGCAACCATACTCCCCCCGGAGTCCAAAATCTTTGGTTTCCCGGAAGCTGCCCGCCGAGCCATTGTAGTAACGTCGGCGGATCGCTAGATGACATATTTACGGTTAGAACTAGGGCGGTATCTAATCGCCTTCGAACCTCTAACTTTCGTTCTTGATTGATGAAAACACCTTTGGCAAATGCTTTCGCTGTTGTTCGTCTTGCGACGATCCAAGAATTTCACCTCTAACGTCGCAATACGAATGCCCCCAGTTATCCCTATTAATCATTACCTCGGAGTTCTGAAAACCAACAAAATAGAACCGAGATCATATTCTATTATTCCATGCACGAAATATTCAAGCAGCTTTTTGAGCCCGCTTTGAGCACTCTAATTTGTTCAAAGTAAAATTGTCGGCCCATCTCGACACTCACTGAAGAGCACCGCGATAGGATTTGTTATATTGAACCGGACGTTTTACCGTCGCGGCTCACCGACGATATGCTCCGCAAACGTGTCAGTATCACCGCGGATGCGATGCACCGACAGCGCGCAGCACAAATGCAACTACGAGCTTTTTAACCGCAACAATTTTAGTATACGCTATTGGAGCTGGAATTACCGCGGCTGCTGGCACCAGACTTGCCCTCCAATTGTTCCTCGTTAAAATATTTAAAGTGTACTCATTCCGATTACGAGGCCTCGTAAGAGTCCCGTATCGTTATTTTTCGTCACTACCTCCCCGTGCCGGGAGTGGGTAATTTGCGCGCCTGCTGCCTTCCTTGGATGTGGTAGCCGTTTCTCAGGCTCCCTCTCCGGAATCGAACCCTGATTCCCCGTTACCCGTGACAACCATGGTAGTCGCAGAAACTACCATCGAAAGTTGATAAGGCAGACATTTGAAAGATGCGTCGCCGGTGCTGGACCGTGCGATCGGCAAAAGTTATCCAGATTCATCAAAATTAACGACTTCGAACGCGAGGCTCTCCGCCGATTGGTTTTGATCTAATAAAAGCGCTCATCCCATCACTGGTCAGAGTTCTGATTGCATGTATTAGCTCTAGAATTACCACAGTTATCCAAGTAACCGAAGTAAGATCTAAGGAACCAAAACTGATATATTGAGCCATTCGCGGTTTCGCCTTAATACGGCTTGCACTGAGACATGCATGGCTTAATCTTTGAGACAAGCATATAACTACTGGCAGGATCAACCAGGGAGCTACCACCATATCTAGCAACACCGTCGAATCTCGGCGCAATGTACGCGAGATCGACGAGTTCTTCGATAAGGCTCCATCGTTGTGGCATTTATCATCCATAACGACGGCTCCTCCAGATACGACGCAGAGGAGACATACATACAGATACTACTACAAGTATCTGTGTGTATTCTTCTCTCTTGCGTATTTTTATTAAGAGACAATTGTGTGGCTGGCACACAATCGCGCTCTCGATACGAACGTTCGCAACAGACACTTTTCACATCACATCTGTGCGTTGAACACAGATGATTTTTGTAAAACAGTCTCGAATTCGTAATACAGAAACGAAACGCGCCCGGTGACAGAGAGTATCAAAAGAAACCTCTGTGTTAAATTATGTGATACAGGCACCACAAACAACGTGTGGAAACAAACTCCGATAAACTCAAAAGTGTTTAATCTTTTGAGCTGTTCGCTCTCTGTTATTACAAGTAACAGTAGTGCGAACATGAAACGGATAAACGACACCATAGTTGTGTTTTCGAAAGATGAAAACCGTGAACGCGCGCACTGCGCACGCGCAGAGCGCACGACGACAAACTTTAAAAACACGAACATCGAGTGCTACCTCTTCTCTGTTCCGTACTACAAACGACGCACCAACACGAAGCGTGCCCGGTCGCCGCCTGTTCGGAACAGATAGTAACAGCTAGTTGTTTAGTGTTTTTCCGTTTGAGAACCAAGTTTCTTTTCAACTTTTAGCGCCTTCGATTTCAGCTTTCGAAAACATATATACGGTTGCACGGCAATCTAAATAGAGCCTTTTCGATACAAGGCTTTGAAGGCATAGGTATGAAGAAGAAGAAAAAAAAAAAAAAAAAAAAAGAAAAAAAAAAAAAAAAAAAAAATGTCCGACCGCACGAGGACATTCAACTAAAACACGCCCCTGTCGGTGACGCAGGTGTGGGTGTGGGTGAGTAAAAAAAAAAAATTAAAAAATTAAAAAAAAACAGGCCACGAGTAAAACGTCCTGAAAGAATAACATGAACAGTGCAACGCAAATAAATGTCCTTGTGGGTGCCGCAGGTGGGTGGGTGTGCAAGTACGGTGCGTGTGAGAAGGGCGAGAGTAATAAAACAAAAACAAAAGCAAAATCGACAGTGCAAATCAAATAAATTTCCCTGTCGGTGACGCAGGTGTGGGTGGGTCCGGGTGGGTGGTGAGTAAAACGAGTAAAACGTCCTAAAAGAATAACATGAACAGTCCAACGCAAATAAAGGGGATTGGGTAACTTTGTATGGAGGGTTGGCATCATTTTTTTTTTCTGGCGGCCATTGATAAAAACTATTGTCGTTTAAAGTCCTTGCAAAAATATGTTATAATGTGCAAAAAGAATTACTCCAAACTATATCGAACGAGAGATATAAGGATTTAAAGATACGAATTTTACGCCTGGTTGCTCTTCAAGAACAAGCAATAAAATGAAAAAAAAAAAAAAAAAAAAAACATTATTTTTTGTATTTTTAATTTAAAAGTTAATGAAAAAAAAGTTACTAATCATCATTTTCTTCGTCATAAACTTCATTTTCTATGTCATTCCTTATTATAGTGTCCAAGAACTGCGCCGGAGGAACTACATCTTGGTGTCTTCCCCATCTCATGTACCATATTATTGACATCACATGGGAACAACAACCTAATGTCCGTTTCCCTACGACACAAGAACAATAGTGCCCTAATAATGCATCAGATCCTTGTAATCCTCGTCCCAAGAGAATATAAACATAATACATTTTCCTCCCAGAATGACGAGATTGTATTCGACCTCTCAAAAGCCATGAGAATACAGTTGAGGCTTTTTAAACCCCTTGAATTTGGTTTTTTATATATCTCAATAACATACGATCCGTTTTTAACGTGCTCTCCATATGGTTGGGGAGCCCAAGAGGGGATTTCTGGAGTCACTCGAGCGCGTCAGATTAGGCTATGGTAGATTAATTACATGCTGAAAAGGGTGCATTTTAATAATCTGACGATTTGGTTGGTGGGGTTGGCTAAAATTTTAAATACAACTCGAACGCGTCAGATTTTCAGAGGGGATGTTAAGTGAACCTAAACTAAACTCCCATTTAAAATTCAGACGATTCGGATGTAACGCAACCTCGTGGTAGCTTTTTGAAAATGCAAAAAATATTTTTGACGATTTTCATTTTGTAATACTCGAGCGCGTCAGATTTTCATACAGACGGTTCAGCCTAAAGTCCTGATCGTGCTGATTCTTAATCTGAGGATTATATGGAGGATTTTTTAAAATACAGCGCCTACAAAATTTTAAACGCCTGTAGACGCTCACCCCACCGCTGAAATGAAAAACTTCATATAACCTTTTTTCTTCTTACCATCCAATCTTCAAAGTCCAATAGGTCCCCACGACGCTCGAGTGACTACACATTTAGCATCGTGGGCTCCCTAACCAATAGTAGCTACGTGCTTGTTGGATCTGGTACGTGCTTGTTGGATCATAAAATCCAATTCAGAAGTAAATCAGTGTCCAGTTAGAAAGGCCAATCTTCATTTTCAACAAAAATCACACAAAGTCCAGGAGAGAATGCTAAGTCGTTAGGTAAGGTTTAATGAGATAAACAAGCACACACGCACACAATACAATGGTCAAATGGTGAATGTTGTTGCGACGGCAGGCGACGACGGGGTTAGGGAGGGGTTTGGCTGAACCATTCGTCGATTTGGGACTTTTGTGAACGTGAATCTATTTCTAGGAAGCGTTTTGTATCAATAACTGTTAAATTATGTATTTTTTACATCGAAGTAGTGTACATAGACGATTATAATCGAAGTAGTGATTTAAGTAATATATAAAGCCAAATATCTCAGCTTCGATGTTATTTAGCGGTATAGTTCCATAATAATAAATGCTACTTTCGAACTGATTTTTCAAATTATGCTACTTTTATGAGTGGCCGCCAAAGTTGAAAATGATGCCAACTTTACCCAAACCCCTTTCCATGTGGGTGCCGCAGGGGGAGGGCGATAGTAAAAAAACAAAATAAAAATAATAATAATTAAAAAAACATCCCACTAGTATGTATGTCGTAATAAAAGCAAAATTGAATGAATGAGTGAATGTGAGTGAATGGAAGTGAGTGAGTGAGTGGGTGGGTGGTAGTGAGTATGGGTGGTAGTGGAGTGTGAGTGGTAGTGAGTGGGAGTGGTAGTGAGTTGGAGTGGTAGTGAGTGGGAGTGGAGTGTCAAGTGACAGGGTGGATGGAGTAAGAGTGAGAGAGCTCGCGTCGTCCGTTGTACTGTACTGTACATGTATGTATATAAGTTGACAATTGGCGGCCCGTCGCTTGCTTTTTTGCTCGTGTGTATGGTATGTGTGTGCACATGTTAACTATAACCATTATTAAATCATTACCTGTACTCACTCACTCTGCTCTGCTCTGCTCTGCGTGCGTCTGTCTCCCGCTCGCCTCAATCTGGAAAATGCAAGGTAAATATATCAATATTATTTTTATTAAAGACATTTCACATACACATACAGCGTTTAATTACACATCGTTATGAAGTTATATCAAAATCGGTTCAGTGTTTTAGAAGTTTTTTTTTTTTTTAATACGTACCTATATAGAGATATCAAAATATTACGATATTTGAAATATGTTAACGATAATAAGAAAAAGAAGCAATTTTCATTCTTTGAAACTAAAATCTTGATTATTTGATGTTTATTTATACTTATTATAAAGAAAAAGTAATGCAAAATGGAGTATTTAAATATAAATAACTAGCTGTTAATATAACAATGCAATGCAAACAAACAATCAAATCTTTCCTCTTTACAATATTAGTCGTAATATATCTATCTACCTAAGTCGCCTTTAATTCGTAATGTATTCGTAATAAAGCGCTTCCATGTCCTTCGCTTCTCCCGGCGTAGCAAGAGGGTATCCTCGTTAATGAGCCGGTCAGACAGAGCCATAGCGTCTTCCGCTATGGCGTCGATTGCCTCTCTGTGGCTTCACGTAAGTGCCCTTGAGCTTCTTAGACGTGTCAGCAATCTTCGCCAACACGGATATGCTCGACATATAATCCGTGTGAGCAGCTGTGGAGATGAGTCGGCATCATCCACATTAAGGTAAATTTTACCTCTTTGGCTCGAGAGCGAGCCGTTCGGGTCTCGGTTACAAGGGCAAGCAGCTCTTGCTCAGCCGCTGCCTCCTTTTTCGCCCTCTCCGCCTGTACCGCGTCGGCCTTCGCCTTGACGCGGCCGATATACCGATTTCACACATCCGTCTCAGGAGGACGTGTCTGTCTCTTCCGCCAGAAGCGCTTTGGCCTGTTCCCGTCCGCCCAGTCCGACTTTGAGCAGGCGGTCTTCAGGCTCTTGAGCCTGAAGAGCACTTCCGCCGCCCCTGGCCGAGCGTTGCCTTCACCGCGCTGCAACTCAGCAAGGACACTCTTGCCCACCTTCCCCGCACCGGGCGTCAAAGACGCCCGTTGCTCAGACCACCTGCCGAGTTGCGCGACAGGCGGTCCCCCCTTAGTGACGTCGTGTGGTTTTTTAAATTCCATAGGCGTCCCACGAGTATGGCGGAAAAAATGGTCCGTCCGAGCAGTGCCGCCTGTGCCCGGATAAGCCTAGGATACCCACAATTGGTAGCGGTGGTACTGTATGTCACTCTCTGCGTGTTTCTCCTCAATCTGGAAAATGCAAGATACATCTCTTAATATTTGGTGTATATATGCTATTTTATTTGTAATAATATATAATAATATACAATAATAATACTTGTAATACTATTCTTTTCTTTAAATAATTCAACTCTTATGTTAACTTATTAAAAACATTTCACATACTTTTCAGCATTTATTGCCTATCTTTGAAGTTGGACCAATTAATTACACGTCGTTATGAAGTTATATCAAAATCAGTTCAGTAGTTTAGATGTTGTCGTAATATATCTATCTACCTAAGTCGCCTTTAATTAAGTATTCATAATAAATTTCATTAAACTTTCGAAACAAAATTAAATTATACAAAAAATTGTCTATTGTATCAGTTTTTTCCCTAATTTTACCATCGAAAACAAACCTTTCTTGTATCCCTGACAACTTGTATGAAAAGTTTCATGATGATCGGTTAAGTAGTTAATGCGTGAAAAGGTAACAGACAGCTTTAAAAATGACGATACTTCCATACAACCTTTTACCTCCCCCTTTCAACCCTTTTTTCGCATTAAAAAGTAGCCTATGTCCTTTCTCAGGCTCTAGACTACCTGTGTACCAAATTTCATTTTAATCGGTTTAGTAGTTTTGGCGTGAAAGCGAGACCGACAGTTACTTTCGCATTTATAATATTAGTATAGAAGTATAAGATTTAATCACTACAAATAGTAGATACTTTTCCTTTAATCTTCTTTCTGTCGTTATAAATTTCATTAAACTGTATGAAATCCTGTGAAATCTACAAAAGACTGACATAAACGTGAACTCTGCTTTTGTCAATTTTAACGCGCCTTTGCACTATATACACACTCAAACTTACCACCTACAATCATATACCAATTATATGTATGTGTGATATGTATTTCTTTTATTTTTTGTTGTTAATAAGCGCCCTCTACTGCATAAGAATCGACATAAACGTGAACTCTGCTTTTGTCAATTTTAACGCGCCCTTGCACTACATACACACTCAAACTTAACAGCTACAATCATATATTATACTAATTTGTATAATTATGTATGTGTGTGTGTGATCTGTATTTTTTTTTATACAAAAAAAAATCACATTTATTTTCTTAAAAAGCGGCCTCTACCGCATCAGAATCAAACTACAACGAATTCTGTGAAATCTACAACACATATCGTGACATAAACGTGACCTCTGCTTTTGTCAATTAACACGCTCTTGCCCTCTACATACACATTCAAACTTAGCAGCTACAATCATTTATTATACTAATTTTTATAATTATGTATATAAGTATGTGTGATCTGTATTTTTTTTTAATTTTTCTTGTTAAAATATAAAAAATGACATTTATTTTGTTAAAAAGCGGCCTCTGCCGCGACAGAATCGAACTATAACGAATCCTGTGAAATCTACAACAGACCAATTTATCGTAACAAACGTGAACTCTGCTTTTGTCAATTTTAAGCTTAGCAGCTACAATCATCATATATATTATTATCATATATATCATCATATATATTATCATATATATCATCATATATATCATATATATTACTTATTATTTGTTCACAAAATGTATGTGACATATGTTTTTTTTATTTTTCTTGTTAAAATATAAAAATTGTCCGAGTAAACATGTATTTATTTTCCTAAAAAGCGCCCCCTGCCGTATTAGAATTGAACTACAAGAAATCCTTTCAAAGGACGGATGCAATGTGGATTTTTGAAATTATTGACCTATATTAGAAATGTATAAAATTTTGATTATTGACCTAAAATTACTTGAAGGGTTGCCAGTAGTGCATTTTTTTTCCCTCCGGAGCATTCCGTCTATTTTCCTAATTGGTCAACTTGACCATTCAGTCTACTTTCCGGTATTAAGTACTTACTAACTAACCAATGATAGATTTAAAGTTTTTTACATGTAAGAAAGAAAGTCCTTGAAGCATTATAGAAAAAAAATAATTTAAGAATACTTGAATTAGTAATTAATAATTCAAAATATTACAAAACGAGCCAGCAATATTACTTTTGTAATCATTTCATTAAAGAAACTACCTAAAACGAATTTTCTCAAAGGACCCAGACAGATCGATTTCTAGACCTAAAAAAACCCATAACCCTACATTTTCGTCATAATCGTTAGAGCCGTTTGCGAGATCGTCGTGGCATACAATAATTCCTCGTTTAGTATTATCCTTACATATTATAAAACAAAGTCCTCCCCGCCTAGTCTGTCTGTTCGCGATAAACTCAAAAACTACTTCACAGATTTTCATGCTGTTTTCTCCTATGGATAAGAGTGGTTTTCGAGGAAGGTTTTTTTAGTATATAATTTTCAATGCGGGTGAAGTCACGGGCATCAGCTAGTTATATATAAGATTTTGCATAAATTTGCAGTTGTGAATGGCAGTTGTGTTATCATTAAATAACTATTTCATTGTCACTTGTTTAATTTAAAAATATATTGTAGTTAGATTCTAATGCGGTAGAGGGCGCTTTTTAGGAAAGAAAATTGGATCCAACTTTACTGTGATGGGAAATATCGAGTCTTGGACAAAATTTGGCACACACAGTTTTTTTACCTGGATTTATCATATAGGGTACTTTATATTTCTTATCCTGAAAAAATGTTGGGTCCCGAAGGATTGTGTCTAAAAATATAACAGCGATGAAGATTTATATATATTACTAGATGCTGCCCGTATTAAAAATTAAAAAAAAAAAAAACTATTCTCAGATCTCCCAAGTACATATAAAATTTCATCAAAATCAGTTGCAGTTTCGGAGGAGTACGGCAACTAACACTGTGACACGAGAATTTTATATATTAGATATTATACTAGATGTCGCACGCGACTTAGTCTGCGTAACTTAATAAAATTAGCGTATGTTACTGGTTCTCTAGCAGACAGAAATAGCAAGATGATGATAATAATAATAATATGTTACTCTCTGATAATATAGCTTGCCACCAGTGAAAATATTTTTCAGATCGGTCCAGTAGTTTCGGAGCCTATTCAATGCAAACAAACAATCAAATCTTTCCTCTTTACAATCCTTATCCTTACTAATATTATAAATGCGAAAGTAACTCTGTCTGTCGCGTTTTCACGCCAAAACTACTGAACCGATCGCCATGAAATTTTGCATACACGTTGTCTGGGACACCAGAAAGGACATAGGGTACCTTTCATCGTTCAATGCGGACGAAGTCACGGGCACCAGCTAGTATTTGATAAAGTAAGAATCAAAAGTTAAAGCTGTTTACAATTTTATCTATACTAAATAAGGAGGAAAGATTTGTTTGTTTGTTGCATTGAATAGGCTCCGAAACTACTGGAACAATTTGAAAAATTCTTTCACTGTTGGGAAGCTATATTATCAGCGAATAACATATTAAGTAACATTTTATAAAGTTACGTGGACGAAGTCGCATGCAACAGCTCGTTAGGTGTTGCATAGGTATGGAAAATTATAACATCTTTTCATTCAACAAAAAATAAAGCAAAAATAATTACCATATAAATAATCCAAGTGTGCAGGTAGAGAATATGCAACATGGTGCCAGCCACATATGTATGTGGCTGGCACCTCTGTCAGCCTCTCCATCACGCTTCTCGTCGATCTGAAAAATACCAGGTGACATTCGTTAAATGTTGCCTTCAAATGCAACTAAAACTTACAAGGAGAGGGCGGCCACCGGACTACTGGGAAAATAAAGTCTCACTAGTTCGGTCAACCAGACTGTTAACCGAACTACTGGGAATACACCAAATAATATAATGTCGAGATCATATCCTTAAATATTATAAAACAAAGTCTCCCTCGCCGCATCTAGCATTTTCACCAATGGATAGAGGAGTTCTCGAGGAAAGTTTTAGGATATAATTTATAAAGTTACGCGGGCGAAGTCGCGGGCGGCAGCTAGTTTGCTATAAAGAAAGTGATAGGCGTTTATGATATTCATAAATGAAATGCTACTAACTACTGTGATATTAACTTTTTTTTTAAATGTAAAGATCGTCAGACAGGCGGACTGATGGCCCATTTGATGATAAATGATTGTATTCTTCATCTAAGCTTTTAACACAATCGAATATTAATGAAGAGAGAGGAAAGTCTAGATATTTTTGTACAATGTTTGTAATCAATAAATTTAAGAGATGTAGCGCCTCTTTCACAAACGTCAAGTAGGCCAAACTGACATTTAAAGTCACCGGTAACCGGGGATAATGGAGCTGATATACCTTTGTTTGTACGGTAAACATCCCAAACATTAAATAGAAAAAAATTTAAAAAATCGGCTATCGAATGATGCAGTAATCCGAGTGCATAATTCAATATAACAGAAAATGATTTCTAAAAGTAACTAATCAACACTTTATTACATGTAGTTTGTGAAAGAGGCCCGTAGACAAACAAAGTTAGCTACAATTTTTTTTTTTAAAACTATGATTCAATTTAGCTTTATTTTTTTTATGCAAAACTTATAGAATCAACTACCTAATGAATTTATGACTGCATTCAATAGCACAGTTACTTGGGATTACAAAAAAAAAAAGTACAAATTTGGATAATTTGTGATCAATAAATCGAATATGGATAATTTCCTAACAAAAAAAAGTAATAATTAAAAATGAATTTCCACAAAATATATCATTTTTTTGAAAAGAATATTGCGCCATCTGTCGTTTACTTTCAAAAGCATCAGGACGCACGATAGTTCAATTTCCGAACTGTGGCCGTATTTCAATCGTCGCCAAATCACACAATTTACAATAGACAAAAAGTTAATTATCCTTACTTGATCCTTACCTACATATTATAAAACAAAGTCCTCCGGTCTGTCTGTTCGCGATAAACTCAAAAACTACTGCACCGATTTTCATGCTGTTTTCATGCATGGATGGAGTGGTTCTCAAGGAAGGTTTTAGTATACTTATAATTTACAGACACGGGCAGCAGCTGGTCTACTATACTTAATGGACGACTCATGCTACTAAAAGTGAAAATGCAAATGTTTGTGATAATATGAGCATGGATATGGATGGATGTTTGTTAATGCTATCGATAAAATACTAATTTTAGTATTTTATCCACGTTAATAACTCTTTTACTCAAAAACGACAACGGATTTAGATGAAATTTGGCACACAGGTAGTTTATTATACCAGAATTTACATACAGACCTTATACGAAAAAAAATAAAAATAAAAAGAAACCATCCTTTTTTGTACCTCTGAAATGAGCATCAACTTTTTACTGTACTTTGATACTAACGAAGGTTACTTAGGTATTGGTCTTCATGCAACTTGAAACTTTTAAAACAGTACCTACACCTGGAGGTGTGGTGGATACAGTCATGTCTAGTCTAATACTATCCTTACTTTCTTACTAAACCTTGTAAACCTTGTAAATATTACTAAGCTGGTGCCCGCGACTTCGTCCGCGTTCTGGATAAAAGGTACCCTATGTCCTTTCTGGTGTCCCAGACAACGTCTAAGCAAAATTTCGTGGTGATCGGTTCAGTAGTTTTTGAATGAAAAAGCGTAACAAACAAACATTCACATTTATTAAGGATAGTAAGTACCTAAGTATAGATTCACCAGGTAGCGAGCGTCCCTTCTCACAAAAAAAATTATTGCGTCGTAAACTAGTGTGTAATTAATAGATTGAAATCGTTTATCGTGCTTAGGCAACCTAGAGTAAAGCCACACGTAGCACTAACAAAAGACCAAAAACTGCATATATTATCTCAATACAAAAATGTCTACCTACTCGGTAGGTAGAGGTACTAGCTAATTACTCGCGGTGCCCGTTGCTTCGCCCGCGTGGAATATTTTAGCCTATGTCCATCCTATCCTATTCAAATAGTTACATATTATTAAAACTTAATGAATAGAAGAAAAGAAAGGGTTGAAACATTTTGACTTGTTACCATATCAGATTCAAATAGGTAAATTGAATATACGATAGAATGCAATAAGAAATCAAAACTTTGCAAAAAAATGAGAATAAAAAACGTTTTAAATAAGCTAAAATAATGATATTTCTATACGTGATTATTTAACTATTCACAGATTTTTGCAGAACAAAAGGAAACGTGGCTTGTGGTGGCCACCATTTTGTGTAGACATGGCGGCGAAAAATCAACATAAAATTAAAATGTACATACCTGGTTTATTATTTCGCTCACTATTTATAAGAATATAAATGATTCCGTGCTGTTAATAACTATAACTAACTTTTCTATAATGAATATAACAATCCGCGGTGTAGTCAATCCAGCAAATCCAGCAACCGACGACCGGCAGCGATCCTCCTTCTTGCAAGTCGTCGACAAAATGACAGAGCAACTTTGAGAAAATGAAGATGAAGTGAACAGACAGAGAGCGGAATAGGGATGTGCTTGTAGTCAAAATAAAACTTATCAACCCATACAAAATTATCGAATAATCGCAACAATTTTCTGTTTATTAATTTATCGTGTGACGCTGACGGCTGTTTAATATTTTATTATTACTATTTTAAGTCAAAATAACATAAAAATAATAAGGAAATTTGTTGGTTTTATATAAGTCGCATACTGTTATATGTCATCGGATATTTTCTAGTACCTATCTATTTTACTATTCTTTTCCTCTCAAAAATTATTGTATTGTATATATGCATAAATATGTAAGTAGGTATTTAGGTATCCAAATAATCGTTTCCTAAATATGTTCCTTAAAACTTTTATTTATTGATAGATCGATTATTATTCACATTTAAATTAAAATGTTATAAAAATGTCCCAGATATTTATTAAAAAAACCTGCATGCTTACTTAAATGGGCATTTTTTTTTAAATATCGAATTGAATGATAATATTCGTAACAGTGATATTTTGTAATAATTTAATAATTGTAAATTTATTTGTTTGCAATGAAATTATAAGTGAATATCCTAAACATATTCATCATAATTATAATCGTATGTATTCACTATAGTTTAATTATCATAATAATCACAAAAACCTTTACATAGTTTAATTTCAATTACCTAGTAACATTCCGCGTCTACGATAACTATTTTTTCAACTATAAAAACTATGACATTGATAAAATTGTTCGTAAGTAACTGAAAACAAAAGAAATAATTTACTCGGTCTTTTCTTCATTTTATGCGTTAGAATAGAAAGGAAACTTAATTGAAAAGAATCAGTTGAGCAAAAAATCGTAAGATCCGGAAAAAACCCAGTTGTATAAATGCATCCAAAAATACCAATTAATATCTTGATAAAAATGAAATACCAGTTTCTGCATAAAAAATAAAATCACATTTTCATTTACCTACTATTGTGTCAAACAAACACAATGATATTTTTTTTTATTTGCAATAAAATTTCTTTTGCGCAAATGTTGTTTGATAACTGATTTACGGTAACGTTGAGAAAAATTAAAATCAATTTATTTGTTTATTTTCAACTTCCTGTGTATATTATTTAATTAAGCATTTTGTTTGTTGAGATCGGTTCATAAACTACAATACTTACCTAGCTTTTTCGAACAAAACAGCGTAGTTCCACGTCCATTACATTGCATATTCATCACCGCCATAATTTCGGCTTTGTATAAATTTATAATTGCCGTACTTCAAAAAATGTCTACTTCTCCTTAAATTTAATATATTCTGAACTAGCTGGTGCCCGCGACTTCGTCCGCGTTCTGGATGAAAGGTACCCTACCATGTCCTTTTTGGTGTTCCAGACAACGTGTATGCAAAATTTCATGGTGATCGGTTCAGTAGTGTTTGCGTGGAAGAGTAACAAACAACTATCCATACGGATAATATAATATTAGTACGGATATATTTTATTTTTATTTATAATTTTAACAATTTTAAAGGCTAATATTTAAACTAACATGTAAAATGGTAACACTAAAAACCACTGAGGCTTAATCTCGTGTTATCATTTGTGTTATCATTAATAAATCTAACTATACACACTATTAATTACAATTCAAAAAATATTGCTTTATCTTAAATTTAATATTTTAATGGATATATTGCTACATAGATCTGAAGGTTTGATAAGGTTTGGGACAATGTAAGCGGTAGTCCTTTCGCCATAGGTACGTATTATTTGCGCGCTATGTACGTAAACGATTTTTTGAAATAGCTCTAGTGCATACATGACAACACATGAATAAATGTCTTTCTTTCTTTCTTTCTTTCTTTCTTTCATATGTTTTTGCAGTAAGAGATAAAGATTTATTTATTTACGTGAATATAGGTCAACAATGAGGTGTTGGTCATGGTCCACCTACTCTGTCCACCAGCTTACTCACTTCCTTCCCACTTCTAATTTTAGTAATCAATTAACGTAACACATTAAACAAAACCGTCGAAATTAGAAGAATTAAAAAGATTCCAAGTAAATTGTATTACGTGGGTAGAGTGGGTGCAATGTGAATTAAATTTTAGAAATTTTGTTAACGCCAAAAATTGCAGAATATTAAGTATCTTATAAGTACGATCTGCTTAATCGAATATATAAGGTTGATAATCTGCTTGTGTTTTTTATATTCGCTCTATGTTTTAATTTGTATGAGGAGATTGAGGAGGAAAATCACAACACTATTAATTGTAATCACAAGAGTAGTCAATGCAGCAATTATTAACGATTACTAAAGATTATCGCTCACATTGATTATTAACTGCATATAAATTTATTTTTAATAGAATATTAAAGTCGTGAAAACGCATCCTCTGAGACTTTTAAGTATTAATATGAATAATAGTAACTTTTTCTTAGTCGACTTCTGCCGACGTTGGGCAACGGAAGTGCATTATTACATTTTAAAGTGGCATTTGATTGGATAAAATCTAAAATTAAATACGGTATTGGTCCATTGTGATGTACAGTGACATGTGTCAAATTAAATGCAAAAAATCCTTGCGAAAATCGAAATATGTACCAACGTTTCTCCAAAACTACATATTTAGTTAAGGTTGATTTATTATAATAGCATCTAAACTAAAGTTAATATTTACAAATTTTCTGTATTCCTCGTTAATCTAAGGTTCCCTAGTAACAGCTCGGCTAGAAAGGTAATTTTTATTTAACACTTAAAAAAAAACGTATAATGTAGTTTTTATATATGTACATAACTTTTACATTATGTATTAAATTAAACCAGGGAAGTGTAAATACTGAAATACAATAGAATAGTTATTTAATGATAAGCACAACTTCCATTCACAACTTTGTAAGTTATTCCAAATTTCTATTATGAAAATTACGTGTCACGTTGTTTGAAGCCAATAACCATTGAACCGATTTTGATAAAACTCCGTAACTATATTTTGGTCCAACTTAAAAGATAGTATAGTTTTTATTTTGAACCCGGGCGAAGCCGGGAGCGTGTAGCTCGTAAAATCATATATATAAAAGGCGATATGTGTATGTATGTTCCCTATTTACTTCAATCCGCTGACCCGATTTTGATTAGTCCAGCGGGTAATCCTGTGAAGTTTAGTAGCGATCAGACGCGGGCGAAGCCGGGGGTAGGTCGCTAGATTATACTTTATTACTTTATTTTATATATTAAAACATATCATGTCAATGAAAAAGTGCTTCTCCTTTCTTTCTTCGTTTTTTCGTAACCCATTTGTCAAGTCGCCCTCACATGGCGCGACCAGTGTTGCCAATATATGTTTAAACTGCTTCGTGCTCCTTCTGATAGGAGCACAAACACACACATGTCCTGCCTGATGTTTCTTTAAGTTTTTTAGTTGTAACTAAAAAACAATAATTTACTTACAGCGTACCCAGGATTTAAGTCCAACTACAAGAAAACTGAAGGCTGGGAACAGAAATGACCCACAATATATTTGTCGTGTCTAGAGAAGAACAATGTATGCTAATATAATATGTAAGCCACGTAGGCTAACTGAACCTATAGGTGACGGTTACACATACGGTATTTATTGTGATCCCTCAATAAAAAATTATGTATAGTGGTATTTATTGAACGTGTAGTCCATATTGATGCATGTCAATAATTTTTTCTATGAATTTCTAAAAATACTGACATCCAACAATAAATATTGAATTGATGGATCAATACCGTACGTGTAACCGTCGCCTAAGAGATACATAGAAATAATGTATTATTAAAGTTTTAAAGAAAAAACTCTGCAATGGCATATGTTACAATTGACTCGCAGTAACCATTTCTTTCTTTAAAAAATTTTAATCTACATAGATATTATAAATCTACCATGTCTGTTTCTTCGCTAAATACTTTTAAACCACTAAACAGATTTTAATTGGGTTTATACTTATGGATAGAGGGAAGCCGGGCGTGGGTCGCCAGTATAATTTATAGAAGTAATGTTATATACTGTTTTTGTTTGTAATAACAAATAGAAAACACTAGAACAAGCGGAGCCATGAGAACAAGTATTTGGACCTATCTAAATACATTGTCCCTTTAGTCTGATGTCAATGATGCATAAAATCGACTGTCCCTACGTTAATATACCTATTGAAAATGAGAAATATGCATATTTCACTTTTTTGCTTAAATGGTCCTAATTTTAATAAATTGAACTTCAAACTACTGGAAAATTTTACTTTTCAAGTATCGATACTATACTTAGGGACAGTCGAAATGCACTTTTTGTTTAATCCTTCAATGCAATTCATACCTGCTAAAGAAACATGGTTAAGTAGTATTGTTTTGAATTTCTATATAAATAACTAGCTGAACTCGGCTATGTTCGCTGTGGCTCAGTTAGCAATGTACCACTGTTGCCATAACAACGGTCACCATATGAAAATTATGTTATTTTTAAATAATCCGTGAGAATTTACGGATAAAAGTATATTAAGATTATTCCTCTGTTTAAATGCAATGTTGTGTACAAATTTCAAGTCAATCCATTAGCTGGTTTTCCATTTACTAACATAACATTTTTATACAATACTAGCTGTTGCACGCGATTTCGTCCACGTTACTTTCTTACTTTATAAAGTATAGCTGATGTTACTCGCTGATAATATAGCTTCCAGAGTGAAAGAATTTTTAAAATCGGTTCAGTAGTTAAAAGTTTGAACATTTACTATCAGGATGTTTTAAAAAGAGCGGTTATTCCGAAACCCAAAGATCTTACTCGCTGTGACGCCATCTACCATGGTGAAACGGAAACAAAATATTTGAGCTATTGCATTGCATCATAGAGTAAATAGTTACTGGTTAAGTATTACTCTATGTTTGCACATAAGATGTCATGTCACTACTTGGTGTATGTTTTGAGTTTTCTACACTACACTGTTTTACCTGTGATCCCAACCCCAACGATTATCTACAACTAAAATCGTTGGTAGGACCATTAATTAAAGGTATCATCTGCTACTAAATTCAAGCCTTAAGCCTCGTATTCACTACGTTACACGTGTCGCTAGACAAGTCGAGCCAAAGAGTATATACACGTAGCTCGTGCTAACGAGCTTTTTACTCTTGCGGTGCGTTTAGTTGTGTTTTAGCCAAAGACATATTACACATACGGATTTGATCTAGCAATCGTGGAGGACGTCGAAATATTAGTCGATAAAATCATTGAACTCGCAACACTGTCATGTAATGTAATTTTTGAAGCTTAGTTTTCACTTCTGATTCTGACGTGCGGTCCAACGACTGACATTTTTTTTTCTATGGTTACATTAATCTAATTTTTTTCAACTAGCAACACTTATAAAAAAATTAAGTCGAGCTATGAGCCAGTGTTGCCAAGTTAACCATTTTTTGGCTATATCTGGCAACTTTTGGGATTGCACTAGCTATAAATATTTTAGCCACTGTTTTGGCAACTTTTAATCATTGGCAAAGTATAAAATCACAGCAAAATAAAAAGTAATATTTTCCGAAAATTAACACTTGTCTTTACTCATCTACATAAAAATACCTATTTCTGAACGAACATTGTCTATTTGTGACGAAAAAATTGTGGTTAGGGAGCCCACGATGCTAAATGTGTAGTCACTCGAGCGTCGTGGGGACCTATTGGACTTTGAAGATTGGATGGCAAGAAGAAAAAAAGGTTATATGAAGTTTTTCATTTCAGCGGTGGGGTGAGCGTCTACAGGCGTTCAAAATTTTGTAGGCGCTGTATTTTAAAAAATCCTCCATATAATCGTCAGATTAAGAATCAGCACGATCAGGACTTTAGGCTGAACCGTCTGTATGAAAATCTGACGCGCTCGAGTATTACAAAATGAGAATCGTCAAAAATATTTTTTGCATTTTCAAAAAGCTGCCACGAGCTTGCGTTACATCCGAATAGCCTGAATTTTAAATGGGAGCTTAGTTTAAGTTCACTTAACATCCCCTCTGAAAATCTGACGCGCTCGAGTTGTATTTAAAATTTTACCCCCACCCCCGCCAACCCCACCAACCAAATCGTCAGATTATTAAAATGCACACTTTTCAGCATGTAATTAATCTACCCTAGCTTAATCTGACGCGCTCGAGTGACTCCAGAAATCCCCTCTTGGGCTCCCCAACCATTGGTAAGTTGTTGTAATAATGGTTCTTAATACACCTTAGTCCTTAAATATTTTCAATTTTGGGTTCAAATCAAAAATTATAAAAATATAAGCGGTGAATCTGTATTTCACCGATTTGGCTCTATTTCTACCAAACTCTAATGCTGAGGTGGAAAGAAATTTTGGCCACTTTTAGCCACCTTTTAGGGCATTAAAATTTTAACATTCTAGCACCTTTTTAGAAGTGTTTGGCCATTTTTTTTGTTTTACTAACTTGGCAACACTGCTATGAGCGCGACCAACAGCAAAATAATATACACAATATACATAAGCATTACCCAACCGACTCGACTTCAGTTCAGTCAAATTCAGTGGCCGACTTCGCGTTCGTTTCGTTCGTACTGTGTGATGTGAATGTGTTGTTGCTTGAGAGCTTCGCTAAAAAGTTGTGCGTCTTTGTAATTAATTAAATTGTTTGTTTGTGTATGAAAAGCAAATATAAAATATATTTTTTAAATTAATAAATACTTGATTCGTTACAAAATATACTTCCAACGGGTCGCTACTATTTAATAAAACAATAATTTCGTGATAGCAAAACATCGTTTCTCCCCTAGTCGATACTACAGGGCATTCATGTTTATAAATATTGATTTGTTGCATTTCGACGTTTCTAACGTTTCTATTGTGCTTTGAAACGTGAAGTGAAATGTAGGTAACCGAAGAAATAAGTGATAAACTTGTGGAAATGCAACACATGTTGGATACTCGCTATGCCGTAACACCCGTGAAATTTTCTCGTGTTTTTTGATAGTAGTGTAACTATTTTAAATTTGTGTTTATTTGACAATGGAGGGAACTACTGAGAAGGATTGTTCACCGCTATGGAATCTATATCAACAGATCATTTCCGATATGAAGGTACGTTATGTATTCATTTTCCACTCTTAATAATAATTGTATGTATCGAAATGGTACGACGCAATCGACTTTCGTTGCCGGTCCAGCCGTGTTATCGGTCAAATTGGATATTATAATATTAAATATTAAGATTTTCTTTATAATTTATATTATTCCGTTATCGACGCATCAAAGTGATATGTATGGATTTGTAATTTCTGTCAATAAAATCAAAAATAATGATAAAGAGCGCAGACATTTAAATACCTACCTACTTGCTGTGTTATTCTCCTTCAGTTTACTTCGGCATTATTTTATTTTATTTATACTTAAAATATTTAATCCAATAAGATTCTGTTTTGATTTATTTTTATAAGATTTTTATAATCTTACCTAATATTATAAAGAGGAAAGATTTGTTTTTTTGTATGTTTGCTTGTAATGGAATGGAGTTTATCACTCCAAAACAACTAAACTAGATAATTCTTAATATTTTTTCACATATAAAAAGCTACATTATGTTACTAGGCTTTATTTTATTAACAAAAAAAGTGTTCAATTTTCAAATTTTTGATAACTTGGATTACATTATTGTACTTAATTTGCAGAGGAATTTCAATTTTTGGAGTTTACTCCTTAAGAATCGATTTCCATATATATAAGCCCGTGGAATAAAAATTTATGGAAGTAAAATCATAATTGTTACACGAATGCGAGCACGAATGTGTTATAAATTCAAATTCAAATCATTTATTAGATGTAAGTTTTTACAAAACATTTATCTTCGTCAAAATTACAAACTACCACCAGTTCGGAAAGCTGTTTCTAGGGGAAAGAACTCGGCAAGAAACCCCCTAGTTGCTCTTTTCATAAATCAATTTACAACATGTAACACGTAACAATACATATATATTAATCTAATAACACAATATTCAACTATATTCAACTCCAAGGACGTTCATCATTTATGTAATCTAATATCCTATAATAACCCTTTTTGCACAGGGTTTTCTTAATATAAACTTTAAATTTATTCAGAGATAATGAATATGTAGTTACATTCAATTTTTTTTAATATTTTAGTATATCTGAAGTTTCAGAGATATTGCGCCATCTGAACAATATTATTTATAAAAAGAACAATGTTGTTCTATTGGTGTGTTCCAATTGTGAAAACTCCAGTCATGTGTCGGAGCTGACACACACATTTTTTTTTGTTTCCAAGTCATATCAGCCATATACCAAACAAAATTGGTAAAGTCACAGAAGTCCTATAATATTTTTTTGTTTACATTAATGGATAACTCTAACTAAACTTAAACAAACACTGCAATTAATATGCAAGGACACTCATTTTGAATGTTTGTTATTCTAAGTACATATATACATTGAGGGACTGAACGGAAATCTTCATTGCATTCAAATGGAACCTTAAGTTGTATCTTGTACTTATACCTACTTAATTAATATTGTAAATTTTAAGAAGTATAAATGCAACCCAGACTTTACCTGTCCACAGTGAGTCAGTGGTTCCTATTATTAGGCTACATACCTTCAGACATTTAGTTCATTAATTCAGTCCGTTATTCAGTATCGAATCAGTATCAATCAGTATCAGTTCCTGCATTATCATCGAGCTCTTACAATCGGGTTTCATCAAACTTGGGCATGTTTGTGCTTAATATCATTCACATCATCAATATGTGTGTTGATCATCATCAATTTCAGATATCCAATGCACTGTGGTTTGTGAAGAACTCGGAAGTTCACGAATACCTTGGTATGCCAACAGTGAAGGAGGAGATAAAAGCTTGCTCTGAAAAATATAAATGCAGATTGGAAAGACACCCGAACCAGTTGGCTTGTCAATTAACTAAAAATGACTGCATAAGCAGACTCAAAAGGCGTAAAATACTACAACTAGATGGACTGTAATGGGCATCTTAATACATAATGTGTTGTGTCTGATGGGGCACATCTCTACCTGCCACAATCTTTCAAAACATTTGCTCATGGTCGATTAGACCGATTGCAGAATATATATATATATATAAAAAAAAATCATCAATATGTGCCTATCCACCACTGATGTCTATTATAAAAGTATGCTGGACAAAATATTCCATACAAAATGTTCTTGTGCCAAATAAAATTTTTTGTTCATTATGATAATATGCATATTTTTTAAAACCCGCTATGAAAAAGGCAGTGGAATAACTTTCCACAAGTACATGACTTTTTGACTAATATTACAATTTGAACATTTCCATCCCAAAAATTAGTTCCATGGACGCTCACTCTGTTATTAGCGTCAAAATGGAGCAAAATCAAGTAGTAAATCAACATTGCTAATTTGAACTAACAACACCACAGAATACCATAATAATACAAGTACGGAAGGTACACTCTGCGAAGTCATTCAAATAAATAGTAATTCTTGCTGAACTCTTGCTGTGAGTGAACCTCGTGTTCAGTAATAGCACTGAACTCTTGAATGGTAAACACTTGCTGTTTTAATAATAAAATATTTTACTATTTTATGTTGTGCGTACATTAATTCATCTATATTCCATACTATCGACCAGCTCCTTTTGTTTCACTAATTCCAATAATCTTTTCTTAGTGCTGTTCTTCACAATCTTCACAAATTGAGTGCTGATGGTACCAGCGGTTCAAGCGATGACAAGTTTTTATGAATTAAGTAATAAAATAATTCGCCATTTACGTATGCAAATTATGACAAGGTGTTACTTAAGTTTGAAAATTTATGATTTTTTGTCAATAAAATTGACCTTTACACGGGTAACCTTGTGCGCTAAGACCTATTGCAATTAGATAATGCGCTAAAATAGATTTGATATAGTATATAGTGATCTCACTAGGATAATAAACCAAAATTAATTTGAATAAAGATGTATAAGGATTAAAAAAATAAATAGAATTGTACATAATGTTTTAAAAAAGTTTTTGACATGACATTTAATGGCGTCGCATAATTCTTTAATTTTATTGATAGTTATAGGAAAACTAATATGAACATATAATATTTGCATCTACAACTGACATTTACTTGATCGATATTCAAACCTGCATTTGCTGCTTGGCATCCGAGCATTCGATTTATTGAACTGTAACTATAACTACCTACCTTTTGTAACATTTAATAAACTTTATTACTAACTAGCAGGTGCCCGCGACTTCGTCCGCGTTGAAAAAAAAGTAGCCTATCCTGTGTCCTGTACGTCTAAATGTTTATCTACCAAGTTTCATGAAAATCAGTTGATTCGTTTAAGAGTTATAGAGGAACATACATACTTACATACATACAGAAAAAAATTCTTAAAATGGTCAATTTAGTTTCAGTATCATGTATAGAGCCTATAAACACGATATCTCTGAAAACAAAGTAACTTACTCCATGACCAACCCTTACAGATTTATTATTAGTATTGATTAGTATTGATAGCTTAAATGTTACTTGCTGATAATATAGCTTCCCAACAGTGAAAGAATTTATCAAATCGGTCCAGTAATTTCGGAGCCTATTCAATGCAAACAAACAATCAAATCTTTCCTCTTTTTTATAATAACTATCTTAAATAGATCATATTCTTTTACGAGCACAGGTTTTCCAAGGATTTTCGTTTACAGTCCGACCTATTTCTATATCACCCAACGGATTTTGGTACAGTTTTCACTAATAAAAAGAGGGATAACAAAACAAGGGAGGTTTGTGTATTACAAAAATTTCATCCATAGAAGCCGGGCGCGGGTCATTAGTAAATAGGATTTGGATAAAGCCATGGGGTTCATCTGTCAAGTAGTAATAAAATAAAATATAACTACTGCACAATAAAATAAGCATACTGTAAAGTATAGACATTTTAGATCGGCTGTCTGTTATCTTAATTGGCCAATTATATCTCGCAGATAAGCTTTGCGTGACTGTCGTGCGCTTTGAGACTTTGTAGGAGTTATAACTGGATGAATTGCTTGCCTACCTCTATTTTTGGTTATAGTGATCAAGATTTTGCCTCACGCATATCCTACATCCTACAATATTATACCTGAATGCGAAAATTTGTGACATACATCCATATGGATGGTAACTATAGTTACTCTATCACGCAAAACGGCTTAACGGATTTGTATGGAATTTGACTCACAGTTAGTTTATTACCTTAGTTTATGATACTTTATATCCTGAAAAATGTTAGTCTAAAATATAAACAACTGGCTGGTGCCTGCGACTTCGTCCGCGTTCTCTATAGCCTATAGCTATAGCCTCCCTCGATAAATGGACTATGCAATACAAAAATAATTTTACAATTCGAACCAGTGGTTCCTGAGATTAGCGCGTACAACCAAACTAACAAACAAACTTCAGATTTATATATTGGTATAGATTGGGCGTCACCGTCGTCGTCGTTTCAACGCGGACGAAGTAGCGTACAACAGCTTGTTTCTAATAAATGAAAGATATTCTCGCTTTGCTTACGTAAAACCAATATCCGTTCTGGTTTCAACGGTTCATCTCCCTGTCGTAGTCGACTGAATTAGATGAACCATATATTCAGATTTTACCAACCAAGGTTAAGGTATTGTAAGAAATTTTTCTGGATTTGTCGAAGCTGTGGATCCAAGTGGAAGGAGGTGTCGTGAGGAGCTAATGACTACCGGATACATCGAGTCTAACAAAACATATGAGACAATATAAGGGTTATGTAGAATAAACGCGTTACTCTTTCAACTAATAGTAATTTTGAATCGTATGTAATTTAATGTTACGCGAGAACACAACTTGGTGTTCACGCTCTATAACTTACGAAAAAGTGTTTCGTTACACGCGATTATCTATGGCTCGTTCGTACGTTTAGTTCTATTTGGTAAGCGTTATAATTGTTGCTGCAAATAGATTATAGAAAAATTACAATTGCGAGCAATTAAGATGTACTTCGGAGAGTCTGCTCAGGAGCTGCTTGAGCTCACACCGCCTTCCCCTTTCTTCTATCGGACATTCTGACGTACGGCTGGTTATCATCCTCATCTTGTCGAAATTCCTCTTTTCCGGATCAAGTGTTTTAAAACATCCTTTATAATGCGCACTGCCAAGGTTTGGAACTCCCTGCCGGCGTGTGTGTTTCCGAGCTCATATACCTAACCCAAATCTTTTTAAAGTTCGAGTGAATAGGCATCTGCGTAAACTCACTCCATCATAGGCCTCATCTTCGCTTCACGGCTGGATGCTGGCCAAAAGCAAACCCATCATCAATACTAATAATAAATCTGTAAGGGTTGGTGATGGAGTAAGTTACTTTGTTTTCAGAGATATCGTGTTTATAGGCTCTATACATGATACTCAAACTAAATTGACCATTTTTACAATTTTTTTCTGTATGTATGTATGTATGTTCCTCTATAACTCTTAGCGCCTCTTTCTCAAACGTCAAGTAGGCCCAACTGTCATTTAAAGTCACCGGTAACTGGAAATAGTTTAGCTGATATATACCTTTGTTTTTACGGTAAACGTCCCAAACATTAAATAGAAAATAATTTTAAAAAATCGGCTATCGAATGATGCAGTAAACCGAGTGCATAATTCAATATAACAGAAAATGATTTCTAAAAGTAACTAATCAACACTTTACTTGTAGTTTGAGAAAGAGGCCCTTAAACGAATTAACTGATTTACATGAAACTTGGTAGATAAACATTTAGACGTATGGGACACAGGATAGGCTACTTTTTCTTTTTCAACGCGGACGAAGTCGCGGGCACCAACTAGTTAATAAATAATAATGAAATACATTAATCAAATAATTTCAAAATAAATAGAAACTCGGGTTTTTGTGGTGCAGCAATGCAGCAGAATTCTGAATAGCTTAGCTAATACTGTCAAAGTTACCAGCTCTTTGTGCTCCACTGACGTAGACTAGGCTTTTTGCCAACTCGTCGAAGCGCTAGGACCCAAGGGTTTTCACTCCAAAAGCATTTCAGTTAGATTAAATTTGCAGTTGGATAGAATTACATTTAGATTTGACCATTAGATAGGCTCAAGAAAATTACTGTCTTTTCACGCCTTAGTTACAAAAAGTTTTATTTCAACTACTAAATGGAACTTTACAAAAAACTGAATTGTGTACCTAGTTATAAAATATATAAATATAAATGTTTTGGTGAATCCAGAATTCATGTTTTCCCTTGACAGACAATATAAGCGTTCATAAAAAATTTTTTGCAACCCCTTGAATATTCAAAATACTAAGAGGAGTTCTTTTCAAATAGACCCTCATATTATTTGCTTAGACATCAAATTAAAATTTTTATGCGGGCTTCGTAGGTCAAGGCTTCTGACCTACGAAGCCATGAACCTGACCTCTGTCAGGTTCATAACAACGAAGAGGTTTTATTTTTTAAAAGTTTGATTGAAGTCTTTTGTTTACGATCATTTATTCTGTCTGTTTCTCAGTCATTGTGCCAAAGGTAGGGTGTGGACTGTGGAAGATCTTTACAGAAGATCATTATGAAATTACAGCACGTGTGCTGTTGATGAATGAGTAAGTGATGCCATTATAGTTATAGTTTATCCTATGAAGGTAAGGTATCTCAAAAATTCACGGCACTTTCGGCTTCATCTCACTTATAAAAAAAACAGACAAAAAAAGTTGTCTAGATTGCTTAGGTCTTAGCCAAATGCCTCTGTGCGTTTCTGTAGTAATGGATGCTAGACTCCATTTGCCTATCTACAAATTTTTCATTCCCCTTTCTTTTACCTTACCTATCTATCCCGTAAAGGTCGAAAGCGCACTCGAACCCATGCTGGCTTTCCTTGTATTAAATGCAAACCTACCACCAATCGTCATATTTCCATTCAAAGAAAACTCATCAAAATACCCACAACAAGTAGACAAAAGGAATGATTAAAAATTCTTATTGTATTATTCGATATCCGACATATTATATTGATATAAAAAAGTAGGTAACTACTTTATAGAAGATTATGCTATTTTTCTTTAACACAGAAGTTATTAGAATAGTGTACACAGCTATTTTAAACCTTTATTATAAACAAACAATATAGGTTAAACGCCCGATTCTACGTGTGTTAAGCAAACGGAAACACGGAAATGTTTCAACATGGCGGTGTCGGTGGCGTGGCACTAAATATAACGGAGGGAAGCCAGAAACGGTTGTTCAGTCAATTTATAAGGATTGCTAAGTTCGTTAATCATTTCCTCTTGTTGTCTTTTATGTTTGAAATCAGCGCTCTCAGGGTCATACCAATTAGTCGCTACTGGTCTAGTTTATTAAATGCATTCACTCAGATCACTTTTATCTACATAAAAATCATTTCCGAAACTCCAAACTAAGTCACAAACCTTACTATAATTTATTATTATAAAAACCAACATTTCATTTATTTATAGATAGTTAACTATCAATGTTTGTCATTGTTATATTAATTGCAGCCTCTAAAAGCTAATGGAAACAAAACACTTGTCGAATGCATCAAGATGTCTGCAGGCCAGACGTAACATAACCGCTCTCAGTGCGAACGAAACGTCTCAATTGGCGTCATTTCCTCCCTACGCTATTGTCGACCCTTTGACTATGAGGCCCCTTAGTCTGGAGGCGCTCGATTGATGCCTTTTACAAGAGTGTCTCTTGACTATTAAGAGATTACAGGCGGCTAAAAGAGTCTCATGAGCGTCGTATTCCATTAGGGTTCGAATTGATTTCACTTGACGAACCCGTTCGAGGAGTGATTAGGGTGCTCACATTAACGCTCTGTTCCAGGGTTCCCGGGTTTGATTCCCGGCAAAGTTAACTTTGGTAATAAACTTTTTCCAAATTTTGGAAGTAAACAAGAATACCGCGAAATAAAAACATATGTTCTATTATGTTTCGGTGAGTAAGTTAGGTATGCAATTACCCTATCCTTTCTGTGGCGTTGCTTGTTTTATAGGCGACGGTATCCACCTATAGTCTATACCATAAAGCAAACCGTCTGCCTAAAGTCCTGTACATCTGTACGCCATTTCAATTACTTGCAGCAGTAAAAAACTTTCGAATAAAACAGAAACGAGTCTTCTACGATGGAACCTTTCAACTCTGTTACATTGCGAATGCCAGACGCACAGTAACTTAATATGTACCAGTGTGAGCTATGTCTCAAAATTTGAGTTTTCGTATTGAAAAAGCATTAAAATCTGGGTCTACTCTGAACGTCAATAGGCCGGCCCAATATTCGGACATTATTTGTGAAGCTACGTTTTCACTTCTTACGAGAGTCCAACGACTGACATGTTTTTTTTTTATATCATGATTTTGTATTTTGTATAATATTATATACAAAAAAGAATGATTTCAAAGTACAAAATGCCTGAATCGTATGTCAAAATCTTATTTGTAAGCTGAGAATGATTCCTGGTTCTTCGGTTTGCTGTGGCAGGAACCTGTTCTGAAACCTACATCGTTGAACACCGGTTCTCTTGAAACTAGGACGTGACGCGGTGTCTGCAATTGTGTGTGGAAATAGGTTGTAAGCTGTGTGTAAAGCTAGGTCTCGTGTTCGCATTTCAGCTGCGACTAACTTATTCACACTCTACATTAACTTAAAGCTGTCGCCATTATTTAAAACGGTTTTAATTTATTGCCATATATTTATGATTTTTTGTAATGGCATATGGCACACAGTGAAGTTGGGCAGCTGGTCTATCGGCAGTATTACCAACCTCCAGTAACCGTGCATGTGTGGTGTTATATAGATTTATGTGAGTGATAGAGTGAATGATTCCTGCCTATATCTGCAGCACACTTGCAGCATTTAAGGCATTGCTTGCCAGCCGGCGACGGTAGCCACCTCAACATCAAGTGGATCTCGCTTGTTACGAAATAAAGTCGCCGTGTACTTCTGTTTCTTCGCTAACTTCTTCTAAACTATCCAACGGATTTTTTCATACGGATTGCACATTAGTTTTCTATTAGAAAAGAGCCATAAACGAGGAAAGTTTGCAGGAAAAAATGCTTCCTTTCGCACAGATAAAATTGAGAAGATAAAATTCTCAACGGAACCCACTAAACGCGTGACCCCACTCGAATTTTTGTTCGGGTTTTACAAACGACGTTTTAATTTGTGTTATCAAATATGTAGGTGCAACAAATGCATGTGATGCAATATTACTGTTCATGTCAGTGTTTTTTTTTTTGCAAATCGCCGTGTAAATATAGTTAATTGGTTAACGCGATGGTCTGACGACTTTTTGCGAACGTCCGGACTTGTAAACGAGTTTAATTGCGAAATTTAATGCAGCATGAAGATAAAAACAGGTTTTAAAAAGGAACAATGAACTTTGTATGCTCTATTGATTTTCCAAATATAGGCACGCTTAATATGGATGTTGTTATCTACTCACTGAGACATTATAGTACGTACATTTTTTTACAATTAATTTTGTATTTTTTTACCTAAGTAAGTTGCGTTAGTCTTTACACTGTGTGTCCTGCCATAAATATAATACTAAATGGCGCCTGCGACTTCGTCCGCGTTGAAAAAAAAAAACCGACTTCAAACCGTTTAAATTTGGTCCAGTTATGACAACGGCATAACTGGACCAAATTTAAATGGGACCACACGGGAAGAATTAAAAAAAAGAATCATTAAAATCGTTTCACCCAGTCGAAAGTTATGAGGTAACAAACATTAAAAAAAATTGGAAGTCGGTTGAAAAGTCTGTGTCCTGTACGTCTAAATATTTATCTACTAAGTTTCATGAAAACCATTTAATTCGTTTGAGTTATGGAGGAACTTACATACATACAATACCTACACTTACAGATTTATTATTAGTATTTATTGATTGATGATAATAACAAATCAAATGATATAAAAGCTTGAACCGTGTCATATAAAACTTAACCCGAAAACTAACGTCAAAAGTTCAAACTAAGTATTGAATAAATGAAAATCGTTGAACACCCTCGTTTGGGGGCGTTATCAGAGGGTGAGTATCGATCTTGGACAAGGTTAGGGTTACATTTGGTTATGGACACAGGCTACGATTGCAGCATATAGTTTTCGTTGCGTAACTACGCAACCTTGTGTAGGTTTATTGTACAAAGCTTAATTTGAATAGTAGAAATTGCACTATGTATATTTATTATTTTATTGTTTAAAATACGTCACAACATGATTTCTTTTTAACCTTTCTTTTATTGCTACATTATCATATCGGACAACTTTAGGACAGGCAGATTTCTCTACACGCGAAATCGAAGAACACTTAAACTGAAGTAAAGTTGATGTCGAATACCTCAATATCAACCTAAAGAGTTTTTTTCTGTTTGTTAAAAAATTATGAGTATAGTATTTATTTATTGGTTGCGACTATAATTATTTAATTTCTACTATTATATCACGACTACTTCTAGTTTAGCTAGTTTGTTCGTGTAAGTTTTCGATAATGTTTAAAAAATTCTTTGGCCCCAATTCTATTACACATATTTCTATTAACTAGAAGTTATAGCTATTCTAGATTAAGTAAGTCTTAAACCCTTTGGTACGACATTATTATATAAGAGAAGTATAGGTATTATAAATAAATGAAATAATATTGTACCAGCTCTCATGTATTCTGCCTATTCAGAAAGCGTGAAGAAGTAATTACTTTAATAATATACGTCGTGTAGTGGTGCTCACTCTTCAAACGGCTAAAGTGTAAATAAATATAAATAAATGAATTAAGTATAAAATGTAGGTAGGAGAATAGAAAGTGAATATAAAAAAATAATCGAAAGTAATTACCTAAGTTCGTCATTTGAACAAATAATTCTACTCGTTATTTTGGGCATGCTACTAATATAAGTATGCAAAAGTTTGTTAGTATGGATGCAAAACTGCTTACCGTATTTGGGTGAAGTTTGGCACGCAGAGGCATAGTTTATTACCTGAATTAACATATAGGATACCTTTTATCCTGAAAAAATTTCAGGCTTCCGAGGTATCGCCACTGACGCCGTGGCGGTGCCGGCAATCAGACGAAAAACGAAGAAAAAATTTCAACGCAGATGAAGCACTAGCTAGTAGTACAATAAAAATGTAATGTAGAATACTCGTACTTACTCATATTTGGAGATTTTCTCTATAAATTCTAAAGTGCTTTTGTCTTATTTTATCCGTTGAGTCCTTTCAACGCCACATGTAACGAACTTGCTTGCAATAGTTAGTTGAGTATTTTGCAGTCTATGAAAACCCTCAAATATAAGTTAGGATAGGTACAAACAAACGATGTGTGAGTATTATTTTACTATTAAAACTTTTATTTTGTCTATACGGAACAGCGAACCATGTGCGTATCTACTCAAAATTCGCGAGAACATTGCGAGATATAAGTATAGGCCATTTTCCGACAATCGCGCCTTTGCATTATGCATTGCATGATATAAAACTTCTCTTTGGTCCAAGAGAAAAGTTCAAGCGACCGTTTCATCTTTGCAATCTGAGTAGGTCTTGTTTTATCTCTAGTCTCTATCCAGTTGAATAGTATGCTGGTCGCCTCTGACTTCTAACCAACGCAACTTATTTAGATAACTATTGTTGGTGTATATAAAATTGTATCCGTGCGAAGCTGGGGCTAGTAGCTGGTTATAGAAATATAACAGTATGTATACTAAGGCTTAAATGTATATACATATATAATCAATACTAATAATAAATCTGTCAGGGTCGGTCATGGAGTAATTTACTTTGTTTTCAGAGATATCGTGTTTATAGGCTCTATACATGATACTGAAACTAAATTGACGATTTTTAGAATTTTTTTCTGTATGTATGTATTATTCCTCCATAACTCTTAAACGAATTAACTGATTTTCATGAAACTTTGTAGATAAACATTTAAACGTACAGGACACAGGATAGGCTACTTTTTTCCTTTTCAACGTGGACGAAGTAGCGGGCGCCAGCTAGTAGTACGATATAATTAACAACCTCTAAAAACGACTATCAAGAAGTACCTGATGATAGAAACTTTCTGACTTAACCTAATTGATAAATAAAAATTTCGATTTTGATAATTAAAATGTAGTTATTTACAACTTACAATATTTAGAAAACAACTTGTGACATACCAAAAACACTTAAGAACATGAAACTATTCTTTCTCGTTAATATAAGATTACTGAAGGTCACCTATGAATTGGACCACAACCTTAGAAAGCGTATGATCTCAAAGTGACTGTAACATTGAAGAAAGTCATTCGTACACTTATACGGCATATTAAGATAATAGTACATAATGATGCCATTGTAACGAAAGGTGAACTTGAATGGAAGCTTTGTAAGAGTTCCGTGATCTGTGTTGTATTTGTCCGAAGAATAAACTAACTATAAAGTGCATTTTATTTATAACTAGCGACTCGCCTCCGACTTCGCACGGGCATCGGTTGCCACCTACCATCAAGTGGAACGTCAGCCTGTACATAAAAAATATATAAATCAGTAACCACCACCTTACAGAATACCACCGTGAAATAACAGCATTATGTGCTGTTGTGTTTCGGTGTGTGAGTAAGGGATGCCAGAGCCCATTACCCCATCCCTTCCTTATCCCTTATCCTTAATCCTTCTATGGTCGGCAGCGCACTTGTAGCACTTATGGCGTTACTTGAGTTATAGTATAGGCGACGGTAGCCACCTAAAATCAAGTGGACCGTCAGCCTGTCTGTCGACCTTAACATAAAAAAAAAATTAGTTATATAGGTAGATATTTTACAAGGCCTTCATCTAAACTTTCAGAAGCAATCAATAGTAAATCTGTTGATCGTTGTTAATTTTAGCTCTGATCGCTCTGAATTTGTATTAATTTTAAACGCGCGCATTTCTTACGTTTCTGCTCTTTTTATTTTATTTATTATTTATTTATTTAATTCCTAATTTAACAGCACATGTGCTATTGTAATTCCATGCCTGAATATCAAAACTTATTTCTGTATTTTTCACTTTGACCCTTTATTCAGTCTAGACAAAAATGAAATAGTGTTTTCAAAGTTGTTATGATTTCATTAAGTACTATTCCAACCTAATCTACATTTAATTGTAAGCAACAACCCCGTGGGATATCGGTCGTGCCGTTACAAACCAGTAACAATGGCGATGCGACCGGCTTCTTTGAAAATTACTCCAATTTTGTGACAAAGTTCATTGGTACGTTGTACTCTACGGTTCATTATTTCTTTTTGAAAATAATAATAATAATATTGATGTCTGTTTATATTGAAATTAGTAATGTGCCTTGCGTTTTACTTAAATGTCCTTTAGATACGAAGGCTGCGGTTTCACTCGCCAAGGGTACAACTGACGTGAAGGGA
Organism: Synanthedon formicaeformis; assembly: GCA_945859745.1. Lineage (NCBI taxonomy): Eukaryota > Metazoa > Arthropoda > Insecta > Lepidoptera > Sesiidae > Synanthedon > Synanthedon formicaeformis. Next base: position 1,727,389 of record OX243975.1, read on the forward strand.
GACGACCATGCCTTTCAACTGCGCCGAATGGTATCTCGTTGACATTTTAGGAAATATGTCACCAAGAGGGGATTACCACTCCTAACCTCTTATGCTTAATACTACTGAAGTCGGCAACGCACATATGGCGTTGCTTGTGTTTTCTACCAGACAATCAGATGTACGGCTGGTTACCATCGTCATGTTGTCGAAATCCTTCTTTTTCGGACTAAGCGGTTTAAAACATCCTTTATAAAGCGCACTGTCAAGGTTTGGAACTCCGGCGACGTGCATCTGTTTCCGAGCTCATACATATAACCCAAATCTTTTCAAAGTTCGGGTGAATATGCATCTTCTGGATTACCTCGTTCCATCATAGGCCTAATCTTTGCTGGATGCTGGCCAAGAGCAAATCCATTTCTAACAAAAAAAAGCCAATAAGTAGACCGTCAGCATGTCTGACGATCTCTACATTAAAAAAAAAACAAAAGCTAGTTGTTTTCTAATAAACTAATAACTCTTGTAATATAATTCCAATACTAATTAAACGTAACAAGAGTTAAGAGTAGTAAAAATGTGAAGACGACAAGCAAAGCATTCAATCGGTAATCGAGTCATACATGATGAGCGTCCGTCCGTTAGCTCGGTGCATAGCGGTAATTAGACACGGCCATGGACATGCGTGCGCATACGCATACATTCGTACACTTGAACTACATGTTTTTGAATATCCTTTATTGAGACAATACCGATTCATAAGTTAATTATTAACAATAATTATGGCAATCATATTGTTATGGATTGTAATGGTTTAGTATAAGGAATTAGCGCATTAAGTATAGTTATGACGACTAAAGACTGTATTCTATATTAATTGTTTTATTCTAAACGAGCGACCGCTCCCGGCTTCGCACGGGTGCATCCTCAACGCTCTTTCCTGGTGTATATGGTGTAAATAATAAGCCTATGACAAACGACTTGTTATAGAATTTCATTGGCCTAAGATGACCTAAGAATTCTTATTTCTTAGGTCGTATAAAGAATAAAATTGAAATGGTATAGAACAAAGTCGCTTCCCGTTGTCTGCCCTCTGTATGTACACTTACAAATTAGTTCTAAAACTACGCTACGGATGTTAATGCGGTTTTCACTAATGGAAGAGCTTTAAACGAGGAAGGTTTGTGTAGAAAAAATCCGTGTGAAGACGGGGGCGGCCCGCTAGAATGTTCATAATACAACTCTTCTTGTAACAACCAAACCAAACTTCTGCAACTTTTGGTTTCGATTTTGACTTTCAACTCGTAAGCAAGGTTTAACAAACATTCCTCACCGTACTGTAGTATAGTAAATTTATGGTGAATTTTAAAATACCTACATCGAAACTAGGTTTGTTTAATAAACTTAGGTACTACACATACTAAATTGGGTGTCCGCTAATAGCCGTTTTATGTTTTTCACGCAGTTGAGCTTTAAGCTATTCAGTTAATGCTGTAGGAAATCAGACCGATTAAGTAATAATGTGGCTCAAAGATTTCTTGCATGTTTTATAATAGTGTTCATAAACGACTATTACTACTCATTTATGGAGTAAGTGATAGTAGTAGCAGTTTTAGCAGTGCCTGAGCACTACTAAGACTGCTTCAGTAATAAGTGTAATAACTGATAGCTAAGAAATAATGGTTCAGTAGTAACCATTACCTTACAGAAGATCACCGTGAAATAACAGCACTGTATATTTAGTCTCAAATACCCTCCTCCTATTTTAGCCTGTATCCTATCAGGGTATAGTGTAACTCGTGTTTTTAGGGGACTGAGTCACCTAACCTACATCGATGCCTACCTACTATCTAAGGTACAAAGGTCTTCTCTAGTTATTTGTCTAAACAACTACAACTGTAGAAAAATTGGCCATTGACGATTGCAGCATCATTGACCATTGACGACAACGGATAAGTGTCTCGGCTTTTAGGTTAAATAACGCTGCTACTTTTTTTAAATCTATCTTAACACTTTTGTGAGACCCTTGTGGCCTATGCTGTATTTAAATGAAGTAGACTGTACTTTGCATTAAGGTAGCAATAAAAGAATATCTCAGACTGATCGCTTAATGTACCAACTTTCTTCCCATCAGTATTAGGTACGTATCATATCATTTGTGCAAATGCGTTTGCAATAGCCTTGTTTTATAATAATTATACCTAAAGAACTTCGAAGCGGACAGAAACAGGATATTTAGGTGTCTTCTAATTCTATTAATTTTCTAAAAAAAAATCATTTGTGACGGCGCGAGTTCTGTATTTTTAGGCCATACGAAAAGTGCTCAACGCGCCTAAACAAGTTTTCACTTGAAAAAAAAAAATGTATCAAAAATCTCAATTCATATAATCATGAACAATTTGGCCTCCAAATGATTGTTTGTTCTGCACATTCGCTCTTCGTAAACCTAATTATTATGCGTTAGTGTATGTTTATTTCGCTACTATTTCGGTATTGAAAACGTGTCTGAGTCATTGTTTTGAATTGCTAGACCTAAAGGGAAAGTGTTTTAATGGAATAGCCGTCTAGTGCCAATTGTATTTGAGCCAATAAAGATTTTAGTGTTTTCTATTGTTAATTATGGAACACTAGCGACCCGCCCCGCCTCCGTACGGGTAGTACAGCTTACCGTCACGTCGCGTTGTTGCGAGTGGACAGGTCTTCGTAAATTATAGTTAGCTAAGAATCATCTCGATTCCGATCTGAGGGCCTAGTGCGAGTTTTACTCGTTGAAACGCATCGCCAACTAGTGGCTAATAACGTGTAGCGCTACTTCATTCCCATACAAATTGACGTTTGCGCGATCGACGCGTAAAACTTGCACTAGACCCTCAGAGCTACGATGCTACAGACAGACACACAGGTCAAACTTATAACATCCCTCTTTTGCATCGGGGGTCGGGGGTTAAAGACAAAAGCCAACCTCCGCCGTCGCCGAAGTAATGATATGAGACTGCTAAACGAATAAAATTCCATTCGAAACATTACTACATACGAGTAAGTATATCATATTCAATGTTTACAATAGGAGCAAAATGTCAGGAGCAGGAAGAAATATCATCAATTTTGAAAGGCATAGAAGTCGTAGGTATGCAAGTGATTAGTGAGAGAACAAACAACAATGAAAATCAAAACAACGGACATCCTTACTAAATTATAAATTAACTAGCGGCCTGTTCCCGGCTTCGCACGGATGCAAATTATATACCAAAATCTTCCTCGAGAACCACTCTATCCATTGGTGAAAATAGCATGAAAATAGGTGCAGTAGTTTTTGAATTTATCGCGAACAGACAGACAGACGCGGTGGAGGACTTTGTTTTATAATATGTAGCGATTATATCGATTAATGATTTTCTATATATATTTTCCTTTAAAAAGAACCCTCTCGATATCTGTAACTACTCGTATATTTACTTTCAATAGAACGAAACTGGAGCGAAGCACAGTTTAATGAAACTGTTGATTGTAATAATAGTTTGCGGAGAGTAGTCTAGATTTGTCCCGCAGGGAACTAGGGCAAAGCTTTACGATGTGGGCTGCCTCCGAGTGAGATAGCGGGATGGAACTTACAAAAGCCCACAAAAGCTTTTTCTGTGACAGCGGGTTGAATTAAAAAATAGGCTCGCTCGTGAATTCTGAACTGTTTATAAAAAAATAGGGTCAAATTTTGAGGTTCCGCAAAGAACACAATATTTATTTTCACTACTTTCGACGATTTAATAATTCATATAGTTAGTCAACCTTTTTTCTAATGTTAAGGTCGACAGACAGGGTGTCAGTTTACTTGATGGTCGGTGGCAACCGCCGCCTATAACACAAGCAATGCCACATTCGCTGCACTTGGATTAAGGATAAGGAATTAGGAAGGGAACGTTGAGTTTCAAAGTTCAAGTCGCTTCTAAACATGTTTGCTTTTTTACAATATTAATATTCATGGTCACTTTTACGCTAATTTAAACTTTGTAATTCACTGGCGCTAAATGGCAAGCCATTTACTGAAATTGCTTACAAAAACCTTCCCAACTTCCTTTTCTATTCATAGTCACGATCTTCATCTTATAAGTCTTTTATCGTCGACAAGTGGTTTCTCTTTTATTTTTACAGTGGCTTGAAAATGGGCTATGTTGAATTCTTGTATTGAATTTTGCAAACCTAGAATTGGGATTTTGTGATTTTGAAAAACCGTCTATGCATTTCCTTGAAGGGCATACATATCCATTGGATTTTGTTAAATTCTTCTAAGCTTTCTAAGGCAACTGGAATTGATTTAGGATTAAATTGATGTCTCTATATATTTTTTGATTTCTGTTAACTTGTTGTTGTTAAATTAGCTCAAAGGCATAAAGTTATGAATATTCTCTTAATTCCTTTGACTTATGATTGTCAAGTATTTTACTATCTAGTAAAATGGGTAATCTTGTGTCTAGTGACGTGGCACGGGTCAATAAAGCCCCAGGTCACTGCACCGTATGTGGGTCGCGAAAGTCAATGCAGGGGCGGGGTGGTGTCGTCCTAACCATTTTTAGTTTTTATGAGCTTTGGCGTTAATCACCTGCAATATCTCCGTGGGTTTAGGTGGAGAACGTTGTTTGTTTGTGAAGAGATTTCCTTATTAGCTCGTCTTTAATTAGCGTTGGAATTTGACAGTACTAAGTTCCTTGTGGCGGTAGAGTTTTCTTTAAAAAATGTTATCCTGTAATGGAGCACCCTTATCTTTTTCTTGGCTGTATGTTATTATTGAAAAATAAACAATAAGTAGCCAAAAACCAATTCGCCTTCTCGGTTATTTTAGTTGTCTATAAATCAAACTACTGTCTACTTATTAAACTTAATGTAGGAATAAGTATAATAGTTAGCAGACAATTAAAAGTAATACAGACTCAAGGTATGTTGTACACTGTAACCGTGTCAATAACCATCTTGACAACCACAGACTATAACATGAATGTAAACAATTTTTTTTTTATCTGTAATATTATTATACATTTCTCTTATAATTACTGTATAAATTTAGATTTCTGCACTTTTTTTCTTCTTATAAACTTTAACTATGATAATCCATGCGCGCAGTAACTATTATGCTTCAAAAGTTTCTCTTCACTTTTATATTTTATACTAGCTGTTGCCCGCGACTTCGTCCGCGTTGAACGATGAAAGGTACCCTATGTCCTTTCTGGTGTCCCAGACAACATGTATGCAAAATTTCATGGTGATCGGTTCAGTAGTATTTGGGTGAAAGAGTAGCAAACATCTACACATCCATACTAACTTTCGCATTTATAATATTAGTACGGATTAAAATTTAATTAAAACTTATATTCGCTTAAATAATCAGTGCTCCTTAAATTCAACCTCTAAAATTCCCAACGTTAAACCTTTTACTATTTAATGTTCTTGTCAGCTGTCAGTTACAGTTTCGTAGATTTGCGATTTCAAAGGTTCAGGTGGATTTTAGATTGGAGTTTCATTAATAAGCTTATCTTGAACACTTTATCTTGGTATATTGTATGTATTCTAATAATAATTTTCTAAATATGGCTTACGGATATTTAATTCACATATTTCCTGACATAGAAGTGTAGTAGACATGCGTTCAGCAGTCAATATACTATAAAGTCCGTCTTGCGGCAATAATTACCCCGTTACCTGCAGAAGACCACAATGAAAGACCACAGCGTATGTATATAAAATATTATAGAAGAAAGTAGTAGTCCACCACCAAGTGGACCGTCAGTCAGGCCTGGCCTGGCTATAATTTTTCTAATAAAAAATAAACGAACTATTTTTTTCATATTAAATTTACTTTCCAGTTGATAATGTTTAATTAATTAAGTTGGGGGTGATGAATTTTTTGACCTTGTGAGTTGTTGACTTAGTAGGCTGGCTCGTTGTAGGCTGAAATTGCTTTATTATTATATTAGTCGTGCCAAGAGATTTTACAATTACCATGTTTTATTAAAAATTTTGCACATTTGAGAACTAATATTTGTATTGCCTTTTTTAACACATTCCTCATAAGAAGTAAAAGTTCTCATTTAAAGGATTCTTTTATATGTTAAGGTCGGTAGACAGTCAGACGGGCGACTCCATCGTAGGTGGCTACCATCGCCCATAATACAAGCAACGCCACAGGTGTTGCAAGATTGAGGGTAAAGGATTGGGAAAGGATAGGGAAAATGGGCTCTGGCATCCCTTACTCACTCACCGAAATGTAACACGTACTGTTATATCATGGTAGTCTTCTGTAAAGCTACCATGATATAACTGTATAATTATATACAGAACCTGTAGGCTTTTGTAGTCATGTTATATGGCTACGAAACGCAGTATGCGGCATACTGTATATTGTACCACTAAAATTGAAAGTTTAATATAATTATCGACACCCTGTGTTAAATTAATTAAAAGAAGCCTTAAACATTCCCGGGGGATAGAATAAGGCGTTGGCTTTTGATTATATACAGAAAAGCCGTTCGTGAAATTTCTGAAACCCGCCTATTATGGACATAGAATTTTGCTCATGTAGAGCGAGATAATGAACACAATACAATACCTCATTTGGGTAGGTATTCACTTTCGAAAGGTTATTCTTGACGTCATCATAATGTATAACCACCTACTAAGCATACATACGTACGTACGTCATCAAGTAGTTAGTTCAAGAGATCAACCGGTATCGTTTGATCGGTAGAACAACCTTCATCTATTGTCGACACCGTTTACTCCGCCAGGAGCCTTTGTGTATTGTAATATGATTAGGCCCTACTAATATTGTAAAAATGCGAAAGTTTATATACGTTCCATAGTTGCCATAACAACGGTCAACGTATGAAAATTATGTTTTTTTTTAATAAAAAATCTAGGATTACTCCTGGACTAATCTGAAGGTTGTCTAAAATTTCATCAAAATCGACTCAGCGGTTTTGGAGTCTATGGGACCATACACACACTTATCGCCTTTTATATATTAAGAGATATCCATCCTGAAATTCTATTCTAATTATTTTGGTAAAAGGTTTTCTAAATCGGATGAGTATTACCTATTACCTAAATATTACCTATCTCCTACACCTACATAATATAAACATACAAACTTTACGTATTTATAATATTAGTATAAAAGATAGACAGGAAAATCTGATATATATGTTATATGGACACCCTAATACCCTGAAAGCAATAAGTTTCTGAGTTATAACATGGTTTCTATGCCAACCGCATCACATGGAACTTAATAATTTAATATGACTATTTATTTGTAAGTACTTTTCTGCTATTTTTAGAATTTTATCAAATACTCGTACTTATGCAACAAAATAAAGTTGCCGTTTGCCTCTTTCTGTTTCTCCGCTTACTTCTTCTAAACCGTTCAATGAATTTTGACAGAATTTTCACTAATGCAAAAAAGCGATAAACGAAGAAGATTTGTGTATATAATTTGCAGGATAAAAAATTGCACTCGAACAAAGCCGGGTGCAAATTAATGTGTGTAATATAATAACACTTTTGCTGCATATTGCGTTTTAGTGAGTGTGAATTCTATCTACCTACTCACGAAGCCACTAGGTTAAATGACAGAGAACATTCTATTATTCTTATCTCCCTCCCACTTATTCCTCTTGCAATGTTTGCAATATAGCAAAATGCTTTAAATGCCAGGAAAATTGCATATGCAAAAATAATAACATGATGCTTATTATTAACTACTCAACTAAACATCATAAAATTTTGCTTACACGTTGAGAGGGATACAGAATAGGGGACCTTTTATTCATTGAGAAAAAGGAAATATCCCGAGGGATCATCTTAAAATAAAAGTACAAAATTCAACACCCGACTTAAATATAAGAGCAATAAATTAAAATTCTTTTATTTTCAGGCAAATGGACGACCCATATAGTTCATAATTATACATTAATTATTATATCTGGACAGTTTCGTATTAAAACATATAAGTATACTATTACTAACATAACAGTAATAAGACACAAGATTAATGATTTAATTAGCATTTAGGCAAAAAGGTGCGAAATCGCAGGCAACTAGTAATATATGAATAGCGTCATAAGTTTCAACACACGAGTAACGAGTAACATATCACAGATGGGTGTTTTGTCACCCTCAATTAGAAATTAGGGGTGTGACATAAAACAGTCTCCATTTTCTGGCGATCGTCCAACTTGTCGCAAGAAACAGTGTTGAAGTCCAAAACACTCGCATAAATTGTCTTCTAAAATGTAAATTTAATTTCTAGTTTGGCGGGTAAAATATTAAAATAACGTTTACTTTGGTTAAATTTTACTACAAGTAGGTACACCCTAAGAAAAGGAAAACTTTAAACTTAAACTTTTTAGATAAAAATGTCAAATTAATAATAAATGATTTTTATTAGCAGCACAATGTCATATTTTGTTTTTTCTTTGTCATACTTGACTTGATTGTTTATTCATTTATTTTATTAAAACTATTTCTCATCAATAACAGATGGTCAAATGAAATCATGAATTGGTCTGGTATCTGGTACGAGTTTTATGGGTCTTTGGGATTCAACTCGAAGTTTTGTCAGTTACATTCGTTTGTCTATAGTTCTCCTCATTTCAGATTCGATCTCTATTAGCTCGTTGAACGACGTTGAGCTTTCTTACAAAGCCCTTATAGTTACGGCACCACATTCGCTCATAGTTATTTAGACATACCAAACATAACATAGGCAATAACACCTATGTATCATATAATGTAACCTAACCTATATTGAGATAGTGTAAAACTGATAATAATAACTTTATTTTACAGGTACGTTAGAAAGTATACTGCAACACCGGGGCGTTAGTTTGTAAGTGGTTTCTTCTTATTTCTTTTTATATATTCATAGCTTTTATTGTTTATAATGTTATAAACAATAAAAGCTATGACGATTGTCTGCGAGAAATAAAATTATCTGTGACAACAACTGACAAATGGCCTGACGGAAATCTTACAGCGTACAATTGCGAAATAGTTGCACAAAAATGATGTCTAACGTTAAATTCCTGATACGTGATTGATGAAATTTCATGGACGTAATCATCTGCTTTCTGACGCGAAGTGATCTTTTTTACCTTCGTAAAAAAGTAAGTAAGTAAGTGATTTTTTTTTTGTACCTTTCGTAATGAAATAAGAAAAAAAGTAAAAAGCTTTACCTTAGTACAGTTCGCAAAAAAATATTTTGTTCTATACACACGTCATTGTAAGGGCGTAGGTACAGATTTTATTCAATTATTAAAATTAACAAATTATATTTTTATAATGTAAATTGTAAGATTCATCTTCTTTCTTCTAAGATCTTTCTTTACCTGAATCACTGGCAATGCGTATTACGATTTTTTTTAAAAGTTTGGTTCCAAAAAGAAGGATTTTGACACGATCTGGATGGTAACCTGCCGTACGTCTAAATGTAAAGAAGAAAGGGGAAGGCGGTATGCGCTCATGTAGCTCCTGAGCACACTCTCCGAAGTACTTCTTATTTAAATCTTCTAACTAATATCTTAACCTATGTACTTCTGCTGGCACTAGACTTCGAGCACATAATATGGTGTTGCTCGTCACACCATGGAGTCACATTTATAGGTTACCTAACATAAAAAAAGAAACTAGCTGATAGGGTTAGCCAATTAAATTTCATTGGCATTGACACAATTTTCTTCCCACGCACCTACGCTTTGTATTCTGACACTTATTATGATTGTTTGTATTTTCTTTGACGATTAACATTTGTTGAAGGTAGCTATTGTGTATGTAAGTAACCAAACGTATTGAAATCATGCAAATGTTGCATATCAAGCGACTGAGGATTTGATGAATTGTCCTTAACTTAAGAGTACTTATAAGAGTAAAAGTTGGAGCAGTTTGCCAAACTACATTATATAAATTAAATAGTCCCATTCATTTTTCAACTGGAAACTGAAGACAACCATTATGCAGTTATACCCTCAATTTGGGGTATATAAAGAAACGTTTCTTCTACATTTATAGACTCCACTACTATCATGACCAACTCATATTTTGACATCATCATCTCGGCCATTGAACGTCAACTGCTGAACTATGTCTTCCCACAAAATGTTTTACAAGCAGGACCTGTCAGAAGCAGCCTGGATCTAGCAACGATGTTGGGTTAAAATTATAAAGAGAGGGTTAGTCTGCATATTTTGAGTGCTCAGTGAAAATATTTAATATTTCCTTTTTATTATAATTAATAGATCATTTTCAACTCGCCGTTACTAGTAACTACATCACCTGCCAAATCTGATATTTTACAATGTTTACGTGTTTTTTTTAGATTTCTGAGCCTCTTTATTGAATTCATTCAACGAATAAGTGTAACTATTCACAAAATTTATGTTATTAATTTAACATGTTCGTGTTTAAATGTTTTGCGTGCTAATTAATAGTGCAGATCAACGACGTCGCTTTCCATCCATACAATGATCTACATCTCTATTGTTTTCTTGGCGAAAGTAATTCATTTTCAGTTCGCAGTTTTTAACTCGTACAAAAATTAAAATTGATTCTTCTTCCTCCTTCGAGTCTTGTATAGATGGACCAAAGTTTTAATTGATCTGTACGACACTAATAAAAACTGTTTATTTTTTAGTTACCTTAACTTAAAGGTTGTCACTTAATTGTATAGGATTTTTTAATTTTTTTTTCTCCTCATTATTTTTCATGATTCCCATTGTACAAATGTAAAATCCTTAATTGGCTGTTAGGTATGTTTTTGTTTTTGTCTGTAAATTTTTATGTTGAGAGCCTGTGGATTTTGAGATAAGTGAATAAATATATAATAAAAAACAAGTTATAAGTTTTGTCTTAAAATATTAGGCTCAGGTTGTTCTTATTGATCGTAATAAAATTATATTTACTAACTACAAAATTAGTAAATTTATTAAAATTGAAATGTATTCTTGTGGTAATTTAATTTTTTTTTTTACATTTCACGGTCCGCCTTCAACTAAAAAAGTTTGAATATACAAATAGTCTTTAATTAATTATTTGAGTGGACCGTCAGCCTGTCTGTCGACCTTAACATAAAAAATATATTATCTAAATATACGTACATACATAATGCCATAAATTGTCTACAAGACTTGAAGGTCTCGTGATGTTTATTTATCCGAACAATAAAACCACTAACCGCACATAAAAGCGAAATTACCAACCCACTTTCCAAAGGTTTGTAATTCGATAGACGTATGGAAAGCAATAGAAATGAAATTAATGACACCGTCGTCGCCAATATGTGACATACGAGTTCCAGCAACAAGCGAGGGTCGTGTACTCAAAAAGCTTTTTAAGAAATCAGAGCTCTCCAAACATTCAAGGCTACTTCAATTCGTTCATATTAAGATGAACTTTTGTGTTAGAACTTCTTCAGTTTCTTTAAATAAAATTAATCGATGGAGAAGAAAGATTTCTCAAGTTACCCAAGTCCCTTATACTCGTATAGGGACTCAAGTCCCTATAGTTGAACCGAACAATTTCTGGCAGGTATAGTATATTTCACTAGCTTTTCATGTTTTTGTATTATATTTTACCTTTTATCTTTATATATATATATTTCTTCTGTGCGTGTGTATGTCACTGAACTCCTCCTAAACGGCTGGACCGATTTTGATGAAATTTTTTGTGTGTGTTCAAGGGGATTCGGTTTGTATTAAAAAAAAAATTGGTCGCGGACGAAGTCGCGGGCCCTCACTAGTAATATGTAAGGACTAGCGATTCACACGGATGATTTTTTTCTTAAAGTTAGACACACGAATCTTACTGTTTTTAGCTCATTGTATCAAATTTCGTTGGAAGAGTTAAAAAAACTTCTTCAGGCTTCTAGTTACCTTAAAATATCCTTTGAAAAACTAACCATTTACTTAAATATCTCATGTGACTTGATTTGAAGTAACAAGTTATTTCCGTGTTCTAGTTATGTTAAATTCAAGAAAAGTTTGCTCAAAGTTAAAAATAACTTAACGCACTGTTACCCGTCACGTATGTTTGTGGGATAAACTCGTTAAAGCAAGGAATAGGTTACGAACGGCTTGACCGTGTTCAACGTGTGAGGTTCGAAAGCTATTTGTTTTTCATGTTCAAATCAAACATTACTCCGTTGGATGGACACAGCAGATTGTCTAAGAAAAATTCAAAAATTCCTTTGATACTAAAACGCATGATAAAGGCATCCTACGCTTATAGTTTTTTAACTTAAGTATTAACTTTTCAACATGGACGTAGTCGCGGGAACCATCTAGTAAATTATATAAGTATATAATGAACTAGCTGTCGCCCGCGACTTCGTCCGCGTTGAAAAAGAAAAAAGTAGCCTATCCTATGTCCCGTACGTCTAAATGTTTATCTACAAAGTTTCATGAAAATCAGTTAATTCGTTTAAGAGTTATAGAGGAACATACATACTTACATACATACATACATACAGAAAAAAAAATTGAAAATGGTCAATTTAGTTTCAGTATCGTGTATAGAGCCTATAAACACGATATCTCTGAAAACAAAGTAACTTACTCCATGACCAACCCTTACAGATTTATTATTAGTATTGATTAACATAGTTTCCTTGTACATCTCATTTATTACTCGTCTACATTTGCAAATGATTGTTAGGAAAAGTTTGTGGCAGTGTTTAAGTCAATTTTGTTGTTTGAGAAAATTATTAGAAAGTTAATTGCCCCCCAAGCTTATTAAATAGTGAAACATCTGCATTGTTATGTTTTTTTTTTAACATTTCTCTTCCGAAATGTCAAGTTATTATTTATCCAATTATTATTGAACTTATTAATTATTGCACCTACTCGTTATATTGTTGTAAAAATAAGTAGGGAAAAAGTATGTAAAGGTTGTAAAAAGCTTTATTGCAACCTATTTTTTTATACTGACGATTTTTTCCTCTTCACGCATCTGTAAGTCTATTGATGCGCATGTCGCAATGGCAATAAAGATATGAGATGTGCATCTCATTAGGCGACAGGAAGAAGATAGGTTCGTAGCGCAAAAACTCCCGTCCAAGTCAACGACCCTACCGCAACGCCATGGCACAGTAGCGGTTGAACTGGCTTTAATGTTTTGCTTATCGATAAAATTATTTTCTATCGATACCTCACTTACTTACTTCTGAAAAAAAAATATCTAAGTTTTATTAATATAAACCAAAACTAGAATCTAGAATAAATATCGATTGGCCAGAATTCTTATCCTTATCCTTTATCGTATCAATGCGGCAGCTCACTTGCAATCAACATGGCGTTGCTTGTTACGGTACCCCGGTTACAACACCCAATAAAAAGTGGACCGTCTGCCTGTCTTACGACCTTTAAAAAAAAGAATGGAGGTTTAAAGAGGTTTATTAGCTGTCACAATAAAAATAAAATTGTTCATATCAATGACCTAAGGCCAGAGCGGGTCAACGTTGGAATCAGGCTGATTCTGACCAGTCCTATTGGGAACATGTGGGAGGCCTATGTCCAATTCTATCAGTGGGCGTCCTACGGCTGACACGAGGAAGATGATGATTGTAGATATCGATTAGGAATCGTCAATTTCATTGTTATGACATGCTTATAACTAGATAGATTCTTCCGATTTACAACTTCCGTTTAAATAAACACAGAACTAGGCAAAATGCGTCTTTGTCATTTTGTGTTTAGGGTGTTATGCGTTTTAGTATCTTTAAGTTTTAGACGTATTACGCGGTAGGCATATTGCGTTGTAGGCAACATTACAAACTAGTCAAATTGCGTTTTAGACCGTCTGAGACCCACCCAATACGTCTGCGACTTGGTCATAAAATGAAGTTTAAACAATAAAATTGTAACTTCAACTCTGAACTGGTTATTGCCGTGTTCATAAGCCTCGTTAAGGAACAGAAGTTGTGGACGGTACCCACTTTTCATACTAATGGCATTTCAGCGAAGTTGTTTGATTCTAATGTTCTCGTAAACGACATAACTTTTGTGTTGTCTGTTGTTATTTTATAGCTTGATTTTTTTCTTTTTAGCAAATTTTAGCAAGCAGCAGTTCATTCCTTACTTAATATTCATTTATTTGAAATTGGAGGTACACTCCCTGAAAGTTTAATTAAAAAAATACTTAGCTGTACATTTTTTCATTCGTCACAACTTACATAATTATTATACTCGTATACTAGCTGTTGCACGCGATTTTGTCCGCGTAAGTTACTCGCTGATAATATAGTTTCCCAACAGTGAAAGAATTTTTCAAATCGGTCCAGTAGTTTCGGAGCCTATTCAATTCAAACAAACAAGCAAACAATCAAATCTTTCCTCTTTATAATATTAGTTTCTCCGCGAAATAACAGCATGTGTGTTGTATTTCGGTGAATTAGGATGATATCAGAGCCCATTTCCCCAATCCCTACGAATACCTATTCTACTAACTTGCAGGATATATGGCGTTGTTTGCTAATGTCAATCTGTCTGTGGAACCTTACATTTAAAAAAAATGTAGTATTTTGACTATTGTCTCATTGTTTATTTATCCATAATTATTTTTTATCGATATCAAAATAAATTGCCAGTGAAGCCGCACCACTAGTTGTAGTTGATGCGTGACGATGCAACTCACGGCCTTTACAGAGGTCTTTATCAGCAGTAACTTTAGATCTATCTCCGTTCAACACCTTCTTGAAAGGTGTCGCTTATATTATTTCTTATATTAGCTTGTATTGATTAAATATATTGTTGTGGTAGACTGTTATGAAATAAAATATGTAATCATTGAAGTTAACGATATTAATTAGTGTACATGAGTCATTATTATTATTATTACAACACATTTGAAGGATCGCTGTCAATAGAGATGAAACTTATTTACAAATAACGATGTTTGTTAAAAACTTATTTTAATCAAACTTTAAGTAATATAACATTGCTTTTATTGGTTTTTAAAACATTATAATAACATGATGCAATTATCCCGAGTTGTTGTATGTCGAAAATCTACAGTCATGTCCATAAATGATAATATATAAAACAGTTTACAATTATGTACGTGAATATACGTGTTTAAAAACTAAAAAAGAAAACCAATGAAATATAATTTCATAATATTACTTGTAATACTTGTAACGTAAAGACAGAGGATAAGAAAATTGGCTTTGTCATTCTTCAATTTAAGCACTAAAACACAACACCATACGTGCGTCTAATATCCAGGTAACTACTAGCTCTTTCTACCATTAAGTAAGTCGGGAAGGTTTACTTTTCCACCAGTAGTAATAAACCGGATCGGTATTAAAACCGTGGAACAAAATTTGTTTCGACTCGCGAATGACAAGGAGAGTTTAAGAAATTGATTGCCGACTTTCAGTAATGGAGGGGCACAAAAGAAGAAGAATACTACCGGGCATTAATAATACCATAGATAAATAGGTAATTAACCATTGAGTACTTATTTATCTATGATAATACCCAGTTCCATTTTATAAGTAGGTAAAAATTAAGAACATGTAATGAGTCCGGTATATGTACAACAAGCTGGATGAAATTTATGATGAAAGCGGAAAAAATTCAAACCATTCAAAATGCACCTCCGTTGAAAATTGTGTGTTTTCGTATCTGTTAGATAACCTACCTTGATACCCTATCTATACAGTAAAACGACACGCATCATCCAGTGCATCTTCAGTGTGTCGTCCTTTGCCTTATAAAGTGAAAATTGTACGAATCATTTACCTACTAAAAAACAAGCTAATTATCAGGTCAAAGACCTTACGGCGTGCACTCAAATTGAAAACCAACAATACCCACATCACATACGCCCTTTCTCACTCGGAAGCAAGTGAAACGGGGGAGGAGTGGAAAGCGAAATGCATAGTGCACTGCCTTTGTAAACGGGCATTCGTGTGTGGATGGTCTTTTGTTTCGGCAAAAAAGAGCACAAACTATTCGAGTTTAGTGCATTGAAAAGACCATCGGTTGGATTGTCGGTTTTGTGAACGATTTCCGTTCCTTTCTTTGGTCAATTGGGCGCAAGACCAAAAGTCCTATGTACAAAAGTTTATTTATTTATTTACTTATTTCTATATTTACTCAAGATAGGCAAGCTTTGTCGAGAGACAAGCTAAATGACAACCGTTTGCCGATTTATCATCAATCAATACTAATAATAAATCTGTAAGTGTATGTATTGTATGTATAGTTATATGTTCCTCCATAACTCTTAAACGAATTAACTGATTTTCATGAAACTTGGTAGATAAACATATAGATGTACAGGACACAGGTTAGGCTACTTTTTTCTTTTTCAACCTGGACGAAGTCGCGGGCGCCAACTAGTATAAGAAAAAAAAAAATTTCTATTAGCACTTTTGTGTGCAATTGTACACATGCGCCGATTGCCCCCACTAAGTATCGCTTTCAAACCTTAATATAATGCGCGGAGAATACTTACTTTTACAGACAAAAACAATAATATACTTAACAGCCAATTAATGATTTTACATTTGTACAATAATAATACAATTAATAATAAGAAAAAAAATACAAACTATACAATTAAGTCACATACCTTCACATATTAAATACATATATACACATTACACATACAATAAGTTTATCACATACCACTCATATACAACTGCCACAGTGCTCATTGTCCTTAAAATAATAACATAATACATAACCAATGTAATCGCTAGCCATCAAGTATGTTGTCAGTACTATTCATGAATGAAAGCAACGAAGACATAGGCATATAATATATTATTATGTATACTAACTCTCCTGAGACCACAATATGCACATAATAAATTAAACTATAATAGTTATTTATAATCAAATAATTTAAATTATTCCGAAAGCTAAACAATAAGTAGAGTATATAGTTTTATAATTTATAATGATAATATAAACACGAGCCTTTACAGTTCGTTTATCTATCAAGGAATGATATTAAAACAAAACAATGACATAATTGTTTCTATTGGGTTAAGAACAGTCGTGAGACCGTAAAAGGTCATTGCTTATGACAATCGCTTTTGATATCAAATATTTAGAGCGTACGTAATTGGAACAAAGATATAAGTAATATTTTTAAGTAGTGGGACGAATAAGGATATTTTTGGAAGTGGGACAAAATATCGTACGTACGAAGGATAAATCTGCGTATAGCAGTCATTTTAGGCAGCTCGTTTGTAAATCTAACCCGCATACAGAAGACCATCGTGAAATAATAGCATGTCTGCTGTTGTGTTTCGGTGATTGAGTAAGAGATGCCAGAGCCCATTTCCCAATACTTTATCCTTAATGCTACTATACTAGGCAGCGCACTTTCAGCATAGGAAAACACAAAAGCACACATGCTGTTATTTCACTCTGGTCTTCCGTTTTACATTCAATTGCTGCACCATGGAATGCAAAATTTGAGCCAACTATGAAAAGTTTATTTTCAAAGTTGACTGCCGGGATTCGAACCCGAGATCCCAAAGACGGGGCGTTACCTTAACCACTCGACGACCAAGGGGCTCTTCAAAAGTTAATCCAAGTGAGTAATTACAAAGAGTGGCGCTTGTTACAGTAATCTTATGTCATAGCGTTGAGCATTCCATTCAGTGGTGAGGTGACGTCACAAGTCACAATAGTAGTGTAAAGTTGTTGGCAAAGTGTCAACGGGTGAATGCACCGTGTAGTGGAAGACGGTGGTGGGGACGAGATTACGACGGCTTATAACAACTCGCGGTTGTAGGTCTTGACGGGAACCCTAATGATTCTTCTAAGCTAACCAGATATTTTTTCTTGACTAATAACTATACCAGCAAGCTACAACTTGCATTTCTATGTGATAGTTGCTTCAAAGACACCAAGAATTCAAAGCAGAAAGGTTTATTTATCAATGCTGATAGAACGTTTTGTTTAATGAATTTTTATATAGTAACTTAACTTACATTAGTAACTGACAACTCGTCACTCATCTTTTTCAATAATATCTTTCAACAAAAAATTCAATTAGCATTGTATTGTAGGAAATATATTTTAAAAAGTTTAGCGTTCTTAAATGTTGTTAATTTTCGTTAATTTTATTTTCAATTTTTCGTTTGGATTTTGTCTGACTTTATAGAGTTGGAACCCGATTGTAACAGTTACGCAAAATTGTTATTATCGAGATTCTAATAAACATGAAGAGCAGAGAGTAAATATAACAGTATTTTGTATTCCAGTTTTACCCCATAGACAAGATCTAGAGAGATCCACTTTGACGTAAGTAATTAATTTAATCTGTGTGCATCTAGAACCTTGACGTAATAAGTTAAGTCTTAACGTAGCTATGCTTATAAATAAGTTAACTTAGAAAAACTATTGCTACTTTTAATTCGAATTCTTCTCGTTAGTTACTTAATTGGATTTATGTGTGGATTTAATTGGATTTTATCACGGCGGATAGACTGAAAAAGGTACCTATAACATTCAGAGAGAATATTTTCCTAGACCGGATAAGACGCTAAGTAGGGCACAAGTTAGTAGTTCTTTAGAACTACTACTTACTTCGCCATTGAATACATATTTTTAAAAGGCCATCGCCTCACCGCATTTGTTATTCTGTCTTTGCATACTAAGAATTCAAATTCTACCAACTAAAGGGATACGAGATATTTCACATACTAGAATGCTTTCGAGTATAATTCAATATTTGGTAAATTGAATTGAATTCCCTTTATTTAGATATTGATAGGTTATTTTTTATAAGGTAATTTCTGCAATGATACTGAACCGATTTTAAAAACAGTTTCATGAATAAATAACATCTCCACGGCAAAATGTTTTAATAAATGAGATAAAAATAAGGAAATTGCTTCGCGTTTATTGTTGAAATATTCGCATTCCGAGTTTTCTATACTTTACTTTGTTTTTTCTTGTTTTCTTGTGCAGTTTACTTGTTTTTTCTCGCAACCTGTGTGAAAACAATAAATAAACTGTACGAAGATTAGGTGCTTATTTTGCTATCCTCTTACAAACGAGCTCTCCAATTGGCCGAAAAAAAACATTCAAGTGAAATGCCCGCTAATAAAAATGTTTATTGTGTCAACGTTTGACCCTTTGCGAAGGTGGTTATGAGGTTTTGCACAAAATTGTACTCTAAATGGTGATTTGGCCTTTCAATGATACACTGCTTATAGAGCTGTGTGTGTTTAGTTGAGGATAAATGACTTAAGTCTCGTAAGATATGCGATTATTAAGACGTATTAAGTCAACTTGCTACTTGACCACTTACTACTTCGCGCACATTGAATTAGGGCTGCTTATGACCGGTCTTACTGATGATTCTATACCTAGTAGTGGACTTCCTACGACATGATGATGGTGTCTGGCCACTTTTGTCTTTGAAAATTGCTATTATTTTCAAGCCTTCACTTGACCACTAGGTATAAATAAATATCAATAATCTTAATATTTAATCTGAACTAATATTATAAATGCGAAAGTGAGTTTGTTTGCTTGTTCTTGTTTACGTTCTCACTTCGTAACTACTCAACCAAACATCATGAAATTTTGCATAGGTACGTCAGACATAGTAAAAAGGGACGTAGGGTACCTTTCATCCAAAAAAGGTACTTACTGTTCCCTTGGTACGCAGACTAAGTCACAGTCAAAAGTTAATCCTTACTAATATTATAAATATGAATGTGAGTTTGTTTGTTTGTTACGCTTTCACGCAAAAACTACTGAACCGATCACCATGAAATTTTGCATACACGTTGTCTGGAACACCAGAAAGGACATAGGGTACCGTTCGTCGTTCAACGCGGACGAAGTCGCGGGCACCAGCTAGTATTAAAATAAAAAAGGGTATTGGAGTGATGTTCAAGTATTGCAAATTCACGAGGTAACGGTAGTCAACGGCTGTATGCAGGTATGGTCGAGAATCGATCGCAAGAATCGATTATTTACGGAAAAATGTAGTAGTTAGTTATGTAATAAATAAAAGTTGATCACACGCCTCGTTGCCGTGTTGCGTTAGTAACCCCATTTGTAGAATATACATAATGCATAAAGAAACGAATTGGGAGTTTGATGAGAGATCACGTTATAAATACTAATATCGGATTCGAACCTATTTGCTGTTAAATAAAGAAATACTTACTGTAAACCAAAAAAAATAGGCTCTTGTGCGATATTAAAATTTTCTGTTGTGTAAGTAGGTAAGGGATTTCCATATCCCCTCTTAACCCTTTCTCCTACTAAAGTCAGTAGAGCACTTGCACCTTTGGCGTTGCTTATGTTAATGGGCGAAGAGCTAGACTAATCATCAAATTTACCGTCTGCCTGTCTGTCATCTGTCATTTTTATAAGAAAATCATAATTTATTATTGCTGTGTTCTTCTGTTTCGTCCTTCTTAATAACAGAATAAAATAAAAATCTTCACTTTTACTCGTGGGAAAACTCTTGGATCAGTTAAACGACTTCTGAGTTTAAAAATTAGGGATAAGTAGTCAAGAAAGAAAATTCCGTAATTTTCTATCCATTTTTCGATGTAAAAAGTCGGAGTAACTAATTATAATTTCACTAGTGAGTTTATAATATCACGGCTTTTACAATACCTAACTCTAGCTTTTACCTATTTAATTATTTTATGTCCCAATAATACCACAGTACCTAAATATTATTGGAATCTTAGGTTTATATTTCTTGGATAGTAATAAAAAGAAATTCAACTGAAATGGAAATTTATCAGTATGTTGAAGAAAACTTTTAATGGCGGCTTGCAAAATCTTCAAAAGAAACTCAAGAACGGAAAGCTTTTAGGTTGGCTTCTTTTAACCACTGTAGGTCCACTTGAGAACACTTGGCAACAATTTCTTCTAGCCAAAAGCAATTGGGGTTAAAAAGGGTTGGCTCGGTACAGACCGAGATAAGTTTTGTCGGAAATGTGTCAGGTCAGTAGGTGGAAAGTCAGGTTTTAACCTATGCTCTTAACCTTTTGAGATTGTCGGTACATATAAATAAAGATCTTGATTTGAATAGAATGTTTTAGTTTTCTCAAGTGTGAAGTGTATTATAAATTGAGTTTCTAAGTAAAAATACACATGAAAACGATATTTGAAAAATAAATTCTTAGCCACTGCTGTTACTGGACTTAGGTTCCCCCATAACTTTCTAATAGGACTATATAATACATTAAATTTATTATAGAAAGGTTGTAGAAAGGGCAACGGGGAGTCGAGCTTTACGTAATGTTTTCGGCGACAGGCTGTAGGTCCCACAGTGTGGGTGCTAGATGTATGCGTGGGAGGTCTACCGTGTTGTAGCACGCTTTAACCTTGGGGTGACTAGTCTGTTGCTTTTCGTTCCAACACGTTTATGTGCTGTACAATTTATGGCGTTCTAATTATGAATACTGACAGTGTCAGTGTTGGTGACAAGTTTTGGTCTAAGACATTAGAACCTTAGAACGTTCTCTCTGGTGGCCATCCACAATTTTCCAGCAGTTCCACTCAGAAGCAGCCGGGATCCGAAATGTGCCCAGTAGTGGGACCTACACTTTTTTATATACTTACCAACGGACCTACACAAATGATTTCAAATCTGTTTTCTTCAACTAAATAGCTCTAAAAGCAATGAATCGTTGAGAGGTCAAAGGTCAAAGTATTGAGTCTAATTTTGTCCCATCAGCCTGGATCCAGCGTCGAACCGCGATCCTTATTACGTGTATGTTATCAGTCCATCTTTTGAGAGGGGTCCTACGCTGCCCTTCTTGTTGAAATAATAGGGCGCATATGAGGTCTGAACCGTTTATAACCCACGCTACTGAATATCGCTTGAATAATCAGCGATCCTCTTATAATTCTCTATGTGAATCCCTATACCATTTTGGTACTGTACATAGGTACAAAAAGAAAAGCAAATGAACCATTCCTATTTGTACTTATTTTTTGCATGTCACTTGACAAAATATTCACAAGTAAACGTATTCTGCGACCGTGTTATAGTTCGTTTTCCATTCGTCAACATAACTGTTATCAAGCTGCTATTTTGTGTTTCCGTAGTAAAGAGAAATGATTTAGCATATTTACTTACTAGGCTTTTTGAATAAAATAAAGGACAGTTTGAGTTCATTATCGAGTGCAAGCGGAGAGCGGCGAATCGGCGGCGAGTCGGCGCCGAGTCGGCTAGCGTAGCGGTATCATGACCCCGTCCTTACTTGTGGTTTAAATGGAAAGTACAAGCGGGTCTTTAAACATATACACTGGCTTTTGCACGCATTTTCGTCCGCGTCCCTCAGAAGAATTCGATTTCAATTGTACTTAGTAAAAATAGATTAGCAATAAACATTTTTACCAAATTTAGCTTTATAATTTTAGGCAGGATTGACTTTTTTTAATCCAAAGTTCTTAAAATACGAATAGATTATAAAAATACGTAAACTAAACATACATACAAAACAAAAGTTTTATCGAAACTATTAAACGATAATCAAATCAATTTATCAGAGGATGAAATAAGAATGTAAGATCAAATTATTGCTATGCGTTGAGTAAAAAATACAAGGTAGAAAAAAATAATAAAAGAATGAGTTGACGTAGGATGAGTACCTAACCTAACTACGGAGCAACCCATATTTTTATACATATCTTGTATACATTCAGAGGAGATTCCTTCGTGAATTCATTATTTATTTACAAATAGGTAAAGATAAAACAGTTCAATTTTCGCAACCTCTTTCTGTTCTATTTAATTTTTTTGTTTAGTATGACTAGCTTTAGTGTTGTCATTAAAAAAATAGAAAAAAGAGTTTTTTTTCCGTTATCCAAAAATGTTCACGGTAAAATTTTGACCAGAGGGGAAACACCAGTAAATATAAATTTACTTTTCATCGTTTAAATACCAATCATATTATTTTAAAGTAATTTTCAGTATTCATTATTGTACCAACTGCTTTTAATTTGTACCAAACATTGCAGGCCGCAGTGAATACACGGCTTGGCAATAAGCAAATTCGCTTATTTAAATGTTAGCGAAGCGTAACCTTTATTAAAGGAGTTACTATCGCAAATAATGAAGTATTTACATAACTACTTAAAAATGTATGTGTTTATCATAGAGACTTCATTACGGTTCTTGCTTATGTTTGAGCGTTGAAATCTTTTAAGGCTGACTTGCTATCAGATAATAGATATTGATGTCCGTAATGTTCGTTGTGTAGTCGGACTAATATTCCAACACCACAACCACCCCTTCTTATGTTATAATTGACAGAAGTCTAAACTATTTTTGTTTCATCACCGGACGTCTTCACTCAACAAGTTTCACCCGAACGCGATGATCCAATAGCTGTGGGTGTTTCGTTTAGTTGCGCCATTCAGAATTTACTAGGTATTGTTTTTATTGTTTTAATTGAAGACTCCGTTGACCTAGATGTGCGATGTTTATAACAATTTCGTTTTTACCTCGTTCGCACATCGTTCCGCTTCCTTTCTTTGAGTTTCTATACGCGATTAATCACAAAGTACAAATGTTCTTGCATTTTCAAGAAGTTCTTGGGCAATTTTTGCTCACCCAATATCCTCTGTCTGAAACAGCATTTTATTCCAAAACCTATGTGTTGTCCCATGTGTTTGTCGAGAATATAAAAATCATAATACTTTGTTAAAATTCTGTACTTAAAATAATAATTGTTTCATTATTACGGACGACTTGAACTTAACTCGGCGAAACAACTGTATCAATAATATAATATGTGTTCGTGTATTACGTAACAAATTTGTTAACAATAAGAATAGTCGTGAATGCATACGTGCTTTGAATTGTAAAGACGAGGCTTGTTTACATTCTACGACTTTTTTTGTATTTACAACTAACCAATAAAGAATTGCAAGTGAAAACTATGGGCTTAAGAAACATTTAAATACATAGTTTAATATTATTTATATACTTACTTTGAAAGTAAATGGCAGGCAGGTAAGCTGACGGTCAACTTGATGCAAAGCAAGATTTTGACACGGCAATTACTTGATTGGATAAGATTTAATTAGACGCAGGACTGGGCATGCAGTACTAGTTTTTACCAGTGGCTTCGCTTTGTTAAAAAAGTAATTGAGGTGAATCCAGCGTGCGAATGGTACCTAAACCAAAATCAATCACCGAAGTCCTAAAATTCGGACAAGTTTACAGTGACGCCGACCTTACAATATTGAAATCACAAACATAGCAAAATAGCACCAACACGATAGCATGGAAGCTATGGAAGGTTTAAGCTTAAGAGATAATGCAAGCTATCCATTGGTGAAATAATTTGTAGAATATACATTTTTTAAAACTTTGGAACTGGAATGTTAATGTTGATTAATCTTATGAGTTCTCGAAACTATAAAATAGCAATGGTAAAATGAATGGAGAGTTGTTACTGCTTTAATACTTAATCATAACAAGCAAATACAAGACTATTACAAGACATAAAATTTATACCGAGTAAAGGTAGCTTATAAAATATTTGTTCATATATGCTTACGTTACGTTCTCGCTATGAGTAAGGTACTCCCAAGTTTCTTATTATGATGCCGCGAGGGCATGTCGTTGCATATTTTTAGGTGTCGCCCTGTCCCGTTCACTTGGTTATTTGAAAGCTATCTTTTGTAAAACAGAATGCTCTGCTGGATGAGTAGTGGAATATTAATTATTGCTTGTGTAAATTAAAACGGAGCTCAGTAACATTCAAAATCCTGCGTTAGAACCGTATCTAAATCCTTTGCGTGGCGTAGTAGAACTCAGCCAGCGAACAATTAGTAACTTCGTTTAATATTACTTTTGCTAACACAAAATTATGAACTTGTTTTTAGGTGTGTGTGTGTTAGATTTAAAAGATGAAAAATATATAAATCCAAGAACTTAAGTATTCATCCCAAGATCTAAGTATTTGTCACGACATTTGAGCTCGCAAGAGATTTGCACAAGCTCCGTCTGCCCGTCCTCGCTGAAATGGATTTGCGATTCCCTTTGAGAGAGCGATGAGATTTATCAAAATATTTTTTGTCGCCTCTGATAAAATGTTTACGGATTTTTATTCCAACTGTAAGAAATTTCGTCTTTGTACACTGCGAAGGAATATATTTTACTCGTCAGGTAACTTGAAGATCTTTTATGTTATGGCTTGATTAAAATGTGGGCGTGGGCTTGATGATTAAAATATTAAAAAAAAAATTGAGTTAGGCGTTAAATCGGTTTTAAATTAATGTATAATAATAATAATGTTTGTATGTTGGCATAGAGCCTCGACCAACATCTCAAGAGGCTTTCGCTAGATGGTTGGATCATGGAACAGATACAGAAAGCGGTACTTCTTGACTCGGCACCTTCGTCGGGAGGTTTCTTACATTGCAGCCCTAACCACCGGCAGCTTGGGCCTTGCCCCTCTTGGTACCTGCGGATTACAAGCGTTTCAATTAATGTGTGTGTGTGTGTGTGTGTGTGTGGGGGGGGGGGGGTCTCGTTTACCTAGTAGTAATATGCTAAGATTAAGTAAATGATTAATTAATATCTTAAAGTTTAATATCTTTTGTCCCTAATTATGTGGATCAAAATCGTATAAATATCACTGTATAATATTCGTAAAGTACGAACCTCTTTTTTTAAATAGTTTTTTAACTTTTTTATGTAAATCTTATATATTTTTTCGTTACTGCGCAGTCTCTAATTTAAATGGATCATTCGGTTAACTACTTGTCTAAAAGTAAACATTTCTTTTGAATGTCTTAAAGCTCGTGGCATTGGCATCGTGCCACCAGTCCTATCGGTCGCAAGGTCCATCGCAGGAAGCTTCGGATTGACCCGAATACGCGGAGACTACGACTAGTGGTTTACTATGTCCGACATCGGGACATGCTTGAAATGTTGACGGGTGACAGTGACTAAGTATGAACTGATGGAATTTTACAGTCACGGATATATTATTAATATTCGTATTTAATTACACCAATATTAGCAATAAGCGTGGTTTGAGATCTCATTTTTTTAATGTGACAAATATTATAAAGAGAGAGGGGATTTTGTAAGTTTTGTGGAGAGTAGTTGCAGGACACACTGCGTTACGCAATCAGTTATTCGTTAGTGAAATATTTTTTAGAATAGATTTATAATGTCAATTAATTATTCAAAAGTAATTAACTATCCGTCCATAACTATCTCGACAACAGCAATGTTAAATTCAGAGGTCTTCAATAGACAATGAATGTAGCTGCGTGTGTTGAGAGTCCCCTCTAGTGTATCGCCCGCTATAAAACTTTGATGATACAGCTGTTTTCTTTAACGTGTTTAGTTGTAAAGGTCAAGAGTACTTCGCGTCGTTTGTGATGTTACGCTATTGTATGGCCTACATGATTGAAACATTATTAACCTTTGATAGGTCAACAACACCATTAACTACTAGTGATCTATTCTTAAACATAACACCACAAACCACAAATGTTTTTAACCTATGTCCTATTGGCGGGTTTAGGTTTTATTATTATTTTGTTATTCAGGTTTAGCGCGTTAGTTGTAGCGTATATTATTATTATATTTATATTTACGTGTCACGTTGTTTGTCGCCGATAAACTCCTAAACTATTGAACAGATTTTGATAAAACTCCGTAACTATGTGTAATTTGGTCCAACTTAAAAGATAGGATAGTTTTTGTTTTCAACCCAGGCGAAGCCGGGAGCGGACCACTAGTATAAAATAATAATATATTATGTGAATGCGGCACATTTATAAATTCATGTTTATTACAATTACTGCACAGTAAAGCTGTTAAATGATTTTTTTTTAAATGTTAAGGTCGAAAGGCAGGCAGACGGTACACTTGATGGTATGGTAGATGGCTACCGTCGTCTATAACACAAGCAATGCCACAGGTGCTGCTAGTGCGCTGCCGACCACAGTAGGATTAAGGATAGGCATTAGGAAAGGACAGGGAAACTGGGCTGTGACATCCCTCACTCATTTACCGAAACAACAGCAACCATGCTTTTATTTCACGTGGGTCTTCTGTAAGGAGGTGGTTCAAATGACTGTGAAATGCAGCGTGCCCTGCCACCACCATTGTAACAGTTTATGATATGATTGCATTGTTATATTAAAAGGCTTAAAGGTATGCCCGAAATTGCACAATTATCAACCGCCTTCTCTGTAGAGTAGGCGGTATAGTGATGCGATGATGTTGGCTCGATTTCTTATTGAAATTTTCAGCTATAATGATAACCATCCACATTCGCTTGGTTTGTTTAGCTATTGAACTGAGTTACGGATTTTCTTAGGGTGGTAAGAAAAAATTGGGGTGTGGCTGTGTCATGCACACGGCCGTGTGTTGTACGTGAATACGTTTATGTAACGGGTTATATTTTTTAAATAAAATAAAACAAATAATTATTGTCTTACAATATAAATTCTTTGATTCTTTAGCTATCCAGTGGTATAATTTAATTTTTATATAGAGCATAGATGTGAAACTACAACGCCAAACTGTATCCCCCGATTTTCTTATCATAGATTTTTTGGATTGTCCCCGTATGGTAACAAATTTAAAGACGTATTCACGTCAAAATGCTTGCTAATGTATTTCGGTGAAAGAGTAAACCGAAGGTGAAAGCACTTGTGGCGTTCCTTATGTTAATAGCCGAAGGTAGGTAGCCAAGCGTCATCATGTGGACCGTCATGTCTGACGACCTTCAGATTAAGAAAGAATACAATTAGAAAGAACATTTAAATGACAGTGTACAGAAAATAGTAATGGAAGGATCTTAAGCGAAAATGTCTATTTTAACGCGTATTTTACTATGTCATTTTTAGGTTAAACTAAAAATAACATGTTAGTGTTGCACACATCAAACTACTACAACATGGAACCCGCGTGCCATACAAAACACTTTGAATTTTATAGAACATTTAAAAGTGACATATGCGTAGAGCATGAACTGTCATTTAAAACAAAACAAACATAATAACAAGTACGTAATTTAAAGAAAATGTGACTTTACGTCAACCCATTAGAGTTTAAAATGAAATAGTAGAAGTTGATCGTTACTACCTTTTACCGTAGACGCGTGAAGGCAAGAGTCCGCCATGATTCTGTCAAAGGCGTTCTTTTTATGTGCCGCTTTTTCGATGGTTGCACACGACTGGAGTTTACTCCTTGAACAAATATGAAATTTAAATTTTTACAATTCGAACACGCCGTTTTTGAAATAATATTGTAATAGATGGCGCAGATCAGATTTTCTAAAATATTAAAAAAAAAATAGAACGTAAAGAACCACGTTTTTTTTTAAAAGAGAAACAAATACTTTCTAACCACATAGGGGTCGTCCTTTGCGGATTTCGGTATACAAAATTCCCAACACGAAATACGTGTCACCGTAACATTTTGAATACGAAATCATCAATCGTATTTCGATATGCAACTCACGTTGGCCTCACTAAAGCTCTGCCTACGTATTGCTCTCCGTTTCAATTTTCATTTCGATTTTGATCCTAATGCGCGTCGCTTTAAGAGTGAAGTTTAAATCAAAAATGATTGCTTTCTACAACCCACTAGCTAGATGATTTACTAGAATGCCAAAGTTTCCCTCTCTGGAAAACAATCGGAATGCTTTTGATGTAAACTGTATTAAATTTACATTTGTGAACGCGATTTTTTTTAAATTTTTTTAGTTACACAAAAAAAATACAATTGGTATACCTATATACTTAATTAGCTGCTGCCCGCGACTTATCCCCATTAACTTTGTAAATTATATACTAAAACCTTCCTCGAGAACCACTCTATCCATTGGTGAGAACAGCATGAAAATCGGTGCAGTAGTTTTTGAGTTTATCGCGAACAGACAGACAGACGCAGTGGAGGACTTTGTTTTTAATATGTAGTGATTAAGTTAACTAATTAGTTAACTTCGTTCACGTATCTTTATAAATTATAGTCATTGTTTTATTCCTACGTACAAACTATGTTAGGTAATAGTAAAGTTCAATAGTTTTTGGGTAAAAGAGTAATGAATATGACTACCGACAACAAAACACTCACCACTTTTGTGGAAGGATAACAAACATCCATGCATCCATCCTCATAAGCTTTTGCATACTTATACACATAAATATTAGTAAGAAATTAAGAATGATAAGGAAAGCTTATCAGTAAAAGGAATCATATGAAATACCGATAACTCCCCTCTCCACCATCAACTATAAAATTGGCTATTATCATATAGTTTCGTCGGCGTTGAACGATGAAATGTACCCTATGTCCTTTCTGGTGTCCCAGACAACGTGTATGCAAAATTTTATGGTGATCGGTTCAATAGTTTTTGCGTGAAAGCGTAACAAACAAACAAACAAACCTACTCACATTCACATTATAATATTATTAAGGATATAAAAATTATTAATATCGATAATAGAGCGCTGACTTACTCGCCAACTTTCTTGTTTTGAATACTTTACTCCTACATGTGGTTCTGTTTCGCCAACTTTTAATTATGATTGTAATGGGAGCACTTGAAACCCCATATTTTCGACAGGTTTAAATATATCCCACGCTGAAGACGTGGGCCTGATGAGTGTGTTTATTGGGTTAATTGGGGAGAGATTTGGGTCGCCACTTGACGGCACGCCGGTCTTTTGTTATACGAACTGACGAAGGTTGGATTTATTTTGAAAATAATTGCTGAATCAAAATTAAGCTATTATAATTATTAAAAATCAGCTAAGAGCTTTTAACTTATATTCAAATGTCAAAAATATACATTATTTATTTGTAACTATTTTACTTCTGCGTAACTTTATTTATGAGAGTTTTTTCTACCTAAGTAGAAACAAAACAGAACCTCTTAATATTAGCACAGAGGAGTAGAATAGAATTTTTTCCTACTAAGATATTTACTAAGGTTCAAACCCTGCTTTCTCCGCGTATTCTTAACCACTCATAACTTTATATTTTTGAGTACCTACCTAAGTATGAAGAATTCTCTTTTTTTATAAATAATGGGTTTGCTCTTCATACACACTTCTTTCCTTATACTACTTTAATTACCACTTTAAGGGGTTGAAATTTCAATAACTAGCAACAAAACGTGTACAATTGTTCACACCAATACAAAGACTATATGAGTATATTAGTTCAGATCAATGCACCAATAACGTCACCTGTATACTTACACAAATGGGGTACCTAACCTACATGTGATTCATTTTTATTGCACACGTGATCCTATATTTCCGGAGTGGGGTGTAAAATTTTCATCTCTACCAATTTACCGGATGGTAATCTTGATATTGTAATGAATTTAGCGAAGCACTTACGAACCCCGTCGCCTACTCAAATTAGGTTATTCCCAAAATTATTATCGAAAGCCTCCAAGTGAAATATGGAACCAGTAGTCCGTGGGAGTAAGTTCAGTGATAATTTTGCACTCCTCATAAGCGAAGCGTTGAGGTAGTGCTCTACTCTCGACATGTCAAAAAAAGGAGTTTTCTCGAAACTGAAATTGATTTTTTTTTACTTATACAGTATAATATGAGTGCACTTATATCAAATTAAATAATCTGTCAGGCACATAAAATATATCTTAATGACAATTATTTTGTTTAACATAGTAAATACTTACTTACTTACGCCTCTGGCTCCAGCGATCCCGGTCCAGAGCTATCTCGCGCCAGTCAGCTGTCACTAGCTCGCGTAGGTCTCTGCACCTCATCCTCCCAACGATACTTAGGGCGCCCCACGGGCCTACGGCCATCAGGTTTCCCCAAGTATGCTCTCTTCGCTGCACGATCGTCACCCATCCTTACCACGTGGCCGAGCCAGCGGAGTCTCGCTGCTTTGGTTTCTCCGATGATATTGGGTTCAGCCACTAGGTCTTCAATCTCTTGGTTCTTTCTAATCCGCCATCTTCCGTCAGCTTCCTGGGTCGGCCCCAAAATCTTTCGGAGTATTTTCCGCTCTGCCACAAGAAGTTTGTTCTCCTCTTTAAGGGTTAGTACCAAAGTCTCGCATCCGTACATAAGTATAGGTCTAATCACAGTTTTGTAGATCTTAGTTTTTCTGTCGAGCAGCTTAGACACCAACACCATACATCGTAGGGCGTTTTGAATACGTTTTGAATATTTTGAGTATCAATCTCGAGCTCTCTCGTATTAGTAACATAGTAAACATAGTATTTTTAACATAGTAAATAAAAACATTAAAAATAATCTTTCCTGGATGTCCGTGTGTCTGTGTTTATGAATCCGTGTATGTGATAGGGAAATTGGTCGAAAAAATTATCGAACCGGAATTTTTTTTTATCATTGAAAGTAACACACTGCGGAGTTTCTCAAATAATAATGAGCGTTCAATTCACTGTTGTTTAATTATTATTGTGGAAAATGAGATTATGAGGCGTGCACTTTTGGATTTTCCAATCTTTTTAACGTTTTTTTTAAAAGTCTGGTTTTACTTCGCCTTTGCTTTTCTTATAATGGTTGGTGCGTAGTAGAGCTAGTGGGTCTTGTCTGTACAAAAATTACTAGGAATATTTAACATTATGTCTGTAATTTTCTTACGGTTGTGTGTTTTAATATTATCAATTTGATTTGTTGATTATTTATGTAGATATATGAGCATTTGATATGTTACTCGCGAACCACTAAAGGCATCGCGCGGTGCAATTATTTCTGAAAATTAAATATAAAAATATAAAATATGATAATCGGTTTCTCTGCTTCAGTATAATTTTAAAAAGTTAATCTTTGCTATCTTAACAGTTTACTTGCTCTCCTCTCCACTCTTCACAATAAAACTAAATTAAGGAAATGTAATCCGTTGGAAAAAAATAAATAAAGAGATAGAACAGAACATCGCCACTTCTCTGTCCATTAAAATGCACGATTTGTCACAGATCGTTCGTCCGACGTTTTCCCACACGGCCGTAAAATAACATTAAATTGTATGAGGCGAAGTAATAATTCCGGGTATGCAGCCTACTAGAGAATGTTTTCTTTCTTCTATGGGGTTTCAACGCGCTTATATTACCCTATTCAACATTTTGGCACAACGCTTGGTCGACATCGCTGGCGAGGGGTGGCTCCAGAGCTTGCCATTACCTACCACAGTAAAAGTTATGGATTCTTTAGTGTACCATTGCCTCTTGTCAGCAAATTAACCTTGCTATATGTTATCTTAGTCCAGTATCCCTCACCTGGATTTTTTTTTTCTGATTACTAACAGGATTACTAACAGATGAACTAATTAGTAATAATTTTTATGTCCTCGTTATGTTGATATATTGGGGTGGTTTTTTGGTAGGGATGGGATTACTAACCAGCTGATTTTTTTGTCTGCAGCTTAGTAAACATTTGTATAATAAAATGGCCTCATAGTCCTACAAATTGAGTGATAAGTTTTCCCAGTCCTACGCTTGGAAGTTGTTTACGGCTGCTAACTCCTTTAGCTACCTCTATTGGGAATTTTCGTCGAGGAAAAGGTGGATGTCTCGGTATACCGAAGCTACTCACGGAGTTTCAGCCTGTTAGTAGGTAATCAGAAAAAAATCCAGGTGAGGGATACTGGACTACTAGTTTGTAAATTTTATGTAAATACTAGCTGCTGCCCGCGACTTCGCCCGCGTATAAAAATAGATAAAAACCTATTCTCAGACCTACCAAGTGTACATATAAAATTTCATCAAAATCGGTTAAGCCGTTTCTGAGGAGTATGGCAACTAACACTGTGACACGAGAATTTTATATATTAGACATTAAATTTCGAATACGAATAAAATAAATACTTATGTTGTATTTTTTTCCGATAGATTGTTAATATTTCCTCTTTTTATTGCTAGTATCCTCATTCTTTTATTATAATGTGGACGCGATTATGTTAGATGTTTTCTCACCTTCGATAAAATTAATTAGAACAGGCCTTAATATCCATCTAGGGAGAAAGTTTCTAGAGTAACAGCTATGTAACCAACACTCCCAAGATTTTTTCGTACTAAATAGCTGCTAGTTAGAACTACTTGTATAATAGTCGTCAAAAAGTATTCGAAAGTGGACATATTTTTAATAAAATATATTTTTAGAAGTCTGCTTCCGTGTGCCGCTGTGTTTTGAAGTTTATAATTAGTTTCACTACAATCTCGACGATAATCAAGTTGACGAAAATAGAAAAGGGAATCGATTCTAGGGATAACTTGTGACTAAATATAATGGCATAAGGTTGAAATTCGTTTTATGTGTCGCTGAAGAAGGGAAGAAAAATTAGACTCACCGACAGGCAATAAAACCAGAACCCCTGTGAATCGTTATTACCAATTTTGATTGGAGTGAGTTGTATACTTTACGCAAATTCAAAAAAGATGAACTTCAATGAGAAAATAGCCGGTTTACGATTGGTTAGAAAAATTGAGATTGCTTAAACTAAAATTTTTGAAAAACATAAGGAACACAAAGGACGCCAAGATGAACTCTGCCCTATTCAATCCAATATGTGTAATATGGCGTTGGTTAGCCAGTACAGCATTTACTCTGAACCGAAGAGTCATTTGGAAATAGGCACCATAATAACTTTTGTTCAGCTAATAGCTATCCAACGATATACATATTACACATAGTTATTGGAGGGGGTTCAATAATACAGTTCAAAGTTCGACAATACAGTTCAAAGTTACTTACTCTACACAGCTAAGTGTCCCAAAATTGGCAAAAAAAGCCTGTGTTCCAAATTTCGGTTTTCAACACTTGGTAGTTTTGGATTTGCGGCATCGATGTCTTTGCGATGATAGCCAGTCAGGAGATTTTATAAGTGCTTATAGATAGATAGCTTTAATTTGGACTTTGTAATAAGAATTATTTATGTATTTTGTAAGAAAATCGATTGCGGACAATCAATGCATCAAAATGCCTCATAGTATATTATAGGAGTATCTTCAATAAGAAAATTTAAAGAATTAATGAAAGAAAGTGAGCAAAAGAAATGAAAGACGGATGCACGTGTAGTCCACCAATCAGCATCGACCAGTTATGAATGGCTCCACGGACCCTTCGTTATTACAAGGGGGACACCTTAATATTGCGTTGCGACTGAATGAAATTGCTGATTCAGAATCTTAGATACGAGTCGCATTGTTATAAGAATTATTGAGCTTTTCAAAGCACTTGCCGTTACTTCTGTATCACTAGCTTGCCAACGATGGCGAGTCATCTTATTTGAATTTTACTTTGAATATAAGATATGTTTTAGGAGGAGCGAAATATTCAGAAAGATACCATTATGATGCCGCATAGACAATACGAATGTGGGATTCTTACCCACTAAAACCGTCCTTGGGGTGTTCGGGGTTCTTTCTAGACCTGATGTCTGGATTTTGGTACCGTCAACGCACAACAGTTAAACAAGGATTTAAACTGTGAAATGAAATTGTTCTTTTTATTTTAAATTAGCTGTTGCACGCGACTTCTTCCGCGTACCTTTATAAAATGTTACTTATGTTACTCCTACTTATGAAAGAATTCTTCAAATCGGTCCAGTAGTTTCGCAGCCTATTCAATTCAAACAAACAAACAAATCTTTCTTCTTTATAATATTAGTGTAGTATCTTCTTCTATATTATCGGCTCTTAGACGCGCGTGCCCTCTCACTCTCGCCGCTCACAGTTGACTGGCTGCTTTTGCGACCGCACGTGCGCTAGAGACGACACAATGCTTCCCTCTCTTTAATTCACATACACTACATCTCTTCCTTATTAATATTTTTTTTTCTTTAATGAAACAATTTACAGATTCTTATTTCATCAATTTATTATCGCCATACTTCTAAGATTACATGATACATGATTACAGGTTACATGATTGACAATAAACTATAATTTCATATTTTTAATTCTGGTCTTCTAAATCCTGATCACCTTCAGTCTCCTCTTCTGAACTTCCTTCTACTGCCATTTCTAAATTCTGTCCAACAATTTTTTTGTTCACAGATTTCCATTCTCCCTCCACCTTCTTTAAATGCAATATATTGCGTCTTAACTGCTGTCCTGTTTCGTCGTTCTGTACTTCCACATCTCCTCCGTTTTTAGACTTAACCGTGTGCGTGGCTGTGTCAAAATTAAGACTAAGTTTATTAGTTTTGTTGGCATTCTTTATATACACTTTGTCTCCCACTTGTATGTCAACATCACGTGCTCTCCGTCTTTTATCTGTGTACTCTCTCCCTTTTTCTTTTTGTTCTTTGTCTTTATCTCTCATGTCCATGTCTCCAAAACTTTGTTCTGCAATATCTATCATCGGGATCTTGTCCCTAAATTTCCTTTGAAAGAATAGCTCTGCCGGTGTTTTCCCAGTCACACTATGTGGGGTGCTATTGTACATTGTCAAATACTCCGTCAATGCTTCTTTCCAGCTTTTCCTCTCTATTTGGCATATTTTGAGACGTTTAATAATATCCCTGTTCTGTCGCTCCACCTCTCCATTCTGTTGCGGCCAGTAAGGTATGGAATTGAATAGTCTGATATCATTTTCATGACAATAAGTCTTGAATTCTGTACTAACAAATTGTTTACCATTATCAGAAGTTATAGAAACCGGATGTCCTAAACGACTAAAAATCTCTTTAAGTAACCGAATAATTTCCTTACTGCTTATGTCTCGACATGCTTTGATTTCTTTGTACCTAGAATAGTAATCAATCACGACCAAAAGGTAATCACCACTTGGTAATGGACCTAAAAGGTCAATAGCGATATCAATCCAGGATTGGGTAGGTAATTCTCTCCTTTTGAGTGGGTGTGGTGGATTTGGTGCCGATACAAGTGTACATCCTTTACAAGACCGTACTAAATTCTCCACGTCCTTGTCGTAATTAGGCCACCAAACCTTCGCTCTAAGTCTCAACTTCATCGCAACCATTCCAGGATGGCCCTCGTGAGCAGCATCTAAAACAAGTCGTCGCAATTGTGTCGGAATAACTATTTTAGTCCCTCTTAATAATATGTCACCAAAGAAACATAGCTCGTTCGCAAATAGCTTATATCCTTTTACAGCGTCATCCCACTTTTTGTTAAATACGCCCTGTTTCACTTTTTGTATGCCAATGTCAGCCTTTGAATGTTCTTCAATATCTTTTAGCGATACAGCTATTGGTCTAGCATGGTCAATAATATCCTGGACGTAGTCTCTGTACTGAGTCTTATCGCGATTAAAAGTACATAATCTAGACAAGGGATCGGCTATATTATTTTTTCCAGGGCGATAAATGACATTATATTTATAAGATTGAAGTCTCAGTATCCAACGCTCAATCCGTGCACAGGGTTTGGACTTCGGGCCGAATATAACCTCAAGAGGTTTATGGTCAGTAATTAAGTCGAATTCCTTGCCGTACAGGAACATATGAAAGTGCTCCACAGCCCACACCAGTGCCAAAGCTTCCTTTTCAGTTTGACAATACCGACGTTCACACTCACTGAGAGTTTTGTTTCCAAACCCAATAATGCGTGGACCAGTTTCATTTGTCTGTACTAAGATTGTTCCAAGTCCGACTGGACTTGCATCTGCAAATACCATTGTTTTATCGTCCACGTTGTAGTAACCCAAATTTGGTATGTCACTCAATGCAGCCTTTAAAGCACAAAAGGCTGTTTGCTGACTTTTCCCCCAAGAATCCCTAATATCAGCATTTCTGGCTGATTTTCGACGAAGTAATTGCTTCAATGGTTCTGTAAGGGTTGCCATATTAGGAATCCATTTCCCAATATAGTTAATAAGCCCTAAAAAACTTTGTAGTTCCGAAATGTTGACTGGGGTCCTAAAATCTTTTATAGCCGTTACATATTTGTCCAGTGGTCGTATTCCTTTATCTGACAATTCATGTCCTAGAAATTGAACTTTGGTTGTTCCGTAGATACATTTATCTTCTCTTAACATGATGTCATTCATCCTTAATGTTTTTATTACTTTATGTAACCGTTTGTCATGTTCTTGCTTATCCTTTCCATATACCAAGATATCGTCGATAAAATTGACTACCCCTTCGCATTCAATTAATACCCGTTCAAGTGTTTTCTGGAACATTTCTGGCGCACAGGTGATTCCAAACATTAACCTCTTAAAACGATATAATCCTTTACCAGATATGAATGTTGTAATATGTCTTGAGTCGGGTAGAAGCTCCAATTGATGAAACGCGTCCTTTATATCTAGTTTACTAAACATTTTAGCATTTTGGATCTTTGGTAGCAGC
Source organism: Synanthedon formicaeformis (assembly GCA_945859745.1). Lineage (NCBI taxonomy): Eukaryota > Metazoa > Arthropoda > Insecta > Lepidoptera > Sesiidae > Synanthedon > Synanthedon formicaeformis. The sequence goes on from OX243975.1 coordinate 1,764,652, forward strand.
TGTTCCATTGTTGGTAGCGGGTGATTTTCTCGCTTGATGGCCAAATTTGCACGCCTCATATCAATACAGAGACGAACATCCCCATCCGCTTTCAGAATCGGCACTACCGGCGATATCCATTCAGACGGTCCTTCTACTTTTTCTATTATATCTTTCTGAAGTAGTTCGTCTATTTTCAAATTGATTTTTTCTTCTAGTGGAATTGGTATTCGTCGGTAAGGTTGTGCGACCGGTTTCACTTCAGTATTAATTGGTATTTGTATTTGAATGTTTTTGAATTTAGGGAAAGGTGTCGTCTCGACTTGATTTATGTCTAATCCGAGTTTTAGTACTCCTAATGCTATTGCCGTCGTTTTACCTAATAAATTACGTGTCCCCTTGTCTATTACGTAAAAGGTGGCGTTTTGTGTTTTTGATCCTACACGGATATCTGCATTAAAAGACGTTAATAACCTGAGAGGGACTTCACTTCCATAAGCGACAAATGTTTTTCCTGGGTTTTTTTCTTCTTTTCCTGTCTTCAAAATTTCTTGCTTAATTTCTAACCATGTCTTGTCTGTTATTAAGTTATGTCGACATCCTGAATCAATCAGCATCTCTACTTGAGTTCCACCAACTAAACAAGTGAGTGTATCATTATGGAGCACATTAAAAACGTAATCAATTTTATCTTCTATTGCGTTCGCCTGCTTTATATCTTCAACTCTTTGACTCGACTTCTTTGATCTTTTCGCATCTACGCTCTTTTCCGCTTTGCTATCTTCATTGCTTCGTTTTAGGCCTGTTCCTCTGCACTGAGCTTGAAAATGCCCGACCTTCTTGCATTTGTTACATATTTTGCCTTTAGCTGGGCACTTCGCATCATAAGCTAGATGATTCCAGCTACCACATCGAAAGCACGCCTTTTTGTTATTTATGAATGTCTTTTCCTTTACTTGTGTATCAATTTTATTAACAGTTTGCTCTTTTCCTTTCTGACTGAAATCACTTAACTGACGTTCCACCACCTCTAGCGTATTTGCTTCGGTTATTACGTCTGTCAAAGTAATTTTTTCGCCAGCGCGAAGTACTTTCTTTCTTAGTTCTTCCGATGAACACTTTTCTATTATCTGATCAATCAGACTGTCATCCACATCCGTAAATTGACATTTCAATGCTTGTTGTCTTAGTCGAACCAAATATTTTTCAAATTTCTCGTTGTTTTCTTGTTTCATTTGTCTGAATAAGTGTCTCTCATACCGTTTATTTTGCTTAGGTGCAAAATATTCATCCAGCTTTTTTATTGCTACTTCAAATACATCTATGTCACTATCATCTCCTTCTGACGCCTTAACATAGCCACCCGGTATATTAAATAGTATTTCTTGGAGTTCTTGTCCTCCCCAATGCAACAAACTTGCGCGTTTTTTTGAACTAGTATTAACATCGGCAGCTTCCAGGTATATATATAAACTCCTTTTCCAACGTTCCCATCTAGATCCAACAGATCCTGCTTCGCCATCGCACTCAAATTTTTCCAAGGTGAAATTTGCCATCGTATTTTAATCTGTGGACAATGAACAAATAAAGAACGTCAAATTTGGGTTACCAAATGGGCATCATCCTTTTAATAACCTGACGCATTCGTTACTTATTCCTCATTTAAACGTCATAGCTTTTTTCACAAACAGAAACAAAAATAGAGATGAAATGTAACAAACTTCAGTAATCGGGCGTTACCCGTGTACAAAACTTGAGATTACGAGCGTCACACGTATAAAACTTCCATGTATTACCCTCTGACATACCTATGTCACATCGCATCATGTACTTACAGGCATCACCTGTACCAAATTACATTATGAAGTCCTTACAGGCGTCACCTGTTTTCGAACTACCAGGCATCATCTGGTAACTTCACATCGCATCATGTACTTACAGGCATCAGCTGTACCAAATTACATTATGAAATCCTTACAGGCGTCACCTGTTTTCGAACTACCAGGCATCATCTGGTAACTTCACATCGCATCATGTACTTACAGGCATCACCTGTACCAAATTACATTATGAAGTCCTTACAGGCGTCACCTGTTTTCGAACTACCAGGCATCATCTGGTAACTTCACATCTTAACCCAATCATTCAAAAAGTTGAAATTTGTTCAACCTATATGTATCATGACAAGTGGCACTTGAGATTATGAATTTACGACCCGGCATACCACGGTAATTCGACTCGCTGGCGTTCGGCACACCAAAGGTTAACACAGACGTCTCGTGTTCTCGGTTGTACAAAAATCATTACGTGATACAGTAACACGATCTAAAATTATTCTTATCTAGTACTAGATAACGAAGCAATCACGCATCATGTATGCACCATGTATGCATTTTGTGTATATATTTTTGAAATCTGAAAAATATACCCAATTCTAAGCCGACCGGGAATCCAACCCCGGGCCCTCGTAGTTCAGAGACAAGAACCGCACACTATTTCTCTTTTTTTTTTTAATTAGATAATAATTACTCACAATAGTCCTGTTAGTCCTCGTCGCCAAAATGTAGTATCTTCTTCTATATTATCGGCTCTTAGACGCGCGTGCCCTCTCACTCTCGCCGCTCACAGTTGACTGGCTGCTTTTGCGACCGCACGTGCGCTAGAGACGACACAATGCTTCCCTCTCTTTAATTCACATACACTACAATTAGTATAGATTACTTTTTCCCGTGAACTTGTATTTTGTATGCAAAAATTCATGACGATAGATTGAGTATTTAGTTAAGGCGTGAAAGCGTAATAAACAAACAACTCACTTTGTTCAATTTACTCGTAGTGTAGTATTATTTATTTTATTTATAAAATCATAAAAATATATTAATCTACTAGCTGGCGCCCGCGACTTCGTCCGCGTTGAAAAAAAAGTAGCCTATCCTGTGTTCCGTACGTCTGAATGTTTATCTACCAAGTTTCATGAAAATAAGTTAATTCGTTTAAGAATTATGAATGATACAGAAAAAAATTGTAAAAATGGTCAATTTAGTTTCAGTATCATGTATAGAGCCTATAAACACGATATCTCTGAAAACAAAGTAACTTACTCCATGATCAACCCTTACAGATTTATTATTAGTATTGATATTGTTAATGATTGATTGATATCTATGGTTCTGTTAAATAAGAGGATATTTCCAAAACTATTTTGGCCACTTTTACAAAATTGTGTTAACTATTAATGTGGTCTTAATAATATTTTTAAGTAGCCCTTGAATGTTATTAGCACAGCTCGTTAAGCTTTGTTTATTCAAGCTTTGTTTATTTGTAAACTCGGCTCACCTTTCTCAATTTCTTGTAACACTAGACATAAGCCGACGAGATGTTTATTCAATTGATCCGTCTCAAGGGCAAAGCGTCTTATTGCTCTCGCCAGCATAAACGGCAGCATTGTAATCCAATCTAAACTATAATATATGTCAGCGGAAGATAAAGCAGTGTTTATCGGACTATGTTTATAACATTATTATTTATGTATCCTTTCAAATAAAAAAATGTGACTAAGTATAGTCACAGCGATCTGTACTACAACCATTTATTATTCATCATTGGCATTATCTCAGCTACAGAAAGTCTATCGCTGGAAATAGACTTTTTCCTTAATTTCCAACAGGACCGGTCCGATGCAGCCTAGATCCAGCCTTGACTGGCGTTCTTTTGTCGTCATTTTATCTTGTCTCCAGTACTGTCGGCTCATACATTGTTACTTCAACTTACTAATTCGCAGTTATCGGTGACTGGCGCCGATCTTTCTTGAAATATTATCTAATTGATGGTATAAACCGCATCAAAATCAGTTGCGTTTTTTAGGAGAAGTTAGGTGCGACTTAAATTTATACTATGTTACTACTTGTAGTACGTACTATTACTTATTCTATTACTTACTATATCTTAACATAACGTTAAGGCTGAAGTTGGCATTGTTTATTGCATGTTGTGCATACAACAACCAACAACTTAGTGGATTAGTAAATTAGGACAAGTGGACGATCAAAGCGTGACAAGCACTCATTAATAAGCGACAGAGAATTGAGATTAGAATGATTTAATACGGGCATGTTAAGACCGGAACTCCAAATGCATTATCAGATTAACAATTTGTTTCATATAGACCACCCCCAGACAAACGTGCGAGTCATTTTACTATTACTGTTATGGTTTCTGGTTACCGTTTAATAATTAATAATTACAGAGTAATAATGGGTTTAAAAAAAGGTATAATTAAAATTATAAACAAACTTTGTATCATCATCAATATCAATACTAATAATAAATCTGTAAGGGTTGGTCATGGAGTAAGTTACTTTGTTTTCAGAGATATCGTGTTTATAGGCTCTATACATGATACTGTATGTATGTATGTATGTATGTATGTATGTATGTTCCTCCAAAACTCTTAAACGAATTAACTGATTTTCATGAATCTTGTTAGATAAACATTTAGACGTACAGGACACAGGATAGGGTACTTTTTTTCTTTTTCAACACAGACGAAGTCGCGGGCAGCAGCTAGTATGCTATAAAATTATAACAATAAACCCCGACTTTGTATTGAGCCCAAACACGCTAGACTACTTGATGCTGCAGCATCAAATCAAGGTTACCATGTCATGAAAATACCACCGATGTAACAGTATGCCAAATTTCACACTAAACACGACTAAACAGATCTTCATAAATTATAATTTTTGCGTCAGGCGTCGGGGGTTAATAAGAATTCATTAAAAGCACGCCTGCACTGCAATAACCATTATGTCAAAGTTCTTGTTTTAGAAGTCAAAGTTAAACGTTAAGCTGTTTACATATATGTATGTTGAAATATTACCGTCTAATTCCCTATTTCGATGACAGACGACTTCCTTAACTGTTAATATCATAGATGCAGCAGGTGAATGAACACGAGAATGTTTACGTTACGTTCCTATTGTGCTATTTTTGGATTAATTTCGAGCCGAGATTTGAAATAGAACTCTATAAACATATTTATGGTTCTCCTTGCCAGTTGTTTTCCTGGTTGTGGTATTTCAGTTTGCACAATAAAGTATTATGTCCACTTTTGTAACTGTATTTCGTAAATAGGTACGTAAAAAGAATTTTTTTAGTAAGAACTTTATCTACGTTGTAGTTGTTTCCAAATATAAAAATATTTAAAAAATTCTTTTATTTTTTAATCGCTTTAAATAGATAAAATGCATATTTGATAACTAGTTAACTGTCAGCGCCATCTCTGTTCGCATTGATGTATTATTTCAATTCAATTAGTTTTCGCAAGGATGTATTATTACGTAACATTACTTACAGTGGTATTGTGTAGAGATTTGAGCTTATGATTAAAGATAAGTCCAAGTCGCTTTTCCTATTCTTTTAAGCGTATCAGTGATAGGTATTGTTATAAATGAGTATGCATTTATGTACAAAGAAATTCATTTTGTCGATAATCGCATTAAAATAAGTTAAATAATTTTATATTTTTCTTGACGCAATAGGTATGTATGCATTCATGTTATGTATATTGAGTTCACCCAGCTGTTACTGTTACCTACCAATACTGTTTATTACATGAATACGTGCCCAACACCTCATCACTTCAAAGCTACCGTCTAGATTAGAATTAGATAAGTTTATATTATAGACATGTTTTATTTAGTTTAGCGGAGATTGCTTTCGCAGTTTGTACAAATGCGGAACTCTGGATATTATGGCGTAAACGCGTTGGCTCGATGATTGAGACGTTCGTAAACAAGCAAGGGATGTACATTGTGCAAGATTGCATACTCGTAGCACTAAAATATTACTAAAATACTTATTGGAGTTTACTCCTTAAGAATCGATTTCATATATAAAGCCGGGGTGTGAAAATGGTTTTATGGGACTAAAACCAATGTCACATGTCACGCGTTACAGGCTACAATATGCTTCAATACATATTATTATCATATAATACACTAGCTGCTGCCCGCGACTTCGCCCGCGTAACTTTGTAACGCGTGTGCCTGTGGACCATCAGCCTGTCTGACTATAATTTTTAATCTATAATATCTATAATTTTAAAAGATTTATTTTTAAAATTGTTCTGTGTTAAATTCTCCTACTATGGCATCAAGTCAGTTCAATGACTTCACATAGACCCGTTTTTCACTTACGATCGTGAAACGACATAATATACGATTCCTCTTGTTAATACTGAGTTAGGATCTTTGAAAGAGTGACTAACAAATAAATCCAACTTCAGCCAGGATGACTACTTAGTTGAAGTAGAATACGATGTCTTTCGATATTTCAGCTTCATGTCCTTTATCGTTCATTCTCTTTCTCATTAGACTCAAAATTTCAAGATTTGTCTGATTTCACGATCTGCGCCCATAATATGCCAATAATGCGCGCGCTCAGAAAATACTACTACTAAAATATTTTTCAACAGTCATCGATGTCGTCACGGCATCGTGACGTATAAAATTGTCTCTCGTTGCGCATCGCAATTAATACGCTCGAGTATGCTCGGACATGACGGCTTAACCGGAGTTTTACCGGATATAGGTCAGCAGTTCAGCGTACCAAGCGAGTAAATTGACTACTTGATGAATTGATTTCAGCAGTGAACGCATCTTCACATAGTAAAACAAAGTCGCTTCCCGTCAGATCAGTCAGATCAATCAGAAGCTGTCATTGTGCAAGAAATAGGTATACACAGTTTGCAAAGTCAATAATTTAGAGAAAAAAAAAAACTTAAGTTCTTCGTTTGTGGGTGCCCGCTTGCCACGGTTCGGAAAGTCGCGGAAACAGTATATTTTCTGGATGAAAGGTGCCCTATATCCTTTCCTGTATCACTTACAACGTGTACGCACAATTTCACGATGATCGGTTGTTAAGGCGTGAAAGCGCAAGAAACAAACTCATTTTTGCAGCAATAGGTTAGGTACTAGTTATGATGTATACTTACAAAAACCGTTTTTCCTGACTGACTAACAACGAACAGCCAAAAGTCTAGTCCAGAAAGCTGTTTGGATCATAGGTTTATTTTATAAAGCATTCATCTGTTAATAAAGATTTTTGTGGCGTTGAGAAACTATCATTACTTACCGAGAAGAGCCGAATAATGCATGCCTTTGTCAATTCAAATGAAACAACGGGTGAAACCGCGAAGCACAGTTAGTTTATCCTCACCTAGAGGAGTACAGACCATAATTTTATGCCCAAATTTTCAAACGCTTCTGACTTAATATTAGCAGTTTCTTAAAAAGATAATGGCGCACAACTTGTACAAAGAGTAATTACACAATTGGACCATCTTAATTCAAGGTAGATTATTTCCTTTGAGAATTTCCTTCTACAATGACTAGTTTTTTATTGAAGTTTTTTTTTAATATTGTAATACCTTAATACCTGCATCATTAGTGAATTATGTTCATTGCTTAACGAGCATCCATATAACAAAGCAGTCACGCAAGCGCAATTGTGCTTAAAATATCACTTGTGCAAATGAAGAAAAAAAAATGATTTTCTTTCAAGAAGCCGCATTACAAAATAACGGATGTCTATAATCATTGCGTTCATTGGTCACAAAATGATTATAGAGTATAAAATTAATTAATTTTGTTTAACTAATAAGAGAAAGCACACATCGGTCAAAACCGATGTTTTAAAAAAATTTGGAGAATTTTTAAATTATTTCTTCTATCTTTGAATCTACAATAACTTTATTTTTTAAAACCAATTCGGCTAAATTCGGCACTTTATTTTTATTTTGGTAATAACACGTTTGAATTTTATGCTTAAATAAAAAAATGAACTTTTTAATTTTAATGTCATGAATATAATAAATTTTACCTTTTCTCATTCGTAATTTATAACGTAATTAAACTCGTCTCTACAATGGCAGTCTATTTCTACCTTGTCGTTCTAAAATTGTCTTCGAGCACCGTGAAACAACATCCATCCGTTACCTGTTGAGAATATTAGATAAATTGCCATCATCCGCCACACGTCACACGAGACGTTCCTCGCGGATCGCCTAACAATGGTGTGCACATTGGCGATACACTTTCTTGACCTTCTTTCGAACGTAACAATATGCACATACTTATATGATTGATGACCGTGTTCTTTTGTCTTTTTTTTGTAGCAGTAGGTCATGCCATGCCGCGTATGTTTCTCATAAAACACCTTAACCAGTGGTGCGGACTCAAGAACAGCTGGCTATCGACCTCAAAATTAGAAGACTACAAGCAGCGTTGCCAGATTTTTTTTTGCCAAGTCGGGATTTTGAAACTTTTTGAGTGAAAAAAGCGGGATTCTTTTCGAAAGCGGGACATAGTAAAAAAAAACGTTAATAATCAGAAGTTTTTAAATTTTTATTTTATTATTTGAGTTCAAATTACGTTTACGTGACAGTAGATAGCAAAAATAGCCATAAAAATGTATTTTAATAAAAAATTGATATTTTAAATCAGATTTACCCTATAGTTAAACACTTGTCTGTGCCACCTGCCCGCGCTTCCTTAGCACGCTGCTCGCACGGTCAAGTTATCCCCGAAAAGCGGGACTGAGCCTGTCCCGCGCGGGACATTTAATTTTGATTTAAAAATCGGGACGTCCCGCCAAAATCGGGACGTCTGGCAACGCTGACTACAAGGTAGATATGTATACAAGGCAACGCATGTATATATGTGTGATTAAGTTAAGTTACTTTACTTAAGTATGCTTAAGATGGGTAGAGTGTATCATGCATCGATGTATCATGGAATAGGTAGAAAAATAAATCAAAAGTGAATCAAAGTGCCCCGGTTTTTATTTATAAAATTACGCAGACAAATGGTCCAAAATTAATAAAGTTATGCAGTCGTTGATTTAATTTTAATCGTAGTTTTCCAAGGTTTCAGACTCGGATAGTACTTGTAGTAATATACTACTATATTGTATTCTTTTTTCATTGATCATAAAGGTAAACAAACAATTCACGATATAGAACTAAACAAACAATACGAACAAATTCCTAATGTACAAATTCCATCTTTAAAACAGTCCAGTGACCATGGCGACGCTATATTTGTTTACGTTTTTGATCAATAGAAAAAGAAGAGATCATACTTATTCTGTGCTTCGAAATACTGTATGTGATTATAAATTACTATAAACCCGCGAAAGTGTATTTAATATTTAAACATTATACATACATTTTGCACGCGTTAAGTATTGAGTGCTACTAAGGCTCTGACTACTGACACTTTACTCAGAGATGGTGAAAGAGGCCCTTAATGTTTAATTCCAACCACACGGCTTCCTTCATGTTTCTATTTTATAACTGCTAAGCCTAATAAAGGTTCAAGATTTTAGGATTGGAGCAAAATTTGAATTTTCTCATAGTAATTGATGAAATTACTCTTATCTGTGAAAATGTGTTATAAATTTAAAGAGTGGTGTATGATTTATGATGACTGGTTATGATTTAGAAATAGTATCAATCAGAATGTCTTTTACTATTTACTATTAAAATTTAAGAGATTTTTTGCAATAATTAATTGCTTTAATCTGAGAAGTTTTCAATTTTCGATTAATTAATTAAATATCTTATTTTTTAATATTTTTTTGCCCGTCGCAAAAACATGGTTTTCTGATTTTGAAAATTCAAAGCCACTTGATTTCTAAATAACCACAGATTAATGAGAATAACCACGATATTTAATATGTATGTGTTTTTCTTCTTTACAGAACACCGCGCCGATATGGGAGGAGTTCATATCCAAAGCAACCAAACTTCACTCAGCTTTAAAGTGAGTTTACACACAATACCATTTTCTTAATCCTTCTATGGTCGGCAGCGCACTTGTAGCACTTATGGCGTTGCTTGTGTTATAGGCGACGGTAGCCACCTACCATCAAGTGGACCGTCAGCCTGTCTGTCGACTTTAACATAAAAAAAATATATATAAAAACAATCGTCCTACTAATCAATACTAATAATAAATCTGTAAGGGTTGGTCATGGAGTAAGTTACTTTGTTTTCAGAGATATCGTGTTTATAGGCTCTATACATGTGTCGTTCATTGTAAAAGTGGTGTAACTCCCTATTTTTAAAACCATATTTTTTTGCCTAATGGTATCACATTTAGTCATAACTTTTCAATATAAAAGTGAAGTAACTCCAATAGTTGCATTAAAATCCCATAGATGAAAACAATGAATGAATGCTTATTTTTTTTTTCTACACTATAATTCGCAAAAAGCTCGTTATTCTAAAATTCAGTTACAAGGAGATAGTTCACTTTTACAATGAACGACACACATGATACTGAAACTAAATTGATCATTTTACTATTTTTTTCTGTATGTATGTATGTAAGTAAGTATGTATGTTACTCCATAACTCTTAAACGAATGAACTGATTTTCATGAAACTTGGTAGATAAACATTTAGACGTACGGGACACAGGATAGGCTACTTTTTCCTTTTCAACGCGGACGAAGTCGCGGGCACCAGCTAGTATTGTAAATGCGAAAGTTTGTGAGGATAGATGGATGAAATTTGGCACAAAGATGGTTTATTATCAGAGTTAACATATAGGATAGTCTTATCCTAAAGAAATGGTAGGTCCCGAGGGATCGTCTAAAAGTATAAAAATTGGGCGCCACACCAAAGTCATCACAGCGATAAAGGTGTCAGATATTTTTCAACGCGGATGAAGTCGCGGGCACCATATATATTTAATTGACAAGGGCTACTCCAATATATCTTTCTACCTTCATATAATATATTACTTTTTCTTGAAAAATTTTATTGCGCATTCCAAGGGTCAACGGCTTCCAGTTAAATAATTTGAGATCGATGACAGACAAATAAATTAACAAATGTAGTCAAGTCTACCGCGTCCCAAATGTGACAATCGCAATCTTTTAGCACCAATTGAATGAACGTATACGTTGACGTCATCCAACTCCTCATATAGTCAATCTAAATGAAAATTGGTTTTGATTGCATTACTCAATGCATGCAATAGCTCACTTTCAAAAAAAAATGCCTGTTACTACTTTTCTTTGTTTTTGAGGCGAACTCAATAAATATACGTAAGGAAGAAAAAACGAGTGACTAATTTTATATCAAAATTGTTGACACTAATAGAATAGTGAAATGTTCACACTCAACTGAGAATAGGTTTTGAATCTGGGAATAGGTTTCGTTGGGGACTACCCGTTACTATTAATTTTTTTGTTCTTTTTAATAATCAAGTGTATTAATAAATTTACAGGTCAGCATTGGTGGCTGTAGCGGCATTTCTGGACACCTTTCAAAAGATTGCAGACGCAGCTACGAATGCAAGAGGTAATTATGTAAATCAAACTTTTGTTTATAGAAATTGAATTGTAAGGAAAAATCGGAAATAGCTTCGGGTCACTAGATATATTTGCCGTGTTAAGCGCACGAAGCAAAGGTTTACATAAAACTTATCGTATTTGGTATCGCAACACTCGGTAGTCGGAAAGCTGGATTGAGTAAACTTTCTTACCGGATGTTCTAAACATTGATAAGCTTACAGACAGACAGATGGATAGACTGTCATGACATGCCCCTGCTGCTCTTTGCCAAGTTCTGCTGTGACGAGTATAATATCTATACGATATAGGACTCATATCCATAATATCCAAATAAGAATAGTTTTTTGTTCGCGTGACTATAACTTGACACTTTTCCGTATAATTTTTAAGAAATGAACATTTACGAATGATTGTATTTGGAAATAAAATAAAATTGTGCGAAAAATATTTTATTTCTTTAAAAATAATCTCATAATTAATTTTACACTTACTTCAGTTTTATTCGCACATTTTACACATCATTTACGTAACTTGAATATAAAATGTTAATTATTTATTATTGTACACACTTATTCCAACACTCACTTTGCTCATTTTGGCAAAAATAAGTGGTTATTCAAGGGGTCATTTGAGATCTTATCCACGGAAGATATTCGTAAACATTGGTGTAAACTCCTGGAATGTTTTCGATGCCGCACGGCGTTGGACCGAAACTAACAACACCGATCACTTCGTATATCTTGCCGTTCTCGTACATCAACGGACCACCGGAGTCACCCTTGCACGAATCCTTGCCCTTTTCGCCACCAGCGCACACCTGACCTTTCCACAGAGGCACGTTTCGTTTTGGATCGATGTAAGGTATTTCGCATTCCTGAAAGAATTGAACATGAAATATGAGAGAAGAAAGTATATGGCACTTGTAGATTCTCTAAAAGATCATCTCATCATCACCATCATCATCTCAGCCGTAGGACGTCTACTGATGGTCATAAACTAGGCCTCCGCCATAATTTTCCAATAGGACAATGAAGGAAAGCCATCTTACATTGTTTTTTCTTACTTACATCCCCATTTTAAAAATCTTTTGATGGTGCATTTCTAATTTTACTCTTATTACCATGTTTAATATTGAGAGTCGTAAAACAATACGTACACTACGCTGCACGAAAGGTAGGTCAACATGAAGTTTTACTCGACTGCTCGTGCGTGTTTCGTCAGCTCCCCAACCCGCCGCGAACAATCTCTTCTGGAGTGGTTGTTGGTATGCTGACATGTCCTGAGTGGGCAAACAGATGGGACGGACGAAATCTGAAAATAGTATTAATAGTAATATTACCTGCAGTATTAAAAAGAGTATAATAACGACTAACTAGAAGTTACGAGGCCAAATGATACCGACAGACATATAAATGTGTTATTATGTAAATCGCAACATATTAGAATGAAAAATTTATTCCGCGCAAGGCTTTGGCTGCAACGAAATACGTTCGTCGGTGTGTGATGTTTTCCACTTTGTATCCTGGCATTACCTCTTCTAATATGAGGAGAGAAAAATAAATTAGAAGTAGTTTTAATGTTGGTTATTTTAGATTTTCGCAAAAATGATTATGAATTATGAATTTTATTTTATCTCGCATGGATACCTTAAGGATAGCTATTTCCAAAACTCTGAGACATCGTGGGTAAATGATAATAATTACCCGTGTACTGGGCCACATTTCGAAGTTTTAGTAAAGCGATGTCGTTCCTTTTCAGTCTGTCTTGAGGAACGTAGTCTGGATGAGGGATGATACGTTCTATTGGGATGACGACCGCTTCCAGTGTACAATCATTGCCGCCGCCCTCTGTGGTTACGCAGTCAGGTCCTTTGTGCGTAGTGTCGTATTCACCGAGACGTACGTTTGTACTGAAATTAAGTTGTTGAGATTTTACTGTTGAAATGTTAAAATAAAATCAAGAATTACTGCTCTATTTAAAAGACCGCCTGTCCGTAAAAAAACTGTATGTACCCAGAAATGCCTAGTATTTCTATTTCCATCAACTTAAGTAGAATACAGCATAAAAATATGAGAACGAGGTTCGTCATGACATAGTTTGTTTTTGAAATTTAATTAAACATTCTCAAAGACGCTTTGTTAGACAAATTCGCTTGTTTATAACAGATGTGGTTGAGGTGATTGTTGAAAACAATCTTTTTAAATGTTATGAATTATGCAATATCAACTAACACGTCAACAGAGTTAGCCCCAATTGAATAAAAAAAAGTCAATGCATATTACTTACGGTGTTCCAAAATTAAGTACAGCTCCTGTTACACAATGTGCGGCGGTCAAAACATATTTTCCACTTACTAGAGCACCGCCACACAACAGTCTAAGTCGGTTGTCTCTTCCTATATACTCTATGATTGTCAACCATGGATACTGGTCTATTGCAGTTTCATTGCCACCTGAAATCATTATTATTAAAACAGTTATTATTATTTTCTATGCACGTTACAAAATTTATTATGAACTAACTGTGCCTCGTGATTTAACCTCCCTGGTCGGCATGAGGATTTTTCTAGAAGACTGGTTTTTCCGAAAGGGTCTGGTTCCCGCCAACGGAAGCTAAACAGTTTAACGCGGTGCCAATACTTATGACAAAAGAACATTAAACTCTACGGTTATAATAAGTCTCTAGCATCATTATCTCATTCTTTTAACAAAAGAAAAAGATGAGGAATGTCAAGGACCCCATTCCTCATTATAGTGCCTCTCTATACCATTTTGATTTCCTTATTAATCGGCTACTCTACGACCCTCTAGCTAAAGTTTCACATATCGTAGGTAGAGTCAGCGCCAAACAACTATCGACCTCTGAAGTTGTCGCAAGTTGCTTTTCAATAGCTAAAAGCAGGTATCAGCCAATCAGCGGGACTGTACTTGCGCGAACTAACGATAACGCCGGAACTAACTTCAGAGGTCGATAGTTTTTCGGCGCGCTAACGTCTCATATTATCATTACAAAAATCTCACCAACAATTCTGTTGCCGGCGCTGCCGTCAACGCCGCAGCAGTCCGATCTTGGGTCGGGCGGTGCAGCGGTGAGTATACATTCCCCGGGTGTGACTGATGGAGCTGGCCCAACCGATGGCCTTGTCACATCTAGCGTTTCTGAACAGCATACGCTGTATTGATCTATGCCGTTGCATCTGCAAATGAAAACCAGATAACCGATTTGAGAACAATTACCTAGACAAAATGTATGACATTGTAGCATGTTTCACATTGAAAAATAATAATTTGTTTATGCTTTTTTTTATGTATAACACAATACTGCTCGGTTTCGTGATAGTAAAATTGTGCAAATGCAAAGAAAACGTGTTACAGAAAGCCGGGATTTATAAAACGCGCGCTATTTGATTGGACCAATGAGCGCTCGTGGACCTCGCCGCAGTGTTGCAAGAGTGAAATATCGGTAAAGTTGCCAGCAAAAACAGTGAGAATTTTATTCGAAATAAAACAAATAAAAAAATTATGTTTCAACAGCATTTGTGAGAAATTTGAACAGGAATTTTTAAATTGTTCAAATCATAAAGAAAACATTGGGACATAGAGAGGCCATAACCATGACTTATTACCAAGGTGAGATGTCAGATGTTACACATCATAAAATATGCGATTACTGTAAGGCTCGTTTACTTTTTCTTAAATGCCATAAATAAAACAGTAACTATAATTTTTTTAGTAATTGGAACTATATATTACTGTGTTCTTGAACTTTTTTTGGTGGCGTAATCCTTAGGAGGAAACCATAAAAAAAGCTAGTCAGTGAAGCTTAACAAAAAAAAAACAACTATAAACAAGGTTATGGTGTAGATTAAAAAAAATTCTCTATTACCTTAAAAAAAATTGCAGCTTTCAAATGATAGCCAGCTAAGTAATAAGTAGCTGTAATGAATATAAATTAGAGGTAAGATTTATTGTTGACATATTCGCGCGCTTTTTCCTCAAGTTTAATAAAATTATAAAACGCAGCGTTAATTTTTCCTCAAATTGATTAGATGATAGTGACACTTACAACATTGTTTAGTGTAAAAACATTTTATACAGATACGTGTCATAAATTTTTAACAGGAAAAATGCTTTTAAAATAACGTAACGAAGGATTCAAGTCGACACAAACTTGATTGCAAACAAGTTATTGAAAATTCATATTATGATTTAGGTGCATTGGTCACGCCTACGCAGGCGACTCTTCAAAGTTAAATTGACATCTATATGTAGGTATTTATTTTATAATTAATGACAGTGTTTATTGTAATGGCCTCATTTATTTATTATAATGGTTAGATATAATTAAAAATCAAGAAATCATAATTCATGTTCAGATCAGCTTCTAACTAAGCAATTCAAAACAGGGAGACTATTTTGTGTATTTATTAAATATACTTCGTCCGCGTTGAACGATGAAAGGTACCCTATGTCCTTTCTGGTGTCCTAGACAACGTGCATGCAAAATTTCATGGTGATCGGTTCAGTAGTTTTTGTGTGAAAAAGTCACAAACATCCATACAAACTTTCGCATTTATAATATACTAGCTGGCGCCCGCGACTTCGTCCGCGTTGAAAAAGAAAAAAGTAGCCTATCCTGTCTCCCATAGTCTAAATGTTTATCTACGTTATGGAGGAACATACATACATACATACAGAAAAAAATCTAAAAACCGTCAATTTAGTTTCAGTATCATGTATAGAGCCTATAAACACGATATTTCTGAAAACAAAGTAACTTACTCCATGACCGACCCTTACAGATTTATTATTAGTATTTATTAGTACGGATATAATTTAAATTCATAATGTAATGTTCATTAATCGCCGAACCCACTGCCGTAAAAGACATACTCATTCCCTAGAAAATATTCTCTAATCTAGGTGGCTAGACATCTAATTCACGCGACTATAGATCAAATATATTTCTAGATATAATCACGTAACACTACAAGATTATAGCATGTATTTGTACTGAGTTGCGCGATTATAGCCTCTAACTTTCCGGCTACACAATTGTAAGTAGCTTAGAGATCAACTAGAAATTGACAAAAATTGTTCTACAATATTTATTAAAAAATCTTTACCGCTGGCAGTATCTTCGGCGCCATATTTAGATTGTATAAAACTGTGTAGGTCCGCCTATTATAAATAATTGGAACTCTCTAAACCAAATAACTGTTATGTTGTAGTTTTCGTAGATATAATTTGATAAAAGAATTTTTGATATTTCACAGAAGTGAGATACGTTATTTAAAAAGTTGTAACGACAATATTAACTGAAAGTGTATAAATTTTACCTTGAATTTTTAACAAGGGCTATGTCGGCCTGAGAGGCTTGAGCTGTCAGCAATTTAGATAACTGGGGACAAGCATGAATCTGCACGCATTTGCCTGTTTGTCCGTTTATTGTCTGACATGGCCCTGGACAGCACACCTGAAATTTAAATTTGAACAAAAAGAGATATAAATATATAACTATTATTTCTTCTGTGCGTGTTTATGTCACTGAACTCCTCCTAAACGGCTGGACCGATTTTAATTCTGTCTTCAAGTGAAGACCCATTCCCCATTCCTGACAGGAATGGGTTGAATGTAAAAAAAAAATTGGTCTCGGACGAAGTCGCCGGCACCCACTAGTATTTTTATAAATTCTCTGCAATATTTGTCTGAAACTTTTTTTGTAACTCTTTACCATTTTTGTATATTTTTTTTTCCACCTCTACTACAGGTTGGAATCTAAAACTTCTTTCACTCATCGATATTATTATAAATTTATATAAAAAATGCTCTATCGGACTCAAATTTTGATTTGTTAGCAATTTTTCCTGGACTGATGTTCAGGAAGGAACCAAACTAGTGAGCAATATTATCGTGACGTCAGAAGCTTTATAGTAGTTGTTTAACTACTATAAAGCTACTATTAACTAACGGTTTAGTCACCTAATAACAGGTTTTTAATTTAACATATTTAATGAGAAATAATTTAACACGATTCTATAAATACAGATTCAAAATTAGTGACAAGTTTAAGGAAAAATCGAGTCAAACAGATTCAAATGGATCTGTTAGTCACTGTAATTATTATAAAAAATTTGACGATATTTTAGTAGCGTTCTCAATGTTTTCATCCAGATTATATTTGTAATTGTATATGTATTTACAATTATAATATTGTAACAATTACTAGCAACTTCGTCTGCGTAACTTTGTTAAACATAGCCTATATTACTCGCTAATAATGTTTTTCTCTATAGAAAATATTTCACCTAGGTATGTGAAAGAATTTTTAAAATCGGTCCAGTAGTTTTTGAGTTTATATTCATTACAAACATACAAAAATACAAATATTTTCTCTTTATAATGTTAGTATAGACTAGCTATACCCTCTTATTATTAGGTTGATGTGGTGATAGGCAGAAGACATAGGATGGACAGACGGCCTAATGAGAGCCGTGATCATGAAGAAAATAAAAAAAGAGGCCTATGACCAGCAGTAGACCATGTCATGCATCATCTTACTCGTACAGATGCCTCTACGATTATATTAGGGGGAAACCTATGACTTGAAATTCGCAATCCGCAAATAAACTGTTGTCACATTAAGGTATATAATGTGTAAATGATAGTTACCTTCGGCGTAGTCTTGTCGTAACCGCAATGCGACTGCCTGAGAATTTCTAAATCTTTCTGAGTCTTGTCTTTCTTCGTGACTAGAGTGAGCAGCGGTTGGCATCTGTTGATTACCACACAGTCACCATTACCGCTAGTTGCTGTCATACATGATTCTGGAAATAATACGTTTTAAGATTTTAACTCTGACTCGTTTTGTGACTGAAGTTATGTTAGAAGGGTTTCTAAATATCTAAATATGGTATAGTGTATTGTGTGACATAAATGCAATATTCTTACGCTTGTGAAGCACGCTGTTCTTGCTCTCCAAAAAAATGGATCATAGGACTGAGAAACTGTATAGAAATCAATATAATCACAATAACAATCACATTAATATGATATTAATGGGTGCTTATAAGAATAATTATTGTGATTATACTAAGAAATAAATAATATAGTTGCAGGGTCCATAAAATACTTTATTATGTATATACCTTATTACTTTATTACTTTTAGTATTGATTTGCAAATAGTAATTTGCATGTAAGGTATGACAAGTGCACATCGTTGCATGCTCGTTCACAAAATTGGAACATTGAACACTGACAACGCTAAAGGTTGGCAGCCAACACTGCTTCTAAGAACCGGTTTAGAATAATATACCAGTTTTTTACTAAATAAACGCACAATGCATTTTAACAGGAAAATCCTTCAATATTGTCGTTTGTCCGATAAATGTCAGATATCGTTACATCATATTCGTTGCCCCCAAGGGATTTGAAGCTGAGCAGAACGTCCGTTCGATGACATCAAGGCACGCTATTCAACACACTTAATGTTTGTCAAATTTGAACAAAACAATTCAGTAGTGAAATGTTACACTGCGCTTTGCGTAACTCATAAACTCGTCGCATTATCTGCCAGTAACCAACCCTATAAATAATTGCTGTGTGAGAGATGCCGGAGCCTGGTCTATTCTCATCTCGAACCTTATCCATTACCTTATCCCTGACATACATCTCTAGATTGATGTTTTTACAAGTTGATGGACTTATTTGTAACCAAGACACCAAGTCCTATTATTTTCACAAATCAGTCAACTTGTCTGCGGACCGATATCATAAAAATCGATGATTTTTTATTTACAGAGTAAATTTACATATCATAAAAATCTTATTTTTTATTTAATTAAGTATTTACAGAGTATATAAAAAAATCTGTTTATATGGTGACTAGCGCTTGTTTGATTTAAATGACGAAAATTAGTTGACTAGATGATATTAGTCATCTCTTGCGGTGGAATAAACAGAAATACATATTGCAGTAACTACGCCTAGTATTTACGATTCTCGAATGAGTCTTGTTAGTTTTTTTTTAAGAGCTAAGAAACTCGCTAAACAGGTTTTTACGTATGATATAAATTCTACAAAATTTAAAGCGATATAGTAATTCTACACAATTTATAGGTATAGGAGAGTTTAACGACTTCTCATTGAAAATGTTCGTTCAAATCTTTTCTTTTTCAATTTTTTTGATATACTAAGACTAAGGCCCTATCCGCACTGCGATATTTCACCGCGCGGTTTTTTTCTCGCAATTCTGTAACACATTGAATCTTATACGAGTATCCGCACATAGCGATAAAAATATAATTCGAATACGCGGAATATAATTCGCAAAAATAAAAACCGCGCGGTGAAATATCGCAGTGCGGACAGGGCCTTAGACTCTCGGACGTTAGCCGTCTGGGCGGGGTCTATTCCCTCTACACCTGCCCAAGGGTTAAACATAAAATCCAGTTTTCTATTTTTATTTATTTCACATCGATGATTTTACATTAACAAAACATAGAATTACATTTTGGTCGTGCCGCAACTGCGTGCGCGCTGTGGTTCGTTTTTTGAAAATCCCACAGGAACCTAACATTTTCTAAGATAAAAAGTATCCTGTATGTTACTCCAGGTCATAAACTATATGTGTGCCAAATTTCATCCAAATCCGTTATGCGATTTCTGAGATTAGCGTGCACAAACGCATCGACAAACAGGCAGACAAATATTCTAAAAACTATTTTCTGCCCTCGGTAACATAACTATAACGTGTACAAATCGTTTATTTGAAAAAAATTAATTAAATAGAACATAATTATTTAACATGAACTTCATAATGACAGACCATTAAAAAGGTTTGATGTTGATATGAAACTAGTTTATTGGTTAGAGGTGTATAGGTACCCATTGATCCTTGTTATCATATCTAGTAAGTTTACTTTCATATGCAGTTGTCTGCTTATTGTTCTTTTTTTTAATTATTTTAGTTCATTGATTTTATCCTATCTCAAAAAAATTTCTTTTTTTAATTATTTTAAATTAATATCACCTACATCAATGGTTACATTAAATTACATGGCAATGTCGCGAGTTCAATGATTTTATCCCATCTCAAAAATGCCCAACGCGCCTAAAGAAGTTTTCACTTCAAAAATATTATTTAATGTTATTGTTTCATATACGGCTCGTTAACTATTTTATTTTGTGTACATATAGATTTCTCCTATCGCACAAAAAACATAGTTTATTTTCATACTGTCTTGTTATTATTTGCGTCTGGCCAGTTCAAATTAAATTTATCTTCTGAATTATGGACTCAACATGTTTCTCCTTCAACCCTCTATACACGCATTGACATCTTATTGCATTGATAACCTCAATTTAATATTTACCATAAATTTATGCTGCTTCCTTAATAAATATTAGGTACATATATTATATTGGACTGGGTTTATCTGGTTACATGAGGAAATAAATATGTCTACCCAAGTTTTTGTTTTCGATGTGTTTTGTGCAATCATTATTCAGTTAACATTATTTTAGTAAAGTAATAAACGTTTTGTTTGTGTAAGTTTTGTTATTGTGATACTTAATCGTTTCAATCATTAAGACAAGACAAAAACTAACCTCGGCCTACCAAATTGAGCACAACCTAATAATATGTGGATTAAGGTAAAATATTGCACAACAAATTTTTGTAGCTTCTCGGAGATAATTCGGCATCTTCACTCTCTTTCGAATTTATAATTTATAGTAGGATCTGGTCTCTTCTTATCACATATAAATAATGTTAAACCTTTTATTTTTTTATTACATATTTCATACTTAAAATGGATCTTAAAATTTTCTGTTATCTTCGCTTAACATAGTATACAAATTAACAAATATTTCAAGACAAACAAGTTTTTGTTTATGACACCAATTTTTGCATTTCGTCATTATATTATGTATAATTATGTGTTTGAAAACATGTTGAGACGGCAATATTAATTTCTCATTCCATATAAAATGGAACGAATGTATTGTCTAGTAATAATAATTTTTGCACAGAGTAATTTACATTAGAAACTAGTATTGTCCAGGTTTTACCCAACGGTTATCCCCGCTCGTATTGTCCTTAAATGAGAATCTACGATTTGGGGTTTGACTCGTAATAAATGATGTTGAAGTTTCTTTGATATCGTTTTAACTCAAAAATCACACAGAACACGGAAGTACTGTAAATAATTAAATAAAGATTGGAATCACAAACAACTAAAAAAAAGGGAGAACTCAATCGTAATAATACAAATGAAGCCATTTTGAAAACTTACGGCCTTCGACGATGCATAGATACGATGAAACTAAAGCTGTTATGAACAGGATAGACGACATTTTGAACAGTAATCACACAGCATTTCACGTTACTTTGTAAACGATATTCGCATACGTCCGTACGCCTCGGTCGCCGGTCAAACTGTGGCTGGTTGGCTTTTGCAAAAGGATGACTTTGACTTGAGTTCGCGTTCGCGGTCAACCGGATAATGACAGTATGAGGAATCCACGCGGACATAGTTATAAACAGACTCGAAAACTTTGAGTGCTAGCAATAATATCAAAGTACTCTCTGAGAGTACCAAAAATCCTACTCACATACCTATTGATTGATCTATTAGCAGCACACTTGTAACCCCTATAATATCGTATGTGTTTATAGAAACCTACTATCAAGTATTCGCCTATCTGCCGATCTTATCGTTAAAAATCCAACGGTGATGTTATCGTTTTGTGTATTATAGTCGTAACACACGTTCGGATTTGGTTCGACCGAACCGGCGGACATAATTATTATTAATCGAGTCCGCCGCGGTCCGCTTGTTTGCACATCGGATTTGGTTCGCTCCGTACCAAATCCGAACGTGTGTAGGCTTGTCCGGCGGATCTACTTAGTCCGGGAGCCAGCGACACTATTTTTTGTTAGCAGGAATTTGTTGTTCGACAATAGAGGTAGCAGGAAGTGTTTTTTCTCCATAATGGACTGCCAATAAACAATATGTAAAGTTTCAGCTTTGCGCATTTTTGACATTCACTCGCTTGTTTCATTTTTGACATTTAAACATAATTAACATTTATGTTAAATGTTGTTGTTGCCACTTGTTGTCCTGCGATTGAGATGGCAGGAGTTTATTTTGTTGATAGGCTATATTATCACGACAAATAAAAAAAAAACAGGCTTGGGCAAATATAGTAACCAAAAGTGTCGCTGGCTCCCGGACGATGCTGGTGTTATTCCTACCACCATAACTTTGAGTCCGGTCAGGTCCGGTCCGAGCGTGTGTAGCGACTTTTATATATTAACATAACACAAAGACTCGAAGTGTTAATTTCATAAATAAACAGAAGCATTTTTTCTGATATTTGCATCAGACATGCAGGCAGCTGGCGTCTTGCGGAATGTTTATAGGTCAAATGTTTAAAGTGTAATTCTGTCAGAGTAGGTAATCCTTACCACTTACGCACCTAACTTAACAACAACATCCCACCTGCTTTCTATAATTTCCAGTCATAAGAATAATAACTGTATTGTAATGTTATTTTTTACTAGCTACCTTGACAAGACAAGAAAATAAAAATAGGAATCTTCCCTAGTTTTCAGCGAATATTTTGTAAAAAAATATAGCCTAACTAGAAGATGTCCGCTACTGGAAAATGAAAAATGTGACAACTAATAAAAAATATAATAAATTATAATATCAAATTTAAAATTTATATAAAATCAGTTGAACCTTTTCTTCTTATTAACTTAACTTTTTCTTTTTGTATATTTTTTGCATGATATTGAGAGAATTACGTTACTTTTGGAATATAGTTTTATGTACAAGAACAAGAAAGAAACTTATGTGTAACACTTACTAAAGCAGATTTCACTCTTGGAGAAAATCCGAAAAACATAATTTAATAACATAATTTAATAGAGAAAATCCGAAAAACATAATTAATAAATTCTCTCGGCGCATTCTCGGCGAAAGTACAAAGTGCAATCCTATTACATTTTTATTCAAAATTATTTATAAATATTTTATTTTTACCGAAGTAAAGTTGTTCTAATTAAAGTTTAGATAATTTAAAGTATATACAGTTATAATTATTTACAGAAGAGACTTTTTAAATGGTTTAATTCTTAAGTGCAAAATATCTTTCATTTGCTATATCAAAACTTTTCAAGTGACAACATTGTGAGCAGTGTGCCGCGGTGTGTCTGGCGTGTGTCTGTCAGGCAAGCGTAAGCGACGTGATCTGCGAACGACGTTGCACGGTGTTGACTTGTTGGAATACGCCGTGCATTTTTAAATATTACCCATATATAATTAATTAACTAATTCCAAATATAATTTACTACCATGGCTGCTAACTGTGCTGGCTGTAACAGTCTTATCAAGGATCTTTATTACATCGAGTGTAAAGAATGTAAAAAAACATACGACTTAGTCTGTATTAACATGACAAAGGACGCATTTGATAAGCTGACTGAGGAAGACAAGAGTGCCTGGTTATGCCCATTATGTTTCTGCTCGCGCCCTAAAGTTGGAAATACCTCGACGCCTTTGCGCGCTTGCATCGATCCCCCTAATGTTGAATTTAATAATACTTACACAAGGCCTGAAAATTCAAATGTTAACACGAGGCGTGGAACTGATTTACGCTCAAATAAATCGAAGAGACCGGAGGTGGTTTCAGCGTCTGTGGTCCCTAATATGCAGCTGGATATCTCCAGGCAACTTGCAGACTTGAGAACCTATTTTGATTTAAAACTGGACACCATTAAGAAGGATATTTTGGATGAGCTAAGTGTTAAAATGTGTCATTTTGAGGAGTCGGTGCAGCTAATCAAGCGGGAACAGGAGCTTTTGCACACGGAGGTTGTAACCTTGCAGTCAAAATGTACAAACTTAGAAAAAGAAAACAATAAACTCAAAGACAAAGTCATTGAGTTCGATAAGCTACAACATACAGTTAATGATGTTGAACAGCGCGCCCGTCTTTGTAACCTCGAGATATTTGGAATACCCGAAATCAAGGCCGAGGTCTTGGTACCTACTGTCTGTAAGCTTGCTTCAGTGCTCGGGGTTACTATTGACGATACCGATATCGAGTATGCTACGCGTCTTCCGACTCGCAACAGAAGCACCGGCTTACCGAGGACTACCGTCGTCAAATTCAAATCGGTTCAGGTCAGAGATAGTGTCTTAAGCGCAGCAAGGAGGAGGCGCGGTCTTACATCCGCTGACATGGAGATTTCAGGAAATAGTAAACCCATATTCATTAATGAGCACTTGACACCTTGGAACAAAGCTCTGCTAAAGGCTACCAGGATTAGATGCAAAGAATTGGGGTTTCAGCACGTGTGGACACGAAATGCAAAGATATTTATACGACAACACGGCAAGGCCCCAGCGGTGCGTGTTTACGATTCGGAACAATTAAACAAACTGAAGAAGTGAATCTAACCTTTTTGATGTACTTTGTTATATTGTCTAATGTAACTTATTGTAATGTCATTTATTTCTTACTATTGTCTAATATATGTAAAACTTTTATTGCAACCTCAAAACTCTCATCACATAAACATTCACACACACAACACATTTCACATACTGGACCTGCTCAGTTGGTATTATTGACAATAAAAATAATAATTGCCATATGCCTCGAACACTACGGGAATTTTCTTTTTAGCTCTTTATTATTATTATTTTTTCTTTATTATTATGACAACTTTTAATCTGTATTTTCAAAATTCCCGTAGCATTCGCGGTAAACTGGCGGAATTTAATCAGGGTCTTTTGGTTCACGACTACGACGTGGTAGCAATTTGCGAGACCTGGCTCTTGGACAGCATTTGTGACGCCGAGGTCGGTGACAGCCGTTACGATATATACAGACGCGACCGGCCCTTAACTGGCAGCGTGTTGCGGCGTGGTGGTGGAGGTGCGCGTGCTATTGGTGGCGGAGTCATGCTATTGACGCGCCGTGAGTTTGGTGCGCGTGCACTTCTCTCGCCGCGTGATGCACCTTATGATTTAATTCACGTTATTTTGCCGGCTCACACTCTGCGGACTTCGCGGGACGTACATGTTATTTGTGTTTATCTACCCGGCTCTGGAACCCAACACGATTCTCAGGTGATGCATCTTCTTACATATTTAAGTGATTTTATGGGTAGAAATCCAGGAGTTGATTGTGTCTTGTTGGGTGATTTTAATTGCGCTAATGTTGATTGGATTAATCATCCACATGACTTATCCCGCTTACCGCTTAACGTAACTAACGAAGCTCAGCTTAAGCTATTTCATTCTCTGTCTGATTTTGGCTTAAATCAATATAATACTGTAGTTAATGGAAACAATCGGTTCCTGGATCTTGTGTTTTGTACTCTAGAAGTGACTACTGCTCGTTGTACTCTTCCTATTACTCGGGAGGACATGCCACATCACCCAGCACTCGACATTGATATTCCAAACTTAACTATTAACAAGGTGTTGAATAATCCTACTTTCAAAATGTACAAATTTAAGATGGCCAATTACGATGCAATAAAATCTAGGTTATTTTCAGTGGACTGGACCACTGTTCTTAAAGGCGGCAACGTCAATGACATGGTAGATAGGTTTAATGAAGTAGTCCATGGTATTATGGATAGTGAAGTACCAAGTTTTATGACCAGCGGCTGTGGTTATCCGGTGTGGTTCTCTAAACCTCTTATTAAAATTATCAAAGAAAAATCTAAATACCATAGATTATGGAAGCGATTTGGAAATCAATTAGATTATGACTCTTTTGCTCTGCTTAGGAAGCGACAGAAGAGCATTTTACGTGAGTGCTGGAAAACATATGTGAATAATTGCGAAAATTCAATTAAATCCAATCCTAGACACTTCTGGTCTCACAGTAAGTCTTTGCGCAGGGACAGGGGTGTGCCAACTCAGATGACTTATGGTAGCAGGGTGGCTAATGGAGGGCCCGAGATTTGTAGCATTTTTTTACAATATTTTCTCTCAGTTTACGTACGACCATCTGGCCCAATTAGTAATGATTCTCTTGCTATGAATTTAAGATCATCTCACATAAATACAATTTCTTCGGTGGAAATATCACAAGCAATAATCCTAAGATATATAAAGAAGTTGAGCGCCAATAAAGGAGCTGGTAGTGATGGCTTTCCCTCGTTATTTGTTAAATCTTGCGCTGAAGCGCTTATCCTTCCGTTATCCTTAATTTTTAGACAATCTCTTGACAGTGGAATTTTTCCGAACAAATGGAAAGAAGCTTACATTATACCCATCCACAAAAAGGGTTCTAAACAAATGGTTGAGAATTATAGACCAGTTTCTATTTTGTCGGTCTTTGGAAAGTTGTTCGAGTCTATCGTTTATGATCAGTTATATGTGGTTGCTGCATCGTATATTCCGACAAGTCAACACGGTTTCATGCGCAAAAGATCCACTATTACCAACCTTGCAGTGTTCACCGATAGCGTCACGAGAAGCATGGATCGTGGCTCTCAGGTGGACGTTGTGTACACTGATTATTCGAAATGCTTTGACCGTATTTACCACAGTATCCTCATCTCGAAGTTAATAGATATCGGTGTTCATGGCGACCTACTTAGATGGCTTGTTTCTTATCTTGAGCATAGATTGCAGGCTGTCAGGATTGGGGTATTCAAATCTAATTTCAAAACTGTCCCTTCAGGCGTGCCACAGGGATCTCATTTGGGTCCTCTGCTTTTTAATATTTATCTGCATGATATTGGAACCTGTTTCAGTCATTCTACGGTGCTGATGTATGCCGATGATAATAAAATTTTCCAGCCAATAGACTCTTTGGATGATTGTTATAGGCTTCAATCTGACCTTGAGAGACTTTCAGTGTATTGTAAGGTGAATCGCCTAGATTTAAATGTTGATAAGTGCCAGATTATCACCTTTACTAGAAAGCGCAACTATATATTACATAATTATGTTTTAAATGGTGTTTCAATTCCAAGAGTTGAACTTGTTCGCGATCTTGGGGTCATGCTCGATCGCAAACTCTTATACACTTACCACTATGATCACATCGCGCAAAGGGCTCACCAAATGCTTGGGTTTTTGCATAGAAGTGTTAAGTGCTTCCAAAAAATTGAAACATTAAAAGTTTTATATTTCGCATTCGTTCGGAGCATTATGGAATATGCCTCTCCAGTGTGGTCCCCATCGTATGTGACCTATATTGCTCGGCTAGAATCTGTTCAGCGGCGCTTCACTCGAAGCCTAAATTACCGTTTGAAAAGGAAATGTGATTATGCGGATAGACTTATCTCTTTTGATCTGCAATCGCTCGAAGATAGACGGCTGGTGGCAGATTTGAGGTTTCTGTTCGACGTGGTCAATTCTGTAATAGATTGCCCATATCTGGCCGAACGAATAGGATTGCGTGTTAGTGTGGCTCACACTAGGCGTAAATGTCTTTTTGACGTTGGCGACGCGCGTAACAACTATGCCAGGAGCTCTGTGTTGTGTAGAATCGTGCGTACATACGAGAACAAATTTAAAGATCTGGACATTTACTTTCTGAGTAGACGGTCATTTATCGGGCGAGTGTTAGATGGTCTGCAGCATATTGCAAAATGACCTGGTCCCCTCCACTGAGCAGTACCACACACACACACACACACACACACACACACACACACACACACGCACACACACGCACACACACGCACACACACACACACACACACACACACATACACACACACAAATTCACGCATATGTGTTTATATCTATGTATTTGTATATAATGTATAATATGTTTATATAATTTATAGATGTACTCGTATATTGTTATCTATTTTTTTTTTAATTAGGTACTAGCACTTTTTTTTGTACATATAAATTTTAAGATGCCTAACCTTGTAATAGGCTATATAAAAATTTTAATCTATTATATGTAATTGTTAAATATTAAATGCTGTAAGGTGAGCTATTAAATAAATAAATAAATAAATAAATAAATAACTCTATTTAACAAAAAAAAAAAAAACCGACTTCTAACCATTTTTTCATTGATGCCATTGTCAGAACTGGACCAAATTGAATAATAAAAGAATCATCAAAATCGATTCACCCAGCCGAAAGTTCTGAGGTAACAAACATTAAAAAAAATACAGTCGAATTGAGAACCTCCTCCTCCTTTTTTGGAATTCGGTTGAAAATAACGGCAATGAGAAAAGCACCCGTTCAAAGTGAACCATTCAACTGATTTTATATAAATTTTAAATTTGATATTATAATTTATTATATTTTTTATTAGTTGTCACATTTTTCATTTTCCAGTAGCGGACATCTTCTAGTTAGGCTATATTTTTTTACAAAATATTCGCTGAAAACTAGGGAAGATTCCTATTTTTATTTTCTTGTCTTGTCAAGGTAGCTAGTAAAAAATAACATTACAATACAGTTATTATTCTTATGACTGGAAATTATAGAAAGCAGGTGGGTAACTTAGCTGCCATAGTATAAAATTAATTATAGCCTAAAGCAATCATATGGCATAGGTTCCATCACTGTTGAGAAGTTGGTCCAAAATTACCCATTCTCCTTTGGATACATAATTTTTACTCTACGATCATATACTTTAGGAGCTATATGCTGTGTAATGCGGAACTTTTAACGTGTCTGGGAGGATGTTTGGCCCGTCAGATTTGTCTGGCTCTTTGGAAAATATTTTAAAATACTTAATAATATATATAAAATTCAGCCTTCCTAAAATGACGTAAGTTAGAATGGTTTTTTTTCCACCTTTGATACCTGGCAACCCATAAAACGGCCCCGCTTTCAACTTAGCGAGTATCCATTCCTTTCTAAGTTTATGTTATACTACCGATCCTGAAAATTTCAGCTTTCCTAAAATGACGTAAGTCTGGGGTGACTGGGATCTCACTCTATACTGAATGTTACTAAAGAAAAACTTTACGTATTTTTTATATTTAACAAATATTATTGTATTGATGTTACATCTCAACTATTAGGTTACCGTTAGCAACAATTACTCAATTCAAGCATTACTATATTAGGCCAGAAACAGATGTTATTTTATTTAAAAAAAATTGAAACCTAATATATTATGTCGCGAATGGTTTCATTGAATGCTCCAAATGTGCAAATTCGATGTCCAAATGCCTAAAATGTGCTGGCTAGACGATAGATTACGTGTTTGTGAAACCAAAATGTGATATGAGCATGAAGTATACTTTAGATATTGACAAAAAATCCTGAAACTTTTACATGAAACTTTTGACGAGCCCGTTGGACGAGTGGCAAGGGTGCTTGCCTAACGTCTCAGGGGCCCCGGGTTCGATTCCCGGCGGGGTCAACTTTGGAAATTTTAATGTAATTTTCAAAATTGACTCTGGTCTGGATTTGAAAAGTAGTGGTAGGGCACACTGCGTTTCGCAGTCATTTGGGCAGCCCGTCTGGCGGCAGTAATCACCCCCTACAGAATACCACAGTGAAATAACAGCATTTACGTGCTGTTGTGTTTCGGTGAGTGAGTAAGGGTTGCCAGAGCCCATTAACCCATCCCTTCCTTATCCCTTATCCTATGGTCTACAGCGCACTTGTAGCACTTATGGCGTTGCTTGTGTTATAGGCGACGGTAGCCACCTACCATCAAGTGGACAGTCAGCCTGTCTGTCGAAGGTTTATAAAAATATTTTATTTGAAACTTAGTTGTTACAGTTATAGATAAACTTATTTGTTTAAAAAAATAATCTCTATTATTATATTATGAGATTTGTATTTTTGTATTTTGGTTGTAATGAAAGGTTATCACTTATGGAGAGAGCGATAAACTACGATTTAAGTTTGTGTATATAATTTACAGGAAAAAATTCATTCATTCGAAACCGCGTGCGGGACGCCAGTAAGGTGTATTTTATGCAACAATCTGATATGAACATAGAGTATAGAGGAAGACATCTGAAAAAAAAACATATGATTGTCATCTTGTCACGTGACTGCAAGCACATGTTATAAAGGCATTGCATCATTTCAGAAGAAAACAATGCTACTTCAGACACGCAACTCAAGTCACGTGCTAACGAGAGGGAAATCATGAGGACTTGAACTGGTTTTAAGATAAAACTCGTGTTTTAACTAAGTACATATTATATTATAGCCAATTAATCGAACAGCGGAAGACCATAATTCTATTGTCTAATACATACTCTGCTTGAAGCGCGTTTTTGCTTACATTAAAACAGTTAGTTAGTACTTTTTGTGTTTAGTATTTTAATTTAATATTTTAAGATTTTAATTTTAAATACCTAATTTAAATAATTTTAGGTATAAGTTATAGAAATCAGGTACAAGTAATACACTCAGTATCGTCTGAAACTTCTACTTTAGGCTGTAGAACAATGACAGCGAAGTTTCCTCGCAAATTTATAAGCAAGATTAGAGAAAGTTAAAAAATTTGTTTCGATAATCTTAGAAGAATTCAAGAAAAGTTATGGGTCGATTTAGACAGAGCGCATTACACGATGGTAACACTACGTTTATAGGTCAAATGTTTAAAGTGTAATTCTGTCAGAGTAGGTAATCCTTACCACTTACGCACCTAACTTAACAACAACATCCCACCTGCTTTCTATAATTTCCAGTCATAAGAATAATAACTGTATTGTAATGTTATTTTTTACTAGCTACCTTGACAAGACAAGAAAATAAAAATAGGAATCTTCCCTAGTTTTCAGCGAATATTTTGTAAAAAAATATAGCCTAACCTAGAATATAATTTAAAAAATAATCAAGTGGTTGAACCTTTCTTTGTGTACATATTATACATTACATATACATTGTTTTTATTTTTATATACTAGCTGCTGCCCGCGACTTCAGCAACGTAACTTTGTAAATTATATACTAAAACGTTCCTCGAGTTGAACCTGAAAATCGGTGCAGTAGTTTTTGAGTTTATCGCGAACAGACAGACAGACAGACAGACAGACAGACAGACGTGGCGGAGGACTTTGTTTTATAATATGTAAGGATATACTAAAACAAATGTAACAGTTCTTTTTTTGATGTTCACATTGATGTATAAATTAAATACTTTTATCATTTGTTTATTTGGATGACGTTATAGTTTGTATATTATTGAAAATATTATTGTAGTTATGAGTATTGAAATAATTTTTTTTTAAAAAAATCTATGTAGGTAATCAAAATCAATCATAATAAACCAATATATCAACTTGAGAACTCCAAAACTTAATGTTCGCGCTAGATTTTGATTTAGCTGCCGTAGTATAATTTAAATAAAACCCCAAAAGCTTTCAAATGACATAAGTTTTATCAAATGACATGAGCATTGGTCCAGACTCCATACTAATTTGCCCATGCTCCTTTGTAGAAAGGTTTGCTTTTAAAACTTTTACCAAAAGTAATCATAATCATAATCGTAGAGATATTCTGAAAAAAGTACCTACACCCTCAGCACAGCCCCACTTGAGGATTTTTAATATGTTCATCTGGATACCGCAAGGTATAACTGTACCAATTTTAAAAGCTATACGAATTATTTCTCCGGATTTTATTAATTTGACTGGGCTACAAGTGGTTATTGTGAAAATATAAAGTAAAGTAAAATATAAAATACAACGGAAAGGACTAGATTGTAGCACTCAGGCGTTTCCTATAATTATATGTTTTAATGTAACAAATACGCAGATTTTTGGATTTTTATATTCATCAAAAATACGATACAAAAGTTTTGAAGAATTTCAGTACTAAGCAAATTCATCAGTTCGAATTTATGTGGCATCTAATTTTTTCGGTTATTTCATCTACAACTACAGAACGAATTTTAATGCGGTTTTCACTATTTTACCCTTCCGAAACCTAGTCGAATAATGCTAATTTCTTTTTTTTCGTTTTTCAGGAGCGACAAAAGAGATCGGCACAGCACTGACGAGAGTATGCCTTCGTCATCGCGCCATCGAAACCAGGATGAAGACTTTCATTAGGTATTTCTCTCTTATTATTTATTAGCTGGCGCCCGCGACTTCGTCCGCGTTGAAAAAGAAAAAAAAGTAGCCTATCCTGTGTCCTGTACGTCTAAATGTTTATCTACCAAGTTTCATGAAAATCAGTTAATTTGTTTAAGAGTTATGGAGGAACATACATACATACATACATACATACATACATACAATACCTACACTTACAGATTTATTAGTATTGATTATTATATTATTATATTAACTACCATAGTACCATAGTAAAACAGAGTGAGTAATTATGGTCGGCAGCGTAGATACTTGGATCAACCGTGGCATTGATTGTGTTATTATCGACCTGCTCATTCTTTGCACAAGCGAAATCAACAAATGCAAGTATCACACTAGCAACTTTTTTACGCATTGAAAAATTAATCGAGGGTACGGAGTGTTATGTATCAGAATGGTAATCGTTTTCCAGCGCGCTTATGGACGCCCTGATAAGTCCGCTGTCCGAGAGGGCCGAGGAATGGCGCCGCGGGGGCTGTGCTACGGGAGCCTTAAGTCGCGAACACGCGCGAGAGTGTAAACGAGCCAGAGCCGAGTTAAGGCGGAGGTTGCACGATGCCCACAGACACGCCCGAAAGGCGCGTAGGGCGCCTCCCGACGCCAAGCGACGCTCCGACGTATCTATGCAGGTAACAAATATAATGAAAATATACCTTACTAAATAGCTGGTGCCCATAACTTTGTAGGCGCTGTAGTTCACTTTTTGAAAGCCGTCGAGTGCTGTTTCTACGGAGTCAGCATAAGGATAAGGATTGCTGCAAGCTTGTTTTTTTTTTTTTTTTCAATATTTAATCTAATTATCCTCATCAAGTGATTGTGAATCTGTTCCAGGATATACAGGAGCGAAAACAGCAGTTGGAAGAGATGGAGGAGAAAGCTGTCAAAGCAGCTCTCATAGAAGAACGCAGCCGCTTCTGTCACTTCGTTTCATTACTCAACCCTGTGGTGGTAAGTTTTACAATTTACCAAATAGTTTTAAATCAAAATTTAAGCCCCCCAGGGATTTTTGATAAAAGTTTCCAGATGTACTTAATATCGATGGACGAAAGAAATTTTTTATTCCATCCTGTAGAAGGATGGGAAAAAATAAAGTGTTTTTCCAAATTATACAAAAATTAGAAAAAAAAAACAGTTAAATATTATAGATACGAGGAATTTAGTTTTACATAAAAATCTATTATATAAAATACTCGTGTCACAGTGTTAGTTGCCATACTCCTCCGAAACGGCTTAACCGATTTTGATGAAATTTTATATGTACACTTGGTAGGTCTGAGAATAGGTTTTTATCTATTTTTTATACGCGGATGAAGTCGCGGGCAGCAGCTAGTTTTCATATAAAAATTACTTTTACATTAATTCGAAAAATCTTAGAGGGTGCAAGTCTGATTGGGATTTGAACCTTCGTCTGTCCATTGCGATTCTAACTGTGGTGTCGCCGTTCCAACCTACTGTGAACAAGGACATTGATCCCACTGATTCTTGATTTTCTTGGATAACATTAAACGATTTGACGTAATACTTTGTTTACTAAAACTACATGTGAAAGTGATGTTTTTCCTACTTTTTTCAGGAGTGTGAAGTGGCAATGCTAGCAGAGGTGGGGCATCTCCAAGAAGGAAGCGAACAACTTATACGACACACATCCGAGCCCAGGACTTTGACTGCGGGCAGTTTACAGGTATATTTATACACAAACACTGGCTTACAACTTGTGTAGCCACTACTTTCGAGATTTTTTTAACTTAAAGTCAAACTAAAGGTTTTGTGTTCTGCGGTTTTCCTAGATTATACGTTTCTTTTTATTTGGAGTTTACTATGGAAATTTTATGAGGAGTAAAATTAACACAAGCAGTAAAATTAATACAGGTGCGCAACGCACCTTACGCACCTGTCACTTTGAAAAAATTCAAATTCAAAATTTAATCTTCAGAGTACTCAATTTTTTTAAATGCCTCATCTCCTAAAATAATCGTAAAAACCCCGAAAGAGATACATTTGGTTGGTATTTGTGGTCGATTGGCAGGTGATTTGCGACGTGAAGGCGTGCTACAGTGGATGGGCGGAGAGCGCGTCCGCCCCGCATTCGCCCTCCGCCGGTTCGCGTCTCGGCAGTCGCAAGTCCTCACTCACATCGATCTCATCACTCAACAGCCACTCCTCCGACCACCAACACGGTCAGTATATTGGGTTATGGGAACCAATTAAAGATACTAAGGGCCTCTTTCACCATCTGTCAAGTAGGCTAAATGTCATTTAAAGTCACCTGTCACCGGGAATAATTTAGCTGATATACCTTTTTTTGTACTGTAAAAGTCGCCTATCGAAGGATGCACTAAACCGAGTGCATAATTTAATAAAACATAAAATTATTTCTAAAAGTAACTAATCAACACTTTACTTGTAGTTGGTGAAAGAGACCCTAAAGATAATTTACTAGTAAGGGGCGCAGTTAGAACAGAACTGACTCTAAAGCTTACAGTCAAACGTATAAGACTCTTGTATGAAACAAAATGCTATTTGTAATAAACTTAATGTTTATAATATGTGTGAAGGAGAGTAAGAGAAGACTTGTTAGAGTGAGACAGATTCATTTTAAAATATTCCAACAGAGTACTCTTCAACCACAGGCAGGCACGCTTTTATAATATAAATAGTTTAAAATTTAATCATATGCATTGCCTTATAATTAAAAAAAATGCAAAAAGGGACATTTTATGCTACAGTAATAGTCTGAAACAAATATTTTATTTTATAAATAGCTGTCGTGTCGCATACGACTTTGTCCGCGTGACTACATAATATGTTGCTTTAATCTTATTTATATGAATTAAAGAATGTTTTTGATTTCAGGATCGACTGTGAGCTGTTCCACTCCGATATCGAACGCGTCTTCGACTGGCACTCTGCCAGCGCCGTCCAACGAATCCCACTGTTTGTCACAGGTATCGTTTTTTTGCTCCATTCAGTGGCAGACAGACAGACACCGCAGACAGTGAAGGGTGTATGATTCTCATCACACCTTCACCCAATGGAATATATCATTTTTGTTACATTTGTTACAAAAATTAGATTGATTTTCGAGTTAATCTGATATTTTTTATTTATTTAAATGTATTTTTTTATTTTATCCCAATTTTTTTTTTTATAATTTAAAAGTAAGAAATGGTCCATACTATGTCATTTTAAAGGCAACGATGAAATAATAGGGAATGAAAATAATCCCAAGCAGGTTCATTAGGCTTTACGATAGAGAACTATTGCGTATTTCTGTCCTCTTGGAATTTTTTCATCTTAATTCTTAATTTTTGAGATCCTTAAATTCGAATGCGACAATGTTTTATGGTTATGTACTTTGATATTTATGTAACTCTATATATGGAGAATATTTTTTCATATTTTTTAATGCTTTTTTAAACAGATTTTAACATGAAAAATCGATCTTTCACTTTACTTGTATAAGTTTTCAGAGATTTTCTTGATAATAATAATAAAATGATATTCCTCTGATGAATTCTCCCTTAGTCCGCATTTCGTCTCGCAAGTGTGTGCAGCGCTGATTCCGGTTTTCGTTCTCAGGACGCTTTGCTGAGACGTTCGCTCTACGTTGACAATGTAATTTTTGTTTTGTTATTTTTTGTTTCTATTTCTTTTTTCATGTTATCTGTGAATCTGCAGATGACTGCAAGAAATTCCACGCAAAACCACCCCTCTCTCAGGTGTGAAAGATTATCGTTCACCGTTTTCTGTTGAGGTGCGCAAGCGCAACAAAATGGTGTCGTTTCACTAAAGAAGTCACTTTAATGTTGGTAAATTGTATATTTGTATCAAACAACTATTGTTATCTGAAGTCGTCGCAAATGGTAGTGAATTATATATTTTATTAAATCAGCACTATGAGCGAGTGTTTTGACTCAGAAAATGGTGGACGATAATCTGTCATAAGAGTTTCTTGTAGAAACCTAATTGATAAATAAATATTTTGATTTGATTTGATTTATCTCTTTCAAATATTTTCATAAAATTGAATGTAATATTGGGAATTTTCCATTTTTTAAATTTGGTTTTTTTGTTATTATTTTTTTAAATATTTATTTTAAACGCTTTATTTAAAATGTGGCCCCACCTACTGTTCTATTTTTCTTTTTTTTATTTTTAAATTCATAAAAATTAACTGTACTTTCTACAAAAAATAATACGAGTTAGATAATAACACCTCAATAAGGGTGAGATTTGTGTATAATATGTATCCTTGGTGATGAATAAATAGGGCTCTGATGACCAGAGTGTGAGCAGCGAATGTGTGACTCCAGCGAAGAGCGCCCTGGACGATGATCGCTCGGATCCACTCAGCGGAGATATGGGAAATGCCGGTAATTATACCTATTTATATACTAGCTGGCGGCCGCGACTTCCTCCGCGTTGAAAAAGAAAAAAGTAGCCTATCCTGTGTTCCGTACGACTAAATCTTTATCTACCAAGTTTCATGAAAATCAGTTAATTCGTTTAAGAGTTATAGAGGAACATACATACATACAATACCTACACTTACAGATTTATTATTATTTATATATATAATTTTGTTGACCGAGCTGTAAATGTTACACATCATTTACCGCTCGGTTTCGTGGGAGTCACAGGAAACAGAAATTTCTAGAAAGCGCACTATTTCAATTGACGTCAACGCAATGTTGCAAGAGTGAAATATTAAAAATCGGTAAAGTTGTGAGCAACAAAATTGGGAAAATTTTATTCGAAATAAAACAAGAAAATTTATTTTGTAATAAATTGTGAGAAATTTGAACAAGAATTTTTAAATTGTCAAAATCACAGAAATATTGAAACATAGCAAACATTGCAATAACTTATTACCAAGGTGAGATGTCAGATGTTAAACGTCAAAGGCGTAAGGCTCGTTTACTTTTTTGAAAAATGGCATTATTTTTCGTAGTCATAAATTGGGCAAGCAATCCCAGTTTATGATTGGGAATTTAAGCTTTGAAGTTGAAGGTTATTAATTATCTTCGTTGAGTTATATTAGCCCACAGGCTATTACATTCTTTCTAATAAAAAAGCCCAATGAAATTATAAATGGTAAGAGTCATGTTGAAGGAAAATGATGATTTTTTTTCTTTATTATACATATACATCATTTTTTTACCATATACATACATTAAAGGCTTAAAGTTCCATACAAAAAATAAATATTAAACAAAATAGATACATATAATCTACTCTTTTTCT
The DNA here is from genome assembly GCA_945859745.1 of Synanthedon formicaeformis. Classification (NCBI taxonomy): domain Eukaryota; kingdom Metazoa; phylum Arthropoda; class Insecta; order Lepidoptera; family Sesiidae; genus Synanthedon; species Synanthedon formicaeformis. The sequence continues at coordinate 1,802,312 of OX243975.1, forward strand.
ATTGATCAAAAACGTAAACAAATATAGCGTCGCCGTGGTCACTGAACTGTTTTAAAGATGGAATTTGTACATAAGGCCTTATCAAAGAGAGTTGACTCAGTGATTAACACATTTAGAATTTGTTCGTATTGTTTGTTTAGTTCTATATCGTGAATTGTTTGTTTACCTTTTTGATCAATGAAAAAAGAATACAGTATAGGTACAGTCCTGAAATAAAATCCTACCTTTATTACAAAATACAAATAGATAATTAACATTTTAAAATTTAAATTAAGAAAAACATACAATGAATACATTCAAGGAGCCATCGAAGGCCTATTACGTATATCAATCCTATAATTGGTCAAACTGTTTGTGCAGCTTCAGCGACATGGCCCGATCTGAAGGACACTGCGCAGTTCGAAAGGGCCGCATCAGCCATAATGGGCGGAAGGCCGCATACAATATCTGCTGGTAATTACTTAAGTCTTCTCTACTCTACTCTGTCTTCGCCATAAGGGAACTTGTTTTCATAGTATGATTAATGTGTCCTCGGTCAGGGTACGAGCGTGGTCACCCTCGTCCAGCGCTAAGTGTCCACACGTTTGAAGTGGACAGCGCATCGTCCACTCCAACGCGCGACAACGGCATCTACGCCAGACCTCCTTTACCGACAGTAAGTATTGTAACGAAACCAAAAAAAAGGGGTAATGTAAATGGGGTAAAATCCAAAAATGTTTTTATTGCAAAAATACAATCACAATCCTTCGTATTGTATGTTGCAAAAAGACTTATGTTTGTTTTATTCCATATTTAGTATATTTTGATAATTTTTTTATATATTCAAAAGTAACTTATATGCTTATATCTCTTCTAGTGTTCAGTTTATTATAAAAGTACCTAAAACATTTGTTGCTACTTAAAAATACGCTTCTAACGATGTATAATATGCATATGTTTGATATATATTATCTAATAAGAAAAAAATAGACAAAAAATAATTTAATTTTTTTCTATTAGCTCTCCTGTAAAAAGTGTAATTTTGATTTGTGGCTCTTTAGTTTTTAAGCAGCGATTTATTAAGTCGTAGACTCGGTAACTCTTGAGTTGTCACAATATTGGTGTCAGTTCGGTCTCTTTAAGAAATGTTTTTAGTGTTTTTTGCTTGTTTGTCGACAAATAGTAAATGTTTCTTTATTATTTATGAATGAACAGCGATGCTCGTCCCTGGAGCGTCCATCAGTTCCGGCCAAGACAAACAACGCGAACACAGGACACCAAGAAATCAAGTCCATCAAACCGTCTTCCTTGCCGCCACATCTCACTAAAGGTACGATATTGCCTCTTTGGTTCATACAAATTAAACTCTTCAGCTTTATACATTAGTAAGTATAGATTTACAAAATTATAAATAATATTTGTTTTTAGGAGTAAATCTTCAAGAGTTATGTATTTTATAAAATTAATATAAAGTGATTGCGGGATCAAAAATTAGGGCTGGCTAAAATTAATGGTGATGTTACAGAGATCCCTCAAGCGGTGTACGTGAATATGTCTGAACTGGCAACCCTAGCGGCGTCGCGTGCGCAGCAGCACAACCAACACGCCGAACATCCCCACCAAGAGAAGGTAATTTATTGTTTTATTTTAATACTTTATTTTTTTTTACACTGGCTCAAGGTTTCTCACGCTTTATAATTTGAATAACATATCTCCAATTTCCATTGCTGTAAGAGACAACTCTGTTTATTCTTAAGGATCAAAAGAAGTTTAGTCGTCAAAATTTTTATCAGTCACAACGTAATTTGATATATTATGAAAGGAAATAAATAATAAAATACAAGTTTATATACCTAAATTGTTTATTTAAAAAAACCAGTCGTTTTTTTTTTTTTTTTTTTTTAAGGCAAAGACAGTCACACACAACTTAGTATACAAAAAATAGAAACACTTACTAAAATTTATAAGTTTTGTTGCACTTACTAAAAATTATAATTTTAATCATTGTGTATTGAAAATTCTCATGTCAGTCTCCTTATCTAAGTAATATAGTGGCTTCTCTTGAATTAATTTGTTAGGTCGACTCGATCTGAAAAAAAAAAGACTTTTACCTAAAAATCAATCCAATTGTAGTGGCAGATTACACTGCGTTACACACTAATAAAATGCACAGCTTCTGTGGTAGTAGTAACCAAAGATTTAAATCAAAAGATGCGCCGTAATCTCGCGCCATACTAAAAACACACAGAAAATTGTTAACAATGGGTTGAGCGCCAGTTGCACGTCAGCTACAAGTGACGGTCGCTTGAAGAGAGCGTCGCTATCGTTACGGGTATAATGTATGTTGTATTTTGTAACACAGTTTCGCTAGTAAGGGCGCATCTCTCGATTTAAATCTTTGGTAGTAACCACACCCTTATTACAGAAGACCACCGTGAAATAAAAGAACGTGTGTCTTTATGTTTCTACGAGTGAGTAAGAGAATGCCAAAGTCCCTCCTCCTTATATGAGAGATCATTATCTTAACAAGGAAGGCAGCGCATTTGCAACCAATATAGAGTTGCTTGCGCTTGCGACTCTAGGCGACGCTAGCCAACTACGATCAGGTGGATCGCATTTTTGTTTAAAAAAATTACTGCTGTTAAAAAAATTGCGTTTTTAAGTTTTCTTTGAATCAATAAACAGTTGAATCAATAGCTTTTATATAAGTATTCAAAATATAATTAAATTTATAACCTACTGCGAATTACACACACTTTTATATAAAACTTTTGTAATGTAGTTAAAAAATAACTATAATAACAGAAAAAAAAAACAAAAATGTGTGTATGTGTAATATTTTGAGAAACTATGATAATATTATGTTAAGTTATGTATATATATTACTTTTTTAATTAAAATTACTAAAATGACATACATTTTCTCCCAATTGAATTTGTTGGCCAAAGATTCGGAGAGCTGATGCTCCTTGAGTTGCTTTTTGACGACTCGCTCGACCAGACGTAGCGATGAGAATATGTGCTGAACATTATAGGGCTGACGGTTGCGGGCGGTCATCTGGAAACATAAATTATATTACCATCCTTATACATATTGTTACGACTAGAGTGTAGAACGTTCTCGAAATCTTGAGGGAAGCCCTGGGCGTCACGGAAAGTTCCACACACTTCGCCACGCCCAGAACGAGCAGCAGTCCACTTTTTGTAAGTGTTCCTTATGGTTGCGACATAAGGTTCACATTCCACTAACAACAATAGCCTTCCAGAAAGTTTAACAAACTTGTTTACGACTTTTAAGTTTCTAGTAATTTCCAAAACTATCGAGGCTATTTGCGCGAGTATAAATACGGGTGCCATCGCTCGAGTGGGACAGTTCTGCGACAACTAGCGATACGATGAGTGAATTATTGACGACTTTTGGCAAGTTTTACGGTTTAATTGGAAAAGCTCTGTTATATTGGAAGTAATTTTGGTCTGCGAAAATAAATCGTGTTCTTATACCCCTAAACAGCATTTTAACTTACCCCGGCGCGTAACAATATTACAACAGTCCTCCGCCGCGTCTGTTTGTCTGTCTGTTCGCGATAAACTCAAAAACTACTGCACCGATTTTCATGCTGTTTTAACCAATGAATAGAGTGGTTCTCGAGGATGGTTTTAGTATATAATTTACAACGTCACGTGGGCGAAGTCGCGGGCAGCAACTATTTATCCTAATAATACGGTAACATGGGTAACTCACCATAATTTCCACTGCTTCAAATAACTTGTTCATTTCTTTCTTCTCTCTCTCGGTCAAGTTAGAGTCTTGCCAATTGAATATACCACTGTCCTTTAGCTTGGCTTTGATCTTCTCCAATGTTATGGGTGCAGTCAAATCGACATTTTCACCGGATTTATAAGCGGCTTTCGCGTCGTCAAGCAGTATTTCGGCTCTGAAATGGGAGTAAAATTTAAAATAAATTTAAATTTATGGGAGTAAAATCAAAAATATATTCAATATTAATATGTTTTAATTATATTTATTAAATTACCTATTTATTTATCATTCGTAAGGAGTAAACTCCAGTCGTGCGTTGAAGCTGACACACACACATTTTTTTATCCTATTTAATTAAAACAGTTGAAAAATAAAATCGATTTCGATTCCAAGCTTAAATGGCTTCAAGAATAATAAATTTTAAGCAAAGGTTATGGAATTGGGTCTCTGTGAAAAATTAAAATGAATTTGCAGCTAGATCGAATCCTCGAAATATTTTTAATGAAAATATCTTACCGTTGCACAGTTGCGTTTATGTTTGCAGAAATTCTGTAATGCAAAACATATTTAATTAATGAAAGTAAGTAATAAAATCAACCTGAAGCTAATACATATTTTGTATCGGCTATAAAACTAGATACTATTTAGTTTTATAGCCGATACAAATGGACATAAGATCATGCCTAATAATCAACTGTATTTTTCGGTTTTGACAATGTGCGTCTTATGTAAATGTTGAATCCACGTTTTCCAAAAACACTTGCCAATGTTCAGCCTTTAAGAATTTTATTGCGAAAAGTAATAAAATACATGAGAAAATTTACTCACAAGATATGAATAAGTAAGAATTTTAGCGTCGTTAACATTTTGCACTTAAACAGCGTGTCCACAATCGTGTTTTCAGTACTGACTTTGCTGCTTAACTGAGGGAATTTTTTTCACTGTTTTACTGTTCATTGTCGCGCTCCATTCAAACTCATTGCATACATACTAGACTAACAGTTTTGATACTATTGAAAATAAGTGTTCATAGAAAAGATAGAACATCATAAATAGTGCTTTTTTAATAATATTTTGATATTAAAAAAGACTCAAGCTTTTAACACACGATTACAAGATATAAACGATAGACTTTTCGCTTTTATTTATGAATTTTATTAGATTTTTTTATTGATACCTGCGAATTCTCTAAATATCAATAAACACCGCATCAAAATTAATTAAAAGTCAATTAAAGAATTACAAAGGATCTGCGAAAAGTTAATTAAAAATAATTCTTACCAAAGGGGAGAAACAGTTGTAGATAGCGAAGTTTTTGTAATTTTTCCTTTACTAAAGACTAGCTGTGCCCGACGGGCTGTAGTTCGATACCTACATTTTTCGTTTTTTAGTACAAATTATAGATGAAATATGGGCCCCAAACGGTGACATTAAAAGTTCTTCGGATTTGTTTGTATTTGAACAATGTTTATTTTTTATATAAAGTTGGCAAAGACAATTAATTTTTTATTTTTTAAATATATTGTATAGGTTTAAACGTTTCCTGAAAGAAAAAGTCATTTATAAAATTACAAGTATCAAGATACTAGAGCGGCATATGTTTATGTATGCTTGAGTTCGTTCAGTATAAACAGAAATCCATTGTTCGATTGTATCGAAATTAATCATTGACAACACTGTCTTTATTATGTTAAAACTTGTTTAATACATTTTCGAATTTAGATCTGTAGTATTGTAATAAAAAATAAAAAAATAAAATGTTCTAAATGCAACGTATGTTGAGTTTATGCGGCAACGGTTTATGAATTTTATTCTCAACACTAATATGCAATAAAATTGCAATCAAGATAAGAATTTCAGAATGAGCAGTTGTATGTGAATTTAGACTATAACGTCTGGCTAAATATGTATAACAATTGACGCCTGACATTATTATACTTTGACAATTGTTGTATCTTTATTTTTAGTTAACTGGTGCCCACGGTTTTGCCCGCTTGGATTATTTTTAAACTTCTTTAGGCGGGTGACCGTCACGCTTTGATATAAAATAAATATATATAGATGTGTATGTTATGTTTTGGCGATAGGCTAGCTAGATTATACCAGCATTGGAAAAGATAAGAAAAATCCAGGTCACTTGTTTAAGATATAATAAAGATATGATATAATACGATATAATAAGATTTGAAAATGGGGAAAATTGACACCCTGGATGACATTTTTGGGTGTTGCCGTTATAAATTCAATAATTGTTTTTGTAAGTTTTGTATAAAAAAGTAGAGTTTAATTGAGTACATACATGTTGTTAAAAATCTTTTTTAGCCAACTTTAACACCCCTTGGCAAGTTATTTAAAAAAATGGGCCATTTAATCAATATTAAAAAATAGTAAAATGTACAACACGTGCCTACAACAACAACCTTTCGAATTTTACGAAGTTAAGTTTTTACTTCTGACGTGCAGTCCTACGACTGACAGGTTTTTTTTTTAATTATTGTTTAAGGTGTGTTCCGAAAGCAGTGCGAGTGAATCCTCTTTAGAATCGTCCAGTGGTTACGGCAGTCAAGGTGCTTTTGCTGCTGAGGAGCACGCTCATCAGCACCAATTGCAACACCCCGACGGTAAGTGGAAATCCACCATTGTTCAAAATTCCACTATAGTTTTCTTTCTGTGAGTTTGTAGTGGATGCATGAGAGTGTATGCATTGATGCTTTTTTATTTTATTTTTTCCATTTTGTACGTACACTTTATAACTTTGTATTTTTTTTCTTCATAAGAATCTTCCTCGGACTAATATTAAGGCGAGGACTTAGCAGAAAAGTGTTATTTTCTTCGCCTAATTTGACTTCTTAGAGTAAAATTAAAACTTAAATAAAATTACAGTGCATAATAGACTATATTTGAAATAGTTGGAATCTGGTAGATTTATACAAAAAATTATATTTTCAAAAAAAAATATGTAAATTACTGCCCAAAAAATCTTTTCGTGTAACAGTTATAAAAAAAAATTGCGCAATACATTTATACATACGTTTAATATTTTGGTAAATTGGTATTTAAATGTGTATGTATAATTTATATAGATAAGTATTTAATCAAAGCTCGAGGAAGAATTCGGAATTGTCATAAATACCATGTTTAAAAAGCATCTCTAAAGAGATTAATTTTATAAAACATCCAGCATATAAAAGAGACATTACTTTATTTTCTTTTTGTTTATTTTTTTTTTTTACTAATTTTGTTGTACGCTTTGCATGCATTTTTGAAACTAGTCGAATCCGAGATAGTGACACTACGTCGTGAAAGCGATGCCTCAATTGCCGCCGCTCGCGAGAGCTTTTCAATCTCACTGGGGAGTCTGGAGGAGGCGGTGAGGTCTCTCGACGAGGCGAATGAGTCGAGTGAGACGCCGGCGTTTGCCACTATAGGCAAGAAGCCAGCAGTGCCAAAGCGAAGACCGGTCTCTATGACAGGTGATGTATTGGACCAAATATGGTTCCCTGTGCTACCCCGAAACAATGTGTATACGTTAAGTACTGTTTGGAATTCACTGTAGCATAGCATGCATGTTTTTTATATGAACACTAAAATAAATGTGTCAAAGGCTTTTCAGATAAATAAAAAAAATGTGTACTACCGATTCCAAGTAATCCGAACTGAAACTATTTATTCTACATTCGTGTTATAAATTTTGGTTTGTTCGACATTCTGCTTGTAATTTTTTTTTTATGAAACTTCATAAGTTTTTGAGAGAAACATTAAGAAATATTAATTCCTTGCAATACCTGTATATGGACATATGGAGTAAGGTCATCATCATGATATGATTATTTACAATGCCCTAATTGTTTAACGATTGAAGAGTCTCATAATGTCAATTAGAACTCCGTAGTGGAATCTAAAAAAAAAAAGAAATGGCATCTCTTTGTAGATGTGATCAATCTGCTAAACCTACTCCGAAGTACTTGCGTACCATTGATGCGAAATTTAACTCCTAGACTTGTTTAGACAGCGTCAAAGTTTAATTGGAGGTTTTATAAAAAGCTGGAATACAGCATGATCGGGATTGTTTTCTTAGCTATAATATATGAAGATCTGTCCAGCCAGGCGTTTGAACACCATCAGACCATTTCTTAGTTGACGAAGGGATTTCACTAACTTTCACAGGTTCGATTGTGAAATTTGGTATACTGTTACTTCGGTGGTATGTATTTCCATGACATGGTAACTTTGATCCGATGCTGCATCATCAAGTAGTATGACGGACACCCGACGCAAATATAGTGTGTCTGAGCTCAATAGAAAGGCAGGAGATAGTTTATAATGTTTAATTATAACTTTTACAATATGAGGAAGTCGATTTTCACAAATTTTAATAACATATCCTACGATACAGCAACAGTTTGGTCCAGACGTGGTTCGTCCAGTTCCCTGGGGAAGCCTCCGCCGCCTGTGCGACGTTCGTCTTCTATTTCGAGGCCTCGACAACCGCAATACGGACAGGTAATATCTGCATTTATCCTCACTCTATTATAGCAAATCATATTGGGCTCTGGCGATATCACGTGTAACTCATGTTGAGACTCATTAAAGTAAAACGAGTCAATTTAAATCTTAAGTTAAAATCCTTATTACAATAAATAATTGATTAATTAGAATGAATGTTGATAAATTTTAGAGCAATCCGCAAAACCCAAGTTCGGGATCGACCGACGCTGACAACCTTCCACCACCGCCGGCTTTTCTATTGCAGCCAGACCACGAGGCCAATGCCGGTGAGTCTATACAACTTTAACATACATTCATCAAAACTTCACCTTAACCGAACAGAGATCCTTCACCCACCTGTTTAAAGAAATGTATTTCATAATAATTAATTTTAGTTCTAGCCATCAAACTACTACAACATGGAACCCGCGTGCCATACAAAACAATACGAATTTTATGGAACATTTAAAAGTGACATATGCGTAGAGCATGAACTGTCATTTTAAACAAAACAAATATAATAATTAGTACGTAATTTAAGGAAAATGTGACTTTACGTCAACCCATTATAGTTTAAAATGAAATAGTAGAAGTTGATCGTTACTACCTTTTACCATTGACGCGTGAAGGCAAGAGTCCGCCATGATTCTGTCAAAGGCGTTCTTTTTATGTTCCGCTTTGGCATGTGTGATGCAAATTCCATAATAGTATTTCGATGGTTCTAGCACATTTCTGTATACCATGTACATATTTATATACCATGTACATTACAATCCTTTCCTTACATATTATAAAACAAAGTCCTCCGCCGCGTCTCTTTGTCTGTCTGTTTGCGATAAACTCAAAAACTACTGCACCGATTTTCATGCTGTTTTCACCAATCGATAGAGTGGTTCTCGAGGAAGGTTTTAGTATATAATTTACGAAGTTACGCGCAACAGCTAGTAATTTATAAATATATGTACAAAACAAACAAACAGTAGCATTAATTGAAAAAAAAAAAAAAAAAAAACCAACGACAAAATTGTGTTGTCTATTAAAATATGCTCATTTCATTTTCATCTTCATTCATTTTCAACTTGATTTTCTAACAGCTCAATCGACAATAAACGTGGCCGAAACTGTAAAACAACTGACCGAATTGAAACACATGCCGGCCTCTCCGGGACTAGTCCGTCGCAGTTTGCAGCAATTGCAAAACTCGAACACGAACGTAAACGCGAACTTCAACCAGCAGAGTCCCGCACAGATGACCACGTTCCAACAGGCCAAGAGCAACTTCTCGTCGAACACCAGTCTAAACAGCACCGGCAACCTGAACCCGATCTACGGACAGACGGGTCACCGGATAATGGCTTATGTGGAGCAAAACGCGATCTACGGAAGGAAGAACAGCCTGAACAGTTCAAATTCGGATCTGTTCAGAGAGGGGAACGGAATTTACGATAGGGGATCCCCCCACGGTTCGAGTCCGTCGACGCCCAGTTACGGCGAAGCGAACACATTCAGTAGTTTCGGCCCCAAAATAACAAACGACTCTCATTACGGACAAACCGGTAAGTGTTATGTTTCAAATATGTTTTGATTCTTACAATTTTGTTCAATTAAATATTTAAAACAATGAATCCTTTCTATGAAATATCTCAGTACAATTTTTTTATTATAACACCAGCAGTTACCCGGGAGTCAATTTTCTTATATATACACAAACCTTCCTAGCTTATCCCTCTTTCCATTAGTTAAAAATGTATTAAAATCCGTTGGAAAGCGACATTGTGTATGAGCTAGTTAACTTCATAATAATTTGAGTCCTAATTGAGTCCTATAATTCATAATGATTGAATACACACAGCATATTATAGCTTGTTTGGGCTCTAGAAAGTCGGCGGTTAGTTTATAAATTGATAGCTCGTTATGTTTGTATATTGTTGTATTGTTTTTAATGTAAGGTCGACAGACATACTGACGTTCCACTTGATGGTAGGTGGCTACCGTCGCCTATAACACAAGCAACGTCATAGCATAGGTGCTGCAAGTGCGCTGCGAACCATGGAAGAATGAGGGATAAGGAAGGAACAGAGTAATGGGCTGCTGTATGTATGTTTGTCGCGATGCAGGCTTCAAGGTGCAGCAGGAGAAGAAGTACAGCAACAGCATATACGCGCAGCCAGCGGCCGCTCTCAGTCCACTGGCGCTGCGCAGGAACATCGCCGCCCGGTCACACAGCGCCGACAGGAACGAACGTGAGTACACTCCCACAAGACCACACTGGAATAATAATCTTCACACATTCCACACAGCACCATCTAGTTCCACATCAGCTGGTTGTTGGCCAAGAGCAAACCCATCTCTAATAAAAAAAAAAAAAAAAAAGCATCTACTTATGGATACCACACAGTTGATATACTAAATTAATTATTTTTTGGAGTTTACTCTTTAAAAATCAATTGATATATCGCTGCTTAAATACTAAAGGGTCACAAATCAAAATTACACTTTTTACAGAAGAGCCAATCGAAAAAAATTGAATTATTTTTTGTCTATTTTTTTGTTATTAGATATATGTATATATCAAATATATGCATATTATACATCGTTAGAAGCGTATTTTTAAGTAGCATTAAATGTTTTAAGTACTTTTATAATAAACTGAATACTAGAAGAGATATAAGCATATAAGTTACTAGTGAATATAAAAAAATATATCAAAATATAGTAAATATTGAATAAAACAACCATAAGTCTTTATGCAACATACAGTATGAAGGATTGTGCTTGTATTTTTGCAATAAAAACATTTTTGGATTTTTTGTTTTATGACCCTTTAGTTTTTAAGTAAAATCAAATGTCACATGTCACACGTTACGCGTTACAGGCTACCAAATGCTTCAATACATATTAATACATAATATAATATATTATATTAATATGTTTTAATTATATTTATTAAATTATTTATTTATCGTTCGTAAGGAGTAAACTCCAGTCGTGCGTCGGAGCTGACACACACACTTTTTTTGGATCTTCTTGAGGAAGAAAGGTACCCTATGTCCCTGTCTGTATCCTTGAAAATGTGTACATGCAAAATTTCATGATGATTGATTGAACTGTTAAGGCGTGAATAGACAGACTTTATAACATTAGTATTGGATTAATACATATTATTTCGTACTAGCTGATAGCATACAACGAACTAAAACGGAAGCCCCGCGTCTAATACTCGGAACCGATAATTTCAGGGGCAGTCCTGAGATTATTTTTTCCCTCTTATTTGACTCGGTAAATGAACTGAATAGTGTGACTCATGCTCACTGACGGATTGTAAATAGTCCCAAACAGAGTGAAGTCCCGCAAAAATTGATCAGAAATAAAATCATTATGAATTCTAGTTTAGTTCAGAACGATCACCTGTGACTTAAGTTTCTCTTAAGATTGGTTTCGATTTGGAGTCAAATAACAACGCTGTACGAGTGTTGGCATGAAGAAGCATTTGAGAATACAATGCCTGTCGTACGAGTTGATAAACGCGACCGGTCATTCCATTGGTTTCTTATGTCATTACGTTGTCATTACGTCGTCATTGCGTTGTAATCGCGTTATCATTGCAATTGACCGTGCGCACGTGATCGGCGACATACTGCAGAATGGAAGGGGTCTGGAAGAAGTTCTGGCTACTGACAATGGCAAGAAGACTGGAAGTGTCTGTTATTTTGTAATAATATTCTACAAAAACGTATATAAAAATCATTAAAAATAAAATAAGGGAAGTTAGTCCTATTTTTACTTACCGATAGATCTAAACTGGCCGTCTATGCAGCTCTACATATACGCACACGTTCAAAGTAAATATTCCGAACACTATTCAAAACATTTTAAGTAAAAACAATTTAAAAAAAATTTTAATCCACGTTTTTGAATCTTAGGCCATATAAAAACTTCCATGCGAATTTCAATTGGTGTCGGAATTTTGTACGCGTAGGTAAAATAAAGTTCATGTGTACTACAACGCTCAGATCGAATGACTAATTAATGAAATATGAACATGTCTATTTTGCATGCATTATTTACCGAACTATTTTACTGTAAACATTTGTTCGTTACATAGTCTTGTTTTTACTATTCACAGAAATACCTTTTACGTCAATAACAATAGGTAAAATCTTTTTGCAATGTGTGCAATGAGAACCCCCAGTTTACATTTCCTTCCTTGCGACCCGACAGATTTACTATCGCTGGACTGGATCCCAGACCAAGTATAGTCTTTTAAACAGAATTCTGCGGACAACATAGTGAAGCCAGTTTTAATTTAAAGTAGCCTTTCGAAGCATGCGTAACTGACGCGGCGTCAATGACGTCATCGTCGCTGCGTCAGTGACGTGGCGCCAGTGACGCACTTTTGAATAGCAACGACAGACGCTATTCTCTTTTACAATTTTTTGATATGGCATTATGTAGTGCACTCAATTAATATTAATGAATGAATAATATTATTGATTTATTTGAACCACTTACTACATATTTTGTGTACAATATTTTTTAAATTCAGTAAAATGAATTAAGATCCTACTTGTGTATTATTTTTCTAAACACTTTTCCAATTGTTCTCTTTAAATAACAAATGACATTAAGCTATGTCCCCAATGTCCCAGAGAATTATATGGATTTTTAACTTATGTCTCACTTGTAAACAATGTATGTCATAGTAATTTTTTTTATGTTTTCTGAGAAGTGTAACAATGCACATAAACAGTTATTTAAAAACATGAAAACATTTAAAAAAATAGTCTTTTTTTTTTTAAAAAAACTCTTTAATTATTAATTCTTTACTTACTTTTTCCCCCCAAACCATTACCTAAGCCCGCCTAAATAAGTTTTCACTTTTAAAAAATGTGTGTGTGCTCCGACGCACGACTGGAGTTTACTCTTTACGAACGATTATAAAATAGATAAATACTCGTAGATGGGATATTACCAATAGTGTCTGTCTGCAACATTTCAGAAGGTGGACTAATAGCAAGTCTCAGCGCCAAGTTGGCTCCGCAACTGTCCCCCAGGACCACTCGTCGCGCCATATCAACCATCACTGCGGCCGATCCACCGCCAAAGCCCAAAGGTAACGTACCAGCTCTTTCCGTCTTTACACGGATAGTTTTTTAACTGGATTAATATATCGCTGCTTAAAAACTAAAGGGCCATAAACATCAAACTACTACAACATGGAACCCGCGTGCCATACAAAAACACTACGAATTTTATGGAGCATTTAAAAGTGACATATGCGTAGAGCATGAACTGTCATTTTAAACAAAACAAATATAATAATTAGTACGTAATTTAAAGAAAATGTGACTTTACGTCAACCCATTAGAGTTTAAAATGAAATAGTAGAAGTTGATCGTTACTACCTTTTACCATTGACGCGTGAAGGCAAGAGTCCGCCATGATTCTGGCAAAGGCGTTCTTTTTATGTGCCGCTTTGGCATTTGTGACGCAATTTCTATTGTAGTATTTCGATGGCCATAAAACAAAAAAAGCCAAAAATGTTTTTATTGCAAAAATACAAGCACAATCCTTCATATTGTATGTTGCATAAAGACTTATGGTTGTTTTATTCAATATTTAGTATATTTTGATATATTTTTTTTATATTCACTAGTAACTTATATGCTTGTATCTCTTCTAGTATTCAGTTTATTATAAAAGTACCTAAAACATTTGTTGCTACTTAAAAATACGCTTCTAACGATGTATAATATGCATATATTTGATATATATCTAATAAGAAAAAAATAGACAAATAATAATTTAATTTTTTTCGATTGGCTCTCCTGTAAAAAGTGTAATTTTGATTTGTGGCACTTTAGATTTTAAGCAGCGATTTATCAAGTCGTAGACTCAGTAATTCTTGAGTTGTCACAATATTGGTGTCAGTTCGGTCTCTTTAAGAAATGTTTTTAGTGTTTTTTTTTGTTTGGTAAAATTGTAACCTCTCTGGTGTGCTGGATAAAAGTATTCATATATCGCTATATATGAATACTTTTATCCTGAAAAATTTTAGGTTCCCGAGGAATTCCGCGACTACGTATGCACTGTGCATACGTATTTGCGGCCACAGCAAGTATAAGTATTGTTAACGTTTGCTATTTATGTCGACGGAATTATAGTATAAATAAAGTACTCTGTGGCTTTTAACAAACGCGTCCGCAAAGAGAGGTCGTTGTGTAGTACGTCCGCGCATCTTATAATTGGAATTGTAGTTCTGATGTATCGGTCGGTCAATAGAAGTATTGGGACTAAACATAAAGTTCTTTTATGTGAATGACGTATATTTGATGATTGCAGGCACGATGTCGGCGTCTGTGAAACCGGCTTTCCTCGACAAACTGTCGGCCACGATTCAGCAACAGCGGCGACATCTTGACACGACTCGAGCCAAGTCCGTGCGCGAAATGATCAATGCACACGCTCAGGTACATACCTACAATCATTTCATCATTCCTTATGGTAGCCACACACATACGTAGCAATATTGATTGCGCAATATTGTCTACATGCAATATTGCAACTATTGCAAGTGTGCGCAATTATTTTTTTTTAAAAAATGTCATTCCCAAGTGGCCAAAGACGGCTCAACAAGTATAACAAGTAACGAATCAATTTTACAAAAGTGAGCGTCCAGGTATGTTATGCGATGGGTGACGCTTTGGCAATAGTTTGTTTAATATTTGCTACAAAATAACCGAATAGACACAAAAGAAACTGATGTAAAGACTGGTTAGAAAAGAGAGGGCATTATTCATAAGAGGGAATTAGTATAATAAGCTCAACTTCGTCAATAGTTTGTTAAGACGTTAACATAATTATGGCGTAGTTTCAATGTGTGATGTGCATGCAGTCTTACGACTGATAGTTTTTTTAAACTTGTGCAAGTCTATACTTGCGAAAGTCTATACTTGTGCAAGTCTATACCTGCAAAAGTCCATACTGGCGCAAGTATATAGTTACCGTGTGTGGCCACCATTATTGACGCAATGAAACACAACTGCTTACGTACAGTTACAATGAGATGAAGCATCACGTTGTGCGTCCTGTTTCAGCCGGACCCACGCGTGTGCCACACCTCACTGATGGAACAAATCAAACGCGGGGCAACCCTACGCCGCAACAAGCACTGCAACGACCGATCCGCGCCCAAGATACGCTAGACTGTGAGTATCATTTAGTGATGTGTCGGATCATTAAAAATGTAGATCCGCGGATACGGATCTTAACTTTCTTACTCAATCGGTGTTGGTGCGCGTGACCTCGAAACGATAGTTGACGCCCGCCACTTGACGCTTGCGTTAGAAAGGTGTCAAATGTTTGATTTTAAGAAATAAAAAATAATCTGAATAGAATTTAATAATTTTTCATTGCTGCCTTATCGCCTACATGTAGAATTTCAGCTATGAATTAAAAAATAATAAGGGAAAAGATCCGTAAAAAGATCCGCCAAAAAGTAACGGATACGGATCTTTCTTTTCCCTCAGATATCCGCGGATACGGATATTCGGCACATCACTAGTATCATTATATGCAGCTGTTTAGGGTTGTCAGCTTCATTTTCATAATTACAGGTGTCAAACTTTTGGTTATGCACTACATCTTTGAATAGGATAGTCTATTTTAAACGTCAGACGCGTTGATTCGGTGGCAGATCCATGACATGGTAACTTACTTTGACTTGATCAAGTAGTCTGCGAGATACTCAACTCGTCAGCAACTTACGTGTTAGGGCTCAATAGAAAGTCGGGGTTTAGTTTATAATTTTAATTGTACTCGTAAGCTTGTCAATGTCGCTTTCTTTAGGTGAAAGAAACTTTAAAATCAGTCCAGTATTTTTTGGGTTTATTCAATACAAAAATACAAATCTTTACTCTATAGATTGTATTATAAAATACTACTATAAGCTAAGTAGGTAACTTAATTCATACTATAAGTTTTACGATACAGGAAAAACTGAAGCGTTTGGTAACAATTACGTTTTTATTAATTTCGAGAAAATAGGCACATAAATGGGAATCACTTGTGCCCTAGGTTATGTCACTACACGTCATTATGACAGCATTTTCATTGTTGCTAGGGAGTCGCGAGTGCTGAACTTCTAATTAATATTGAGGAAAATGTTACTTACTTGGAGATTATATTTCTTTCATATAAATCATAATAGTTTATTAGTTTTAATGTTTCGATTCTTAACCCAAATCCTTACATATCTATATTTTTACTAATATTATAGAGCTGAAGAGTTTGTTTGTTTGTTTGGTTGAATGTAAAGAACTGCTGGTTCGAATTGAAAAATTCTTTTTGTGTTGGATTATCGATTATCGACTTATCGAGAAAGGCTATATTATATAAAATTTTGAACGCGGTCAATTTCTTTACTCATATGAATTCTTTATATGTATAGTAGTTACTGTTTCCTATATTAACACCAAAAACACCATAGGGATTGAAAATACACTTTCGCTTTGGGATGGGATAAAGAATAGAGGATAAGGAGGGGATAGATTGGGGATTGGACACTGGCATCCCTTACTTATCCACCGAAACAAAATATTTCTAGTATTATAATTTCACCGTGGTAAAAGGTGATTACTTTCGCCAAGATGAGTTAATGGACAAATCGCCCGAATTCATTTCGCTGAGTCAGGCGAATTGTCATGTTTATTTTTATAGACAAATTCGGGCGATTTGTCCATTAACTGGCCAACATGTATTTGACTGAGTAGTAAAAGGGATTTTTTTTGGAACGATTTTGATCCGATTTTTTGTTTGAAAGCTGACTTTATCGGGATTGTTTATGAAGATCGGTTCAAGCGTTTGAAGACCATCAGCCGATTTCCTAGTTGACAAGGGATTTCACCAACTTCCACATGTTCGATTGATGTGAAATTTGGTATACTGTTACTTCGATGGTATATCCATGACATGGTAACCTTGATCTGATGCTGCAGCATCAAGTAGTCTGCCAGACACCCAACTCCTCAGCAACATACAGCAGTTATAGCGTGTTTGGGCTAAATTTAAAGTCGGGGGGTTAGTTTATAATTTTTATTATAGATTGTTCTAATTTCTCAAGTTTTTTTTTTCTCTTTTTTAGGTGGATGAGGCCTCAACGGGGACGCCTCGCGCGTGGATAGTCCCTAAATTAAGTTTTTTAAACTATATGTCTATATATTATATCTAAAATATATCTAAATACGATCTAAAATGGACTAAATAGGAACTATCCTCGTGTATAAGAGGCCTAATTTGCAACTGGCCTGTGACTCGAATGAGTTTTTGGACAATACCTTGTAAGTTGCTTAAAATAATATTTAATAATTTTAAATAGAAAAATTCATGTTAATAAATAATTGAGATAAAGAATTTTTATTCTAAATCAAATTTTTATATGGTGGTCGCGTTGTTTAAGATACAACTTGATTATTTAAATTAAATTAAATCAAATGATTTTCGATCGGTTTTTATAGTTTTTATTAAATTTATAATTCTTTAATTGCATTTCTGTTTTTGTTTTAATTTGAAGGACTTATTTTGTGTATTACTAAAAAAATCTTTTTGAGATTTAGATGCCTTTTTAGATTTTGTTATTCTCAAATGACACACGACCACTATATACTTTTTTTGAATACTACCCACCACCTTCGAAGACTTATAGCCAAAGTTACCAGTGACTGAAGACTGAACTCAATTTATAATTAACAATTGTTAAGTATCACTTCTAATTATTACGTAATTTTTAAAGAAACTGTTTGATTTTCAAATATTAAAATATTAATTGACGAGCCCGTCGGATGAGTGGTAAGGGTACTTGCCTAATAACGTCTCAGGGGCTCCGGGTTCGATTCCCGGCTGGGTCAACTTTGGAAAGTGAACTTTTCAAATTTGGCTCTAGTCTGGATTCGTCAATTAGAGTGGTTAGGGCACACTGCGTTTCGCAAATAAAAGCACTTGTGCTGTTGTGTTTCGGTGCGTGAGTAAGGGATGCCAGAGCCCACTTGTAGCGTTACTTGTGTCATTGGCGACGGTAGCCACCTCCCATCAAGTGGACCGTCAGCCTTTACATAACAAAATGATTAAAAAAAAACATTTTAACTTATCTAAAGTTCTCAAGTCACATTAACGTCCTCGAAAGTAGCCAAGTGAATTTATAAACCTATGAAATTATCGTAAAAAAACATGTTATTCTCAACTATAATACATTTTTATTTAATGGGATATTCCCACTTATCGTCATTTTTCAACTACCTACATATTTCAAAGGTGATTCAATTATTTGCAAGCAACACAATTGCCAAATGATTCAGTTATCACCATTGTTTTAATTTATAGCTTATGTTTAACTTAAATTTCAATATTATATTCTTTGATTAATTTTTAATTAATTTTTTTTTAGTTGTATAAAATTATATAATACATAATATATATTTGAAAATAAACTATAATATAGTAGAGTAAAAATGAAAAAATAAAATAAACGAAAATATGCTTAAACTGCGCTACAAAAGACCAAAATATATAAAACTATAGCCTATAGCCTCTCTATAGTTCTCTTCGCGTTCTCTATAGCCTTCTTCGATAAATGGACCATCCAACACAAAAATAATTTTTCAATTCGAACCACTAGTTCCTGAGATTAGCGCGTACAAACAAACAAACAAACTTCATCTTTATATATTGGTATAGATAATATTTGATTTCTCACGGTTTAATTTTGAATTTTCTAGCACACCTGCTTAAAGTGAATTCTCGGTCGCTGGTAACTTTGTCTAGGCGTTTTTTTTAAGTCTAAATAAACTGCTTTAACTTTTACGACTGCAATGTAAAAAGAAAATATATCATATATGTTAGTGAACCTACACGAATCTTTTCGACTATGTACAAAAGTATATAATAAGCATGACGTTTACATATACACATAGACAGTGTGATTTTTAATATATAATATATATATTAAAATAAAATATATCAATTTCTATAAAACACATACAGTGACATATCTCTTTTGTAGAATATACATATATATGATGATATATGAATGTTTTATGGTTTTTCTTTTTCCGAGAGAACACATAGTATCACCTGTGCATTACATATACATATAAAGGGTATTAGGAAAATAGTACTAAAGAAAAATGGGTTGGAAAAAAAATCGAACCCAATGAAAAAAAAGTCATCAAAAATGATGTAGCGTGAATATTTAAAAAACTTTTTAAAAATATTATTATTTTTTCATCGGGATTGATTTTTTTTCAGTCAGTCAGTTCAGTCTATGTTTTTGGAAATCCTAACACCTTGTATGTTTTTATTTATATACATACAGTACTGAATATAGAACTTTATATAAGTATAGTATGTTTGTATTTTTTTTTAAATTAATTGTAGGTCTTATAGCTAGCTAATTGTGTCAACATACAAAGGCTAATGTTAATTTATTGTTTTTATACGACGCATGCTAATAATAATAATGATATAGTATATTTATTTATCTATAATTATTAACGACATATATGCGCTCGTTTCTGTAAAAAAATAAGTTTTGAGTTTTTTTAATTTTTATTTATTTTCTTACTGATAATATAGCATACTAAATGTAGGTACGTAAGTGTGTTTATCGATTAAAAAAAATGAAAGGGGGGCAATCCTAATTTCTATACAAGCTTATCAATAGATTGTCTAAACAAGATGCGTTTGTTAATAATGTTTTTTAAATTAAAGATCAAAATTTTGACTAGTATAAATTTGAAAAGTACTCGCAATCAAGGTAGTTGTGAAAACTAAACAAAAAACGGTTTTTGAGCTACAAGTTTGTATAGAACATATGATAGCATAGCACCTTAAGTAGTACTTTCTTAACATATCCATTTCGAAATACATATAATATAAATTATATTATAAATATACGTCCAGTTTTGCATGTTGTGGGTAAAAACTAAATATTAGAGAAAATTTTTTGGAACATTAATGTTCAGCTTTCAATGAAACTTACTGCCAATTTGTAACATATTTTAATTTTTTACACATTGAAGCAATATTTGATAAATTGTTAAGAAACATCGTATAAAAATATATTTTTTTGTCTTCCTACCTCCACTTCGATTTTCGAAAAAATATTATTAATTAATAAATTTTTCCATTTTTTTTGTTCTATTTCATATTTCCCTCTTTGGTCAGTGATGATTCTAATTTATTGGATTCTCGATGTTTCTTATAATTTTTTTTATCATTTTAAATAAATTATTCACGACCAAAAATTGTTGTCTTTATTTTCTTGTAATGCAATAAACCAAGATATACTTGAAAATATGAATTATATTTAAGACAATAATAAATAGTATATGTTATAATTATAAAATGCTTTTTATAAAGTAATTCTGTGTAATAGATTTTTGGTCGCGAATTATCAGTTATTGAAAATGTTAATAGGTATTAATTAATATCAAATGATTATTTCGTATAAATGTAAGAAATGCGAATGTAATGATGTTCATTTTTGTGAAATAAATGATTATGTCCCTAAAATGTGTTGTGTTATTTGTTTTATGCGATTGTTTTATGTAATCTAAGATGTAATTCTGTTTTATATAATCTCATAGGTAGAGGAATTTAATAAATAAAAAAAAGAAATGGATGCAAAATGTTCTTTTACTTTGCACATTTTTGTATTATCTTTTTTACTTTTGGAAGATGCTATTTAGGAGTTGTTTTTTGGTTCTATTTAGGAGTGGTTTTCAAAATTACTATTCAGATCTGAACCCCTATTACAATTTTCTCTGTCTCATAGGTATTTATTTACAGACTTCTCCATACAGATTCGTCTTGGGCCTACACTCAAATGGTGACTGCATTTCAGTACAATATCATAAATAATAGTCTAAACTCTAACTAATAAAAGGGATATACGAATTTTATGTTATTGTTATTAAATTAAAGATAATAGATTACCCCTCAAAACTATTGCCATGATTGAAAAAACATTATATCAAAACTTTTATATAGGAGTTTATAGGTTTTTAGGGGAGTAAGAGGATTATAAGTACTGTAAAAGTATGGGCCCCCTAAAAGTGTTAGGGGAGAAAGGGAGATCGGAAATACTCAGGTCGGTAGAGACCTATTACCGGCCTGACTGTCGGAAAGTTTACCTTAATAAGTATTATAGACATCAATTTTTTTTGTATAAAAAAGAAATATAATAATATACCTAAGTATAGTAATTACAATACATATCTTTCTATATATATAAAATTTTTATGTCACAGCGTTTGTAACCAACCTCCTTTTTACTTTTACACAGTGGCCTGACCAATTTTTATGAAATTTCTTGTGTATATTCGGTTAATCTGAGATTAGGTCGTAAACTATTTTTTATACCCCTAAGTATTTTTTATACCCTAAAAAATTTTGGGGGGTGGCCCACCCCAATTTTTTTATTTCTGGCAAAACAATATACGTGGCCCGCTCCCGGCTTCGCCCGGCTTCAAAATAAAAACTATCCTATCTTTTAAGTTGGACCAAATTACACATAGTTACGAAGTTTTTTCAAAATCGCTTTGAAAAAACTTGGCATTGGCGTCAAATCGACATGACACGTAATTTTTATAAGTAGAGATGTATATAATTTATGATTTTAACACGATTCTGACTATGTTTTAGTTCTCATTATTTGTAGGTATCAGGAAAAATATTAGTTATAGGTATCGAGATTACATATGAGCAGTTAGTGCTGGGAAGGATGTACTTGTTTAATAAATAAATTTATTATGAATCCTCAAATTAATAAATTATTAAACATATTTTAATGTTAACAAATACTCAATAGCAATACAGAAAACACATATGAAATTGAGACAGCTATGCTGATTACATTGCCACTTATTATGTACAGGATTTCATTGTGAAAACGTATTAAGTTGAAAATTAAAATCAATTCTAAATAATAGGAAATGATCTAGGTAGTAAGAATTTTGGGTGTGTTCGTTTCTATGTATTATTTGTCATCGCACACATGAAATCGTGCTTGAAAGATATTTCGGCATGTTTCTTTAAATGTTAGGTTGATAGACAGGCTGACAGTCCACTTAATAGAAGGATGGAATGATAAGCGATAAGGAAGGAATGTGCTTTGGCATCTCTTACTCACTCATCGAAACACAACAGCACATATGCTATAATTCGCTAAAGGGTTGTCATTGGGAACATGTTAAATATATCCATATATATTTATTGTATATATCATTGTAAGTTTTAGGTAATCTAGAGTTAAAGTCGTAACAGTTTTATTCTACTATTTCCAGGGTATTCAGGGATAATTAAATTAAAAATTAATCTATTTTAAAAAGGCAATATATCTTTTTTTCTAGGACATAAAATTCAAAAAAATTGGCCAACATTTTAGGTTCATTAAGGGCCTCTTTCATCAACTACAAGTGTTGATTAGGTACTTTTAGAAATAATTTTATATTTTATTAACTCGGTTTAGTGCATCCTTCGATAGGCGAATTTTTTTATTATTTTCTTTTAACTTTAATTTTTTAACTTTTACCGTACAAACAAAGGTATATCAGCACCATTATCCCCGGTGACCGGTGACTTTAAATGGTACATTAATATTAGGCTTAATATTTGGGTCATAATATGTGTTGGTAATAATTAGATTATTTATCCTAATAAAACTAAAGCAAAGAACTACTCTAAAACGACTATAAATATTTGTGATTGGCGTAATACACTCTCAGTCTTCCTCAACCTACATCGTTGTTAGGACCACAATAGAGGCCAATATATGGCTCACAAGTTGGTCCAACAACAATCTAAATTTCCTAAAAAAAAATCACAAATTATAATTCGTTTACCTATACATTCATGTGAATTTAAAAATGTGTATACACTCATTTTTTTTAAATTCGAATTGTTTTTCGTGTATTTTAAAAATGAATACAATTTTGGTTCTGTTCCTGTTTTGTGATGTGGCATTCATGTGCAATTTGAGGACAAATATTAACAGAGAAGGTAAAGTAAACACATTTTTACATTATTGAGTTATTTTTAACCCCCGACGCAAAAACGGGTTGTTATAAATTTGACGCGTGTGTCAATTTAATATAATCAAAAGTACCTAATTTTATACAAACTTTTTTCATACGACCTTTCAGAGGCATTTTTTTTCTTCACCCTAGAAATTATTATGGTCGAATTTTCTACCTTTATTAAAACTAGTTTAATAAAATTACTAAAATTAGATTATAACTTTACTAATCCCGTCAATATTTCTTAAAATGTAGGAAAGAAATGCGGCGTGGAAGCGAGTCTTAACGCGATTCACAAGAATCCGTGGCTAGTTTTTCTCGAGTACTACCGCAAAGGACACATGACGGAGATAAGATGCGGGGGCACACTTATCGACAGCAAACATATAGTGACAGCAGCTCATTGTGTCACCAGCGCTAAATTTACCAAGTGAGCATTCGAATATACTTTGATTTCTTCCCTGCCTCAAGAAAATACAACACAAAAAAGGTTTTTATCATTTGAACATGTTACTGGCCGACAGCGCCGGTCCTAACCCTTGATCAGGGCAGAGCAAGATTGTCTTTCGGACTAAATTCAAGGCTAGACTAGCCTTGAAGTCTTGAAGTCTACAGAATAGCCTTGAAGTCTGTAGATGTACGGATTTATCTAGAGGTAAAAGGCGCCATTTTGGAAATTTGGCGTTTTAGCGTCTAGTGCTACCCTACCCTACCTCTACCCTAGGGGCCGGCGCCGCTGGCCGGCTGTATTGTTGATGAAATTTTTGGCTTACGTTTGTTTTTTAAGAAAACAACTTTTACCTACTCCTAAAAAAATTGCTCTCAAATCAAAGGCAATTTTAATTTAATGATTTCATTTTCTTGACTAGTTATTTATTCCCCTTTTTGCCTATTAATTTGTGTAGGTATATTATAATTTGGATATAACATTGTGTCGATATGGACCTAGTAAATCTATTTTTATGTAACTGATTTTTCACTTGATGGCAAAATATGAAGGAGTGAAATTAAATAGGATGTGTCAAAGTCAGGATAAAGAAATGGACTCAGCAGAATGTTGGCAATCATTTCAAAAAAAGCAGTTAATATGTAAAAAATAACTTATTTATTACGAATATGTGATTCGGTACATACTTTCATATTATTTACTGTTTTCAGATTGATGGCTCGACTTGGCGAATATAATACTGAATCTAAAGAGGACTGCGTAGACGGAGTTTGCGCTGATCCTTTGAAGCGGATCGCGGTGAAGCAATTTTTTGTGCATCCGGAGTATGATGGCAAAGAGCATGATATAGCTGTATTGAAATTGTACAGCGATGCGCCTTACACTGGTAAGTCTTCACTTGGACTACATGAATCCTTCACCTTTAGTCAATTTGGCAGGTCTTCGCATTAAGAGATTAACAATACTATGTGGCCACAGTAACCACTTCTTACAGAAGACCATTACAATACCAGAGCATATTTCTTAATTCTCATAGTGTCTTTTATACTTTTATTAGCTTTTGTTATATTTTATTAGCTTTTTTATTGTTGTTATTGATTGTGTGATATGAAAACAGGATCTCTCGTGAATTTATAACATTTTTTTAGGATAAAATGTATCCTATATGTTAATCCAGGTAACAAACTGTCTGTGCGACAAATTTTATCCGAATCCGTTCAGTAGTTTTTACTTGAAAGAGTATCAAACATCTATACATACACATCCATCTATTGTTTGAAACACTCGCGTTTATAATACCTGTTATATACTCGTATATAACAGTATTAATAAGGCGGCATTAAAATAGTTTTGGTCCTAAGAACTTACTGGAGTAATCACTTATCAAAGAACTTACTAAGTAACTTACCTAAGAACTTACCCTTCAGCTAGAAAGTTTGGAGACTCTTGAATTAGACCATTAGCCTGTAAAGTTAACTGAAATTTTTCCTTTCCTTCACCTTTTTTTCCCTTGCATTTGCAGGAAACAAACTCAAAACCCTTAACTCAAACAGCAAACATTCTACTTCTTGACTATCAGACGTCAGACTGTGCTCGGTTTTGCTCTAATCTAATTTTTTCTATAAAGGCAAATAAAGAATTGGTCTCATTTCAGATTTCATAAGACCCGTCTGTCTTCCAAGTGGCGGCTTCGTGGACAAATCAGTTCTTTACGCAACAGGATGGGGTGAAGTGCCATCTAAAGGGGTTTACAGTGATGTTAAGAAGATAATTCCCCTGCCACACGTCCCTACTGCCACTTGTAAGAAGGATTACGTCAGCAAGCTCCCACAACACACAATTTGTGCTGGAGGCGATGAAGGCATAGACACTTGCAGAGGAGATTCAGGAGGTCCTTTGACTTTAAATAGGGAAAGAGTGGAACTTTGGGGTGTGACAAGCTTAGGAAACAATAGATGCGGTGAAAGAGGGAAGCCGGGCATCTACACTAGTGTTGTAGAATATATGGAATGGATCAATGAGATTGTAAATATGTAAATAGGAATAAGTGCAAAGAAAAAAGAATAGACTTTTATCATCAACTAGCGACCCGCTTCCGGCTTCGCCCGCGTCCTATCGCTACCAAACTTCACAGGATCACCACTAGACTAATCTGGATTGTCTGAAAGTTTCATCAAAATCGGTTCAGCGGTTTTGGAGTCTATTGGGAACATACATACATACATACACACATTGCCTTTTATATATTAAGAATATGTACTACAACAATGGATTTCGCACGGCATACAAAACACTACGAACTTTATAGAACATTTAAAAGTGACATATGCATAGAGCATCAACGCTGTCATCTGTCAACAAAACATAACCAACCAAACATCTGTCATTTAAAGCAAATGTGACTTTACGTGAACACTTTGGAGTTTAAAATGAATAGTAGAACTTAGTCGTTAATACCTTTGCGAAGGCAAGAGTCCGCCATGATTCCGTTTTAGGTGCCGCTTTGGCATTAGTGACGCAAATTCCATAGTTGTAGTACTTCGATGACTTATGATTTATAGCAGGGCTGTCCAAACCGGAAAGGATCCTGGGCCAATTCGAACTACTAAATGGATTGGAGGGCCGCAGATACTACTTAAATTTTTTAAGAAAAAAAATATATATACACGAGTATTGTAATATTTAATGTAATTATTTCTTCAATAATTTATCTTGTACAACTATCTATATCAACATTAATATTAGTTATTACTAGACGCAGTGCATGTTTGAGTGACTTACGTATCAGTGCATACCTATACCTATTTAGATTTTATAAAATTCATAATAGAAAACACATACCTACCACAAAAATTAAAATAAAAAAGAAACTACCAAATATTTTTTTTATTTTTTAGTATTTGTGATAGGTAGATAAAATAACAGATAAACATGTTGCGGGCCGCACATACATAAACTGCGCGGGCCGTGCTTTGGACAGCCTTGATTTATAGCATTGTTAAACAATATAACCATGGAATGTTAAGCTTTATCAAAATTATCTACTTTCTTTTACTTTTGTAGACAATTGTAGATTGAAATATTCATTTTCTTTATGAAAAATTCGCGACTTTCACTAAGTTTATATCAAGTCTTCTAAAAAGCAATTTTATAAGGCATTTTAAGATGATTTTTATGTAAATTCCTTATAATTTTATTTCTATTGTTAACTTATTCTCTCTTAAAATAAAAATTAAACAACTTGTAACAAACACGAGACTGAATGCTTAATAAGAATAATTTTTAGAATATTTTATTGTAAATTTTTTTGTGAAATTTGTCTAGTGCAGCAAATATTCCATAAAATCAATAACTTTTTTTTATTTTACCACTTTAAGCGTTGATTTGCAATATCTAATATATATATACCCTACTTTGTGACCTTAAATGCAGGAAACTCAACATCTATGGTGCCCAGTAGTTGGCCCAGTACGATGGTAAAAACTCTGATTACTTAGAACCCTGATAGATTCTGTTCATCATCAGTATAGCCACAAGGAGATACATCTCTTCTTAAACTGAGGTTCTAACCTTTCTTTTACCAGCAATGGATCGCAGACAAACACAAAAATTCGATGCTACAAGGTGTCAAAAGAATTTAGCTGGTATTTCCTCTGTCACGAGAATAATACTAGGACTAATCTGGGACTATATAGGGACTAGTCTAGGCTTTATCGAGAACTAACCTTTGCCCGTGGCTTCGGTTGCTTAAAATGTTAAACTACTCTATGAACACCCTGAAGGCTAAATTCACCTATAGAGCTTTTACATATTCTTGGAAGGAAAACAAAAAAAAACCAGTTACTTTAAAAATTATATTTACTACTAACTTTATATTACACATTTACATATAAAGAAAATCCTATTATCCTTTTAATTAAATATTGTATGTACATGATGCCCTAGTAGAGTTTATCGTCAAAGCGTGGGCAACGTGGGCGGGTCCATCGCCAAGTCTATCAAATCATCTATGTCATCTGGGCTCCAGAAAGAAAGCTCCACCTGATATTTGACAAATAAAAAAATATTTATGGTAGTTTTACTGTAATAAACGAACTACAGCGCGTACTTTACAAATTGAAAAAAAAAATAAAATATAAAGATAAAAAGTGAAAATATAAATAAAAAAATCGAAATTGAATTGAAACGAAGTGTAAAAAGTCGTTTACGAATTAAGCGTCACTGAGCTCCATTGTGCGCCACTGAGGGTGAAACTCACTGAGGGTGAAACTCACTGAGGGTGAAACTCACTGAGGGTGAAACTCACTAAGCGTATATTAGAAGTGCCCAACGCCCAAGTCATGAACTCACCGTGGGGGCGACAGTGCAGGGCGGCGTCGTCGCGACACTCGCAGCGAGTGCGACTGCAGCCCCGCCGCGCGGCCTCCCAGCACCGTCGACATCGACACCGTTGACGTCATAGTAAACAAAATGGAAGACTCACCGTGGGGGCGTCTGTGCAGGGGCGACAGTGCAGGGCGGCGTCGCGACACTCGCAGCGAGCGCGACTGCAGCCCCGCGCCACGGCCGCCGCCGCCGCGCGCCCTCCCAGCACCGTCGACAGACGACGCGCCGGCGCGCGCTCGCCCGACAGTTTCGAGCCCGCGAAGATCGTCCCTGCCACACACACAATACCTTCACTATTACAACATCACTCTGGCGGCGGTTGTACGTAGTCATGTACCGTGCATCGCCGTAACATGTAACATCTACATGTAACGTAAAGTCGCCAAATTTCGTCCCCAAACCTAATTCGTCGTCTTTCGTCGAGAAGAGAACCCATCGGTTTCTCTTTCTCTAACTAACGCCATCTTGTATAAATACTTCAAAACTAAAGTTACTTACGTCAGTCGGCCATTGCAAAAGTTTGGCAGTGGAATGAAGCTCCTATCTTAAGATATTTAAAAAAAGAAAAAAACTGTTCAAGGTGAGTTTTTGATTCCCTAGCGGATTGTGTTGAAAATCCAGGAGCTAATTTTATTTGTGCAATTTGTTTTGAGAATTAAAATTAATTAAACTAAACCAATAATTAATAAAAGTCTGATTAGATATAATAATAAATGATTACTAATAATTATTGTTAGAAATACAATTTAAGTTTACGTACTGATTATTGTGATCTCAATATCGTCCCCGGGACGTAATTAGGAGCCCAAAAGAAAATATCTTATATTTTCAACTTTCGTTAAAGCTGCTTTTGTAGAAAAAGTAAGAAAGTTAATTTTAGTTTTTGACTATTTAAAATAATAAAGGAATGTTTACCAAAACTTTTATGTTTTATTTATTATTCTACTCATGATATTTTTTTCAATTACTTACTTTTACAAAAAGGGGACGTTATTTGGCGACTTTACCTTAACAGTCGCGTGCGGGGTCTTGCGAGACAGAAATGATTAAGGCAGAAGGTATTCTGTAGCACGATATTAACACATTCAAAAGTGCAAAACAACTGAACACTCAACGCGCCATAAGTCGTTGACACTACTAGAGAACAAAATAAACTTCACGTACAAACGATCGTAAAAAGCTTCAGTAAGTAAGTTGAGTGATCAGTTGTTTTGCACCTTTGAATGTGTTAATCGACTTATGCGGCTGACTGTAGGCGGCGAAGTAGAGAGTGATAATAATACCGTTAGTCTCCATTGCGAGTGATGTGCACACTCCGAGCTTTTCTTTGGGCAACTTGACTTGTCTGCGAAGGCTGGCGTCGCCTACAAGACGCTCGTAATCTTTGTTCGTGTAGGCGTAAGTGCTGTCTACGCCTGAAACGTAAAAGTTACTTTTGCTTTATTTAAATATTCAAGCATTTAAATATTCGGTCATCACTTGGAAATAATATATGATCCAGGGAAGATTTTTCTCAAATTTGATATTTTGACCGTGGGAGACGCAGGAATCTATTTAAAAATTAAAGATTTTTATAATGCCTATTGGAATGTTGCACTCACCGAACAAATACTTGGAGACGCGTTTCTTGTTCAGCATAAAATCGTCATCCATCAAAATGTGTAGAATGACTGAATTCTCCATCAGGTTATGATATATTGTCGAGTAATCCAACTGCAATGGATAATGAACAAATTATTTACAAAATTGACAATTAATTTATAAAAACACCCGACTTTCTAATGAGCCCAAACACGCTACACTACACCTGCTGTAAGTTTCTGAGGAGTTGGGGGTTCCGCCAAGCTTACTTGATGCTGCAGCATCAGGTCAAGGTTACCATGTCATGGAAATATCACCAAACAGTATACCAAATTTCACATCATTGGAACATTTGGAAGTTAGTGAAATCCCTTCGTCAACTAGGAAATGGGCTTGAAATGGGGGTGAAGATTGGCATATCTTCACAAATTATAGCTGAGAACGATACCGATCACGTCAGCTTTTAAACAAAAAAAAACGATCAAACAACATTGATACACAGACATACGTCAAGTCCCCCGCTTAAAATAAAATTGTTCTTTATATGAGAGAAAAATGAAATGGTAAGTCTCACTCTCATATTGGCGAGGTCACACTTGGTGCAAGGCAGAAGCAGTAGCGTGCGAGTGACACCGGCGCGGAAGGGAAGTGAACTCGTCGCGAAACGCAGCGCGCTGAACACATCCGCGCCCGCAGACTCATTGCGCCTGTCTGCGGCTACATCCCGCTTGTCTGCGGAACAATCGACATCTTTGTCATTATCACACTGATCTGTAATAAAGCACTGGATAGGCTGCTGTCAAATTATTTTTATGTCTATTGATGTCCGCATGATATGGACATTTACAGAATACACATTTCTTAATGTTTCAAAACTCAAGCGGACACAAATAAACTTAAACAATCCTCAAGACATCAACAAATACAATAAAACGTGAATAAAACATACACTATTATACTTATCTATGGATTAAAAATACGCAAACGTCAAAAGTAGTTCCCATACTTTCGTACGGCGGCGTTTCAAAATGGTACACGAAAGTATCTGTAATTTGTATGAGATAACCCATCCAGAGGTTTATTAGAGATCAGTGTCTGTTCCAATATGACCGGTTTGGTTTCAGAGTACATTTGTGTGAGTACTGCGAACGCGACAGCTTTAGTCAACTGCGACAATGCGATACATACCTATTTGGATGTGGTCGAAGTGGTTTGGTATGTCGATGGCGTTGGTGAAGACGCGATTGTCGACGTAGAGCGCTCGCGGACGGGAGAACACTCCGCCGCCTCCGTAGCCCACTATCGCGTATCTGCATAACCAACATGCAACATTAACGACTGCACAGATACACCCATACACGAACTTATAACACCCGGTTGCGGGTTTGTACTCATTGAGGCTCACCTGTTGTCGGAGAGGCCGCTGGCTTGCATTTTAGTGTCAAACGCCTCAATGAACAGATCAATGTTCCTATTCTTTCTGATATTGTTGTTGCACTTCGAAGCTTCCACAACGAAAACGACGTCCGTCGAACTGGGCACGTATTGGAGCTCGTGGAAGGAACCTTCCTCTATTACGTCGCCTTGTGGTGTACTGCATCTGTAAGTCAAGTGTAATCATTAAAATTATAAACTGATACGCGACTTTCCAATGAATCCAACCACGCTATAACTGCTGTAAGTTGCTGAAGAACTCTTGTCTACCTCGCAGAGTACTTGATGCAAAGTTACCGTGCCATGGAAATACCACCGAAGTAACAGCATACCAAATTTCACATCTTTGAACATGAGGTAGTTAGTGAAATCCCTTCAATGGGCTGATGGTCTTCAAACGCCTGAACCGATCTTCATAAATTATAGTTATGAACAATCCCAAAAAAAAAAAATACTGACTGCAAACAATGGTCGGGGATGTGAGTGGGCACGTGCTGATGCGCGCACAGCTCGAGGTATGCGCTGGCGAGTGCGCACGCGTCTGCGCCCCACGAACACTCTCGCAGGAACGGCTCGGCCGAGATCTGCGCGCAGACATCAAATCATGTGTTGAAACCAATTAGCGCTAAGAGATTTTTAAGTA
Organism: Synanthedon formicaeformis; assembly: GCA_945859745.1. Taxonomy (NCBI): domain Eukaryota; kingdom Metazoa; phylum Arthropoda; class Insecta; order Lepidoptera; family Sesiidae; genus Synanthedon; species Synanthedon formicaeformis. The sequence continues at coordinate 1,834,101 of OX243975.1, forward strand.
AGTTCATTTTCACCTGTGCATGCTAACAACAAACAAAATCAGAAATTTTCAAATTCAATTAAAAAAAAGAAGGTAACTTCCAGACAATTTACAAACTTCCAGACTACATGAGAACACATATTCAGTTTTTTAGAAGAGACAGTATAATAAAAAGATTTTGTGATTCTTCGTCACTCAATACAATTAAAAATATGAAAGCCGTCAACATTTTTTGTTGTGTAATTAGAAATAATGCAATTTTGTTAATTTGGTCAATTGTAAAATGGAATTTGGCTAATGAAATGAGTATCGTAATGTGCGAATCTACAATAATCGAATAAGATTTACAAGTTCCTCCAAGTGTTGGCCATGGTTCGACCAAATGTTTGACCAAACGTCGGCCGCAAAAGAGCTTACCACTGAGAAGCAGGGGTGCAGCGGCGACACTTTGTTGCTGAAGAACTTGTCGCACTGCGTGTCGTTCTTGAGCTCGGCGTTGGGCATCTGGCCGGCGGCCACAGTCGCGGTCGGTCGCACGTTCCACGCGTGCGCGAGCTCCGCCGTCCGTTCCGTGTACGTGTTGTTGGGCAGCTGCAGGTCGTCGTATTGCTCGTTGTTGTAAGTGCCGAGGAGGCCGCCCAGGCTCGCGTAGTACCAACCTAGGTAGATCCAAATAATTGTTAAAAACATTTCTAAAATGTTAAAACCCCCTTACAGAAGACAACCGTAAAAAAAATTGGGAATGTGCAGCAAATGAAATGTGTATTGAACGATTGAGTACCTGTCACTTGCAGTCGACACGTCCTGAACAACAGGTTGCAATGTATATCGAGTCCGTTTTGTCCTGTGACTGTGAGCGTGTCTGTCTGTCGCTCGACAACATATTGTTCTATGACGGCCGGAAGAGAGAGCGCAGATGCTCCATCTAGTGACACTTGCTGAAAGCAAAACGATAAGGGTGTTATAGACACTTGCTGAAGCATGTCAAACTTTGTACTGTAATAACTGCTACATATAAATTTAAACCCCTTGTAAACATGTCTGTTAGCGCAAATAAAGATTTATTTTGTTAATTTCTTTAGTGTGAATGACGGTTCTAGCTAAGGTGATTCGGTGGAGATGGCTAAGATTGTCGTGCACATTAGATGAGCGTTTAAGGAGCTTGTCTTAACGCTCAGTATTAGGGGTCCCAGGTGCTATTTAGCAGGGCCAACTTTAGAAACGAAATTTTCAAAGTTAAAAATTTCTTTATTTAAAAAATACACATTAGTTTTGCCAAAGTGATAGCAATAGTTTGACCAAATGTTGGCGTCGCCACGCCATCAGCCACTATCACCCGCCTCGAAACATGTTTCACAATAAAAAAAATTATTATGTGCAGTAAATGCAAGCGAAAAAAAGGCAGGCCTTTATTAGAAATATTTAGACATAACCTACCTCCTTGTACAGGTCAATGTGTATAAGATTCCTTGAAGTCAACACAACCAAGTTGTAGCGACTCTGGTCGTTGCTCTCCATCAGTACCGTAAAGTTATTTTGTCTGTAATCTTTGGTGAGAAGGAATGTGCCCTTCTCGGATATCGTGAACACTCGCTTGTCGAATGTCACCAGCGTCCCTTGACCGGTCATCATTGCCATGCCTGCAAGAAATTTTTTAGTGTCAGCCAATGACTTGTATAATATACTAGACTCGCTGAGCGGAACGCAGTAATTGCTCATTTAGTACTCATTAACTCATTTGCAAGCAAGCGAAGGAAGAAAGCGAAGAACGCGCATTAAATATATAATCAAATTCGCCAACTTTAGTGTAAACTATTGCGGTATTATGCGAACAATTTTATTCCGATCACAAAGTCTAGTTAAATACAAATTTTAATATTAGTCGATGGTGTCAGGTCATAAATTGAGAAGCCTATCTGTACTCCTGGACCTGGCTATAATCCTATGGGAAAGATTTCCGTTAATATTTTCCGAATTCTCTTAGATAGATATGAGACTTCTTATTTCACTAATCTGACTATCGTCGCACAGTCAAAACTGCTAAGTCTAGAAAGCTGAAATTTTGATCATAAGTTTATTTTTTATAACGTAATCATTTTTATAACGCAGCTCTTCAAAGCGTTGCTAAGAAAACATTTACAACTGTTCAGCAAATTTTTTTTTAGAACCTTTTAACCAATATCTGACTTGGGAATTACCAGCAAACGGCGGCATGACGTTGTTGAAGTCCATGTACGGCCTGAGGTCGTAATAGTAAGACCAGATTGTCTTGTTGGTGGCCACCCATTGGTCGAGAAAATCTCTGACCACTCGGTACTCGCCCACCTCCGTGAAGTCCGGGGTTCGATTGAAGGCGTGCCAAGACATCGGCAACTTTTGCTCCAACAATATTTCACCCTTGCGGGGATCGAAAACGAAATTCGTTTTCGGCGTTCGGTGGCTGGAATACACAATTTAATATAGTTTTTTGGAGGTAAGTAACTAGCTAATGCCGGCGACTTCGCGTTGAAAAAGAAAATATACGCCAAATTTTTATATTTTTAGACGAACTCTAGGGAAGCTAACATTTTTCCAGGATAAAAATTATCCTATATCCTAATTCAAGTAATTAACTATCTGTGTGCCAATTTTCATCAAAATCCAATAAGCTGTTTTTGTTTGAAAGAGTAACATACATACACCCATTCATCCATCCCCTAAACTTACTCATCATTAAACTCGAAGTGTTACTAGTTTACAATAACAGTATCAATTTTATTTGTGTGTTTGTCCACACAATTGCTGCATTGAACAGACAGTATTTAAGTGGTATCAAGCTAAAAAAAAACTTACAGTTCCTCATACTGTAGCGCAGTTTTCGCCAAGTCCGTTATTTTTACGTACAATATCTCCCAAACTTTGTCGAGGGCTTCGCCTATTAGGAAGTAATCGTACCACCATTTCAAACGCACGTACGCCTCCTTATACTGAAAAACGTAAATTCTAACATTTATATATACCTGAAACTTATACATTTCTAAAAGGAATACGAGTATTTATGTCCTTGAAGACTAACAATCTGGGATGACTAGTGAATAGGCTTTTTAAGGCAGTCTAACTAACCTAAATTCTTAGGTTTTTAGACACATAGGCGGAACTTAACAACCTGTGCATTAAGGTGAAATATTGCACAGCTAATTTTTATAGCTTTTCGAAGATAACCGAACAAATTTAATTATGGAAGGTTTTTCTTAAAGGTGTTGAATATGAAAAATGAAATAAAAGTGGCAGTGGTCACTTGAATAATATTATTGCGACGAGAAAAAAAATTTGGGTAGAAATGCACAATTTTTTTTTATCATAAAATAGATATTTTTTTTGTAAAAAACCTACACGTTCAAAACAAGTTTTAAAATTAATTAATTACGTAAAGCGTGATGCGCGGCGGCGACTCAAAATTACTTAGGTACACTTACATTAGTTTAAGAACTTAGTTATTAGGGTAAATAAAATTATTTTTTGCTTTTCAGTTTTTTCGGTGTTTAATTTTTTTTTGTTAAAAAGTTTTTTTTCTGTTAATTCCTCGAATGGCCAAAAAATTATCAAATTTAGCGGGCTATAAAAAAATGGCTCAAATTTTAACTTTAGGTTTTGGTACCTTTTCCTTGACGTATACAACTTGCGGTGTTTTCAAGAAATTTTCCTTGGCGTTTTTAAATTCGGCGTACAGTTGAAGTATTTCATCCTTAAACGGTATATATTTCTCAATTTTCCCCCAAACTACGTTCCATAGTTTCTTCGAGTACTTCTTTATATTGGTGACCAAATCATTGCTTATTAGATCCTTGTACAACCTGTAATGTAATAATTACAGGTCCTTAAAGTCCTTAATTCTATGCAAAAAAAGTTGAATTGAACTGAATAAATGTTAATCCTTAAATTGTAAAAAAACATGTGTCAAAGAATATTTTATTTTTAGTTTCATTGTTTGTGACAGGTGAAGTGTTTAGTTTCATTTTAAAATTTGAAATAACAATCCCTTCCTTATCCTTTATCGGTAGACGGTAGCCACTTACCATCAAGCGGACCATCAGCCTGTCTGTCAAGTTTAACATAAAAAAGAAAAAGTGAATTATATAAAAACTAAATAATAAACTAAACTAATAGTTAATTAAAGATATCAACTCACTTGTCCATTTCGTGACCAAATGTAGACACGTAGTTGAAATACGGCGAATCTGTCAACTCTTGAGTTCTATTGTAGAAGAAATCCATAACACTCTTCCACACTGTGAACACGAATGACTCTGTATAATGGAGTACCTTGAAAAACAACGGCTCCATGGACTTCAATATTTCTCGCCAATATTTAGACAATCTCGTCGTGGCGTTGACCCAAGTGGCCTCCCAATACTCCAACAACTTCATGTGCAGGTCCCTAACGAAGTTGTCGTATTGGAGAATCATCGATTCCAACTTATCCGACACTAACTCCATAAAATCCGCTTCCAAAACTCTGTTAGCGGACTCCAAGAAGTTAGCGTACGCCATTTTTATCGTGTCCACGACGTATGTGAGGCTCTGTTTGATCGATTGACTTGTGTTACCCATCATGCCCCACATATCGTTCACAATGCCGGGAAGACTCTCCAGATGATTCCTTATGGCCATCTCATCGAGCACGTAATACGTGAACTCAACTATATCTTTCACATAGAAATCGTTTTCATTGTACGATCCGTTCAGGAATAGTTGAAAATCGTCTAGGTCATCTTTTATGACGTGCAAGTCGTTCAGATCGTCTAGAAACTCTCTGATTCTCGGCTTGACGTCCTGCCAAATGTTTTTGAGGGCGACGTGCGACTCCATTGGAGCTTCTTTCAGAATGATTAGGGTGTCGTTGACTTGGCTGTAGAGTTGTTTGAGCATATAGACCGCTTGAGATTTGAGTTCGGTGAATATTTGCGGTCGCCATACTAGTGAACTTGTCAAGAGACGTGAGTGATTGAGGCGAATGTACGAGGCCAAATCTACGGTTGTCACGTCAATGTAATCTCGCCACGCGTTCAGTTTCGCTGAACGCGTGTCCACAATCATACCTATCAAGTGATAGGATATATCTGAAATAAAATTGTGACAATTTATATAGGAAGTTATTTCAAGTTCAAGTTATTCGAAATCTTCAATTTATAAGATAAAACAAGTAAATTTTCTTTTCTTAGATTGGATTGGTAAGTTACTATCTCTGAAAAAAATGATTCTTCGAATAATGGAAAAGATATTGGCACAAGTGAAGTACACGACGAGGATTCCTTTATAAATGTGGCAAACAATTTACTTACCATCGGAGCTGTTGTAGTGGGCGACAAGACTTTTATCGACCATAGACAAAGTGGCGATCGCTGTGTCATTTCCGTTCGGCTTTCGTACGTTTGCGTTTATTTTGTATAGAGGATATAAAAGTTCCCATGTACCATTCACGTTACAGTATCCCGTCTCGTTGGCGCGCTATGAAAAAACGACAAAAAAAAACTATTATCTAACTAACATTTCTACTAAATTTGTTAGAAATGGGCAAATTAAAATTGCCACAAAATACTTCAATTACTAAATATTTTAAAAAATAAATAATCTGAGTTAATGAATCTTCGACATATAAACAAATAATTAAAGATCTTGGAGAAAAAAAAAAAGGTTGTCTAAACTGATCATAATTTTGTTTTCATGCTTTTTGGTCTAGCGCTAAACGAGGAGTAGTCTTAAAAAGGTACCCATTTGACTGCACTAAGAAATGCATTTTTGTAGGCAAAGCAAACGATACACAGAAATGAATTCTCACCTCCCATTGAATGGCGCTATTATTCAAATCCACAAGCATCTTGTTCTTCCTCAGTTTAACATCGTACAACAACTTCTGGTGCCTGTAATAGTTGTTCAAGTAATACCATCGACTGTGAATGTTCACGTCAGATTTCATCTCCAAATCCAAATTGGTCGACGGATGAGTGCACGTCAAAGCGAATTTGTAATCTCGAATCGGTCCATTCGAATTGTCGGTTAGTATCGATTCGAGTTTTAAATACTCGTTCTCGTAGTCCGAGTATTGCAACTCCAGTGACACGTTCGACATCACTGTTGGGGTGCTTTTGTATTGACCTTTCAGGGTAACGTCCTGAAAATAAAATCACATTTCATGTTATAGTAAAGCTTTTTCAAGTTGTGTAGTAAGTCTGTCCTCTGTCCTTTTCCCTGACACGAAGCGGCCAGCGCCATCAGCTGAAAGTTTGTTTACATTCTTTGCCTTGCTTTACATTGTTTGTGGTTACGAGAAAAAAAGGGATAATAGTTTTTCATTGCTAATATATAGGAATTTCATCTATGAACTGAAAATTAATAAGGTATTTTACCCCGTAAAAGATCCGCCTAAAAGTAACGGATGCGGATCTTTCTTCATCTCGGATATCCGCGGATACGGATATCCGGCACATCACTAGTCCATGGCCTTGCTTTAGTGAACACTTACCTTACTGAACGACGGATGAGAGAGAGACAAATCGACTTTATGCAAATTGCCTTCCTGCGTTGGCGGATTCTCCCATCTACCCTTCAGTTCTGCGGTCTTGTTGCCGTCTTTCACGTTCCATTGCAATTGCGCTTTGCCATCCAGCAGACTGTCTTGAAGGTTGTACAGGGCGACCAGGTTGAATGTACGCAGCGGGTACCACACGTTCATATCCAATTGCTGGGACTCAGTTTCGGCCTATTGAGCAATTATTTATAGTTAGAATTTCTAGTGTGTCTTAGTAAAGTGAGTGGCTGATCTTAGACTAATAGTCTAAAATATTTTGCGCACCTCTTTTGCCTCTGAGGTATGAAGGACCGACTATGTATAAAAATGTGGTGACAGAATACTAGTAAATGAAGATGGCGCTAGTGTAGCATTGACGAGTAAATTAGACGAAGATAGATAGAAGTAACAGAAATACACAAAGATGAAGATATGTTACACTAACGCCATTGTGGCCACTTTTAAAACCCTTATTTTATTGTCGGAGAGGACCATTTTTTCAGTTTGATTGTCATATGAGTCGGTACTCCTTACCGCTACCCTTAGACTATGGGCACTTTTATGAACTTAAGTCTCTCAGACTATGGATAGTCGGGGGTTAAAAACAACTTGAACTGACCGTGGTCTTATTGGTGACGTGTATATCGTAATTGATCCAAGTATCCTCGGCCCACTTGACTTTGCTCCCTTGCTTCAGTTCCCTGTCGAAGGCTTCGTACTTGTTCTCGAAGGTCCAAGTCCTGTTGCCGTGGATCGCCATCAGTTTCAAGTTCTTCCCTATATCGTACGTGAATATATCCAGTTTACCGGTCACGTTGAATTTCGTCGCGTTGTACAAGTGGAAAACTGTGGCTTGCTTAACGTCCTGGCAAATGGAAATGTATTTCATCAACTTTTGGTCTAGTGGCTAGTACTTAATGCTCGGGGCAAATACTGTAACGCAATTTTAAACTGTTAAGCGCTCTTAAGAGTTAAATTAAAATTTCCAAAAAAAAAAACACATACCACATTACCAGTGTCGTCGTATTCGTGTATATACTTAACACCGACGGGCGTATGTTTGTTCTCCACTTCTATGTTGGTGGTGGACATGTCGTGACTTCGCTCGCTCTTGCCGAGGATCTGATTGAAGGAGCCCTTCAAGAACCTCTCGTGATCGAAGTCTATGGTCGCGTTTCCGTCGCTCGTCTTTTGTCCTTGTATGTAAAAGTACTCTGTGGTGACCAAGTGTTGAGTGTTCAGAGGAACCGAGAGCGATATGACACCGGTTTGCACGAAGCCTTCGCTTTGCTTTTTGAAACGATGCGTCGTGTTCACTGTGGCCGTTTTGTTTGGCCAAAACAAATCGACTTTGTTATCAGAGTGCTCCTCTTGATTGTTTATCTGAAACGTTATTTAATTTTTGCAAATTAATACATACAAAGAAATCGTATCGACATTTTTTTATTATTATTAGAGATGGGTTTGCTCTTGGCCAACATCCAGCTGAGAAGCGAAGATGAGGCCTATGATGGAGCGAGCTCACCCAGAAAATGCCTATTCACTCGAAAAATATACATAAATTCGGCATAGTGAATCAGTTTCTTAAATATTTGAAAAAAAAAAAAAACAATTCGTACAAAAAAAATAGTTTATAGAATATTTGTCTGTGCAAGCTATCTCAGAATGCACCGATTTGAGTTTTCACTGATGTACCTCTCATAGCAAGCTTCCTGTAACATTGAGTGCTTGTTACATTCCCCCCCGTTGCACAATGACCTATTTTAGGAACGCAAAATGCTCTAAACGCAAAATTACCTAAAGACGCAAAATTCCCTAAGCATATAATACACGGTATTATACGAATATTTGATTTTTCTAATTTTATCCATAACATTTCTTTTAAAGTTGAGTTTATTTATATTGCAGTGAATGACTTAACACGACGCATATGGTATCAAAAACAATATTTACTACCAAAATGACACAAGTAGGCAAATTTTACAAACAAAAAAGTTAAGTTTAGAATTGCAAGGTAAAAGGGGTACTAGAGGTCAGCAGTAAGGTTGAAACTAGAGTGGAACTCACGTCGAATATGGAGTTGAGCCAGGGCAGCGTGCGGAAGGGAGTGGTGACGTTGAAGTGTCCGTCTGTGTGCGCGACGCCGCCGTAGCGGACGTCCACTTCGCCGATGCGCGTGCGCCCCGGCCGGTGCATCACGCCTCTGCCGAACATTCGATACGATTACCTTAATCATTCGCGTGCCGCTCATATAGTGTCACGTTTTTAAATAGCATTAAGGCAATAATAGCCCAAAATGGTGGGGCTTATTCCCTGGAAATACGCTAGAGTTGGGTATTTCGCGGACTACTTGATGCTGTGGCTTCAGGTAAAGGTTACCGTGTCATGGAAATACCATCGAAGTAAACAGTATAGCAAATTGCACATCAATCTAACATGTGAAAGTTAATGAAATCGCTTCATCATGGAAATATGTTTCATTGTCATCAAACGCTTGAACCGATCTTCATAAACTATAGCTAAGAACCATCTCGATTACGTCAGCCTTCAAACTAATAAAAAAAAGGTTTTAAAATTAGTTCATAAGTTTAGGGAGACAGACGCACAAATACAAACATATAAAACTTATAACACCCATTTTTTGCGTTGGACGTCAGGGGTTAAAAAAAAGTATGAAAAAGTAAAAGAATAACTAACTTGACAACTTGATATCCGTGTACCAAATCCCTCTGATAGGATCCCTTCACTTTGAAAGTGTCGTCTTCTAGGTAGAGAGGTGAAACGAGAGTGTAGTCGACATAGTAAGATCCGTTCCCGTCCCAATTGTACATCACTATATTATCGACAGTTTTGTACGTCGAGTCGGCTGTCCACATCACTGATGCGTTGCACTTCAAACTGTCCGCTTGAAGATTCATCTGGAAAACATTAAGATTAGCCGATAATTTTGTATTATTGATGAAATGATTGGTATCCATAGTAAAAAGGTTATTTAAAAAGGCCCGTTGGGTAATTTTAGTATGGGGACAAAACAGTGAACTGTCATTTCTGTGAGCGACACCTCAGTAACGTTTAATTGTATGCAATAAAAGCCATCTACCCGAATTAATACGTATTTCTTAATTCAGCTAAGAAGAAACTTAACTTCGTCAATAGTCTGTTAAGATGTTAAAAGATGGAAATAAAGTGTTCAAAAGTCATATAATATATAAAAATGCAATTATAGAAAATTAAAGGACCTTATCTTTTGTCGTGTATTGGGTCTTCAGAAGGCGTCGTTAATTTAGATCAAAGCAGAGACGTTACCTTTCCCTGAACGCCGGTGCGTACGGTGGTGACATCGGTGCGGTACTCGGCGTGTACGGTGCGCAGAGGATTGTCGGGTCCGCCCATGTTGCCGTCTATGTACAGCGTGTGAACGTCCACGTTGGGCTTCGGCAAGATCGCGTTCAGTAGAAGACTCACGCGCCTCTCCATCACATAGCCGAACGACGCGTTCGCTCCGATTCTTAAATACCACCACATACTTTATTTATATAATAATTATGTAATACATCTACATACATTTAGTACATTACGAGTACTGCCGAGGCCGAAAATATATTGTCGGCCGAGTAGTATTGGAAGTACGAGGCAAAGCTGAATACTTTCAAAGTGAATTTAAAGAAAATAAATCCCTTTTAAACCAACGAGGACGTTAAATGCTACTTCGGCCGAGACTTCCCCTAACTTTTCTCTTTGCTAGGAAATAATAGGCAAAAACATGCAAGAAACAAAATTTAATTTATGTCTAGACGTCGTCGTATGATCTAATCAATGATTAATTAAATCAATTGATTTTTAGATAGATGAGATGAGAAAAAAAACCCATATTTTAGTCAACTTACTGCCAAACATGGTCGAGATCCATTCGGAAGCCTGCATCAGTCTTCACGAGACCATCGGGCGCTGTGCTGTTCCCGAAGTAGATGTCCAAGTCCACACTCTTCTCGATTTGTTTCATTTGCTGATGACCTAATGCCTGTAGTGACAGACATTTATATTAAGAATAGAATAAAAACATTATTTATTATACAATACGGAAGAATTTAGAATATTTTACACGCAAGCACTTATCAAAGTGGCAATGTTCTGTAAACCTTCATAGCAAGCAGTAAAATATTTCAACAACTTGATCTTTTTTGTACGTATAATAATATTAAAGACCTCTTGCTTGTGTTATAAGCGACAGTTGCCATCTACCATCAAGTGACCGTCAGTCTGTCTGTCGATCTAACTGATTTTGGTGCTGTTCGGTCTGTTTTATAACTATTTAACAGGGAAAGGGTACTTTAGCGGTTTTTTGAGAAAGGATTAGGCGATTTTTTTTTACATAAAGCCACTTGTTGTTATCGTCTTACCTTTATGAAGAGATCGCCAAATAGGAAACTCCACTTTAGGTCGCCGTCGCCCTTCATTTCCGGCAACTCGTATTTGCAAAGCAAATAACCAGTTTTGGGTCCAAACCTTCAAAACGATCATACGAAATAAATATATCACTTCTTCTGCAATGGAATATCAAATATGCATATTTTAAAAAAAACAAAATCAGTCACAGTTTTAACAGAATATATAAAATAATGATAAATAAATAATTAATAACATAGAAACAAATAGGGGCACTAAACAATCAAAAGGATAAACATACACAAAATCAGTGTCCCCTTTCAAGAACCGCAATCTTTGCAAGGGTGTGGCCGCTTGGACGGTCACCACTCGTCGAAGTCCCGGATACGATTCCACGCGAGTCTTGAAGAATATCTCCTTCTGTTTGGCTCTTGGCACTTCCACCTGAAATTAGAGATATGTGTTATCTTGAAATTTAATTAAAAAAGAACAATAAAGACCGTTATAAAACTGAATTCCGTGTAATTTAAAACTATCAGTTTATGGAAAGTTTAACACGAATTACAAACCAAAAAATTTTCGAGATATTTACTTTTATATTTTCGTAAATAGCAAGAAATCGACTAAATTCATCAAGAGATATTATTATGTGATTGTTTGACATAATGGCTTGAATATCTTATTATTCACATTTTTCACTAATTTTTAAGCAAATAAAAACTGCAGTTCTAATGTTTTCGGAGAACAAATGCTAATTGTTTGAATTACAATACATTTTTGATCATTTAACGAAAGATTAGTACAAAGTGTTCTAAACAATACTTGTGGCATATTTACCTTGAAGTAAATATCGGTGAAGTTGTCCTTGAATTCGGTTCGAGCCCTCACCGAGGCAGCTATTGGTCCCGAAATCTGAGCGGTGAGCGAGTACGAGTCGCCCGCCAAGTGTTCGCACTTGGCTCTGATCGTCCAGTCGGACGTTTCCTGCTTTGGATTCTTGCCCTTCGGCACCAGCACGATGAACAGCTGCGAACGAATACGACTCTTGTAGCGTTGCTTCCTAAGGGCTACTTTCGATTTGGAAAATGAACTTTTCAAAGATGACTCCGGTCTGGATTTGAAAAGTAGATTGCTCAGCCTGCCTCACGATAGTAACACAGCGTAATAACCATATGTGTGCTGTTGTGTTTCGGTGAGCGAATAAGGGATGCCAGAGTAAGTATCCTTAATCCTAATCCTTAATCTTGCACTTACAGCACCTGTGGCGTTACTTGTGTTAAAGGCAATGGTAGCCACATACCATGAAGTGGATGGTCAGACTGTCTGACCACCTAAATATACAAAAAAACTTGTAACGTTGCACCCTAAGGTAGTACGAGCCAACGCAAAGTAAACTTGTCAAACGAAAAATTGTCATAATTTTCTGTTAAATAAGTAACTCAAATTATACTCAAATTTACTTAACGTTATTGTGAAATAATTATGCGAAATTTTGGTTAATTTTGAGCTGTAAGCAGTTACGAGTTACAGCATGATGGCACTCAAAATCATCACACGAGAGAAATAAAAAAATATCCTTTTTTTAAAGTACACATTACGTATGTTATACAATGATGAAAATATGAAATTAAAAAAGCAAAACTTACTTCCAACGGCTCCTTGTTAATAGTTTTGACAGTGACTCCATATTCATTCGTATCAGTCACGAACGAACCCCTGACATCATTCCCTTCCACTTCTCCGACTATTTTCACTGTCCTGTAAATATATACAGACAGACGTACAGTGTGTAGACAGACATATATGATGACGATATAAGTGTAATAATAACAAAGACTGTATTAAATTGAGCTAATCAGGTCTCCCCTGTACTGTTGATGAACATAAATTTAATTTCAAGCCTTCAAACTAGACGTCCAAACAGTCGAATTTTCAAGAAATTTTAAAACGCAAGTGAAAATGTTTCAGCTCCTACAAATACCACAGAGCATCATACAAAGCATCGTAGTCTTTGTGCGAGTGACTGTTAAATGTAGTTGTAGTAGTTTTTTAGATAAGACCCTGCCTTAAAAATACAAATATACAAAAGTACTGCAAAGAGCGATTAGAGGTTTTTTTCTTACAGGATAAACAAATTATCTTTTGACTCACCTGAAACCATCGTGCGGACTGCTAAAGGCAACATTGAATGTCTTCGGCCTCTGATCGGCCTTCAGCGAGTAATAGTTGTCTTCGCTGGTGACGTCAACCGTTAAAGTTTTCTGTCCTTCTTCTTCGCTGTAGAGGAACTGCAAGTCGGACGGAGACAGCACAGTGGCTAGGGCGCCGCGAGACTTGAACCGAATGTGACGGTTTGGCGGAGGACGCCACACTACGTCCGCGAAGAACTGCAAAGGAATCTCAGCTATTCATCCGGCTCGAAGGACCAAATTTCAAACGAATTTATTTTACACACATTCAATATTTTTATCGTGTTATTTTTTTCGATTACTAATTTTAAACAATTTAGTTATTTTAAAGAGAATTGTCTACGGAAACAGTAAAATATCTATCACAATATCAATACTAATATAAATGTCAAAGTAACTGTCTGTTCACGCTTTAACTACTTAACCGGTCCTGGAAAAATATTGCATACTCGTTGTCAGGGGTACGGGAAAGACCATAGGGTACTTTTCATGAAGAAAAAAGTACTGGTTCTTGAGAAAAAAAAAAAAACTTTTCGCCACTGTTTACACAGCAATGAAGCAATAAAGGCAGTATTTATATAAAATGAAAAACCACTCACGTAATTATTCTGATCTCCTTGTTGTATTTGAATGCCGCCGCCGACAACGTTTTCCACGTCCGAGAAGTCCTTTTTGAACTCCATTTTTATAAAGTAGTCCTCCAAGTATTCAGAAGTTAAATTCAAACTGCCCGAAGTTTCCACAAACGGATCATCCAACTGTAGACGAAAAAAATGCTTCTTACCTGTACTTACTTCTTATAAATAAGTATTTTGAAAGAGTTTGAATTCGGTCATTTTATATTAAACTCGACGGGTTAAAATGCTTGGTGAGCGCTATCTGGATATTTTTCACTTCTAGAAAACATTGTCCAATGGCAGTGTAGGTAGCAATTTGAAGAACAAATAGTAGGCTCAGGTTCAGAATGTCCAATGTCCAGTGTTCTAAAATGACCAGTCTAGTCTCAGAATGTCCAGAATGTCTATTGTCCCAAAATTTCTATAGTTTCTAAAAATGTCTTACTAGTTTCACAAAATAAAATAATCTAGCGAAATGAGTTAATACTGATTTCTTATTATGATAATACCCTTTTGAACCGTTGAACGTATAATATTTCAAGTGTAGGTTTAAGACCTCTTTACCTTGAATGCTTTTCTAGATGGATAGACCTATATTTTTTCCACATTCCAAGCGAAATTACCAGACGAACGTAAGGTTGGTTTTACAGTGACGCTTTCGCCAGCGCGGTTGGTAAGCGTCGCGGGCCATGAGCTTTGCGTCTCTTGGATCGTTATATAGTTTAATTAACCAACACGAGCGGATGGCCCGCGCTGACGCTGTACTAGGCAGCAAACCGCGCGACTTATATTAAATTTACAAAATTTCTAAAGAAGAGAAGATTTTTATAACATTTGATGAATGTGTATGATAAATGATTGTACGCGTCTCTAGAAGGATGCATGAAAAATATTATAAAATTGCGTGGAATACTGGTTATACAGATATCTAACCGAAAAGTTGCTTATAGAAATTGTGGATTCTTTATTGCAAAGAAAGATTATGAGTGGAACAACTCGTCGAGCGGATCATCAGCGCGCTTACGGACCGCACTTATCGCCCGCGCGGACGGTAAGCGTCACTGTAAAACCAGCCTAAAGTTCTTTTGATAAAGTGGACATTCTGAACCAGAGCCAAGATAAGTCGGAAGCCGTACGAACCTCGAGTCTTCCTTTGGCGTTGATGGTGAACGCCGGCATCCCGATGTCGGCGGCCATCTTCCAAAGCGCGTCCTCAAGTCGAACGGAGACGGCGGCGTCCAGACGAGGCAGGACGGCCAGTGGAGTCGCCACGCCGAGTCGCGCCACGTACGACTCGTACGCGTCGTCTTCACCGGTCTCGTACAGATACAGGATACGGTACGATATCTGCGGGAAAACACACGACCAGTTCTATTTGCTTACTATGCTGGTTGCTGTACGGTTTGCTAGACCTAATCACACCTAGCAGTCCCTTATAGATCACACTATACGGGCCAAGCTTAGAACTAAGCTAGGAGCTACGCTTGTGCACACGATACAAATGATCAAACACAAGGCGCTTAGCTTGGTGACCGTCTTTCGGTGTGAAAAGAAGAAATATGTCACTAGTAAGTAATTTTAATCTAAGAAATTTTAATGGGATATTTGATTTTATTAAATATCACGAGTAAGAAGGTCCATTACCGATTCCCCTCCTAAAATCTAATCCTATATAGTATTATGGTAGATAGTACAATTGAAACCACTGTGATGATGCTGGTGCTAATAGGCGATGGTAGCCACATACCATCAAATGGACTGCGAGTCTACTTTCTTACTTTAAAAAGGCGTACGTACGAGTGTCAACTGATTGTAAACATATTTGAACTGTTTGTAGTAATAAAATTAAAAATAAGTTAAAATGAACCTTACCTCGTGCCAATAGGTTCCATTGTAGAGTAAAGCTAGGCAGGTGATGTTGAACTTCTCTCCCATCTCGATGTCCACGGTGTATATGGACTTGAGTTCGCGTATAGCCGGGAAAGGTGTCACCAAGTTCAACCTGTTGCGCATCACAGCGTATGTCTGGAAAAGAGATTTGTCTAGCAAAAAAATTCAATTTCAAAACGAATAATTGGAAAATACATGGACTTTTCAAAATTAACACTTCTTTGAAATCCTAATATAAAAATTGCCTAAGTTCCTTTACTTATAACATCAGCTATCTGCCAGTGAAAGCCCCGTCAAAATCGGTCTAGCCGTTTCGGAGGTAAGCCGAAACAGACAGACAGGTACTTCAATGACATACAATTTTTTTAATTTTTTTTATAAGTAGTAAACAGTTATTTTGACTATATAAACAGACACTAGTTGTTTCAATCGTCACGAAAATCTAAAACTTACCTCCAACTCGAAGATGTCTGTGAGTATAATGGGCGGCTTGTCGGGAAGGTGTAGGGTAGCATTCAACTGCAATATATCTTCTTCTTCTGGACCGACGTACTGAAAATATACACAGTGAAAGGTGAAAGGTACTCTTTTCTCTGTATAAAAGGTACCCTATCTCATCTCTGAGAACGTGTACATACAAAAAGGCGAGTAAAAAATTAAAATATCAATATTTTAAATCGATTTATGCTTCTTCATAAATAATGTCGATTGTAACACTAAAGTCTGTTTTTTAATCTCAGACAAAAATGACACATGCAAATGTCAAGTTTGCATATAATGATACCATGTAATGTATGTAATGCATGTCACATGTAATGTTATTTCTGTCTCTGAGATTAAAAAACAAACTTTAACTCTAACAAGTTCAAGCGTTTCAAGTTCCGTCAAAGTGTTGGCCAAAGTTTGATCAAATGTTGGCCGGTCTCACCCGTCGCAAAATTTGTCAAAAAATAATAAAAAAATACCTTCATCAGGTGAGCAGTGAACGTGATTGTGGGATAGTAGAGCGTGTCCAGCGTGACTCCGGCGGTTGTATCGAAGTTCTCCAAGAAGATGTCCGAGTTGGTGTTCTTGTGCTGAAATCTATCCTGAAGAACGTCCAGAAGACCCTTGCCGTTGTCCACCAGCTCTATGGCTATGCCGAACTGAAACGATTCGCGAGCATGACTTTATTTAATGGAACTAAAAGGAAATGTAACAAGAGAAAATATGCATTTAGATACCATGCATATTTTAAGCCTATCAAAATTGGTAATAAATTGCTGAATTGGTCAGATTTATGTTGAACCCAACCAATTGAGATACATAATTTAGGTTAGTAACGTTGAGGTACTGTCATTTTAAGACATTTTATTTTATAATTTCTGTCATTTTTTCGTTTGCATGCCTTTGGCAGAATTTATGTCTATTCAATTCATGTCAGGCATAATCGATGTGTTTCCATGGCTACGTAGAAAATTGAAGGCACTCCTGCCAAAGTATCTCTCTCACCTTGTGCGTGGATAGTCTGATCGAGAGTTCTGTGTCGAGTCCGTTTCCGTAGACGTTTTTGAGAACGAGACCGTTCTCTTCGAAGCCCTCCAAGGGCGTGTACAATTTGTAGACGTAGACAAAGTTGATCGGCGACTGCCAATGCCAGATGCCCGTGAATCCGAAGTCCATTGTGCCCCAGCCGACCCTCAACTCGACCTGCACATCACCACAGAACAATACAATCAATACTAATAATAAATATGTAAGTGTAGGTATATTGTATGTATGTATGTTCCTCCATAACTCTTAAACGAATTAACTGATTTTCATGAAACTTGATAGATAAATATTTAGACGTACATGACACAGGATAGGTTACTTTTTTCTTTTTCAACGCGGACGAAATCGCGGGCGCCAGCTAGTATAGTATAAAACCGAACAGTGACTTGATTTACCTGTTTTCAAACTTCATACACAACTAAAAAATAGAGAGAGAGAGAGAGAGAGAAAGAAAGAGAGAGAGAAAGAGAGAGAAAATTAATTGAAGTTAACAAAAACAACTAAAGTCACATTGCTGAATAAGTAACATCGAAATACAATGTCAGCAATAAATACAATGTGGATGTCAAGAAACACAGACGAGGATAAGTTCTATATAATTTTCGGGTCGATGACGATTCAATGGCGAAAAACAGCCCAAGTTCGTGTTCAGCGGTTCAGGAGCGGTTCGTCCAGCGAAACGCGAATGAAGCTCAACAAGTGTAGTAGCTCCTTAAGTATTACCTCTTCAGGAGCTCGCTTGGCGGTGAGCATGGCTCTGTTCAGATACTGTATGGGTAGAGCCACGTGGCCGAACACGTGGAAGTCCTGAAGTGCCACCAGTTTCATAAGCACCTCCACCCCTGTAACCATTTTGGAAATAGCTTGAAATGAACAATTTGACTTTATTAGCATCTGATTAGAAATAATGATTAGCAATGTTTAAAGAGAAATTCAAGCTTTTAGATTATGCAGATGTTTAAAAAATGTTAGATTTAAAATTAAAAATGCAGATGGAAATGAACTTTTCAATGTTTGCTCTAGTCTAGATATGGCAAGTAGTACGTTTCGCAGTTATTTGGGCAGCCCGTCTAACGGCAGTAACCATCCCTTTACAGAAGACTACCGTGATATATCAGCACGCGTGCTGTTGTGTCTCAGTGAGTGAGTAAAGAATGCCAGAGCCCATTTCTCCATCCCTTTACAGCACCAGTGGCCTTTACAGCTCAAGTGGACCGTCACCCTGTCTGCCGACTTTAACATGAAAAAAGTGAACACATACCAGTAGTAGAGTTAGGCGTGACGACCATTGCGACCAAATGTCGGTCGGCCTCGATGAAACCGAACCGCGCGGTCGTGTGCGACAATTCTGTCGCAGGACTGGTCACGTTCACTACTAGCATGCAGTTCGTGATTCGCCTCATGTGACCTGAAATCAAGTATTATATTATGTATAAATATTTATTTAAGTATTTTCTCATCGCTAGAGGTAGGGGTATTAGCAGATGACACGATATTTTTATTAAAACATGACGTCGGTTGACTCTTGTGAGGTTCGTATTGCTACCGCTATTATCGTCACTTGAATGGGACGTCAAATCACGAAAATATGCCTCATCCGTGGGTTGGCTTTCGATTCACGAGACAGTTTGTAATGTCAAAATAACTGCTTTTTACTAAATGTAAAAGTAATGTGTAATGTAAATGTCAAAGTAGTATATATGGCAATATGGTTTGTAATGTTGATGTCAATGTCAGTACCTCAGTCAAGTCAATATTCTGCAAGATCAAAAACAAACATCAGCGAAGCATGCTATCAACAGATAGAGCTAGAAATATCCACAAATATTTCTTGAAAAACTTAATGGAGATGAGTAAAATGATTACCACTCACCATTTACATATATTTTGAGCACTTTCTCTTCTAAATCCAAATACGTGACACCATCGATGTCCCGCTTGTGGCCCAGAACAAACTTTGTCTTCAGGAAACCTTTTCTGTAACCCTGGAGATATAATATTTTATTTGTAACTTGCTGTACTAGGGGAAAATCAGCCCCAACTTATGCTTTACTGAAAATCGGCAATAGATGGCGCTAAACCAATTATTAATTTACCGACAAAAATTTTCAACCGACTTCCAAAAAAGGAGGAGGTTCTCAATTCGACTATTTTTTTTTTAAATGTTTGTTGCCTCATAACTTTCGACTGGGTGAAATGATTTTTGATGATTATTTTTTTATTTGAAAGCTGGTACTTCCCGTGTGGTCCCATTTCAATTTGGTCCAGTTCTGACAATGGCATCCGTGAGAAAAGACCATGAGACTGTTTGAAGTCGGTTTATGTTTTGTTAAAAAGAGTTATTGACAATAGCTACAAAACTAAGTTTAAGAAGTAGATATGTAACATTCAAATAAGTATATCAAAATATACCTATTTATTTTTAAAATAAGCGGTGAGACCTCAAGTCGATAGACAATCTTTTAAAAATTAATATAAAAAAAAGGTTTTAATTTTTTACCTCTGCAACTATTTACGTAAAATTTATGTTTCTAGTTTTAATGATTCTAAGGCTTTTTCTCCTACTTTTTCCTTATCCTGTTTTACTACATATTTTCGTTAGGGACCATGCTGATGTTGCATTAATATAAGGGCGATATCGCATCCTGTAGACCGTCTGCCTGTCCGTCACACAGTCTCATAAAAACACACACGCACACACACAATGACAGAAAGTTTTTTACTCACTTGGAATGGAGTGAGGAGTGTCACTTTTCCGGTGATATTGTTTTCTTTCTGACCTCTGTCTAGATTCCACGAAGAGTTTAACATTAACAATCCTTCTTCGTTATACTGAAAAACAGTAATTAGTATTTTAATAATAATCAATACTAATAATAAATCTGTAAGGGTTGGTCATGGAGTAAGTTACTTTGTTTTCAGAGATATCGAGTTTATAGGCTCTATACATGATACTGAAACTAAATTGACCATTTTTACAATTTTTCTCTGTATGTATGTATGTATGTAAGTATTTATGTTCCTCCATAACTCTTAAACAAATTAACTGATTTTCATGAAACTTGGTAGATAAACATTTAGACGTATAGGACACAGGATAGGCTACTTTTTTTCTTTTTCAACGCGGACGAAGTCGCGGGCGCCAGCTAGTAATTTATAAAAATGTGCTTAAAAAGTACATACAGCTTTCAAGTATTTCAATTTTAAAAATTTACTTGATTAAATTTAAAAAATGCGTTAAACGGTTGAGTAAAATAAAAATATATGTTTCTTTGTTCAGTAAAAAAAAAAAAAAACAGCACTTGAACAAAAAGATATTAAACGCCAAAATTATCTTAAAGTATCGACTTATCGAATGTCATATTGTGTTTATAAGCCCTGTCATTGGTCATTTGTTTCTTCTGAAAATTCACCTTGTAGGGCTAAAAAATCAGTCAGTTTTATAAATCTTGATTTAAAAAAAAAAAAAAAACGATTTATAAATCAATAATTATTAAAATATTAAGATAAAATAGCGAACCTGAAAACTGAGTAGTGTATCGGCACTCTTCTTCCAAACGACCCTGTGCTTGGCGACGGCCGCCGCCTTGGGCAGGGTCGGTATGGTTGAATTGACCAAAGCGCTTATCTCCCCGTAGAACTCGTTCGTCTTGAAGAGGTAATCGGAGAGAAGGTAGAACGCCAGATAGTCTTCTTGCCAGTTCATGCTGCCGTTTAGGGCTTGCAGGTTGTCGTGGTAACGCCACCTGTTTAATACGGATCATTTAATTAAACCATATTTACATTATTAAACATACTCGGCGCGAGGCAGCCTCAGCAGGATAATACTCATATCATATTTTATCGTTCATTTGTTTGTTATCAATCAATACTAATAATAAATCTATTGGGGTTGGTCAATTTACTTTGTTTTCAGAGATATCGTGTTTATAGGCTCTATACATGATACTGAAACTAAATTGACGATTTTTAGAATTTTTTTCTGTATGTATGTATGTTCCTCCATCACTCTTAAACGAATTAACAGATTTTTATGAAACTTGGTAGATAAATATTTAGACGTACGGGGCACAGGATAGGCTACTTTTTTTTAAAGGGGACAAATTTGTTATAATTATCTGTAGTTCCATAAATATCCAACAGATGGCGTAACAGGTATACGGCGCACGGGTACAGTAATCAATACTAATAATAAATCTGTAACTGTAGGTATTGTATGTATGTATGTATGTATGTATGTATGTATGTTTGTATGTTCCTCCATAACTTAAACGAATTAACTGATTTTCATGAAACTTGGTAGATAAACATTTAGACGTACGGGACACAGGATAGGCTACTTTTTTCCTTTTCAACGCGGACGAAGTCGCGGGCGCCAGCCAGTTATAAATATGTAAGGTCGGTTCTTCAGAAATGACCGACTTTACATAAACCTTTGATTTAAACGAGTCAGAAGTGAAAACTATGGAACATTATCGCTATGTCTTCTGAACACTTTATCGCCATCTGTTAACATCTTAGCAAACTATTGAAGAAGTTAAGCTAATTTATGAATGAATCAAGAAGTCACTGCACTGGTCGATCACATTGTCCCTGTACTAAGTGTCCAACGCGCCTAAAGAAGTTTTCACTAGTGAATAATGGATGTGTATAGTTCATAAGACAAACTACTGACAAACTACTGTGCATTGTCTTTCATGAGCATCGTAATGAGAAATATTTCTATGGAGGTCTTTATAGGTTTTCCACCGAGAGAAAAAGTAAAGACCTATGACCAAATGTTAGAATGGTGTTGGACTCACATGAGGTTAAAGCTGGTGTCCTTCCATCCATCGAAGGGCGTGTCCATGTGGCTGAGAAGGGCATAAACTGTCTCGTCGTGAGCTTCGGAGTACATCTTGACTCGCCACACGATGCTCGCAGTGCTCGACCAGCCCATGCGAACGTGCCATTCGCAGAACCAATCTGAAATTCATTGAAACAACAACTCAGTTACTTTTTTATGATACAAGGTGGCAGATAGGAGACATAGGTAAGAGAAAATACTGTTTCCGAGGAACAATCTTGCTTTATTTAGCCCAATAAAGCATCTATATCTTCATACACACCTTTCAAAAGGAACCCAAACTCCCCGTTGAGCACTCTCCCCGGGTAGTAGAGAGTGAGGTGTCCGTCATGATGCCATCGGCCGTGACTGTCCAATTGCACATCCGCGGCCACCTTCTGCGAGGGGTCGCGGTTCGCATCCCAGTTGAGAGCCAGGCTCAACCTTTTCTGTTTGGCGGTCAGCCAGCGCTGGTAGGAGACGTGCACATCTCGCAATCTGTCAATAAAATGGCATGGCATGGCAGAATTCGACATAACGATACCTTAATTCGCAAAACTCCACTCCAAAATAACTCCACTTTTGGTTGAAAATGACTTTTGATACGGGAGAAACTTATTGAGAATTAGAATTTAATTTTTAAAAGGTCTATCGGTTAATACGAGCCATAATTTCCAATGTAAAATTGTCTTTTTTCTTTTCTCGTATCATACAAAAAAAATTTATAACGTTTTTAGTCTCCCCTGTAAAGTTTGGCTCAGAGGAGTTATTTGGTTTGCGAATTAAGGTATCGATAATCATGTTGTGTCAGAATTGTAAGAAAAATTAGAAAGCTCATTTTTTGAAGACTACAAATCTTTTAGGCTAAAGTCACACTATAGACAGCCACGTTTAGTTCTAAGAGTCAAGCTAGTCGCTCAGTGACTGAACAGACGTATGACATACTATCGTTTTGGCTACACTGCAAGCGATGTTCCAAGTTAGTCACCAAGCGAGTCGCGTAGCGAACGAATGTGTTGGTAAGTCGCTTAGTGACTTTACAATTTACAATGGAAGAAGTTATAATGGCTGCCGTTTTGAAAAAAGAACCACCACGGAACTCAACAAACAAACACTGAAATCGATTTTGAATTGTATTTTAAGCAATGGGTTTTCAATTAATAGTATTTTTTTAGAAAGTGACATATTTCTTCTTTCCACACATAAAGACGGTCACCAAGCTAAGCGCCTTGTATTTGACCATTTCTATCTTTTACACAAGCGTAGCTCTTAGCTTAGCTCTAAGCTTGGCACATATAGTGTGGCCTTAGCCTTACTGATCAATCAAGATGTTCAGTCTACATATTCTTCTAACAAACGTGCAATAATAATAATCATTATCCAATCCGACTTATGAAAAAGACTTGTACGTTTGGAAGAAGAATATGCTGAGCATGTTAGAAATTTTGTAGAGCAAACACTAAAATACTTACTGATCCAAATGTATGTCCATATTAATGATTGTATTATTGTTCAGGTCAGCATTCAAATTGATACTGTAAGCTTTCCCGCTAATGTCGATTTCAGCATACGTAGTGAAATTTTGCTCCGAGAGCAGAACGTAGCGAATCAAAGTTCTGTATTTATTCTCATTGTATTCACCCTTGAAATAATCACAGTATTTAATTGCAACAAGAAGTTCTAAAGAGAAGATATTACCTAAACCTTATGGTCTACCTTAGATCCGAAGAGAGGAGGCTTTGAAATTTGAAAATCGGATTAAGCAAAGATGGCGACAGAGAAGCAAAGATCGTACTGTGCAAGGTGCAGTGTAAAAGACAAAGGACGCAACATAGTAGTTAGTTTCTTTTTTAATTAAGGATATCCATGAGAATATTTGAATAGGCGATTTATTTTCTCATAGATAACAATTGATAAAATATACTTTTCGTCTGGTAGACGAATAGGTGAAGGAAGAACTGTATTCAAATTCTGTACTATTAAGCGTCAAAATCCACATCTGTAAATTAAACCAATTTCTTGTGGTGATAGTTATCGTTAATTGGTTTAACAATAGCCACTTATCTTTAAATATCCTAACGTTTTTCAGACTAGAGAGCAATGTTGTCCGTTGTTTGACATCTTATGCCAAATGCCAGATAAATATCTGTTTAATTTTCAATCAGCAGTTAATTTAATTCATCGGCTTAATAGGAATGTGGAAATAAATAAATAAAATAAGCAAAGATGTGAAGGATGGACGTGGTACACTTTTTGCAAATTGGTTATAGGCCAAAAACAATTTCTCAATAACTGTAACTGTACAACTTTAAAAACACAAATATTTATCAGTGCAATATAAAATTTCTTGGATATATTTATGAGAAAATATGATCCAACAGATAGGGAAATATACAGAAATCATGAATGAATGAATGAATGAATAAGGATCTTACGTCTCCAATGAAAGTGATTTGTCTATTGTCTTGGGTGAATCTTGCGTCGACGGCGATATCTTTGAATTGATTACTATTTATCAATACTTTGAGTCTGTGCGAGGCCATATTCGTTTTAGATTGATCTTGGTATAAAGCGTCTATATTGAAATCTACTCCTGAGAACCAAACTCCCAGAGCGTTCACCTGTAAGTAGATGTGGAGATATTAAAAAAAAAAAAGACAAAATATATCATGTGAATCTGTCCAGTAACGTCTAAAATCTCAGAGATCTTACGGATTTTCGTTTTAATTTTCTAAGTAAAATAAAATCAGTATTGAATTTTTTTTTTCTATGGGTATATTATTAAAAAACATATTCCTAAGATGTTTCGCAAATACACTTATATAAATCTTACGGATTTTCGTTTTAATTTTCTAAGTAAAATAAAATCAGTATTGAAATATTTTTATATTATTAAAAAAATATTCCTATAGATGTTTCGCAAATTTTACACTTAAATAAATATCGACAATCTATACAAATATTATAAAGAGTGCGAATTTTCTGAGTTTCTTTTTTATGTGAAGAGTTACTTCCGGATCGATTGCACTTACATTAAATATAAGACAATTTCTTTATATGTAAATTATATATTATTTGTATGTAATATACTTACTTATATCGTTATAATTATGTAAGTGAATTAGTTAATAAATAATATCCATTCGTACCTGAAACTCATTCTGTTGTTTCTCGTGTACCTTGGCCTTTATATTACAAGGGTGTAAGTTTGGCAATGTCATGTTAACCTCGGAATCTATATAGAGTTGCGTGCCTGGTGGGAAATACAAATATCCAGACACCTCTATGTCTCGAGATTTTGGGTTGAAATTTAATATACCCAGGGCAGTATATTTAGCTCCGATCTGCGAATGAAAATGAATGAATCAATGAAGTAATGGTTTAAATCGAAATTAAATAAAAATAAATTGGATGTCCGCTTCTGTTTGTTTCTTCCCTAGTTTTCACTCAGCTAAAGAGCGATAAAGAGGTTCATGTATAAAAATTGCATCATGCGAAGCCGAGGGCGGGTCGCTAGTATAGTATATTGAAATGTTATATGTTTCTTATGAAGAACATCAGAAACGTATATACAAATCTATCTATTATTGGGTATTTTCTTTAAAAATGTTGTAGTATCATTTGTTCGCAAAAAAAAAAGTTAGGAAAAATAGTAGTTAAGTCTTCTTTGTATTTCTCTCTATTTAAAAACGGCAGGTGGATCAAATACAAGATTTACATATTATCAAACTGTAAACATATAAATATATATGTGGATAAATAATTAGATAATAAATGGTTCTAGGTATTGTGGAAATAACTGTTGAACTGTAAGAAATTGACCAAATTATACCAAAATAGTATTTTTTACCACAATAAATTTAATAAATTTTTAAGCAGTTATCAACGACAAATTTATTATGATACGTATAATTAAATTTTGAATAAACATATTACTTCCAATACAATACTAAAGTCCAAAGTCCTAAGTAAGGGACTTCTCACACATATCACACGCCTGTGATGAAGGGTGAGCCTTATTACATTAGCTACTAGTAATTGCCCGCGACTTCGTCCGCGTCCGATCGCTACCAAACTTCACAGGAACACCCGGTAGACTAATCTGAAGATTGTTTTAAAGTTTCATCAAATTCGGTTTAGCGGTTTTGGAGTCTATAGGAGACATACATACACACATCACCTTTTATATATTAAAAAAGATTTAGGCATACGACAGTCGCAGTAATATTTGCCAGTCTGTACTGAGTTTTTTTAATTATCTTTTCAATTTTTGGTCACAAAAGTCCCTAAAATGTTGGCGCAAGCAAATAGCGAACATATTATCACCTCTTCAAAGTTGAATTTCGCCTTAATGGGCCAAGGTTTATTCAAGAACAGCTGCGTGTCTAACTTCACTCCGTTGATTTTGTCTATGCGCGCAAATCCGAAACTAACCGCTGGCGAATCTTTTAACTCTCTGGACGCGCTCACATTGAAACTTATGTCAACGTGGCTCTGAGTTTTCAAATTCCTGAGCACCGAGTAGAAATTGTACACAGGATACGCTGTAAACTCCATAGACAACTCTCCGTACAAGTCGTGTCTATAGCCCATGGCCCTTTCACTGTATAGTCCCTCCATTTTAACAGTTTGCTTCGGATTCTTGTAGAACTGATAGTCTAATTGCAATTTGGTACCGTGCGTCGGTCCGTTTATTGTGTAGTAGCCGATCAAACGACTGGCCAACTGTTTCGTCTGAAATTCCGTCTCTATGTCCCACTGTGTGACACCGCCCTTAGATTTCACTTTCAGTCTACCTGTGTGATGTACAACAAAATTATCAGACTATGTGATGACACGTTTGTAACCAAACGGTCGCGGGTTCGAATCCCGCTAGGGACAAATGTTTATTTGTTAACATTTTACCTTTTATTTTATTTACTAGCTGGCGCCCGCGACTTCGTCCGCGTTGAAAAAGAAAAAAAGTAGCCTATCCTGTGTCCCGTACGTCTAAATGTTTATCTACCAAGTTTCATGAAAATCAGTTAATTCGTTTAAGAGTTATGGAGGAACATACATACATACATACAGAAAAAAATTCTAAAAATCGGCAATTTAGTTTGAGTATCATGTATAGAGCCTATAAACACGATATCTCTGAAAACAAAGTAACTTACTCCATGATCAACCCTTACAGATTTATTATTAGTGTTATTATTATGTGTATGTATTATTATTATTATTGATGTTATGTTTTCTAAAGCTACACGAATAAGAATAACTACACTTATTAAGTTCGATTCTTGTATTACTAGGGCACACTGCATTGCGCAGTTCAATGTACAGAGACAGTTTATGATGACATAGGTAAAAATAATAAGGTAGAAAAAACTCACCCATAACCTGTGCGACTTTTTCATCGTTGACGACCCAATAGGCCTGTGGGAGCCAGACGAATCCGTGTTTGATCGCGTGTCTTATTAAAGACATTTTTGTATCGAAATGTTTGCGACCGTCTACATCTAGACTCGCCTCGATCGATTTATCGTCTTCCAGATTTTTATACATGCCTTTGGCCTTTAGAGTACTTTGGGCCGATTGAAAGGAAACGACCGCTGTGCTTGACGTGTTTGACAGGCTCAATACTGCATTAAACATACGCTTCTCCTGTCAAATAGAAAATTGTATTAATCTTCTGCCTCTAAGAAGACTCAAAGCAAGATCTTGTCTTGTCTTCTTGACGGTCTGAATTAAGACTTCTAAGAAAAACGGCCGTATCTTATCAGGTTCTCATTTTTGGAGTTTATTCCTTGAATCGTAAACATATAAACCCTGGTATGAAAATTTATGGGAGTAAAAATCAAAATAATTGTCACACGGTATGCGTTACGTTCTATTTTCGAATATTTTAGAATATCTCTGAAGTTTCATAATTATATATTTTATAATCGTTCGTAAGGAATATTTAATTTATTAATGGTCTGTCATTATGAAGTTCATGTTAAATAATTATGTTCTAGGTATTTAATTGTCATTGTGCGTCAGTGTCATAATTATATTTTCTCTTGTATTTATTTATCGTTCATAAGGAGTAAACTCCAGTCGTGCGTCGGAGCTGACACACACAATTTTTTTTAACAAAATTTACCTTGCTATTTGGCGTGTCGAACGAAAAGCTCAACAAATTATTTGTGTCATTCTTATCCCATTTGTATTGGAAGACGTAGGTCTTCGCCGAGGGATCAGCCTTCTCCAGCGACAGTATATACTTGGCGGGACCACTCATCAGGAAGTAAGGTGCGTTCGGCAAATTGGTCATGTTTGGGAACTGAAAAATAAATTAAAACATAATATTTTACGTGTGAAGCCGGGGGCGGGCAATACTTCCCTCCCTTCACGCCCCCTACTTCCCCGACAGTTGAGAGGTGCGGTGACGTGACTTTGGCATTGACACCCTGTCACGGCTGTCAATGCACTGTCACATAGACTAAATTTTAGTGCACAGGTCAGCATAGTGGTCTGTGCAAATTTCATATGTTACAATATATGATATTAAGCATATTATAATACATATGCTTAATAACATATATTCTATTACTTGAGTAATACAATATATGTTATTAAGCATATATTAATGAGTTGTGAGTAATACACATGTATTACTCAAACAAGTAATACATGTGTATTACTTGTTTGAGTCATGGGTACAATTTTAACACGATTTTATAGTGCCTTTTGACAAACTACACTTATTAGGTTAATAGCTGGCGCCCGCGACTTCGTCCGCGTTAAAAAAAAATTAGATTAGATAGTTAAAATTAGTTAATTCGTTTAAGAGTTATGGAAGACCATACTACATACAATACCTACACTTAGGGCCTCTTTCACGAAATAAAAGTAAAGTGTTGATTAGTTACTTTTAGAAATCATTTTCTGTTTTATTGAATTATGCTCTCGGTTTACTGCATCATTCGATAGGCGATTTTTTTTTATTATTTTCTATTTAATGTTTGGGACGTTTACCGTACAAACAAAGGTATATCAGCTAAATTATTACCGGTGACAGGTGACTTTACATGACGGTTTGGCCTAATTGACGTTCGTGAAATAGGCGCTTACAGATTTATTAATAGTATTGATTACTTTATTTAGACATTTGATTCTTATAATTGACGATTAATGCCATAAAAGTACTTTTATGGCCGTAAAAAAACCATAAAAGATTGAGGCCATAAAAGGCTAATATTATTTTGGATTTTGGCCGGTTCGGTTAAATATTATCTTCCAGGTGAGGCTACCAAATGCCACCCTATATAATTATATTTACGATTATAAGTACCTGGTAGGAGGCGCACACTTTAATGCCAATGGCTTTGTCGAAGGTGGACCAGCTGCAAGTGTTCTGCTCTATCCTGTTTTGATTTAGACCGTCCTGCTGCAATTCTTCCTCGCCATGAAGTATTATTAGTTCCGACCTGCCATGAATGTATGTTATGTTATATTGGAGAGTATTTATTAACAACCCACTAGAATGCAATAACTAAAATGCGAAAGTTTGTATATTTGGATGTTTGTTACTCAATCACGCAAAAACAACTCTTCGGATTTGGATGAAGTTTGGCACAGAGACAGTTTATTATCTGGATTAACATTTATCCTTGAAAAATGTTAGTTTCCCGAGGGATTGGTCAAAAATATAAATCTAAATAGGTTTCAGAGTTTGGTATCCTACGGATTACTTCATGATGATGGATTTAATCACAATACATACCACGTAATTATTACAACCATAGGTATTATTGGTCGTCACCGTTCGCCACAATGTTTGCCAATGTGAAGAGTGTAATGCTCGCTCTTGGTTGAGCACATGGCAATAGGCGAACTTTCGGCATCCGGGCAATCCCGCGTGTCTGCATGCGGCTTTAGACGTAGATATCTATGATCTATGAGAGTGTGACTCACTTGGCGGCGAAGATCTCCTGCTTGTGGTAGGGCAGCGAGAGGTGGAGGTCGGCGCGGCCCTCGCCCTGGACGGCCACGCGGGCGGCCACCGCGGTCGCCGTGTACAGACGTGTCGCCAGACGGATCCCGCTGCCGCACAGACCGCCCCCCGACACTCCCATCGTCGCCGCCACGTGGACGGACACGCTAATCATAAAAAAATACATCACTCGAAGAAAACTCGATCACAAAATAAACCCGAGACCGAAGACTCCTAAAAGAAGACTAAAAAGGGATTAGTCTTCGCTTTTCCATAAAATCTATTTAACATCAAAAAACTAAAACTTAGTAAATAAAACTTTATGAAACAAGAACATGAAAGAATTTTTTTTATCAAATTTTCTTAGTGTGTATGTGTGTGCGTGTTAACAGTTTTTTGTGTGTATATTAATTTGTTTTACTATAAACAGTATAACTATACTGTTACAAAACTAAAATTTCGAGCATAGACTAATATTGTAACGTATTTTTTTTTTCGAAATTTCAACTCCATGCGAAGCCGAGACGGGCCAATAAGCTCTTTCTCATACCTTGGATGAATTTTTCCTTCAAAAGTCAAATTTCCAGTCCTCCTGTATTCGTCGTTGATAGTTCCAGACATTTTTGTGTTCACGTAACTGGTTCCCATTAGATTCATGTTCAATGGGAGACCGCAACCGGTCGGCACAGAAAACGTTGTATCCAGGAAGAGCGATGCTTTGTTATATGATATTTCCTAAAAGAGAAAAAAAAATTATTTACATACTTATGGAGATATCACATATTTTTGAACAATTATATATGATACTAGCTGGTGCCTCCGACTTCGTCCGCGTTGAACGATTAAAGGTAACCTACTATGTCTTTTCCTGAATCCTTGACAACGTAAATGCAAAATTTCATGATTATCGGATGAGTAGTTAAGGCGTGAAAAGGTAACAGACAGACAGAGTTATTTTCACATTTATAATATTATTATGGATAGTGTAAAAAAATGACATTTTACAAAAATAATATACGACGAAAAAATAACATCAAGTGTGCTGTTGATTTTCATTCACTAAGTAAAGTAAGGTAAGTCACAGCACAGCCTATTCTCTATCATCACTTATCTACTACATACTATGAAGTTATATAAAGCAGCCCAATACTCACTTTTCCGGATAAAATTTCCAAAATTCTCAACTTTGGATTGAGTCTCGAGAGCGACTTCCTTATCTCGTCGTCTCCCTCCACGTTCCAATACGCGATCTCATTTCCAAAAACCTTGATTCCTAACTCGGCCATCGGGAACTGATGTTTCAGGGCCTCGTTCTTGTAATTGAGATCGTCGATTTTCCCTCTGATCTCATCGGCGTCTTTCAACGAGCGTAAAAACCTCAGGTTGTGTATGTAATCGTTGATTTTCGTTTTGCTCAGAGGTCCGTTGTTGCCGAATAGAGACTCGAAGTAACGTTCGAAGCCTTCACCGCGGGCTTTCAACTGAAAATATCCACAAATATACAAGTTAATGATTCAGTTCAAAGCCAACGACACAACGCAAATTTTCTTTCTTGAAACCCAAAAACGTCAAGAAGTCTTCCAATACTGGGCTTTCAACTGAAAATATCCACACATATACAAATTAATGATTCAGTTCCAAGTCACTTTTGAAGACTACTAAAGCAAGGTCAACGACACAACGCAAACTTTCTTTGTTGAAACCCAAAAATGTCAAGAAGTCTTCCAATACTAGGTTTTCAACTGAAAATATCCATATATTATACAAATTAATGATTCAGTTTAAAGTCACTTTTAAAGACTACTAAAGCAAGGACAACGAGTCAACGCAAACCTTCTTTGTTAAAACCCAAAAACGTAAAGAAGTCTTCGTAAACCAGGCCTACAACTAAAAATATCCACAAATATACAAATTAATGATTCAGTTCAGAGTTAGTTAAAGACTACTAAAGCAAGGCCAACGCAAAGGCAACTTTCAAAGGTTGTCAAGATGTCAAGATGTATGTCATGAAAGAGTCATGTCCGCTTCGTGTGAGGGAAAAGGACAGAAGATCGGTTTTGTTTACATTGTTTGCTTTGTCTTCTTGGCTTTACTATAATATCTTACGCAAGTCTTGAGGGTTGAGTCTCCTCTGACCACCTCACATACATTTGTATGGGAAACGGTCGCCTGTGTGTATCAAACAAAACACATAGGAATAACAAAAAATATATATGAATGAAGAAAATAACTTACTTCTAAAACATTAATAGATTCGCCGAACATGTCCACCGTAAGATTGAGTGAAACGGATCTCGGAATGTAAGAGTCGGGTGAAAATATCACGTTCGCTTCGTAGTTGCCACCTGAAAACGAGGGTTAAATGTTATAAATTTTATGTCCGTTTACATAAATCGAACTAGAAAATGAAAAGAATTTAATAAATGAAGACGTGAGTGGACGAAGGTGGTATGTAGCATTTTTGGGTTTTTTTGGTTTTTTTGCGTTGAGGATGGTGATATGTCCATATAAATGATTACAGACCTTAAGATCGTCGATTTAAGACATCTTTGGAAAATTGTTATGTACAGTTAATTTTAAAAAGCAAAAAGTGCAGAAAAGTTCACTTTTGTTAATGGAAGAGGGAGCTATGTTCACTTTTTTTTAAAAATTAAATGATAGAAGTGTTTACTTGCTATCATACCATTAATATTTTAGGTTGTTTACACAACTTTTCATCATAATTTAGTACAAAAATCAGTTCCGTGGCGACTTTTCTCAAAAATTAAAACTTTAACCTCGATTTATTCAAAATTGGAATTATGCGACATATCACCTTCATCCACTCACGTCTTCAAATATATTATGGACTGCATAATGTTCTATCTAAGTATGTATATATATCTCTAAGATTTTCTCTCCATAGTCAACATATAATAGAAAAAAAATGGGGCGTGTCTGTGTCGTGCACGTGTGCTTACTTTTAATTTAAAACAAAACGTTGTTAGATTTATTATGACTGAATAAAACCAGTAAAATAGGAAAGGTAAGACTGACCGGCATTGTACTGGTCAAAGAAAACTCCCTGCTCGTAGTTCCTAGAGAACATTCTGAAGTCTGGACTGTCTTCGAGTTGGGGCATCGTGTGTCCTGACAGCAGACCCTGGATTTCCACCCGGGACGGGAGCGAAGACTGACCCAGATTGTTCAGGTGGCTCCATACGAAGGTCGCAGCTGAAAAAGAACATACGAACAATATCATAGCAATTAACAAAGGCGCATAGTCGTGCAAACTGCAAAAGAGACGTATCTTTGAAGGCATTGTTCTAAACGAGTAGGTTAAATAATCTGAAAAAAAAAAAAAAAAAATTACTAGCTACACGCTCCCGGCTTCGTACGGGTTCAAAATAAAAACTATCCTATGTTTAAAGTTGCACCAAATTACACTTAAAATAAAGGAAAAAAATCATAGTTAATTTTTATTTTGTTGTTACTTTAATCAGAAAAAAAAAACTAATTTTTAGATTTTTTTGCAAGAAATCTCTTTCAACTTTTAAACCGATGAACCAAATTTAATAATTTAATTTCTAATCATATTTGTTAAAATCGTTAATAGCGGTATGAAAACAGCGGAGTAATCTAATCGTCTAAGGTTTGGGCGATCATCTCTTTAAGGCGTGCGCAAGCGCATATCGACGCCGATGCCGCCTAAAAACACTTAAAAGTATTCACCTTGATTGACAGCTTCTTTTCTTAGCGCGTGGAATATCATCCTTATGGTGCTGAGATTAGGGCACCTCATCACTTGCATATACGAGGCGAGGCGAATCTCGATGTTCACATAGTCTTCACGAAACGTCTCCAAGAAATATTCACTGTAACATATATTTTTTTCATTTTTGATCTGGGTTTTTTGTTTGAAAGCTGATCCATTTGACCACACACACACACACACACACACACACACACAAACACAAACACACACACCACAAACTTATGGCACCCCGTTTTTCCCCGTCGGGTGTCATGGATTCATATATAAAATTTAAGTGTCTGTTTGTAATGTCAAATTAACTACTTTTTACTAAATGTATACTATCAAAGTATACCCGGTACATACATAATTATAATAATAATTAAAAAAAAAAACAAAATTTTACCGCACAAACAGTCTATCTGTTTTTTTCGGTTAATCTCTTTTACTGTCAGATAGTTGATGTAATAAGGAAAGGAATAACGTAGACTGTTTTTATTATTGTTTGTTTTAACCAAACAAACAAACTCTTCAGCTTTCAGAAAAGAAAAAAGTAGCCTATCTGTGTCCTGTACGTCTAAATGTTTATCTACTAAGTTTCATGAAAATCAGTTAATTCGTTTAAGAGTTATGAAGGAACATACATACATACATACAATACCTACACTTACAGATTTATTACTATATAGTATTGACTGGTATGGATAAGCAGAACGAATATTTGCATACCGTGTCTCCGTACAGGGTGTTCTTCTAAATGCGTCAATGGCCGATAGTCTCACGGGTATCGGCAGAAGAGAATCTCCCACAATGCTCATCAGTACATCGGAGAATTCCTGTTTGAACCCTCCAATGTTTCCGAGTGCTTTCATTGCTATAATTATCTGTAAGAGGTTTATAATATTCTTGAGGCGAGTATTTAGCAGAAAATCGTCATTTTCGTCACCTAATTTGACTTCTTTCAAAATTTAGATAAAAATACAGCGTATAACAGACTAATTTAATGTCGAAATTTGAAATGTCGCACACTCTCTCTCTCTCTCTCTCTCTCTCTAATCCGATTAGTCATAGGACTGCACGTCAAAAGTGAAAACTATGGAACATTATCTAACTAACACTTTATCGCCATCTGTTAACATCTTAACAAACCATTGACGCTCAGTGATTGAAAGCTTCTTTAGGTACGTTGGGCACTTTGGGACGCGATGTGATTGGACGCATCTGGACATTTGCTCCCACGTCCAAAATTACAAAGTTTACCTCAGTATAGATATTGAAAAAAAAAAAAAAAAAACAATGATGTACTCACGTTCTGTCTGTCCTGTCTGGGAGCATTAACCAAACCTTTTTGGATAATATTTCTGACAATGTTCTGGAACTCTTCCAGAATCATTCTGGGTGTATCTTCTTCGCAGCATTCTCGCACTGTACCGACAACAAAAGAATTATTATCAACAAAAAGTATGTATGGAAAGTAATGGCAAGTATGCAGTGTAATAGAGAAGGACGTAGAGTAGCAACTACTTCTCTTTGATTGAAGTAAAAACTTTTTAAGCAGGCTAGGGCAGTTTGTAAGGAAAATTTGGCAGGGGAGTAAAACGGTAAGTTTGAAACCATCACGTTGGTTTTGTATACAAAATAAACACAAGCAAACCCAGACTGTCTAAAGAGGAAAATAAGAATCTTGTATGAAAAGTGTAGTTCGCGTAACAAAACGTTAGCGCAGCGACATCTGTCGTCAAAAAAATAAACTATTTACACTTTGTGAAGCTTATTTTTCTCTACCTGACGTGTAGTCCTGCGACTAACTTTTTTTTTAAAATTATAATGATAATAATGAATCGAATTCTGTAATAAGATACATACATGATTTTCCACTGTGTTTGCAGTACGAGTGCACCATAGACGACACAGTAAAACTGACCGCCTTGTCATTCTTCTGTTCCCTTAACAGCTCCAACATACTTGTTAACATCTCCTTTTTTGGTCTGAAATGTTGCAAAAATTTATTCATTAAGGATTAATCCGCTAAATAATGGACTTTAATGGGTCGTGTAATGGTGTGTGGTTATAATATCCTATGAATAAAAGCAATTTCAGAGTGGAAATTGTATTTTCAATGAATGTTTATGAAAACTTAACATGCTTTCATGGAAATATTTATAAATAAAAAAAAATGAATTCCACTAATAAATACATTTAAAGATAAACCCATTCTTTCTATTTTCATGCTTCACAAAATAAGTAATTCAGTAGAAACAAGTTTTTGAATCAGATAAATTAATTTATTATTTTATTTGATGATTTATAAATACTTTTAGAAATTCACATAGATAAAAATTTTTTTTGATGGAATTAAGGGGGACAGGATAGATAGGGCTTAGGCATCCCTTAATATATTATAATATGAAATATGTATAATATTATAT
This sequence comes from Synanthedon formicaeformis, assembly GCA_945859745.1. Taxonomy (NCBI): domain Eukaryota; kingdom Metazoa; phylum Arthropoda; class Insecta; order Lepidoptera; family Sesiidae; genus Synanthedon; species Synanthedon formicaeformis. Next base: position 1,870,189 of record OX243975.1, read on the forward strand.
TGTGTTTAAGTACACTTCACATGTGTTTGCTGTATAGGGAATCTCAGACTAGGGTGCATCTTTATAGTGGGCAGAACATCAGGTACTTATGTAGCCATTTTAACCTGAATTTTGTAAAGCACAATAAAATAACAAACCGCGGTATCATAGCCATGGACATGAGCCATTCGTGTCTCGTGTCTTCGTCCACGTCGCTTCGTATCACCTTGTCTTTGATCAGCTCTACGGAACCGGTGCTCGCGATGTAAGGCAATGCGTCCATTATGTGTTTGCTGAAAATTCAAATAAAACAATCCAGCATCCATCAACTGTGTACTTGGACATCTCTTCTGGGTGACGAAGTCCAATTTCTTTATCGTTAGGCGAGTAATTATCATTTGTAATCTGTACATGAAATCCAAATAGCACTTGAGAGGGCTTGCCAGGATTCGAACCTGAATTTTTCCCACTACACTATCATTGCTCATAAAATTGTTGCTGATATTACTGATATATCAAAAGTCTAATAAACAAGATAAAACGATTTCAGACTTGGCTGTTATGTGTTGTCTGTTTTTTTTAATGTTAAGGCTAACAGACAAGCTGACGGTCCGTTTGATTGTAGGTTCCCAGGAAAAAATCTGGGAATTTTAAGACTGAGTGTTAAATCTAAACACTAACCACTCAATCAATGGATTCATGGGCCAAGTGCTAACGGTCTCATTTAATTGATATAAATATAAACCCTGCATCCATCAACTGTGTACTTAGACATCTTTTCTGAGTGACGAAGTCCAATTCCTTCGAAGGAAGTACAATTTTATTCTGAATGAGAGGAGTCAATAAAATAAAATTCGCGAATTACTACTGATATGGATCCCTTTCGAAGCAGTGTTACACGAGAAAGTTACGTACGTGGCGGCGTCGCATATAGTGTTCGCTCGCGTCAATAGCTGCGCAAGCGCAGGATAATGCAACGCTCTGGCTGCCCTCACGAGGCGGCCCCACAGTCCAACGGTCGCCCCACTGTCCAGCTTCTCAGACGCACTCTCTTCGCGGTGCTCCTTGGCGCTTAAAAAACAATTAATGTCAGTCACTTAATATCCTAAACGCATATTAATGTAAGGTTCTAGGTGTCCCTAGTCGTCTCAAATGAGAAAATGTTTGTTAAAATCCAACCAGTTACAAGTTTCGCAAACAAATATAATTATCTTGGTACCACCGAAGTAACAATACACCAAATTTCAAATCAATCGATCAATCACTGAAGTCCGATAATACACAAGTTGTAGTCTGTTGACTAATTGAGAAGCTTATATGGAGCTTTGAGCAGATAATGTCTAATATTTGCTAATATAAGGATATATTTATAAAAAAATACATACTTGCAAAGTAACTTAAGCACGTCCCTGGCAGATTTAAGTTCGCTCGTTTCTATTTTGTTGTCAGGCGAATGATGGTGAAGTAAGTTTGCTCGTTTCTTTATGTAGGTCCATGCTAAAATTAAAAAGTATATATGTACATCATTTTAGCTTGAAATTTTTAAATACAAAATCCAGAAGGCAAGAAGTATGGTATATAAAGTACTCTGCGACGTTACAATATAAAGTACTCTGTGGCATAATGAAAAAAGGTAATCTGACAGTTTTTAACGAACTCGTTTGCAAAGAGAGGTCGTTGTAGTATGTCCGCGAATCTTATAGTTGTGATATATATCGGTCGGACATTAGTATTTGGGACTAAACATAAAGTGGTTTCAATTAATGTCCCCCAAGGAGAGGATAGTAATATCATATTTACCTCCACTAGCCGCTTCCACGTACTGAGTATCGGTTTTGCTGCCCTCTTTGATCAAAGTCAGATCTTGGATAACTGTGGTCATCGCTCCGGAGTTTCTGCCGGAGAATGGTTCAAACAAGTGACGCTCCCGACAATTGACCGCCTTGTAAATGTGATGGTCCACCGTTATTCGACATTTGCTCTCCGATTTTAACACTGGCCACGTTTGGAATTTCTGGGATAAATTAAAAAACAAATGTTAGAAAAAAATTAAAACTCGCTCGGGCGATCCTAGATAAGTTCCAAGAGGTCACTATATTGAGGTGATTATATTACAAATCGTCGTTGTCAAACACAAAAACAGTTTTGAGATTCCAATATTTTGACCTTAGCGAATATAGTTCACCATCATATTAAAAAAAAACTGCTAAATGCTTATATAAGCACTATTTGTCGAACTATATAAAATATACTATGTGCTGTAGCTAAAATCTGTTATGTGCAAAATTCACTCAATTATCAAAATAATAAATAAACTATTCATGTTCTTATAACAACGAATAAGTTTACGTATAACAATCCTAAGTTTCAGATAAAATCCTTTTTTTAACATTTCGCTGCTTAAATAAAGGGCCACAAATCAAAATTACACTTTTTATATGAGAGCTAATCGAAAAAAAAAAAATTATATTTTGTCTATTTTTTCTTATTAGATATATATATATCAAATATACGCATATTATGCATCGTTAGAAGCGTATTTTTAAGTAGCATTAAATGTTTCAAGTACTTTTATAAGAAACTGAATACTAGAAGAGATATAAGCATATAAGTTCCTTTGGAATTTATAAAAAATGATCAAAATATACTAAATATGGAATAAGACAACCACGAGTCTTTTTGCAACATACAATATGAAGGATTGTGATTGTGTTTTTGCAATAAAATCTTTTTGGATTTTTTTGTTTTATGGCCCTTTAGTTTTAAGCAGCGATTTGTGTAAAAAAATTCAGGAAAACTTTTTTTATTTGTCAATATTTCAAAAGTATACTTTTTGCATTGCGTAGCACAGATTTTCATTTGACGAAGAAATTTTATATTGTGTTTATATGACCACTTGTTTATTGAGATGGAAGTAAACAAAATGCTATATTTTAGTCATTTTAGTCACAATCATCATATTGGGGCAACCACAAAAATCAGTTGCTGATTATTACAATACTACTTAACAAACAAAAAATATATCTTTTAAATTTTTGATGTTATTTTTGGTATCAGTAGCCTTCAAGTAGGAAAATATGTATTACAATTAACATTACAATCAGTACCGTTTCGAAGAATAAATATGTTTGTAATACGTTATTTATTTATAGACAAATTAAGTAATTAGTTTATTAACAAAAAATACCTACATAAAAAGAATTCTTGACAATAGCATTTTAAGATATTCTAGACACTTTATTCTCCAAATAGATATAGTAGGTAATAAAAATTTTCTTACACTTTGGAAGTCGTATCGGACCGTTTGCAGAATGGACATGTATTTGTATCTGTTTGTGCATTGAGACAAGTCGCGTGTCTTCACTAGTATTAAGCTGGTTTCCTCTTGCCCTCGAACCGTATAGTCAACGTTACATGTGCCATGTATGTCTTGCTGAAACAATAAAAATTTATACTTAAATAAGTAGTGTAAGTGTAGTGAGATAACATTATACACATACATTCAGAAAACAGAAATAAGTAAAGTTTTCACTAATTACTAAAATATATTATAAATTATAAGTTACTAGATTATACCAGTAAGTTGAAGCAGAGAGAAAATATACAAATACGAATATATATGAAAACAAACATAAAAAGAAAAACAAATAAATTAATTAAAAAATAACATACAACTTACAAAACAAACTGCTAAAATTAAAATTATAAAGATACTAGTTGTTGCACGCGACTTCGGCCGCGTAACTTTATAAAATATAGTCTATTTTACTCGCTGATAATATAGCTTCCCAATAGTGAAAGAATTTTTCAAATCGGTCCAGTAATTTCGGAGCTTGTTCAATTCAAACAAACAAACAATCAAATATTTCCTCATTATAATATTAATTAATATAGATAATTAAAATTATTAAATATAACAAAAGCTATAATTAAAATTATAAATTCGGGGGGATAACTTTCTATTGGGCCCAAACACGCTATAACTGCTGGTAAGTTGCTGAGGAGTTGGGTATACCGTAGACCACTTGATGCTGCAGCATCAGATCAAGGTTACCATCACATGGAAATAACATCGAAGTAACAGTATACCAAATTTCACATCAATGGAACATGTGTGAGTTGGTGAAATCCCTTCGTCAACTAGGAAACGGGCTGATGGTCTTCGAAAGCTTGAACGGTTCATTCAGGACATTTTGAAACACTACTTTGATTCTATTTTATGTAATTCGAAAAATATCACAATATTGTTTTAAAATCATAATTATTTCATTTTGTTTTTTAGGTCTAGAAATCGATCTGTCAGGGTCTCGAGAAAAATCGTTGTAGGTAGTTCTTTTAATAGAACGGTTACAAAAGTAAAACCGCTTGTTCGTTTTAGAATATTTTGAACTGTCCACTAGATCAAACGTGTCATCATATAGTATAGCATAAAGTATGAAATAATAAGTTGTGTACCTCGACACCCTTGAAGTGAATATCAAATCTTTTCATACTATTCTGAAAAAGCGATAGAAGTGCCCTTTTGAAGTTGAGCACCCAATCCTGTTCCTCATCCTCTGGACATATTTCGGATATGATGCCATCGTGGAAAGCAAATCTGTAAATAAATAAGTATAACAGTAATTAATAATAATAAATTAACGTGAAACTACAAAATAGCTATATTATAAGGAATCAAAACTGAGTAACAAATGTCACGGGGCTAACACTTTTAACAAGACATCAATAAAATACATGAAATGTTGATTGGTTTCATTAATTTTTGAAAATTTTGAATTCCTACTAATTCTAATATTATTCGAAAATATATAGCAGTTGCAGTACAAAGTATGTTTTAACCGACAAGGGCATGTAAATATTTCTATTTTGGGTTGATTTATTATAATTTTCGTATTTTTCTAATAATTTTGATGTTTTAATATAATAAAATTAAATGAAATAATGTGTTCTATTTTAAAATTCAGTCAAAATTTAAAAAATAAATAGAATCTGACAACTTCTTTGTAATATTATTCTTCTTAACTTCTTTGGGTAGTTACTTTAGTTAACATAAACATTTCTCTATTGATAGAAACACACATTTTGGTTTTTCGAATATTTGCCTAATTATTTTGAACCTTATTTGGCTATTTTTAACAAAACAATTTGAATATTTTTACCTGAGTTCATATTGAGAAACGGCATGAATGAACTTCTCCGCTCTCTCCACGGGATAATTTTCATCTTGATCAATGAGTGTCACATCAGTTAGTCTCAGTAGACCTTCGCAAGCAGTTATGAATTCTACAATAACCTGAAAATTACATTAGAACTAATAAGATTTAGAATTTAGAATTGAGCCTGTTTGGCAGCAGTCACCAACCACTTAAAGAATATCACTGTGTAACAACCGCTCATATGAAAGATAAGAAACCACCATTCGTTGCTTGTGTTATAGGCGACGGTAACCATCAAGTAGACCGTCAGCCTGTCTGCCGATTTTAACATTAAAAATAAAAACAGTGGAACTCCAGGAGTGCCGACAGAAGTGAATACTTGAACAATTATGTGTTTATTTTTTGAATCATTAGGAAATATTTTATTGTGCAAGAAATACTTTTAAATGAAGTATTTTTTATTCATTATTATAAACTACTAGGTACTACAAAAATTATACTAGTCACTACTAGTAAAAAGAGTAAGCTCTCAGTAGCTCTCAGACCTTTTTGGAATATCACTAGCCATTTTCTATTTTAATTTAACATCAGTGTTCTTTTATAATAGTCAACAGAGGTGTCGGTTACGGTAACAGTGTCGCGAGTTCAATGGTTTTTTCCCTTAGATTAATAATTGGTCTCGCTGCGCTCGACTAGATACCGCGCTATCTAAAAACAATGGCGCAACTCATTATTGTAGTGTGTGTAAGACATTGTCACTTTTATCACTTTTTTTACACAGTTTCATTATATTTTTACACAGTTTCACTATGCAAACTGGCATTTTATTATGCCCAAAATTTAATAAAACATTCGACATGAACACGTCACAGACAGCTAGCTGTGTTACTAGCTCGGGTACGCCGAATTCGGCATAGTATTTATTGCCGCATTTGACAAGTAAGTATGCAGGCGACAAAGATGTAATCACAGATGTGCCCTGTGCTTCTGAAAACTTTCTACGTAATATGTCTGTATGCAACGTGAACCGTTCACTGCTTTCTACAAGCGACTAAGGTGGGAAGGCGCATCTGAAGGCACAAGGCCGCATCTGTGATTTAAATCTTTGGCCGGCGGTATCTAGTCGAGCGCAGCGACTCAGCGAGACCAATTTTATTATTGATCTAAGGTTTTTTCTTATCTCAGAAATGCCCAACGCGCCTAAAGAAGTTTTCACTCAAAAAAAACAACAATTTATATATTGAAATGAGTGTTAAAATGATTAAACAATTCAGTTGTAACAATTGTAATTATAACTAGTTTATTTACTTACTTCAGCTCTAATGTCCAAGGTTGATCTGTTGTTACTAGATCCAGCGAAGTAAGTCTCGACGTTAACTTTGTATTCATAATGGTACACCACTTGCGAGAGATATTTAAACTTTTCCGATTCTAAAACAATAAGAAACTTTTTTATACGCACACAACTCCATCAGAGTAAAGATAAATAAATCTTCGTTTGTCATATAATAATATAAATCAAGAGTTAATTCAATAATGGATAATTATAAAACTTACGCGCACAGGATGGTGAACCACAAATGTACGGATCCTTCAGTACATCTGAAAATTGTAAATAAGATTATAAATTCCAAAGCCTACATACTACACAATTAATTAAGTTAGGTAATTAAATAATTATTATTTGTATTTACATTTCACAAATTTACGACGTTTTTAAATAATTTTTAAATTTAAATTATTTGAATTTAGTTTGACATTTGACAATAACAAACGGTCTTGAACTGTCATAGTAGGGTGACAGAGCACTTTATACTCATAAGAAGTTTTGCAAGTGACATTATGGCCATTCTACACTATCGGCGAATATCCTTGATCTTGTGAATATCTATAATCGGCACGGCATCCACACAATCGTCTGTTAGTAGTTTAGTTTGTCAAACGGGTACAAGACTTGGACTTTCGACTTGGCTCCAACCTTCCGAGGTGCATCTGTACCACCTGTCGCTAATGATCTCGAACTTCTTGGCATGAGGTTGAGCTCTAATCTCAACTTCGGCACATCTATTGAGTCCAAAGCCCAAACAGCAGCCAAAAAGCTGGGCATCCTAAACAAGGTGAAGAGATACTTTACGCCTGGACAGCTCTTATCTTTGTATAAGACGCAAGTCCGATCTTGCATGGATTAGGTATTGCTCCCACCTCTGGGATGGCTCAGCCAAATACCAACTTGCCGCACTCGACTCAGTGGAACGCAGAGCTAGAAGACTCATATGCAACAGTACTCTTTTAAAATCTAAGATGCAGAGCCTGGCACATAGTCGCAAAATTGCAAGTCTATGTGTTTTTTATAAGTTGTACTTCGGAGAGTGTGCTCAGAAGTTGCATGAGCTCATATCGCCTTCCCCTTTCTTCCATCGGACATACAGACGTACGGCTGGTTACCATCCTCATCTTGTCGAAATCCCTCCTTTTCGGACCAAGCGCTTTGAAACATCCTTTATAATGCGCACTGCCAAGATTTGGAACTCCCTGCCGGCGTCTGTATTTCCGAGCCTATATAACACTAATCTTTTCAAAGTTCGATTGAATAGGCATCTTCTGGGTGAGCTCGCTCCATCTTAGGCCTCATCCATGCTACTCATGCTATGGTTGTTGGCCAAGAGAGAAAAAAAAGATTTCCTTTAATGCGTATCCGAAAATCGTCAAAACACGGGTCGCAGGCGATCATAGACAATGATCGGCGAGTACAACCGAGTATGCCCTCTACACAATCAATCGTGATCGCCCATAAAGAGAGTTGACGACACGTTTGGTCTAGTGGTTAGTAACCCTAGCTGTTAACCAAACGGTCGCGGGTTCGAATCCCGCTAGGGGCAAATGTTTTATGTGAACATTTTACCTTTGTACCTGAGTCATGGATGTTTTGTATTTATAATATGTATGTATTTACAAAAAAAAAGTAATCTATGTATTATATCAACTGTCTGGTATCCATAATACAAGCATTACTTGCTTACTTTGGAACTAGATGGTGCTGTGTGGAATGTCTGAAGATATTTATTTATTTATTTATTTATTTATTTACCTATATTATGTTCTTTGCCCATAATCGTCTGTAATCGCCGATAGTGTAGAGGAGCCACTTTCATTAAAAAATTGTTGCTTGTTTTACAAGCTAAGTTGCTAAGATATGTTGCTTTTTTTAGACGGACGATTAAACTTGTGAGCATCTGTGGTTTTAAATGATAAATAATGACTTCTTGATTCTGGGCTGGGCCAACATTCAACACGTCAAATAACCATGGCTGCGGCTTGGCTGTGGCTATTTATTGTGTGCTTGTATGCATACAACTACTATAGAAGTGTGTATCCCGACAAAGTAATAAAAAAACAATTAAATTTAAGAAAAAAATATATAATTAAAACCATTCCTTCTATTCACATCGTTCTCATCCACACTCAGGGCTAGCCCTTGCCCAATGAGTGTGTGAAAGATTGATTGTAATGAGCGACAGTGCAACTTGATCCAACTTGGCCCAATGTGTACTAAGACTTTAGGGCCTTCAAATGAAGAGTAGTTACTAGTTACTAGATTAGATATAAGTAAAGATTATAGACTCATAAGAATAACCAAAAATATTGCTATATTGTTGAATATGACGGAATATTCTTAGAGGCGGTTAAAGAAATTGATATTTCTTTACCGACGACTAAGCGAAACTTCTAAATTGCATTTGAAAAAGTGATATTGTCTAAATAATTATAACGTTGACTTGATACCTCATTTCCTTGTACTAATACTACTATACTAGTAATATAAGCCTGTATTACTAGTAATAGCAAACAGCTGATTCCTGAGACGCCATTTTTATCGTTCCGAACACGTCCCGAAGTGTTCCTTCAATCAAACTCTTTATCTTGGAGGTTCATTCATTCAAACCGTCAAGCTGTCCCGTCTTGATATATCATATCATTCGGCTTACTTCGCGCCCAATTCGCACCTCTCAATATTGTGCAATTAAATACTTATCATCAATCAATACTAAATAGAACAAAGTATCTTACTTGCAGATCCATAGCTAATACTGGCAATGCACAAAACGAAGATAACACACCAGTACATTTTTGCACCAATTAACACAAACTTTTTACTCCATTATGAAAAAACTTGCGGCTTGCAGTCCCACCAGAGTATAAATGACAAAAATCTTGACTTGTTTATCGTGAGGTCGCTGTGTGGGGTCACAGTAAATAATGTTATCGCTTCATTATCAACTTTAACGGAACTAGTTGATGATGCAGAATGTTGTTCGTATCAGTAATTAGACGTAATTTGTCAGAAAATATTGATATTGTGAACACGTTGTCGTTGTAATTTGCGTACGAGTGTGTTGGGGTCCACCGAACGACAGGAAGTCAGCGGAAATCGCTGCGGGCTCACATTACATTCCCGCTTTGCATACCTAATGTAAAAATATCGCTGGATTTCAATTCTTTGTTTATGCTGATGTGTCATTACTTACTAAGTAAACATTCGACTCAAACTGTAATAACTAATTTAACAAAAGCATTCTATGCATTTTTTCAACGAATGTAATTTGTAAGATTTTTTTTTTATATTATAAAGGGTGGCAGAATGGCTGATGGTAAAAATAACAATTATTTAAAAAATATAATATCTGCTGTTAGATTCCAAAGAGTTGGATATCCCGCAGACTACTTGATGCCTGTCTCTAGACCAGAGGCAATTTGGAAATGTCCATGTCCAAAGTTGTTCCATCTGGGAATAGAACTCTAGAATAGATTTTTCTAAAGATTAAGGCAAGTAGCCCAACCACTCATCCAACGAGTTCGTCAGATAAAGAATAAGTGAGGGATTAGGCTCTGGCACCCTATGTATGTAAGTTAACAAGGTACCTATTGTTGGGTGTTTTGCAGTGTGCATCATAGGAATAATGTCACAGCAGGCCTATGCTTTAAAATTTGATAGGCATCACAATTTTAATGAACTGCTGACATATCTTTACATACATTACACAATTTTATTACTTTGGTACCTATATACTTGGTATCTATATGTAAACAATTTAAAAATATAATTTATAATAACAAGTTTTTAATCTTGTACGGTTTTGTTACTGATATGATTTTCTGTTTACTACAAACTACACTTATCAATGAAAATAACAATGTACATTTAAACTAAAAAAAAGTATTTTTTTTAAAATGTCACAATTTAAAAACCAGTGACAGCCAGATGAAACAAACTGCATTCTACAGCCAAAGAGTTCTATTTTCAAATGTAGGAAATACTGCTGTAGGTGCCCGCGACTTCGTCTGCGTTCAAAATGTTATATAGCCTAAAGCCTACCTCGATAAATGGACTATAAAATACTAAAAGTTTTTTTTCCTGAGTTTTGCGCGTACAACCAAACAAACAAACAAACTGCAGCTTAATATTAGCGTTATACATTAGTGTAGATGTAATTGGCCAGTTCCGGAAACATAGTATGCCGTATGTAACATCCCGTTTTTGGGACGGGCTACGGGGGTTAAAAAAAAAACGAAATAAAGTGGCAAAGGTTGAAACTAGTGCAAATATTTAAATTTGAACTAGTGCACTTTAAACTTGTTAATAAACTTACATTAAGCTGATTTAATAAACTTTTATGAACCTTGTCGCGTTATAATAAGGCATACCTGCCTGTTATTATTTAAATGTCATGTGAGCATTAAATTAGAGGGAGCGCTTAATTGGCGTGTCCCGACTGGACCCGGATGTAGAAACTTTGTCAATAACGCATTGTGATTCACCAGTATTGTTTTCAATTGTGTGTTTATGCATAATACAATTTTGTAGATAACTAGACTATCCGATATTTTGTTATATATATTACTAGCTGGTGCCCGCGACTTCGTCCGCGTTGAACGATGAAAGGTACCCTATGTCCTTTCTGGTGTCCCAGACAACGTGTATGCAAAATTTCATGGTGCGGTTCAGTAGTTCTTGCGTGAAAGCGTAACAAACAAACAAACAAAGTCACATTCACATTTACAATATTAGTAAGGATCGTGGGATATGTACCTATATTATGTCAACATGCACATTGTTATATATAATTGTAATATTGTTATAGTTTATCTTTTTATCATTGACTTATAATGGTCATCCAGTTCGGCGAGGCATGACAAAGGATTTTTCCCTAAACATAATAATTATTTTTTACGTTATGAAATAAAGTTATGTTTTTAAAAGTAGTAGTTTTGGCTGTACGTTGATAAAGGTTATTTTTAATAATTAAACTTATTTTGAGACTGTGATTATTTTATCGGGCGAATTAGCATATATCGGGTATGTACGCACTGTGCGAATGCCCGCACTGCGGCCGACCGTTCGGGTGGTTGCAGGTTGCGGATGTACTTGCGGCCAACCGGACGGCCAGCCGCAGTGCGGGTAGCCGCACAGTACGTGTAGCGACACAGTTTGCGGTCGAGTCGGTTTCAATGCCGAGCAGCCGCAAATAGTGCGTAGATAATAGGGTTTACATACAATTTTGGGCTTCCGGTTAGCCGAGCGGCTATCCGCAGTGCGGCTAACCGGACAGTGCGTACATAGCCAGGCATTGCCGACAAGTCTTGCTTATCCATAAACGCGATTTCAGGTATATTCGCTAAAATAGACAATATCAGGTCTTATATATGACTTGCTGGTGGCCGCGACTTCGTCCGCGTTGAAAAAAAAAAGTAGCCTAGTATCATTTATAGAGCCTACAAACACGATATCTCTGAAAACAAAGTAACTTACTCCATGACCAACCCTTACATATTTATTATTAGTATTGATTGATGATTAATAACGGGCCGGTTCCAATAGAGCTTGACACGGCTGTTCTCATTATTATTATAACGACGAGTAAGTAAATTTGCAAGTGCTAAATATTGTGTTCAGCTTATATTAAATATAATATGTTTGTGTATATTTTACACTTTACCAGTAGTAGTCATAAAGTGTACATTTACATTAGTGTCCTTTGTAATAAAATGTTTGTAGAGCAAATTCTAGTTTCTACAGTTATTTGGTCTAGGTACTACAAGAATTTTCGTATTTATTCATTAACTAGCTGGTGTCCGCGACTTCCTCTGCGTTGAAAAATAAAGGTGGCTGATTGGTTGAGTGGTGAAAAAAGTTTTACTTTCGCATTTATAATATTAGGATACCTATAACTAAGTAACTAAGTAGTAATAATATATTTATAGCTAAGTAGTACATTCGCATTCCTGGTGGTATTGCTTCTGTTTAAAGGCGACGGTAAGCACCCAGTATCATGAGAACAGTCAGCCTGACCGCTTCCTTTAATCATTGAAAAAATCGTCTGAAGTCCAGAGCTTTGTACCTACATTTATTTATACTAGACTTACAAACTACCTTACTAGCCATTTTCTTAAAACTTAAACTTAACATTCATTTGGGAATCGTTTAAAAGCATTTAAATGTAACTGGGTTAAGCAGCTTACAGTCGTTACAGCTCGTTTTCTATTTTGAAAATGTCAACAATTTAACATTTTAGCTGAGTCCGCGTTGAAGCTTGTACTGCTTGAAACTGTCTAATTAGTAGTGCGAGGTACAGCGACGATTTCATTACGAATGTATGTAGCCACCGAGACGTGGTTTGCAAGCGGACAACCCCCTGTACAATGCTCCTTCCACAGTGCGGAGAGACCAACTTATCTTGACATCTGCCTTCCCTTTTGTTACCCTCGCCGTTTGAACAAAGCCTACAAGGGATCGGGGCGAGGTAGTCGAAGATACATTGGTCGCTCTGTTCCTCAGCTTTTCCTGCTACCGGCAAAAACTCGATACGTGTGGGACTGCAGACGAACCCGTTTCTCCATACAAGGCACTCCTCGACAAGTGGCTTCCCAACGTACCAGCTCACATAATATTGTTAGCAGCCGATAGCTTTTTATGTCGAATGCATTATTCGATACTCATTTAAAATTCTAACATGAACATATAAAGAAAGCTTGCCATTTTCATGCGATCCCTCGCGTTCGTCGGTCGTATACTGCATTGATGATGCCTTTTGGAAACGTTGTGGACTCGGTTATGTTATTTAGAGATAATTTTATATGGTAACATTACGCAAATTCGGCTTGGAAGCCAACACACCGGTCTGTTTTGCGCCCACGCGCCAAAAATTGCGGGGGCGAACGTTGGGAGGCTTCGGCGCGTGCTCAAATGCGCGCGCGCAGCGGCTAACACACACGCTTCGATATAAAACCTTTTTTTATATCCGCTCCGTAAAAATAAAATCGAACTACACACGCAGTTCCGTTTGACGTTCGATATTTAAATTTGAAAATTTTAAATTCGAACTAGTGCGGTGCCAATGACACGAATCTATGTTTTATGAATGGAGTGCAATAGGAAGTGACGTCATGCGTAGTGTTGTGACCGTGTTCGTACGGTGGGCGCTGATTTGTTGACAATGTGCGGCCATTAGAGAGAAAGGTGAGTGTAATTTGAGTTAATTATTAAGTATAATTAAGACTAATTGACAACAAATTATTTGGTTAACAATAATAACACAAAATATAAGTGTTATGGCCTCTTTTACCATCTGTCAAGTAGGCTAACCGTTCACCTCGGATAATGGAGCTGATATACCTTTGTTTGAGCTAGAGCTGATATAATAAATGCAGTAAATCGAGTGCATAATTTAATAAAACATAAAATTATTTCTAAAAGTAACTAACACTTTACTCGTAGTTGGTGAAAGAGGCCCTAAGTGAATACATTATACTAAATAATTGTACTTAAATAAAATTAAGCGGTGAAGTTACGGTTATTTAAGAACAATTTTAATTATGTTTGTGTTATAAATAGGTACAAATACATACAATTTTTTTATATATTATATCTTTTTTAAGTTAAACTTATTTTTGTGATTTTTAATTGTATACTTTTTTACCTTAAGATAGCATCAACTTTTTTCCTGAAGCATTGTTCTCAATATCTTCTCTCCTTATATGTTTTTCATAATAAGTATTATTTCACAATTACAAAAACTATCTCAGTTTAAAATTTGAAAGATTCAATTGTTACTTTACCTCACACAGCACACTCACCTTGCGAAGGTACATCCCTACTGAACCATAGTGCTTAGCGCAGTACTCCTAATTACGAGATAAATTAATTAGTCGAGATGCATTAAACGGATATTATCAGGTTAATAATGAATCGAATAACGTAGATAAACAATAATAATTATCAAAGGAATTTTTTTTTTTTTTTTTTAAATATTACTGTAGAGATTTAGTAGCCAATCTCAACTTGTTCCTTTACTTTTTTTATGCTAGGGCTAAGACAGGCTAACGGTCCACTTGATGGTAGGTGGCTACCGTCGCCTATAATACAAGCAACGTCACAGGTGTTGCAAGTGCCCTGCCGAGCATAGTAGGGAGTTGGGCTCTGGCATCATTTCGCTCGATTTTATTAAAATTCCTATTTTATAATTACCAGGAATTTACCTAATTTACATGAGCAACAAGTTTCATCAAATATTGTATGGGATTTGTGCGGGTACTAGTGTCCAATTATATACACACATTCTCATTATCCTCCTTAGTCTTAGGTAGGCATTGCACTCTTGCCTATCAATGTTGCACATCAAACTACTACAACATGGAACCCGCGTGCCATACAAAACACTACGAATTTTATCGAACATTTTAAAGTGACATATGCGTACAGCATGAACTGTCATTTAAAACAAAACAAACATAATAAAAAGTACGTAATTTAAAGAAAATGTGACTTTACGTCAACCCATTAGAGTTTAAAATGATATAGTAGAAGTTGATCGTTACTACCTTTTACCATTGACGCGTGAAGGCAAGAGTCCGCCATGATTCTGTCAAAGGCGTTCTTTTTATGTGCCGCTTTGGCATTTGTGACGCAAATTCCATTGTAGTATTTCAATGATGTTGCATGCAAACTACCAACGTGGGTGTTCATAATAGGCCGAATGTCATGACATTTCGAAACGCCTGCAGAGTATAATAAACTTCATTATAAAATACAACTAATTAATGAGATAATACAGTGTAAAATTAAACGATAACAAATTTTACAAGTTTTAACGTTAGGTCATAGTTTAGTAAACTAGTAAATTTGAATATATTTAGCATACAATGAAAGTTGGAGTCATAAATGCAAATATATTTAATGTGTGTGTGTGTGTGTGTGTGTGCAACGATGGATGTTTTGCGATCTTTTCCTCACATTGCAGTGTTGGATGATGAAGTTCAGTTTGTCTGAAAGTAGGAATTATTCAAGACCTACATATTATGTAGACTATATGTATCTCTACATTGTAGAGGGTAAAAAAATATACTTAGTTTTGAAAAACAACTCGGTGTAATATTGAATTTTCCTTAATATTTTGACGAATATTTCATTTACTAGCTGGTGCCCGCGATTTGGTCCGCGTTGAAAAATGAAAAATATAACACCTAAGAAAATATATGAATAATTTATTGATATGACGACGGTGGCGCCGCCATAATTTTTTATATTTTTAGATGACGTAAACAGTACTTTTTTTTCTCGATAAAAGATACCTTCCTTTATTTCTGATAACGTGAAACAGACAGACAGACAGTCTAGTGTTGCAGTAACTACGTCCACTTAAGTGGACCGTTCGGATGCTTGCTACGTTTTATTATAGAAAATACCAAAGAAATATGTTTAACGGTTTATTATTGACTAACAATACAATAAAAAGCAACGAATCTTTTAAACATAAAAACCTATTCAGATTATATCAATAAGTTTATACAATGTCCTTAAGGTTCAGTTCGAACCAGCCGCGTTTCGGTGTGAACTGACCCTTATTTAAAGTAGTTTATTTCGAGATACGCTTAATTGGGTAATTACTTGCTTAATGCCACCTAATTTCACTAAAACGATGAATGAGGTGATAGTGAATTGAACTGATACGATCTGGAACTTGATTAGCGGTTTACAAATTAGTGTCAATACGCAATGAGTAGGTAACACCTACGTTTATTCCGTAATATTTTTATAAGTAGAAATAGACCATTGGGCGTTATCAACCATTTAGTTTGTCTTCATCACGTGGCGATTTAAGAATACATTTAAGAATTTAAGATTAAGAACGATTTAAGAAAAGAAGCGTTATTTAATTCATCTTTATTTATTAACATATTATAAAGCAAATATCTCCGCCGCATCTGTCTGTCTATCTGTTCGCGGTAAACTTAAAAATTACTGCACCGATTTTCATGCAGTTTTCACCAATGGATAGAGTGGTTCTCGGAGAAGATTTTAGTATATCATTTACAAAGTTACGCGGGCAAAGTCGCGGGCAGCAGCTAGTTTATTAATAACTTGCTGTTGCACGCGACATCGTCCGTCTAACTTTTTTTTATATAATATAGCCTATGTTACTCGCTGATAATATAGCTTCCCAATAGTGAAAGAATTTTTCAAATCGCCCTTTTGTTTTTGAGTTTATCCATTACAAACATATAAAAATACAAATCTTCTCTCTTTATAATATTACTAGTTGTGTGCCTGCGACTTCGTCCGCGTTCTGAATGAAAGTTACCATAAGTCCTTTCTGGTGTCCGAGACAACGTGTATGCAAAATTTCATGGTGATCGGTTATTTATTTGATTTTATTTCTGTTTTCACTTATGGAAAGAGGGACCAATGGGGAAGGTTCGTTTGCCCCTCTTTCCAACGGGGAAGGACAAACGGGTATACGCGCGTTAGTATCGCGTTTTAAGCTAATTTGAATCGACACAAACGCAATAATCGGCATCTACGGCGCCGAATACGCGCGTTCCTGAAACGCGCGTCGTCTGCGCGTGTAAATACGTCGTGTGCTATCGGCCTAAGAGTTCAACATGCAAAATGCAGCTAGAAGGTAAATAAATTATTTAAATCCCACTCGCATAGTTGGCGATGTAGGTAGGTCGATATCAAACAGGGAAGACAAAGTTTCTCACAGTTCACACATCAATTTTCGAATGAATTTTAAGTTGTTGAAGTATAACAAACTTGTCTCTTAACTTAAACTGTAAAATAAAATCGTAAGTGTAGATTAATTTTATTGCAACTAAATATAAGAAAATCTATGGGAATCGAACCTGGGACCCCTGAGACAGCGTTAACGCAACAATTTTCACTAATCATGTTCATGACTCTTGTCAACAGGTAATAACAATAATAGAAAATCGCGTGCAACGGCTAGTATCTATACTTCTATCAAAACTTCTATACTAATATTATAAATCGTCGCGGGCACCAGTTTAGTAATTATTAATCAATCAATCAATACTAATAATAAATCTGTAAGTGTAGGTATTGTATGTATGTATGTATGTTCCCCCATAACTCTTAAACGAATCAACTGATTTTTATGAAACTTGGCAGATAAACATTTAGACGTTGAGGACACAGGATAGGCTGCTTTTTTCTTTTTCAAAGCGGACGAAGTCGCGGGCACCAGCTAGTAATATAATAAAATCACTGCCACCGATCCACTCAGCTCACTTCTAAAGGATTTTAATACTAATTTCACTAATGGATAAACAGGATAGGTTTGTCTATATAATTTGCAGAAACAAATTTGCATCCTTGCGAAGTTGGGGGCGAGTCGCTAGTGATATTATAATCATTTGATTTAACCAGTAGCTAGTTTTAGGAGTGACATTCTTGTGTTTTGCTAAAATTTCACATTTGCATTGGTATAGGTACCTATATAAATT
The DNA here is from genome assembly GCA_945859745.1 of Synanthedon formicaeformis. Lineage (NCBI taxonomy): Eukaryota > Metazoa > Arthropoda > Insecta > Lepidoptera > Sesiidae > Synanthedon > Synanthedon formicaeformis. Next base: position 1,888,125 of record OX243975.1, read on the forward strand.
TAGATGCCGGTATTTATGATTGATTGTAGGAATCAATACGAGATGCGATGATATTGACCATATGTCTGTGGGAGAAAATTAAATATGTTCCGGAAGACAAATGAGTTGTTTGATAATATTTTAAAACAATTCAATGAGAATGTTTATGCTTTGTTGACTGACAGAGTATGGACTTATATTCATTCATGTGGGCGCATGCGACTGACGAAACTGGCCGTTTTGACATGACACGAAGTTAAGTTATTGTGGAGTGTGAAAGTAAAAATAATAAAATAAGACATCTAGAAAGGTCACTTGTGTCGTTCATTGTAAAAGTGGTGTAACTCCCTATTTTTAAAACCATCTTTTCTTGCCTAATGGTATCACATTTAGTCATAACTTTCAATATAAAAGTGAAGTAACTCAAATAGTTGCATTAAAATCCCATACATGTAAACAATGAATGAATGCTTATATTTTTTTTCCTACACCATAATTCGCAAAAAGCTCTTTATTCCAAGATTCAGTGACAAGGAGATAGTTCACTTTTACAATGAACGACACACTTGTGTTCTTACTGTGACGGTAACCACTTACTTTCAAGTCTGTCGTCAGTCTGCCTGACAATATTACTACCATCTATCATAATAGATAACATAAAATATACTTAAATTCTGTCACTTAAAGAGTAGTTTAATTTCTAAACTTCACATAAAAAAGTGACCACAACTGCCAATACCTTAGTGTCTAAGTAATATCTGCCACCGTCATATATTTCAACATATTATTATGAATGTTTTTTAAGTAAGGAATATAGTTCATAAATGTAGTTCCATAGGCTGCTTATTACATAGGTTGCTCTGTATCTCAATAATCCTGCCTGTATACAAATGCTAGGTTTATGTTTATAGACACAGTATAGATATTTACAAGACGTTAATACTAAACGTCTTGTCGCCAAAAATTCACAGACAGATGTTAATTTGCATAAAGTATCACGCGCGATAATTATGATGATCTTATTGTGAAGCCGCCTCCACAGAATTCTAGCATAGCGGCGACCCGACCGCAGGCGGGCACGGGCGGGTGGGTATGCGCCCACGCACTAGTGTGAATGGGCCACATACTATCTGAATGAAACCCGCTAATGTTGGGATTATCTTTACCTTTAGTTTAAGCGCAAGATTGTAGTTCCTGGCGATTTTTTACACATTTTATATGACATTGTTATAAAAAAATATAGAGCCCTTTACACCATACAATTTAAATAAATATCTTAGAGACACCGGTACATAGAAATCATTGGATACGCCCAAGAAAATAAATTCAAGCGGTCTTGCACCACCGCGACGACGAGAGTCGCATGATGCAGCCAACCCCGTTCGCACTTTATTATATGCTGTCGTGAAAAATTGCATCTGTGCTTACAAAAAACTAAACTGCACCCCCCAAGCTACCCCCGGGTGAATTCTGAATTCTGAATCGATTGTACAATACGTGCTTCCTTTCTGTAACATGCTGTATATACTAGAAATAATTCAAAAGTAATAATAATAATGTAAAAATACTGTACATAGTAATTTTTTAACTGGATATGAATGAGAAATTGTTTAACCCAAAGCCATGCATTCTCATAATTTTTTTATAAGTAAATGAATAATTTCTTTACCCATCTGATAAGTAATTCAGGTCAGAAGCGTATACTTAAAATATTACAATTAGTTAAATGAAAAATCAATAAATAAATAAATGAAAATCAGCGCTGAAGGTGCTTGTCCAGCATCTCAACACAATGCTGAGCCAGTATCCAATTCACTGCCATCTATTACCTGTTTTTTTATTAATTTCCGTCTTGTGGTTTTTGTATGTTTGTGTCTTTTGAAAATAAAAATAAAATGCCTGCCTACAATACAATATTAAAGTGAGGGCTCATAAATTTAGCGAAACTACTTACTAACCGGTCCAACATTTATTTTTTGAGGACTCTCATGCTTCTGCCATGCCTACTGGTTAAATGAAAAATCATTTATAAACAAATACCTATCTATTTTTTTCAAATATTTTTATCGTGCTCGTAAACATAATAAAAAACCAGTATATAACAACAAGTTTATGCAAAAAAGTGCCATTTTTGGAGTAGACACAATTTATTATGAAGTTTTTTGACCAATATTTATTTTATATCCATTCTGTGTATGTATGTTAATTTAATTCATAAATTGCTTAAAGACAATTTATAGGATATGCTTTAGTATAAATTGTATGTTTATATGTGTAGGTATATAGGAGGTACTAAAATTATTTAAATATTTGGTCTTATTATTTGGAATTAGAATTTTTAACATTCGCGGATAGGGATGCGGATTTTAATATTTTTTTTAATATATTTAATTTTTAAGTGCGGAAATAAATGAATATTCTATGGTCTGAAAAAAAAAACTATTTGGCCTGCAACTGCATTTGAGCTCTAATTTTTGTTACGAGTATCCCAGTATCTTGGTTGTTTTCGAACTGGTTCAAATTGTCCGCTGAAGTCAGGTCTCTTGGCAGCCTCTAACATAGTGGTTTTATTTTCTATCTAAGTAATAGGATTTCCACAGACTGCAATGGTGTTTTAATTTGTATTTAATTTGTAATGGATGGACCCGATTAGCTAAAGATCGAGCAAGGTGAAAAATCTTTAGAGGTGGAATTCGTCGTAGGACAAGCTGTTAGGACCAACGCAAATTGGATGACGGCATGGAAAAGTATATTTAAATTTTTTCATAGTATTTTGTACCTTAAATGCTTTTAATAGAATTTAAATTTCATTTTATATGCTACGGCGGAATGTCCGGTAGAAAATAATATGAAGATATTTAAATACTTCGCTGTGCCGCCCACCAATTTGCGCCGGCTTGTCCTAGGACAATGTCCCCTTCTAAAGATTTCCGTGTTGCTCGATCTTTGGCATATCCGGTCCGTCCATTACAAATACAAATTCCTATATATAAATATTTATATGTCCGCAGTGAAACCTTAGTTTCAGTGACCTTAGCCGCAGTGAGCTGACGCACATTGGAGGACGGCACGGCAAAGTATTAACCCGGCGTCATGGGGGTTGGGTCAAAATTACACGACACGTTTTATTTAGCCAGTGTTCTCAGCATTAGCCACTCTTCTCAGTAGCTGGAGATTGAGAACTGAAGTTTTGTGATAAAATAACCTCTCGTATCTCCTAAACCTTTACATAATAAAGCTATCCTCATAAAAATATTAATTGATTTTTTTTATAAATATAGAAATATGCGAGTTTTGTGATAAAATAACCTCTCGTATCTCCTAAACCTTTACATAATAAAGCTATCCTCATAAAAATATTAATTGATTTTTTTTATAAATATAGAAATATGCGAGTTTGAAATTGTGGGTCATAATGACCCACCCCCACGTCCGTGTAGTAATTTTCCACCCCCATGACGCCGGGTTAAATTTTTTCATTGTAGCTTTTAATTTTTGCCGTCCTCTAATTTGCGCCAGCCCTAACAGCTCTTGTCATAGAAATTCTTGAATACATAGTCGGGTCATCAAAATGTGCAAACAATAATCACTGATACAATGTTATAATTTATGTGATTTGAATACCGCACAATCGCGAAATTATCTAAACTGTATCATAAGGGAAATATTATTACCGTATTAAATACATGTACAATACGGAGGCATAATTTTGTGTCATTGGGAGTTCATTTTGTGGGTTCGGATTTTAGCACCCACGCACAGTGTAGGCGCTAACATTCGCTCTAACTTCACTTTCCAATTTTATCCGCCAACGAACACACGATAATTCCAATGTGAAGTTAGGCGACAATTTTATGTAGGTGTGAAATATATTCGTTGAATATTTTATTACTATGTACGTACACCTGTGTTCATACAGGTTTTGGAGCCATCCGTATATTGGATGGAGGTTTATTCTAAATGTATTGTTCTATATTGTATTCGTTGGTAAAGTATAGATTGTTGAAGATTCTTGATTCTTGACGAGATCTACCGTGAAGTGCACCGTCACCCCGTACCTATATCGTTTTTTTTTTTTTCAATAATGGTCGAGTGGTTTAGGTGCTTCCCTTAACTCTCTAACTAAGTTCGATTCCCGACAGGCCATCTTTGCACATAAACTTTTTAGAGTTGTCTCTGCTCCTACCTCTTATAATTATGGTTATCCCATAACAATAAAATTGGTGTGTTAATCTTGGCGATTGAATTATTCATTTTAGACTAACTGGTGCCAGCGACTTCGTCCGCGTTTAGGGATGTATATTCAGCCAATAAGTGTAGGCAAGTTAGAGAACAAAGTAAACTTCACGTACAAACGATCGTAAAAAGCTTCAGTAAGTAAGTTGAGTGTTCAGTTGTTTTGCACTTTTGAATGTGTTAATCGACTTATGCGGCCGACTGTACATACAAAAATACAAACTTTACCTCTTCATATTATTAGGTATAGATTATCTTCTATTTAAGTCCAATGAAACTGTATTAAATTTCGATTTAGCACTTTTGAATTGCATTGAAAGGAGCAGTATGTATGTATAGGTAATTTTATCACAATTCCTTGAACGTCCTTCCAATAAACATACAAGAGGATACTCGTTAGTGCATTTAACCGGAGAAGCATTCAGGGAATCGTTGGTAAAAACAAAGTATTGGACTCCAATCGATCGCATCATGTCATCGACCCGCGAGACGTGGGAATTCAACTGAGATGACATTACCGACAGCATTATTACCTTTTTACTGTTCGCATTACCAATTTGTTTTCAACTCTCGATTTGGACGAATAACTGAAAACATTCATGCATTAACACAAACCGATACACTCAAATTAATCGCCTGGAAAAATATAATTATGCAAACACGAGTTAAGTACCTATTCTTGGCACATTCAGCTTATTTTATGTAGTAATAGGAGATTCAAATTTATGCTGCTTCCACCAATGGATAGAGTGGTTCTCGAGGAAGGTTTTAGTATATAATTTACAAAGTTACGCGGGCGAAGTCGCGGGCAGCAGCTAGTTATGAATAAGTATAAAAAGTTTAAATATTTTTATTATTTACTAGCTGCTGCCCGCGACTTCGCCCGCGGTAAATTATATACAACATTCCTCCAGAACCACTCTATCCATTGGTGAAAACAGCATGAAAATTGGTGCAGTAGTTTTTGAGTTTTTTCGAACAAACAGACAGACGCGGCGTAGAACTTTGTTTCGTAATATGTAAGGATACTGTTTACATTTCTTTAATTTTGAAAGGACTATGAGCCGATTATTTAATTCCCACGCCCGAAACAAAAACGGGGTGTTATAAGTTTGTCGTGTGTGCCTGTGGCATCTAAGCTCCCAAACTAATGGAACCTATTTTTATCAGTTAGATCCGATGATCGGTATTGTTCTTAGCTTAAATTTGTAAAGATCAGTGCAGACGTTTGAAGATAATCACTCCATTTTCTAGTTAACGAAGGAATTTCACTAACTGTTCGATTGATGTGAATTTGGTATACTGTTACTTCGGTGGTATTTTCATGTCATGGCAACCTTGAATTTATGCTTCAGCATCAAGTAGTCTGCTGCGGGACACCCCTCAGCAACTTACAGCATATATAGCGTGTTTGTAGTTTACAATTTTAATTTTAGCTTCTAAGACATACTCGTATAAGAGAATCAATACGTTAGGACTTCAACAATCAAGTAGATTGATTAGCTTGTCTGCCACACCTCCACTTATTTTGTATTGAATCCTACTTTATAGTCGGTATGCTTCTGTTATATGTTTAGTAATAAAAAAAGGAATGACTTTGTAATTTAAAAACATTACAATGGTGTGCGATACAATGCGTAGGTATATGCTATTCGTCTGCTTCATTGTGAGATATTGTGCCTACGTTAGGAGTATGTTAGAACGGTAAACATTATTAATGATTCTGGATAAACAAATGCTTATTTATCGGAATGCGCTTTCGTAATTCAACGATCCACGCCTGTGGGAAATTGTCGGGAACGCGAGATTTACATATTGATGATTCAATAAGTTTTTACTATGTCTTTGCGCGTGGGCGCGGTTTTATTTCATTGAATGATGTCCTACACTTAAGTGAGACATTTTGGTAATACATAGAAATAGGTATCTATGGAAATCGCCACTTTATTATTGAACTAGCTGGTGTCCGCGACTTCGTCCGCGTTCTCTATAGCCTATAGCCTTCCTCGATAAATGGATTATCCAACACAAAAAGATTTTTTCAATTAGAACTAGTAGTTCCTGAGATTAACGCGAACAACCAAACAAACAAACTCTTCAGCTTTATATATCGGTATAGATATAGATTAGGAATGGTTGCCCATGTCTTCTTTTGTTTCTAAAGCCTCGTGATAACCTATAGTGGATATTCCCGGTGATAAGTCGATTCGCCGGGCGAGTTCCACATACTCCCTCGCCGATTGTAAATGTGATTTTCCGCTGAAAAAAGGCTTAATTGACTGGGCAGTCTATTTCCCTTCATCCATATTCGTAGGTAACTGAAATTACTTAACCAGTTGCAAGAGAAGAATTTTTTTTCGCTGTTTGGTAACTAGCTGTGAGATAGGAATTAATACTCCACTTTTGTAGAAGTAACCATGCCGTTATAGGAAGATCCCTATAAAATATGCAATGTGATATTGTATTTTGGTGAGTGAGTAATGCTAGGGATACACGACGACACTTGACACTAGACACTCAGTGTATACATCGACTGTCTATGTGTGTCCACTGCAGCGACACTTAGTTGCAGATGTAGTGTCGGTGTCGCTCACTCAGTGTGTGTCCGTGTTGCAGCCGTGGAGACAGGACGTGCGCGTAGACAGCCAATACACTTGAACTACGACTCTAGATGTATACACAAATGTACACAAAAAATTGCTTACCGTATGGAGCAATCGACACTAGTTTTGACATTTGTGTCGAGTGTCAGTCATTGTGTATCTGGCGCTTTAGGGATGACAGAACTCATTCTCCTACCCCTTCTTATTCATTATCCTGTATACTGTAGATACTTCCCAAGAGTGAAGAGGCGACATGTAAGCCGAATTTTACATAAAAAAAAACATAACATTATGTCACTTAATGATCATATCACATTCGAACGACCGAGGCTCCATTCAATAGTAGTTACACCTACGTTTTCATTCATAAACAGATTTTTAGGCCGATATATCTTATACAGGGCCCACAACGCATTAGCATAGCCATTCAAGTGAGTAGGTAAATGTTGCCACTATCTATGAAACTATGCAATGGAGGTTTTTACCTACAAATATTTTGCTTTTTCCTAAATAAAAATCTTTTTTACTATATCTATCTATACCCATTTTGAATTATCAGCGAGTACATAGGTCATATTTTATAAAGTTACGCGAGTGAAGACGCGTGCAACAGCTAGTAATATTATAAAGAGATGAGTAACTATGTTTGTTTGTAGGAAGTCATCTTCGAAACTACTCATCCAATTTAAAAAATCTTTTACCAATTGTTAGAATAGAATTTCAGGATAAAAATAGGCTAAATATTCCAAATGTGGCACCAGCTATCTAAAAATAAAGATAAGCCTCTTGGCAAAAGTATAATGTCAGGAGTCATTTATTTTCCAACACGGACAAAGTCGCGGGCACCAACTAGTATGAAATAAAGTCGTCTATGCCTCTGTCCATTTCTTCTTCTCCTTCTTCTAGACCATCCAACGGCTTTTGATATGGATTCCACCAATGAAAAGAGCAAGTCTCGACTCTCTCGACACTGTTCTAACTATGGATCATGTAGGTATATCATTCCGAAAATCTTTTTGATCTTTAATTAAATCTTTTACTCAAAGGAGATCCATGTAAAAGCGGTTTTTTTCTCACGGAAAGGATGTCCAATAAATCTGGGACATCTTTTTAAAAAAGCGCGCACATAAAACACGGGTTGGTTTTTGTTATTTTATAATGTAACGAGCTATTGAAAATTGATTGCGTAAAATTAAAAACGTAGGAACCAATTCATTTTGAACTATTCTGTCGTAAGAGCTTCTACTATGAACTTTTCTATTTAATATTCAACGCGTGGGTTTTTACATTAACTTAGAATGTATTACCGTTGATAACAAAATACTTATCGGTACGAATATTAATAATGTGGTTTGAATTAAAAATGATCGATGATTGTGGCGTGCTGGTTTGGTAATTTGGTAATTAAGGCACAAAGTAACTGCAAAAGAGAAAAATCTTTGAAGGCATAGATCTCCTAAACGAGTGGTTCATAATTTTGTTAACTGCAATTAAAAATTATACACAATAATTAGCAGTATTTAAAAATTATAAAGAATAATTTTCAATTACAGCTTGTTGGTTACAGAGCTTGAAGTCTTTAGGCCACCATTCACGAGCACTCCATTTGGCAGCACTCCACTCCATCTACTCCTTTATGCGTTATCTCATCGTGAATGTAAAAAACCACATGAATTTTGTATGATAAGAATTCGGATGTCGTCTACCGATGTCGTGATGGAGTGGAGCGCTGCCAAATGGAGTGCCCGTGAGTGGTGGCCATAAGGCTCAGCGTCCATTATCGGCATCGGCAAGGAAAAGGATCCATCGGCATCCTTAAATGCAAGCGCACACTGTCGGAAAGTATGCCTTGGCATGTCCTTAAGCATGCCGAAGCGTTTCGACATCGTATTTGTAAGCTCGCGTCTCTTCGCGTTCTCTTCAGAGCAAGCTATCCCCGAGCGTTGCCTCGGCGTGCCGAAGAATGCCGAAGCATCCCAAAGCTTCCTCAAGGCTGCCGACGCGGCAGCCTCAAGCGTACCGAAGCGGTATTTTTGTTACTACGACCATATATATTTGAAATTGCTACTTTATTGCAATGACGTTAATGTATATTATTATTCACCACCTAAAATCCTCAGTCGTGCCGATGCTGATAAAATAGGCGCCGAGCCTAATTAATAATTATGTTAAAACGTGACTATTTTCTAAGAGTCAGTCTTCAAGTCTTTGGGCTGGGTTTTAATTTGTATCTTAGTCTGTATTTACTTAAATTGAAGAATTATTGTTTCGTATATTGTTAGCAATGTTCTCGTGAAAGCCTCTTTAAAAATGCCAAACCAGTTCAACTTTGATTCAACTCCATATGTACACTATAATTAGCGTGTAACAAAAGCAATAATAAATAATGTTTTACAATGTGTGAATTGTCGAACAATACGTTTACATACATGTAGGTAGTCCATTGTAATTATTGCGTGTCGTAATATTCATTCAAATAGTATCTGGTGCATATAATGACGTCATAAAACTGTAATTCTGCGCGCGGTGAACGCAACCGAAGCATGTAATGAAAATCCACTATAACCTATATGTTGTTGGCTTCCACTAGTTTTAGGATCACTAACCACAAAGTTAAAATAAATTTTAAAGTTTAATGGTACATACGTTTTTGTTGAATAAATAAATAATAGGATGTGTTGATAATATGAATTTGACATATTTGATACTTTTATCCTGGATTAAAAATACTATCCGAGGGATAGTACTTTTAATCCTGGATAAAAATACTATTCCGAGGAATAGTCCCAAAAATATGAAAAGTTCGGCGCCACTGTCAGGCGTTAACTATTTGGTTGTTATGTATTTCTTATTTTTAAACGCGGACAAAGTCACAAGAACCAGCCTGTCTCTAAAAACTACTGAATGGATTTCAATGAAACTTTACAAAAATATAGCTTATACATCAGAATAAGAGATAGGCTATATAAGACATAATAAAAAGCAAACGAAGTCGCGGGCACCAGCTAGTAATATTATAAATGCAAAACTTTGTATGTTTGTTACTCAATCATGCAAAAACGGCTAAACGGATTTGGATGAAATTTGGCACATAGATAGGTAGTTTATTACATGGATTAATATATATGATACCTTTGATCCTGGAAGAATGTTAGGTTTCTGTGGGATTTTCAAAATGCTAAGATACAGCGCGTACCTACGAAGTCTCGGGCACAGCTGAGTAATAAATAAATTATAATAATAAATGTGTCTTTTATAGTAGCATTCTATACTAAATCTTTAGTAATATACCAAATCAATTAAAAATATATTGGTTTACTAAGATCTCTCAGAAACAGCGTCTCATTTTTGTTATTATGACGCCTACGATATTTATTATAGCAATGAACTAAGCACATCGATAAAATATTGTCTCTTTTGTCCCAGGCGTTTAAAATATTCGGTTGCAATATTATAAGGTTAAAGTTTAGAAAAGAGATAAGAACAATCAAAACTTTATATTTTTATTTTTTATATTACCTATTGTATATTAACTTACTCATATATAAATATAAAAACTCGTACAAAGATATAAATAAACCTTCTAAAATAGATAAATATATATCTATTTATATTATGATAATGAAAATTAGGTATCCTAGATACTAATGAACTAAATGAAATTATGAAATTCTGTATGAAATTAAAGATAAAATTAATATATTTAATTAATAGACTTAGGGCTTCTTTCACAAACTACAAGTAAAGTGCTGATTAGTTACTTTTAGAAAACATTTTCTGTTATATTGAATTATGCACTCGGTTTACTGCATCATTTGATAGCCGATTTTTTTAAATTATTTTCTATTTAATGTTTGGGACGTTTACCGTACAAACAAAGGTATATTAGCTGCATTATCCCCGGTTACCGGTGACTTTAAATGACAGTTTGGCCTACTTGACGTTTGTGAAACAGGCGCTTAGAATTGACATTCAAAGAAGTATATTATAAGTTCTTAGTATACTATGTAGTATAAACGGTAATTGGTAGCACTTACAACTGAAATATAATGTGGGTTTATTAAGATTTTTGGAATTTAATGCTTAAAAATCTATATTCATATACTCGTATTATAGCCCGGGGTATGAAAATTTATATATGAAAATAAAATTTAGTAAAATCAAAATTTGTCACATGGTATGCGTTACATTCTATTTTATAATATTTTAGAATATCGTATTTTGAATGTATTTTATGATCGTTCGTAAGGAGTAAACTCCAGTCGTGCGTCGGAGCTGACTCACATACTTTTTTTTATTAAGATGGACAGCCAGACTGACGTTCCACTTAATGGTAGGTGGCAACCGTCGCCAAAGGCACAGGTGTTGCAAGTGCGCTGTAATAATTCTAAGGGTAGGGATTAGGAAGGGATAAAGAAAAAGGCTCTTTACATTAACACCATTACCTTAACTCACTTACCGAAACAGAACCAGTGCACAAGCTATTATTTCACTGTGATCTTCTCTAAGGTTAGCTCGTGCTCTGGCACTACTTTTAAAACCAGACCAGACCCAACCTTGAATTGTTTATTTCCAATGTTGACCCTGTGGGAATTGAACCCAAGACCCTGCTGAGACAGAGCGTCAAGGCAAGCGCCCTAACCACTCATTAATTCTTATTGAAATCTAATCAAGTAGTCAGCTTTATTGAAAAACCTTAAAGTAAATGAATTGGTAACTTAGAGATACCTATTTTATAATCTTATTGATTAAAACTTAACTTATTTCTAAGTATTCTAGATTGGCTGTTGCACATACACATATCTTAGCATCTAGATAGGTCTGGTAAACTTTTCTGCTTGCAGTAGGCGTACGATGAAGGCCAAGCCTTGAATCCGACTTTGTCGTAGATACGTTTCGCACACCTGACGTCATCAGCCAAATCAACGTTCAAAAATTCTGGAAACATAAATATTCAGATTGAAATTAGTTAAGTATATAATAGTATTTTACATAAATTGCGGACCTTTTGTTAGTATTGAAAGCACTGACCGTAATAAGCACTGGACTGGCTGTCCCATACAAATTAAGATAATTTCGTGTACCATTTTGAACCTTACCGCCGTACGAAAGTACTGAGAACTAATTTTGACGTTTGCGTATTTTTTCCAGAGATAAGAATAATAGTGTCTGCGGACATCACTAGTTTTAGTTCCATCATCCATGTACTTACGCTCCATAGCCTACAGCGCCAAAATGACGTTTTTCAAATAGACATAAGAATAATTTGACAGCAGCCTGTCCAGTGCTTATACAGGTCAGTGATTGAAAGTATAAAAATAATTCCAAATTCAAAAATTCACCAACAATTTTATATGTCCACTACACAGAGTTTCACAATCATAAATAGAGCTGCTCGCCTGGCAGCATTAACCAACTTCTTACGGAAGACCACAGTGGAATAATAGCATATGTACTGTAATGTTTCGGTAAGTGAATAAGGGATGCCAGAGCCCATACTCCATCTTGTGCTTATTCCTCATCCTTAATCTTTCTATGGTCAGCGACACCTGTTGTGTTGCTTGTATATAGGCGCCAGTAGGTATGTCTGATCGTTTCTTTGTTCGTACAATCACTACATATTATAAAACAAAGTCCTCCACCGCGTCTGTCTGTTTTCATCACTGGATAGAGTGGTTTTCGAGGAAGGTTTTAGTAGTATATAATTTACAAAGTTACACGAGCGAAGTCGCGGGCAGCAGCTAGTAATCGATATTTATAGAAAACAAAAAAAATATTTTTTAAAAAATGAACGAAAATTAAACCTTAACAGTCATTGTAAAGTAATCTTAAAAGCTTTCATTCCATTACATTCTGACTTATTAGCAACCCTGATGTGTGGTTGTGTTCAGGTGATAGCTTTGCCATAAAAAATAAAAATTAAATATTTTTAAAATTTACCTTCGCATTTCATGTTACAATGACCCCCTTTTCTCCCCTTCTTGCACCAATCCTTGTTATTTATCTGAAATCAAATTAGTACTTTTACTGTACCTGCGCAGGCTATCGATCTACGATCGTATTTTTGACGTAAATTCCTCTTCTTTTTATCTACACAGCACCATCTAGTTCCACAGTAAGCAACTAATGCTTGTATTAGGGGTACCAGATTCTTTTGTAAATACATACATATTATAATTATAAATACAAACATCCACGACTCAGATACAAAGGTAAAATGTTGACACATAAACATTTTCCCCTAGCGGGATTTGAACCCGCGACCATTTGGTTAACAGATAGGGTTACTAGCCATAGCCACCAGACCAAACGTGTCGTCAAAAGGATATCAGTTTTGTATGGAGATTAAGGCCTAAGAAATACTGAATACCTACAGCATTACTGAATTTATCGCCATAAATATACTGTTAATTTATATCAAAGAAAATTATGTTTTCAATAATGATCCAAAACTAAAATACCCTTAGATATTTTGGATACTTACTATGTTAGTTTCATTAGGTAAGAGAAGCTTCAGAAGTTAAAATATACTTAACGAATACAAAATATAAATACTACAAACATAGGTTTAAATATAAAAAACTACAAACATTATTAATAAATCGCATCTGAAATATAAGAATTTTAATTAAAACCATGTTTGCTGACAAAATACAAAATCTGTGGTCGTTTATTCGCAGTACAGCTGAAATTCTGCATTCGTAACGCAATGCGTTCTTTAAACAGAAGGACGTAAAGTATTTTTCTATTATTAATTATGCATTTAAATATTGTCGCCTTTCTTAACTGTCCTGTATATATTTAAAACTAAATTTTATTTATAGGTTTACTTTTGACTCTTATCACAGAAAAACGATTTGAATGAAAGGACATTTTTAATTTACACTAAAAAATTTGGTAATAAAAGTCTTTCTAAATTGCAGTAATTTCCCGTAAATATTTCAGATTTTGTAAATGTTTTTCGTACTTTCAAGCTATTGCCATTATCAAACTACACGATATTTTCTCAGTAACATCTATAATTTCTTCTTTAGTACAAACTTTAAAAAGAAAATAATAAAAAATACTGATGGCCCGATCTCCATACAACAGTTTATTATTTATTGAGAACTTGTACATTTTAAAATTTAATATCAAATATTTATGATTATCAACAAAATAAAATAATATAATAACAATGATACAGATATCTGTGTAATCCGCAAAAATCAGTTAAATCCATATTAATTTGCTTGTAAAATTTGTAAAGTACTTGCGGCATGGCGATTAATACCGCTATATACCGACAAGTTTAATGAGAGCCAATAATTCAACATGATCCAGTCCAGTTGAAAATGTTCCGCCATCGACATTGCACCGCAATCAAACCGATTTTATAGAACATGTTAATTAACCCTTACATATAAAACAAAGTCCTCCGCCGCGTCTGTTCGCGATAAACTCAAAAACTACTGCACCGATTTTCATGTTGTTTTCATCAATGGATAGAGTGGTTCTCGAGGAAGGTTTTAGTATATAATTCACAAAGTTACGCGGGCGAAGTCGCGGGCAGCAGCTAGTTTAACGAATAACTAAGAGAATTTTGTCCTTATGTCGTAGGTAAAGTTTGAAATTGTCATATTAACAGAAGATCACCGTGAAATAACTGCACGTGTGCTGTTGTGTTTCGGTGAGTGAGTAAGGGATGCAAGAGCCCATTACCCTTTCCCTTCCTTTATCCCTTATCTTACCCCATCCCTTCCTTAGGTATAAACCTTATCCTGTCATTCGTAGGACTGCACGTCAGAATTGAAAACTTGTTACTTACATAAAGCAATACTTGTCTTGAAGCTGAGATACACGACTGGAGTTTACTCCTTACCATCGATAAATAAATAATTCAATAAATACGAACGAACGAATAAATGAAACTAGATATATTCTAGAATACTCGAAAATAGAAACGCATACTGTGTCACAATTTTGATGTTACTCCCATAAATTTACATACCCCGGGTTTATGTCTGAAAATCGATTCACATTCACTGTTTTTTGAAGTAAACTCCAAAAAACAGTGAATGTGCAAGAAGCTCCTTTTTATTTTATTTAATCTCACATAAAAAGAGGAAAAAACTTTCTGTTAAAGTTTAAAAATTTAAACCCAATTTAAAAGTCACTGAGAATTGAAAATGAAAGAACACAAGACAGCTACAAGGATCGCGTGTCGAATAAACGTCACCGTTCGTTCAGATCTTTCCTCGAAATCGACACCCACTGAAATAGTATTGCGGTGCACTTTGTTTCTTTATAGATGGAATAACTTAAGAGTTCGTATAAAGCAAATAAAATTTGCAATTTCACCCGCGTGGCCCCTTGGACATGACAGTGACACAAAATACGTAGAACTACGCACAACATGCGACGGAAGATAGCGCATCTCGCTCAATAAAAATATTATAAGTGCCAAAAGTATTAAATATTAATTATTCGTAAACTACAATGTCAAATGAAAAATTGATACATAGAGCATTAGATAATCTGTAAAGTTAGATTACTAATACACTTTTAGCTTTGTAATGTGTGTCATTTTGAAAATATGTAAAACTAAAATCGATGGAAATGAAAGTTCACTTGGTGATTTTTATCTATCGAGAAAATTTCATTATATTATGTTTTCTGTCCGAGTCTTCACTTTCATTTATAATGTATTTATCTATTTTGAAAAAGTTTTTAAATTGGACTTTGTTTACTTAGATAAAATTCAAATCTAGAGTTGGCTATTTCTCTTTATACGCGCCCTTAAATGGGCTTCGCTTTATAACTTTTATGTGCATCTAACAGAATGTGTTGCTTCAAGAATGTTGTGAATGAATATTCTACGGCTCGCTCGCTGTACAAGAACGAACATTTATATCGCTTGCTGGTCTTCTAAGGTTTCTGCGAAGATTATTTAGTTACAATGTAATTTTTAATAGCAACCCGCCCTCGGTTAAGCACAGATGCAATAATTTCTTGTAAATCACAACATATTATAAAACAACTAGCTGGTGCTCGCCACTTCACCCGCGTTAAAAGTAAGGGATGTGTAGCGCCTGACTAAATGTATAAAGCAATATAACGCCTGACATCTTTGCTGCTATAAAATTTTCAGGGGTTGTATCTTTATTTTTAGTAGATAGTTAGTGCCCGCGACTTCGCCCGCGTCGAAATTATTTAGTAAAACTAAAATTTTTTAATAGATAGGGTGATTCAAGAGGAAGCTCTTGAATCACTATCTATTAAAAAAAACCGCATCAAAATCCGTTAGCATACATAGGAACAGAGAGACGGGAAGCGACTTTGTTTTATACTATGTAGTGATGATAGTGAAGTCCTCCGCCGCGTCTGTCTGTCTGTTCGCGATAAACTCAAAAACTACTGCAGCAATTTTCATGCTGTTTTCACCAATGGATAGAGCGGTTCTCGAGGAAGGTTTTAGTATATAATTTACAAAGTCACTCGGGCGAAGACACGGGCAACAGCTAGTTATTTTAATACAAAAACCTTCCTCGTCTATTAGCTTTTTCCATTAGAGAAAACCGCATCAAAATTCGTTGGGTAGTCTAGAAGATCTAGCTGAGAAACAGAAAGGGGCGTATGGATAAAGATTACTTACTTCACTTACTTTACTTTAATTCTATGCAGCAAAATAGTGCAATGCAATTACGAGGCACGTCTTCGATTTAGTTGTATTAGACGTGTGATTTGCATTGTCACCTGGCGCGTCGTTACGAACGTAGGATGGTGGATCAATTCAGATCTATACTAGGGTGTATACTACACACGATAGTGTTGGGACAAGAACGCAACGCGGGTATCGATAAAACTGTTAATGTACGTTACCGTCGGCCTCCCAGCAGGAAATGCAGTGGAAGCGAAGATATTCTCTATTGGAGACCAGCGGTGACGACAAAGTCCGCGTTACGCGGATCAGGGGGGGTTTGGACGCTTGGCTATCAGCCTATGCCGACAGCCAAGAGTCCAGGATATAAGCTAAATTACTTACCCTAGTCGCGCGTTGCCGCGGTTCACTAAAGTCTTTTCGAAGTTAAGAAAAGGACAGACCAAAATATCGAGCTCAAAAAATCACGTCTCGATCATTACGAATATTTTACGATGTGTATCGTCCAACGGATAACCAACTTCCACCTTTTTTTTTATCTACCGACCTCTTGCAATCGTGTTCACTAAATATATATATATATATATATATATATATATATATATATATATATATATAACTACCTACTTCACTATTCGTGTCAACGAATAAACTCAAAGGCCTATACAATTTTAATAGCAACGACGAGCCGATACTCGAAACATTGTATCGGTTTAAAACAGTTACTAAGTTAAATAGTTTTCAATCACAACTGGTTTCGTACAAGGCCGAAAAAGTAGTCGATCGTAACTGCTTACGAAGCTCCGGTTACGTACGCGGTCTAACTGTACGCACTCACTAACTCAGGAGTTTGAACGTTCGTACGACATTGGTAAAATGTTTTTGCTAAGTTTAATAAATTGTTAATTTCATTGGTTAAATATTTTCCTTTTTTTATGCATGTAATGTTTTTTTTTACATGGTATGAAATGATACTTATAGTTAAACTAGCTGGCGCCCGCGACTTCGTCCGCGTTGAAAAAGAAAAAAGTAGCCTATCCTGTGTCCTGTACGTCTTAATGTTTATCTACCAAGTTTCATGAAAATCAGTTAATTCGTTTAAGAGTTATGGAGGAACATACATACATACAATACCTACACTTACAGATTTATTATTAGTATTGATTGATTAACAGTGCAAACGCATTGCGCTGTTTACTGGAATCATCCTTACACTTACTTAGTACAAATTGAAGTCTCTTTCCGCATCTGTCTGTCTGTCTGTCTGTCTGTATACCCGCTAACTGCTGCTTAACCACCCAGTGGATTTTGATGCAGTCTTCACCATCAGTTAGATAATTTTCCACGGAAGGTAAAACGTAAAAATACGTAATAAGTCTTTATGTAAGTAAAACGGACATAGGATTAGGAAAGGATAGGGGAATGGGCTCTGGCATATCTTAATCACTTTTCGAAACGCAAAAGCACACATACTGTTATTTGTAAATATACTGCTGATCTTTGTAGGATAAAGGGCCTCATGTATTAGGTCGTTAGTCTGCCGCAAGGGTCCTATTAAATAGTATTCAATACTGCCATACAATTCAATAGGTGAATTTTGTAATGAGATACTGTCGTCAAAAGGATTGCTTAGTGTATGACAGAAGAATGCATTGTGTTTTGATAATTTGTCATGAAATGAAATATATTATCGATAAACATTTCCCAACACTATTTTGTAACACTGTGCAAATCGAAGCTACGATTGAAATCAGCCGGCGGTCGGTAAATAACGTCTGCAAGCTAATACTTTCCACTGAAATTGCTAATCCCAAGTCTATAGATAGTCTATGTTCGTCTTAGAGTTTATTAATACGTTTTCTGATAAAGTTAATAAGATATTACGGCGTCCGTTTGCCTAAATAAAACCTTCTAAATATAGAACCAAGTAGGTATTGTTGCTTATTAGAAATCTCGATTCTCTTCAATAAATTTTCACTTTTTCTTTAGAGTAATAAATTACGCTTGTAATTTGAAAGGACAGCTGCCCTCATTAGTTCTTTATTAAGTGATTCTGCCACTTTTTGACAAAAAAAGTTTCAATTCTATTTTCTTTTTCTTTTGTTCTTTAGGGCACTTGCAGCACCTGTGGCGTTGCTTGTGTTATAGGCGACGGTAGCCACCTACCATCTAAACGAAAGTATGAAACGAGTCTGGTGGTCACCATAACCCATGAATGTTTGCAACACATTATCTATTCTGACCTGTGGCCGTTTATTTTGATTTTTTTCACCAATTTCAGTAACTGTGAAAGGATTGGTGCGAACAAAAAATTCTGAAAAGTTTTCTTTTAGTCACAGAGCTTTATCTAAACAGAACGCATCATCGCATACTCGTCACGTTCGACACACAGGGAACGTGCAACGTGCAGTATCGTCCGATCACTAACTTCACTGACCTATATTCATTATTGACGCCACTAAATCTGTAATACGTTTCATCCGTTGGACTTGTGAAATAGAGCGTACATTTTACAATGTAGATTGACTGGGAAGTTTCGCAATAAGACCATTCCTGGCCATTCGCGTTGGTGAGCCTTTTCTAGAAAGGTGGCCTTTAGACTTAATTTTCTTGTTAAACAAGAAACATAGGCATTTTTCACATATCGCTCGACATTTACGCGGCATGTCTGCGAATTTGCGAGACAATATCGCACGACATTTGCTTTGTTAAGGCCGCGTATTCACTAGAAGACATTTGTCCTGCGACTTTGTTGCCCGACACGAATTATACGTGTCCCGCGACCAGCTTTGAATATTGAGGACGCCTATTGTTTTGTGTTCTGCGAGAGTTCCTTCTCGGACGACATACTAATCACTACTGGATAGTGTGAACGGGGTAAATGTGGAGCGATATTGTCCCACGAAGTGTCCGGCAATATGTCTCTGCGACATGTCCCTTAAGAATACGCGGTATTACACTACCCAGCAGTGATTAGTATGTCGCCCGAGAAGGAACAGTGACGAAAAGCGACACGCATCCTAACTTTTGAGCGACTGTCAAGGGACACGAAAGTAGCGCGTGTCGACGCTAGCAGAGCATCAATTTGGCGCGACGTCGCGGGACACTTATAAGGCTGGTTTTACAGTGACGCTTTCGTCAGCGCGGTTGGTAAGCGTCGCGGGCCACGAGCTTTGCGTCTCTTTGATCGTTACATAGTTTAACCAACAAGCGCGGATGGCGCGCTGACGATTGTACGAGGCAGCAAACCGCGCTACTCTAAATCATCCGCGCGCTTACGGGCCGCGCTTGCCATTCGCGCGGACGGTAAGCGCCACTGTAAAACCAGCCTTAGTGTCGTGGGACAAATGTCCCCTAGCGTAAATGCAATTTTGATGCATTTTTTAAATTATATAAGTACCTTCCTTCCTCGGCTATCGCTTTTTCCATTAATGAAAATACGTTAGGTGCTTTAGAAGAAGTTAGCGGTGAATTCACTAACTTCCTCTAAAGCGGATTCTAAGTTAGCGGATTAATCTCATAATTATGCCCATAATATGTGATACCTATAAAAATATAGTATTACATAAAGAGTAAAATTTCTAAACAATCGAATAAATCTAAATGCAACATAAATTTCAATGCAAGTTTATATTGTTGTTTGAGTAATGGTATGATCCATATCAAGTTTCCATTAGTTACAGTGACACCATGCTCCCGAATGAATGATTAGTGCCCTGGACTCGTATCACACAGATATTTTACACAGCGCGTCATGTTATACGGTGCAATAATGTCTACTGATAGTGTGAATCGGATTGGAACTAAATCGAATTACCTAATTTGGTATA
Source organism: Synanthedon formicaeformis (assembly GCA_945859745.1). Lineage (NCBI taxonomy): Eukaryota > Metazoa > Arthropoda > Insecta > Lepidoptera > Sesiidae > Synanthedon > Synanthedon formicaeformis. The sequence continues at coordinate 1,908,413 of OX243975.1, forward strand.
CTGTATGTATCTGTTTCTGTGCCAATACTAATACCTATAGTAGCAAGGCACGCGGAATTTTCGTAGTCATTTAGACAGTAACCAACCAGTTACAGAAGACCACATTGAAAAAACAGCATGTATGCTGTTTTGTTTCGGCGGGTAAGAAATGCCAGAATCTATCCGCCAAAGAAACTTCGAGCATAGTTTTGCCCTAGAATGCTCTTGAAACACTAAACTTGATGTAAAACATTATTTTCCCTAATAAGATATTATGGTATTAAGATATATGGTTCTTCTAAATATTTTAACAAAAATTACATTTATTTGTTAAAATTTCTTACATCAGGTTTTTTTTTCACAAGCATAGACATTTGGTAGAATTTTTCTGAATATTATTTTTGAACTTAGTTTTTTTTTTTTGTAAATAATCACCCTAATTCCTCTGAGAAGCAGATTACATTAAAACCTTTGCCTATTTTATGTTTCATTAATTATATTTATATTAAAAAAAAAAGTGTTTTTTTGCTACTAAGGAAGAAGGAGATTTAAAAGTATTGGGATAATGTGATTGGGTTTTGTTTTCCCCTGAGATCCAGAAAAAAAAAAATTGTTGAATTCTCCAAGAAAAAGTTCGAGACAAATACTGGTCTCTCATAGATTTTTATTTTACTTTCTCGTCAGTCAGACGGTTCGCTTATAACACAAGCTATGCCGCAAGTACTCCTAGTGTGCTACTGTGTATAGGAGGATTAAGAATAGAAGATTAAGATTTATTAGGAGGATTAAGATTAAGAATAGAATGGAAAGAGCTCTGGCATCTTGTTCTGGCATTCATGTTGGTCTTCTGTAAGAGGTCTGCCGCCCAAATAACTGTAAAACGCAGTGTGGCCTGCCACTTCGTTCGTCTGGAAAGTAATCCAGACCAAAACCAACTTCGAATAGTTCAAATGTCCAATGTTGAGCATGCCAGGAATCGAACTCTGGACTCCTCAAACAGAGCGTCAAGGCAAACACCTAACTAACCACTCTAATGGGCTTGTCAAAATTTAAGGTCAGATAGGAAAGTTTAAGGATATGTTGTCAACAAAAATGGGGATTATTCTAAAATTGAATATTTGTCAACATGATCGAATGACCATAGTTACATCGATTATGCCAACGATAAGTCGTTACGGGAACAAACGTTTCACGTCACAATTCATTACAACCAATATGATATATGGACTCGAATCGAAATCAAATTGAAATATAAAGGCGAGAATGCACGTGAAATAAAATTTTATAATAATTGAGATTGATGACACTTGCTCCATTTGTTATAATTGTATGCTAGGCTTAAAATTTTTGTTACATACCTGCAAGTCGTTTTGAGCAACTATAACAGGGTTAGGTGAAATTCTACTACTTTTTTAATATTTCATTAAAATACAGCCTCAAATACACTGTACAATTGTACAAAAACCTAATTAAGTTTTTTCCTGGGCGAAGCCTGGAGCGGGTAGCTAGTATAATATAATTGTGCGACTAAATAATTTAATGCGACTTATCTTATCTAAATCTGAAGTTAATAATATTAAATTTTAATGTTATAATTAAATTTTACAAAACACATTATCTTGTTACCCGTCACGTTTTAAAGATAATTAATGCCTTAGGGACGACTTTGAAATGTCTTTATAACTTTAATTTATAGTGATTTATTAACGGTATGTAATACATTATTAAGTTAACTAACCAATTTAATAGTGAAATAGTTCTAAAAATTAGATAATCTATTCACAAACTAGTAGATATGTAAATGATTAAAAATGATCTTTGTACTTAGTCAAAAAATTTTCTTTGTTAATGGGATTTAGAGCCTCTTTCACCATCTGTCAAGTAAGCTAACTGTCACTTAAAGGATCGGTAACCGGGAATAATGGAGCTGATATACCTTTTTTTGAACGCTAAGTCCCAAACATGTGCATGTGCATGTGCATGATGCATGTGGAGAGAGGCAAGTCTTAGGTTCTAATAAAATAAATTAATTAAAGTTAAGTCTGTGTTTGTGTAAAAATTTTATGTATACTAACTATAGGTTTTGTAAGATGTCTACTAACACTTTGGGTCCAAGTAACCCGAATAAAGAATTTATTATTATTATTATTATTATTATTAAAAAGAAAATAATAAAAAAAAATTGGCCTATCGAAGGATGCAGTAAACCGAGTGTATAATTCAATAAAACATAAAATTATTTCTAAAACTAAATTAACACTTTACTTTTAGTTGGTGAAAGAGGCCCTTAGACAGACAGGTTATAATAGATGGGATGTCATCTCTATTAGACCTGAGCTAGGACTAAGAAAAATAAAGAATAAAGTTGTATATGAGTAACGGGCACCAGCTATTTTAAAAATAAATTATAATGTCAGGGGTTGTATAGTTTATTTGTCAAAGCGGAAGAAGTCGCGGGCACCAGCCAGTGTTATAATATTTTATACATTAGATATCACTCACCTGAAATAGTCCGTAGCTGGTAAAGGAGTTGTTGTGATTTGTTATTTTCTCTGTTGTTCTTCCACTCGCGTGCTCGATCAAACACACCCCTACAAAAATAATATATCTTGTGAAAAAAAAAAATCGATCGATGGGATATACAGTCATTCAGCAGTTAAATCCAATTATGATCAGAATGACAAAAACTAGAATATGTTACGTAATAACACATCTTGGAGAACAAAGATGGCGCTGATACTCGTTTTTATAATTTTTATTATGTATCCGGCGCCCGCGACTTCGTCCGCGTTGAAAAAGAAAAAAGTAGCCTATCCTGTGTCCCGTACGTCTAAATGTTTATCTACCAAGTTTTATGAAAATCAGTTGATTCGTTTAAGAGTTATGGAGGAACATACATATGTACCTACATACATACATACAGAAAAAAATTCTAAAAATGGTCAATTTAGTTTCAGTATCATGTATAGAGCCTATAAACACGATATCTCTGAAAACAAAGTAAATTACTCCATGACCAACCCTTACAGATTTATTATTAGTATTGATTTTATAATCGTTCGTTAGGAATAAAGCCAGTCGTGTGTCGCAACTTTTTCTGCAAATTAAACATAAAAAACCTTCCTCGTTTAAAGCTCTTTCTATTAGTGAAAACCGCATCTAAATCGGTTGCGTAGTTTAAAAGATCTAACGTACAGAGGGACAGACGGCGGGAAGCGACTTTGTTTTAATACTATGTATGTAAATATTAGTCTAGACAGAAATAAAAATATTTCTAAGATAAGGAATAGCTCTCACGATACTTTAGCCTAACAAGTATCGTGAGAGCTATTCCTTATCTTACAATTTACTTATTTGCAACTAAAAATTAATTAAGAATAAAATTTAATAATTAAAATTGAAATAATGATAATTTACACATAATTATGGGCGTGTATAATCATATATGTATCATATAATACAGAATGTATATCAAAATGGCGGTCAATTATAACATTGTCAGAAGCGAAACGAAACGACAACACAATGCCAACCAGTTGTTTGAACAAATTAAATTCCGCGACTTCAAAATTCAAATAACGTCACCAAGACCGCTGATACCAAATGTGGAGCTTAGTGCGGACAATTTGAGGAGAATGAGGGAGTCATACAAGTGACTCATTATGTTGAGGTGGTATTTCTATTAAAAATTAAAAACAGATTAATTAAAATTAATTTCTATTAAACACAGAAAAGTTGTTTATAACTATTTACTTATTAAAGAGCTATCACGTAAAGTAAAGTAGTACTTGTAACGTTTTCGATGGAAAACAAAAAACTGTTACCTCATAAATTAATAATATGGCGCTATCGGCGCATACAATCCAATAGTAACAGTGCAATTATTATGTAAACCGGCGCTTGTTACTATTATTGTGACGATTTTACGTGAGTCCACCCTGGTACTGAACTTAAGGACACTGTACAAGCAAGTGAAGTCAGTAGGTAATAGGTATTTGGAAGAATTTGTTGTCTCAACTTATTACAATGAGAATGACCGAAGATAAAATGCGACGCAAGATATTCGCGGCTTTTATTTAACTTGATAAAATAAAACATACTACAGAAATTCCAATATTTAAAAAAAAATCTTTTAGATGGTACCTATTGACACCCCAATTTTAAATGTATCTTATGGCTATTATGCTTTCACGGAAAAAGATTTTTGACTTTTAGTCGTAATTACAAGAATTCAACCGCGAAATTAATTATTTTAGAAATTAACTAAACTAGATATTATGAAATTAATTTCAGTTTTTTGTTTCCTTTCAATCCTTCATGTTATATTTCAGAAAGTTTGTTGATTTATATATTGCTACGACGAATAACTAATGAGTCATCGTGGAATTATGTAGTATGGAGTTGGTAAGCTGCTCGAATTGGACAGTGAGCTATTAACACCAACATATGAAACATTAAAACATATGACGACACGTTTGGTCTAGTGGCTAGTAACCCTAGCTGTTAACCAAACGGTCGCGGCTTCGAATCCCGCTAGGGACAAATGTTTATGTGAACATTTACCTTTGTACCTGAGTCATGGATGTTTGTATTTATAATATGTATGTATTTACAAAAAAAAAGTAATCTATGTATTATATCAACTGTCTGGTATCCATAATACAAGCCTATAGTTGCTTAATTTGGAACTAGATCGTGCTGTGTGGAATGTGTGAAGATATTTATTTATTTATTAACATATGAAATAACTCTTAAGAGCTTCTACCTCAAACGAGGCATTTGTAATAAGAGTTTTGGAGTCAACTCTCTCCATCTCTAGGTAACATCGAATGAATTGCCGGCAGTGAACCTTTATAAGCGTTTACGGGAAACTTCACCCAGAGATCTCTTATTTGCATAAAAAGGGGGCATCATTCAAATGACAAAACATTTCGAGATCCTCTTTCATTTAAGTTTAAAATTGTTAACAGAGTACCGCCTTAATTGATACGATACAAAGGGAAGGGCGTCCATGTCCTAATCCGAATTTATTCAAATTAATACGAAACGGCGTTGAATCAAAAGCGGTTATTTTGTCACAAATTATGTCAGGGCTCGCTGTCGGGTCCGGGTGACATACGGTGGAAAGTAGCCAGTTTGTTAACGAAATTGTAGGTTAAGGCCGGATATTAAAATCGGAGCTGGGTGGGATATCCAGATCACAGAATTGATCACATCACGGAATGGCCAGCTAAAACTGGCCATATCCATGATATCAAAGGTTTAATAAAAACTCCAAATAAAGAAGAAACTTATAGAAAAAAATATAGATAAACGCTGGTCGTAGCCATTTCGTGGCCACGACATATATGTATATGATTATGGTAAGTATTACCATCTTTAAAAATTCTTTTAATAAATATTTTAAAATACTGACTTAATTCAAATATTTAGTTTGCTTTTTTTGTAATTTTCAATTTGTTTTTTCATTCAACTCATGGATGGTGAAGGCTATCAGAAACATGAGTGAATGTAGTTAACTGTTTCAATATTATTGGTCGATGTTAAACCTGAAGGTACATCCTGAATGGGATTAAACATACAAGTTACATAAAGCATAAATACACATGTTTGTCTATATATGTATATCCTACTGCATTTGAAATCCTTTGGTCTGAAGTTAAGTTAATTACTCGAGCTAAGTTGTAAGCTCTGTTAATCTTGAACACATATTTTATGTTAAATATTCACATATTATATCTATACTAATATACTTACAAAGTTTTCTTTAGATAGTATCATTTGAAGTCGTTTTCCGCTTCTGTCTAACTGTATGGCCGCTAACCACCTAAACTACCCAACGGAATTGAACAAATTCCGGACAAGCCAACGAGAGTATGTTTAGTATAAGTTTATTGAGATCTTCCTAGTCTTCTAGTCAACACTACTATATTTCAATTCCTAATAAAACTAATTTATATTAATACTAGCTGGCGCCCGCGACTTCGTCCGCGTTGAAAAAGAACAAAGTAGCCTATCCTGTGTCCCGTACGTCTAAATGTTTATCTACCAACTTTCATAAAAATCAGTTAATTCGTTTAAGAGTTATGGAGGAACATACATACATACAGAAAAAATTGTAAAAATGGTCAATTTAGTTTCAGTATCATGTATAGAGCCTATAAACACGATATCTCTGAAAACAAAGTAACTTACTCCATGACCAACCCTTACAGATTTATTATTACTCGTAGTATTGTATGTAAGTTGCAATGAATAAACTCAAAAACTACTGGACCGATTTTGAAAACTTTTTCACCTATAGAGAGTTACATTATCAGGTATATATTTTGTATATCGACTAAGTATATTTTATAAGTATCAATCAATACTAGTAATAAATCTGTAAGGGTTGGTCATGGAGTAATTTACTTTGTTTTCGGAGATATCGTGTTTATAGGCTCTATACATGATACTGAAACTAAATTGACCATTTTTAGAATTTTTTTCTGTATGTATGTATGTATGTTCCTCTATAACTCTTAAACGAGTTAACTGATTTTCATGAAACTTGGTAGATAAACATTTAGACGTACGGGACACAGGATAGGCTACTTTTTCTTTTTCAACGCGGACGAAGTCGCGGGCGCCAGCTAGTATTTTATGAAGTTACGCGGACGAAATCGCGTGCAACAGCTAGTAGCTTATAAGCTTGAATAGTAACATAATTGTGCACTTTTTACAACTGCAACAACTTTATTAAGTAAAAAAGTATTTTTTTTTTAAATTTTGATATAAATGTCAAATTCTGGATAATCGTTAAAACGTAAAAAAAAACTCGAAAACTACTCTACTCGAAGATTGTGAAACTCGTACGCTTTCTTACCGGTGACTTTAAATCTGGTTAACCGGTGACGATTAACCTACTTGACACTTTACTCAGGGATTGTGAAAGAGGCTCAAAGAGTGAATGAATAAAAATGTACTTACAATTCGGTATAAGATTCCTTGGGAAGTTATATCTCAGTAGTTCTTTGGTTAATTGACAGCGGTTAAAGGTTTTCGCGTGCCCCTGCACCAGCGAGATTGCCATAAATATGACCAGCAACTCTCTCGGACGCACCATTACGACTGAAATGTAAAATAAACCTTAAAATTAACTATGTTTTTAAAAAATATATTAACAAAACATTATTACATACTAGCTGATGCCCGCAACTTCGTCCGCGTTAAAAATAAATATGTAATCAATATAAAGCTCGACCTCTTGTAGTTATATTATATATAGTTTTTTATTTTAATTTAGATGATTTGATTAACTTAGTACTTTTTCTTGAATAAAAAACCCTATGTATTATGGGCGTGTATATGAATTGTATATGAATCGATTGAAACTGCATGTGTGTTGTATATGAATTGTAGCCGTGTGCGCGTGTGTGCGCGGGGCGGGTAAGCGACATCCCTTACCAAGGACGTAAACCGGCCGATCAACACCGGCTCAGTGGAAAAACTAAGCCCCGGCGTGCCGTGCCGGCGCTAATGGAAAACCGCCCTATGTCCTTTCTTTTGACAGCATATATGCAAATTAAAAAATAAAATATTGATATTTTTTATGTACTTTTAAAACTTAATTATTAATAATATTGATATTTAATGCGAAAAACTTAATTTTTTTTTCAATTGATTATAAACAATTAAAAATTGATAAAATTTAAAGAAAAATCACGTGTGAACGCGCCACGATTGTTCACCATAGTTGTGACGTCATAATGTTAAAGCTATTTTAGAACAGTAGATCTCTGTAAACTGCAATGAGGGAAAGAAAACTAACATTATGACGTCACGCGCGCTCGGGTTTGTTCGGGAGCGGTCGGCGGGTCTTCGGTACTGGATTTAAAAATTAATTTTTATTTTGATATAACTTTTGAATTATTGCGAAAAAAAAAATTTTGAATTAATGTGATAAAAAATATATATTCAAAAACCCAATTTTCGGTTAGTAGTTAAGGCGTGAAACAGTAACACACAAACAGAAAGACAGTTACTTTCATATCGTGTAGCATCGTAGCTCCCAAATGGATAAACCGACTTTGATTCGTTTTTTTTAACAAGATGGTTTTTAGCTATAATTTCAGAAGATTCTCAGCCTTTTTCTTAGTTGACAACAGGATTTCACTAACTCTATTATTGTAGTAACAAGCTACCCTCATATTTTTTGTATATTGGTAATAAATATAGGTAATTTAAAAGTTTCGTTTAAGTTATCCATAATGTGTCTATGATTGTAAAGACTATGTTGTGTTACGTGACTATACTATAATTATGACGTTAGAAATTAACTATTTATGAGGGGAAGTTTCTTCGGCGTACATAACATAAATCTAACAAAAGACAGTCACAATGTAAATATGAGAATGATTAACGTGGTTGCGAAGAGCGAAATGAGAAATTCATTCTACTGAAATTGAGCTCCTGTGGGCGTTCTACAGTTTCATATTATGAGGAAAATTCTCGTCTAAAAATTTAAGGTTAGAGAGATTATTTGATGTTTTTCGTTCATTGATACCACTAATTATTATTAGTAGATCATTAGCGACTCGCTCCCGGCCTTTTTTTTGTGTAAATAATATACAAAAACATTCCTCGCCTATCGCAAAACCGTATTAAAATACGGTTTTTTTTCTAATGAAAATGTTAGCTGCTTTGAAGATGTTGGCAGAGGAACGGACTTTATTTTATAACTAGCTGGCGCCCGCGACTTCGTCCGCGTTGAAAAAGAAAAAGTAGCCTATCCTGTGTCCTGTACGTCTATATGTTTATCTGCCAAGTTTCATGAAAATCAGTCGATTCGTTTAAGAGTTATGGAGAAACATACATACTTACATACATACATACATACATACAGAAAAAAATTGTAAAAATCGTCAATTTAGTTTCAGTATCATGTATAGAGCCCATAAACACAATATCTCTGAAAACAAAGATACTTACTCCATGACCAACCTTTACAGATTTATTATTAGTATTGACTAGCTGGCGCCCGCGACTTCGTCCGCGTTGAAAAAGAAAAAGTAGCCTATCCTGTGTCCTGTACGTCTATATGTTTATCTAGCAAGTTTCATGAAAATCAGTTAATTCGTTTAAGAGTTATGGAGGAACATACATATAATAATATACAGAAAAAAATCTAAAAATGGTCAATTTAGTTTCAGTATCATGTGTAGAGCCTATAAACACGATATCTCTGAAAACAAAGTAACTTACTCCATGACCAACCCTTACAGATTTATTATTAGTATTGATATACTACCGACCCGCCCCCGGTTTCGCCGGGATGTCATTTTTTATATACACGAATCTTTCTCATTTACCCCTGATTCCACAAGTGAAAAGTTAGACGTAGTTAGCGTAGAAACAGACAGACGCGGGCAGTTTCGCCGACTTTGTTGATATCTAGGTTGACTTTGTTTGATATAGATATAATATAGATACAGATACAGATGAAAATAACAAAGGTTTGTATTAGAGAAATGTATGTTCTCACTCTCCGTACTAGCATGAAACGACATCAAAGCATAGCTCGCGAACCGAAACGCTTGTCTCTCTATAGAAAACATGTTCTGGTTACGGAGAGGCTATTCTCGTGCTTAGCTGACTCTCGCAGAGTCCTCTAAGCCGAAATTTGTTAGCGAACAATAGCGAAAAGTCCGTCAACTGTGTTGTTCTGAACTTTAAACTCGATTAAATAAGAGTGAGGCACTCGGACGGTGTGATGGCGCATTCACAGTTTATGCATTACTTATTATGCGAAAACGCGAAGTGAAACTTGTATAACTGAATGAGAAGTTGGGAACGAGTGCTTCGGGCGTTTGTTCTGGAAACTTCGCACCGCACACCACCGCGTTTTGTGGATTCACATTAAAAAACTTAATCAAAGGGTGTATGATATTCGGTGATTATTCGCGGTAATTTATTTGTTGAAGTTAAAACTTCTTTAGGCTCATTTTTGAGACGGGAAATAACTACTCGCGACCTGTTACCGTAACCGTGTAACTGATTAATTTAAAAAAAGAACAATTTTTGAAATGGAAAAAACCATTGAACTCGCGACTGTTACCGTAACCGTGTAACCGACAAATCTGTATATTTACAGATTGTAATTTAATTTTTGTAGGGATAGTTTATAAAAAAAAAAACACTTCATTTAAAAGTATTTCCTGCACAATAAAATATTTCCTGACTATTCAAAAAATAAACACGTAATTTTTCAAGTTTTCACTTCTGTCGGCACTCCCGGAGTGCCACTGTTTTTTGTACAAATATAGTCTGATTCAAGTTTTATTTTGTTACTAACTGTGTCAGCGATTTCGTATGTGCGGTATTCGGTATTATTAACTTTACAACACATAGTTGAAAACCGAATTCAAATTGAGGAAATTCATGAGAAAATTGTATGCCGATTCTGTATGCCAAATTTCATCCAAATCCGTTAAGCCTTTTTTGAGATTAGTATGCACAGAAAAACAGGCTAAAATTCTAAAAAAGAAATTTTACAACTTACATATTGATTTTTGAAAAAATATTTAATGTTACGGCTCGTTTACGTTTTTCAATTCAATTCAATTCAATTCAATTATTTATTGCGAAACCATAATGTACAAAGATGTTATAAAAATAAAGACCAATGTTATGGACCCTGTTGGGCATGCAACTTAGGGACTAGGAGAGAGGAAGCGTATATATATAAGCATATAATTATTTATTTATATAAATATATATAAGAATTTTATTTTATTTAAATTAAAATTAAATTATATTTACATTTATATTATTAATATTTAAATGATAATATCATCTAAAAAATATTCATTTGAGTTATAGTAACATTTATTATTTAGAATTTTTTTTAACTTTTTTATAAATATGATCATTTTTTTCTTTTTTTAAATTTTCTGGTAATTTGTTATAAATTTTTATAGAAGAAAATATACTAGCTGGCGCCCGCGACTTCGTCCACGTTGAAAAATAAAAAAGTAGCCTATCCTGTGTCCCGTACGTCTAAATGTTTATCTACCAAGTTTCATGAAAATCAGTTAATTCGTTTAAGAGTTATGGATGAACATACATACATACAGAAAAAATTCTAAAAATGGTCAATTTAGTTTCAGTATCATGTATAGAGCCTATAAACACGATATCTCTGAAAACAAAGTAACTTACTCCATGACCAACCGTTACAAATTTATTATTAGTAGTATTGATTAGTAGGTATATAGATAGAATATATGAATTACCTTTACGTTAAATTAATCAATCCTTCAGGTAAGAGACACACGGCTTGCTAGTGTAACAGTAAAGCTCTTTATGTCAGCCAACGACAAACCAATTGCTTGATTGCATCAAGCATATTATGTACTTGTTTAAAGAGAAGCTTTGCACTCTAAAAGGTTTTATGTAAGCTTAACCATTTTATAGGTATAGTAAGCTTAACCGTTTATATTAGTACCTACTAGCTACACGCTCCCGGCTTCAAAATAAAAACTAGCCTATCTTTTAAGTTGGACCAAATTACACATAGTTTAGTACATTATACTTCAATGCATAGTTACGAAGTTTTATCAAAATAGATTCAATAGTTTAGGAGTTCATTGGCGTCAAACAATATGACACGAAATTTTTATATATGTTGTAGGTACTAGCTGGTGCCCGCGACTTTGTCCGCGTTGAAAAAGAAAAAAGTAGCCTATCTTGTGTCCTGTACGTCTAAATGTTTATCTACCAAGTTTCATGAAAATCAGTTAATTCGTTTAAGAGTTGAGGAACATACAAACATACAGAAAAAATTGTAAAAATGGTCAATTTAGTTTCAGTATCATGTATTGAGCCTATAAACACGATATCTCTGAAAACAAAGTAACTTACTCCATGACCAACACTTACAGATTCATTATTAGTATTGATATGAGATAGGATTTATGATTTTCATACTAAAAAAAGAATAAAATATCTCGAGGCGTTTTAAAGGGTAAATTCGCCCGTGACCTTTAAATGGTTGTTTATTATGAAACACTGTGTACCTACACCAATCTGAATTATCGTAAAGAGTCCCTTGCGTGGCGAAATCCCGAAAAAACACCCCCACTTTTTTTGCTTTTAATTCTAAATAGCTGTGCAAATGAAAACTTCGGTTTCAGTAAAACACTGTTTGCCCACAAAACTGCTTTGCTCGGCCCATGTCAGCCGCACTAACACTTGGTGATATATTGGGAGAGAAGTCGTAACTACTACCCAATGACCTTCCCCACCTCCCGCAAGACATTAAGTTAGCAACAATTCAGAGAGTATTGCAACCCGATGACAGGTCTAGTGAAAATGGTTTCGCCAGAAAGGGTGCGCTTGCCCTTAACAGGCAGTCCATTACAAATATTTTATTAGTTGTTACAGAGGATCCTTCGCGGCCACAGTATGTCCTTTTTGCTATTATGAGGGTTCAACCAACAAAAAGGTGAAAATTGAAACTCTCTCGCCCACATTATTTAATATTCATATTGGCTTAGGAAAGATTAGCAGGGATCGCTTAGAATAAATCCAGCTTTATTTACTGAAAGATAAGAGGACACAATAATGGAATTGTATTTATAACTGGCTGTTGCACGTGACTTCGTCCGCGTAACTTTATAAAAAAAGGCCTAGATGTTACTCGCTGATAATATAGTAGGTTTTTATAGGTGAAAATTTTTTTAAATAATATTTCCAGGATCAAAAGTATTCCATAGTTTAATCAAGGAATCATTAATAAATCAGTGAAAACCGCATTCAAATCTGTTAAGCCGTTTCTGAGATTATCGTGACTGCGTGACAAACGCACAGACAAACAGAAAAAATAATAAAAAACTGGTTTTTTTTTGTCTTCGGTAAACTTCGGTGTATATATTTTTTTTATTTATAAACCTTAATCAATTAAATATGTGGAACCTCTATAGATTGTAATATTAATTCGATCGTGTCTCTTTGAACCTTTTTATGTCAAGTATTCTGTTGAAAACACATTTAAGGGATGGCTTTGTATCCATGAATATATAAAAGGAGACATATAGAACCTATTTTTACTCTCTTTAGTAAATATATTTAGAATTTCCCTTAAGTAAACATTTTTAGAAAAAAATGTAACACGCTGTATACAATGTTAGGTCAACGCACGCCCGTCACCCACTACTACGATTGTACTTATTGCATTCGGCTCCAGTTCAGATCGCGTCGTATCTGTTGGCTCAAGTTAAAGGAGAAAAAACCCACTCAATAATCACTTTTACTTGTTTATGACAAGGAATTTATTGTTTATATTTTACACTAGGAAACTCCTGAGTAATATGCTTCAAACTATTGGTCCAGGCTGACTGTCCGCTTGATGGTAGATGACTACAGTCGCCTTCCAGGTGCTGCAAGTGGACTGCCGACTATAGTAGGATTAGATAGGAAAGAAGGATTAAGATGGGACAGGGAAATGTGCTCCAGCACCTTTTATTCTCTCATCGAAACATACTATGACCACGGGACCAATCTTACAGAAGACTTGCCAGCTAGATCACTTCAAACAAGAGCCAATTTTGACAAGTTTGTTTCTAAAGTTGACCCTGTCGGGAATCGAACCCTGGACCCTGGAGGTAGAGAATTAGGTGTTAAGGCAAACCCTAACCATAAGAAGCATAGATAACACAAGCCTTATTACAAAAGAATTTAATAAAGTTAAATTTGTATGATTTCAAATTATTGAAGCAAAAAAAAAAAAAAAAAAAAACAGTGCCGACGGAAGTGCAAGGTTTAATCATTACGTGTTTATTTTTTGATAATTGTCAACAGAGGTGTCGGTTACGGTAACAGTGTAGCGAGTTCAATGGTTTGTTCCCATCTCAAAAATACCCAAAGCGTCTAAAGAAGCTATTACTTCAAAAAGCTCAATTAAAAGCTTTTTCTTCTTAAGGTGTCAATTTACTACGAAGGTTGGTGATCATCATGGCTATCTTAACCTTGGGATTTGCTACATGAAATAGGGAGTGAGTGCTCTTACTAACCAATTCTTCAACCAAGATGTCTTACTCCTGCCTATACTACGTTTTTCCTGTATTTTTCCTTGCATTCTCAGTTGAAAAATACGGTATCTTTCGCCCCCACATTACGCGCCCGAAATATTGCAGCTTCCTCTCTTTTATACTAATATAAGAGAGAGGTACCTCTCTCTTATATTAGTACTTATTAGTCTTTATTAGTACCTAGTTCTATTCGCTTTCTCATTCGAGTTTCAATTCGTTACGTTAGGTGAAGGTACTTGTTGCGATTTATTTACTAAATACATAGTATTACTGTAATGTTCGCTATTAGTTTCCAACTTGTGCCATATCATAACAAACCACGTCCGGTCGTCATTCAGTGGAAATGCCCCATTACGTCTCAGCCACACGCGTTGCAGTGCCGATTCTTCACAAGTACCCCAGATCGTCACAACTCCCTTTCGAGATGATTCCAAGTTATTTCGTGTCACCTGCAAATGTCCTGAGCATTATTTTAATCTTTAATATAGTTTAATAATAAAAAATCCTTTATAAACATTCATATTTCATTTTCATTTATAAAATCGTCCTGACTAAACTAAAGTTTAAATTTGGAACACTGGTCTGTAATATGAGTGGTTTCGATTTAGTGTTGCCACTAAAAGCCATTTGGTTAAAATTTTAAATATTAAACTTTATAACAAACGGTTTTAAACTGCTACTACAAAGTGGTTCACTACAAGATGTTTTAGTGGAAACATAACAAATTAACAAAAACAGCAATTTCAAATTACTTTTGAAAGAAAAACTTTAAATAAATTATAATTTATTTGTTTCAAAGACAAGGAAGTTAAACCTATAACCTCGATCCCAATATGGTCGGCAACGCAATAACCTGTGGCGTTGCTCGTGTTATAGGCGACGGTAGCCACTTACCAAGTGGACTATCAACCTGTCCTGTAGACCTTAACATAAAAAAGTAGTAAATAACTGAAAAATAATTGTTACAGAATGTGGCTAATGGGTGCTGTGACATTGCTATGCGTAGTACCACAGATGACTGCGCAGTGGCGCTGTCCAAAACTCAGCGCCCGTCCGGCCGCAGAATGCGCTTGCGATCTGCCTCACACACTGCGATGCGCTGGTGACCATACCGCATTACAGGTAAGTTTTAAGAGGGCATAAACTGAAATTACCGATCCTAGATTTAAATAAAAAAAATAAAATAAAGATAAATCTATATACATACTAGCTGACCCGGCGAACTTCGTACCGCCCAAAGATTTAAATCGAGAGATGCGGCATTACTAGCGAAAGTGTGTTACAAAATACAACATACATTATACTAAAGACAACAGTATAAAATACATATACCTTTGTCTAAACACACTTTTAAACACAGACAACACATTCCTTATTTAAAACGTGACTGTGACGATAGCGACGCTCTCAACAAGCGACCGTCACTCACTGTAGCTGGCGTGCAACTGTAGTTGGGTTGAGCGCCTGCGCCCAACCCATTGTTAAGAATTTTCGGTGTGTTTTTAGTATGGCGCGAGGAGATAACGCCGCATCTTTCGATTTAAATCTTTGGTACCGCCTAAAGCTTTGTTCTCTTGATCGAAACGCACAACGCTGCGGTAAACGGAAAGATTAGATCTTCTGGGTCGCGGCATTGTTTCACAACATGAGACCAATCGATTTGAAAGTTTTTATGTATATAAATTTGTATTTTCTAATGACAGTGAAAAAGTTATCAACAACGGTTGCTAGGTGCTAGCTTACGTTTATGACAGGCCTCTTTTTGACGATTTTAAAGTACAATTTCTTTCTATATATATAGTAATTTTCTGTTTACTGTTTTTATTTTTATCGTAAATTTTTTCAATTATAAAAAATAGATAAAAACCTATTCTCAGACCTACCAAGTGTACATATAAAATTTCATCAAAATCGGTTAAGCCGTTTCGGAGGAGTTTGGCAACTAGCTCTGTGACACGAGAATTTTATATATTAGATAGATGTATATAAAAAAAATGTGTCACGTTGTTTGTTGCTGATGAACTCCTAAACTTTTGAACCGATTTTTATTTTGAACCCGGGCGAAGCCGGGAGCGTGTAGCTAGAACATTATAATTTAAAGTGTTGACATTAACATTGTAGAATTATTTTATCACAATAGAAAATAATTTTTTACAAAAAAAAAAACCGACTTCCTACGATTTTCGAAGGTTCCCCCTCGATTTCTCTGGGATGCCGCCATCAGATCCTGGTTTCCTTATCATGGTACCACCCTTGGGATATCTCCTTTCCAACAAAAAAAAAATCATCAAAAGTTATCGCGACGAAGTTATCCGCGAACACACATAAAAAAATATTATATGGTTGAATTGAGAACCTCCTCCTTTTTTGAAGTCGGTTAAATATGTAAAACAGAGAGGCATAGCCTACTGTGTATTTTAATACAGAAGGACCCAGCATAGCAGCTATTTCATTTTAAGTTATGGATATCGGTAAACACGATATTTATCTAATATATAAAATTCTCGTGTCACATTGTTAGTTGCCATACTCCTCCGAAACGGCTCAACCGATTTTGATGAAATTTCATATGTACACTTTGTAGTTTTTATCTATTTTTTATACGCGGCCAAAGTCGCAGGCAGCAGTTAGTTTTTTTATAGATTAATATCTCATAGATATATACTTTTCGTCTGATAAACAGATGGATGAAGGGTTAATGCCTGGTTCGTCCCACTGAGTTGTATCCCATAAAAAAATCCCACTACGTCCCAGTTTGTTTCACCCGTTTGTCCCGAAATATATTTTCTGTTTATTTATTCCCGGTTTGTCCCGACTTCTCATCGGTTTCTATCTCTGCGTGCTAGGGACGTTAATTTTGTCAGGATTCGCGAAAATTTAGTAATGCATAGACATTTTATGACAAAATTAATATGTAAAAATAATAATATCATGCTCTGTTCATCAATTTTGTGTTTGAAATGAAAATTTACAAAATACAGAAAACATAGGTACTAAATCTTTATGAGCACGCTAAGATATCGCGGAAATAGACATTTCTCAATAAATGAAAAAGGTAATCCTCATCGCAATAAAGGAAGCGAGACGTAAAACAAACATCCGATCTCATCACTATCCGCAAATATCGCTTGTTATTACTATTTTTTTGATACACCAAAGATATAAAATATACTAGAACTGTGTTAAGGTTTAACAAAAGGGTTCACAGAGGGCCTTTATGGGCCCTCTGTGAACCTCTGTGAACATCAATTTGTGTTGTAATGAAGCAGCGCCACCTAGTGGTAACGTGTAGCGCTACCTAATTCATTGTCATACAAATTGAGGTTTACGCGTTCGACGCGTTTGATAGAGTAAAACTCGCACTAGGCCCCCAGTTAGATAGATTTTACCTGTTAAGAATGGGTATAAAGCAAACAAAATTTGTAATTTCACCCGCGTGGCCCCTTGGACATGACAGTGACACAAAATACGTAGAACTACGCACAACATGCGACGGAAGATAGCGCATCTCGCTCAATTAAAATGTCATAAGTGCCAAAAGTATTAAATATTAATTATTCGTAAACTACAATGTCAAATTGTTACATACAGCCTTAGATAATATGTGAAGTGAAATTACTGATACACTTTTAGCTTTGTAATGTGTGTCATTTTGAAAATAAAACTAAAATCGATGGAAATGAGAGCTCACTTGGTGATTTTTTTCTATCGAGAAAATTTCATTGTATTATGTCTTCTGTTACAGACGTCGCTTTCATTTATAATGTATTTATCTATTTAAAAAAATTAATTAAATTAGACTTTGTTTACTCAGATAAAATTCAAATCTAGGATTGGCTATTTCTCTTTATGCCCGCTCTTAAGTGACGAAAATCTGTTTGTCTATGCGTTTGTGCACGCTAATCTCAGAAAAGGCTAACCCGAGTTGAATACAGATTTCACTGATGTATTATAACAAGCTTCCCGTAATATCTAGTGTGTTTTATTTCAATCGCGCGTTCGAAGTTGTGAGCACACACAGCTATAAAATATAAACCTCCATTATACGTTTTGTGCTAGACATATTTCAGTAAAATTCAGTAAAATTAAAAGATACATAAGCCACATAACGCATGACCACTTGTTGCTAACACTTTGGCCAGGCGTTAGTTTATTTTATTTTATTTTAGACTAGCTGGTGCCCGCGACTTCGTCCGCGTTGAAAAAGAACCTTGTGTCCTATACGTCTATATGTTTATCTACCAAATTTCATGAAAATCAGTTAATTCTTTTAAGAGTTATGGAGGAAAATACATACATACAATACCTACACTTACAGATTTATTATTAGTATTGATGATCTGTCGGGTAATCGGTTGGTAGTTAAGGCGTGAAAGGGTAACAGACAGACAGAGTTACCTTCATATTTATAATATTAGCATGAATGACGGGTGTGATTATTATTAAGCTAATACACTCACAGTTTTTTGATAGTTTTAAAAAGTTAAGTTTAAGTTAGTTTTTGATAGTTTTTATTCGTATGATTTAATATCTTTGTTCTCATCTATAGCCATAGATGGGCTTCGGTTAAAGGCACTCAAGGCGGTGGCACTACACACGTATATTGTTCCTGAGGCCTTTGCGTCAACAAACCGCCCTTCTCAAAGTCTTACCAAATAACCTCAGTGACAATCGATATATGTTTACAATTCGTGTGCAACATACAACTGAATTTTAGGAGCCCGTTGGATTGAGTGGTTAGGGGGTCTTAACACTCAGTCTCAGAGTACCCAGGTGCGATTCCTGGCATGCCTGTCAGAAACTTTGACACAGAGCGTTAAGGCCCTAATCATTCGAACAATGGGTCGTCGTATGAAAAATTTAAAACATTCGAGGGAAAAGAAAACAAAAAGGCGGAAGACAGCGCTAGTTTTTACAACCTCCATTATGCTGAGTGTGAGCCGGTTTGTGGCGGGAGACGTTTGTGTTTATCTTTCTATATTTTACCTATGCATGTTTTTAAATGTCCTTTGCTACAAAATAAAATATTATTCTATTCAATTATATAAAAAGTGTATATTTCCAAGATTTTTTTTAAATATTAATAATGGGTTTGCTCTTGGCCAGCATGTAGCCGTGCAGGGAAGACGAGACGAGTTGATGGAGCGACCTAACCCAGAAAATGCCTATTAAGTCAACTTTATTTATTTTAAAACCGTATTAGTGAGAAATCTTAGTAGGGATAGGTGAAACAGGTGCTATTTGTCATATTTTTTAAATTTTCCGTTTTTTTCCGGCTGTGCTTTTTCATTTTTATTTAGCCGTTTGCTAATGGTTGTTAACTTTGTATTTTTATTTATACAATCAACGTCGTTTATGTACAGCGGACTTAACCCGTTTTAAAAGCTCCACCGGACTGTAACAATGTACGCATACAATTCACTCACGCCGAATTCCAATGTTTTGCTGACACTTTAATTTCTTTCCGTCGGTGTATTTTCGAAGCGCAAAACTGCTGTAAAAAAATCGTCTAGTGCAAACTACATGGCGTAAGCTGTGTCGAACGAGGCCATACTTTGCATATGAAAAGTTCAATCAATTCACTGAAAATATTGCGTGTGCGGATTGTACTGAAAAACTGTTTGAATGCACTGTACTGAAATAATACTACGAAATTTATCATTGTTTCAAATACCATATTTATTTTTGGACATTTTTTTTTTATTATTTTTATTTATTTTTAAAAATATATTATAATTTAATCAGCTGCCCGGGGAGTATGAGAATGAGAAGTGTATGAGAAAATGAATTTTGTTGAAAATGTTTCTTTAATGAATATTTCATATTAAAAGTAAAAAGTGCTACATTGTGAGTTTAACAGCCATACACTACAATTTGGAGTATTTGGAGTTACTTTGGAGTATTAGTTATTTAGAAAATTATACATTCACATATTATATTTTATGAAGATACGCGTACGAACTGATAGTGGCTAGTAAATAAATTTTAGCTGATTTCAAAATTCAAAATCTGTAAGGGTTGGTCATGGAGCAAGTTACTTTGTTTTCAGAGATATCGTGTTTATAGGCTTTATACATGATACTGAAACTAAATTGACCATTTTTATATTTTTGCTGTATGTATGTATGTATGTATGTATGTATGTATGTATGTATGTATGTATGTATGTATGTATGTATGTATGTATGTATGTATGTATGTATGTATGTATGTATGTATGTATGTATGTATGTATGTATGTATGTATGTATGTATGTATGTATGTATGTATGTATGTATGTATGTATGTATGTATGTATGTATGTATGTATGTATGTATGTATGTATGTATGTATGTATGTATGTATGTATGTATGTATGTATGTATGTATGTATGTATGTATGTATGTATGTATGTATGTATGTATGTATGTATGTATGTATGTATGTATGTATGTATGTATGTATGTATGTATGTATGTATGTATGTATGTATGTATGTATGTATGTATGTATGTATGTATGTATGTATGTATGTATGTATGTATGTATGTATGTATGTATGTATGTATGTATGTATGTATGTATGTATGTATGTATGTATGTATGTATGTATGTATGTATGTATGTATGTATGTATGTATGTATGTATGTATGTATGTATGTATGTATGTATGTATGTATGTATGTATGTATGTATGTATGTATGTATGTATGTATGTATGTATGTATGTATGTATGTATGTATGTATGTATGTATGTATGTATGTATGTATGTATGTATGTATGTATGTATGTATGTATGTATGTATGTATGTATGTATGTATGTATGTATGTATGTATGTATGTATGTATGTATGTATGTATGTATGTATGTATGTATGTATGTATGTATGTATGTATGTATGTATGTATGTATGTATGTATGTATGTATGTATGTATGTATGTATGTATGTATGTATGTATGTATGTATGTATGTATGTATGTATGTATGTATGTATGTATGTATGTATGTATGTATGTATGTATGTATGTATGTATGTATGTATGTATGTATGTATGTATGTATGTATGTATGTATGTATGTATGTATGTATGTATGTATGTATGTATGTATGTATGTATGTATGTATGTATGTATGTATGTATGTATGTATGTATGTATGTATGTATGTATGTATGTATGTATGTATGTATGTATGTATGTATGTATGTATGTATGTATGTATGTATGTATGTATGTATGTATGTATGTATGTATGTATGTATGTATGTATGTATGTATGTATGTATGTATGTATGTATGTATGTATGTATGTATGTATGTATGTATGTATGTATGTATGTATGTATGTATGTATGTATGTATGTATGTATGTATGTATGTATGTATGTATGTATGTATGTATGTATGTATGTATGTATGTATGTATGTATGTATGTATGTATGTATGTATGTATGTATGTATGTATGTATGTATGTATGTATGTATGTATGTATGTATGTATGTATGTATGTATGTATGTATGTATGTATGTATGTATGTATGTATGTATGTATGTATGTATGTATGTATGTATGTATGTATGTATGTATGTATGTATGTATGTATGTATGTATGTATGTATGTATGTATGTATGTATGTATGTATGTATGTATGTATGTATGTATGTATGTATGTATGTATGTATGTATGTATGTATGTATGTATGTATGTATGTATGTATGTATGTATGTATGTATGTATGTATGTATGTATGTATGTATGTATGTATGTATGTATGTATGTATGTATGTATGTATGTATGTATGTATGTATGTATGTATGTATGTATGTATGTATGTATGTATGTATGTATGTATGTATGTATGTATGTATGTATGTATGTATGTATGTATGTATGTATGTATGTATGTATGTATGTATGTATGTATGTATGTATGTATGTATGTATGTATGTATGTATGTATGTATGTATGTATGTATGTATGTATGTATGTATGTATGTATGTATGTATGTATGTATGTATGTATGTATGTATGTATGTATGTATGTATGTATGTATGTATGTATGTATGTATGTATGTATGTATGTATGTATGTATGTATGTATGTATGTATGTATGTATGTATGTATGTATGTATGTATGTATGTATGTATGTATGTATGTATGTATGTATGTATGTATGTATGTATGTATGTATGTATGTATGTATGTATGTATGTATGTATGTATGTATGTATGTATGTATGTATGTATGTATGTATGTATGTATGTATGTATGTATGTATGTATGTATGTATGTATGTATGTATGTATGTATGTATGTATGTATGTATGTATGTATGTATGTATGTATGTATGTATGTATGTATGTATGTATGTATGTATGTATGTATGTATGTATGTATGTATGTATGTATGTATGTATGTATGTATGTATGTATGTATGTATGTATGTATGTATGTATGTATGTATGTATGTATGTATGTATGTATGTATGTATGTATGTATGTATGTATGTATGTATGTATGTATGTATGTATGTATGTATGTATGTATGTATGTATGTATGTATGTATGTATGTATGTATGTATGTATGTATGTATGTATGTATGTATGTATGTATGTATGTATGTATGTATGTATGTATGTATGTATGTATGTATGTATGTATGTATGTATGTATGTATGTATGTATGTATGTATGTATGTATGTATGTATGTATGTATGTATGTATGTATGTATGTATGTATGTATGTATGTATGTATGTATGTATGTATGTATGTATGTATGTATGTATGTATGTATGTATGTATGTATGTATGTATGTATGTATGTATGTATGTATGTATGTATGTATGTATGTATGTATGTATGTATGTATGTATGTATGTATGTATGTATGTATGTATGTATGTATGTATGTATGTATGTATGTATGTATGTATGTATGTATGTATGTATGTATGTATGTATGTATGTATGTATGTATGTATGTATGTATGTATGTATGTATGTATGTATGTATGTATGTATGTATGTATGTATGTATGTATGTATGTATGTATGTATGTATGTATGTATGTATGTATGTATGTATGTATGTATGTATGTATGTATGTATGTATGTATGTATGTATGTATGTATGTATGTATGTATGTATGTATGTATGTATGTATGTATGTATGTATGTATGTATGTATGTATGTATGTATGTATGTATGTATGTATGTATGTATGTATGTATGTATGTATGTATGTATGTATGTATGTATGTATGTATGTATGTATGTATGTATGTATGTATGTATGTATGTATGTATGTATGTATGTATGTATGTATGTATGTATGTATGTATGTATGTATGTATGTATGTATGTATGTATGTATGTATGTATGTATGTATGTATGTATGTATGTATGTATGTATGTATGTATGTATGTATGTATGTATGTATGTATGTATGTATGTATGTATGTATGTATGTATGTATGTATGTATGTATGTATGTATGTATGTATGTATGTATGTATGTATGTATGTATGTATGTATGTATGTATGTATGTATGTATGTATGTATGTATGTATGTATGTATGTATGTATGTATGTATGTATGTATGTATGTATGTATGTATGTATGTATGTATGTATGTATGTATGTATGTATGTATGTATGTATGTATGTATGTATGTATGTATGTATGTATGTATGTATGTATGTATGTATGTATGTATGTATGTATGTATGTATGTATGTATGTATGTATGTATGTATGTATGTATGTATGTATGTATGTATGTATGTATGTATGTATGTATGTATGTATGTATGTATGTATGTATGTATGTATGTATGTATGTATGTATGTATGTATGTATGTATGTATGTATGTATGTATGTATGTATGTATGTATGTATGTATGTATGTATGTATGTATGTATGTATGTATGTATGTATGTATGTATGTATGTATGTATGTATGTATGTATGTATGTATGTATGTATGTATGTATGTATGTATGTATGTATGTATGTATGTATGTATGTATGTATGTATGTATGTATGTATGTATGTATGTATGTATGTATGTATGTATGTATGTATGTATGTATGTATGTATGTATGTATGTATGTATGTATGTATGTATGTATGTATGTATGTATGTATGTATGTATGTATGTATGTATGTATGTATGTATGTATGTATGTATGTATGTATGTATGTATGTATGTATGTATGTATGTATGTATGTATGTATGTATGTATGTATGTATGTATGTATGTATGTATGTATGTATGTATGTATGTATGTATGTATGTATGTATGTATGTATGTATGTATGTATGTATGTATGTATGTATGTATGTATGTATGTATGTATGTATGTATGTATGTATGTTCCTCCATAACTCTTAAACGAATCAACTGATTTTCATGAAACTTGGTAGATAAACCTTTAGACGTACGGGACACCTATCCTAGGTTACTTTTTTCTATTTCAACGCGGACGAAGTCGCGGGCGCCAGCTAGTCAATTAATATATATGTATAATATTTAAGGAAGAAAATTTTCAAATATTTGTTCCCTGTGATGTTAGAGGTACCTAGCCTCAGGCTTCTTGACATGTAAGCATTCAATTAGTCCTGCGTGACTCCACCGAGCATGTAATTACTTTGCCGTTTGAAATGTCAGAGCCGTTTGGATATCCTTTGAACTGTAATAAGGAATTTGATTGCTGGTTGCCTAAATTATCAATAATACTACAGAGGGTATTATTGGAAATAATTAATTAATTACCACGTACACGAATAGGGGCGCGAATGTAATTATAAACAGACGTTTAAGATGTTTATAGGCGTCGCTGCACAGGATTCAATTTTCATCATTCAACATTCAAATTGGAGGCCTCTTTTCCTATGTTAAACTCGAAAGACAGGCTGACGGTCAACTTGATGGTAGGTGGCTACCGTTGCCTGTAACACAACTAACGCCACAGGCACTGCAAGTGATCTGACGACTACAGTAGGATTAAGAGGAAAGTATAGCTTTGCGATCCTAACGAAATAGGTATTTAGGAAAACACATGCTATCGCTCGTGCGCTCTTGCCCCGGGGCGATCGTGCGACAGAGAGAGTTGCAGCTCGCGACTGACAATAGGTACTTTTTTGATGAAATTTCCATTTCGGGAGAAAACAGTTTCCACTAACTAAATCTTAACAAATCACTCTGATTTTCACGTCGATCGTTTCAGCATAATATATTCTAGGTTTATAGGTTTCGCTTTTTAAAAAAAAAAATATTGTTTTTATAAAACAAACGGTTTAATTCGGCAAAGTTTTAATCACAATAATTAAGTTATTTGAGGTGCCTATATGTTTGAATATATTGCAAATTTTGAAAAAAGGAAAACCTATAAACTTAGTCTTTCATTGTGCCAATAACATACAAAAAAATCATGGAGATTGGAAAATATTTAGAAGTGGAAAAACATTTTCAATCTATTTGCAATACAGCAAATGCAATATAATGTTACTGCAATTGCAATAAAGTGTTGAATTTTTTCAGATAATAGGCCGTCATTTAAGGGAACAAAAGGCGAGAAACAAGAACACAGCAGTTTCCCTATTAGACTGCTCTCTGAGGGGAGTGTCAGCGTTGACCGCAGCTTCAATCTCGGAACTTGCCGGAGTTGGTGTTCATGCTCTGGTCATATCATCGGGAGACATAAGGAGAGTACAACAGGGCGCCTTCAATGCTGTTTCAAACACACTAATTGCATTAGGTGAGTTAACACATTTGTGAGCGCTATATTAGCTCTTATTCTATATGAACCACAGGTACAATACAGATTCAAGGCATCTATGAAAGGTTTGCCGATAGAGTTGGCTACGTTAAGCCGCGTCCTCACTAGGGCCGCACGGCCACATCAGGCCGGCCGCTCGGCCAGGCCTTGTACACACTACACGCGTACACACTATACAAGGCCTGGCCGAGTGGCCGGCCTGATGTGGCCGTGCGGCCCTAGTGAGAACGCGGCTTAAGATACCGTACCCAGATATTTGACGAAATCGTGAGGTTCGTCAGATATGAATAGTATACTCATGAGCAATATGTTGTATTACTGTCATAATAAAATTCTTCAAACAAACATAATTGAAAAATTAAATAGTTATATATTAATTCCTTGTTCCCTGATAGAAACTGTTACTTCGTTGGTATTTTCATGACATGGTAACATTGACGTGATGCTGAAGTATCAAGTAGTCTGCGGGACACACAACTCCTCAGCAACTTGCAGCAGATATAGCTTGTTTGGCCATAGAAAGTCGGGGGTTAGTTTATATATATCTTTAATATTATAAAGAGAGAAGTTTTGTTTGTATGTTTGTAATGAATTAATACAAAAACTACTGAATTGATTTTGAAAATTATTATCATAGAGTTACATAGGTTATATTTTATAAAGTTACGCAGGCGACGTCGCGTGCAACAGCTAGTAATTTATAATTATAGCTTGCCGTGTTATAATATGTATAATAGTTAAGTAAACATAATTATGTTTTTAATATTAGGTGAGACAATTTCTATGTATTAGTCTTAATTTCGTACTATGTAAAGTAGATCGTAAGTGGCTATAAATTAAGTATAATTTCCTTTGTCAGGTTTACCAAATAACCAATTACCGACGGTGCCGACAGAAGCGATCACCCGATTGATAAACCTGGACCGATTGGATTTTTCGAATAACAAGATTCATATGCTTGACAATAACTCCTTTAAGGTATGTCGTAGAATATTTTTTATTAATTTTATAGAGTAATACGTGCCATGAAATTTCTAGCTCGCTTGGCAACAGTAACCACTCTCTTACAGGAGAAAACCGCATAATTAAATCACGTCATTAATAATTTGCCTTGATCGCTGATTAAGTATGAAAGAATATTCATTTTCACTTGAAAATTAATAAAAAATATTCTACGACATACCTTAAGGGAGTTATTGTCAAAACTCCTTTAAGGTATGTCGTAGAATATTTTTTATTAATTTTATAGAGTAATACGTACCATGAAATTTCTAGCTTGTTTGGCTACAGTAACCAATCTCTCACAGGAGTAAACCGCATTATTATATAACGTCATTAATAATTTGCCTTGATCGCTGATTAAGTATGAAAAAATATTCATTTTCACTTGAAAATATCAAATTCCTGTTCACAGAGGTACTACTACGCTAATTACAACATCCAATAACACTGATAATTTTTCAGGGCATTCAAAACTTAACATATCTGGACATCAGTGACAATCAGCTGACCGATATATCACCGGGTGCATTTAAGCCACTAGTTAAACTTACCGTGTTAAGATTGAGAGGGAATCTGCTGAAAGTAGTCGCACTTCCACCCCTTAAGGTAACGTAAATTTTCAATATTTCCCATATATTTATATTTCCTCTTCACCACCTGTCAAGGAAAAAAAAAGTCAACCCGACACTTAACATGAACAAATCCTGAAGTATTCAAATACTGCAAAACAATTACACTTGACAGTTTGCTATGCAATTAGAACAGGAGGTGAGATTATTATTATGTTTTGTTTTACTTAGATAATTTAAGTTAGGACCTTTTTCACGAAGTAAAAGTAAAGTGTTGATTAGTTACTTTTAGAAATCATTTTCTGTTTTATTGAATTATGCACTCGGTTTACTGCATCATTCGATAGGCGATTTATTTTTATTATTTTCTATTTAATGTTTGGGACGTTTACCGTACAAAGTAGTACCACAGGTAAAAATAAATCTCCCGTGGTACTACCAGACAGCATAGTAGTACTATGGGCAAAAAATATTCCCCTTGGTACTACCAGTAGTACCACCGGTAGTACCACGGGTAAGTAGCGAAACAAAGGTATATCAACTAAATTATTCCCGGTGACAGGTGACTTTAAATGACGGTTTAGCCTACTTGAGGTTCGTAAAATAGGCGCTTAGAGTCGTCACTTAATCAATCTATCATAATTGCAGGAGGCTAACGCTTTAAGGGACCTCGACTTATCAAGTAACGCATTGGAGGGTCCTTTAGGGCCTAACACGGTCCCACCGCTACCTTCCTTGGAGATACTGCAGCTGTCGCACAATACCTTTGCCAGCATTAGACGTGGTGCACTTTCTGGTAAGCGAAAATAATTTAATAATTGAAGTTGAACGCCACGCTTCACTGTGGCTCAGTCAGCAACGTTTCATGGTTGCCATAACAACGGTCAACGGAAATATATATTTTTTTTTATAAAAAAATAATAATTGGGATCCGTTGGAATTTTGGAAAAAACAATGTATATAAGATAAGATCATTCCTCTGTTCAGATGCAATGTTGTGTAAAAATTTCAAGTTTTTGAGTAATACACAAACTAAATCAACATTTTTATTCATAGATTAATTAAACATTGCAATGTGTATATTAAAAAAAAAAACTACATGTATTTGAATTTAAAATATTGATTTTCATGTCCAAAATTTTAATGTCGCATTTTTAAATTTGAAATTAAATCCTATTCTTTTACTTGTAGACGTGGATAATACTTCTAGTCATGTAAAAGTATTGTAGGTAGGTACACATATAGATAAATGAAATTGATTTAAATTTATAGTAATATTTTTGCATTAAAGTAAAATTTTTGCATTAAAGTAAAATTTTTATTTATGTCTCTGTAAACAGTTAATATAAGCAAGAAAAGATTTATGTAAATTAGGAAAGAAAACTTTCCTAAGTTAGGTAAACAATTTCTTGGGAAGATTAAATTTCTTTCTCGGACCCGTTTTATAGCTAAATCAGTTAACTAACTGTAGTTAATTACTGTTTATCTATCAGTAGTTTAACCAACTGTAACTACTCATAACATAGTTAATTTATTTTTACACGTTTTGTCAATAGAAATAAGTTTGTAATTTTAATTATAGCTTGATATCATTGATCCTTAAGAGCGGGTATAAAGACAAATAGCCAATCCTAGATTTGAATTTTATCTAAGTAAACAAAGTCTAATTTAATTAATTTTTTTTAAATAGATAAATACATTATAAATGAAAGTGACGACTGTAACAGAAAACATAATATAATGAAATTTTCTCGATAGAAAAAAATCACCAAGTGAGCTCTCATTTCCATCGATTTTAGTTTTATTTTCAAAATGACACATTACAAAGCTAAAAGTGTATTAGTAATTTCACTTCACATATTATCTAAGGTTGTAACAATTTTTCATTTGACATTGTAGTTTACGAATAATTAATATTTAATACTTTTGGCACTTATAATTTTCCGTCGCATGTTGTGCGTAGTTCTACGTATTTTGTGTCACTGTCATGTCCAAGGGGCCACGCTGGTGAAATTACAAATTTTGTTTGCTTTATACCCACTCTTAAATCAAAATTTATTCCTTATCATATAACTGTACACAAAGAAACCTCACATACGATTCAAATAATACTTATGTTTAAGTGAATATTTGTCCCCAGGTGTTGCGAACCTCACACATTTAAATTTGCACAACAATCAGATAGACGTGTTAGAGGATTACGCGTTCAGACACCTCACCAACTTGTCAACGCTGAACATGTCACATAATGAAATCGTTGCTGTTTCTGGTAAGAAAATATTCACATTTCTATTTCCACTAATAATATTTAAGCCGTAGATGGAAGCAAAAATAAAGATACAGTACATTCTTACATTAAATAATCGACAAATGGACTGCATAAAACTAGATGCCTAATTATCCGCGGGACTACAATAATTCAAATATCGATCTGAGGTAATAATAGAGAGTCGATAAATGTGTTTAACTTTTTCGGCAAAAATTGTGTTCAAGGTTCAATATCATCTCTTTTTAACAAAAAATAAACTGACTTCAAAGCGTTTTCTCATGGATTCCATTGTCAGAACTGGACCAAATTTAAATGGGACCACACGGGAAGCACCAGCTTTCAAATAAAAAAAGAATAATCAAAATCGTTTCACCCAGTCGAAAGTTATGAGGTAACAAACATTAAAAAAAAACAGTCGAATTGAGAACCTCCTCCTTTTTTGGAAGTCGGTTGAAAATCAAGTGAAAGAGTTTTAAAAACTCTTTCACCTATAGAAAGCTACATTATCAGCGAGTAACATAAGCTATATATTTTACAAAGTTACGCGGACGAAGTCGCATTCAACAGCTAGTCAAATATAAAAAGACATATTTGAAACGATGCATTCTAAAGTTATATAACGATCGAAGCTGTTTAACGTAAAGATTTTAATCGAAAACGTTAATCGTGATTACTCTGTATCTCACGGACAGTGGAAGGCTTCGCAGGATAAACTGACGCTTTAATTTCCGCTACAGGAAAAAAAACGGCGAGTCAACGGAATAACGGAAATAAAGCAAAGCGTATTTTATCTTTCACATTAGATTATTTTCGGATAGTTCCTATGGCATGTTGCCTTAATTTTTTTTATAGATGTACATATACCATAATATCTGTACATATTATAAAAATTGTTATCCTTAGGGCCTCTTTCACTAACTACAAGTAAAGTGTTGATTAGTTACTTTTAGAAATAATTTTATGTTTTATTAAATAATGCACTCGGCTTAGTCGAAGGATGCCTTCGATAGGCGAATTTTTATTATTATTTTCTTTTTAATGTTTGGGACTTTTAACGTACATAGAAAGGTATATCAGCTCCATTATCCCCGGTTACCGATGACTTTAAATGACGGTTAGCCTACTTATACATCAGAATATGACATTGGCTATATAAGACATAAAACGTGGACGAAGTCGCGGGCACCAGCTAGTTAACTATACGCTTACCACTTTATAAAACCGACTTCACGATGGTGGTCAGCAAAATTCTGTCTACAGTTCTTACTTGGTAAGATTGGCACAAACTATTTAGAATTCTTTCACAGAAATATTATATTTCAGGCGCATCTCTAGCCCAACTGACAAGTCTAAGCAATCTGGACCTTTCACATAACTTTCTGAGATCGCTTTCGGCGGAGCCCTTGAAATATCTTCGAAGTTTGAAGGAATTATTACTTCACGATAATGACATATCGATGATCGATGACGAAGCGTTAGCTGAACATAAAGACTTGATGCGATTCACTATAGAAGGTACTTACGACTCCATTTATATACGTTTTTTATATTATTAAAGATGGCAAGCAGGCTGACTGTCCACTTGATGGTAGGTGGCTACCGTCGCATAAGCACACAAACAACACCAGGGGGTATTGGGTGCAGGAATTTGTTTACGACACGCTTGAAGAAGCCTTATCTTATCATCATACCACTCATGCTATTATTATAATTTTGGTTAAATGATACCTAACTTATTATTATTCCTGACTAAAATAAATTCTTGTTATTGCTAGTCAGTCCTTAAAATGTTGACTGTTTCATAATCAGCAGACATATTTAATAGTTTCTACCGTCCCCATATAAAAGGCATTTTCCAAATAATTGGATTCTTGTCATTATTTTGAATCCTGTACAGATCCAAACTTCAATATACTAAACGCACTGATAATATTGGAATTGAATAAACTATACTCGTACATTAAATAAACACAAAAGGCACTTCCACATTTGTGCAATATTTTACAGTGTGCGCTTAATCTGTTTTGAGTGGTATCCATTAACAGATTTTATTATAATTTATGTATAAATTATTGTTAACAAACTGACATGATGAACTTAATATACGACATAAAAGGTATTCTATAGAAGTGAACTCAAAGACTACAACACCTGGTTTTCAAGCTTTTATTTTTAAATTTTTTTGGTTACAAGACATGAAAAAGTTTAGACCAAAAGCCTCCTTTAGAGAATTTCATGATTACATTGTATATTTTTTGCAGATAATCCATTAAACTGCGATTGTTTAATGGGTGGATTCGCCAGATGGTTACGAGAGGCACAAAATTTATCGCAGTCAGACAAATCCGCTGCAGTATGTGCTACGCCGCCACACTTAGAAGGGGCATTATTATCTCGCCTTTCGAAAAACAAACTTTGCGATGATTTCGAACACTTAGATAGTAAAAACGATAAAAAAGAATACGATGTTAATAAAATGCTAATAAATACCATAGAGGCCAGCCAAGATATTGCAGGCAGCGATGTATATGATGAGAAACAAGATGGCTTAGATGATGATTTGTACGACGAAGAATTAGGCGTACCGTCAGATGAGGATTTGCCCACGTCCAAAGCGAAGGTATTTTAGTTATAAACGTATTTTAGTAAATAACTTATTTTGTCTATATTAAAATTAAGAATTCATTGGTGAAGAATTATAGTTTAAATATAGTTAAAAGGAAAAATGACGCAAGATTCTTCCAGTTTGATTGTCTTGGTGGTGTCCAGTATTAAAAAATATTCCTAAAACGCTTACTAAGTACCATATTAATATTTATTTATTAATCAGGTTCACCTCAATGAAGCGTGGTACGATAACGAGCAAGTATATCTATCTTGGACGGTAGACCCTCCATCGACCCGTAGATTGAGATGTATAGAAGTCACAGCGTCCAGATCTGATGGAGCCGCTAAGCATGTAGCCTGTCACAGAGCTGCACCAGGGAATATCATTTTGAGAGGGTTGAAAATTGATCCTGTTGAATCTTACACGTAAGTAGCTACTACTTATAAAACGCATTGTGTTAAAATCTAGCGGTCTAATTCATAAAAAGTTATACAAGGCTTATAAGCTTGTTATAAGAAATTTACCAAAAAACATTATTCATAAACATTCAATAGCAGTCAAAAGTGCTTAATAACGCTTTCATAAGTTATTGAAGCGTGGACCCTAGTATAAGCCTAGTATAAGGGAACAATTCAAGATGGGCGACTTAAAACAGCGGATTTCTGAATGGCGTTTGATGTAGAGTTCGATGTTTGTAAAGGAGTTAGTCATATTTAAGATATTTATTTCTACAAATAATAGTTTACATTACTTAAGTGAGATATAACATAATAAGCGATATAATAAAAGTTACGTCATGCAAGCTTTACAAGCTATAGCCGTCATTGAACTTGTAGAAAACATTCCACATTGTCGAAAGGAATATACCAAGAGAGATATGATCCATTTTCTTTGCCCGAAGTTGAGTTCAAAAGGATATACCGTTTTAAGTTTTAATAAACATACGGCTGCCTTTATTATTGATCTTGTCTTGTCTCCATTATTCTCTTTCATTTGAAAAGAAATATAATTTTGGTAACTGAAAACGACCGGGATCACACGTAACTAATCTGATAATTGTTAATTTTTTTTAGTTTTATGGTGTTGTTTTCGCATTTAAGTGTATTTTTGTATATTAATATGTATAAAGTTTTCTCTGTTTAAAACCAGTGCGATTTCGTGGAAAACGTCGTAGCACTATCACCTTTATTTACCTATTTTCTCTTTTTTCAAATTTACTATATATGGTGTAATTGTTTTGTATTCATAAGAAATGTCAAAAGTCACATCACAATAATCACTTTACTGTCATTTACCATTTATACTTCTGTGGATAGCATCTGGATAGGGACATTTTACCTTTTACATTACATTAACATCATAATTACAAAAAAAACCAATAGCGAGCATTTAGCTATGACAGGCTTATTGAACGTTTATGAATAGGAATTTTATAATGAGCTTAATAAGGTCTTATGAGCGTTTTAACTAATCAACGTTTTAAGCCTCTAATAAGGGATTTTTATGAATAAGACCGTAGATGTATAATTTAAAAATATCAGTTATTTCTATAAAAGGGTCAAAAGTTTCATAGAATTCAGGAAGCCAGCATTTTTCGTGACCACATTGAAGCTTTTTGTTTTAGATACAACACAATATTTTAAATACAAGTGCAGTTTTTTCTAGGTCTTTAAACATGTCTATATATCTACACTTTTTACCCATATTAAATTAACTAGTGCTACCACAAAAAGAATAATTTATCGAAAGTTATAAAAGCATACCAATTGAATTTCACAATATCTTCATATAATAGTTTGGCTTCATTGAAATAACAGTTTTGTTTCATTTGCTTGGATACAACCACGAAATTGATTCGAATGTTTCAACCTTTTAACATTCATTAAAATTTAAACAATAATAGTATTTATGAAATTAAAGTGCGTGTTTGTTTGTGCATATCGTATTTTCACTGAAATGAACAAACGCGCTTAATTAAATTATTTAAATCAAAATTGTTTACACAATCAAAAAATATTCTGATGTTTAAATACGAGTATTAGCGCACAGTATCACAGTCTAATTAGGTAGAGCCAAATTCGAAAAGGAAGTCAATCGACCATCTCGTGTGGGCAGCGTTTGGAAAGATCTAAGACATCTTCTGGTCTAAAATTATTTGGTGCCTCAAAACAAAAGTTACTCGTACCAACCAATATGTGTTTCCAGCGATGACATATAAATAAATAAATTCCACACAGCACCATCTAGCATCTAATGCTTGTATAATGGATACCAGACAGTTGATATCTCCAGGCTAGCCACGGTATTCCATATTCATGAAACATCCATGATACATGAGTCAAAATTGTTTTAAAGTCCCTTTGGCACTTAGGAAAGTGTACTTAGGAATATAAAATTCATGTTATTGTAAACATCAAATTTGTATTTCTAAAATTAGCCATGACTTTTACTATAATAGTGATTGGAAAAGGTAAAATGTTAACACATACACATTTTCCTCTAGCGGGAGTCGAACCCGCGACCG
Source organism: Synanthedon formicaeformis (assembly GCA_945859745.1). Taxonomy (NCBI): domain Eukaryota; kingdom Metazoa; phylum Arthropoda; class Insecta; order Lepidoptera; family Sesiidae; genus Synanthedon; species Synanthedon formicaeformis. The sequence continues at coordinate 1,943,242 of OX243975.1, forward strand.
TTTGGTTAACAGCTAGGGTTACTAGCCACTAGATCAAACGTGTCGTTAAATATATGGACCTGAAACATGGGGTTCGTAAAAAGGTCAACGTCGCACAACGAGCTATGGAGAGGGCTATGCTCGGGATTACACTGCGAAATCGATTCAAATTCGTAGATGAACGAAAGTTACCGGCATAAAGCTGGCGATCAGTAAGTTGAAGTGGCAGTGGGTAAGAAAAATAGTAAGGAAGGTCGGCCGCTGAGCCGGAAGGAAAACAGTGGACAATCTTATCGCTGAGTTGATGATGGTGATGACCTATAGATATATTCTAGTTACATAATGAAGAATACTTATATAATGAATTTAATATTTGTAACAATAGAAACTTACTGTTGTTTTATGAAGAAAAAAAAATATGGCAGAGGTAAACTATAATATAAAGTAGGTTTAAACATTTTTTTTTACCATTCCATGATTTCTCGGGTCACAAACTTGCGCATAACTTTTTTTTAATTGCCAGGAAAGTAATTAAATTTGTATTTTTTGCAGTTTCTGCATAGCCCTTGAAGAAATGGACAACCGTGACGTTCCACTAGCCCTCGTGTTGGGATGTGGTACTCCTCAAGTCTTAAGACGTCGTGTGACGTTTGTAACGCCTGCGCCTGTTGTCATCACTCAAGCACCAGTTAGAGAAGAATTCAGGTATGACACTGATCTCATACCAAAGATATACTACAATACAACTAGAAATATGGATTATTCTACATTTTGAATTCAGCACCAAATTCAAAATGTGTGAAACATAAAAATGAACTACTTATAAATACTAATTACGCTAACGAACGTTTGTGTTTCAAAACAACGCACTTTATATATCAAAGCGGGTGTGGCTTTTGAACAAATAAATCGTCAGATATATCTTTCTTATATATAAAACTAGCGGCCTGTTCCCGGCTTGGCACGGATGCAAATTATATACCAAAACATTCCTCGGGAACCACTATCCATTGGTGAAAACAGCATGAAAATCGGTGCAGTAGTTTTTGAGTTTATAGCGAACAGAGTCACATGTCACAGTGTTTGTAACAAAACTCCTCTGAATAGGTTTGACCCATTTTTATGAAATTTTTTGTGTATATTCCGTAGGTCTTAAAACAGGTCGTATTTTTTTATACCCCTAAGTGATAAGGGTGGCCCACCCCAAAAAATATTTTCTCAGCAAAACAACGTTTGCCGGATCAGCTAGTGTTTTAAACTACAAAGCTATACTACAATGAAATTCATCAACAAAAATCATAAAAATCTGGCCCGTATCGTATTACGAGTCAATACTCGTACTGCCAATGCAGTTTACAGGGAATTGAATTTTAAGTGGATTTTCGTTTGTTTGTTTATCACTCGTTATTTTGTTATTACTTTATCCCGGAGTCAAGAGAAAGATATTTAACGTATTTTGAAACCTCACTATTAATTTGACACACTTGTTCAAATAAAAAAAAAATACCAATCCGTACGCATATGAAGTGCGAAGTTTGAAGATTAAAATGTAAAGACTGTAAATTACAGCTTGAAACTGTTTTGGTAATATGACCTTCAGAGTCTTAAATAAATCTCGTATACAAAATTTCCAAAACTGAAGGAGTTATTCTAATTAAGTAATATTCTAAATGCGAAACGCCTTACCCATCAAATATACTAAACCAATCATCATTAAATCGAGAGACGCGAGCGAAGTAGCAGAAAAAGTTAGTTTTAAATAAATTTCTTTTGTTTCTTTTCAGAGTATCAGAAGTACGTTCAAATGTGACCAGCGATGGAGTTCTAACGGTTCTCATATCTGTAATGGGTCTTCCGCCAAGACCGTTAAATGTTTTGCCACGATCACAAAGACTATCAACCGAAAGACATTACTCTATTCGCTGTTACGTAGTTTTGGCAGTATTATCGAGAGGTTCTCTGGTAGCACAAAAAGACACTCCCTGTCAATCCACTTTAGAGATATCTATGGATGGTTTTACACGAGGCCCTTACGATGTCTGCGCAACTTTGTCAAGAGGAGCAGAAATGGAACCGATTTGCATAGTCCCACAATTACAAGAAAATTTAGGATCATTAGAAATGAAGGCTGGATTCAAAGGACTGAATATGGCGTTGATAGGAGTAGCTCTAAGTTTGATGGTAATAGTCGTCGGTTTAGTATGGTTTCTTAGGAAAATGTTGAAGAAACCGGCTGAGTTTGAGACCCACAGGTGTTTCAGGCAGGAGCAAGTTCAAGAGGAGAATCCGAGGTCCAGTTATGTTATGTTAACTGCCACGTCAAAGGTTTAAGGCACTGGTCGAATGGAGATATTTTTTAGCCAGTACTTCCTGTGATGTCATATGATAAAATATTATAGATCCTGGCAAACTTCTTGGCATAATTTCGGGGTAGTGGTGAAACGATTTGCGAAAGTACACTGGCGAGCCAATCGTGCGCAGCTTCCTATCTCTCCCCGAACCCTGCATCCCACTACAAAAGAGACCTACAATTTTCCAAAAAGTTTGCCAGTATGGATACTGGCAAAAAATAGTTCAACTACTTGCGAATACTAGCACCTGCCGCACCTAGTCTGATTATTAATCGCTAGATTGCATATTTTCTCTGTAAGTATTTCAGTAACTTTATAAAGAACTTTGAGAAACTTTGTAAAGAAAATTTGATTGATTGATGCCATATTTCTTTAGGTTATTAAAAAGTTTAACAGTTTTACTTAGTCCAAAGAATAAGTTGACGAATAAGTTGTATTGAAAAACGCATAAAGGTTATTTCAGATAACTTATAACAATATAATAATAAAAATATATAAGTATGCGTCCAATATACATACGTCTTGTCCTTGTGAACGCCAATCGCAGTATTGGTGACAAGTCACTTTACATACATGGGTTCAGACAAAAACTGAAGGAATCACGTTACATCCAAATAAGTGATTGTAATCTTATGTAATGAATTTGATTTGTTGTTAACATAAATATAGAGCAGAAAATAGAGAGAAAAAATAAAAAATTGGTAGTGTTATAGGCGACGGTAACAACCTACCATTAAGTGTATCGTCAACCTGTCCGCCGACCTTAACATTAAAAAATAAACCTGTTATTCCACCACGATAGGTCCTTTGAATAAAACAGTCATTTCTGTGTTTGAGCAAAGTGGACAGACGAACCAACAAAATGGCACGAGATAAGTAAATAATCTACATGTTTCTGTATTTATTTATAACTGGGTTTTTGTTAAAAAACTATAAACAAATATTATCTTTAAATTCCACTAATTTCGTTAAGATACATTCGTGGAATTTACTTAGATAACTTTGTTTATGTTTTAATTAAAACAAATGTAATAATTATAAAAATTGCTATGACCTTTATAATTATGCAGATATATACAATACCTAATAAGTAAAAATTCTTAGAACTCATTACGCTCTTTTCTCGTTTAATTTGAATGCAATAGAAAATAAACCAAAATCGACTTTATCTTAATTACATAAAGTCGTTTTGAATTTTACTCAAATAATAATATTTTTTATCAGACTCTCCAGCCTCAGACCAAATAAGAGCTACAGACAGAATTTTGCGGACAACATAGTGAAGCCGGTTTACTTTATAGACATTTTTGTGTTGAAAGCTATAACCTCCATTTTTGTTTATTTTAATTAAAAATATTTGTTTCAAAGTTTACTTACGTGTGAAATGTATTTTTTTTTATTTTTGGAAGACTGTTTTTTTCGCGAATTCATTTTGCAATTCGGCATTTTCACTAGTAAATATTTTTAATAAGGCGAGGCGTAGTTTAATGATATTTGTTGCATGTAGGTAACCGTGTGTATACGGCGAAGGCATAGTTTTACTGGCTTCACTTTGCCACACACACACAATCTTTAGTTTTTATTTTATCTGAGTTTTCAGATAATAAAACTTATTAATCGTATTCTCAGAATACGATTAATAAGTAGTACATTTTTTTGTGCACTAAAATTTGAAATACATAATAGTTTTAAAAATAAACTGATAATTATAAATACTTATCTTCTATGAAGATATTTTTGACTGTTATTTAAGAATGCTAGATACATAATTATTTTTGTATAATATTAATAATTTACAATATAATGTGAATGTATATACTAATTTATACCTAACTAATTTTGTACAACAAAACGTGTAATATTAGATATTACATTTTTACTAATGTAAGTAATTTCTTTATTAAACATAAATATAGACTCAAAGAGAACATCATAGTTTAAAGAAAAATGTTAACTGTACTACTTAAAGACAGTTTTTTTCAATATATTGTATGTTCAGCAATGTTTCAGCAAGCGATTGAACTTTTTATTTGGCCTAGTAATATAATATCGATGTTTATGAACTTTGAGTCTTTGATGAACTTAATCAGACATTATTTTTTCTAATATTTGAGTTAAAATAAATCTAAGGACTTTTAGTGTTTCAAAATTTTTAAAAATGTATAATTTTTAAATTACATATTATTATTTGCTATGTGTGTAATGAAAATACTAATATATTAACCGAGGCTCGATTGTATTATGTTTTTGTTATGTGACTAAGTCATTTTGGTTGTTTTTTTTTTTAATTTTGTTATAGAGAGGTTGAAAGAAATGTATAGATTACTTAGCGCCTATTTCTTAAACGTCAAGTAGGCCAAACTGTTATTTAAAGTCACCGGTAATATATACCTTTGTTCGTACGGTAAACGTCCCAAACATTAAATAGAAAATAATAAAAAAAAATCGACTATCGAATAATGCAGTAAACTGAGTGCATAATTCAATATAACAGAAAATGATTTCTAAAAGTAACTAATCAACACTTTACATGTAGTTTGTGAAAGAGGCCCTTAGTGTTTTGTAGAAGGTTGAAAGTTTAAGAAGCGTTGAAAGTTGCATGCTATGTTTTAGCACTGAGTCTAAAATCAATTACAAGATAAGGTAAAAAATAATAATGCGTTATTAAAAAAAATACACGGATTAAAAAATGTCAATCGACATAGATTTTATTTTATAAAAAAAAATAGCAGTCAACCGAGTAGTTTCATGTGTTGGTTCTTTTTTCGTTTTTCTAAAGTCCTATTTATTAATAGGACTTTAGAAAAACGAAAAATTAAAAAAAAAATAAAAATAAAAAAAAAACGAAGGAAAATAGGAAAATATTAATAAATAGGACTTTAGAAAAACGAAAAATGAAAAAAAAAAAAAAAAAAAAAAAAACCAAGAATTTATTCTATAGGACTGAGACTAGGGATGAAAATATCTGTAAGTTTCTTTCAACCTCATGTGTGTATTTAGTTGTCTATAGGAAATTCTATAAATTGCGTTAAAGGTGATTAAGCTTTACGAATTTGTAAAAAAAAATAATTAAGGTATCATTATATACGCGAAAACGACGCTATGTAAATGATTCGCAACTCTGGTTTTGCTTTATTAAGATTAAATGTAAATAATAAATTATGAGTCGCATTTTAAATAAAATATTAACAAATTATATTCTTTTTTTTATTTATAAATTTTTTAATGAATAGATCATAGATTTCTGTATAACAAGTTATAATTAAATTATAAACTAAACCCCGACTTTCTATTGAGCCCAAACACGCTACATTTGCTGTAATAGTTGCGGAGTAGTTGAGTATACCGCAGACTACTTGATGCTGCAGCAAATTTGGTAACAGTATACCAAATTTCACGTCAATCGAACTTGTGGCAATTAGTTACATCTTAACTAGGAAACGAGCTTCAAACGCCTCAACAGATCTTAATAAATTACAGTTTTAAACCATCGCGATCATGTCTGCTTTCAAACAAAAAAAGGATCAAAATTTGTCTATCCATTTGGGAACTACCATTGCAGACTAATACACAAAATACAAATACACGTCAGACTTATGACACTCTGTTTTTGCGTCGGGCGTCGGCGATTAAAATGGATTCAAAGAGCTGGTTCTTCTATATGTATTTCTATGCAATAATCGAATTTACTACGTATATGTTATTCCGGTATTTAGCCAAAGGACAAAGATCTATATTGCCTATACCCTATATGTTCGTCTACCAAAAAGGCCATTACGAGTTAATGGACTACTCGCCCAAATTTATCTCACCCAAATGGGCGAATTGTCATGTTTGATTTTTACCTCTTATTTCTATAGTCAACTCGCACAGAACAGTGATTTTAATACTAAGATAGACGAAATGAAATAATTACTTTTAGCGCCTCTTTCACCAACTACAAGTAAAGTGTTGATTAGTTACTTTTAGAAATAATTTTCTGTTTTATTGAATTATGCACTCGGTTTACTGCATCATTCGATAGCCGAATTTTTATTATTATTTTCTATTTAATGTTTGGGACGTTTACCGTACAAACAAAGGTATATGAGCTAAATTATTCCCGGTGACAAGTGACAGTTTAGCCTACTTGACGTTGGTGAAAGAGGCTCTTAGCCTATTAGAGAAATATTTACTAAGGTTACACGTAACGACCCGAAAATTTCATTAGAGATACTAAAACAATTCGAAGAATCAGTTAGGTTTAAGCGTCTTAATTAATTTTATTTGAGACGATAAATAAATTGATTTCAATCTGTCTAGGTTTTCTCAAAGGCATTTGTAAATGTCAATATAAATTTCATGTGATAGGTATTGTATTTTATACTGGGAATAAATGTCTGTCCATGTCAAGTGATTATGTAATTACTATGGCTAACTAACTAACTGATCGAACTGGATTATTTTGTCTGTAGTATCATCTTTAAATGGGTGGGAAACGCAGTGTCAGTCTGCCCTGCCACTACTTTCCAGATCCAGTCAAGAGCCAACTTTGAAAAGTGAGTATCCAAAGTTGATCCTGTCGGAAATTGAATTATTTATACCTGAGGCAGACAATATAAATCTAATATTCGAATAATATCTTCGCTGCTTAATAATCCTTACATATTATAAAACTAAGTCCTCCGCCGCGTCTGTCTGCCTGTCTGTTTGTTCAACTAAAAAACTACTGCACCGATTTTCATGCTGTTTTCACTAATGGATAGAGTGGTTCTCGAGGAAGGTTTTAGTATATAATTTACAGTTACGCGGGCGAAGTCGCGGGCAGCAGGTAAATAATAATATTAGTTACCTAATTTTGTACAATAGAATCATAAATTAAATTTAAAAATAATAAAATATGCAAATGCTCTCATAAGTGTGTTTCTTTTAATTATCTTAGTACAAAAATATACTTATCATTGTATTTCCCTATTGATCTGATCGTGTCAAATGTCAAAAGGTGTGCAAGCGCAGGTCCGATTTGCATATACTTAGTTTGCGACTTTGCGTATGGTATGATTAGTCAGTCACAATCGGCCAGTCATGGAGTGTGGACGTGTTATTCTTCTTTTAATATTAATATGTTCATGCGCTACTCGAGGTAAAGTGTTCACTAGATGTCAACTGACTCGTGAACTGTTGAAAAACAATTTTCCAAGGACGTTTCTCAGTAATTGTGAGTATTTTTTTTCTGTCATACTGTATCGCATCGTATTATATACGTGACTGTGGATAATGTTTAGTATTGTTAAATTTATGTTCTATTGTTATTGTTTTTTTCTGTGTCATCGTATCTACTGTATAGATAATGTAATGTAATGGATTTTCCAAGTAGTATAATGTGCCAACTTTCCTTAATCGTGATGATATTTTATAAACTTTTCAAATGTTCAGTAATTTTCTTTAATGTTAAGGTCGGCACATAGGCTGCCGGTATACTTGATGGTAGGTGGCTCTGGCTACCGTCGCCTATAATACAACGCAACGCCGACTACAGTAGGATTAAGGATTAGGGAAAACAGCAGGAAACGTGCTGTTATTTTACGGTTGTCTTAAATTCAAAATTCAAAATATTTTATTTCCAAATAGGAACATAAAATTTCTCTTTTTGAATGTGAAACTACATGCAAGCTTCGGAATGTGTTAGCGCTGGAAGAAGAAGCTGCGAAGAAACTCCTAGCAACACGTCCTTAATTTTTTTTTATATTGCTTACAAGCATCTATAGCCATTTACAATAAGTACATACGTCATTATTATTAATTTTTGTGTTGTTAATTTTTGTGTTATGTTGGAGCAATCACCGACCAGACAAGCTTATCATTAATATAATCTTGTACTTTATAGTATCCTTTGGTACATAGAGTGTTCTTTATCAATATCTTTGTTCAGGCAAATTTATAATATTGTCTGGAATTTTATTATAGAATTGTATACAGTTCCCCACAAATGAGTTTCTATCGCCGGTCTGGTAGCCGGCTGCCCAAATGACTACTAAAACAACAAAAAATAAACTTTCTTGATGAAGAAACAATTGGAATTAGAATTCCGAATAAGCTACCTACTTATGAACTGCCCTGACATCTCTGTTTCCATTTGCTTCAGGAATAGAATCAGATTATTAGTAATAATTAAGTAAATAGTTTTATTAATATGTAATTTTATGTGATTGGTCCGCGTCCGATCGCTACCAAACTTCACAGGATTACCCGCTGGACTAATCTGAAGATTTTTATATATATATAGATTTAATGTTAATTCTTTTACAATACGGTATATAAAAAAACAATAAATATTAAAAATATTTGATCGCTGGTAGCGGGGCAAGGTCCAAACTACCGGTGGTTAGGGCTCATGACAATGCGTGCCATGCTAAGAAGTACAGAAAGACAGAAGAAGTACAGAAGAAGTAAGAAGTCTTCTGTATGCGACCCTTGACCGAGCCATCTAGAGCCCCTCTTGAGTCGAGGCTCTTCGCTATCAGACCGTCCTCCGAGACGACAATCGGGACGATGATTGTTGAATCGATTATGTAGGTACTTATATAGGTATTTATATCCCAGACTTTTTGGTTTAAAATAAAGATCAATCTCTTTCAGGGGTATGTTTAATAGAGCAAGGGAGTGAGAGAAATACGTCTGCTCTAATTGCAAAATCTCTACGCCGGAAATATTATGGACTGTTTCAGGTGATTTTTTTAAAGTATTAATTTTTATATCGATAGCAATATAAATGAAAACAGACATGTTAATGACTATGTTTTGTTTTTATTTATAAAACAAGAGATAAAAGTTGTGTTGATACCTGTAACTGCTTGCTGTTCTGTTGGTATTTCGATTAAATTTATTAAAATAGTTATAAAGGCTGAATTCTATCAACAGAAGTAAGTCGAGTCATGTAAGACGTTGGCTTTAAAATACGAGTAGAGTCGGTCCGATGCACGGCGTCATAAGAGACTAACGACGCAAACCATTTATTTCAGATCGGAAGCGAGTGGTGTAAGGAAGGACGCAAAGGCGGCAAATGTGACATTTCGTGTGAAGGTAATATTGGCTTTTAAGATACTAACTCGAAACAAATTTATTATTTTTATAGTAGCAGTGCGTTTTAACAAGAGAGCTGTTTAGTTTTAAAGGCGGTATTAATTCGAGTTATTAGTTTAGCAAGGCTAAACCTATTTTAATTGGTTATCACATATAGAAAGAGGCAAAAACGGAGACAATTTTTATAATAAAAGTCGGGAGAAAGCCCACCTTGGGCGAAGCCGGGAGCAGGTCGCTAGTTGAATAAAAAAATATTAATATTCCTTTATGAATAACATTCAATCAAATCAAATCGTTAATATTTTACAATTACCACCAGTTCTTAAAGCAGATTATATAAGGAAAAATTCCAGAGAAAAACCTCATAGATGCTTGTTTTCAACTAAAAATAGATTGCTGATACATATAAACATTAGATATATCGCACGCTTAGTATTAAAGTGACCTAACTCAAAATAAGTCAAAAATGAGTTAGATACACTATAATCCGTATGTCTACGCCCTCTATGGCTTACGATTAAGAAACTCTTAAAAAGTTAGTGTTTTACTGGTCTACAAGTTTTCGGTCTCTTTTACACTAGAGGGTTTTGATGGTGACATTTGAAATTACACAGACACATTCATTAATCGTTCAACCGGTACAAAGTAAACGCCTTCTGACTTGATTTAAAAGAAACCTATTAGTTATTAAGTTTGTTTAAAAGTTAAATCGGAGGTAAGTTTTACTGATTGCTTTTGTTTTATTTTGACTCGATCCATAATGAGTCCATTTAATGTTAATTTTTTTATAATATTGCACAGTATATTAAGTTTTAAGTCTGTTTAAAATTAAAAATTATGAATAATTTTAAGCACAATAATAATTAGGTCTATTTTATAATAAAAACTTTGTAAGTTTATTTGTACGTGCGGATGGCTTCAATTTTAAGTCTGTTTAATACAAATGATGATGATGTGTTTATAGTAACATTCAGTATTTGGTTTGTGTTTTACTAAAAAAAATGAAATAATTTTCCTTACAATTTGCGATTTCATAATTGAGTCAATTTATAACTAAAAAAATGAACAAAATAGGTTTTACTTTTTTAACCAATAATTATAATTTTCGTTTTTTAATTAGAATGACTACTTCACGATCAAAAAAATTCTGGAGTTAATTCAGACTAAATATAACTATATTCCAACGCAAAGTTCTGATGTCCAGGTATGTAAAAATCATTGAAATAAGTTACTTTATCTATAGTTACCTGCAATATACTAATTCACTTTTTATTGTTTACAGTTGTCCAGGTATGTAAAATATTTGTTGCCCTAAGGTATATTATTTATATTTGTATGCTCACCTTTCACGTTTGCTTACAGATTATAGTAATGTATAAAATAAACCCAATAATCAATGATATTTGAATGTCGCCGAGTATTTGAAATATACTGAAAGCCGTAAGAACGCAGCCATAGATTACCGTGTGTCACCCATTAATCAAGAAGAAAGCGACGCAGGTTTTAGTCCTAATTTCAACGTAGATGGTGGCAAAAATGTTGATCATTTGCTATTTCCATCGGCTGTTAGCTCATTTTCGGGTAGTAGTTCTTCCTCTACTTCAGTCTCAACGGTTAGTAAATAGTAGTTCTCCTTCATCTGATAGCTTTGACATCGAGACTTTGAAAGAACTATTGAATGCCAATAACACAGAGAATATACCACCCGACCCAACAAGAGAATGAAACAAAAGAACGAGAGAGAATCCAGATAATTTGACAGAAGAAACAACTAAAGCAACTTCTACAGTTTCTACTACACCTAAAACACGCCTAAAGGTAAAAAACGCACGAGACAGCCGGAAATGTGGAAACAAAATAAGGCTAAAAATTAAGAAATTGTGGAAGTCTTATATTCATAGCAATAACATTGTAACTAATGCTCGTGAACTTAAACCACTGATGTATAATGATAAGTGCAGTTTCTTTGGTGCAGGTTGAGCAGCAAGATTGATTTTGTTCAAAGGCAAAGTATTTTGACGCTGTAAAGATGGAGGAGTGAATTTTTGTGAACTAATTTAAATCTAACTAAGATATTATAAATCTAACTAAAATATTATCTGACTTAACCTACTAAGTATACTACTAACAACTAAGGCTAATTATTTGTTAAGAAGTTAAGATGTCTTTTAACTCAGATCCAATGTAATTTATTTAATGATTAGTTACTTTCCACATTTTTTTCAATAATAAAAAAGCTACCTTATATGAATATACCAAATTTTTCGTTATGTTAATAATTTAGGTTTTTGAAAATGTATGCCATGTTTTATTGTAATTATCTCCACCTATTGTTCCTACCTTGTTGTTTTCTATTTTATTTTATTTATTTATTAGGAAGCCAACAGTATACAACCATCCTTATATAAGTAAAAAAAAAAGTGATTTACATTTAAACATTCTTTTAGAATATTGTATACTCCACTTATGGGCTAACTTTTCTGTTTACAAAATAAAGCTAAAAATAAAATAAAAAACAAAAACCAAATCAAACCGAACAAAAGAATAATAGTATACAAATAGGTACACCCACATAATTAACAAAAAAAATAAAGAAAACTCTAAAAAGGACTATCAACTATTATAATATAAAAGCAAAACCTGATGACAGAAGATTTTCGATTTTTTAATGTACTACTAATCAATCTGTTATAAGCGACCACTTACATTTAAATGTTTACTTTTACTTTAATTATTCCTACTTACACCTAAATGATGTAGACTTATTAATTTCAAAAATGATGGTTATTTATCTACTTAGAATACTACCATGAGACTGATTGATTAATTACTAAAACATTAAGACTTCTTTTTAATATTATTGTTGTTTTATGTAAATTCTGTATAAAAATTAAAAAGTGTAAATATATATTTATTTTGTAATTACATAAATTTTTATGTACGCAATACTAATGACTGTAATTATAAAAATTAGGAAAATGTTTACTTTATGTTCACTGAAGTACATTTTTATAATTTAATGTGTTAGAATAAAAATAACTTTTTTTTAAACTTCTAGTTACCTAAGTACTCAAAATCATTGATCTTTTAATAGAAAAAAATACTATTTTGTTCTTTAATGTTATATTAAACTGTCTTAACTAAAAAAAATATTTTCATTTTTAGTAATAATATGACTTAAACCGTAAATATACAACCAAACAGTATTGGAAGTTAGTAATAAAAAGACTTAAAATTAATTGGGTCTTTATGATTTTTAACAAACGAACTGCTATTTAGTATAAAAAAGACCTAACACTACAAACAAAACTTTGAGAACCTATTTATAAACAAAATAAATAGTTTTCAATTAAAATTTAAGTCTCACTGAAATCTGTAGTTCATATTCTATATTTATGGAAAAAAAGGTACAAGAAAAACTAACATCTTGTGTTATTTATATCCAAATAAGCAACTCAAGTCGTGAATGCAAAACGTTTTTTGCGATTTCCCAAAAAACTGATTTTTTTAATTAGGTCACTTTAATATTAAGCGTGCGATATAATACACACAAATAAATGTTCAACCATCGATATCAAACGGTTCCAAACTGTTAAATATCCATTGCATGAGCCTGACTCCACCTGTCAGCCTGACTCCGCCTGTCAGCCTGACTCCGCCTGTCAGTCTGATTCCACCTGTCAGCCTGACTCCACCTGTCAGTCTGACTCCACCTGTCAGCCTAACTCCACCTGTCAGCCTGACTCCACCTGTCAGCCTGACTCCACCTGTCAGCCTGACTCCACCTGTAAGCCTGACTCCACCTGTCAGCCTAACTCCACCTGTCGTCAGCCTGACTCCACCTGTCAGCCTGACTCCACTTGTCAGTCACACTGACGGTCCACGTTCGAGATGGCCGGCGTACCTCCACTTTCGGGTAGGCCGAGGTTCTGACAGAGAGCGTAAGCCTCCCACGCGCTGGATAGCCGTGGCGGGGCACTGATGTCGTGTCATAACCCACGACCCCGCCCATCAACGGCCGCGCTAGAAAGTCGAATCTGGCATAACCCAACAGTGTCACCTACACTGCCGTGTTTCCAAGAGGATTTCCTAACGTTAAAAAAAGGCTCCACATGAACTGTGCCATCGTCGTTACTATGACAGAAGCCTATAGGTTCAATTAGTTTAATATTTACAAAAGAAGCAGATATAATAAATACAATTAAGATTACCCTAATGGCCAGACTCATAATTTTAAATTACCCATTGTTCCAAAACAAATGATGATCACAAGCCACTCTTTCTGGCATCCTTTTTTATGTTCCAATTGATGTCCAAGTGCGTTGCCGACCATAGTAGTATTGGTTGGCTGGTTATATTCCTGTGTCCCCTAGATGGGGCAGAGGGCCTCCACAATGTGCCGCCATCTCGTTCGGTCTAGAGCTTCGTCTTGAATTACTAATAGTAGTATTAAGAAGGTATAAAGTTCATTTTGAAAGTTGACCCTGTCTAGAATTGAACCCGTGAACTCTGAGACAGAGCGTTAACCAGCACCCTAACCACTCAGCCAACGCGCTAAAACAAATTAGCATACATGCTTTTATTTTGTAGTGCCTAGTTAAACATTACATCTAGTAATTCCGATAACTCGTGATTATTTCAGCATTAATAGATGAGGACATAAGAGATGACGGCGTATGTGCAATAAAAGTGTTTGATCAAGAGGGATTCAAGTATTGGCCGAAATGGGAAGCTAGGTGTAAAGGGCACACACTGCCTGACATAGAAAAGTAAGTGGAGTGAGCACCTATTTTCTTGTCTATGTTACTCACTGACAATGTAGCTTTCGATAGATGAAAGAATTTTTCAAATCGTGCCGTAGATTTTGAGCTTATTAATGAATAAAGTTTATGAACTATGGTGACGATTCAAAGATGAAAAATTACAAATATACAATTAATCTTTTCTCTTTATAATATTGCTCGTAGTATTCTATTTCTATAACGAGTAATTACCATTTAATACTTTTCACAAGCTAGAACTCATATGTTGAAATTTATAGTGCATTTTAATTTTTTAGTTACAATTATAATTGTTAGAACAAATCGATATAATAAATAAATGTTAGGTTGGTTTGTGTATCTTGAAGACTTGAAATTTTTACACAATATGCAATCGGCTTCAAGGATTGATCTTGTGTATATATTTTTTTGCGTAATAATATAATCTCGATCGCGAGAAAAAAAATATCGCTTTTTTACGGCGCCATCTGCCGAAAGCGAGGAGACCTAACTCGCCTACGATAACCGCTGTCACATTTAAAGTGGCAGTTAGCCATTGTCGTGGCAGCCGCTGACCATTGAGTCAAAGAAAACCATTGTAATTAAAATATTTAATTTTCAGATGTCCTGATTGGCAGAATCCACCGAGTCGTTCTTCACCAGCTAGAGACAAACGTACAATACTCCTAAGTAGTAATACGTCTAGGAGAAAACACGAGTTTCATCCGTACCATCTTTTAAGACTGACTGATCAAAATTCACATTAAATTTTTAAGTTTTTAACAAATATATATTTTATCTTTTTAACCCCTGACACCTGACGCAAAAACTATGTGTTATAATTTTGACGTGTTTGTTTGTTTTTGTGTACGAGTATCTAGCTGTGTATGTCTGTGGACTCGTAGCTCCCGAACGTATGGATGGACCGATTTTGAATAGTTTTTTTGTATGAAAGCTGACGTAATCGAGATTTGTTTTTAACTATTGTTTATGAAGATCTATTCAGGCGATTGAATACCATACTAGTTGACGACAGGATTTCACTAACTTCCACAGGTTCGATTGATGTGAAATTTGGTATACTGTTACTTCGGTGGTATTTCCATGACATGGTAATCTTGACCTGATGCTTCAGCATACAGTACTCTGCGGGTTTAGGCTCAATAGAATGGCTTTAGCGAAGTTTAGCTTATAAATTTTAACGCATGTACATTGACACTGATGTTAATAGACAACAAAGTATTTTATATTTATAATTCCTCCTAAACCACGCAACGGATTTTGATGCGGTTTTCACCATTAGTTATATAAAATTTTCAAGTATATTTTTATATATAATATAATAAAACCTTATTAAGTTTTTTCCTGAGTGGAGCCGAGTCATTTTGGTTTACTCCTCAGCAATATTTTTTTTTTTCGTATAGGAGGAGGATATCATCATAGATACTAATGCCCCGAGTGTTGCATCAGTATGCCCGATTCCACTGGAAAATGTGTCTGTCCAGTGACCTACGAACTAAAACCTCCCCATATTCCGCTGGCTACCCTTTTGCTAGGCTTTGAGGCATTTCTTCGAAAGTGCGCTGTCATTTCAATATAAGTTACTAAGACGTTCTATCCCATTCGCTGATTCGCTTCCCATCCATGATTTGCTTGGCCATTATTTCGCGAAGCATGGACGCTCCGCGCTGTTCCACCCTTCCCTTGTCGCAATCGGGCGTAATACGTCGACTTTTGCACTGCTTCTGGCTTCCGCTGACAGTGGGCACTCAAATATGGCATGCTTTGGGGTGACCTGCTGTCCGCAGTATACACACTCCTTCGAAGCAGCTTTCCCAATGTTGTTTAAATACGTATTGAATACGCTGTGACCACTGAGTGCCTGCGTCAGGACGCTATCAACTTCGCCGTACTTTCACCTATAGACTCAGATTTGGGATGAGCTCTCCACTGGCGTCCCCACACAGTAATTGTTGCCTTCCTTAGCTCTGCTTGAGTACAGTCGACTCCTCAGCAATGGGCGCGCCTAAAGAAATTTTTCCTTCAAAAATTAATATTTTAGTAAATTTTATGCAATTATAATCACTTCAGAGAAGCACTGTGATTGTGCGAGTATTACTAAAGAATTTATATTCAACACTTTTCAACCGTTGAATAAAATAGGGAGCTAGATAAAATTAGTTTTGAACTTTCTCTTGAAACTTTTCTGCTCGTGAAAAAGCGCGTTCCAAGAGTAGGGGCAACGAACTAGGTGATTTAGTAACGACACGGGAATGCCTTGATTAAACTCATAAGGTGGACGCGGCTCTCTTGATAGAAAACTTGTTCGGAACCAGCGACAAAAGGTACGGGATATTTGAAATTCTTTAATGAATCACAAAATGAATTTTAAAAATCGATTCCGGAATCTTATGTGGAATTTTAATATCTCAATCGTTTCACTTTTTGTATAGAAATTCATATTGTATTAGCCACTGGACTATCAGAGTTGGTAGATAGACCTATCATCAAGCGGAGCATTGATGCCCAAAGTGGTTTTTTTTAGGAGGTGGAAATCCCTATCCCTCGCCGACTTAGGGTAGTCGACGAAGGGTTCTGTGGGACTCACCCGGCGAAGTGACATCATCTCCCCATGTTCCACCATCGACATCAAATATGAGACCCGGGATCACAGCGAGCCCATAAGGGTTGATACCCCTATATCAACCCATTTTTTTCCACAAAAAAGCTTTAATAGTACTAGTATAGGGCCCATACGATATGTAATAATTTGTAAATACATATATATTACTTAGATTTAGATATTGAATGATAATAATCTATACTAATATATAAAGTTGAAGAGTTTGTTTGGTTGTACGCTCTAATTTCAGGAACTACTGGTTCGAATTGAAAAATTCTTTTTATGGATAGTCCATTCATCGAGGAAGGCTGTAGAGAACGCGGACGAAGTCGCGGGCACCAGCTAGTTTAAATATATTGATGTAGTGAATTAAAAAATACACATACAAATAACATGAAATCCAAAAAACTGAGTTGCAAAACCGTGTCGTATTGAACCATAATTATTATTTGCTTAATAATATTTTAATCATGATTTAAAAAAATACATTTCTATTAATGTGAATGTTTATCTCGTTACATTGTTACTTATGAAAACAATTGTTGAGCAAGCATTGTATTTCCTACACTAGCAGAACAAATTAAAAGAACTCTCAACAAAAACCTTCCCGCCCAAGGCTCCCTGGGCAAAATATTTAATTACATTATTTAGAGCAACCAACTTTTGCTTCTAGCTACAATATCATGATATTTTTACTACGTTTAATGTTAATTTTACTTTGCTGTTACTGTTAGCATATATATTTCTTATTATGTTGATGTACTTCCTATCTACTTTGAAATGTTCCAGCGCTTTCCAGATTGCATCGTGGCTTATGCTGTCAAATGCTTTAGTATAGTCTATAAAGGCTATATACAATGGCCTATTGAATTCCTTGTATTTGCTAATGACCTGTTCTAGAGCCTGTATATGGTCAATCGTGCTGAAGCCTAAGCGGAAGCCTGCCTGTGCTATTGTTAAGGAGTCATCGATTTTTTGTGTGATTCGTTTAAGTAATAGCGAAGAGAATAGTTTGTACAAACTTGCTAGAAGACTGATTGGTCGATAGTTGCCTATATCTAGTGGATTTCCTTTTTTGTAAAGAAGTATTATGTCTGAGGTACACCACTGTTCAGGTACTGATTCCGTGTCTACTATCATATTAAATAGGTGGATGATAGGGTTGAGCAGTATCGGCGCTCCTAGTTTGATAGCTTCTAGAGACTAGAGGAAGTAAGATCACCATAGAACGGGGAGTTAGACAAGGCGACCCCTTGTCACCAAAACTATTTATAGCTGTGCTGGAGAACATATTTAAAAATCTAGAATGGAAAACTACAGGAATAAAAATAGACGACCACTACCTAAGCCATTTTCAGTTCGCAGACGACATTGTGTTGCTATCAGAAGAATCAGAAGAACTCGAAGAAATGATTCGCACCCTTAACAAAGAAAGTTCAAAAGTTGGCTTGCAAATGAATGCAAATAAGACAAAACTAATGACTAATACCTACGAAATACCCATCCAAGTTTCGGGGGTCAACATAGAATATGTCGAGAGCTATATCTATTTAGGAAAAAAAGTATCATTTACAAAAACAAGCAATGAGGAAGAAATTGAACGTAGAGCGATTGTAACCTGGAAAAAGTATTGGAATTTACACTGAAAGAAATAATGAAAGGAAACTTTAGTCTAAATTTAAAAAAGTGGTGTTTGACACATGTCTTCTACCTTGTTTATTGTATGGATGCCAAACATGGATGTTTACAAATAAAGTTAAACAAAAAATCAGATCCACGCAAAGAGCAATAGAAAGGAGCATACTAAAAATAAGAAAAATTAACAAAGTACGAAGCGATTTAATCAGGCAAAAAACCAAGCTCACTGATGCTCTTACTCAGGCCCTCAAACTAAAATGGAAATGGGCGGGTCACATTTCACGTATCAACGACAACAGATGGACAATTCAAACCACTCGATGGAAAGGACCACCAGGCAAAAGGAATGTTGGCAGACCGTATAGCCGGTGGACTGATGAAATTGTCCAAATCGCTGGGAAAGACTGGATGACTGCTGGATTAAATAGAGAATCGTGGAAAAAGATGGAGGAGGCCTTTACCCAAAAAGGGATCCATATTTCATAATTCAGAAGAAAAACTAACAAAACACTAACAATTACATTATAAGAATTTACAAAATTAAATACTAACACTTCACTAACTTTAATTGTACCCTACATTTATATTTTTAGAGAGATATGGAAATAAAAGGCTATTAATAATAATAATAATAATAATAATGTTAATTTTAATATCATATTTCATTTTATGTGGTAAGGTACACTGTATTTCACAGATACAAAGACAGTGAGCCTGGCTAAGCAACAACTCATTATGATTTTTTTGGAGTTTACTTCTTAAGAATCGATTTTCATATATAAAATTTATGGGAGTAAAATCAAAATTGTCACATGTCACGCGTAACGCGTTAGTTTTAGGTTTTAGCGCCACCTGCACAATATCTCTGAAACTAGAATATGTTACGTAATAATACATCCTTGCGAAAACTAGATGGCGCCGGTAATCATTCGAACAGAGATGGCGCTGTTATTAATTCGTTATGATAAATGTTTTTATGATTTTTTATTATGTATTTTATAATTGTTCCTAAGGGGGTAAACTCCAGTCGTGCGTGGAGCTGACACACACACTTTTTTATTGAGCCTTAAAAGAGATGTGAAGTTACATAATTAAATAGAAATCAAATATAGGTCTTCTGTAGACGAGCTGCGAAGTGCAAGTGCCAGAACTTTTCAAATCCAGAGAATACTTTGAAAAGATCATTTCCAAAGTTGACCCTGCCTAGAATCGAACCTGGAATCCCTGAGCTTGCGTTAAGGCAAGCAGCCTACCCTAACCACTCAACTGTATTATTCATATACATATAATATATACGTACTTAATATTATCGTGTTCAAGTAGGGCAACGGATATAAAGGTCACCATAACAAAGCTATCGTTGAGTCCAATGCTAATCACATACATCAGCAATTAGCTGCAATTACGTAGTTAAACACGAGCAGACGGACCGCAGTGTGTGACACACTGTCACATAGAGTAACTAACATAGAGAAAAAAAAAACTAGATTAAGAAAGAACATGAACATGAAGTTACTTTCTGTTGATGTACTTTCAATCCCTTATCGTAGAGTATCCCCTAAGAGATAAAAGGTAACAACTAACAACTACTCAACCGATCATTATAAAATTTTTCAAACAGGATACAGATACTTAACAAAAAAAGACCTTTCATCAAGAAAAAGTACTGTTTCCCAAAAGGTCATCTAAAAATGAAACAAAAAAAAAAACAGTGCACGTAGCTCATAACACTAGTGTGGTTTGCGTAAAAATTAACAATTTAGGGTAATATTGCTGTTGAACGATATTAGCGCTAAATCATATTTCCTTCTGAAAATGTTGCTAATGATCGCTAGATGGCGCTAGTGGTTTGTTAAAAGCACCTAGAACGCAAAGTGCATCTAGCTGTCGCTTTGCATTGTGTGAGCTCGGTATAATTATGTGTTATGTATTTCACAAATACGTATAGGAGTTAATTAAATAAATCGAGATCAGTCTACAGATGTAAAATCACCGGTGTTTTTTATATCAACTGCGAGTACACGCGCAATTGTACAATTGCACAAATTTTTCGTATTTTTCGCCTGTCGCTCAGCAGACGTATTTAGATAATAAGCCTGCCGGAGTGCCGACAGACTGAAGTGAAAACTTGAACAATTACGTGTGTTGTGTATTTTTTGAATCGTCACGAAAGTACATACTGTATAATACAGAGATGTCGGTTATGGTAACAGTGTCGCGAGTTCAATGGTTTTTTCCCGTCTCAAAAATGCCCAAAGCACCTACAGAAGTTTTCACTTCAATATAATAAGAAAATTTCACTTTAATATTCCATTATAAATCCTTTACAGCCGTATGTCCCTTGCAAATGTTCAAGCCCTAAATTGCGTTACGTTAACTGAATCGATTCAATTTGGAGTCCACACTCGTTAATTAAAATGCCGTTACGGAACCCTTGTCATCGTTACGACTATTTATTATTACTTAAATGGTAATTTTTGAAAGTACTAAACGTAGAAATTCCTTTATTATGTACTAGCTGTTGCACGCGATTTCGCCCGGGTAACTTTATACGGGTAAAATGTAGGTAGCCTATGTTACTCGCTAATAATGTAGTTTTCTAAAGGTGAAAGAATTTTCAAAATAGGAAAAGTACAAATCTTCTCTCTTTATAATATTAGTATAAATATGTTATAGATATCCTTTACAATATATAATATAATAAACTAACTGAGATTATGAGAGCCTTACCTATAAATAAATTTACAAGTGTAATCAGTACCAAAAACTTTTCGTAAAGTTATATATTATGTATATAAAATCGCCGTATTATTTGAGCGATAATAAAGCTTGGATTTAAACGATTCTGATTACCAAATTTAGTATTGTGTTTACTTTGATTTTGGGTATTATTAATAGAAAATGTTATATTTTTTAATTTAAATACAAACCAGGATACAACTAGCAAAAATGCTTCTGTCAAACGACGACAGATTACAAGTTTGAGGCAAAGCATACGGCCGAAATTAATAACCTATCCTGATCCGTTTTTACCCATTTAGGATTGAAAAATCAATCTTTTTTGTGTGTGAAGTGTGTCAATAACGTATCCACGGATTTATATTTCAATCTAAAACATGAAACTATCTTTGGAAGGACAGATCTCACATTAAAGATCGACCTCTGTTCGTAATTGACAGTTTGGGTGTCTCAATATTCAATCCGTAGATTTTGACATAGCGCAATCGATCTAGATTTGCAATCCCACGAATTTCACGGATTAATATCACGGATTATAATTGACGAGCCCGTTGGACGAATGGCAAGGGTGCTTGCCTTACGTCTCAAGGGCCCCGGGTTCGATTCCCGGCGGGGTTAACTTTGGAAATTTTAATATAATTTTCAAAATTGACTCTGGTCTGGATTTAAAAGTAGTGGTAGGGGCACACTGCGTTTCGCAGTCATTTGGGCAGCCCGTCTGGTGGCAGTAACCACCACGTTACAGAATACCACCGTGAAATAACAGCATTATGTGCTGTTGTGTTTCGGTGAGTGAGTAAGGGATGCCAGAGCCCATTACCCCACCACCCTCCCTTATCCCTTATCCTTAATCCTTCTATGGTCGGCAGCGCACTTGTAGCACTTATGGCGTTACTTGAGTTATAGGCGACGGTAGCCACCTACCATCAAGTGGACCGTCAGCCTGTCTGTCGACCTTAACATTAAAAAATATATATAAGATAAACAAACAAGAATTTAAAATATTTTTATTAATTGTATTAATAATAAATAAAATTATTAAATTGTCCCATTTCAATCGTATAGTTGTTGTGGAGTACGGCGACACGTTGAGTTTTGGGCGTTAAATGCGTCGTAGATTCGACGTCATTCTTCATTTTTTAATTTGTTGGTACAGGCATTGCTAGTTTTATTGTTTATAATTTTGCTATGCTCAATAAAGGATAACAAATTTTTCGTTTCATCTTTTGTAAGTGGTTTCATCTTGATCTAAAATAAAAACAATAAAAACTTCATCACACCGCAAAAATAACAAGAAATGCAAGCGCCCCAAAGAACAGTGACGCATTAAAGAAATATAATTTACTACTGTTTCTGAATTCATTTTAGTTAACTATTAAATTATTCCACTATTTATTAACAATAATAAAAATTGAAAACAAACATTGAATTGTCAACTGTCAAGTGTCATGCCATTCGTTCCTTTACTATTCAGAAAAACGAATGAATGTATATTATTATTAAAAACAAAATTATGTAGTACGCTTATAAATAAATAAAAATAAATTGAACTATAATTACTTTATCTTGTAATTGTAGGTAATTCATTATTTTCACATTTTAAATATGCATAAAATTAGAAATTTAAATTGTCTCGAAAGTAAAATTTTAATAGTTAGCATGAAAAGGAACGGCGTGGGAGGGAATGGATTGCCTATCGATCTATCCTTAGTTTCCAATCGCATACACACAAATTAATATTGGCACACAGATCGGAGATCGATCGGCCGATGGGAACAAACTGGAGATTGTTTTCAAGATCGGATTTTAGATACATTATTAATGTTACATAGAACAAACAAGAGAGCAGTTACAAGCTTGCAAATTCCACAGTATATAGAGTAGGTAATACGGGGTGGCGGAGCACTTCTATTTATGTCGCTCTCAGTACAAATGACGTCGCAGTCTGTTGCAAATGCCACGAACGCGTTTCACCGCGAAATATTTGCTTTTTCGTTCCACAAATGCATTTCCTACAAAAGGCAGACGGTAGCCTCTTTCATAAATCGCGTGAACTTTCTGGGCGCAAGCAATAGTGCAAAGTTGAAAGAAGTACCTACCTACATATGCGTTATAGGTTATTATATATGTATGTATACGGTTATAGTATAATTATTATAATGTACAGAACTACAACAAGTCGGCTACTCGCCGCAAGAGGGCGCGATAATCAAAGGCTTTAGGCTATGTAACATTTTTGCAACAGTAATATAAAGTATTGATTTTAATGAATTATTCTTTTTAAAAATCATTAACATTCTATTCTAACCATACTAAATTGTCCATACAAAAGTTGAGGCGAAATCCTCAGTCATTGACATAAGCTATTAAAATATAAGTACAAATCCCCTGTCGGTGTGCGGTCGGTTGCTCGTCCCTATGGCTTTCGATATTGTAACTACGCTTTATGTCTTTGAGCTCTGCTCGTTTCCTCTGTACAGAGTAACTGTGGATAAAGAAGGAAATATATTACGAGACTTCGTCCACCTAACTATCAATTATAGCCTGTTACTCGCTGATAGTGTCCAACCGAAGCTTCGGCCACCTTCGTCCAAAAAAACTACCTTCGGCGATACCTTCGGCCTTGGGCCCAAAACCCAGCCGAAGCCGAAGCTGTCGCCGAAGGTTTTAATTATGAAGTTCTAGAGAGAAGGCTATACAAATACCTATGTTAATATTATAACTATAACTGGTTGTAGATAATATACAGTTATTATTTATAATTATCGTAATGGTTACTTTTATTTTTAATTTGATTTTCTAAAATTTTCAGAACTGCATTAATTGACTAATATTTACTAAAAAAGTGAGTGTTGGTTTATTTGTTTGTCTACTTAGTTTCGCACTAGTTGAGAAAAACAAAAACTATTGATCGATCTGATTGTGATTGATAATTTACTTTATTAAATAAACAAATAAATGCTTATAATTCACATTTTTCGAAATGTGTTTATTTTTGACAAATAAATCGCAAGGTATTTTTTTATCATCTCTAGATCAACATCTAGACATAACTATCGCCTTTCTATTTTATACAGTCGATATAAACGTTCAATGTTAAAGTTTTAAAATAATTTATTTTATTAATTGTAGCTTGTAGACAATGTTGAAAAAAAAAGTTAGAGCTTTTATAAACCTTCGGCTTCAGCCGAAGGTTGTGCGATAGCCGATTAATCGGCTTCGGCTTCGGCTTCTGCTAGAAATTGCCTTTCGGTCGGACACTACTTCGCTGATAAGATAGCTTCCTAACAGTGAAATAATTTTTCAAATCGGTCCAGTAGTTTCATAGCCTATTCAATTTGGCTAGCTCAATGAATTTTTTAATATTTTTTTTATTGACTAACTATATTGAACAAATTATTTACAATTAATACGTCGCTAACTAATCTAACACATTTCTCATTTAAGTTAACTTACATTCGCTTGAATTGTAACTTAACTAACAATTCAACTCACAACAATGGAATGGCTCTGCGGGTGCATTGATCTATATTGTCTTGTTACTGAACAGGCAGCCCGAGGCTACTCTACAATACCCTAGTCCTAAAGGACTTTGAGAGGTTAGAATATCATTCATATAAAAGTGACTTGGTTTCCAAGTCAATTAGGCCCCATTGTAGATATATTTTCTCGTATAGGTAATAATTAGAGACCGGATTATATGCAACATAAAAAGCTTGTTATATGCATGCAAATATGCATGAAAAATGCTTGAAATATGCACGAATATTGGCAGAATATGCAAAATAAAATGATAAATTTTAGGAACCAAAAAAAAGAAAATTAAGTTTTCATTTTTTTTTATTTCAAAATCAGCATACAATTTGTAAATTATCCTTTGATACAGTAACATTACATGACATTACAATTATTTATTATTATTAAACTATTACTAATAATTATAGGTATGCAAGCTGGTTCTTTATAATTTTTATTTGAAACTTCTATTTTAAATTGAATTTCTGTGTATATCTTTTCTGACATTGTAAATTGTATAGCAGTATACTTAAATTGTAAGAAAAGTTGGGCGAAGGAAGATCGACCTTCGACCTTCGCTAATTGGAAGAAGACTCGAATTTTCTATAAAACCTCTCCTCCATTCTCCTCTCCTTTTCTCCCCTAACCCTTCCCCTCATCTCTCCTCCCCCGTTCCATATATCATATGAATCAATAGGAAACAAGATAATTCATAAGTTAAGAACCTCAACCACAAACATTCAAGAACAAAATGTGATACGTAAGTGACCAAGTTACCATACTGCTTCCTCTAAAGCGTAGAATATTGTTCATTTTAAAAATATTTAAGTACCATTGCCGATAAACCATTGATTTAAAAATGGCGTCTTACTGTCGCCAGTTAACTTATAAGTGTGTAAATATATCCTGTCCGTTC
The DNA here is from genome assembly GCA_945859745.1 of Synanthedon formicaeformis. Taxonomy (NCBI): domain Eukaryota; kingdom Metazoa; phylum Arthropoda; class Insecta; order Lepidoptera; family Sesiidae; genus Synanthedon; species Synanthedon formicaeformis. The sequence goes on from OX243975.1 coordinate 1,968,826, forward strand.
AAGACGACCCAAAAACATTGGTAACAAGATTCAATTTTCATATTTTAGCAGCGCGGTTGCACCATTGCAAATGTAAGTGCGGCGTCGACTGCCAAACCCGTGATAAAATTGCGTCTTCAGAACAGAGAAACCCTTGGAGTGTCATTGTAAACTTTTTTTTTTGTCAAATCGCCAAGAAGTATTTTTTTTATATATGATGTTTATATTATAAGTACCTAACGATGGCCTAGCTAGTGGTTCGTACGCTCGGCTGCGATACGGGAGATCTGTTTTACCTGCATATTATTATGTATCAGTATTTCGATTTAATGTATGAAAAAGCTACCAGTTTTCGAATACCAATATATCTCATCAAATTGTTGCATACCAGAGCATTTGCATTCGATGACGTAAAGTAAGGAGGAAATCTTGAGGAAATCAAATAATATCCCTCGGAGAATTTTTTTTTATGTAAAATTCGTCAGACAGGTTTGCGGTCAACTTGATGGTAGGTGGCTACCGTCGCCACCGGTGCTGAAAGTGCGCTGTCGACCAATAGCAGTATAAAATCGGTAAAAACGTTAAAAAAATTAATGTTTGTATAAGGTGTAAAATCTTAATTTCGAACATCTCCGTGCCTCTTTCAGTTGCTTTCGTCACCCAATATTACTGTAAGTTTCAAAACAAAGGCCATTGGAAAACAGACCGTATGCTCCTTAAGATAAAGTGTACACAGATTTTGAATTCACCAGCTTTTGTTCTAAGACTAGAAACGCGTCGCCTTGAGAATTGAAAATCAAAATTAAGGTGACCTCTCGCTTCGCTGCTTTTGCGAACGCGATTTGAGGGGGTGAAAGAGGATTCCCATTGAATCGAGGCTCACCTAAAACTGGACGATGTTAGTCTCCTACATTCCTTTGGGTGTTTAAGCAAATACTAGCAGTTAACTTTTATGGAACTATTACATATATTCAGTCTAATAAAGTAATGTTTTTAGTTTTCTCTTGCAGGAGTCGCGTTGCTCGTTTAGATTTGGTTTAGCTTTCGCGTCTGACATTTAAAATTGTGTAAAACTCATATTGTAAGTAAATGAAATTTGCTTCTGCGCTCAAAGCGCACCAATGCAATGTTCCATTAGTGAAGTATTTTTATATTTAACTCAACCGAAATAATATAAATTCGCAAGAAAGACAAGACAATGGAAAATATTTTTAAGAATGACTATACCACACGAGGTTTTGTATCTAAATAATTTAAACGTTTGGATTTTATGACCAACTTTACATGTTTTTTTTTTTACTTTTTTGTAATAATATGACTAAATTATGCGTTAAAGAGCTACGAATAAGAACTATAAACTAACCTCAGACTTTGGATTGAGACCAAACATGTTATATCTGCTGTATGTTGCTAAGGAGTTGGGTATCCTGCAGTCGAAACGTGACAAACCAGGCTATGTCGCTTAGTAGGAGCAATTTGTGCATGCTAACTAGGGCACTAACGGTTCACTGCCGCCTCAATAGGCACCTTAAAGTAATGGGTCTCACTAGTACGGGAGTGTGTCGCTTCTGCCATGAGGCAGAAAAAACACCAATGCATATCCTGTGCGAGTGTGGCCCCTTGGAGCATCCTAGGAAGCCACACAATGGCTTGTGAAGATGTGAAGAATGCCTCTATCATAAAAGTACTACAGTTTCTCAACGTGGTAGGTATAGGTAGAGAGCTTAAGTTTACGTGGCTTCAGTTCAGCAATGGACGCAGTGATACTGGTTCTCTAGCAGACAGAAATAGCCACTAGCAGATAATAATAATAATAATCCTGTAGACTCCTGTATGCTGGGGGAAGCTCCTCGATGCATATCCTGGCCCGAAACTCAGCCCTTAAAAATAAAGTTTTGGACTAATAAATGTGATTTCTAACTATGTGCTGCTTAAGAAAGCTCTGAAGCAGAAGAGTGTGAAGAGCTGTGAAAAAGGTTATCTTACCTAATATGTTGTAAGATGTACAGGAACCATCGCAGTTTGACTTTAGCGTTTTGACAATGTCGGTCACCATATCGACTAGATGTTGCCGCATTAGTTACTTAAAAAAAATGACTGAATATAATTAGTAGTTTCAGAAATTACGGAGTAAAATAATTTATCTGCATCTCAGACCATGCGGACAACATAATGAAGCCTGTTTCATAAACACGTGTGCGTAGCCCGACTACTATAACTATAAATTTTAAGTATTTTTTTTTTATTTTGATGGAAAATATTGGTTTCTAAGTTTATTTGCGTTTTTTTTTATGTATGTAGTTCGGCGTTTTCACAAGTAAAGTTGTAATAAGGCGAGGCGTAGTTTAATTGCATTTGTGTGCGTGTAACCGTGTATGTACACGTCGAAGGCGTAGTTTTACCGGCTTCATTATGCCATCCACAGGGCTCTATCTTGTGTACTTATTTTATCTGAGACTTACATCTACAAAATTATAAATAATAAATTACTTTAAGTATTTTAATGAACCCGCCGGAATCACTCTCGAAATTCAGTTACGAAATTCCCACCAATCACAAATTGTCAAACTCATTTTTGGAAGTTTATTGGTAAATTTATTCAAAGACAGAGGCCTCAAGAAGTTTCCGGCGTAACTTGTCTCTTAGAAACTCGAGTGAAATGAAATTAATCTTGTTATGTTGGTTAAATCACACCCAGGTTATATTAGTATTCATAAAGGTTCAGTTTTAACGTGAGCATATTTTTAATAATTTGAAGGTCGACAGCACAGATCTTTGGAAATGCGCGCGGCCCCGCTAGAGATATGGCACCGATAAAGAATAGAGCGTGTCTGGGAATTGTCTAGCTCGACAATTCAATCACGTGTCACGAACAACAAGCGAGCGAACAAATGCTATTGGTCCGGCAGTTGTGTGCGTGACCGTGGGTACGCCGGGTCGGTTGTCATTGTGTGCTATTTGTACGTGAGTATACGTAATTTTAGTGACACAGTTGTTTGTTCTAATATGCCATATCTCTAGCGGCCGAAGCTCTCTAGCCGAAGTCGTAGGGCTGGCCACGCTACATTTCGCAGTAATTAGGGCAGCCCGTCTTGTGGCACCCCCTTGCAGAAGACCACCGTGAAATAATAGCATGTCTGCTGTTGTGTTACGGTAAGTGAGTAAGGGATGCTTGAGTACATTTCCCTACTCTTACTAATCCTTGTCCTAAATCCTACAATGGCAGCGCACTTGCAGCATATGTGGCGTTTCTTGTGTTATAGGCGACGGTAACCACCTGCCATCAAATGGTCTGTCTGTCGAGCTCAATATAAAAGAAACGAGTTTAAACTTTATTTTTAAGACTCAGAAAAAGCTTTAATTTGATGATAAAAAATATATCAAAATTCACACAAATATCGAGTTTTTATCGAAGTTCGAAATTTGTCAAAAACAAAAGCAATTTTTCCGCTCTCAAAAGGAAAGTATCCAAAAAGTGGATGGTGTAGCAAGTCTTAAATCATTTTCTCGCATGTTGAATATTAATAATGTGGCCCATATCGGGAAACGAGGAGGGGAGATACTACTGCCTCTTGGGGGACTATTACAATAATTTATGTCTATACCTAAACTATTTCCATTATGGTATGGTGTAACTATTTTGCAGCATAATTTAATTTAATTTAATTTAATTTAATTTAATTACTTTTTTAAATTATTATTATGAAGTTAACTGATCAATCTACCAAAATTGAAGAACCCAGAAAGAGAAGAATTATACCAAAGTATAATTCTACATTAAAACGCTAGGTGCTACTAGGACAATGACAATATTCTTGAATGCAAATATTCTTGAATATTTGTTTAGATAGAAGACAAAAGGAGGCTTTCTCTCTCTCTATTTCTCTCTAAGTGCCTTTTCAGTCCTGAAAATTAGCCGACCGGTCTCTGTCAAGTGCCAAACGAAACTGTTGCTTGACCGAGACACTTCCGGGTAATTTCTCAACCACGACATCCTCCTTTGCCCAGCGTGTTTTGTCCCTTAAAGATCACCATTAAAATATCACCTGAAATCAATACTAATAATAAATCTGTTAGGGTCGGTCATGGAGTAATTTACTTGGTTTTCAGAGATATCGTGTTTATAGGCTTTATACACGATACTAAAACTAAATTGACCATTTTTAGAATTTTTTTCTGTATGTATGTATGTATGTATGTATGTATGTATGTATGTATGTATGTATGTATGTATGTATGTATGTATGTATGTATGTATGTATGTATGTATGTATGTATGTATGTATGTATGTATGTATGTATGTATGTTCCTTCATAACTCTTAAACGAATTAACTGATTTTAATGAAACTTGGTATATAGACGTACGGGACACAGGATAGGCTACTTTTTCCTTTTCGTCCTAAGTCGCGGGCGGCAGCAAGTAATATATAAATATTATCTCAATTTTGAAATATCTTCGATATCGAAGCTGATACTAAATTATCGAAGGGAATTATCGTATGTTACCAGAATAGTTGCCGTTCAAGAAGATTTATCGTGTTTGCCTGCGCTTGTCTCCCGTTGATATCGAGATTTCTTCGGCAAAATAGAGACGTGTTTGTTGTATACGCCGACTACATATTACCAGATACCTATTGTGTCTATCGTTGTAACAATAGAATGAATATTTTTCCCGAAAAATGGGAATTCTTATTGTTGTTGTCTTGCCATAATGACTCTCATGTATACACTTATATGATTGAAAAGATTTTTGCTTAATTCACAATAAATATATAAAGAAAAATAAACAAACAAATTATATGATAAATTTCACATTTGTAAAAAGTTAATCTTAAATTAAAATTGTAAAATAAATATAAATTAGTACGCTATAAATGAATAGATAAATATTAATCTCTCAATTTTGAAATATCTAATGAAAGGCTTCGATATCGAAGCTGGTAAGCACTTTAAATTAAAAAAAAACCTAATAGAGATAGAAGGTACCGTTTATTTTATAAATTAAATACCACTTAAGAAAATCTTTAAAAATATACGTATAAGAAACATCACATGTTCGTAACAATATAACTTGACAGTAAAAATACTAAAAGTACTGGCTTTTTATGTTAAGGTTTTTTTGGAGATTTTTATGAAAAGATTTGTATTTTCGTATGTTTGTAATGAAAGAGGGGTAAACGTAAAATATTTTTATATACAAAAAATGCACCCCGGGCGAATCCGGGAGCGGGTGGCTAGTATATTATAAAATAAAGTCACCCAAGGAATTTTGATACGGTTTTTACTAATGGAAAGAGAAATAAACGAAAAAGGTTTATGTATATAATTTGCAGAAAAAAAAAATCTGTATGAAACTGGGGGCAGATCGTAAGCAAAAATTAAAAAAACATTCGAAGGTGCAAGAACTATTGAGATTTGATTTTGCTTCTGAAATAACACATTAACTAATAAATTTTTTTTTGGTATGTTATATGTATGAACGCGCCTAGTCTTAATTTTTTTTCATCTTCGTAATAATCTTTGATATCAATGTTACAAATACGAGCAATAAAGAGATGTTACATGTGTGTGTAGAAATACAATAAATAAATGATGTGCGATCTTAACAGAGAGGTTGGTCAATACATTTGGTATATTAAGTCGATAAATCAACATTTTTGCTAAGCAATACACTAACTTTCAAAGAAGCGCAAGATTGTATCTATATAGAGAAATAAATATGAATATAAAAAATAAATTATGATTACTTCAAATATGAAATACAATAAAACAAGTGCGAATTTATTAAATTTAATATTCGGGTTTATTAAATTTTATTATAAAATCAAAATCAGTGTAGCTACATTACCGATTTTGATACGACTCACATTATAATTTAGATATTGTCCCTGAAATATTTATGTATAAGACACACACCGATAAATTAAATTAACACATAACAAGGACAAGTTCTTGTATTGAAATTAAGTCGAAAAAAATTATTTTCGGACATTTAAATGACTGATATTATATTATGGTCGCTAGAAGGATTGGTTGTCTACACATTAATCGCTGCTGTGCCATATTTAGTGCCATACAAAGGCAATTATTGTTAACTTATCATAAATTGTTAATATTATTATTATTAATAAAGAAGTACAGTATCATCTTGCCTTTGTCGATATGCATATTATAGGTAAATAAACAATAAACAAAATAAATAGATAATATGTTGGATCTTTTATTTTTTTAAAGTATTTTACAAATTAAAGTATTTTGCAATAAATGATTTAAATGAAAAAAAAAAAAAATTGAATATGGAACTTTTTGTAAGAATAATAGAAATTAAGAAAAATCTGTATTTAGAAAATTTTCGCTCTAACAACTCTATATGATATCACCAATAAATACAAATTGTTGGCGTAATATTTTTATTTCCAGTGTATCCATGGGATTGCCAAGTGTGACTCGTCTGTGCTCCATGTACTCAGCCTGTCACAACAGGGGGTTGGACGGAAAATGTTGCACTATAAAAATATTTTAGCATTTCCCCCGTGTTTTTGTTGTTAATTCAGTTTGCGCGTCAATTTTGACCTCTTTGGGTTTTAGCCAAACGCATAATAGTTCTAGAAACGTATCGGCTCGCCAAATGATTGTGTTAAATACCCATCAGCGTACATATTTGTCTCAAAGTCGAGTTTATTCACACTGTTATTATACGAGTATTTTTCTCATAGCTTTTTTTTTCATTGAACGTCGTTTAGGGAGATTTTTTTACCTTAAAATATTTATATACATAATTGCTAATAAAATTTTGAATTTGACAAAATATATAATATATTTTAAGGAGTATCTATAATCTATTTTCAAACGCATAAAAATCGAATATGACCCATATAAACAAGGAGTAAATATGCTTAAACAATTTGATTTAATATGGTTTGATAATATTGTACAGTCGGGGTACGAAAAGCTTCCTCAATTTTTAAATTGATTTCTCTACTAAGGATTACTCTGAACATTACTTTGAAACTAAGCACAAAGCAGATAACTGAACTAGAAATGAAATCTTGGCATGACTGAAAGAAGTTGTCCTATTGTAAGCAAATGTCGACTTTAAGGTGACAAACCTTTTCGTACCCCGATTGTACCTATACATATTATAGTTATAAGTATAAGGGCCTTTTGCACCATTTGTCAAGTAGGCTAACCGTCATTTAAAGTCATCTGTCACCGGGAATAATTTAGCTGATATCGTCGCTTAGCTAACAATAGCGCCCAAGTCATTTTTCCTTAGTTTTCAGGAGAGACAAAAAACTGTTTTTCATTAACATTTTATTCAATACATGCATTATAAAAATATTAATGTATATATATTGAGGTAAGTTATGATAATTTTTTAAAAAATATAATAAATTATGCCTTATAAGGTCATTTTCAAGACTTACGCGGTTTTCCTCTAACAAAACAAGGACTTACGCAGTTTTTAACTTTTATTTTTAATCATTTTAAGCTTTTAACCTCAAAAGTTCTATATTTCAAATTATTAAATCACCTACTGAGATAATTATACATTCATAATAATTCTCAGCTGCCATCTTTCATAAAATTCATGGTGCATTTTACACAAGCATTATAGTTATGATGAAAAAACTCAAAACAAAAACAGAAAATTTGTGTCTTTTCATATTAAAAATGCATCTTAAACTTAACCGACATATAAAAATAATACAGAATTAAATATAAGTAAGGTAACATCATACTCGTAATATTAGTGGCAGTTCGAAGGTATCACTATAGTTTCCAAAAAAAATAATTAAATAAGTTTTTCCTTTTCATTAATGTATCATATTTAATATCTTAGTTTTCAAAACTTCCAAGCACTTTAAAATTAAAAGTTTAAATCAAACATTTTCCTCTGGAAGTTTTTGACAACGAAAATAGCATACTGAGCCATTTCGTCATCAGGACTAAGGGCTTTGGGAGCTGTACAAGCAAAACTTGAGATACTATGTTAGACGTTGAATTTGTAGCAGCTGCAGTTATAGGGACGTTCAATGAACAGTCTTTTTCAATTTCTATATCTCGCAATATTTGCTTTTTTTTTCAACCGATTTCAAAAAAGTAGGAGGTTTGTCTGTTAGGTATGTTTGTTACCTCATAACTTTCGACTGGGTGAACCGATTTTGATGATTCTTTTTTATTTGAAAACTGGTGCTTCCCGTGTAGTTCCAATTCAATTTTGGTCAGACGAGACAGTCCATTAGAAAAACTCCACTCATTTAAAAATACCAACCGATCTAACAACAAGCGACGTTGATTCTGTCAAATTACTATGGCGGGCTGATGAGTTGCGCGGTATTAGCGCAACAAATGAGTTTTTTTTTTTTTACTATTTCTTGAATAACTCTCTCTAATTAGACGATATTACCTTTGGTGATAGCTCATTAGATGCGCCTCGAAATTACCTATCGAATGGTATAGAACGTCATATGGCCAAAAAATGACTTGTGCGGTATTGTTAGTTAAGCGACGATATGCCTTTGTTTGTATGGTAAAAGTCCCAAACATTAAAAAGAAAATAATTAAAAAAATCGCATATCGAAGGATGCTTTAAACCGAGTGCATAATTTAATAAAACTTAAAATTATTCCTAACACTTTACTTGTAGTTGGTGAGAGGCCCTTAGCTAACAAAAACAAAAACTAAATTTATTAAGAATTGAATAGCAATAAATCATTGGTGGATGGCGAATGTTCACAGTTATATAGAGTGAGGGGTGAAAAATAATGAAAGCACAATGGAAAGAGATTTATGATGTTTGCGTATGACTGACGAAGGGTGTTGAGACCGACCTGGTGCCGGCCACTGTCGTAAATAAACATGCCATAACCTGCTGCCAGTGGTCTCGAACGTCATAGAGCGAGATCGGTAGAGTTGCCAGCTAAAATCGGTATATTTGTATACAAAATCGGTATTTGACAAAAAAATACAATATTAAATCAAATTCAAATCAAATTTATTAAAAAAAAAACTTAGACTAATTTATAAAAATCACACTTAAGTATAATTATTTTTTATACCAATATTCTTTGGCCATAGCCGCGGTCATCTTCGAATTAATTTCAAAATCATAACAATTAGCTGTTAAAGAGTCGTTTTGCATGTAATAGACCAGTGATTGATTCAGTAGACAACCTATTTCGCTGTTTTGTTTTCAAAAGATTAATATGTGAAAATATGCGTTCAACGTTAGCGGATGAATGGGGAATGGAAGTAATAAAATATTAAAGATGAAATTAGACAACAAAGGAAACATTTGAGTTTCATCGCCACGCTTTAGTAAACTTTAGTCATCATGAAATGTTTTGATTTGTTCACAATTTCTTAAAATGCGCCACTCTATCTGTTTACATGTATACTCTGAAATCGTAGAAAAATCGTTATATTTCGGTAGAACAGAGCCCATATCGGTAGAAATACCGAAAAATCGGTAGGTTCGCTACCACTGCCTGCTGCCATTTGTCTAATATACTATGTGGGGTATCTTAATGTTGACAATAATACTTTTAATATGTCCACTGCTTTTAAAGAGAGAAGTTTTGTATGTTTGTAATGAATAAACTCAAAAACTAATGGACCTATTTTGAAAATTCTTTCACCTATCGAAAGCTAAATTATTAGCGAGTAACATAGACAATTTTTTATAAAGTTACGCAGGCGAAGTCGCGTGCAACATCTAGTTGTGTATAATTATCATGACCTGAATTTTACTGTCTTCATCGATCGCTTTGTGACTACCTTCTAGCATCTACAACTATGTGCCTTTTTCTTATGTGGGCTCCATAGATAAATCTCCAGATATGGCTCTAATCAAATATCTTTGGTGGGCTCTTATTCTAGTCTTATAAGCATTCAATTCTAAATAACCGTGCGTGGTGGCGAGCTTCGGGAGAGGACTACTTCCAGCAGTGAAGAAACATACCAAAATATACCAAAATAATGAAAAGAGCAATCATGAGGAAGGTTTGTGCATATAATTTACAGAATGTGGCGCACCATTAAACCTGGAAAATAAAAATAATTAAAAATAAATAAAATATAAAATAATTTATTAACAAAAATTGTACTTACCGCTTGCTGCGCGTGGACCGTGTCTATTGTTTCCATCGGAGCCATACTTTCCAACGCATGTACCTACGCCCTTCAGTTGACCGCCGGCCGCGTCGCATCTTCACTTCAGTTGAAAATAAAACACTGTCAAGAACGCACGTTACGTATCCGCCGGCTATTTCAACTCGCGTGTGTACCTAATATCTACCCGTCACGATTGTAAATATTATTATAAATTAAATCAATATTGCACCTCATCTGAAGCCTCATTTAAATTAGATATAACAGCCTAAACTGGTGACCCTCACTGTTCACAATGACTGATGGAGACACTTCTGGCGGAGCTAGAGGAACCGAGACCTGGAGAGTTGGCGTACGAATTCCACCATTTTACGCGGAAAAACCTTCACTCTGGTTTGCTCAGCTGGAGGCACAGTTCGTGTTGGCGAATATCACCACCGATGTAACAAAATTCTACTACGCCATTGGACAACTAGAACCACAATATGCAGCAGAGGTAGAAGATATTATTACGCTACCCCCAGCGCTCAATAAATATGAAAAATTGAAGTCCGAGTTAATAAAACGGCTGTCGGAGTCCCGAGATAAAAAAGTGAAGCAGCTTCTGACGCACGAGGAGTTAGGTGACAGGAAACCTTCACAATTTCTTCGTCACCTCCGCAATTTGGCTGGTCCTGGCGTACCGGAGGAGTTCCTACGCAGCATATGGTCGAGCAGGCTACCTACGGGAACGCAGACAATAATCGCTTCCCAGTCAAAGACCTCACTGGAAGACCTGGCGGAATTGGCCGACCGCGTCCATGATGTTGTAGTCTCCAACCATCAAGTGGCTTCAACATCCACCAGAGTGCCGGATCCAGTTATGACCGAAATTGCAGAGCTGAAGCAGCAGGTGGCAACCTTGACTAACCAGTTAGGTCGAATGTCCAGACCAAGGCGGAAGACAACCAGCGGCCGCCGGGAACGTTCGTCGTCCACGAGAACACATTCGGCCTACCGGAGATTTCCCGTATGCTGGTATCACCATAAATACGGAAGCCTGGCGCGCAAATGTACGAGGCCCTGTGACTTCAAGGAGACCAGTGCAGCGGGAAACGCAGTGGGCAGTCGGTGATGGCGACGGACGGCTGCCGCAGTACGAGTCGCCTTTTCGTAGTGGATAAAAAAACTAAAGTGCGATTTTTAGTCGATTCGGGAAGTGAAGTGTCAGTGTTTCCGCGGACAAAATTAAGTGACAAAAGACAAAAAACTTCATTTAACTTGTCCGCCGCTAACGGTTCAATAATATATACATACGGATATACTGACTTGAAGTTAGACTTAGGCTTGCGCCGCGCCTTTGCTTGGCGATTTACCGTGGCCGACTTACCGAGGGCGATAATAGGTGCCGATTTTTTGTCTTTTTATAATTTAGCTGTCGACTGTAGAAATCAACGCCTTGTCGATTGTACGACACTACTCGCGACCCCGGGTTCGTCTGCCGCTTCTGCCAATGCCGTTTCTTCGGTTAAGGTTGTTAATGGTGAGTCCATATATCACAACATACTACGAAAATACCCCGACATTACTCGTCCATACAACATACATCGCACATCCACACACAACACAGTACATCACATACGAACTACACCCGGCCCCCCCGTTTCAGCACCCCCGCGTCGATTACCAGCCGACAAGCTTAAAATAGCTAAAGAGGAGTTTGAGTCAATGCTGGCTAATGGCATTGCCAGACCCTCTGAATCTGCTTGGTCATCACCACTACACCTGGCACCTAAAAAGGACAATGGATGGCGACCGTGTGGCGATTATAGGGCTCTCAACGCACGAACAGTACCCGACAGATACCCTATACGGCATATACACGACTTCGCTCACAGTCTTTCGGGGTGCAAGGTCTTTTCGACCCTGGACATGGTGAAGGCATATAATCAGATACCTGTTAGTAAAGAGGACATACCGAAGACAGCTATAACAACACCGTTCGGACTTTACGAATTTCCGTTCATGACTTTCGGTCTTCGTAACGCGAGTCAAACGTTCCAACGCTTTGTTGACGAAATGACGCGCGGGATGGATTTCTGTTACGCTTATTTAGACGATTTCCTAGTCTTTTCTAAGGACGCTGACACTCACAAGCAACACCTGGAACAGATCTTCGACAGATTTCAAAAATACGGCATGATCCTTAATACGTCTAAGTGTGTCTTCGGTGCATCTGAAGTGACATTTTTAGGGTATCACATTTCTTCGAAAGGCACAACCCCTCTTCCGGATAAAGTGGAAGCAGTCAACAAGTTTCCAGTCCCAAAGACAGTCAAAGAGTTACGACGATTCCTGGGAATGTTGAACTTCTACCGTAGGTTCATCCCCGATGCTGCGAAGCATCAAGCCCCCTTAAATGCCTTGTTGATCGGCTCGGTCAAAGGTTCACAGCCAGTGAACTTCACAGTAGAGGAAAGCAGAGCATTTTTAAACTGCAAGGAAGGACTCAGCCAAGCTGCGCTGCTGGCTCACCCTGACTGCCAGGCGAAGTTAGCATTGGTTACTGACGCTTCCGATACCGCCATTGGTGCAGCACTACAGCAGTTAAAACATGGCGGAACATGGCAGCCGTTAGCATTTTTCTCGCGGAAGTTGACTCCAGCGCAAGTCAAGTACTCTCCATACGACCGCGAGCTTTTAGCCATATATGAGGCCATCAAACACTTTAGGCACATGGTTGAGGCGAAACACTTTATTGTGTACACAGACCACAAACCTCTCTGCCATAGTTTCAGTTTGAGAAAAGAAGGTTGCTCGCCTAGACAATTCAGACACCTGGATTTCATATCCCAATTCACGACAGACATCAGACACATATCGGGCAAGGAGAATGTCGTAGCAGATACGTTGTCGCGGATTGAGGAGGTTACCCAACCGGTAGACATCACCCAATTGGTTAAACTACAAGCTGAAGACCTGGAACTGCAGCAGCTGTTACAGCAGGGATCTTCACTTTGTCTGAGAAAAATTCAACTGCCAGGTTCTTTAGAATTATACTGCGACGACAGAAACAACATCGTAAGACCGTATGTTCCGAAAAACCTACGCTACAGGGTGTTTCTAAGCCTGCATGAGCTAAGCCACCCAGGAGCAAATGCAACATCAAAATTAGTATCGGACAGATATGTTTGGCCGGGCGTCAAGAAAGACTGCAGAGAGTGGACGCGCAGTTGCTTGGCGTGTCAACGATCTAAAATAACGAGACACGTTAAATCCGAGTTAGGTAATTTTAAGCTACCGAGTGCAAGATTTATGTACATACACATCGACCTGATCGGACCTCTGCCAATGTCGCATGGCTACAAATACTGTCTCACAGCGGTTGACCGCTTTACACGATGGCCAGAGGCAATACCACTGCAGGACATCTCTGCCGAAACTGTAGCTCGAGCACTTCTGCACGGTTGGATATCACGTTTCGGATGTCCAAAAGATATCGTGACTGATCGTGGTAGACAGTTCGAATCTGCTTTATTCAACCACCTATCCCAATTAATTGGATTCCAGCACCGAAGGACAACAGCTTATCACCCGGCATGCAATGGGCTGGTGGAAAGGTTCCACAGACAGCTAAAAGCCGCCATCACTTGCCATGCCGGCAAAAACTGGATGGACTCGTTACCTTTTGTTTTACTCGGAATCCGCAGTTCATTCAAAGAAGAGCTCAATGCCTCTGCTGCAGAGTTGGTATACGGGGAGACATTAAGACTTCCTGGCGAATTCCTTCACCCCGATAAATCGGAAGCAACCGACTTAACGGATTATTTGACACGGTTAAGGACCGTTGTTCAAAAGTTGCATCCAATTCCCGCGTCACGACACACGACAAGAGCAATTTTTGTTTTCAAGGATCTTGCCGCCGCCACACACGTCTTCCTGCGCGATGACTCTGGTAGCGGTTCATTCAGACCGGCATACACAGGACCGCATGAGGTGTTGAAACGTGGTAGCAAAACATTTACACTTCTCATTAAAAGTAAACCAGTTACAGTGTCCATAGATCGCATCAAGCCGGCCTACATTCTCAACAAAGACACTAACACCAACAATCTACTCACGCCACCTACGAGTATTATGTTTCAAAACACGGTGACCTCCACAACACCTATGGCCGAAGACGATGGCATAAGTAGAACTCGGTCAGGCAGGACAGTCCGATTTCCGGACTATTATCGCCCTTAGGCAGGTCTCTGGAGGGGGGTGATGTGGCGCACCATTAAACCTGGAAAATAAAAATAATTAAAAATAAATAAAATATAAAATAATTTATTAACAAAAATTGTACTTACCGCTTGCTGCGCGTGGACCGTGTCTATTGTTTCCATCGGAGCCATACTTTCCAACGCATGTACCTACGCCCTTCAGTTGACCGCCGGCCGCGTCGCATCTTCACTTCAGTTGAAAATAAAACACTGTCAAGAACGCACGTTACGTATCCGCCGGCTATTTCAACTCGCGTGTGTACCTAATATCTACCCGTCACGATTGTAAATATTATTATAAATTAAATCAATATTGCACCTCATCTGAAGCCTCATTTAAATTAGGTATAACAGCCTAAAAGAAAAAAATGCATAATAATATAATGAAGTCATTAAGCGAGTCATTCCTTATTAATTCTTCACTAAAACTGCAAGGTTTATTCTAATTTTTGATCCTTCCGCCTGCCTGCTACATTTCAAGATAAGAATAACATAGTTTGTAGTCACCATCAAAGGTGTCACTTATATTTGTAATCTTTCTTTATAAATAATAAATTGACAATAATCGAAGTAATCCGCCATACATAGGCCGAATCGCGTTTAGGCGCGTTTGTTTAGCAATTAAATTATTACACAATTTTTCAAAATAAAAATATTGACTAAGGTTATTCACACTATGGGCAAAGCCCGCATGACCGCTAGGTCTTTGATGACGTCTTTGATGAGCGGTTAGATTGCACGTCTTTAATTATTTATTTATTACAATGTGGTACTGATTGGTTACTGATATGACAATTCTTTCAATAATTTATTTTTCGTTCTGAAAGTCTCACCATTTTTGTTTGTATAATGATTATACATAATGGATTTCTTCTTGGAAATTTAGAATTTAGAATAAATTTAGAAAAAAAAAAATTGAATTTGACAAAAAATAATAATCTTACAAACAAGAATAAAATAAAAAGCCTTTTGTTAAAATAAGAAAATAAGAAGCGTTCGTCCGCGTCCGATCGCTACCAAACTTCACAGGATTACCCGCTGGACTAATCTGAAGATTGTCTGAAAATGTTATCAAAATCGGTTTAGCGGTTTAGGAGTCCATAGGGAACATATACATATATGTATAGATTAATGCCTATAAACTGAATTTAGTTTAATTTTTTAATATTATTTTGAAAATCAACAACAGATCGTCACTCATTTCTGACCTTTACTGTACGAGTCCATATTTGACCAGCCGCCACTTTTTACTGATTTTTCGTTTTGAAAGATTCACCTATAGTCTGTTTTTTGACACATGCAAATGTCAAGTTTGCATATAATGATACCATGTAATGTATGTAATGCATGTCACATGTAATGTCATTTTTGTCTGAGATTAAAAAACAAACTTTAAGTGAACTAATTTTTTCCATTTTTTTTATTTCTTCCGTTGACTCTTAATGCACTAATAAATAAATTTTGATGACAATTAATTACGTATTTGATCTTGATAAAATTTGTTGGTATTATAGGTATAACTAAGGATATGAATTAGGATGGGATAGGGAAATGGGCTCTGACATCTTTTACTCACCGAAACACCACTTTTTTATGGCTTTCTGTAAGGGATGGTTACATAGGTCAGAAGGGCTTCCAAATTATTGCAAAATTAATTGTTCTATCAGACCGCGGGTTATCTAATAAACCATTTACTATGAATAATTTATTATCCAATCGAAGTTACAATTTAAAAAAAAAATTAAAAGAAATCCTTCAAAAGAATACAAGGTGCTTATCAAATAGTCTCTGCATGTCATGAAATAATATCAATGTGTCTGTCACTAAAGTATTTATGGCGTTTCACACGCTTGACACCTTCGACCATTTTTCATTTTACCCCTTATTTAACTGCACACCCTTATAAAATTATCACAGTGACACATAATGTCGCAAACTTAAATGTTATCGTTGCTTAAATTATAAATAACTATGTTATTGTTGTTAAACTAATAATAACTAAAATCGATACCTTAATTCGCAAACCAAATAACTCCTCTGAGGCAAACTTTGCAGGGGAGACTAAAAACGTTATATTTTTTTTTTTTGTATGATACGAGAAAAGAAAAAAGACAATTTTACATTGGAAATTATGGCTCGTATTAACCGATAGACCTTTTAAAAATTAAATTCTAATTGTCATTAAGTTTCTCTCGTATCAAAAAGCATTTTCAACCAAGTGGAGTTATTCGTTTTGAGAATTAAGGTATCGAAATGTTATAAATTATATTAACTATTATTAGCTATACTTATTACCATATTAACTATTCTTATTGGCTTTACTGCTATTTTTAATATGAAATGCATATATTAAAATATATGAATATTTTTACATTAACTAGACTAGTTAATGTACAAATGACAAATAAAAATTGGCGTGTGCTATAAAAAGTTGTGAAAGATTCTAATTTTGTAAACCCTACAGTTCTTTTTCTTGTCTTGAATTAAGTTAAGTTTTATTAGTAAACCTTGTTACATTTCACCCCTTCCTGCAAAAAAATTACAGGGGGGGTAAAATATTTAATTATTATTAGAATTTAGCCTTTTCATTTAGTTCTGTATTTTTTTATTGTATTAAAAAAACAACTTTTTTGGATACACTATGCGTTACATTATATTTTCTAAGAATTTTAATAGCTTAAAAATTATACATAAGGTGAAATTTACACACGAGTGACTATGAGAATACAGCTATAATGAAGTTTTTTTGTCTTTATTTAATCAAGCATATTTTTTGTCATACACATTTCTATGCATATACTTATCAAAAAATCACCAAAGTTTAATGACTTGTTTTATCAAACTGAATTAATTTTAAAAAGTAGATGTCTAGTGGGGCCGAGTAAACCCGATCCAGCGACACTGAACCGAGCGTGACGGTTCACTTACGTTCACTCTTCAGCAAAACGCGCCTAAAGAAGTTTGTACCTATTATTATAATACTTGCAGTATAAAGAAAATTCATGTATGCACTTGTGTATACGATTGTATCGCTTTATACACCTTACAAGGCATGTCGATTTCATAAATCACTCGTTCCTTTTTCTCGCCATGGAAGAGACGTTCAGAGCTTACCATCGCGTCTTCTCATTGGCCGGTGTTCCATTTTTCGCTAAATTTCAATGGGACTCTAAAATATGGCTAACGATGCAAATTTTCAACGTCATTGTTGGGTTTCTGACTTTTATATTTTGTAGCGGCTTTGTAATCGAACACATTTCAAATTTGGAATCGATGATACAGGGTGCTTGTGTGTGGACGACCGGGGTGTTAATGTTGATATCGTTAGGAGTTTGTTTGATGTTTAGAGACAAGTTTCGCATGTTCCTAAATGAAATGGCTTTCAAGGACGCGATGGTCGAGATGCCTCTAATTGGTCACGTATTGAGTTTGGAGCGCGGGACAAAATTGTATGAGCTCAAGACGATGGTTATTGGGTCTCAGGAGAAATTGTTGACTGTGTCAAGGGTGTTGTTGAAAACGTATACGGGAAGCATATTTTTTTGCGTCACCACATATCTACTAAGTCCTATTTACATAATGGCTGTCAGCGAAGATAAAACACTGCGACTTTTGGGTACTTTTTAGATAAATCTATGTGATTTAGAAAGAAAAAATGGTAGGAAGTTATGATTAGGATAAGTTAATTTATATTATTTATTTATATATATAATCTGGTTTCACATATCTTCGCGGATAACTAGTCGCAGTCTATTTGGGATTCAGGTGTATTCATATTTCAGGCAATTTGGGATTAGGTTGTAATGTACCGTAGTCATTAAAGCTACCTGACGATCTAATCAACGTATTGAATCTAAGAAAATTAGATCCAAACCCTTTGGGATTTTGAATATATATCTACTATTTCGAAGCAATTACTTTATTTTTATATAATTAATCGAATAAATTATTCTGTAATTGGCATACCAAGATGATATTGTAATTTTTTTGTTTTGTCGCTTTTCTTGAAAAATTTATTATGATTATTGGAAATAGTAATAAATAATTAATAATTATTTCAGCGTTCGATATGTGGTTTCCGTGGAGTTTGCAGAATTTCAAAGTATACGTCGCGTCTTTTGTATTCCACGCTTATGCTGGATACTTGTGTTGTATTGGTAAATATTTTTTAATATTAGTTCATACTATTTTAGATGATTCCTTGGGAACAGTACTTTTTTCGGGGTTAAAAGTACTTTATGTCCTTTACTGTGTCCCTAACATCCTTAGGATGTAAACTGACCTACAATTTATTATTGGTTTATATTTTTTTAGCTCTCCCCAGTCTACAGTGCACAATATTTCTACTAGTAGGCCAAGTAATCAGACAACTGAGGTTGCTTACTCATATCCTTCTCAATTTGAATGAGCTAGTGGAAGAAATGGTTAGAAATAACCCAGAAGAACGACAAAAATACTGCACTTTAATTCTGTCGCAGTGTGTTCATCATTATATTAAATTAAAACGGTAAGTTTTGTACTTTAAAATGGTACTTCGGCACAGATCAAAGTTGTATTGGCAGGTCAAATTGTATTCATAAACTGGGCAGCCCATCTAACGGCAGTGATTAAATCTCGAGGCACTAACGGCAGGGTTCGAACAAAATCTGTCCTGCTCTAGGGGCTGAAACTTGCCGAATTTTCGGGCGTGACGATTTGTTATGAGTGTCGAGAACAACTTCTAAACATAACTGAGGGTGAGATCGGTCTGTAGTTCTTGAGGAGTGTTTTGTCTCCTTTTTTAAATAACTTACTCCATGACTCTTACTATCATCATACTCCATGATGATTACTATCTCTAGTCTCACGAGTTTCGCAAGAAAAAAGAAATCTTTTTTCATAAATTTCTTGAAAGGCGGTTATAATTTTTTTTAATCAATAATGTACTATTCTAAAGATACTTTTTTTACCTTTGATTTCATGATACCCTCATGTCTTATTTAATTTTAAAAAAGTTTTATTTTTTCTGAGTTGTCATTTTACTCTTGCACGTGATGGGGCCATCGCATTGATCTCTAATATACCTCTGGATGGGCTGCTGTCAAATTATTTTTATGTCTATTTTAAAATCCCCATTTTGGCGCTGTAGGCTATGTGTGTACATGGAACTAAAACTAGTGATGTCCGCATGTCCGCATGGGACATTTACAGAATACACATTTCTTCATGTTTCAAAACTAAGCGGACACAAATAAACTTATACAGTCCATAAGAAATCAACAAATAGAATAAAACGTGAATAAAACAGACACTATTTATTTATCTATGGATTAAAAATACGCAAACGTCAAAATTAGTTCCAGTACGGTGACGCTTCAAAATGGTACACGAAAGTATCTGTAATTTGTATGGGATACCCATCCAGAGGTGTATTACAGATCAGTGGGGCCATCGATATAAACTTTCATACTACACGTAGGCTCTTCTCGGTATTTTGCAGTGAAAAAAAAAAAAAATTAAAATCAGTTCAATCAATCAAGCAAACTCTTCATGACTTCCTTATGAGCTCTGTACGATGATTTGTAACTGAGTTATCGTCGATCAAAGCGAAAAAGTCATTTTTGATTTGGACAATCGATTACTCGGGCAATAATAATGATCGTACAGAAAATTAAAGTAGGATTTTGTAAACTGCTAAAAGGGTTTAGCAAGGTGCTTAAATTGGATTTTGATAAAAAAAAATTTTTCAAACTGAAAATGTTGACCGAAAAAAAAGGTAAAAAAACTGCAAATTTAAGGATATTTGGATAACTTGCAATAACTTTGCAAATAATACAGACACGAAAAATATTTTCTATAGCTTTTCAACCTCAATGTGTCCTGAAAAAACCTTAAAAGTTTCAAGGTGCTGCGATTTATTTTTCTTAGTGTCCGGAATGTTTAAAATTATCGTTTTTGTTGCTTTTTCCCTTAATTTGAGTTTAAACGGTTTTTTTAGCAACAATCCAAGTTTTTTTCATTAGAACCCTATACATTAAAAAATAAAAACATAAATTGAAATGTCTGTTGTAAAAAGAATTTGATTGATTGACCATTTTCTTCGAAATTACAGCCTGTTGAAAATCACCTAAAAATTTGGAATTTTTTTATATCTTAATTGTTGCGTTTAGTATATATTTTCCACTGCCTTGCACCATTTATTGATTCAAATTTAATTATTAATGTGTCATGTTATTAGTTTCAGCAATAAATTAAATAATATATTTAGCCCATTCTATCTTGTCCTCATCATCGACGCCACCGTGTTGGTCTGTATGTGTTCTGTCAAGATTGCAATTTCGGTAAGTACTTAAGTTTTTATTTATTTTAAGGTCAACGGACAGGATTCTAGAATTTCTCATTTGTACTTTGTCTTAGTAAAATTAATGAGTTACTAGTTAAATGAATAACTGAACAGTAAACAGTAGTAATAACAGAAACAGATAGGATACTGATAGTAATCCTAGTATAACAGTAGTAACTAGTAAATTAGTAAGGTACCTACTATAAAGTGTTACTCAAGTTGTGGTAATTAGGCCAGTTGAGAGTACATATTGTTTAAATCATCTATCGAATTATTTATAAAATCAATGTGTACACTGTGATTTCAGGAAAAATTTTCATTTGAGAGTCTGAAGTTTTATGTACACGAGTCTATTTTCGTGTTCATGGTATTCATATTTTGTTTCCTTGGACAACAAGTTGAGAATGAGGTAAATGAATTGAATAATTTAGTAGTTTTAGGCAGCCCGTCAAGGGCAGTCCTTATGAAACACCTAAAAATGATGCGTGGCATCTCATGGGATTCCTGCGCCGCCACATAAAAATAGTGAGGCGAACACTTGACACCAAAGATTTAAATCGGAAGATGCGGCGTAATCTCCTCGCGCCATACTAAAAACACACCGAAAATTCTTAACAATGGGTTGGGCGCAGGCGCTCAAGCCAACTACAGTTGCACGCCAGCTACAGTGAGTGACGGTCGCTTGTTGAGAGCGTCGCTATCGTCACAGTCACGTTTGAAGTAAGGAATGTGTTGTCTGTGTTTAAAAATGTGTTTAGACAAAGGTATATGTATTTTATACTTTTGTCTTTAGTATAATGTATAGGCTAGGCTGTTTTTTTCTTTTTCAACGCGGACGAAGTCCCGGGCGCCAGCTAGTTAAATAATAAAATTAGTGCTTATTTATTTTTACAACTATCTTGTTTTTAGTGCGAAAAATTAGAACTCTCAATAACTGAAAAATGGTATACATACAACCGAAGTCATATAAAACATGTACTAATATTCAAGATGGCGCTCAGTCAGAGGATGCCCATATATATATTTGGAACAATTACATTGTCTTTACAGACATTCACTTGGGTAAGTATCAAACTTATACTCAGTCAAACCATTTCACTTTTGACATTTGCACGACGAATTTCTTGTCAGTAAAGTCCACAGTATGGAGGGTAGATGTAAGGAGTACCGTCTCATATGACAATCAAACTGCAAAAATGGTCCTCTCCAACACATCCAAATATTACTGCAATATAAAAGTTATTGAATTTTATGCGCGTACTTGTGCAAATAATAATAGTTTTTGTTTCATCGAAATCGGGCCAGGATTTCCAAAGTTATAGAGCGTTGTAAAGTTTCACTGCTTTTTTAAGTTTGCGTTCATTCGCGCGCTACTGCATGACGTCATACTGCGATGTAATGTCCGATTGCGAGTAATATACTTTCATAAAATTTGATTTGTTAAGTGGTTTGCAGTTATTATATTAAGTTTTGTGTTGTGTTAATAGCGAGACCGCGAGCGCAACGAGCCAAAGAATGGAGGTACGCAGAACCGAATCGCAGTATGACGTCACACGTTAGCGCGGTCACCAGTCGGATTGTAAACCGTACTTTAACGTTTAATATCTCAGTCATTTTTGATGATAGAAAAAAAAATAAAAACAGGTTTTTTTTTCTCCTATTTTGTACCTATTTTGTAGATATGCTAAAAAAAAGCCATAAGTGTTCTCCATTACATAAGGGCTTTAAAAGTAGCCAGAATTGCAATAGTGTAGCATAAAATTATCTTCTATCTAATCTTTGTCTAATTTACTCCTTACCGCCACCCTCCATAGTCCACAGAAAAAAAAATCACCATTGTCATACTTCATTATTGCGGGCAACTTAATAGTGACGTTCTGTGGATCATCTAATGCACAGATAAAAGTTATATGCAGATACCATATCGATATACATATAATATTATGTAAAAAAAAGATATGCAAATAAATCAATTGAAATAATCTGTGTATCTGTGTGTCTGTCTGTGGCATTATTGCTCCGAAAGGGTGGGTAAGTAGGAATTATATTATCATATTACGTAATTATTACATATAGCACGGTTCATATTTATGAAGATATGAAGTTAGCCAGTTAGCTAGTGTCATAAACCGTCACAGGTTCGATTGATTTGAAATTTGGTGTATTGTTACTTCGATGGTATTTCCATAACAAGGTAACATAATAATAATTTTTATTTAATATGCCTTATATTATTTTTTAGTTCATAAAAACGGGGATGTCATTTTTTACACTAGTGATGTCAGTGATGGAATAAACAAACAAGAATTGAATAAATAAATAAATTTATGAGAAAGTTGTTTTATTCGAAAAATACCTTTAGGTACATTCCATTATGATGAACCCGTTGGATGAGTGGTAAGGGCGCTTGCCTAACGTCTCAGGGGCCCTGGGTTCGATTCCCGCCTGAGTCAACTTTAGAAATGAACAGAAGACCACCATGAAAAACAGCATATTATGTGCTGTTGCGTTTCGGTGAAGGAGTAGGGTAATTTCCTACTAATAATACTAATATTATAAATGCGAAAGTTTGTATGTTTGGATGTTTGTTACTGAATCACACAAAAACAGCTGAACGGATTTGGATGAAATTTTTCGCACAGATAGTCCATTATCTGGATTAACAGATAGGATACTTTTTATCCTGAAAAAGTTAGGTTCCTAGAGATTTTCAGAAAACGAACTAAACCGCCTATTAGACTTAAGTTAGTGTTAATTATTCGTACAAAATAAATTCATTGTTGAAAGACAGTTTGTTATAATTTTTGTCTTTAACAACATAAAAGTGAAACAAAAACACTATTCACAAAATGATGAACCCATTGGACTATTAACACGTGAATTGCCACACAACGCGACGTCGCGTGAAGCGGCCTATTATGATGTGGGCGATCACGCGACGTCGTGTGGTGGTGCCTTACAATAATGTACGAACAATAAAATAGCAGCCGCAACGTATTGGTTTCTGGTATTTGTTTGGCCTCTAGGGAAATTCATTCAATGATTTATTATTTCAGTCATCTATGTAAGTTCACAATTTCGGCTTGGCAATTAATGTGTTAATGTCTCTGGGGTCGTGGGCTCGATTCCCGGCAGGAAAATTAACTTTTAAAGTTGGCTCTGGTCTGGATCTGAAAAATAAAGGTAGTACACACTGTTTTTAGCAGTCATTTAGGTTACCTCTTACAGAAGACCATCGTGAGTACTGGATACCAGACATCCCTTCCTAACTCTTTGTAAGAAAGTTCAACATTCCCTTAACGAATATGGTCAACGACTATGCTTGGAGTAACTCTGATCGAATAAGGAATGAGGATATCCGTAGCCAAAAAAAGTGTGTCAGCTCCGACGCACGACTGGAGTTTACTCCTTACTTGAATTAATATCAGCGCCATCTCTGTTCTTATGATTACCGGTGCCATCTAGTTTTCGCAAGGATATGTATTATTACCATTATCTAGCGCCACCTACACAATATCTCTGAAACTTCAGATATTCAAAATATTCGAAAATAGAACGTACTTAACGCATAGTGTGACAATTTTGATTTTACTCCCATAAGTTTTCATACTCCGGACTTATAATATATGAAAATCTATTCTTAAGGTACCTAATACAAGTCAGTTTTCCTGCATACAAACGTAGAATGTTAATTACTCCGTTGTTTTATGTTTAATTTACAAAAGTAAGCATGATACCCATTTATCTTGTCGTTAACTAGGTTTGTATGCATACAAACTTAAAAAAAGTATTAATTTAAAAGATATGATCCTTGAAAAATCCATATTTTAACACAAGTTTTAATGCAACTTTGAGGGTGAATAGGTCACTCTAGTGTACAAAAACTCCAAAATACTTTGCATACAAACATTGATTAGTTATGAGAGTTCAAATACCTTTACAAGAAATAGATATATGTAGTAGTTTTGTCAAAAAGAGCCATGGCCCAAGGGTTCTTTTTCTGAAAAAACAAGGGTTTGTGATTTTATTTTTGGTATGAATCATTGTGCATCTCACTCAACTGCTCTTTCCCGTGTTTCCCGTATGTTCCCGTGTGGTCCCATTTCCATTTGGTCCAGTTTTAAAAATGGGATCCATGAGAAAAGGTTTGAAGTCGGTTTTTTCAACCGACTTCCAAAAAAGGAGAAGGTTCTCAATTCGACTGTATTTTTTTAATTTGTTTTTTAATGTTTGTTACTTCAGAACTTTCGATTGGGTGAAACGATTTTGATTATTCTTTTTTATTTCAAAGCTGGTGCTTTGCGTGTGGTCCCATTTCAATTTGGTCCAATTCTGACAATGGCATCCAGAGAAAACGGTTTGAAGTCGGTTTCTTTTGTTAATTTTGTTTTCATATACGTATTTCACTATGTATTGCTTGCATTTTTAATTAGAAGTACATAATATAAATATATTTTTACCATAATACATAAAATATTGATTTTGTAAGTAGAGCGTAAGTTGTGATTACATCGTTCTTGTTATTCCAGTCGTTCCCAGTCGTTAGGGGTTCCTCATTATTACTTTTATATTTTATGAAGAATTTAAAAAAACATTTCTAAGATAAAAGAAAATCCATCGAATGTAGGAATTTATTAATTACGCCGATATCTATCCTTGCCCGAGGGCTTCATTATTTCTTTGGGAAAATTGTTATGCGCTAATTTTTTTCTTGTTTCGTGTTCTTTTGTACATTTAGGCTATTTCCTTGTCATTTTGTTGTTGTTTGCCAAGTTTATGAATTATATTAATAACTAGCTAGTTTTTGCCCCCGACTTTGCCCGCGACCCCATTGCTTTAGCGTTGAAACATTTATTCAATCTTTATTTGTCATATATATTTTTGTCAGGCCTTGAATTTTTTATGTTTATTGTTAGATGATTTCTCGCGAACAGTAGTTACTTCACTTCTGATATCGTGTATGCACAATATCATGGCGACCGATAAAGTACTTTTAGAAATTTGCGGTTTTGATCAAATATACAATATATATGTATAAGTAGTATTAGTTAACCATTTATATGTAACTAGAGAACGGCTGGAGCGATTTTTTTTATTGACATTTTTAACCGACTTCCAAAAAAGGAGCATGTTCTCAATTCGACTGTATATATATTTTTATTAATGTTTGTTACCTCATATGGGTGAACCGATTTTGATGATTCTTTTTTTATTTGAAAGCTGGTGTTTCCCGTGTGGTCCCATTTCAATTTGGTCCAGTTCTGACAATGGCATCCATGAGAAAAGACCATGAGACGGTTTGAAGTCGGTTTATTTTTTGTTAAAGAGATATTTGTTGAATTTGTCTCTGTCCCGAATAACTTATAAAACACCTGATATATTCACGAAAAAAAGTTAATAAAATTCAATTTCTCATACTTTTTGTATGAAACCTCAATGAACATATATAAGTAACATGTAAAATATATTTTCCCTTTAATTTTTTTTTACAATTTTATACCCGAGTTCAATTGGAAAAGAACCTTTCAAAGTTGGCTCTGGTTTCTATTTGTAAAGTGTTGGCAGGGCATGCTACATTTCGCAGTTACTTGGGCAGCCTCCCTTGTAGAAGACCACCTTGAAATAATAGCATGTCTGCCTGTGTTTCGGCGAGTGAGTAAGGGATGCCTGAGCCCATTCCTGTCCCAAATCTTACAATGGCTTAATCCTACAAAAGCTTTCTTTTAAACTTTATCTATATAAATACAAATGAATCACTAAATGTGTTGTTAAGCTCAAAACTCGAGAACGGCTGGACCGATTTGGCTGTTTTCTGTTTTGTTGTGTTTGATGAAGCCTGAGGAAGGTTCTTATGGAGAGAAAAAACGTAAAAAAATACAAGGAAAAATTAAAAACAAAAATTTTCTTTTCCCATACAAACCACTGTCCCAGCTGGCAAACATTTGACGTCAATCAAAACAAAACGTACGTGTCACCTAGCAACCGTTGTTGATAACTTTTTACTGTCATTAGAAAATACAAATCTATAACAGAAACTGTCAAATTTTGCATTCATTAAGTTTATAAAATCCTAAATTAAGTTTAACTAAAAGGTAACACGACATTTATTGACTTTTAGATGGTACGAAGTTCGCCTGGTCAGCTAGTTTTTAATAAAATAAAGTTTAAAAAGCAGAGTAATACTCGAGCCTATTGTCCTATCCCTTCATAATTCTGTATCATTAATCCTACTATTGCCTTTCTATGGTGAGATGGTCGGTACGCAAGTGCGTTGCAGATCTTAATATGATTAAGATCTTAACATGTGACTCCATTTTTAAATAAGCATGGTATATTAAAAATGAAGCATCGCCGCAAACTTAATCTCGCGTGCCTTATGTTTGGCGTCAATAAATTTAGAGAGCCTTCTTATCTCTATGAGAAGTTGTCGTGGAGGGATGTTCATCCTCGCAGATCTTCGACGCAGCTGGTAATAGAACGTCACAGTACTGCTGCCTTTAGAGGAAGCTTTCGATATGCTGCGTCAAAGTGCTGGAATAACATCCCACCGCCTATTAGGGACCTGCAAAGTACAAATAATTTTAGAAATAAATTAAAGAAATTTATATTTGAACATCAAAAAAGCGAGGAGCAACTGCGTAGCGACACCAGTGCCTTCTGAATATATTTTTTAATTTTTTTTATTTATTATAGATTTTTTCTTTTTCTTGATTGTATAAATATGTGTTTTTCTATATTCTTTGTATAAATTTGTATATATATATATATTTTTTGTTTGTATAAATTTTTAGTTTGTATTTTAATTTTAACTATTTTTAAAAAAAAAAAAAAAAATTTTTTTTTTTGTTTTGTTTTGTTTCTGGAGCTTTTTGTACTGTTTTGTTTAAGTAAGTGCGTAACCTCACCATCGGTTCCAACGGAAGACCAGCGCAGGTTTTTACAACCTGCATTATGCTGAGTTGGAGCCGGTTTGTGGCGGGGGACGTTTGTGCTTGTCTTTTCATTTTTGTTACCTTTGTATGCTCTCATGTTACCTTGTCCTTTGCTGCAAATAAAACATTATTCTATTCTATTTAATATAAGGAAATACAAAGGGTTATGCAAACGGGCTCTGGCATTCCTAACTTTTCACCGAAGTACAACGCTACTTCACAGTGGCCTTCTGTAAAGGGCTGCCTAAATCACTGCGAAACTAAGTCATTCTTAATTTTCGAATCGAATTTTACAATAAAAATAAAATAAAAAGGAAGACTTCAAAAGAAAACAAGGTGATCAAATTTAATAGTCTCTGTATGTCACATGAAATATATCAAAGGGCCTGTCACTCAAGTATTTATGACGCTTCACACGCTTGACACCTTCGACCATTTTTCATTTTACCGCTTTTTTTACTGCATACCCTTATAAAATGATCACAGTGATAGATACTGTCGCAAACTTAAATGTTATTTTTGCATGCTAACAATGAAAACAATTTTTTTTTAATTATTAGCTGCTATAGCTGCTGCCCGCGACTTCGCTCCCGTAACTTTGTAAATTATATGCTAAAACGAGAACCACTCTATCCATTGGTGGAAAACAGCATGAAAAACCGGTGCAGTAGTTTTTGAGTTTATCGCGAACAGACAGACAGACAGACGTGGCGGAGGACGGTTTTATATTCTTATAGTATGTAGTGATTGGCCGCGACTGCAGCCACGCCAGTACTTCTTACTTTTCAAACATTCGTGCAGTTTTTATTGCTCATATCATCAAACTACTACAACATGGAACACGCGTGCCATACAAAACACAACGAATTTTATGGAACATTCAAAAGTGACATATGCGTAGAGCATGAACTGTCATTTATAACAAAACAAACATAATAATAAGTACGTAATTTAAAGAAAATGTGACTTTACGTCAACCCATTAGAGTTTGAAATGAAATAGTAGAAGTTGATCGTTACTACCTTTTACCATTGACGCGTGAAGGCAAGAGTCCGCCATGATTCTGTCAAAGGCGTTCTTTTTATGTTCCCCTTTGGCACTTGTGACGCAAATTCCATTGTAGTATTTCGATGGCTCATATTATATAACTCAAATGCTTTTGACAGACATTGAATTTTATACTTCTTTTCTGGATGGAAGGTAAGCTATGTCCCTTTCTACAGCCTTGATACCACTGATACAACGCTTTTTCCAAGAAGTTTTGACTTCAAAAAATACTGTGCACCTACAGTAAATACAATACAGTAATAATACAGTAAATACAATACAATAAATAATAGTAAAAAATACAGTAAAAAAGTATACACTTGTGTATACAATTGTATCGCTTTATACACCTTAAAAGACATGTCAATTTCATAAATCACTCGTCCCCCTTTCTTGCCATGGAAGAGACGTTCAGAACGTACCATCGCCTCTTCTCATTGGCCGGTGTTCCATTCTTCGCTGAATTTCAATGGAACTCTAAAATATTGCTTACGATGCAAATTTTTAACGTTTTTATTGCGTTTCTGACCTTTATATTTACAAGCGGCTTTGTAATCGAACACATTTCAAATTTGGAATCGATGATACAGGGTGCTTGTGTGTGGGCGACCGGCGTGATAATGTTGATATCGTTCGGAGTTTGTTTGCTGTTTAGAGACAAGTTTCGCATGTTCTTAAATGAAATGGCTTTCAAAGACGGGATGGTCGAGATGCCTTTAATTGGTCACGTATTGAGTTTGGAGCGAGGGACAAAATTGTATGAGCTCAAGACGATGGTTATTGGGTCTCAGGAGAAATTGTTGACTGTGGCAAGGGTGTTGTTGAAAACGTACATGGGAAGTGTATTTTTTTGTGTCACCCTGTACATGCTAAGTCCTATTTACATAATGATTGTAAACGAAGACAAAACTTTACGTCTTTTGGGTAATTTTTGGTTAAATTTAATCACATTATATCGTCAGCTAAGAAGTTCAGTTATAAATGTTATATTTATATTTATAGTTTATTTCCGGGCATTTCTGGCCCTCGCTTCACACCGATGCTTTTTTTATTATTATATAAGTACACAAATCTTATTAGTTTTTCCCTATATATAGGTATATTATGTAAAAACAAAATTAGTTGGTGGTTTAGAAGAAATTTGCGGAAACAGACAGAGGCGGACAGCAACATTATTTTATAACATGTGTAGACTTTTAATTTGTATTCTTTTATCGTTTTTTTTTTGAGCAATTGATCGAAAATTAAATAGTAATAATTATTTCAGCGTTCGATATGTGGTTTCCGTGGAGTTTGGACAATTTCAAAATATACGTCGCCTCTTTTGTATTCCACGCGTATGCTGGATACTTGTGTTGTGTTGGTAAATATTTTTCACTATGATTCCAAAATATTTTACTTAGCGCCTCTTTCACAAACGTCAAGTAGGCCAAACTGTCATTTAAAGTCACCGGTAACCAGGGATAATGGAGCTGATATACCTTTGTTTGTACGGTAAACGTCCCAAATATTAAATAGAAAATAATAATAAAAAATCGGCTATCAAATGATGCAGTAAACCGAGTGCATAATTCAATATAACAGAAAATGATTTCTAAAAGTAACTAATCAACACTTTACATGTAGTTTGTGAAAGAGGCCCTTGGATACATTATTAAATTAAATTAATTAATTATTTAAATTGAAGTATACTATTGTTTAACAATAACTACGAGGCACGCCGGAGTAAGTTTTAGTTTACCATAATACTCGTATTTAGCCCTTTTTAAAAGTATGACATATTTTTGTTGAAATCACTCCCAAGAGTCATAAGAAATGATAATTTTAAGATGCGCCTTGGCTTTAATTTTTTATAAAAAGAAAATAAAAAAATTGAAAAAAAAAAAGAGATTTTTTAATTAAATTATATATAAAATATGTTTCATTGCAAAGGAAGCAAAAAATCAATAACTTTAACATTAATAATTTACTTTAATAAGTAGCTGGCTTCTCAGCAGCAAGCAGGCAGTCTTCAATACTTTTTTATTTTTTGTAAGGCTCTCTTTGGGAAAAGTACTTTTTTTCTAGATGAAAGGTATGGCTGAAAATGTGTATGTAAAATTTCATGATGATCAATTGAAGTAGATAGTTAGGCGTAAGAGAGTAACGAATAAAGAAACAAAGTAAGAAAATCACATTCGCATTTATAATATTGGGTCAGAAACTAAATTTAGAATATCTTTTAATTTTTTTATTTTTTAGCCTTCCCCAGTCTACAGTGCACAATATTTCTACTAGTTGGCCAAGTAATCAGACAACTGAGGTTGCTTACTCATATCCTTCTCAATTTGAATGAGCTAGTAGAAGAAATGGTTAGAAATAACCGAGAAGAACGACAAAAATACTGCACTTTAGTTCTATCGCAGTGTGTTGATCATTATGTCAAATTGAAGTGGTAAGTTTTGTAGTTTATGCTGGTAATAGACTAAATTCAAAATTAATATTGGCAGGCCAAATTACATTAATAAACTGAGTAGGCCATCTAGCGGCAGTAATCCCAGTTACAGAAGATTATGCTGTTTTGTATCAGTATTAAAATAAAAGTTAGTATACTTAAGGCCTCTTAAACTAACTACAAGTAAAGTGTTGATTAGTTACTTTTAGAAATAATTTTCTGTTTTATTAAATTATGCACCCGGTTTACTGCATCATTCGATAGCCGATTTTTTATTATTATTTAATGTTTGGGACGATTACCGTACAAAAAAGGTATATCAGCTCCATTATTCCCGGTTACCGGTGACTTTAAGTGACAGATTAGCCTACTTGACGTTGGTGAAAGAGGCGCATACAGTACAGATACTGATTCCATTGGACTGTAGAATGAGGTCTGTGAAGTTAACAATAAAAACAATAAAAACTCTTTTGATGTAGGTCTAATAAAACTTTGAGATTATTTTGAGCATTCTGAATTTCAGTTTTTAAATGTACCTTAACGAAATAAGGCCTATAATCTTAAAAAATGGGTTATTAAATTTAAAAAAAAATGGAAAGTAAGATTAGCATGTTCAAATAACCAAACAAACTCTTTATATTTATAATTATTAAGTATAGATATTGTAACTAAGTGGTAGAGAAAAATTGTAATGTTTAACTGATACATTCCTGTATCAATTATTATTATATTATTATTTTTCTTCGTCCTCCATTTATTGCTTCCAATTTATTGATACTGCAGCTTATGATGTTATTAGTTTCAGCAATAAATTGAATATTATATGTCGCCCTTTCTACTTTGTCCTCATCATGGACGCTATCATGTTAGTCTGCATGTGTTCTGTCAAGATTGCAATTTCGGTAAGTACATATTGTACTATCGCGGTCAATGGAGCAGACCCACTTTTGTCTAACGTTGAATTGAGGTTGTCATTGTAACGTAAATGTTATAATACGAAATACGAGTAGGTATTTGAAGTAGGAACAAAGATAAATACAAAATATGCACACGAAATTGTTCCTTACGATGGGACTGCTCCCTTGACCGCGATAGTACATATTGTGCGCACGCCACCAGAATGCAGTCGGGGTACGAGTGGTATGAGGTCCGCACGTGACATAGATGTGTCCTTAAGGTAGTTAAAATTTAGACTAATTTTCACTTTGTATTTGTAAAATTGGCTACTAGTTAAACCTTTAACTAAACAGCTAAACAGTAAACAATGGTAATTAACTAGTAAATTAGTAAGGTACTATAAAGTGTAAGCGAAAAAGTGGTCATGAGGGCAGTAGTGAGTAATAGTAATATATGAGGCAGTAGAGTATAATACACTTTGGTGCAGTGAAATCGCACATGTAAACATTTTTTGAAAAATATGGTATTTTTTTCAAATTACAAAAATACATATATATTTTTTACAATGAGATGAAAGGCTATTTCAATACCTATTCAATGATACCATATAACCGGTAATAATTTTACCTTACTGCCGAAAAGAAAATCAAAACCAACAAATACATTTTTATTAGCGGATTTTTGCTTAACTAAAAAATTCGGAAATTGGGGATTAATTAAAAAAAAAACACAAAATGTAGTGAAAAAACATTCATTAATAAGACGTATTACCACCTCTTGCCCGAATAACTACTTGACACCGGTTTTCCATAGACCCTATCAAGTCTTGTGGCATGGCTTCCCATTCCTACTTGAGCGCATTTTGTAGCTCCAGAAGATTGGCTGGAGCGATATTTCTGCCTCTTATTTTTCTTTTTAACTCGTCCCATAAGTGCTCGATCGGATTAAGGTCCGGGCTTCGAGCTGGCCACTTCATCATGTATATTGTCTAATGGTAATATTGTCTAAATCGTCTCGTCTATCGACTTATTTGTATTATAAAATCAATGTCTTTAATGTGATTGCAGGACAAATTTTCATTTGACACTATGAAGTATTATGTTCACGAATCTTGTTACGTTTTCATGGTATTCATATTTTGTTTACTTGGACAACAAGTGGAGAATGAGGTAATTTAACAAAATTTTGTGGTTTCAGGGCACATTGTCAGCTCGTCTGTTGACAGTCAACACCTCTTTACAGAAGAAGGGAGTCCGTGAAGTAACAACATGTCTGCTTTTGTATTTCGGTAAGTGAGTAAGGATTGCCAGAGCCCATTTCCCTGTCGCTTCCTAATACCTTATCCTTAATCATACTAAAATCACCAGTACGATTGCAGCACCTGTGGTGTTGATGGTAGCCACCTACCATCAAGTGGATTGTCATCCTGTCTGACGAACTTTACTTAAAGAGAAAACTTTTATGAATAATAAAAACTTTTATTTGATGCCTTCTTAATATAATTCAATGATATCTTCGAGGCGATAGGTTGTTATGTATACTTACTAATATTATAACTTCAAAATTTAGTTCTCGTATTTTAAATGATTTTATTCACTAACTAGCTGGTGCCTGCGACTTCGTCCGCGTTAAAAAAGAAAAAGTAGCATATCCTGTGTCTCGTACGTCTAAATAAACATTTACCAAGTTTCATGAAAATCAGTTAATCCGTTTAAGAGTTATGGAGGAACATACATACATACATACATACAATACCTACACTTACAGATTTATTATTAGTATTGATGATATTATTAATGATTTGTGATTATTTATTTTCACAATAACCTTGTTTTTAGTGCGAAAAATTAGAACTCTCAATAACTGAAAAATGGTATACATACAACCGAAGTCATATAAAACATGTACTAATATTCAAGATGGCGCTCAGTCAGAGGATGCCCATATATATATTTGGAACAATTACATTGTCTTTACCGACATTTACTTGGGTAAGTATAAGTGTATATGTCGATTGTACGATTGTAAATGTCAATGTCAAGTAGGTACTCCGACTGGACACATTATGTCTGTAGTAGTACATTGCTGGCTCGATTAATTTTTTTTAGAAAATAACAGTAAATTTGTTTTTCATTTTAATTAATTGAAACCTTTTGAAATTAATTACTGATTCGTTAAAGGGTCTATATTTTAATTTATTGCTCTTATTACAGTCGACTATGTATAAGCCCGTGATATGAAAATTTATGGGAGTAAAATCAAAATTGACACACAGTATGCGTTACGCGTTAGCTTTAATTTTCGAATATCTCTGAAGTTTCAGAGAATATGTTACGTAATAATACATCCTTGCGAAAACTAGATGGCACTGGTAATCATTCGAACAGAGATGGCGCTGATATTAATTCGTTCTGATAAATGTTTTTATAATTTTTATTATGTATATTATAATCGTTCGTAAGGAGTAAGCTCCAGTCGTGTGTCGGAGCTGACACACTCTCTTTTTTTATAATAATACCTTGGTATTATGAATGAATTACATTATTTCAATCTGGATGAATGGTAGCCTTCTTGTATCCCTGATAAGGTGTATGCAAAATTTCACGATGATCGGTTGAGTAGTAGAGGCGTGAAAAGGTAACTTTTTTTTTTTTTTTTTTATTTATTTATTTATTTACAATAACATATTATATTTAATTTTATTGGCCATGAAAGCACACACTAGGCTTGCAAGCCTGTATCGTGTGCTTCATGAATTGATTAAAATTTATTTTTTGATACTTAAAATAAATATCAAAAAATAAAATAAAAATAAAAATATTAATATTAACAAATTATAAATTACTAAATATACACTAAATTAAAAGTAAATGACACAATAAATTTAGAATATAAAATGAGGCTATCGATATATTATGTTTTTAAATTGATTTAAATAGTTTTTCAACATAGTCGTATTTAAGACTGAACAACCATTTTTTAATCTTAACCTTAACTTTACGTATGGTATATTGCTTAAGGTCACAATGTTTAGTAATTTTGTTGTAAATACTTAATTGTACATACGGATTAAAACGTTTAGCAAAGTCTGTTCGTACTAATGGCAGAGGAACTTTAAATACACGCTTTTTTATTAGGTCTGAGTATTGATGAGAATTGATAACTTGTTTATGAGCAATTAAAGTCATTTTCAGCATAAAAAGTTTTCTAACGCTAAGTACATTGCTTTCTTTATATAATTCTGTAGTGGGATATCTAAAATTTTTCTTCAGCATTGTTTTTAGGACTGATCTTTGAGCTCTTTCGATTTCTATCATGTTTGTTTTAGAGGATCCTCCCCAACAGGAATTACAGTACATTAATATCGATTGGCAGAGGGCAAAATATACGTTTGTTAGAATACTAGTTGAGGCTATGTTACGGAGTTTGCGCATTATGTGAATTATAGTACGGACTTTCTTCGACAAATATGATATATGTTGTTTAAAAGTTAAACACTGGTCAATTTGTATGCCGAGGTATTTGGTGACTTGAACTTTGTCTATACTATCGCAGTTGCACGAATCTGCATTAGACGTACATTGAGCATGTAATTTTATTTGGTTATGTGAGGGTGGACTTGATGCTTGTGTTTTATGAAAACAAATATAGTTGGTCTTTTTTATATTTAAAGTTAATAAGTTCCAATTTAGCCATTCAGTAATTTGTGTCAGGCCTCTCTCTGCAAGTGAAAATACACCGTCCCATGATTGGTCATTAAAAAGTAAAACTGTATCATCTGCATAACATATTACATCAGTATTTTTCAGATTTAATGTATGAATGTCATTTATATATAATATAAACAACGTAGGACCTAAAATACTACCTTGGGGAACACCAAAGGATGTTTTTTGTACATTACTAGTGAATTGACCTATTTTTACATATTGTTTTCTGTTTTGTAGGTAGCTTGAAAACCAATTTAAAGCTGATCCCCTGATGCCGAATTTTTCTAGCTTTTTTAATAGAACCTGGGTAGACACAGTGTCAAAGGCTTTTGCCAAATCCAGAAATATTCCTATGCATTTTCGGTTTTTATCTAAATGAGAAGCAATAAGTGAAGTTAAAAGAGAGACAGCATCTTCAGTAGACTTTTTTGATCTGAAACCAAACTGACGGGGAGAGAGCAAGTTTTTATCTTCAAGGTAGCATATAAGTCTTTTATTAACTAGCTTTTCAAGCAGTTTAGAGAAAACTCCAAGTAAAGAAATTGGACGGTAATTATTTGGTGTTTTTTTACAACCATTCTTATGTATGGGATGGACTACTGCTATTTTCCACATTTCTGGAAAGACACCATTAATAAAACTAGTATTGTAAATTGCTACTAAAGGTGGTATGATGTAATTTTTAATATGTTTAATTAGTTCGTTTCTTAAGCCATCTATACCTGGAGCCTTGTCATTTTGAAGGTGGTCGATTAGGTTGCTTATTTCAGATGTATCAGTTGGGTGCATGTAAAATGAGTCACACAATGAATTGTTAATGTTGATCCTTGCTGCCAAGTCATTTTCATTTATATTTAGCTTAGTTAGAATGTCGTTTGCAAGTTTGTTTCCGATTTCAGAAAAATATGTGTTGCACATATTCAATGAATTTTGTTTATCGGCATCTATATACAAAAGGTCCGTTGGTTCTTTATTCTTTTTGTTAATATCGCATATATTTTTTATTGCTTTCCAGAGGGTTTTGGGGTTGTTTTTATTTTTCTCAAGCTCCGTTTCTTCGTACTGAGTTTTTATTTTTCGTAATAAGTTATTGCAGAAGTTTCTATATCGTTTATATATAACTTGTTTTATCGCATTATCAGGATTATTTTTAGCTTGTTGATGTAATTTATCTTTATGTTTAATACAGCGAATAAGACCCGGGGTTATCCAAGGTTTAATGTTATACTTAGAGCGACTAGTTTTAATTATTCTGGAATGTGAGTTGATAATATTCATTAGAAGGTCATTAAATATTGTTACAGCTTCATTAGTATTAGTTTTATTAATTACTACGCTCCAGTCAATACTGGCTAGGTCTTTTTTAATATCGTCATAGTTTAATTGTAGTCTTTCTCGTTTTAAATTTTTAGTTTTTCTTAACTTTATATTTAGTCCAGCTGTCACAATTTTATGATCTGTTATATCACATGCACATACAACTCCAAAAGCTTCTCCGTTAGTTTTAATGTTAATGTGATCAAGGCATGTGTTGTTTCTGGTCGATATAGATATAGCGGGGAGTAGTCCATATTCTGAATTAAGACATAAGTATTCACCGCTTCCATTCTCTTCCAATATATTAATATTTATGTCACCAGTAATAATCAGGTTTGTTTTATTTTTAAGAGATTCAAGGTTAGTTTGCAAGTCTGTGATAAAAGTATCTATGTTCGTAAAGGAAGGGGAACGATAAATACATAAAATAGATATATCGTTAGAAAATTCAACTATTAGGCAATCAGCTTCTCTAAAGTTTGGTTCAACAACATATACATTTAAAGAACTTTTAACATATACTACAACCCCGCTGTTTTGATTAATTAATTTGTTTGTTCTATATGAGTCATATCCGTCAATAGATGGTATGTATGATATGTCAACAAGTCTGCATTCAGTCAATACAATGATGTCCCAATCTATGTTCAATCTGTGTAAAGCTACTATAAAAATATCAAAGTTCTTATTTATGCTACGTATATTAAAGGTTAAGATTTTAAAATTATATTCAGCAGTAAAAAAAGTTTTACAGTTTTCAAGTTGTGTAATGTTGTGACACTCAATATTCAATAATTCTAATTGATTTGAAATACTCTGCATTACAAGCAATTATAAATAAAGTATAAAATGAAACAGTTTAGTTTAGACTTGGTCACAACGTAATAAAAATAATGAACCGCTGATTTAAATAAAAATATGTAAAACTTTTTTGTAGTCAGTTTAGGTATATTTATATTATTTAGCCTCAATAATAGAGTATAAAACTGGTATACTAAAAAAGGTGTTATATACAAATTAATAAATTGATAATAGTTTTTATGAAGTGTGATAACTATTGTACAGTAATGCGAAGACATAAGATTTGTAATATTACAAATACAAAGAAGATTGCATTCATGAAATTTACAAGATATGATCAATTGGCAGGTATAGTATAGAAAAATTCGTTTATAATTATTGGGCAATTGATATTTCACTATCGGATGGAACCAGAAGGTGTATATCATTTGGCATGGAAATTCGCAAAATGGGACAGTTTTTTTCTTTTCTTTTAGCGTAAATGGTGCCATTTTTGATCCAGCAGAATTTATAGCCATATTCAGTTGCACGTTGTCTTGCGGCACGAAATAACTGTCTATTTGCAGCTGTCAATCTTTCATTTACATAAATTTTTTGTTCAGGACCTATGTTAACAATATCCTTACTATCAAGAGTACGTCTTGATTTTGCTCCCGTCAAGAATTTATCTCGAATTATTTTTCTTGTAAATCTCACCACTAATGGTCGGGCTAATATTTTGTTTCCAGTTGATTCGCGTGTAGTCTTAATTTGAGGGCCAGTACGAGTTGCGTAATCAATGTCATTGATGTCTATAGAAACTCCTATTTTCTGTGCAGTGACTAATGCCAGATGAGTTGGATTTTCTCCCTTAACTTCTTGTATGCCTAGTATTTCAATCTCATTTTGTAAGGCCTGTTGTGATTGCGAGCTAATTTGAGTTTGTAGGGTTTGTACCATGGCTTCTAGATCTAAGTTTCTGCGTTCTAAGATTTCTTGTTTTGTTTCAAGAATGTTAATTTTATTTCCTGTTTCTCGAAGAGCAGATGAAACTTCCTCAAGTCTGGATGAGACATTAATTCGGAAATCTTCTAAGTCCCGTCGCATAGCTCGGATTTCGTTTGTGAGAACTTGTAAATTGACATCATCGTTAGATAGCTCGGGTGAATCTTGAACTTTAGAAATATCTTTTTTACGCATTGTAATATTTTCTGTAGATGTAGTGGGACGAATAATTGTTGAAAAGTTACCTGTTCTCCTTTTGTTGGCGCAGCATTCGGGGCATATCCATGTTTTGATTTCGTACTGTGTAATATTTACCGCCTTGGCGCATGTTAAATCGTAATTCTTCTTACAGGAAGAGATAGTGCATGTAATTATTCCACCGTCTATATCAGTTTGGCACCCTGCGCAGATTACTTTTCTTGGAGTCTTAGGCATTTTTAATGTTGTTTAGAACTTATTTGCTTTCAATATTTAGTTCTTACGTAAATATCGTGGTATGAGTTTAGTTCACTTCAGCAAAATATTATTATTAAATCACTAATATATTATGTATCAATTGTGTCCTTGTAATTTTTGGTTTACAATTTAGCTATATTTATTATGTTTTTGTAACTTTATTCATTAATTTCAATTAATATTAAATACAGAGAAAATGAAAAAATATTGTCGTGTTGACACATGACATGACAATGGATTAAACTGACAGAGACTTTCACATTTATAATATTGGTATTGATGACACAAGTCAGCTTTCCTCCATACAAACGTTTAAGGATTATTACTGTGCTGTTTTATGTTTAATTTACAAAAGTAAGCATAGTACCGATTTATCTTGTCGTTAACTAGGTTCGTTTTTATAAAAACTAAAAAAAAGTATTAATTTAAATGATATGATCCTTGAAAAATCCATATTTTAACACAAGTTTTAATGCAACTTTGAGGGTGAATAGGTCACTCTACTGTACAAAAACTCCAAAATACTTTGCCTACAAACATTGATAAGTTATTCAAGAGTTCAAATAAATTTACACGAAATAGATATATGCAGTAGTTTTGTCAAAAAGAGTATATGCCCAAGGGTCTGTTTATGACACTCGACTGCTCTTCCCGTGCATTGTGCTGTGTGAGACAGAATGAATTTTAGCTACACGCACCGATGAGTTCGAGCCGCCGACTAGTTCTTTCTTAAGTAGTCAACCTAACATCATGAAATTTCGATTACATCAGGGTTTTGAAAAGGGCACTAAGTACCTTTCATCTAAAAAAGTACTTCTTACATGATACGCAGACGTAGTTGCGGGCAAACGTAATATTAGTATAAGTAAAAATCAATATACATAAAAAAATATTCTAGTATTTTAAAGCATCGATTGGTACCTATCGAAAAAAACACACACCGCAGGAAAACCTTTGCTTTATGGTAATCCCTTAGTCGAG
The DNA here is from genome assembly GCA_945859745.1 of Synanthedon formicaeformis. Classification (NCBI taxonomy): domain Eukaryota; kingdom Metazoa; phylum Arthropoda; class Insecta; order Lepidoptera; family Sesiidae; genus Synanthedon; species Synanthedon formicaeformis. The sequence continues at coordinate 2,009,045 of OX243975.1, forward strand.
TTAGTTACACAATTAATAACTCGAATATTTACGGCTGCACCGATTTTATGATCCTTGATTTGTTGAATTTGTTTCCGCCCTAACTATTAAAATATCTGGAATATTCACGAAAAAATTGTAAATAAATAAAATTATACTTTTTATATAGAACGGGTTTTTATTCTGAGGCGGAAAAAGTTCGCCGAGTCTTTAACTTAACATGTCATTGTGCTGCTATTTTTAATAAGCATATTTATCATTCTTTTTAGTTCATAAAAACGGGGATGTCGTTTTTTACACTAGTGATGTCAGTGATGGATTAAATGGAAACGAATTTAATAAATGAATGAATTTAGAGCAGTTGTTTTATTTAATGCTCGTAGGTATCTTACCTTTTGGTACATTCTAGTATGAACATAGAAGCCGAATACCGGTTTTTAAACTTGTTTTGTAAAATAAAGCCTAAAGTTGATCAATACTTTACTTTCTGCAGACATTTACTTTGAGTCATATAAGAAAGTGGAGAAATCCTCTTTTCCGATATGTCAGAAAGTGGTTACAGCTCGGTAAAATGATTTCTAAAGGTAATTAATCAACACTTTTCTTGTAGTTGGTGACAGATACGCTCACCTACACAAAGGCATCATCATTTTTTTAAGTGAAAACTTCTTTAAGCGCGTAGGGCATTTTTGAGATGGGAAAAAATCATTGAACTCGCGATAATATGATGTCATGTAACCTAATGTACTAACCAGACAACTGCATATGAAAGTAAACTTACTAGATATGATAACAAGGATCAATATGGTATACACCTCTTACCAATAAACGTTTTCGCTACGTTTTCGTTTCTGACGTAAAGTCTGACTGACAGGTTTTATTCACTCCTTTCATTACATATAATAATTAAAAATAGTTAGTAAAATTTACTAATCTAGTTTGGTCTCCAGTAACCAGTCAAATGGAGTATTATTTAGGCGCTTGGTCGATAATCCTGGCTAGCTATTGCCTCGATTAACAAATTAGTTTTACTATAGGTACAGTAGATAATGCAGTAAGCATGTTGGGAATCCTGCCAAAAGGGCCTAAGCTAGATTTATTGTATGATTTGAAGCATATATACCCCACACAGTAGCATCAGAGTACACAGGGTACAGGGGTAATCACAAAATGGGTAAGTTGATCGGTGTATGAGTAAGTAATAAGCTATGTCTGAGGCCATTCCTCTATCCTCATCTTTCTTACTAATCCACGTGGATCGGACACTTCTTTCTTGTTCTGGTGTGACAAAATTATTCTTGCCAGACATGTAAAAAATATATATAAATATATTTTAACATGGCAGTGCAGAGTCACGTAATTTGATTCTTGCTTTATGGATGGATACCAACCAAAGGTCTGAAAGTGAAATCCAGGACACCCGGACCAGGTGGTCCGGGGGTCCGGGTGTCCGGGAAAAGGAAATTTTTGAAAAAATCTTTTCTATAGTTGACCTTACCACCAATTGAGCTTAAAGGACTAACCCCTCAATCCAATGAGTTTGTATATTCATGATTTATTTTTATATTTAAGGAGAGTCGCCTACCTTCGAGAAGGTACTTGTCTCTTTAAGTTGATTACCAGCATGCCTGCTACTTAAAATGATGGCTTCCTTTTAATGTTTCCTTAATTCTAAGTGGCACTCATCAAGTTGATTATTTATAATAATTGATGATAAGCCTATAAACACGTACATGGGCTAGAGGGATCCAAGTGTACCACCGACTATAGTAGGTGGTAGAGAGGGAATAGGGAAATTGGCTCTGACACCCCTTACCCAACATCTAAACTAACAACACACATACGGACGTGAGTTTATATCTGTGCAACGCAAGCCCTAGACCTTAAGGTCTTATGTTTAGGTTCAATCGCACAGTGTATATATGTTCTTTTTAATAGACCATAATCCTTGACTCGATAAAAAATAACCCTTACTCACTGGAATTCTACGGTCTTTTGAAAGGGCGTGATTACTTGACCCAGATTTACTGGACATTTTACAGCAAAAACAAATAATTAAGTATTTTATCTTGAATATAAAACGAAACAACACATTGACGAAAGAGGTTCAATTATTTTAAATTTTGAAAAAATAATAATATATCGTCCTTTGTGGCGTTATTGTACAGTATTAAACTGGACTGAAACACAATAAATAAAGATTATCCAATCAAGATTTATACGCACAACTCAAGAGAAAATATTTACGACCCGTTTCCATTAACACAAATGGAAGGCATTAAGAAGGAAAATAATCGGAATAATTTGGTGAGATTTCTTTTGTGGAAGATAAAATGACATCGGATAATAAAATTAGACATCATATAGACAGACTTATTAAGGCGAGTCCAAATTGAAACTGCTGAAGCTCAATTGAACTCGATTTTTTCATTTATTATTAAAATTTGCAAATTTTAACACCGGGTTTCAATATTGACGTGCGTTTGCATAATATAATATTATATAATACACTTATTACAGTCGGGGTGAGAAAAGATTTACCTTAATACAAATGTCGACTACATTTGCTTGCAACGGTGCAATAATTTATCAGTCATGAAAATATTTTATTTCAAACATCTGTCAATTTTGTACTAAGAGATTAGACTTGATAAAGGAGAGAATTTCTAAACTGACAAAGTTTTACGTAATGATAATGATTATAATGATTCTTTATATTACATATTTAAAACATCTACTGTTCTTTGGAAACCAACATTCTAAATTGTCGTATTGATTGTTGGTGAAGTATATCACGGAACATACGAGTATAAATAAATTAATAGATTGCTCCGTGATACCAAATAGATTCACCTACGAAATATATAACTGAAACAAGGAATGAAATGGATTTACAAATTCACATTGTGTTATGCATTAGAATTTAGAAGTAATAAAACATATTGGGGTTAGAAGTATTACAATTTCTCACAAAACCACACATATATCAACTATGTAAGATTACGCGCAGTGTGAGAAAACGGGAAACACAAAAAATATGTTGTTCTCTTTTATTATACTAAATTCCGATATAGGAAAGTATTTATATAGTGTTGACATTACATACCACTGAAGAAAATTTTATTTAAGTAGAAAACTTTTTTGTTTTTACTCTTTTGTTACAATTGATTTTACTTTATACATGTAGAGAAATTTGTCGTATATATACAGCTCTGGCGAAATCGACACGAAAATTACTGTCGGATAAATCCGACTTTGGCGGCTAAAAGATTAAAATTTACAACAACTTATGCATCATTGAAGCTTTTAATAGGTTATGTTAGGTTAATTATGTTTATGTTTATGTTAATTTAGTTTAGGGAATGATGGAGCTGACATACCTTTCTAAGGTGAAAGCCCCAAAATGCAAAAATATAATAATAAAAAATAAAAATAAAAACTTGTGCATAGCCATTTTCAGCAAATAAATTATTTCAAATTTGAATTTGAATTTGTATATAAGTTGCAGAAAAAATTGTATCCCTCCGAAGTGAAGGGCTTGTCGCTAGTAATTTTTTTTTATAATATGAAATTTCAACTCTATATAGATATTTATTATATGACTCGTTTTCAAAGATGCATTGGTCTGTTTCTAATGTTTTTTGTTTTCTCTTCGTACACACCGCAGTGAAATATTCCTCGGGGCGACAATTTATTTGGCCCTTTATTTGTTACGCCATAACCATCTGTAACAGCTTACTTTGAAACAAGGGCTGGTTTATTTATTGACTAATTATTTAAAGGGGGGAATTTTTTCCAAATGTTACATTCCGAAGTTTTTCCCTCCTTAACGTTTTTTCCGAGTACAATAAGCTCCTTAACAAATTGCTAAAGTTCACAATTTATAATTCACTGTATTTTTGCACAATATATTTTTATAAAATACTAGCCACTCGCTTCCCGCTTTGCCCGGGGTGCAATATTTATACATAAAAATTTTCCACGTTTATCCCTCTTTCCGTACGTGAAAACCGAACTAAAATCGATCTACCCATTCTCGAGTTTTTGAAGCATACACAAACCAACTTAACATTTTTATAATATAGAATCATCGGCGCGTATAATGTACATTTCTGCCGATATCATTTCCAATAAGTATTCGATCTTTTGAGAAACGCAAATTTCTAAAAGGACTTTCCTTCAGCGAATTTTTTTTATCTTTTTATACTGTAGCGACACTTTTCCTTCAAGTTTTCTTCATGTACTTAAACAGGAAAATGTCACACGTTGTCGCCAGGTGACGAATAGGGTGTTGCCAATTACTGTGACAAAGTATTCGTCCATTTAAGAGCTCGTTTACCAATTCAATACTACGTAATTCCATAATTACTTGTTATCGTAGCAATATTTAAAAACATGATATTTCTGAGACATAATAAGGTTTTCGTGGAATCTAAAATAACTGTAATCCAAGTACAATTAATCTTTAAAATGTGCAAAATTTGTTACATTTTTGCGGCTTGAATTCTTTTAATTAGGTACCTAGGTAATTAGGAATCAATGAATCCCTTAAGTCTTAAGGGATTCTTAAGGTGGAAGATGACACAAGTCGGCGGCTCGAACTCATCGGTGCGTGTAGCTAAAATTCATTCTGTCTCACACAGCACAATGCGCGGGAAGAGCAGTCGCGTTAGATACACAATGATTCATACCGAAAAAATAAAATAAACAAACCCTTGGGCATATACTCTTTTTGACAAAACTACTGCATATATCTATTTCGTGTAAAGTTATTTGAACTCTTGAATAACTAATCAATGTTTGTAGGCAAAGTATTTTGGAATTTTTGCACACTAGAGTGACCTATTCACCCTCAAAGTTGCATTAAAACTTGTGTTAAAATATGGATTTTTTCAAGGATCATATCTTATTAATTAATATTTTTTTTTAAAATTTGTATGACAAGGAACCTAGTTAACGACAAGATAAATCGGTATCATGCTTACTTTTGTAAATTAAACATAAAACAGCGGAGTAATAATCATTCTACGTTTGTATGGAGGAAAGCTGATACCAATATATAAAGCTGAAGAGTTTGTTTGTTTGTTTGGTTCTACGCTTTAATCTCAGGAACTACTGGTTCGAATTAAAAAATATTTTTTTGTTGTATAGTCCATTTATCAAAAAGGCTTTAGACTATATAACATTTTGAACGCAGACGAAGTCGCGGGCAACAGCTAGTAAGTGTATAAAACAAAACAAGAAAGGTAAGCAACAATTTGAAACAATTTGTTGAATTGTTTCGCAACAAATTACATTTGAATTGAAACACTAGAACAATAAGTGGGACATTTTCATTTTTTGCATTTGGAGCAAAAGCGCGCAATATTCAAGCGAAGTGGTGCTCACGACTCGCTCTCGTCTTTATATGAGTCGACTTCAGCTACAGCTAAACAACTAAGGCCACTTGAAATATGTACTTATGAGCGTTGCTTCAGCGTTACAATTTTATATTCTTTTTTTTACATGCTCAACCTTAAGCGTAGGTGCTTAATAGGTATTTTGATTTACAGGAAAATATTCAGTACCTACTTGAAAGCAATTTTCCAATTTCAATAAATAACTTAGACTAAGCGCCTCTTTCACCAACCGTTCACTAAACCGTCACTTAAAGTCACCTGTCACCGGGAATAATTTAGCTGATATACTACCTTTGTTTGTACGGTAAACGTCCCTAAACCGAGTGCATAATTCAATAAAACAAAATGATTTCTAAAAGTAACTAATCAACACTTTATTTGTAGTTGGTGAACAGAACAACTGTTGTAATCAACGTTTTTAACCCCCGATGTCCGACGCAAAAATAGAGTGTCATAAGTTGACATGTGTGTTTTTGTATCTGTACTGATTTTAATCCGTTTTTTTTGTTTGAAAGCTAAATGTGATCGGGATGGTTCTTTGCTATAATTAATGAAGATTATGAAAATAGCGCGTTTGAAGACTTTTTCCTAGTAGACGAAGGGGTTTGGCAGGAAAGAATGTCAAACGAGTACCATTCCCACACTCTTTAACTTTGTTTAGAATATTGACTGTCATCATCAAGACATGTAGTAAGCCCTCAGGTCGTCTTACTATAAGTCTATTGTAAAAAAATAATTATAAAATGATTGGATCCGTCAAATAGACGGTCTACAGACAGTTTATAAAAGTGCCACCTCGTCTGTGAAAAAGCAAAAAAAAGACGTAAAAAGCAAATACAGACCTCCCCAATTAGGTTAATTGAGTTTTGTTAGAAGTCAGAATCCTCGTACATTGAAGATCAGTAATGGAGCTTGCATTTCAGATTTTTTAAATTCTTCTCTAGATAAAATATTTAGTTAAGTTTAGATAAAATTGATATCGTGTCCATATATTTATCTAAATTAAAATTTTGATGAAGTTTTGGTTTTTTTAAGATAAATTTTATGATTTATATTTTTTTTTTCAAATGTTTAGTGTGATTAGTTTTAGTATTCGAGTATGAGTTATTTAAAATTGTTTAATCCATGTAAACTTGTTATTGCTTATGTTTCAGAGCAATGAAGATGTCATAGTGTTATGATGAGAATTGTTGTTATTCATAATGAGAATTGTTGTTAGTTTACATAAATATATTGAAAAAATAAACATGCAAAATAAAACACGTTAATAAAAAAGCAATCAATGATACCCAGCCCAAGAGATGTTCTTATTATACTTCTATTTCGTATGAGAATTTGAAAAAGTGTAGGTTAAACGCCTGCGTGTCCTAGAATAATAGCGATCTTTGAAACATGTGAAATCCAATGGAAGAAACTTCAGACTGACGTCCACTGCTGGACATAGGCCTCCCTCATAACCCACCGTCGGCTCGCGGCCCTTGGCCGTCTGTCCACCTTGTAGGTTGATGTCCTACGCTATGCTTGCCGGTCCGTGGCTTCCACTAGAGAACCCACCGGTCTCAGCGTACTGTGTCCCCTTTCCTGATTAGATCTCGCAGAGTAACCCCGAACATAGCCTTCTCCATAGCTCGATGAGCGACGTTGAACCAAGCTCAGGCGCACTCGTGAAATGCAAAGTGATCTTTAGCTTTTGTGCTGATCTTTAGCTTTCGGCCCCAACGGCCGTCGCGTCCTGCCCACTGATACATACTTATATAGGTGAAAATAAACTTTAAATAATATATAAAACCAGTTTTCTACATTTGTTATTATAAGCCACACTGCTTATCGGTTATACTGTGATCCTACTCCGATTGCGAAGGTCGATTTGATCCTATGAATCGTAATTACGAATTATCTGAAGCTTCCAGGTCACTGAACCTACGTGAGGTACAAAAAAAGTCGTATTGGGGTTTTATTATTACAGCTTTGTTTTCCTTCAGTAATTACATTTTCGCTGATAGAACAATTAGATTCGAAAAGTTAAAAGTTGATTCCAAGTTTGAATACATTAGCTAATGACGGATTTATTTACACAAAAATTTATTACACAAATTATTTATTTATTTACACAAAAATTAAATTAAGTAGGTATTTACTTGCTTTTTGGTTGCTTTTTGGATACTTCAAGACTTTGCCACCTATGAGCAAATATTTCTTAATTTTAGTAGCGTTTTATTTGACACGGGTATTTTTGTTCGAGGGTACTACGAGAGGGACCACCGGGTATAAGCCAAAATATAATAACAAGCCATCGACACCTGGATTAAATGGGAAGCGACTTTTTTTTATACTATATAAAGATAAAATTTAATATCTAAGAAAATAGCACACTTCAATTTTGAAAACAATTCTCTCAAACTGCTTTTCATTCAGCTAAAGATCAGGGCTATTCAAGCCTCTTCAGTTCTTGCAGGGTAGACTCTGCATTCACATTCTCCCCCTGGTGTTGGTCTGTTCATACTTAGGCGTAAACTGTCAGCTTCTTTATCCATAGGCAAATGATATGCGCATTTTATCCATACTAATATAAATGTGAAAGTAACTGTCTGTTACTTTTCACGCCTTAACTATATTCAACCGATCACCATGAAATTTTGCATACACGTTATTAAAAATACAGGAAAGACATAGGGTGCGTCTCATCCAAAAAAGGGATTGTTCCCAAGGGATATTCTAAAATAATATTAAAAAAAAAAACTAACGCCTGGCCAAAGTGTGATAGCGTTATATTGCATACTAGCTGGTGCCCGCGACTTCGTCCGCGTTGAAAAGGAAAAAGTAGCCTATCCTGTGTCCTGTACGTCTAAATGTTTATCTACCAAGTTTCATGAAAATCAGTTAATTCGTTTAAGAGTTATGGAGGAAGATACATACTTACATACATACAGAAAAAAATTCTAAAAATGGTCAATTTAGTTTCAGTATAATGTATAGAGCCTATAAACACGATATCTCTGAAAACAAAGTAACTTACTCCATGACCAACCCTTACAGATTTATTATTAGTATTTTGCAACACGGACGAAGTCGCGGACACTAACTAGTTATGATAAATATTACTTAGTCAACTACCTCTAGGTTATATTTTTATTAAATTAAAATTTTAATCAAGTCCTTTTGAGATCGCGTCCCCAATTTCCTATTCGGCATCAATCTTCATTAAACTGTTAAGTAAGCTCATTCTAGAAATTCACTCAAAGTTTATGAACATAAAAGAGTTTTCATTGGAAAACATTAAACAGCTCGGACGTGAAGTGAACAACTTTGTCGACCATTAATTGGAACTAAAAATGCAAAATCGACTTTAACTACTTCATAAAATTATTATAAGTGAGGTCGCCGAACATAATTAATTGCTGATTTAGCCATTATTCGCTAATGTTCTCTCATCGGTAAAGGGGAGAGGCAATTAATTGAAAAAGATTTCTAGTTTTAAATCATTATTAATTAGCAATGAATATTTAATTCACTAATATATTCCGAAATACGAAAACTCGATAAGGCAGAATATATTAGTAGAGTATTTGACTACAATGAAAATATTGATAAAACTGTTGTTAGCTCATATTTTTAAACAAATTTAGCCAGGAAATTGCATTTAGCGCCTCTTTCACCAACTACAAGTAAAGTGTTGATTAGTTACTTTTAGAAATCATTTTCTGTTTTATTGAATTATGCACTCGGTTTATGCATCATTCGATAGGCGATTTTTTTTAATTATTATTTTCTATTTAATATTTACCGTTACCGTACAACAAAGTTAAGTATATCAGCTAAATTATTCCCGGTGACAGGTGTCTTTAAGTGACGGTTTAGCCTACTTGACGTTGGTGAAAGAGGCGCTACTTATAACTTACTAGGAGGTAAAGGAGGTTTGAGATAGTGACAGTTTTAATCCCAGGCGATTTAAAACTGTCAGTCTTGTAAGAAAAGACAATTATTTAATCATATCAATATCAACTCAATTCAATATAGCAAAAGGACGATAGAATGTATGTAACAAATGTATTGGACTACAGTTTAAATAGTACGAAAATTAAATTTTATAAAATCTTATTCTTCGTTGCAATAAAATGTATACTTTAACATTAACTCAATGAGATTATTTTTATCTCGTTCCTGCCAATAGTATTTATACGCTTGTGGGAAAGAGAAAGCATGCTTCATTCAGTGTAAGGCAATGTTGAGCGGAAATTGAGAAGACCCTTTTCACTTTGATGCCGAACATAAAGTGGGATTTTCGTTTAGAGCTTGTTTACTGTTCGTACGATTTTATGTATACAGACTAGAAACGAGTGAATGGCATCTAAATCTCAATCTACCTTACAGCTAATGTTTTATTTTGATCTTGTTTTTGAGTGAGAATTAAAACTAATATTGAGTAAAAAAATCCTACCCTAAGGGTGGGAAAATTAAAAATTACTACATGTAAATATTAGATTATAGCCACAAAAAAATATAAAATAAAACTTTTTAACAAAAAATAAAACCGCCGGAAAAACTGAAAAGCATAAAATAATGTTCTTATTTTATTTTACCTAAGTAATTTTGAGTCGGCGCCAAATAAGCAAAAATTACGTAAAGAGTGATGCGCGGCGGCGACTCAAAATTACTTAGATAAAATAATAAGATTATTTTATGCTTTTCAGTTTTTTCGGCGGTTTTATTTTTTGTTAAAAAGTTTTTTAATTTACAATTCCTAATAAGTTATGTTGTCCTTAAGTCTTAATATAAAGAGTAAACTAATATTGTTTATGTACAAAATATCTTTATTTATTTAATATAAAAGTTGTAATTTATGTCCCCTTATTTAATAAGACAGAATACAGATAAAAACTCACTGAAAAACTTACTTGTATGGTTCAGTTTAATAATAGGTAGGTACTTACTATTGCTTTAGAGTTTAGAGTATTTCTGAGTCGAGTTTCTATACGAACAAACAGTTGGAAATTTCATCAGAATTACTGTTGTCTAACAGCGTCAGAGATAAAACAAACGGTGGCGGCTAAATTTCGCGGAGTTTCCGTTACGGGTCACAAATTGTTTTTGTGGCCGCCCTAATTATTTCCACTTGATGACTTCATACACTGTTTCATATACTTTCTGGATAGGACAGTGTATCGAATTAAAACACTCACTCGAACTTAAAAAAGACTTGCGTTTAATTAGCTCTGAAACACAGACAGTCAGAGAGTTGCAAAGCTTGGCAGTGCAAAGCTTAGTATAAAATTTCAGGACGGACCTAAACGAAATATTCCAAGGACGAAGCCGCGGGCACCAGCTTTCTTCGGTCAATTTCAACAATTTTTTGGTCAATTTCAACATTTTTCAAAGAAAATTCAATATTTTCCCAGGCTATTTTAACAATCTCCCAAGCATTTTGCTTAGGCAATGTATGTCAGGCGTAATATTTCTTTACATACCTATTTTGTCAGGCGTTATAACTTTTATTTTTCAACGCAAACGAAGTCGCGGTCAACTAGTTGATAATAAAGCTCAATTTAATACAGTTCATCAATATTATCTACATTTAACATTAAATTTTTCTTTGAACTGTACAAAAATAATTTTAGGAACCTATTTGAATTTAAAAAGTAACATAAATAAAAGTTATAAATCAAATCTAAAAATGTAAGGAAGTAAATATTATCAGGCAAATCTTTTTAAAATTGGCTCTAGTTTGGATTTGGAAAGTAGTGGCAGTAGGGTACACTGCGTTTCGCAGTCATTTAGGGAACCAACTCCTAATTCACGATTTTCATGTGGGCCGTACGTCATGTGGGCCGTACGTCGTGTGGGTCGTACTTCATTTGGGCCGTACCTCATGTGGGCCGTAGGTCATGTGGGCCGTACGTCATGTGGGCCGTCTGTCTTGTTGACCGTACGTGATGTCATACGGTACGGTACCTTGAAATAACTGCGTGTGTGTTACGATGAGTAAGCGATGCCAGAACCTATTACCACATCCCTTACTTATCCCTTTTATCCTTAATCCTTCTATGGTCGGCAGCGCACTTGCAGCACCTATGGCGTTGCTTGTGTTATAGGCGACGGTAGCCACCTACCATCAAGTGGACTTTTAGCCTGTCTGTCGGCCTCAACATTAAAGAGGAAGTAAATTATCATTTATTCGTAATGTCTATTCTTGCATTTTGTACGTCAATGACTTCGCGTGTACCCCTCCTAGCATAGCATGGTTTGCGGCACCACAGGCACGTAATAAAAATGCAAACTTGTCAGCGTGTATTATTCGTTTTGTTTGTGTATACGAAAATTAATTCCACGTCGTGAATGTTGAACACTTTATTTTATAAATATTTTCCTTTTCATTTTTTCACTCAAGCCTTTAATTAAAAATTTTATTTGAACCTTAATTAGTGTTCGATTGGTAGCAATTTGCGTTGGACAAGTTATAAAAAATGCAGTTCAAGTTTTTCAATAAATGTTCATCGCAAAAGCAATTTTTGCTCAATAACGATTTATACTAGCTCTTTAGGATGACTGTCCTCGCATTAAATGTGTCGTTCATTGTAAAAGTGGTGTAACTCCCTATTTTTAAAAAACATATTTACTTGCCTAAAGGTATCACATTTAGGGCCTCTTTCACGAACTACAAGTAAAGTGTTGATTAGTTACTTTTAGAAATCATTTTCTGTTATATTGAATTATTCACTCGGTTTACTGCATCATTCGATAGCCGAATTTTTATTATTATTTTCTATTTAATGTTTGGGACGTTTACCGTACAAACAAAGGTATATCATCTAAATTATTCCCGGTTACCGGTGACTTTAAATGACAGTTTGGCCTAATTGACGTTTGTGAAATAGGCGCTTAGTCATTTATAAGTTACTTCAAATTATTATATCTTTGATTGTATTAAATAATAAAAAATATAAAACAATGAATGAATGCTTATATTTTTTTTCCTACACTATAATTCGCAAAAAGCTCGTTATTCTAAAATTCAGTTACAAGGAGATAATTCACTTTTACAATGAACAACGCAAATATTCAAAACCAAGGCATCGTATACTATACATACATCATCATGATCATCTCAGCCGCAGAACGTCCACTGTTGGACATAGGCATCTGCCATAATTTTCCAATACAACCGTACAAAATTACCCTGGACCCACCGTCGACCCGAAGCCCTTATCCGGACGTCTGTCCACCTTGTGGGTCCTAAGTTGCCTTGCCAGTCCATGGTCTCCAACCGAAAACCTTCCGGTTCCAGTCGCCGTCGGCTCTACGTGCTTGTATCCTGCCCATTGCCACTTTAATCTTGTGATATCAAAGGAGATAGTCCATTTTGTGCCTGTCAGTCCATTAGACGTTACATGATGGTATCCAAAAATCCAAAAATCCAAATCCAAATCCAAAAATCCAAATCCAAAAATCCCTTCTTGAGCTGCCCAGCTCAGAGGGGATTTTTGGATTTACTCGAGCGCGTCAGATATTGCCAATGTATATACCCCACGTGTCTCCGATAACGGATATGTATTAATCTGACGGTTTGGTTGGTGTAGTTTAAAATTTTAAATACAACTCGAGCGCGTCAGATTTTCAGAGGGGATGTTAAGTGAACCTAAACTAAGCTCCCATTTAAAATTCAGACGATTCGGATGTAACGCGATTCTCATTTTGTAATACTTGAGCGCGTCAGATTTTCATACAGACGGTTCAGCCTAAATTCGTGATCGTGCTGATTCTTAATCTGACGATTATATGGAGGATATTTTAAAATACAGCGCCTGTAGACGCTCACCTCACCGCTGAAATGAAAAACTTCATATAACCTTTTTTTCTTCTTACCATCCAATCTTCAAAGTCCAATAGGTCCCCACGACGCTCGAGTGACTACACATTTAGCATCATGGGTTCCCTAACCATGACAACCGTCGCCTATAATACATGTAATTCCAGGGAGCAACGACAAAGTCTTAGACAAACACCGTGTTCCAATAATAATGTTCTGTAGTGACATAGTAAGTTCTTTATTTATATTTCTTGCATAATTCAAAGAATCTCCCGAGCTCGTCTGTGAAACTAATCGCCGATGGCGAAGGAATTTTCAATTTTACCTCCGATTTACATATTCAATGAGAGTGAAGCCCTTGACGGGTTGCTTCGTCGACCTATGAATCGTAGACCTATAAATTTACATAAAGCCGTGCACTCAGACTAAGTGTGATCACTTTGTCATTTTAAAATCTAAACGAGGTATGCGGGAAATAAGTCTATTTGTATTGCCCCCGATGTTGCCATTTTACAAAAATAAACCACTAACTTTTTGCGTTTGATAAACCTCATTTAACTGAACACTCAAATAAGTAAATTAGTAGAATAATGTAAAGAAATACCGGATTATTACAGCGCAATTAAAAAGAAAGATTTAATATCGATGTCGCCATTTTACAAAAATTAACACTAACTTATAAATAGCTTATAAAACTTATATGTATATAAAACTAAATACTTATAAGTATATCAGTGGAACAACGGAATATTTAGCGAATGATTTTAACGCAATTCAAAAGTAAGATTTTTAATCCCGATGTTGCCATTTTACAAAAATAAACACTACTAATTGTTGGTACATTTTAGAATAGCAACTCTATGGTTCAATCTCATCCGGCTGTGTCGACGTGTAATTACAATCTGCGACCTTCCCACTATTTATTTGCGACCAATTTAATTTTGCCACTTCATTTTGTGTAACATTCGAGATTGTCTACGGATTCAAACAATTGCTTGTCGAGAAATCTAATTACAACACGTATTTGGAGATCACTTCAACTTGATTGGTTTCGGCGTTTGCGAGATGTTATTTAATATGATGATGATAATAACATGTGTTCAAATATTTAGTACTATCTAAATCATCTAACTGAATAATAATAATTATTAGTCCATTTCTCTATCCCTTCATAAACGAACTTCATATTATTCATATTATAACTTTCATATTTATTGCTTTATCTAGCAAATAAACTAACCGTTATCCTTACCTAGGAAATATAATAATAATATGTATTAACATAGCCTATGTTGTTATTCTGATGTGTAAATGTTATAATTGTAAAGTTTCATCAAAATCATCAATCAAAAAATTTAAAATAAAGTTTCAAAAAATAAAAAATAAGTTCATTAAAATCGTCAGTCAAAACTAATATTCTAAAATAATAACTTTTTATTGAGAAAGCGTTAATATAAAGGGGTGAAATCAAAGATAAAAAAATCGGAGGCAGTCATGAGGTCTGCCGACAGAAGTGAAAACTTAAAACTGAGCGTCCAACGCACACACATACAATCGGGTATATGCAATGTGTTGGCGTGATCGCGTTCGTAGACTGTGCGCTGTTCGCATTAACTGTGAGTATTAATGTACAAAAAGCAAAATAAGCACCAAACTCAAAATGTCCAGTACACAGCTTTACAATCCATATAGTTGGACAGCGCCTTTGATGTCGGGCGACGCCGCCACTCACGCGAGGACGTGCTAGGGTTGTCACAATATGAGAAAATCCGCCACCGCTCACTCAACTCAAAAACATGTACGCGCCAGCCTTGAAAGTTGGAAATGCAGACTGTGTAAGTTCGCCGTGGCGCGGCCCGCGCTGCACGCTTCCCCGCGCCAGCCCCCTTCCCCGCGCCAGCCCCCAGCGTTGCTCTGTGCAAGTAGATTCGTTGCCCAACTATATGGATTGTAAAGCTGTGTTAGTATGTTGCTGACGCGAACCCATAATTTTTTTCCCTACACAAAGTCGTATAATGCAGCTATAGAAGTTTTCACTTCAATAATATACTAATTAAACACAAAAGTTTTTTGTTTTTTAATTATTTTAGCATTTGATAGCCCCATTTTTTAAACCTTATACGTATTTATAATCACACTATTGCCCCTAGGAAGCCGAGACGGGTGAAACCTAGGGAAACAACTAGTATAGAATAATTATTATATGTAATATCGAGAATTCATTGGAACATTGGAAAAGTGTTAAATGAATATAAGAAAAAATAGACAATTTTCGGTCCCGATTTGCTTTTTATAATGTTATTTTATTGGCATCAACATCAAAAACTTTAAAACAACAACAGTTCACGAACATAACTCATGGACGGAGACAATAAACATGGCGATTTAAATTGAAATGTGATTTAAATTGGGTACATTTTCCAGAACTTTCCTCGTAAACGTGTAGTTCAAAATTTTCTCTGTTACTTCCACAAATTTTATCGCATCCGTCCTGCGGTGGAACTGCGGTTTTATCCTGAAGGTCGGACAAGTTTAATCTGGTCCTCTGAGTCTGCTCGAAAAGGGTTGAAAATTTGTTCAGTGTCGTATTGTAACATTTAAAATTGAATTTCATTTCGTTTAATATCACAACCTTTTAGCCCTGTTTTCGGGTAACACATATTTCGAGGTCACATTTAACTTTAATAAACTTTTTAGTTTGCTTGGGATTTCATTATGAATGAAATCTCTTAAAGTAAACATGATCGAAGTCCTTTTTAAATTTGCACTCTATTGTAGGATCAGCTGTTGGCTACTAAAGGTCCATACTAAGGTCATACTATTGTATGACCTTAGTATGGACCTTATAGATAGTATGTATGTCTCAGTATATTATTGTATGTATGTATGTATGTTCGTCCATAATTCTTAAACGAATTAACTGATTTTCATGAAACTTGGTATATAAACATTTAGACGTACGGGACACAGGATAGGCTACTTTTTCTTTTTCAATGCGGACGAAGTTGCGGGCGCCGGCTAGTCAAAAATATTCTTTCAGGGTAAAATGTACAAAAAGCACCAATAATAAGCACCAAACTCAAAATGTCCAGTACACATAAAGAACTACATATGCAAAATATTCTAAAATCAACCTTTTTACCGACACAATATGTACAAAAAGGTTGCATTTTGCATATTTTGTGAGTTGTGTACATTCATCGAAATAATATCCTATCCAATCCTAATTCTACTATGGTGGGGAATGCACTTGCATTACCTGCGGCTTTGTTTGTTTTCTAGGCGACGGTAGCCACCTACCATCAAGTGTACCGGCAGCCTGTCTATCGAGCTTTATATTAAAGAAATATGCGTATTATACATTATGCTTTTTGTACATTGTGCGCAAAATGGCAAATGCTGAAGGGCAAAATAAATAACAAGTATTTCAGTTAAACATGCTTCAAAATAGTTATTTTTATGATCAGACGGGATGTTTTTAAAAAGAATCAGGATGCAATTGTATAAAATGTTTTCAAAGAAAATATAAATCCATTTAAGTAGAGAACATCCTTTTTCCAAGAGTTGGCGAACAATAAACAAACTTCTAGTTCAGTTTGTTGTTTATTTTATTGTTCAACAATAAATTGAAAATAAAAAAAAAAACACCTGTATTTTATGTTTTATTACTAACTACTTCTTATGTTTTAATACTTTCTTAGTAATCAATCAATACTAATAATAAATCTGTAAGTGTAGGTATTGTATGTATGTATGTATTTTCCTACATAACTCTTAAACGAATTAACTGATTTTCATGAAACTTGGTAGATAAACATTTAGACGTACAGGACACAGGGTAGGCTACTTTTTTCTTATTCAACGCGGACGAAGTCGCGGGCACCAACTAGTTAAACTATAAGTATTTAAAAATATTTCTCCTAAGGTTGCCAAAGCATCAAAATTTGGCAAGAGAATGAGACTGCTGGGTCGACATACTATGTTTTGACATAATTATAATAAATTTTATTTTTATTTAATTAAATTATTGGACGTCCTATTTTTCTGCAAATTACTGAGGGGGACAGTCGATTCGCCCGAACTCTTGTCGCGTATAAACTTTAGTGTTCCTCGACGAGCGCCTCGACCGGGCAGATTTAAACCTTTCCAACTGAACCATTTCAGAACAAACTTGGGCCGTTTTTCACCACTGTGCCCGTATTCTCTATGCGTGGTTTTACTGTGGTTATCAACTCGATGCGGTTATAGACTCGACAATTGTCTACTTTGGCATTCACTAAGCACATGTCAAAATGTCTACGACGTTTTTTCCGTAGTTATACATGTCGATGAAGTTATTGACGCGTTATTGTGTGGTTTTTAGTTGGACAGAGTATTATTTCCAATTTAATGTCGACATTGGAGTCGATACGTTTTAAAAACCACACATAGAGAATAGGCCCGCTGAATCGAATTATGGGTCATGCGAATTCCCTAAGGCATGAAATTGACCCTTACAGCGATGCGTCGTCGAAAATTAAGAGTCATCCTCGTCCGTGGTTCCGACACCTGACATTTTATCTTAATTTGTTTTGACTTTATTTGATTATTATTGATTTTATCGATTGTTAATTGATTGATTATTGTTGATTATTATTTATTTGATGGACGTGACATGTAATGTAACACTATACAATATATATTTCAATTATTTATTCCCATTCAAAATTACATTAGATTAAATTTTAAGTAGTACATAGGATGTTGCTTGGAGCTTTTATTGGTGCATGCTGAGCTTCCTATAATTGCGGCGGCATCCGCCTTGTGCTAATTATTTTGAACAATGTGTTACAGTTGGATATCTGCCTCGTTGGGGGCCTTGTATAATAAATAAATAAATAAATTATTTTGACCAGTGCCAAAGCATGCTGACTAAAATATTGTTACGAAACGTGGCCTCTTACGGTAGGGCTGGTCGACAAGTTCAAAGTCAAAGCTATGGAGCGGGCCGTGCTCGGAGTTTCTTTGTTTGATAGGATCAAAAATTCTGAAATTTGTCGAAGAACAAAAGCTGTCGACAAGCTGATGTGGCATAGGGTCACATTTGCCGCAGATCGTCTAAATAAAGGGGTAGACGAGATCTCGATTTTGAAGACGTAGCGTGGGAAGAATTGAAAGTTCTTGGAGTTCCGTAGAAAGTCCACTACTGGGACTTCCTACGGTTAATGATGATGATCTCAAAATATAATAATTATCTCCTGCACTTGCCTCATTCTCCTAGAAAACCTGTGATGCTTTGGAAACTTCAGAAGGAAGTTAGTCTTCCTTCTGAGTTAATTAGTTAAGGGCCTCTTTCACAAACTACATGTAAAGTGTTGATTAGTTACTTTTAGGAAGCATTTTCTGTTTTACTGAATTATGCACTCGGTTCACTGCATCATTCGATAGCCGATTTTTTATTATTATTTTCTATTTAATGTTTGGGACATTTACCGTACAAACAAAGGTATATCAGCTCCATTATCCCCTTAGCGCCTCTTTCACAAACGTCAAGTAGGCCAAATTGTCATTTAAAGTCACCGGTAAACAGGGATAATGGTGCTGATATACCTTTGTTTGTGAGGTAAACGTCCCAAACATTAAATAGAAAATAATAATAAAAAAATCGGCTATCGAATGATGCAGTAAACCGAGTGCATAATTCAATATAACAGAAAATGATTTCTAAAAGTAACTAATCAACACTTTACATGTAGTTTGTGAAAGAGGCCCTAAGTCTTAGAAACCAAAATAGAGTACGCGCCAGCAAATAAGTCTCACAGGCGTGGCTCTTTTTCTAATGTTATAGTCGACAGACAGGATGACGGTCTATCTGTTTCCTAGCTAATGCGAAAATTTTCGTTTATGCTTAGCCCGCCGGACTTCTTTGGTGGCGCGGACTATAAAAAAAGGTTTGTGTGATTCATTTACACATTCTGGCGTATACAGGGTGATCAGGGTAAGAAATACGAAAAATTGTCTCAACAATGAGAGATTCGAAGATGTGTGTCCCTTTTCTAATAATTTATTGCTGCTAACTTTAAATTTTTAATATAACTGCTGATATTATATTAAAAATTTACCAATTTATTAAAATTGTATATATTTCGGTCTATTATTTATACAAGGTTGCATATAAAAATTTAATTCTTATGATTTTTTATGCGATTTCTTAAGACCGGGTAATTTTGGGATTTTTAAATGAAATAAAAAAAAAAATAGTGCATTTTTTCTAAAATAGAATTCGAATCGAATTCGAAAATCGAATGCTTAGTTCCAAAGAACAAATTTTCGTCTCTTATGGTTTCAGATTTATCCTCACTGATGACATAACTGGATTGATCACTCTGTAATATTATATACACATAAATATACACTATACTTTATACTATATCTGTAACACTTATATTATGGACTTAAAATATTTTGCCTTAAAATTTAGGCTATGAAAAATAGATTTTCATAAGCACCATATTAGAACGTTGACATTAGTTCCCCTTTTTTATTCTTGTTGGGGCGTATAATATTTTAATAATTTGTTTATCCTGTGTTGCTTCAAACTCCTGGCTATACGTTTTCCACGTTTCAATGCTTCGAATTGCAAGTTTCTTTCCGGACTCGACCTTGGAGAGACTAAATCTGGACATCTGAAAAAAGAAATACCTATAAAATATTTGCGCACATAAATGAAGTGTGTACCAACGAATTTATTCGTAAAACTGCCAATTATTTAGAGTCCAATTAAGAGGACGCATAAAGTGGAAGAATTAAATAAATCTTAGTATCAATTGAAAGGAAATCCTAGAATTGAATGTTTTCTAATAATTTCTTTACTTAGGTAAAAATTTTGGCATTAGCTATTCCACTTAATAGGCTCTCTTAACTGGATTTACTGAATATGTAGTGTGTGTCATCCAGTTTTTCTTATAAAATCGTAAACTTATAAAAAAAAATACTTATTTCTTTCTAGAACGATTAAATGAGCAGAAAGAAATGTATTTATATTTCAAGCTTTATATTACTTTATATTATTTATTTATTAAGGCTTTATATCTTTTATTTTTCAACGCGTAAGATGTCTCTGGACTATTTAGTCTTAAATAATATTTTCTTTATTTCTTTCTTACTTCTTTCCATTCGTGTCTCTTCTTACAAAATTTAAATTGTATCATGATGACTGTGAATATTTACTTACTTGTAAATCTCAATGTTGTAATGGTTGTCGTTTTTGCAACGTGTAGTCCACTTAGTCCAGTACTTGAAGCCTTCTCTATGGAAAATGGTAAGTGCACATGCCGCATCCTCTCTTATATCGTCATCTAGCAATGCTGGAAATTAAAACAACACAAAATATTATGAACATAAGAATTAATATTTCATTGAGAGGCATTCTTTGAAGGCATTTTTAAACATTATTATTTCATAGCCTAATCTTTATATTAAATTAAATATTATGGTATTTATTTAGCTATAGAGATGAATTTTACTGTCCCAATCAGATTTATGTCTGTTTACCAAGGTTTAAATCGAGAGATGCGGTATTACTAGCGAAAGTGTGTTACAAAATACAACATACATTATACTAAAGACAAAAGTATAAAATACATATACCTTTGTCTAAACACACTTTTAAACACAGACAACACATTCTTTACTTCAAACGTGACTGTGACGATAGCGACGCTCTCAACAAGCGACCGTCACTCACTGTAGCTGGCGTGCAACTGTAGTTGGGTTGAGCGCCTGCGCCCAACCCATTGTTAAGAATTTGCTGTTTACCAACAGTTAACAACACTTTATTAATGCATTCCTTAGCGGCCAATAACAAATATTACCCACAGTTATGATGAGCATAACTATAATATTTGTTATCGTATCATAAAAATTACATAAAGAAACAACAACTTCAACATGACTCCAACTAAGAAATCTTTTGAGCACATCCACTTGTTAAATAAAAATGGTCTACTTTAAAAATAGTAAAAAGACTGAATATAAAGAATACAAAGTCTCATAAACTCTACCGGGGGCGGCTGCGGACGCTGATTTAAAGTAATAACACCACTACACTCGGACAAAGACAGCCCGCAGTGTAGCTCAAAAACAGTAGTGTATCTTGATGTTTATGAAAATGTTAACCCATTCCCTAGTGAAACTTTATATCCACAGCTATCTATGTATGACGTGTCAGGATTCAATATTGGAAGTGTACCTTCTACATAGCTTATATCTTTTCCACATACATCTTAAAGATTGAATTTTGATTTGAATTGTTAATGTTATAACAAGTGTTATGGTGTAATAATATTATATATATTTTGGTGAATACGTCTTTAAATTTTCTTCCATAGTGGGAGGAAATTCAGAAAATTGATAATAACTAAATCGGGGGAAACAGATTGATGCTGTAGCTACATATCCATCATCTACATCCGAAATTTTATCACATTTCTAAAATGTTAAAGGATTCATGATTTTTTTTGTATATTATATATGGTATATTCGAATTCGTTGGACAATCACGTATAGTTACGTTAAAATGGGATGTGGCTACAGCCGCACCCCATTTTAACTAGACAACTTAAATTTTAAACTTAATTAAGGTCATTTTAAAATGTCCTCGGATAATTGAATGGTGTGAAGTTGGTTACATCATAAGTGTTAAGCTTTTTTTACTTCTAGTTAACATACTGTCTTCACATACTGCGTCAACCAGCCACTGACTGAAGTGGCATCGCGACTTCTTCCCACTAGTCGTTGCAGTGTTGAAAACATCCTTATTACTATTATTATATAACAGTTACATTGCCTACGCTATTGTATACAAATGTTTATACTTCTGTTTTTCTGTGCTTCTGTATGATTATATTTTCATATATTAAAATTAATAATTTATTAAGTTTACCAAATTGATTTGATCAGTATGCACTTAGGCTTACATAGAATTCGCTATAATATTGCATATTGTATTTTCATTTCAACTATATTATAAACTAGCTGACCCCCGCGACTTCGTCTGCGTTGAAAAAGAAAAAAGTAACCTATCCTGTGTCCTGTACGTAAATATTTATGTACCAAGTTTCATGAAAATCAGTTAATTCGTTTAAGAGTTATGGAGGAACATACATAGGTACTTACATACAGAAAAAAATTGTAAAAATGGTCAATTTAGTTTCAGTGTGATGTATAGAGCCTATAAACACGATATCTCTGAAAACAAAGCAACTTACTCCATGACCAACCCTTACAGATTTATTATTAGTATATATTGATTGATGATGATAATTCACTGGTTATTTAGAATTTTAGAATTTCTGATCCTATCCTCCAAAATGCATTTGCTGGTTCAAAACTAACAATTTTGAACTTGTGTACCAGTCATGCCGTGAAAGGCCACGTTTCGGCACCATACGTCATTACTGGCAGGTTTATAAATTAAACATGATTATGTCCCACTGATGAGAAAATAGGCCATTTTTTCGCAAAGATTATAAGAAAATAGGCCACTTCTCTGCAAAGACGTATACGCGGCCACTTTTGTGAAAATCGTCCAGTCCAGCGCGCAATCTATTGAGGGTTATCAAGACATAATATGTGGACCTTTACTAGTCTGTTTACTGATAATATTATAAATATGATATACTCGTAATGTAGGTACACATTAATTCAAATTTATGTCGAGAGCTAGCAAATATTTAGTAGATAATCATAGCTCGCAACTTATTCGCAATTTGAAGTAACCTTCAGCAATTCTCACCAAAGCAGGTGTTACAACTGTCGGACCCCCAGGCTGATCCACTCAGGCGTCGAAGAGCCGGCCGACGTGCCCGGGCTTATGCCGCGGCGCACGTCACGTGACAACCTCAGGGCGTCAGAAGGGGACATGTCTGACGCCCTGAAACACTCAACAAAGACGGGTGGCGACTCACGGTATTCCAGTGGGCCGCCACATTTAAAGTGAGGTGAAACCATCGCCCTGAGCTGGGTTCGAAGAGAACTTAGCGGTGGGTGGGGATCCGAGAATAGGGCCTCGGCTGATCGTCTCGGACCCACACATCACCGCTGATGGTGGAACCCGGGGGGGTTTTAGTGGGTATTCCCGGTGATAAGTCACTTCACCGGGCGAGTCCCACACTCCTCGTCGACTGTCCCCGTCGACGAGGGATAGTGCGTAAAGGTCATTTCCCCTCCTCAAAAAAAAAAAAAAAAGGTGTTACAACTGTCTAATCTCTCATCAGGATAATAATAGTTTTAGCTTAAATTGCTTGCATGGGTATTTTGTATGTAACGCGTTCAAAATAAAATGTATGAAAAAATTCATTTTAATTACAATTTTATTTTGGGGAATTATAAAACGACCGAATAAAAAATAACTTAGCGACTGATGATGAGATACTGTTTTAATAACTTGAGCGGTATGAATTTGAGAAAGCGACAATTTAACTAAACTAACGACGAATATTAATTTAATAATAAAATCCAAAACGTGCTTATAAAAAGTGAATTGTGAATAATCCATTTTGGATATTAAAATTTTTGGCGTGCGACTAAATTACTAAGTGAGCGACTAGAAATACAAAGAAAGCAACTTTTATATTAAGATTGGACGATTTTTCCAATAACGAACTACTAAAAAGTTCACTTTAAGCACCGTTTTGTGGGCTGCTTTATTAATAATTATTGGTTACTGATATTCTATTTGAGGCCTTTTGTTTTTTATTTTTAAATTTTTTTAATGAAAACTGCGCATTGTTTGATGCGCGCGAATTCAAATAGGAGTGGTTCGACGAATCAGTGAAAACTCTTCGTTACCTGAAGCACTTACTATAGCCTGTAGAGCTTCAACAATGGACGGAAGCTTACGTCTGGGAGAAGAAAGGTTAAGTCTATCTGCGTCCAGATGTAAGCAGATAAAAAAGTATATTCGTTTTGCAACGAAAATGCGAAAGATTTAACTACAATGATCGCTGGCAAACTTTTGACCAGTATAAAAAACTGTCAGTTGCTTTCCAGAAAACCACACTGCCAAATTCGGACTGGCAAAAAGGCTCTTGGCTGTAATAGTGTTTTCTCAAATAGTTATTTCATAAGTAAAATTTTCAAAAAAATGTGAGTCCATAGTACTCTGCTCATTATAGTTTGCACAGTACAAATAATAATTTGCCAAATATTGGAAAAAATGCAGGACGTAGCGTTGACACTCAAACAAATATTAGTTCGCTCAAATATTATGAAGCTTCTCATTTTGTACGAGAAAGTAACTCAAATGAATGTTTGTAAGTTGCTGTTCTGTTGATTTCTTGTCACTCGCAGTCAGTCGCACACTTAGTTAAGTTATTTATTTATATTTTAGTTTACAGTTACTCGATTATTAAAAAAATACCCTTTTATTTTTATAAATATTTCAGACGTTTTCATAAATTCAAATTCAAATTCAAATCATTTATTAGATGTAAGTTTTTACAAAACATTTATCTTCGTCAAAAATTACAAACTACCACCGGTTCGGAAAGCTGTTTCTAGGGGGAAGAACTCGGCAAGAAACCCCCTAGTTGCTCTTTTCATAAATCAATTTACAACATGTAACACGTAACAATACATATATATCAATCTAATAACACAATATTCAACTATATTCAACTCCAAGGACGTTCATCATTTATATAATCTAATATCCTATAATAACCCTTTTTGCACAGGGTTTTCTTAATATAAACTTTAAATTTATTCAGAGATAATTTTTGTATATTAGCAGGAAGTCTGTTGTAGAAGCGTACACATTGTCCCATAAAAGAGTTGCTAACCCTGTGGAGACGAGTTTTATTCAGTTGAAGCCTATGCTTGTTTCTAGTATTCAAACTATGAACATCACTATTTCTACTGAAAGTGCTAATATTTTTGTGAGCAAACAAAAGGTTTTCAAAAATGTATTGTGAGGCTACAGTGAGTACATTTATTTCCTTAAACTTATCTTTTAGCGAGACCCTGGGACCGAGCTTGTAGATGGCACGAATAGCCCTTTTCTGTAACACAAATATAGTGTTTATATCCGCAGCATTACCCCAAAGTAAAATACCGTACGTCATAGTTATTCTTTTTCGAAAATCCAAAGAAAATCCAACAAATTAAATATTATAAACAAATCGAAAAACATGTTCTCGAGTTATAAGTTTCTGTACTAATATTATAAAGAGGAAAAATTTGATTGTTTGCTTGTTTGTTTGAATTGAATAGGCTCCGAAACTACTCGACCTATTTGAAAAATTCTTTCACTGTTGGGAAGCTATATTATCAGCGAATAACATAGGCTAGGTATATTTCATAAAGTTACAAGGACGAAGTCGCGTGCCGCACTAAGTGAAAACCGCACTAAGATCCGTTGAGTAGCTTAAAAGATCTAAGCGTATATACAAAGGGACATATACTCGTACTATGTAAAGATTTAGATAATTAAATTTTACGGACTAAACAGCAGCAAGATATGCAAAATAAATAAATAAGTAGTAGTATCTACTAGTCTGAATTGTACTCGTAGGAGTGTACTCTTGACCGTCCGCATTGTTAAATTGCACACTAGATATAAAACTGTGCTCGTAAAACGGCTGCTTGCAAACGGAATTGTTTATTTCAAAGTTGTTTGCACTTGACTTGTTAGCTGCCGTTCATATTGCTTCACTTTTCGCTCATCCGCAATCTTTGTAAGAAAATGATACATTTCGTGCATTTTGTTAAGCTTCACCAGATAGTGTATTTTGTAACATTTTTCTATCTGAATGAAATGAATGCCATTTTTATTAGGGTTTTCTACAGTGGGAGGTTATTTTTCATTTATTTAGGTGGACATGGAGTCAGCCCGTCCGCCATCATCACAACACCGTTCAACGAAGGGAGACGTGCTGTGTGTTTCCGGCATAGAATAATAAAATAGCAACAAAGTTACATTAGTTCAAACTCTATTACTTATAGCATTGAAAGGTGTTAGATGCATATGCAGTAGTACATCGTAATTTAGACCGGCTGTCACTAGGTGAAATAGATAATTGATGTATTTTTGATGTTTTTTGAACAAAAAAGCTCACCTTACATGGTGAGTTTTTATCGACATACCTAAAACTAGTGACAACCTTCTAAATTACGAATATGCTACTGCATATGCATCTCTAACACCTTTTCAATGCCATAAGTGAATAGAATATGAACTAATGTAACTTTGTTGCTATTTTTTTCCTTTAGTTATTATTCTATGGTTTGGAACGTACGACCGACATCTTTCTATATCCCCGACAAAGTATACCTATGCAAAATTTCAAGAAAATCCTAGTATTTAAGGCGTGAAAAGTTAACAGGCAAACAAACAGATTTACAATCACATTATTTTAGTGTTAGCATGGATAAGCAGGGATTAGCAATTGATGCTATTGCATAGTAAGTTGTGTATGTGTAGTATACCTAACAGGACGTGATATTCTGAAGGTGGCCGCTAGGGGAATAAATGTAGGTACTTACATTCACAAGATACGTTGCATTGTCCCCCGCGTTTACCTTCCTTGCACCATATGCTTGGTATCTGAAAAACACAATTGAATTAAACATATGTATTGGAAATGTTTCTGTTCGCGTAACTATTGGTTAGGGAGCCCACGATGCTAAATGTGTAGTCACTCGAGCGTCGTGGGGACCTATTGGACTTTGGAGATTGGATGGTAAGAAGAAAAAAAGGTTATATGAAGTTTTTCATTTCAGCGGTGGGGTGACCGTCTACAGGCGTTCAAAATTTTGTAGGCGCTGTATTTTAAAAAATCCTCCATATAATCGTCAGATTAAGAATCAGCACGATCAGGAATTTAGACTGAACCGTCTGTATGGAAATCTGACGCGCTCGAGTATTACAAAATGAGAATCGTCAAAAATATTTTTTGCATTTTCAAAAAGCTGCCACGAACTTGCGTTACATCTGAATCGTCTGAATTTTAAATGGGAGCTTAGTTTAGGTTCACTTAACATCCCTTCTGAAAATCTGACGCGCTCGAGTTGTATTTAAAATTTTACCCCCACCCCCGCCAACCCCACCAACCAAACCGTCAGATTAATACATATCCGTTATCGGAGACACGTGGGGTATATACATCGGCAATATCTGACGCGCTCGAGTAAATCCAAAAATCCCCTCTTGGGCTCCCCTACCATATTATTATAAACCTGGGTGACCGAGCTGCGCACGGTGGATTTAAGATCGTCGCAATAATTTTAACATAACAGTATAATAACCGAGACTGACGATCAGTGCAGTCCTACGACTGTCCTACATTTTTTTAACATAGGGAAATTGTTGTGCCGGGACTCCTACCGGCTTAATCCCAACGAGTTTTACGCGAGGCTATAGTATAATAACTTAATAAAAATAATATTAATTACGAGATAACTAATTAATAAACTACATTTAGGTATGAAATAATACTTTGAAATTTAACTAACCTGAAATAACCCGTAATATTTCTTCCCGCCAGGGCTGACCACAAAGGCATTCGTGTCCCGGTTACTGACTTTTTCGATAAGACAAACCCCTGAAAATTAACATAAACAAATAATCGTGGGTTCAGACATGATTCATAATAATATGGAAAAAGTCGATGAGAATCTTTGAGGTTTGTATTTTCTGCCTGCCTGCCTTTGTAATATAAAAAATAGCAGTAAAACAACATTTCCTTATCAATAAAATACAAATATTGATATTGGGGTTACATAATAAATTCATGGATCAAGTTCAGCTTTCGTTGGATTGATTCGATCACTTTCCTAATGCCATGTTATTCTTAAGCGATTTATTATTATCTATTCGTGTAATATGTTTTTTCTGAAAAAAAAAACTTAATGAAAATAGTATTTTCTTTGTATTAGCATTTTTAATTTAATTCCGTTCCGTTAATTTATTTTTAATTTTCAGTTACTTATAATTGGGTTTTAATTTCAACTTTATTTTCTATTAATTGTCTATTTAAAAAACATTCTTCTCTCTTTATAATATTATTATAGATTTCATTATTGCTTTAGTACGTAAGTAATTATATTTTATTGTGATGGTTTAGTAGATACATATTTTTACACTTGACTGTACAAAAAAATCCTTATATTTGAGTGTTATTAAAATGCTAAATTAACTAAAATTCCCGTCGTTTTGTCGAATAACTTGTGTGTTGCCGAAGTAATTACTCTAAATTGATGGTCTGACGATTGAGTAAAAAAAAATACACGCAGTTTTTTTTTTTAAATCATGTTTCTACTTAGGACGTAATCTAAATAAAACGAATCTAATGTATAGAAGATATAATTGGCCTTGTTCGTGACTTGTTAAGATTGAGATATGAAAATGACTGCAAATGATAACGCTGTCTTAGTAGTTAGTTTATATTTACGTAGTTATATGATTTATATGTGTTAAATATAATATAAATATTATATAATAAAAACACTAGCGACCAGCTCCTGACCACACACGTGTGTTATTATTTACTGCAGATTTTTATCTTCATTACATCTTTACTAATATTATAGAGTGTGTAGTGTTTGTGATGAATAAACTCAAAAACTGCTGGACCGATTTTGAAAATTCTTTGACCTATGGAAAGCTATATTATCAGCCTGGCAAAGGTGTAATAGCAATTCAGATGTTAAGCGTTATTTGGCTTATTTTCCCATATCCTAACGCGGAAGAAATCGCCGACACTAGTTTGTTTATAATATTAGTATGATGTATTTACATTCTATTGCGTATACAAATTCAGAATGCTCTATAAAATTACTTATATACCTACCTATATTGTATATAAGTATATGTTTTGCACATAACCGTGACTTAATTTTTTCACGGTACTTACCTATTGTTTGCCCTAACGGACGACAAAAAACTATATAGCCATGTTTCAATGGTCATACATACGTTCGATTACGAGCGATATTCTTTTAGGATCTCGATCGACACAAAAAAATACACATCATTAGTCCTCTGTAAAAAAAAACGACAAGACAATTCCTTGTGCACAGAGGAAATGTACTTCCAAGAAGTATTATTATAATATTGAAACTTAGGGTGGGTTGCGCCGTAGGCTTGGTTATTGTTACGGTCAAAGTTAACTTTAGCGGTAACTTTAACGGTGACCGTCGAAATTAACAATCGTATGTTGCACCATGATATTGTTCGTAACTGTCAAAGTTAAAGGGGTTGCCATTATAAAATAATATAATTTACCGAAACAATAACATTAACTGGCCAATATCGAACGGTTAAGGTTATCGTTAAATTATGACGTCATTTTAACCGTTGTGAAAATGGTGCAACGCATATTATGCTTAAGCGAAGATTTAACGGCTGGATTGAATATGGTTACCGTTAAAGTTAGATGGTGCAACCCACCCTTATAATTATAATTCGTTTATAATTATATACTTTGTATTAAAACATTGCCAAAATTATAGTAGAGCACTAGTTGGTAAAGAACAAACGGAGGTGTAGCTGCGGAAAGCGCGAAGCAATGCTAACGAGGTGGCCACATGCATTACTAGCTGGTGGCCGCGACTTCGCCCGCGTTAAAAGTAAGAGATGTGTAGCGCCTGACTAAATGTGTAAAGCAATATAACGCCTGACATCTTTGCTGTTATAAATTTTTCAGGGGTTGTGTCTTTATTTTTAGTAGATAGCTGATGCCCGCGACTTCGCCCGCGTTGAAATTATATACCTTCCTCTTGAATCACTCTAACTATTAAAAAAACTGCATCAAAATCCGTTGCGTAGTTTTAAAGATCAAAGCATACATAGGGACAGACAGACCGAAAGCGACTTTTTATACTATGTAGTGATGACAAACATACAAAAATAGAAATAAAGACAATATTAGTACAAAAATGTTAAAAATATTTACACGAATTATTTATTTGGAATCTTTTAGACTATCTTATTGATAAAAAATCTTGTACGCTATCTTAATTTGGTGAAGGTATTATAATCTTTAGAGTAAATTATGATAAGTGTGGAAACTACAAATAATTTATGTGTGTTTCGATTAGCGAGTAAGGGTTTTTCTTATTTATTTATTTATTTATTAATACAGTATAATATTTCACTTTATTTAACCTAGCCAAAGTTTATTTTCCATTTCCTTCCCGATCCCATGCTCCTTAATACTAGTGTTGGCAGCGCACTTGCAGCACCTCTGTGGCGTTACTTGTGTTAGAGACGATGGTAGCCACATACCATCAAGTGGACCGTCAGTCTGTCTCCCGACCTTGATATAAAAAAAAAGATAAGCACAATTTATTTGAAAAGTGAGCCATAATTTACATATTATTGAAATACCGAACATTCTTAAAAAATACCGAACATTATCCTTCCTTATCCTTACATAATTATTATAAAACAAAATCCTCCGCCGCGTTTGTCTGTCTGTTCGCGATAAACTCAAAAACTACTACACCGATTTTCAGGTTTTCACCAATGGATAGAGTGGTTCTCGAGGAAAGTTTTAGTATATAATTTACAAAGTTACGCGGGCGAAGTCGCGGGCAGCAGCTAGTTTTAAAAATAAATTTAAATATATTTTTATACTTTGGTTTGTCAACAAATAAAAATAAATAAATTAAATTAAATAAAACTTACACTGAGCAAGGAAAATGTCATTTGGAATTCCAGAACGAAGCAACTGTCTCACAAGTTTACATCTGCTATCAAATCTCAAACTGTTTACAACACATATACAACATAATATTATGTTTAACAAAACGACGCGTGCGCACCGCATGGCGGACCTTATCTACTGCGCACAAGAAGATCTCTGCGTTCGCGCATATTTTTAGTTTTCCAAATGTCAATGTCAGCTGATTGTATTGTTGACTGTGTTGACTGCAGTTTTTACTCGTTCCTTTTTTAAATACAAATCCTACTTAATCTAATCTTTAACTCCTCCTAAATCAAGCAACCGAATTTGATGCTCTTTTCACCATCAGTTAGATAATTTTTCAAGAAATTTTCACATAATTATATAATAAAACCTAATTAGGTTTCCGGAAGTGGGTCGCTAGTAATATTATAAATGTATGAGTTTGTATGTTTGGATTTTGAATGTTTGCTACACGATAGCGAAAAACCGGCACCTTTTACAGTTACCCAAGTTAACCCAGCGGAAACCCAGTTTTATGTTAATATATAGTATGTTACCATATTATAATTGTAATATTCGATGCATTAAATACATTATATTAAATTAAATAAGTAAATATTAAAGATTTTAAATAACTTACAATTTCCCAAAAAGCTTTTGTCGAACTGTCCCGTCTTCAAAAGCTCAACGGCCAACTTACACCTAGAGGTAAATATTTTACAAGCACATTTAGCAAAACAAACAAAAAATAGTACCCAAATAATTCTCATGTTTTATCTCTTTTTAATGAAAACAATCATTGTCACTTCG
This sequence comes from Synanthedon formicaeformis, assembly GCA_945859745.1. Taxonomy (NCBI): domain Eukaryota; kingdom Metazoa; phylum Arthropoda; class Insecta; order Lepidoptera; family Sesiidae; genus Synanthedon; species Synanthedon formicaeformis. The sequence goes on from OX243975.1 coordinate 2,040,706, forward strand.
TAACACTTTGTACGTACTACTGAGAATCGAATGTCCGGGTTTAATAAGAGAATTATAGATACACACCTACATAGGTATACCTATGTTATGTTACTGATAAAACCTATTATTATAAAGTATAAGTGCTTATTGTATCTAATCTATAAATAGTTTAAATGCTTGATAAGTACATCCTTATGTCTTGATATTCAATTTCGCGTTGCTTAAATTTGATTATGTTATCTATCAATATTAATCTATACGAGATTTGATAGAGTAACTAATATTATAAAGAGGAAAGATTTGCTTGTTGCGAAACTACAGGATCGATTGAAAGCTCGTTGGAAACCGCGTATACATACGCGTATACGCGCGTCGTCTGCGCGTTTCCAACAAGATTCGAACGCAACTTTGTAACCTAAGCACACGTGTCGACCGTGGAACGCGCGTCTACTGCGCGTATATGCGCAGATACAGCCATACAGACGCGCTGTAGTTGTACAATGGCGTCGGTTGATATCTTGGTATACGTATATTTCGGTTCCATTTCAAACCAAAATATACGTGCAACGTACAGTAAACTATTATTGCAACTGCGGCGCGGTCGGTGACGGGTGCGCATGCCCCTCCTCCGCACCTTTTGTGAGTGCGTTTGTATCGATTCAAACGCGCGTATACGCGCGTAAGTATCGCGCGTTTTAAGCTAATTTGAATCGACACAAACGCAATAATCGGCATCTACGGCGCCGGAAACGCGCGTCGTCTGCGCGTATAAAATACGTCGTGTGCTATCGGCCTTACTTTTAACTCGGGCGAAGTCGCGGGCACCAGCTAGTTTATTATATACTCTTACATTTAATTCGACGTTGTGGGCATATCGCGACGCTCATGATATCGAAGGGACTACCAGGAATAGAACCTTGGTAACTACACACAAGTTCAAGACCACGACTAATAAATTGTGATTTGAATTTTTATATTTATTTTATTTTACTTATTTTAAATACTACCTACCCGCTCTCGGCTTTACACGGATTGCATTTTTTTTTTACAAATTATTTATAAAAACTTCCTCGTTTATTGTTCTTTTAGTTGTTGAAAAATTATAGTTGTGTCCTGCCGATTACAGTAGGTTTGGATAGGGGATTGGTAAATGGGCTAAGGATTTTTTTTTCCAGGATAAAACTATTCTACATGTTTATATGTGCCAAATTTAATCTATATCCGTTCAGCCGTTTTCACGTGAAAGAGTGATTGCCAAGTGATTGCGAAAATCAGCGTGCACTGTCACTAGTTTTCAGGAATCGAACCCGAGTCTGGGATTAGAACAACCACTAATCGAACGGGCACGTCAATACTAAACTGAGATGACGATTCCAATTTATTTTAAGAATTCTGTTAAATAACATGTAATAATGAAACACCTTAAGGCTTCGTAACTTAATAAACAAGCTGCTGTTAAATGTACTGTAAAGTAAGAAGAACTTTTAATTAGGTACGGAGTCAAACCACACCTGTACCCCGTCTTTATTACGGCAGAGATGAACTTACTATACTTTTGAACTTGCTAGTTACTTTTCCTTCCGCAGTTTTAATTTCATTTTATAACCAATTAAGCGGAGTAAAGGTGAAACAATCGTATATTTTAGTTTCGTACAGAAAATAATGGAAAAATACTCAGTACAGGATCCGATGAGAATTTGTCCTTCACCTATCTGTTTACCAGACGAAAATATTATTAGATCAGACGTAAATTGAAATTGTATTGCGTCTTAAAACATGCTCACGGATATCTCTAATTAAAAAATAATATTTATTATAAGATGTACTTCGGAAAGTGTGCTCAGGAGCTGCATGAGCTCATACTGCCTAGCCCTTTCTTCCATCGGACATTCAGACGTACAGACATGATGATGATGATGATGATGATGATGATGATGATGATGATGATGATGATGATGATGATGATGATGATGATGATGATGTACTTCGGAAAGTGTGCTCAGGAGCTGCATGAGCTCATACTGCCTAGCCCTTTCTTCCATCGGACATTCAGACGTACGGCTAGTTACCATCCTCATCTTGTCGAAATCCCTGAACTGTGACTGAAGTCGAACTAATATTTTACCGTGTCATGTTTCTTGTGATAAAGCACGCAATATGTGTTTTTAATTACTTGGACCCAGAAGAAACTAACTTGGAAACTTTAGTTACACACTGCTTATTTATGTGTGCATAGCATTATCTTAGCTTAAATGTGCAGTGTGCACACCTGACGGTCGCGTGCAGTGTTATCCACAACTTGTTGCAGAATTGCGAGCTTTTCTCTAACTAAGGTGACCACGGTTCAGAAGATTTTTGAATATCAATAATAAATTCTAATAAAAATTCGAGGACAAAAAAGAAAATGAGTTCAAATTTATGACACTGCGTTTTAATGAATTGTACAAAATGTGAAATCTATATATATATATATATATATATATATATATATATAAAATTCTCGTTGCACAGTGTCTGTAACCAAACTAGTCTGAAACGGCTTGACCAAGTTTTATGAAAGTTTTTGTGTATATTCCTTAGGTCTAAAAATAGGTCGCTAACTATTTTTTATACCCCTAAGTGATAAGGTTGACCCACCCCAATTTTTTCTGGCACAACATCGTTTGCCGGGTCAGCTACTTTTGTATAAGTTTTTAAAATACGGATTATGGACCGGAATTACGGGAGAGATAGGTAGGATAATTGAAATTCATGGTCACCTTACTACTGAAACTGTTAAACGCGACTCTAGCGCTAAGTCCACGCGAGATTTATTCGCTTCGGACACTGAAGCTTGGACAGGCGTTAAGTATTTGAGTTATTGTTACAGGGAAATTTACGTTTACTCGACGCTTTAAAGTTGGACAGCAGCCTGTCAATAATTGTAGTTTTAGCTTTACAAGTTATTCAATGGATAACTTTGTTAAACAATTTGCTAATAACTCAACGGGAATGTCTTACTGTACCATGGGGACTCGATTTTATAGGCAAAACAAATGTGAGTGTCAGTTCCGACGCACGACTGGAGTTTACTCCTTACGAACGATTATATCATAACGAATTAATATCAGCGCCATCTCTGTTCGAAAGATTACCGGTGCCATCTAGATTTCGCGTAACGCTAGACGTGTGACAATTTTGATTTTACTCCCATAAATTTTCATACCCCAGGCTTATATATGAAAATCGATTCTTAAGGAGTAAACTCCAAAAAAGAATGTTAAATTACAGTCAGATCAAATAACTAGGAGTAATTATTTCTGTCATTTTATAACCCCCGACGCCCGATGCAAAAGAGGAGTGTTATAGATTTAACCCGTGTACCTGAGTGTTATAGATTTGATCTGTGTACCTGTGTGTCTTTGTGGTCTGCTGTGGCATCATAACTTACAAAATCAAGTATTGAATTTACGATAGTGGTGCTTCACTTAGCTTTTACTCGTAGTTACAGTAAAATTTGAAAGCGCATTAAACACACTGTTACTTGAAGTATTAACATAAATATGCATTTATTGTGTTAATCTAACGTCTTACAATGCAGACTTGAAACAATTGCGTTATATGTCCCCAGAGAGCCGAGTAGACTCAATCCCATTTCCGTGTTGAGGCTTACATCCATTTGAATCCTAAACTAGCCCCACATAATTACGTACATAACACATCTGCGCTACTCCAGCGACATGACACAGTACATTATAATAGCAGTTGAAAAATTAGATGATTTATCTGTATCAGCTTTTATATGATACTAGCTATACGCTCGCGGCTTCGCCCGGGCTCAAAATAAAAACTATCCTATCTTTTAAGTTGGACCAAATCACACATAGTTACGAAAATTTATCAAATTCGGTTTAGGAGTTCGTCGCGGACAAACAACGTGACACGAAATTTTTATATATAAAGATTTAGATATTTTGTTAGTAAAAAGAGAAAAACTTGTCTGTTGAAAGAAGCATGTTCTGTTTGATACGACAGTACTTTTACAATTCTATTATTTTTTTTGTAAAATTGTTTTTTTTTCTATGAAGTTGGACAGACAGGCTAACAGTCCATTTGGAGGTAGGTGGCTATAATGTCGCCTATAATACAAGCCAGCCAGAGCACATTTTCTATCCCCTTATTCTTAATCCTTCTATGATGGGCAGCGCTCTAGGTACACCTGTAGCGTTGCTTGTGTTATAGGCGAAGGCAGCTACCTATCATCAAGTGGACAAAATTCAAAATCAAAATATTTATTCATAAATTAGGTTTCTCCGAGAAACTCTCATGATCGTCATTATAAATTTAAATTTACCAAGGTTTCGGAAAAAAAAGCCAAGATCATGACGATCCTGAGAAGAAACCCCGAAAGAAACTCAGCTTTCTACAGTCGTTTACGCTACGCTAAGAGAAAACTTTGTGATTGGTCAAAATTTTATTTTCTCGTAGCGTAAACGACTGTAGAAAGCATACCTTCTGGACCGTCACCCTTTCGTCAGAAAGTCCTCATCAGAGGTTTACATAAAGGGAAATGGATTGTAAACAAAAAAGTTAGGTACACTACTTTAATGCAGTATACTGTGCTAAGAATAAAACAATGCAAGCCTGTTTATTGTATGGTGTTAGGATTCAAAGCGAGCAGCAAGGTGCATTGAATTTTGAAAGTGTTAATAGTAATGTTTGTTACGCACTCATGTGTGAAAGTTGCGCTGAAATGTTCAGGGCTTAAAAGCTTATATTTTACATGCATCGCTTATACTTAGCACAAGTAAAGCTTGAGAGAAAAAAAAAATTTGTATATGTCTCTAATGATTTTTTTTCTTATTATTTGAGAATTGTATAATTATTTAAGTAAATATCAAAATGAAAAGTAATTTGAAATTACATTTACCTATATAACGAGACATCAACACTTCAGGTTTTAACTTATTAAAATAAGAAGACTCTTCCGAAATCGTATTTTACGCCAAGCATTACACTTGGGTACTTTATTTATTTACTAGGTGGTGGTTTATTTACCAATTTCATGAAAATCAGTTAATTCGTTTAAGAGTTATGGAGGAACATACATACATACAATACCTACTACCTATTTCTGCAAAAGCCTTTACATTATTAACTTTAGTGCTCAACATTAAGGTCCAGTGTGCAAGCTAAATTTGTGCGGTTAGCCCATTTGGCAGCAGAAACCAGCTCCTTGCATATAACAGCATGTGTGCTGTTGGGTTTCGGAGCAATTTTCCTATCCCATCATCAAGTAGACCGTCAGCTTGTCTATCGACCATAACACAAAAAAAAATTACAAGCATTTGTTACAGACAATTTTGATTAGCTTTATTCCGCTGGAGTTTTCTAGGGTAGAGTGTTTCTTTCCTATTGAAAATACTCGGTGTAAAATTTTGTTCCCAGATTCGTTATCGTAATTATGTGTTGGATGCACAGTAGAGAGACGCAGAAGGCGCGGATGGCACAGATGTGCCAATTACCCGGTCCGATGCCCCGCTGCACTTCTTCAAGCTTCGGCATTCGAATAGAAGGAAATAGCACTGCACTTAATACAACTGAAATTGGCACTTACCTTCTTCCAAATAAAGGTTTCCAATGGGAATGTATTGGAAACTTTAGTATCTATCTATCGGCTTTTGAAGAAGGTAGACGTTTTTGGAGTGTGGTCCTTAAGAATCGATTTTTCATATAATTATATGCGCTATGAAAATTTATGGGAGTAAAATCAAAATTGTCGCACGGAATGCGTTACGTTTTATTTTAGAATATTTTAAAATATCTCTGAAGTTTTAGTTTATTTATTCGTTCCTTCGTATTTATTAAATTACTAGCGGCCTGTTCCCGGCTTCGCACGGATGCTAATTATATACCAAAACCTTCCTCGAGAACCACTCTATTCATTGGTGAAAACAGCATGAAAATAGTTTTTGAGTTTATCGCGAACAGACTTTGTTTTATAATATGTAAGGATAGTGATTAAATTATTTAAACACGAGTTCACACGACTGGAGTAAACTCCAGTCGTGCATCGAAGCTGACACACAATTTTTTTTTATATTAAAGTCGACAGACAGGCTAACGGTCCACTTAATAGTAGGCGGATATCGTCGCCTATAACACAAGCAAAGCCACAGGTACTGCAAGTGCAACCTACAGTAGGATTACAAGATCATTTACTCACTTACAGAAAGGACCCGCCTAAAGAAGTTTTCACAGAATAAGAAAAGTGGCGGACCACGTAAATTCAGATATAAAAATATAGACTACTTAACTTTATAACATTTATTTTATTTATTTATCTTTATTTTTTTTTTATTTTTTTTTACGTTACTCGCTAATAACATAGGTTCCCAACAGTGAAAGAATTTTTCAAATCGGTTTAGTTCTTTCGAACCCTATTCAATGCAAATAAACAAACAAACAATCAAATCTTTCCTCTTTATAACATTAGTATAGATAGAAAAAGTATAGAAATTAAATTAGAAATTACTTTTATGTGAAAATACGAGTATCAACAATATCGGCGTCTGTTAATTAGTGAAATTAATTAAGTCTTTCAAAACATTCTGTGTACAAATTCATATTACAAAAACATTTTTCACATTTCCCGTAGCACTTTTTCCATAAGGGGAAAATTCCACATTTTATTTAAGAATAAAATTGCTTCAATTTTTTATCAACTCTTGGGTATTCATTTTATTAAACAAAGACTCTGAAACTCCTTCGAGGTTTACATTTTTTCCACGAATTAAGCACATTGCTTTAATGCTCTGGATAAATTGACTAAAAGTATCTACCTTTAATTCCAATTATTTTAGAGGTAACCTCTTTCTGTTTCATAGCAATCTTATTAGCATAGCAACACATTACTTAACAAAATAATATGATGGTGGCAGGACTACAAAACTTTTTGTATCTTCTTTCTGTCTTCCTTCTGTTTGATATTAGTTTATAAGCCATAATTATATATTTAAATAAAGGGCAATTATGATTCCGACATCTTTTATTGTTCCTTGCTTCTTACAAAGTGTGTGTCCACAGACTATATTATATTAACTTACGTCTGTATTACGCTTAGATCTTTTAAACTACGCAATGGATTTGAATGTGGTTTTCACTAATGGAAAGAGCGTCAAAAAGTAAGGTTTTTATTTATAACTAGCTGGCGCCCGCGACTTCGTCCGCGTTGAAAAGGAAAAAGTAGCCTATCCTGTGTCCTGTATGTCTATATGTTTATCTACCAAGTTTCATGAAAATCAGTTAATTCGTTTAAGTTATGGAAGAACATACATACATACAGAAAAATTTTTAAAAATGGTCAATTTAGTTTCAGTATCATGTATAGAGCCTATAAACACGTTATCTCTGAAAACAAAGTAAATTACTCCATGACCGATCTTAACAGATTTATTATTAGTATTTATATGGAGAAAAAATCCGTGCTAATCCGGGAGCCTGATGTATAATTAATATCTTATGAGCCTACTTAAGATAACTAGTAGCTTAAGATTTGAATTTGAATTGAAGACCCTGAAATTTGGGTTATATGAGTTCGGAAACACAGAACCTTCTGTTTTGTATGTTCTTCACACTAAATCGTATAAAAAGAGTTTTCTTTGACAAGACAAGCCAGCAAAGAAAGTAGTTTTTCTTTTTCTCGTTACAAAATTGAAGGATTTAACTTTACAAACATTTTCCTTAGCAGCGTCAGCTGTGCTTGGAAGCACTCGCGCGGCGCAATTGTGAAGCGACTTGAGAACGACAGTTTTTTGTTTATGGAATTAGCTCTCACAAAACACTGGCTTGTGTTCGTTGTTCTGTGAGTTATAAGGAAGTGTTTTTTTTTTATTGGCGTTTACTCCTTAAGGTGGCGCTGGGAATTTGGGAGAATTTGTTGTCTCAACTTACTATAATGCTAATGATCTAAGACAGAATGCGAAGCAACACATTCGCGCATTTATTCAACTAGCGAAACATACGCCAACAATTCCAATATTTTAGAATAACCTTTATAGATGGTAACTATTGACATCCCAATTTTTAATGTACATTATAGCTAGGATGTTTTCATTGAAAAACATTATTGGCTTTCAGTCAACAATTACGAGAATTCAACCAACGAAAATGTGACAAATTCTGCAAATTTTAGAAATTAATTATACTAGATATAAAATAAATTTCAGTTTTTTGTTTCGATGCAAACCTTCATATTATGTCTCAGAAAAGTCATGTTTTTTCATTTATTACTACGACCAATAACTAATGAGTAATCGTGGAATTACGTAGTATGGAATTGGTAAGCCACTAATGTTGGAAAGTGGCCTCTTAAGAATCGATTTTCTTATATTAAGCCGGGGGTATGAAAATTTATGGGAGTAAAATCAAAATTGTCACACGTTATACGTAACGCGTTAGTTATAATTTTAGCGCCATCTACACAATATCTCTGAAACTAGAATATGCTACGTAATAATATATCCTGGCGAAAACTAGATGGCACTGGTAATCATTCGAACAGAGATGGCGCTGATATTAATTCGTTATGATATAATCGTTCGTAAGGAGTAAACTCCAGTCGTGCGTCTGAAAGGCACAATTTTTTTAATTTAATTTAATAATAAAATATAAATTTTCTATATAAGCTTGTAAGTATACATTTGCTACATATTATTATTACATTCTAAAGCAAAAAATCGACTTAACCGCCTGTCTGCATACCTACATTTAAGTGAATTGTTATTTTTGCATTAAAAACCTAATTTAATTAAACTAATATTATAATGTATATTCAATACATTTGAAATATTCTGACTTGAATAGCTGTTAAGTCGATATTTTTCATCGAAATAATAAATCTTTGCAATTCGCTGATATTTTTGTATTAAGGCTTTTTAATGAAAAAGTTATCTTAATTTTTAATTCAAGGATATCATCAATAGATACTAATAATGAATCTGTAAGGGTTGGTCATGGAGTAAGTTACTTTGTTTTCAGAGATATCGTGTTTATAGGCTCTATACATGATACTGAAACTAAATTGACCATTTTTAGAATTTTTTTCTGTATGTATGTTCCTTCATAACTCTAAAACGAATTAACTTATTTTCATGAAATTTGGTAGATAAACATTTAGACTATGGGACACAGGATAGGCTACTTTTTACTTTTTCAACGTGGACGAAGTCGCGGGCGCCAGCTAGTACATAATAGAATTCTGCTTGCAAAGATATATTGTTTCGATAGTGCACGTTCTCAGTCCAAAGTTTTGCATATCATAAGTATCTAAAATCAAGATTCATGAACATTATTTCACTTGAAATATAACAACTCTTAAAATAGAATTCAATGCTCCTACGAGCTCTGAAATGGTAAAAAGTTAAAGTACCCTATACTATAATTGCTGCAGAATCTTGCTCTGAAACGTAAGCACTACCTACACCTTCATTAGTTGAGTCTACGAGATATTTTCTCAATAGAAACTCAATAATACTTCAATAACATTATTTAATAAAATACATTAACAGAGATTTTTAAGAGAGATAGGCAATTATTTCGCTTCGTTGCGCTTCGCTCGCTCGCAATTAATCATATAATGAACATATACATACCCTAATGCAAACGCGATTGCGTTAATTTTTGATAATTGTGACTGAAAATTTCATTATTAATGTTATGAAAATTTTACCTACATTTTGTTACTACCTACACAGTCATGTATTATTTAGGTGACACTTATTAAATAAATTTTCGTATAGTAAAAAGAGAAAGAAAGAAAAAAGGAAGAAATATAAAATACTAGTGGGTGCCCGCGACTTCGTCTGCGACCAATTTTTTTTTTTACATACAAACCATTCCTGATTATCCCTCTATCCATAAGTGAAGACAGAATTAAAATCGGTGCAGCCGTTTAGGGGGAGTTCAGTGACATACACACGCACAGAAGAAATATATATATATAAAGATAGTTTATATTATTTTTAAATTATTTTTTAATTTTTAAATTAGTAAATAAATAATATAAACACTGAAATATTTTTATAAGAACACTAGCTAACCGCTCTCGGCTTAGCCCAGGAAAAAACTCAATTAGGTTACTACTTAATTCCGTAAAAAATTGTCTAACTGATGGTGAAAACCGCATCGAATCCCGTTGTGTGGTTTAGGAGGAGTTAGCGACCATATAAACAAATTATACTATGTAAATAAGACTTTGCTAAGTAAAAACTTGGCTTCGTTCAAATCGTCCGATACAATGTGACTGTGAGATCTATAATAATTAAGATCACGTAAAATGACGTAAAAGGTTAAAACGTTTATTAAAATTTGACAGGAAATGAAAGAACCGCGTGCACTCTGCCTTTGACATTTCAATATATAACCATCAGTGTCAATGACGTTGACCATATTTCATAAAACAAGGGATTCGGGCAAACAAAACTTTGTTCATAATACGAAGTATCATTCCACCCGTTTGTTCCCTCTATCCATCAACGTCGATGTTCCAAAAGTTGCTTTTAAAGCCTCTAATGAAGTTATCCGACAAAAACCGGACAGATCCTTTCGCATTTTCGTCACAGTATTTTAATACCAGTAACCAATCAAGTTCCTAAAGCAATTTAATTGCGATTTTCTGCAGTAACTTCTCTGACAGTCAATGTTTATATAACTACTAGCTGGTGCCCGCGACTTCGTCCGCGTTCTCTATAGCCTATAGCCTTCCTCGATAATTGGACTAGCCAACACAAAAAGAATTTTTCAATTCGAACTAGTAGTTTCTAAGATTAGCGCGTAAAACTAAACAAACAAACAAACTCTTCAGTTTTAGTTATATATTGGTATAGATTCATGGTTAATTAATTTATATATTTATTTATTTATACATTCACTCAACATTCAGAGCTCTTAATGCTCAATTTACATAAAAAAAAATAGGGCGTATTTTGACAGGCACAATTTGACTATCCCGCATCTAACTCAATATAATGTAACCGAGAATAATGAACAGTCTTCTACTATAGGTACTGCTATTTACATGACTGTGACCGGCTTCTTAAATTCGAAGGACTAACGCTTAGATGTCAAAATATTATTGATTTATTGATTATAGATTAACGCTTCTAAGTAGTATGCTCGTTGAAGATTCGCATATAATAACATTTATTATATTAATTATTACTGCTATTATATATTTTTTATGTTAAGGACTGGCTGCCGTCTACTAGATGGTAAGTGGTTACCGTCGTCTATAAAACAAGTAACACCACAGCTACTGCAAGTGCGCTGCCGACTATAGTGGAAATGAGAAAAAGGGATATTGGGATATAGAAATGGGCTCTGGTGTCCCTTACTCACCTCATCGAAACCGAGCCACTGACCTGTAATATATACACTGGACAGTCTGCTGTCAAATTATTTTTATGCCTATTTGAAGAACGCCATTTTGGCGCTGTAGACTATAGTGGCTATGGAGCGACAGTAATTTGAACTAAAATTCCGACATCCGACATTTTTATTCCATATTTTTATGCAATAAAAATACTCAAACGTCAAAATTAGTTCTAATTACTTCCGAGCGCGGCGTTTCAAACTGGTACACGAAATTATCTGTCATTTGTATGGGACAGCCTGTCCAGTAGTAGTTATATATATTACAGGTTATTTACAACAGCACACATACTGACTGTAAGCGGGTAGTTACTGACGCCAACGACTCGCTCACGGCTAAGCTGAGGAGTAAAATTAATTTGGTTTTATTACACTTAAAAATTATATAAGTAAGGGCCTCTTTCACCATCTGTCAAGTAGGCTAACCGTCATTTAAAGTCACCGGGGATGATGGTGCTGATATACCTTTGTTTGTACGGTACAAGTCCCAAACATTAAAAAGAAAATAATAAAAAACTTACTGATCGTAAAATCTGTCGCGTGAAAGAAGAGTTAGCGGCCATATTGGACTGACGCGGAAAACGATTTTATCAAATTATATGTAAAGAATTACTACTATAATATAAATATCAATCATCAATACTAATAATAAATCTGTAAGTGTAGGTATTGTATGTATGTATGTTCGTCCATAACTCTTAAACGAATTAACTGATTTTCATGAAACTTGGTAGTATAAACATTTTGTTTCACCTTATTCGATCGTATGTGACAGCCCACTGGAATCAGTTAGAAATTACATTTCAAAGAGATGCAATGCCAATGTGGAAAACAATCACTGGAGGCGAGATTTGCAATCGTATGAAGCTGCAAGGGATGAATTCTGTTTCGCGAATGTATACCCTACCTACTCTACTTTATTTTCTTTCTCTGTTTTCATTCGTTTCAGTTCAGTCGAGCGTCGCGCTTCACACTGTGCGTACGTCTGAGATTCCCTCGTGAGTTCGTTTTACGCTACGAACGATCGGTCAAAGTTAAACGACTACGGTATCTATTTGATTGGTTTTCCGTGATTGTGCCGTCAGCTGTTAATAATAATAATAGTTATTAGTTTTCGTAAAATGTAATTGTATTTTTAACTTTTATTGTGTTGTGATAAGTTAGGTTTTTGTGTTGTTTTGCGGATTGGAGTTCAAAAATTTTAGTCTTATCTAGTAAGTATTTATTCATTTTTCAACAAAAATCCTACAGCAATATAAAATTACAAACAATAGAGACAGCATTACTACTGACATAGGAACTTACAGGGTTTCTTTATGTAGGTAGGACTTAAAACGGGTATTTATTGTAGTACCTAAGTAAAAAATTAGGATCTGGGTAAGGAGTTAGTGACTGTTTGTGTTGGTGATAAAATAAATTAAAATTAAATTAAATTGTTTGACGTTACGGTGTATTTTCCTTTATTTTTAAAGGTGTCCGGTCCTTAAAAAAATATTTTTTTAATTTTAATTATTTATTTGTTTATTTTATTGTAGGGAAATTTACAGGTATAATTACATAGTAACACTGGTGGGTAAATAGCTTAAACCTAATAATTTTTTTTAAGGTAAACTTAATCAGATTTAAAGTATATTCGACTTAGGGCCTCTTTCTCCAACTACAAGTAACGTGTTGATTAGTTACTTTTAGAAATCATTTTCTGTTATATTGAATTATGCACTCAGTTTACTGCATCATTCGATAGCCGATTTTTTTATTATTATTTTCTATTTAATGTTTGGGACATTTACTGTACAAACAAAGGTATATCAGCTCCATTATCCCCGGTTACCGGTGACTTTAAATGACAGTTGGACCTACTTGACGTTTGAGAAAGAGGCGCTTAAGTAACATTTATATGTTACTAATGACCTGCTCCCGGCTTCGTACGTTTGTAATTTTTCTGTAATTTTTTTTTTTGCTTATATACACAAACCTTCCTGATATGAGTTGATATCAGGAATGTGAGTTGCTTTTCATGTCAAATTTCTGAAAACCGATTTCTTTCTATGTGTTAAAAATAAAGTTTCGAGTTTTCAACCTATTTTGTTTACAATGTCTTTACCTACGTCCCTACGTCAATAATTCAATAAGAGAACACAATACCGTAGGCACTGTAACCAGCGTTCCACCCTTCGTCGTAGGAGTAGGCAATAAATAAAAATGACATTGTATCTGAAGTGGTCTCGATTGTACATACACCATGTCTTTTGAAAAATTGAGGACAAAAATAATAATGATATTGTCTCATTATTTGATAATCGTTTAGCTAAGCGGTAGAAGCTCTGCCTGCTGTGTCAAAGGTCGCAGGTTCGCTTCCTCGCTTTAGAATTATTTTTTGCATTAATATGTCTATTTGAATTAGTCTGGGTGTTTTTTAGTATACTCTATGTATATAAATACATTTAAAGGAAGATGCACATGAGTATATTTATTAGTTGTCTGTAAAAGTTTGGCTTAGTTTTGTCATTCTCAAATCCCAATATATTTATATTTATTTACGTCATTTGTGTCAGATTTTTCAATTTTTCTCTTCATAAGAATCTTCTCGGACTTCAATGATGATTTGAAACAAAAAGTTTTAGCTGTTCTCAAGTTTTCTATTTACTATAATGTATATAATATATTCGTTTCTAAATAATAATAAATAACTACGCAGTCAATTTGTGAAATATTTAAAGAAATTGAAAAATATGTATATTTAAATTTAAAATTTTTGTGCTTATATTGTACCTACGCTGGCGAAAACTTAATTTATCTTAAATTCGGTTAAGATAAATTAAGCATTATAATTATAATTATAATTTCGTGTATAACATGATGATAACTTCTATTTAATACAACTATTATCATACACATGTTATAATCTTAGTAACTAAAGCTAAGGTAAAAACAACGCTAAAGTCTGTTTTTTAATCTCAGAGACAAAAATGACACATGCAAATGTCAAGTTTGCATATAATGATACCATGAAATGTATGTAATGCATGTCACATGTAATGTCATTTTTGTCTCTGAGATTAAAAAACAAACTTTAGGTTTAAAAAAACACCTAAATTTTATAATACTTTTAAAAAAATATTTAAAAAAATTCAAGTTCTAATAAAACTCCTTTTTAGACGATTTTAATAAACTTTGGAATTCAGTTCATTGTATTTCACTACAATTATGGTTACCCTACAACAAACACGATTTTTCCCATAATATGTATAAAGTCGAATGGAAGGCGTACAAATTGTCCTCATATTTTATTTTCTATTTTTTTTTTTTTGCGAAAACTTTGTAACCCTCGTGTGCTTTTCAAAATATTATTGAACATAAATTATTTTATATACTAGCTGGCGCCCGCGACTTCGTCCGCGTTGAAAAAGAAAAAAGTAGCCTATCTTGTGTCCTGTATGTCTAAATGTTTATCTACCAAGTTTCATGAAAATCAGTTAATTCGTTTAAGAGTTATGGAGGAACATACATAACTACATACAGAAAAAAAATTCTAAAAATGGTCAATTTAGTTTCAGTATGATGTATAGAGCCTATAAACACGATATCTCTGAAAACAAAGTAACTTACTCCATGACCAACAATTACAGATTTATTATTAGTATTGATTGATTGATTACATTGTATGGCTAAATATCAAATACCTTTTGGATAAGTCAATGAAGAGATAGATGTTTTAAATAATACGCAAGTTTAAATAACGAAGACAATATACCACGTAGGTAATCCATAACTACTAACTAATGTTATAAATGTAAAAGTAACTATGTTTGTTTGTGTGTCTGTTATCTCTTCAAATTTTGACCAGTGTCAAAATTAAGTGTCAAGTGTTATATTTTTATATATTTATTTAATTTTCAATGCGGACGAAGTCGCAGGCACCAGTTAGTACATAATATTATGTTGTTCTGTAAAAAGAATAATCTTTAAGTTTTACTAAGTTATAATTGTCAGCACTACACCTTTTTTTTTTTTTTTTTACAAGAGGAATCCATCATGGATACTCACCGGCCTGGGGACAGACCGGTGGGTTATGTCGGACTCCTGCCCCGAGATGGTATTGGGGAAGACCTACCGACTAAACCCCTTGGCGTCCTCCGCGTCCGCTATAAGGCGAAGTTGCGAGGTCGGACGAACACTCTTCCGCAACTTCACCGCGGGGGTCCGTAGCCGGACACTGCTCATTGGGACGGCGCACCCGAACTGCCAAAGTGCGCCGTGCCTCTCAGGATGAAGCGGGCGGTAGAGTCCCCATCTACCGCCCTAGTCCTGTCAGGGATCCAGGTGGCGAGCGTACGCCAGCCGCCTGCGTCCAGTTCGTCGGCGACGGAGCGGATGGGACAGGACGTCGTCCTCCCGTTCTCTCTCCGCCGCCTCCTTCTGCGAGATGACATCTTCGCAGAAGGATTGAGTCGCTCGCCAAGCGGCTCTGCTGCCGACCATAGCTTTTACTACGGCCGGCAGAGAGAAATCCAATCCAATGGTCGCAGCGAGCTCAGTTCGCTGCGCCGACCATCTAGGGCACTCCGCAAGAGTCAGCACTACACCTAGTATTACCTAATAATAAGTACTAAGTAGTACATAAGTAGTACTAGCTGTACCCACGAATTCGTACGCGCTGTAGTCCGTTTTTTTGAAAATCCAACAGGAACCTAACACTTTTTCAGGGTAAAAATACACTTAAAATTACCTTAGTACCTAGTTAGGTAATACTTAGTCACCTTGTATTATAAACTTTTCTTTGTATTATTATATTACTTACTAGAGACCGCTCCCTGCTTCGTCCGGCATACAATTTTTTATATTCACAACCTTGCTCGTTTATCCCTCTTTTATTAGTGAAAACATCAAAATGAAGTTACGGCCACATAGACATAAGCGGAAAGCGACCTTACGGAAAGTACGTAAAGATAATAGTGGGACGAACGATTAAAACATTTATTATTATTAAGGACAGCAGGCAGACGGTCAGCATTTAATTTATTTATGACTGCGGAATGCGGTACA
Organism: Synanthedon formicaeformis; assembly: GCA_945859745.1. NCBI lineage: Eukaryota > Metazoa > Arthropoda > Insecta > Lepidoptera > Sesiidae > Synanthedon > Synanthedon formicaeformis. The sequence continues at coordinate 2,057,143 of OX243975.1, forward strand.
TACTTTTTTTTAAATAATTTACTTAGTTACTTCCGTCAGAGCCGATAGTTAGGTCACGCATAACTAGTTATACTAAAAAACATTGACATAGTAGATCTAAAAAAAATAAAAATAGTTCAAAAATAAAATAGTTTAGGAAGAAAAATGAATAAAAATAAAATCTATAAATATACAAAAAAAAAATTTTAGTATACAAAACAAAAAAAAATTACTTAGGGCCTCTTTTACAAACTACATGTAAAGTGTTGATTAGTTACTTTTAGAATTCATTTTCTGTTATATTGAATTATGCACTCGGTTTACTGCATCATTCGATAGCCGAATTTTTATTATTATTTTCTATTTAATGTTTGGGACGTTTACCGTACAAACAAAGTCCATTATCCCCGGTTACCGGTGACTTTAAATGACAGTTTGGCCTACTTGACGTTTGTGAAAGAGGCGCTTAAAATTGTTATTCAGTAAAAAATAATTGAAATCAAAACCCTGTTAAAGTTAACTATACAACTAGAATACATTGTAAGTAGTTAGTTACCACTCGTATAATAAGGTTAGGCGCGCATAGCAACTGTGTTAAATACGTGTTTTCTTCAAAGAGATTTCCAACAACGCTGAGAGACAAGGGACTTTTAGAACCGTGAGGGATTTTACTTTCATCACGACGACGATGCGAACAGTTTTTCTCTCACTACGCACCAACAGTGAACGACCTCTCTAGGGTTATAGTTGTTTCTATTTAATTTCACTTTTCAATTTACTTTCGTATTAAGAGGGCATTAAGAGGCCACTTTCCAACTCGAGCGGCTTACCAATTCCATACTACGTAATTCCATGATTACTCATAGTTATTGGTCGTAGTATACATGAAAAATATGACTTTCCTGAGACATAATATGAAGGTTTGCATCGAAACAAAAAACTGAAATTTATTTTATATCTAGTATCTATAATAATTAATTTCTAAAATGTGCAGAATTTTTCACATTTTTCGCTGGTTGAATTCTCGTAATTGTTGACTGAAAGCCAATAATGTTTTTCAATGAAAACATCCTAGCTATAGTGTACATTAAAAATTGGGATGTCAATAGTTAGCATTTATAAAGGTTTTTCTAAAATATTGGAATTTCTGGCGTATGTTTCGCTAGTTGAATAAGTGCGCGAATGTGTTGCTTCGCATTCTGTCTTAGGTTATTAGCATTATAGTAAGTTGAGACAACAAATTCTCCCAAATACTCATTACTGAGTTCCCAGCGCCACCTTAAAGCATTGATTTTACCTATTATTTTAATAGAGACCAGCATAATGTACAGTCCGTTACATATAGTTATTAAACGATGTTAACAACATGACCTAGTAACAAAATGATCCATTTTTTTCAAAGTGACATTAAACCTGTTAACAAGGCCAATACTTAGCTTATTAACTTAACTTTAGAAAAAGCAGGAGCGTGTATTTCCATGCCCTTACAAAGTTGGGCAAAGTTAAAGTTTGCATATTGGTAATGTTTAAGAACTTTCTCCATATTTATTCGTGTAAAGAAAGTTTTCATTTATTAGTTTTGCAAAAATGAACAAGTAAATAAACTGTAACTGGTATGTTTACAGTAGCACTCGGTTTCCGCACATATGCTTCTTTTAAAATTCGTTATGTTGTTGTTGTAGATGTTCCCTCTAATAGTTAAGCTATAATTATATTATGTCGTTTACACATTAATTTATAAAAAAGCATTTATAAAATATTTATAAAAAAGCATTTATATAAGACATTTATAAAATAGCTTAGTACATACTATAATTGGTTTGAATATAATTATGTGCTATTATTTTTAATCTGATTTAGTTACAGCAAAATAGAACATTTATACTTACAATACAATATCTACATATACTGATATATAACTGAAATTTTTTTTTTAATCCGTTAAATTCTGTAACTTCCAGTTCATATTAAAATGTAACTATTAAGGGTGAACTTTAGTCTCAATTTTTTTTGTTGATATTTCCGATGTTTTAATGATATTCGAATCGGGATAAAGCCATATATCTATATATATACTTATGTTCACATATTCCACACAGCATATATTAAGCAACTAATAGGCTTGTATTATGGATACCTGGCAGTTGATACTAGAATACTAGGCATAGAATACTTTTTTTTTGTAAATATATACACATTATATACAAATATCCATGACAGTATATAATCACAAAATAATGCCACGAGTAATTATTTACTCACAAATTCACAAAATGTGATTATGTGATTTGTGTGATTATTTATGTGATTATTCACAAAATTTATTTTGGGACAAACGAGGCACATATCGCGATCTGATATTTAGCAGCTCTATGATAAGTATAACATAGAATAACACTGCTATATATTATTTTGTGTGACCAATAAATAAGCCAAAAAATAAATTATTGGTTTTAAAACGTAGTGAAACTCCTTCTTATTACATTTCACAAATGCTATCGTAAGCCGCACTTGTTATTCTCTTTCTTTCCTGGTACTAGAGTTTTACTAACTAACCTGGTGGCGTTCCAACTTTCTTCATTAGTAAAATACCTAGCGAATCAAAGTTTTAATCCAGGATAATTACGACGATTACACACTCTTAATACCGAGCGAGCCAGGTATAATCCCCCTGTCACACCCCCACCCCTGTCACGGCTGTCAATGCACGTTCACATAGATTAGATTTTAGTGCACAGACCACTATAGTTGTATGTGCAAATTTCATATGTTACAATGTGATTATTCACAAAATTTATTTTGGGACAAACGAGGCACATATCGTGATCTGATATTTAGCAGCTCAATGATAACTATAACATAGAATAACACTGCTACATATTATTTTGTGTGACCAATAAATAAGCCAATAAATAAATTATTGGTTTTAAAACGTAGTGAAACTCCTTCTTATTACATTTCACAAATGCTATCGTAAGCCGCACTTATTATTCTCTTTCTTTCCTGGTACTAGAGTTTTACTAACTAACCTGGTGGCGTTCCAACTTTCTTCATTAGTAAAATACCTAGCGAATCAAAGTTTTAATCCAGGATAATTACGACGATTACACACTCTTAATACCGAGCGAGCCAGGTATAATCCTACATAATTTGCAAGTTGCGACAACGTACAGCTAGTCTTATAGAGGGAATACGACTAACTTTAGCACCGTAATCATGATTAATTAGATATCATTTTGTTCCATTGCTGCTGTTATATGGAAGGCTTCTTGACTCTCCTCACTGAATTGGCAGCTAATCGAAAAATGTACCCATAACATGTTGCTAAAATGTAGACATATTTTTTTAAATGTAAAGGTCGCTTAGGTCATTCCGTCTTGGTTAGGTCCTACTTAGGTCCTACTTGAAGATGGTAGGTGACTACCGTCGCCAATTACCGATAAAGGAACGTTGTTAAATATTTACTCAAACGTATTTTGTTATCATCAGTTTTCTGAATTGCCTTCCATTATAAAAGCAAATTCGGAGACATATTTACGTTTATCAAAAAAATAGAAAATTCAATTGATGAGACACCTAGCAGTAGGCTATATGTCTCGGCTATAGAAAATTTTATAAATATAACAGATAAATAAAACAGTGGATTCACAGAAAATATTTATTATTGTTGCAAATAAAAAAAACGACGACACAATACAATTCTCACCAGAACCACATAAGTACAATATCTTCACACATTCCACTCAGCACCATTTAGTTTCACACTAAACAACTAATGTCTGTATTATGGATACCAGACAGTTGATATACTACATAGATTACTTTTTTTTGTTAAACATACATATTATAGATAGAAACATCCATGACTCAGGTACAAAGGTAAAATGTTAACACAAAAACATTTGCCCCTAGCGGGATTCGAACCCGCGACCGTTTGGTTAACAACTAGGGTTACTAGCCACTAGATCAAACGTGTCGCCATAACTATATTTTTTACATTTTGAATCAAACTACTACAACATGGAACCCGCGTGCCATACAAAACACTACGAATTTTATGGAACATTTAAAAGTGACATATGCCTAGAGCATGAACTGTCATTTAAAACAAAACAAATATAATTTAAACATAAGTACGTAATTTAAAGAAAATGTGACTTTACGTCAACCCATTAGAGTTTAAAATGAAATAGTAGAAGTTGATCGTTACTACCTTTTACCATTGACGCGTGAAGGCAAGAGTCCGCCATGATTCTGTCAAAGGCGTTCTTTTTATGTGCCGCTTTGGCATCTGTGACGCAAATTCCATTGTAGTATTTCGATGACATTTTGACATATCAATGAAAAATCAAATATACGTAGAATTACTATATTACTATATTAGGGCGGCTGATTACTATAGAAATATGTACATAACCTACAACAGAATATATCCAAGCAGACAATCTCAAGTCAAAATTTGTAACTACAAGTACAGTTGCCGTCGATTCTTCTTCATGTTTCGGGACAGACCGACAATGTAACATTATAACTAGAACGTGATCACAATGTATACGCGGGCATTAGCCAAACCCGTATTAATACTCCTTGTAGATTTATCGTCGAATCACGCTAAGAATGGAAAGAAAAAATTCACGAATCATTTCCTTTTAGAGAGAGCTTTGTTATACCTCATTCGGAATATTCTTTATTGCAATACAGGATTAATGTGTTTTCGTAAAGGTTTCCGATTGAATATCTGATTGTTTACGTGTTGAGTTACGAATTTTATTTATTTTTATTCGTTCTTTTCTTTTCTTTTTTTCATATTCATATACCATTTTCATATTATGAATATTCATATTTTTTATACCTAGATTTAGTTATAACAGCTTTAATACTTAGTACTGTAGAGAACAGTGAGCATATGTGGAAAAGTGTCCCTACTTGTAGGGATAAGTGGAAGGGGGATATAAAGTAGTTAGGGGTTGGTGGAACGAGCGGAAATATCTTCATAATTTTAGTATAGTAGGATAACCTATATCATATCAAAACTACAGCACATTTGCAACCTCTATGGCATTATTAGGCCACCTACCATCAAGTGGACGGTTTGTCTGCCTACCTCCTTTTATCATAAAAAATCCCACTTGTATACGGACTTAGTATACATACACACGTCCTTCGTGTACGCACCAATAATAAAAATTGTCGTACGTATTTGACACGAGCGTGACAAACCGCCGGAATAGAAATACAAACAGAAAAAATTTCACGGTTCGTTAGGCGTAAGAAAAGTATTCGTGACGGCGCGGCGTGAGGCGGTGTTAACTGAGACGTGGCAAGCACGAGGGCGAAACCAGCGGCTTAGAAATGGTGTAGGTTTTCAATGACTCTCAGAGAATTGGATGGAATTTTATATTTATTTATATACTAGCTGGCGCCCGCGACTTCGTCCGCGTTGAAAAAGAAAAAGTAGCCTATCCTGTGTCCCGTACGTCTAAATGTTTATCTACCATATTATAGTTTTTTAATACTAAACATAGTATGAGCTCCGAATCGCTTAGATCCAGGCTTCATTAATATTCAGTGATTTTATAATAGCCTTTCGAGAGGAGTTTAGTTTTAATGACACTTTTTTTATTTATTTATAAGGCTCTGATTTTATTTGAGGTAGTTTATTTTAAAACCGTACACCTTGACCCATAAAGAATTACTTATCTAGTAAGAATAAAAGAAAATTGTATATTTCTTTAAATAATATTGTAAATGGCGCAATATATCTGAAACTTCAGATATTCTAAAATATTCAAAAGAAGTGAGATTACTGATACACTTTTAGCTTTGTAATGTGTGTCATTTTGAAAATAAAACTAAAATCGATGGAAATGAGAGTTCACTTGGTGGTTTTTTTCTATCGAGAAAATTGCATTATATAATGTTTTCTGTCCGAGTCTTCACTTTCATATATAATGTATTATCTATTTTGAAAAAGTTTTTTAAATTGGACTTTGTTTACTTAGATAAAATTCAACTCTAGGATTGGCTATTTCTCTTTATACGTGCCCTTAAGAGAGCATTAATATAGCGAAAGAACAATTAATAGCTATAATAAGAGCACAGACGGGAGAGTTCGTAGGAAAAATTTATGAAACTTTGTCTTGTTCAGTACTAGATATTTATTAAATGTTTTTTATATAAGTAGTAGCGGTTACAATATGTTTTCTTGACGACCTATTGTTATTTTAAATAATACAAATTAATCTTTATGAAATACTATAGCTGGTGCCCGCGACTTCGTCTGCAAAATAACGCTTGACTTCTTATTGCTATAACACTGGTTATGCGTTAGCTTTTTTATTTTATTTTAGACTAGCTGGCGCCCGCGACTTCGTCCGCGTTGAAAAAGAAAAAGCAGCCTATCCTGTGTCCCGTAGGTCTAAATGTTTATCTACCAAGTTTCATGAAAATCAGTTAATTCGTTTAATGCCCGCTGTACACATGAGGCCAAGGTGTTGGGCCAACATGTGGGGCCAAAATGATGAAAATGATGCATCCCCAAAGTAGCTGTTTACACATTGGCTCTGATCATTCTGCATTAGCGCTTCGATAAAGATGGACGTAGAAGTTCTTGCAGCTGCGGCTATTTATTTATACAGTACAGTCGATATTATCAATATCGACGTCGATATATCGAGGAAAAAATACGATATATTGATATATATCGGTCAAGTTTAAAAAAAGAGACGCCAACGTGTGAACGCTGTTTGCGGAGCGCGCCAAGACCCTTTGATGTGTGCACTAAAAACCGACACTATTCGGTTTGCCTGCCAATGTTGGCGTCATGTGCGCACTAGACCAATTAAGCCAACATACCGCCAAGTATCTTTCTACACGTTGGCCCAACACCTTGGCCCCATGTGTACAGCGGGCTTAGGAGTTATGGAAGACATACATACATACAGAAAAAAATTCTAAAAATGGTCAATTTAGTTTCAGTATCATGTATAGAGCCTATAAACACGATATCTCTGAAAACAAAGTAACTTACTCCATGACCAACCCTTACAGATTTATTATTAGTATTGTTGATCCATTGGAAACATTAATTTTTTTCTGAATAAAAGGTACCCTATGTCCTTTCCTGTATCCCTGACAACGTGTGTGTAGGTATGCAAAATTTCATGATGATCGGTTGAGTAGGGCGTGAAAAGGTAACAAACAGACATAGTTATTTTCACATTTATAATATTACTATGGTAGTAATAAGTATGGAAAGTATGGATTAGTAAGATCTTACATTACAATGATTTTCTACCTATAAACTATTTATATAAGTATATAAAAGCTCTCATTTAATCGTAATCGAAAAATTTGAGTGGTTTACTGCACAGACAGATTATGAGCTCGGAGCAAGCTGCTGTGAGCAGATTGCAATTTCAGATATTGCTTTAATGCATTTTTAAACGAAAACACGGCTTTAGTGTCGGTAGAGGTTATAACAAGGTTTTTTTTATTAGTGATAAAAATGAAGTCAATAAAACCAAGGTGACCGTAAAGTGCTGGTCACGTATAGCCAGATTTATTTTTGTACATTAAATTATCTATTTAAGAAAATTATGTAATTTGAAAAAAAAAAAAAGTGTGTGTCGCACGACTGGAGTTTACTCCTTACGAACGATAAATAAGTAATTTAATAAATACGAATGAATAAATGAAACTTCAGAGATATTCTAGAATATTCGAAAATACAACGTAACGTGTGACTGACTATTTTGATTTTACTCCCATAAATTCTCATACCCCGGGCTTATATACGAAAAAAAATAAACTTCAATATGAATTAAAGTTTTTATTTTTATTATCTGAATTTTCTTATTTTAACTGATAATTTAATGAATTAAATGACATAATTAGCAGAGATAAGCGTTTGAAGTACGCAGATAAAAATTGCACTAGTTATTTATGTAGTTGTTTGAAACTTTATAACTAATAGTTAAGAGTTGAGAAGTGTTTGTTTGTAGTACGATAAATTATTGTTGTTCTCGCTATTACCAGTATGTTTATTACTGCGTGTACACTTTTCATCAGAATTTTTTAACAATCGAATTTTCGCAATAATCCTAGGTACTTTCAGGATCATTGCAAAAATCCAAACAGTTTTAGGTAAGTCGCGAATAAACGCTCAACTGTCATAACTGTCATAAGTTTTGACCGCTGATTGGCCGAAATGAACGTTACTTACTGACGGATGCGCTGATTGAACAACCACAACAGAGAAGCTATACATCGTTGACCAATCAGCCTTTCATTTTCTAATCGTCCTAAACAATTTGGGATTTTTGCAACGGTCCTGAAAGTACATCGGATGATTACAAAATTCGTTGTTAATTTCCTATTATCCGGTCCTATTATGCATGTATAAATTTGACGTGTGTCTGTGTATCTGTTCAATGGCGACATTACATTTTTTTTATATTTAATAAAAAGAGGGTTTGCTCTTGGCCAGCATCTAGCCATGGAGGAAATGGAGCGAGCTAACCCAGAAAATGCCTATTCACTGGAACTTTAAAAATATTTGGATTATGTATATGAGCTCATCATAGGTTAAGTATAAACATCGACACCAGAAAACATGATTTAACATGACCTATGCCACTTCAAAAACGACAAAGTTTTAAGAAACTAGAAAAAAATTGCGTTTATTTTTCACCAGCCAATGAATAAGTTCTTTTTCGTTAACAATTTGGAATTCGATGTTCCGCCCGGCCGGAACAACATTAGCATATTAATGAACATCGCGCTCCCTAGCACTGTTCCCGTAACTAACGCCTGTAATTACCTTTGTTCTGACTTGGCTACGTATCTCGGTACACTTTTTTTAAAAGTACATTTTTTGGATTCATTAACTGCGACTTTAATATTGTACGATAGGTTTTAAATGGAGTCTGGCTAGAAACTTTTTACATTTATATTTATCTTTCAGTTATTTGCATTATATTGTCATATGGCAATAGAATGGCACGCATATTTGAAATTCACGCGTTAACGCCTTCCGCTGTTAAGAGCGGCGAACGTAAATCTCACAACGAGTTCTATCCGAACACAATAATGCTTCTCCTTAATACTCCGATTATAGTCACAGCTGTTCATTTCTCACGTACGCGTAATGCACAGGTGCCACGCCCTGTAAAATGTTGTTAGGATTCACGACATTATGTTCACAACTTTATTTCAGACACTTGTCCATATAAGTGTCAGTTCACACCGAAACGCGATGCGACGCGAATATGCATCGCGGTGAACCACTTTTGCGTAGGCTTACCACAGCTTTACAATCCATACAGTTGGGCAACGCCTTTGATATCGGGCAACGCCTTTGATATCGGGCGACGCCGCCACTCGTGTAAGTACTTCGCTGTCACGCGTTAGGGTTGTCACAAAATGGAAAATCCGCCACCGCTTACTCAACTCACAGTTGTAATGCAAACTGTGCGAGTTCGCCGTGGCGGCCCGCGCCGCCCGCTTCCCCGCGCCAGCCCCCACCGTTGGTCTGTGCAAGTACATTTGTTGCCCAACTGTATGGATTGTAAAGCTGTGGGCTTACTTTTGAGACGCAGTAACTTGAAAGCAAAGCACTTTCGAACTTTGGGCCCATTGAGACTTGATCGGCGTAATAAGAACTATGAAAAAACAAAGTTTTATCAAACAAAGCCTGTGGGCAATTTCCTTTTATTTCATTCATGTAAATTGGCGCTTAGTGTTATCAACTAACTATACATAAACTGACCCCACCTATCACTCACTCTCTATATTACAATTAGCTTCAACAGCTTACTGCAGTATTGAACAAAAAAAATGTACTACTTAAAAAATAAATCAATTAATGTATTTTAATTTAACTAGCTAGTATAAAATATAATTTACCGTACAAATTGTAACGAGTTCAAACACTGGACTCTATTGAATAGTCCTCGGAACAATCGAATTAATTGGCCCACTCAATCTGTACAAATAAATGCGACGTTAGACTGTTCCCACCTCGCTCTGAAAAGGATACAACAGTTCAAGACAAATGGAGCATTGCCCCCTTAGAATTCATCTTGCTGGAATTCATTGTTAAATCACGTATCTACCTTTATTCTGACATTTAGTGTATTTTAGTGTTTCTATGTTCAAACAGGGTAAGAAAAGGTTCGTCACTTTAAAGTTGATATTTGCTTGCACCAGGGCAATTTCAGTTATGCCAAAATTTCATTTCAAACGTTAAATGCGCTTGACATTGTTTCTTGTGTGTTATTGATTTCATTGTTATTGTCATGTTGTTTTTAATACAATTTCTAAATTATCAGGACCTAATAACAACAGCAAAAAAATAACAAGTATAATATTATATTACTACGGATGTAAAAATGTTACTAACGTCTGATAATATTACCATGTATTTAATACTGATTTACATAAATTCTATCTTCCCGTGACTTTAAAAGACTTTTCTAATTGAGTCTTAATTTTTGTATTCTTGGTCTGTTTTGGTGTACCAATTTTTTTAAATAAGCTAAATCATTTCAAACCGTGCACTATAACAAGATACCTAAACGCTAAGTGTTATTATCATTTCGCTCCCATTCTTGCTGGGAACAAATTGACATTTCAACGTTTGATTGGGCTGTTCTAAACGTGTTCCTGTCGAGGATTGATGGGCTCAAATTGCCCGCAGATCTGATAAATGTGCACCGATTTTGTCCTGATTGACTAGCTTATATTTATCACAGACAATCTGTGAGCAGTACATAAACTGACATCTTAGTCAAAAATTATATTTATCACAGACACTTTGTGAGCAGAGTATAAACTGACATCTTCTTCTGAGTCATAAATTAGTTCTTGAATCTGAGGAGTGCACGAAAATTTGTTTACTTTTTTTTTCAAAATAATTTTACATAATAATAGCTATATCATAATATGTACAGTTTTTCGGATTAAGTATTAGAAATACTATTTTCAGCGCACTTGCAATCCCTGTGGCGTTACTTGTGTTAATATGTGACGGTGACCACCTTCCATCAAGTGGACCATCAGCGTGTCTGTCAACCTTTTGACCTTGTTGCTTGCATTAATAATGTAAACAAAAATATATACATATTCACAATTCGTTGTCAATTACTTTACGTAAAAACGTTTGTTACATACTCGTAGTTGTACATACATTTTTCATTACAACTTTTATGGAAGCACTTTTTATTTTTAATTAGCTTCTGTTTAATATAACGCTTTACATAAATCTTTATATATTCATACAATCTAGTAAAATATTTTTTCCGAGAAACTGGTATTATTTGTAAAGATAGTTCAATCATGAAGAGATACTTCACTGTCAACTCTCTGTACTGTGGTTACATTTGTTTCGATTGGTCCCTTTGATTCACTGATGGTTCTTTATTTATCCATTTGGGTTTTCGCTTTTTTTGTATTCGGACTTCAATACTATTTATCTTGCCAGTATTTGTTTGTTTTATAGTTTATAGGTTTAGAATTTCAATTAAATTTGACAATGCCTTTGTTTCCCAAACATTGACTGTTTCCTTGAAGGCAAATTAAGGCGATGGAGAAATATCTAATTTCATTTAATTGGGCTTAGACAACAGTTTAAAATCGTACAATTATTGTCTCAATTTGTAATGTTCTAGAATTCGAAGAGAGGTCGTCCTTCACCCATTTATTCTGTTTACCAGGCGAAAAGTATATTTTATTAATTGCTATCATTTTTTTTTAAATGGTGCAATAGTTCTGTTGTTACTGTTACGACTGAGTAGCTTCTACAGAGTTGAGTTCAGTACCTATGTAAGCCACTCAACGCTCTTATTTCCTGGCGAGAGTTCTTGAAAAAACTGCCAAATTACCACTCAAACTTGAATGAGATCTCAAGCCTATCGAAAATTTTCACAGTATCTTTCTTTAGTAGTATGTAAGCTATTTTCGCTTTTACAATATTCGTTTCGCTTTTAATCTTTTCCCTAACCCTTATAATTAATCTTGCTATGGCACTTGGAGCACCTATGGCATTGCTTGTAGGCAACGGTAGCCATTTACCATCAAGAGAACTTTTAGAATGACTGTCGACATTAACATAAAAAAACTACATTGACACACCTTGTCCTGAATTAATAATAATGTAAACAAAAAAAATATATTCCCAATTCGTTTTCAATTACTTTAAATCTAAAATTTCGTAGCGAAAAAAGTCGCTATTTAAAGGTAAGATATGCTAGCACATATTCCCATACAAACTTTATTGGTGTATAATTTTATATCCTCAAGAAATATGCATTTAATAAAACGATTTGGTGACGTCAACGACTAAAGCTATTACAACTCATCAAATATAACATTTAATAACAAATATAATAACAATCATGTTAAACTATCAGAAAGTTTTCTGTGATTTTTTAAAAGTTTGAGCTGAAAAATACAGCCCCAACTTAATGACTTTCTTATAACTTTGATATTTTTATTTAGGTAATATTTTAGGATAAATCTTGTATGAACTACAATTAATTTAATTTATCTTATTAGGGAAAACAAACAATTACATCATATATAGTAAACTAGCTAGTGTCCGCAACTTCGTCCGCGTTGAAAGAAAAAATATGTGAGTGGTATTTTTTATGGACATCGTTATCGCTGTGACGACGGTGACGTCTTTTATCTTTTTTTTATCTTTTTATCTTATTTATGTATTACTAGCTGGTGCCCGCGACTTCGTCCGCGTTGAACAATGAAAGGTACCCTATGTCCTTTCTGGTGTCCCAGACAACGTGTATGCAAAGTTTCATGTTGATCGGTTCAGTAGATTTTGCTTGAAAGCGTAACAAACAAACAAACTCACATTCACATTTATATATTAGTAAAGATGTCTTATTCTGATGTATAAGCTATATTACGAGTATTGCGTACATTCAGTAATTTTTGCGTGAAAGAGTAACAAACATCCATACAAACTTTCGCATTTACGGATTAGTACGGATTAGAAAAAAGAAAAAAACATACATAAACAAAGATAATAGTGCAATCAACAACAATTTCCACCAATTAGTAACCCAACTTTATACAGAGAGGATAATGGCTCATAAGACATTGTAATTTTGTTATGAGATATTTATACGCGTTTGATTTCTTAAGTTTCTTATTTATACTGTGACAAATTGTTCCGAATTTACTATTAAACCAATTACCTTCAAGAGTCTGTACAATTTATTAAGCTACGGATAAAGGTTTTACCTGGACACTGAAAAATATATAAAGCTGAAGAGTTTGTTTGTTTGTTTGGTTGTACGCGCTAAACTCAGGAACTACTGGTTCGAATTGAAAAAATCTTTTTCTGTTGGACAGTCCATTTATCAAGGAAGGCTATAACTACAGAGAACGCGAACGAAGTCGCGGGCACCAGCCAGTATTAATAATATACTTATTTATTTCTCTACTTCCCATGATTTTAAGTATTGATGTCATTATGATGTGTACCTATCTTGTCTTTTCCTAGCTTTCCCATCTTTTACCACTTTTCCCACTTTTTCTGCCAAGGTCATTAGCGCACTTGCAACGTCTAAGGTCTTGCTTGTGTTAATAAGCGACAGCATTAAATGTAATAATAATGATATAATAAATTATTATGATCTAACGGCAAGACTGGTCCACAAGTTCAAAGTCGCTCAGCAATCTATGGAGCGAGCTTTGCTCGGAGTTTCATCGACGAGCCCGCTGGACGAGTGGCAAGGGTGCTTGCCTAACGTCTCAGGGGCCCCGGGTTCGATTCCCGGCGGGGTCAACTTTGGAAATTTAAATGTAATTTTCAAAATTGACTCTGGTCTGGATTTGAAAAGTAGTGGCAGGGCACACTGCGTTTCGCAGTCATTTGGGCAGCCCGTCTGGCGGCAGTAACCACCTCCTTACAGAATACCACCGTGAAATAACAGCATATGACTGTGCTGTTGTGTTTCGGTGAGTGAGTAAGGGATGCCAGAGCCCATTACCCCATCCCTTATCCTTAATCCTTCTATGGTCGGCAGCGCACTTGTAGCACTTATGGCGTTATTTGTGTTATAGGCGACGGTAGCCACCTACCATCAAGTGGACCGTCAGCCTGTCTGTCGACCTTATCATGAAAAAAAAAAAGAAATTTTAAAATTCGCTGTTTACAAAACAGAGAGAACTAAAGTTGTCGACATATCCAAGAGAATAAGCAAGCTAGTGTGTCAGTGGGCCGGTGTCATCTGTCGCAGAGCGGATACTCGATGGTGTGACGAGTTCTTGAATGGAGACTACCAATTGGAAGACAAAACGTGGGATGCCCTGCGGCCTGAGAGACAGACGCCCTGAAAGGGAACGCAGGAAATGGCTCTATGCGAAGAGTAGAGGACCATGCATGGTAACGAGCCTTGAGAGACTCCTATATCCAATAGTGGAGAGACAAAGGCTGATGATGATTATGGTGATAATGATGGAGATGGTGATGATGATGATGATGTTGATGATGATGATGATGATCCTCCACTTCGCCCTTACCTACACGCTTGTGTCTCATTGTAATATTATTTGTATTTTATTTATCATTTAAATAGGATAATTTTATTTAAATCACAAATAACCATTGCTTTCATTGCTCGCACATACATTCACATAGCTTTCCGTTTTCCTGTGTTCAAATAGAATTCAAGTCACGTCTGAGGGATTTACTGCGGGTCCCATACCGACCCACTCAAATATTATAATGTACTGCACAGTCAGTTGTTACGATTTGTTTTGTTGAGTGATAAACATTTATTAAGGGAAACCGATTTATTGCACAGAAGAAGAAAAAAATCAATCATCGGACTAAGTAATCGGACTACTGATACCATTATTGTAGAAGGTTTTAGGGTTGATTCTTTTAACCTATAATGCAGTAAATCTAAAGTAATGTTTTGTTCGACTAGTCCCTTCACGTATTAGGCATCTCATATTCACTGAAATAAATTTTACTATCTCTATTTAGTTGCTTTATGTTTTTTTTTTCAACTATGATGTAACTAATTCTCATAATTATATCACATTATAATAAAATGAAATAATTAAATTAAATTCGGAATGCATAATTATAATTATTTAATAATATCACAATTCTCATACCCACCTTAATTATTATCTGTATTTGATTGAACTGATTTTTTTGGATGCCACAAAGATTTATTTTGTGGAAATTATTATTATATGTTTGTATAGTCGATAATTATTTGCCGATTTGAGATTGTACTTTTACAATCTCAAAATTCTAACTAATTGCCGATTTGTATTTTTTTTATAGGTATATATGAACAAACACAAAATATTATGACAGTGCTTAAACAAAACAGTACATACGGGACTCGTTGTAGCTAAAATTCTAAATAAATAAACAACACGACTACACCCCGGAGATAACCCTCAACGGCTAATCAATATGCAAATTGACCGTTGTATGGTTATACTGACTCACTCAGCCTCTGTCATGCATAATGTTTTCTAAATTGCACCCTGGACGCCTTGAAATTGATTGGAAAATATGAAACGTTAATTTCATGGTCAATACGCCATTTCGATTCCAAAGCCGTGTGAAAAACTGTTCCATTACTGCTGGATATGTAGCAAAAGTAAATAAATAAATAAATAAATAAAAGCAAAGATATAAATCGAAAGATGCGGCGTAATCTCCTCGCGCCATACTAAAAACACACCGAAAATTCTTAAATTCTTCTTAATTAATGAACTAATTACGACCATAATTCTGTGTACCATAGATTACCCACAACTTACAATGATAAGTTCGCGCATTTGGACATTTTCCACCTCCCCAAAACAACTTTCAAGCGCAGCGTCGTGAATACGCTTAAGGAGAAATAAATAGAACCACACACAAACGCACGCACACACACGCATGCACACACGCACACACACACACACACACACACACCCACACACACAAATTGATCATACCCTACCCCAGATCCCTTCCCCATTGTTTAGAATGAACAATTAGTATTCAATTTATACATAATTTTTAATTTCTACACAATGAAACCCTCTAATTGGCAATGTAAGTAGTAATAATGTGTCTATTGTATGTTATTTTGTTTTGCTGTTGGGTTTATGTTCAAAATAAATAAATAAATAAATAAATAAATGGGTTGGGCGCAGGCGCTCAACCCAACTACAGTTGCACGCCAGCTACAGTGAGTGGAGGTCGCTTGTTGAGAGCGTCGCTATCGTCACAGTCACGTTTGAAGTAAGGAATGTGTTGTCTGTGTTTAAAAGTGTGTTTAGACAAAGGTTGTATTTTATACTTTTGTCTTTAGTATAATGTATCTTGTATTTTGTAACACACTTTCGCTAGTAATGCCGCATCTCTCGATTTAAATCTTTGAATAAAAGTACAAATTTGCAGGATCTGAGTCGTTGCTCGTATTAGAGACAAGTAGAACATCTTCAGCCTCTCTGACGATCGTTACATCATCAGCCAGTGTCTCTCCATTGCTGGATGTAGGTCTCTCTCAAGGCTAGCCACTACGCATGATCTGTCTTTCGCATCCTAGCCACTTAGCTGAAGGGCGTCCTACGCTGCGCTTTCCAATTC
Source organism: Synanthedon formicaeformis (assembly GCA_945859745.1). Taxonomy (NCBI): domain Eukaryota; kingdom Metazoa; phylum Arthropoda; class Insecta; order Lepidoptera; family Sesiidae; genus Synanthedon; species Synanthedon formicaeformis. The sequence continues at coordinate 2,073,749 of OX243975.1, forward strand.
GTGGCCTCCACTCTAGAACTCTTTATTCTCTTTAATTCGAGGCTTCGTTTTGCTGGGATTGTCTGTTTCGACAGTTCACAAGTTTGTAGCATGCAAAAATAAACGATTGAAATGGATAATTTCAATAATTTTTTATTGAGTAATCAACTTTTAGTTGAATATTGAAACAATTTAAATTAAAAGACTGAAACGATTTCACAATTATTCCTGGGGAAATTTGCCATATTCAAGACTGGGTCCATATCTGAATCCACAAAATATTCGCATTGATTATCGCGGATGCGGAGGTCTAAGTCGATGCGGAAGTTCTGCATTTACGAATGCGGATGCGAATATCCGCAACAATCCTGCTCCTTTGTTCGCGGTGTGAACTCCAGTGTGAAAAGGTTAAGCGAAGCGAAATAAACTTAGCTTCGCTTCACTCCGCTTCAATGTTCACTTAAATAGGTAATCCACAGTGCGCCTAAAAGTTCCTTCTAAAAAAAATATGCAATTTTAAATTCCCCATCTTTTATGTAATTTGCAGTAAAATTTGTGTATATATTTGGGCCTTAATAAACCATTTTGTGGCGCTTTAGCGTTTCATGTCAAAAGCCCGAACCAGTGTGCGCTTACTGAAAGGAGAGGCAAATTAAAACGCTTTTCGCTGAGTTTGAGGCGAATAATATGCCGTATGTTCATACTTGGTAAATTACTTGAATAAAGTGCTTCATATAAAATAAACATTAAATACTGTGCCGAGCGCATTCATGAGGATGTAGGCGTTAGAGTATTGCGGGCAGTTTAATTTGACACGTATTTCACTATGAAAAGAACTAAAGAATTGACCTGTTTGGTGAAATTGTGGGTTTAGAATTTCCCATATGTTGTCGGAGAGAATATTCGCAGTAATTGAAATAAAAAAAAGTTTATATTTTTTAACATTTTTTTAATTTTAATTTTTTAAAATTAAAATTAATTAAAATTAAAATTAATTATGAAGGACATACTAAAATACTACTTTACTAAATTATAACATATCACTAACGAGAGTAGTAAATATTGTACAGCTCTCTGGCAACATGGGATAATGGGAAAGCCAGGTTTGACATCTTTTTTCGCCAAAGTTAGCTCCGAAGTTAAACCAAAAAAAGTTCAATGTATCGATAGTAAGCGATTGGCATTACCCCTCACAAATAACCTATTTCCTCTCTAAATTGTTTGAAAAGGTTGATCATTCGTGCCGAGGTTTCCAATTCGTCTTAAACAACTCCATTTACTTTGCGAGAAAGGTTGATCAATAAATTCTGAACACAATCTCTGTGCGCAACACTTACGTTAATGTTGTTATTATTTTTTAAAGCTTTTGTCTACGACTTTTTCCTCACTACTTGTTAAGTGTAGAAAAATATAAAAAATCAACGCATGACAAAATAAATTATCAATAATTTATTCAATCTTTGTCACAAAAAAATATAAATTATTATTATTATTTTTTATAAAAAATTTAGTACCTGGGTATTTAGTAAATTTAATACCCTTTCCTCTGGATGAAAGGTATCCTATGTTCTTTTCCCTATCCCTGACAACAAGAATGAAAAATTATCATTTATGACCGGTTTGGCGTACAACAAAAATTAAAAACAAATTAAAAATAATAATAATTAATAATTAAAATTAAAAAGCGTAACAAACAAAGAAAATTACTTTCGCATTTATATATAACTAGCTGCCGCCCGCGACTTCGTCCGCGTTGATAAAGAAAAAAAGTAGCCTATCCTGTGTCCTGTACGTCTATATGTATATCTACCAAGTTTCATGAAAATCAGGTGATTCGTTTAAGAGTTATGGAGGAACATACATACATACATACAGAAAAAAATTCTAAAAATCGTCAATTTAGTTTCAGTATCATGTATAGAGCCTATAAACACGATATTTCTGAAAACAAAGTAACTTACTCCATGACCAACCCTTACAGATTTATTATTAGTATTGATTAGTTGGGATGTGATAAAAAAGTAGACATTCTAATGAAAGATGGGAGTCGCCTGTAGCCGTAAACGGTTCACTATGCCGCTATTGATGACTACGCAAAATAGAAGAAAGAAAATCGAGCTCTTATTGTTACTTCACGATGGTCTTCTGATGGGATTACTGTTGTCAGTCAGTCCCAGTTTATGATTTCGTATATAGTGTCAGGAGTTTGGTCATCAATTTCCATGTTATAACAACATTATTGAATTTATACCAATGGAAACGCCATCACCACAACGTTATATAGTAGTACTACAGTTCAATTCATTCAATCTCCAATTATCACAAACCAAACGGTCAATATTGATTGATTTGAAATGAACACACAAATTGAATGAGCAAAGACAAAGCGACGGAATTACATTCGGCGAGATCAAAAGAGCCCAATCGTTTTAAAAAAAGGATGTATTCTTGATTTAAATGCTTTTGTACGATAGGATTTGTTTTGTCTACGGTGCTGTGAAAATAGCCAACCATGGAGAATAGAGGTAGAGGAGGATCTTAACTTAAACTGAAAAAGTGGCAAGCTAAAAGGATTAAATAGTGGTTCATAAATTGACCAGAATGGCGCTAGTGTAGCGTTGATGTTTGATATGATTGGTTGGTTGCGTAGTTCATGAAATAACCGTAAATAAAATGCTACTAGTGTGTCAAATCCCAATGCTAATACAGCACCGCCTGATTGAGCGTATTCGACGGAAATTTCTCATGTACCCTTATAATAATTGGGTCTCCTTACCTCTAAGTATTCTTCATGTAGCCAACTTTAAAAAATTCATTTTCAAATTGAACCTGCCGGTCATCCAACGGCTAGTCATCCAAAATTAGCCCAGTTAATGATTCCTCATGATAGTTTTGTTTACCGACTAGCTGGTTCCCGCGACTTCGTCCGCGTTGAAAAAAAAGTAGCCTATCCTGTGTCCTATACGTCTAAATGTTTATCTACTAAGTTTCATGAAAATCAGTTAATTCGTTTAAGTTATGGAGGAAAATACATAGTTACATACAGAAAAAAATTCTAAAAATCTAAATTCTAAAAAAAGCATTCGACCCAATAAGCCATTACTTGCTTTTTATGGATACGTATGTAATCATTTCGGGAGTTTTATATGTATATGCAGATCCCATTTTCTATGTGTTAGAGATTTACATACAACCGTTAGTCTAAGACGAAACGGCCCATGAATAAATTATGTGTAAATAAAGGTTTTTTCCATTCGTATGATAATGTTGTTCGATCTTTATGGTGTAGAACAGGAAAACAATGCTAATTCGACAATTTTCTGATACTGTCTCTGAACTTTTGAAACTTAAAAAAAGCTAATGATATAATTTTTTTTTCTATCAACTATTGCTCATTGTCTATATACCTACGTTGTAAAGAAAGTTCGCAGTTTTCATATTTTCTTGTATTTCACAACGATTTGTTTGCTGTTTGGTAAAGTGTATATATTCATTTGATAGAGCTCCTTTTGCTCTACAAAACTGTGTTTTTGGTTTTTTTGAATAATTTAATTTTTCATCATTTATCAGGCTCAGAAATGAACTATCCCGGAGGCAAAAATCAGCATTTTTGACACCTACTTTTCTTTGTTTTTCATCGAGGTCAAAAAGCTGCCGAAGATGCTCGGGACATATGCAACGTGTATGGAGAAGAAATCTTAGGCGTACTGCACAAAAATGGTTTGCGAAGTTAAAAAAAAATGCTTGCGGGCGATTTTTGGCGGAACGGTATCAACAAATTGGTCGAGAGGTATTAAGAATAAGAAAAACAGTTATTAAAAATGAATTATTTTTACAAATGTGAATTTTTTTTACCTATCATAAATATTGTATAATTTCAATAATGTCTTAACAGAACCGTTTTATAGTTTAGCTAATTAAATTATTGTTCTTTGCTAATTGTTTGCATACAAATATTTATTTTGTTCAGTACTTATCATTCTAAAATAAAAAAAAATATTTATTTCATTCCTATACCAACTTTAATATGCACTATATTTATATATACCCCAATTATTAGTTTGACTCAGCCGTCGTTGATTTTGGCACAAGTAAACTGAAGACGGGAGAAAATCCTTCGGCAGTCGCCTCTGGGGGCTCAAAGTAAACTTCATTAGCCCACCCGGAGCACATAAAAAAAAAACAGAACAAAGAGGTAATAAGTGGAACGGAATAGTGCAGCGTTCCAACTACTGACACCGTTTTCCGCCCTTTTCTCTGAGTTTTTTTTTATTTAGAGGAAGCGTCCATATCAGACGTGACTCGGCATTTGTTTTCTAGTTTTGTTATTTGTTGAAAATATTCATCTCGTGGCGAGTTGTGTTGTGATTTGTGCCTTAAATTTATTGTCCAATAGAAATATTAGTCTTGTGTTAATATCCATACAATCTCACAAAATTTTACATTTTATAAAAGTTTTGTAGGATTTTATATACCTATCTAGCTGAAACGGCGAAGTTCGTAGTGTGCTGAAACTTAAAACCCGTTGTTTACTTATCATTTTGAGAAATTCATCTTGATATTTAAAACAAAAAAGTATTTAATAAATCAACAACTAAGTTATAATATATTTACAAATTGTATATAATATTAAACTTCGGTCCCCTAGGTAGGGTCCCAAGCATGCTGGGTACATTACCTCATTACCCATTGCATTATCCAAAAATCCATACTTATTTAATTAATATTTAATAACACTTCGATTTTTCGATTATTACCTAGAACCTTGTAGAGTATAGGGATTGATTTTACCCTTAGGCATTAGTTAGCGGATCATCAGTTATTGATAAAACACATGTTAAATTTGCATTGGTGATTTCAGAGACCACAACATTGAAATAGGTAAGCTAATTATACGGAAAATAGCTTATTCATCATAATCATAATGGAGGCATTACCACATACTGTTCTATTATTTTGAATTAATTATTGTTTACAAAAATTGTATTTTATGGAATTGGTTTTTTATACGCAACATTCTCGTTGCGTATCAACTATCAGTAATAATAAAAATGATTATAAATATTTCATGTTTAGAACAGGCGGTATCTGGTAAAAATTTCATTATGTTTGCGTAAGAAAATATAACGAGAAATGTGTGATTTTTGTAAAACAAACATCACATTTTTCTTAATAAAAATTGAGCCAATGGTTTCATGCGAGCACATAGTGAAATTATAATTTCTTACGACTTGGGAGTTATTTCAGCAAAAACTATCATAGACTATCCAAATTACCCAACTCAAAACAGATGTCTGGGCTATAACTAACGACCCGCCCCTGGTATGGGTGCATATTTTTCTACTAATATACATAGGCCTTTGTCGTTTGTCGCTCTTTCCATTAGTGAAAACCATATCAAAACCTGGCGAAGATATAGATATATATAGGTAAAGATATAGACATAGACATACATAGACATAGACAGACATAGACATAGACATAGACATAGACATAGACATAGACATAGACATAGACATAGACATAGACATAGACATAGACATGGACATGGACATGGACATGGACATGGACATGGACATGGACACGGACACGGACACGGACACGGACACGGACACGGACACGGACACGGACACGGACACGGACACGGACATGGACACGGACACGGACATGGACATGGACATGGACATGGACATGGACATGGACATGGACATGGACATAGACATAGACATAGATAGATAGCTACAGATATCAACACTGAATTGTAAGAATTAAGCATTCAGCAGATTATACTATCTGACGATTGGATCTGTTGTTTGTGCAATAGATTTCCTTTCAATGCCTGCCCGCATCCCGTAATTTCCGACAGAGTTCAACTATGCATTAGGGCTTTGTATGTGCGAGCGAGAGAACCGCGTTTGTTTTTCACAGCATCAGAGCTATCTAATCTATCTAGACTGATCGACCATTAGAGGGGTATTTGCGAGGATCGTAACTTACGGGCCTTATTTGGGTTTGAAGTATAATTTATTGTCTTCAATTCCATCCGTAAAGGAGGAAAGGTTAAGCAATAAATTGGACGCAGCTGCGTTACGGACATAAGCTTGGAATTAGGTAACAAAAGAGCAGATTTGCGAGCGCTTCCTGCAATTTGTTATTGCGTTTCAGATTGGAGAAATCGTCTGCGTTTTAACATTTCAATCCGCGATTGCTCTTCATTAAATGAGTCCCGATGAACGGGATTTTATAGGTGCGGTTGAAAATTATTATAAGGTATTAAATCCTGTCGTCGTAAAAGGGTGTAATGTTCGGCGAAACCGCTTTTTAAAAGGTCGTACCAAATTTTATTTAGGTTCTTACATTTTCATGTGAAATTTAATAACTAATGCCTTAAATTTTGTAATAATGTATGATAATTTAAAATGTTCTTGGACGATATATTATTTTATCGTTTTAATGTATACGCGATTTTTTTATAAAATTTCTTTTCCGGTACTACTTCCATTTATACCTATTCTTTTTTCCACATTTTCTCTACTTCCCATAAGAAGCGTTTTTATTTCTCTTTAAACTGTCCGATAATCCTATTCAGCTGTCTCCACCACTTCCTGATAGAACTGTGTATGGATTTTTATAAATGGATTCAAGTAGATAAAATCTAAAAATACGATTGTGTTGCATCTATTCCTCATACAATTTCAAATTTAAAATAATTTATTTGCTGAATATGATTATTTTGGGATAATAGACTTCCTGAAATACTAGACATTCTGAGATACTGGACATTCTGACACTGGACATTCTCAACCTAAGCTGATTATACATTAGTTGTAAATTTTAATAGATAATGTTGTGGACATTATCTATTAAAATATATCGCCTTTCTCAGAATTGCATTCCGCGTAGAATGAACTATCGCTCATATTGTTCGAAGACTTCTATTTTTCGCAGAAAACCCACTTCTTGCCTAGACTTGGAGATCACATCCCGTATTGTTGGATTTCACAAGCCAGCCTTCAAGCCTGTTAGTTTCTTTTCTTAGGTCTTATAAGAAGCGTCGCAACCTATGAAGCTCGTAAAAATTACAGTTTAACAGAACAACCGCTCTTCTAGGGGGGGCAGCTGCCCTCCCTTGCCCGTACCTCGCTACGCCCATGCTTATATTATGCAATATTCTATATTATAATATTAGGAATACTGTTATCGCATTATGACAAATAGATGTATAGCTTGCAAAATTGGATACAGGAGATAATCTCTAAAATTATATGATTTCAAAAATTATTCTACCAATATTTGAATTGTCTTTCAGTGTAGACATGATCTAATTTTTAACTGAAGCGGGTGCGAGTGAAGCAGCGCGAAAAAGTTAGTTGTGTATAAATATAAATATTATAAAGTGTGAAGATTTGTATTTTTATATGTTTGTAATGAATAAAAAACTACTCGACCAATTTTGAAAATTTTTTCACCTATAGAGAACCACATTATTAGCAACATAGGCGTGTGCCTATGTTATAAGTTATAAAGTTACTATCGCGGTCAAGGGAGCAGTCCCACCGTAAGGAACAATTTCGTGTGCACATTTTGTATTTATCTTTGTTCCTACTTCAAATACCTACTCGTATTACGTTTTACGTTACTATGACAACCTCAATTCAACGTTAGACAAATTTGTATGAAAAGTGGGTCTGCTCCATTGACCGCGATAGTACGTGTGCGAAGTCTCGTGCAACAGCTAGTACTATATAAAGAAGCATCTGCTAAGAAAGGATTTTTTTACTCCGTGGGTGGATCGCTAATTGTGTATAAGACTGAGTTAGAGCAAAACTACAACAGAAGCGAACTACACCAGGACCAGGTATCTACGTTAAGAGGCCACTTTCCAACTCGAGCGGCGTACCAATTCCATACTACGTAATTCCATGATTACTCATTAGGTATTGGTCGTAGTGATACATGAAAAAATATGACTTCTGAGACATAATATGAAGGTTTGCATCGAAACAAAAAACTGAAATTTATTTTATATCTAGTATAATTAATTTCTAAAATGTGCAGAATTTGTCACATTTTCTCTGGTTGAGATCTCGTAATTTTTGACTGAAAGCCAATAATGTTTTCCAATGAAAACATCCTAGCTATAGTGTACATTAAAAATTTGGATGTCAATAGTTACCATTTATAAAGGTTTTTCTAAAATATTGGAATTGCTGGCGTATGTTTCGCTAGTTGAATAAGTGCGCGAATGTGTTGCTTCGCATTCTGTCTTAGGTTATTAGCATTATAGTAAGTTGAGACAACAAATTCTCCTAAATGCCTATAACTGAGTTCCCACGCTCGTCCAGCGCCACCTTAATAAAATTTTAGACACGAACCGAGTTATGCTTCATTTATAATTTAAAGACGGCAGTTCCATAATAGAGAGTCTCGCAGTGAATCCGACATCGTGCGAGTTTCCGCATAATTTCTGATGTAGATAGGATATTTTATTGTTATAGCTAATGTAACTTTAGAACTACATTCACTGAATGAACGACAGGATATAAGTTCTAAAGTATAACGTGTGCAGATTGAGCGTGAGGTTTCCATTGCAGGAAGACATTAGGAAACTTTGTCAATTTTGGAATTGAAATGAATAATCCTTACTATCAATAGTATTATAAATGTGAAAGTAACTCTGTCTGTCTGTTACCTTTTCAGGCCTCAACTACATAACCGAGGGCCTAGTGCGAGTTTTACTCTATCAAACTCGTCGAACGCGTAAATGTCAATTTGTATGGGAATGCAGCAGCGCCATCTGGTGGCTAACGTGTAGCGCTGCTTCATTCCCATACAAATTGACATTTAGGCGTTCGACGAGTTTGATAGAGTAAAACTCGCACTAGGCCCTCAGATCATTATTAAATTTTGACATAGGGTAACTTTCATTCAGAAAAAAGTACTGTTCCCGAGTGATCGTCTAAAATAAATTGAAAAACTAACACCTGGCCAAAATGTTATAGCAACAAGAGGTCAAGCATTACATTGATTATATATATTTTTGAAGTGAAAATTTTTTGGCGCGTTGGGGTCGTCGAATTGAAAAAAAAAAATCGTCATCGTCATATAATGTAAGCGTTGACAACTGCATGTGAAAGTAAACTTACTAGGTATGATAATAAGGATCAATATGGTTTACACCTCTAAACAATAAAATAGTTTCATATAAACATCAAATCTTTTTAATGAATTTATTATTGTCATTGTGTGTCAGCGTCATACATATATTTTCTCTTATATTTCTTGCGATCAATAATTGCAAAAAATTACCTAATTCGATAATGCTAAGAAACTTAAATATTTTACAATTATTTTTGTGATGCTACGTTTTCACTTCTTAATGAGTCCAACGACTGACATGTTTTTATAATATACTGAAAATGGTTTACATTTCATAAGTATGTATATTACCTATGCCGGCAGCAATAGGTTTTTGTTTTGGCGTAAAATATTCTCGAAAGCTATTCCTATCTGGTGGCTAATATAATTGTACTGATATATTATATTTTACCAGTGTAAGTAATTTAGACCGAAGTTAAGGGAATTTTGCATTTTAAATTTATCTAGCTACGAGTATATCAAAATTATGTGTTAATTTTGTTTCAGCTACTGTTAAATATTTAAAACCCTACGTCAGTTTAGGCATTTATTATAGTAAAATCCATTTGCATATTCCTATCATTTTAATTTAATTGAATCTTCAAATACAGGCTCGGATAGTCCCCTGGGTGACTTGAGTCCTCTACGTTACGGTTTGAACAAATTTTCGCAGTGATCCCGAGGGACGTCGACTGAACGGCCCTTGGAGATCTTTTCATTATGTGACAATCCATTATCTACTGTTGGAAGTTTTCAGAAAATTCTTTTGAGCAAATGCCTTTTCTCTGAATGAGAAGGTGGTTATATAATAATGAACTAAGCTTACTGCTTATTGAGAGTACGAAGATCGTTGTCTCGTATGTCTTCAGTGTCATCTTTGAGTCAGTGTCAACTTCTTCGACGTTGTTGTAAATTTACATCGAAATACTACAATGGAATTTGCGTCACAAATGCCAAAGCGGCTCATAAAAAGAACGCCTTTGACAGAATCATGGCGGACTCTTGCCTTCACGCGTCAATGGTAAAAGGTAGTAACGATCAACTTCTACAATTTCATTTTAAACTCTAATGGGTTGACGTAAAGTCACATTTTTCTTTAATTACGTACTTATTACTATGTTTGTTTTGTTTTAAATGACAGTTCATGCTCTACGCATATGTCACTTTTAAATGTTCCATAAAATTCGTAGTGTTTTGTATGGGACGCAGGTTCCATGTTGTAGTAGTTTGATGTAAATTTATCATTATTTACTAATCCTAAAACAAATTCTATATTCGAAAATCGGTGTAGGTCTGAAAATACTTTTAGCTTTCTAACCAACTTTTTCAAAAATACTTTATTTATAGTTTTTTCTATATTACTAATATAAGCAATACAATATTTTTTTTTCTAAAACACTTGAGAGCATTGGATTGCGTACAGTAGGCGTAATCTATACTAATATATAAAGCTGAAGAGTTTTTTTGTTTGTTTGATTGAAATGCTGGTTCGAATTGAAAAATTTGTGTTGATTAGTACATTTATCGAGGAAGGCTATAGGCTATAGAGAACGTGGACGAAGTCGCGGGCACCAGCTAGTCCGTTATATTTGCTGCCAGATCGTGTATAACAATATTTTCAAAATAAAAATTTATATAATTTCTATATTTTTACTTTATTATATTTTTATGTCATGGTCGACAGACAGGCTGACAGTCCATCGCCTATAACGCAACGTCACTAGTGTTGCAAGAGCGCTTAATTAAGGATAATAACCGATATGATTAAGGATAAGAGATTAGAGAGGTATAGAGTAATCGGCTCTGGCATCCCTTACTCACTTCTGAACTAATACTGACTGAATAATATTGAGTCTAGAATAATACTGAGCCCAATGGACTCAAAGGACACTGTCTTGTTACACGTGACATGTTAAAAATGTGTATTTTTAAAAATTTAAATAATTTTGTGGACTCACCATTATTACACGTGTTCGATATTGGAATTGTAGTTGTGGGGATATTTAGACATTTAAGTCTTATTACATTATGTAACAAAGTACCGTATCTTTCTTTTTGCTTCCATCTACAGTTTTGAATAATTTCCTTGTTACGTGCTTCATGCACAGCGTTGGACAGCGGAAATTTGATTTGCGCGCAAAAAGAAATTGGATCATTGTAGTCAGTCTCCTATTAACGAGGTAAATTACATTGTGTCGTTAACAGGTTAATCTTATTTAAAATTTTATCACCTCAATCTTCTAACTTACAAATTACCTATTTTAATTATTACTGTTTCATAAATATTATGGTTTATTTTGGTTGATTATATTTTAACAGTTTTGGATTCAACGAATGTTACGTCATTCGAATAGTCATAGTTCAGTATTTCTTTCTTAGTCTCAGGTGTAAGTAACTTAACATGCTCTAAATTTGAGACATGACTATGGTTAGTTTGATAGAAGAAGGCAATCTTCTGCGAAGAGAGAAATAGGTATTCCAAATTTATATTAGCCTAGGTTACTCGCTGATATAGCTTCCCAACAGGGAAAGAATTTTTCAAATCGGTCCAGTACAACAAACAAACAAACAAACAAACAAATCTTTCCTCTTTATAATATTAGTATAGACTAGCTGCAGGGCCCGCGACTTGTTATATTTCGTTTCTTGAAAATTCCTCGAGAACCTAATATTTTTCCAGGATGAAAAGTATCCTATATATTAATCCAGATAACAAACTATCTGTGTGATGAATTTCATTTAAATCCCATAAGTTGTTTTTGCGTGATTTATTAACAAACATACAAACTTTTGCATTTATAATATTAGTAGTATAAACTTATATTACAGAGGAAACAGTAATTAACAATACCAATAAAGATGTAATAGAGGCAAAGCGTTCGCGATAACACTAAGTATCGAACACAAAACTAGAGCCTGTTTAAAATTCAAGGTTTTATCTTAACATACACCGTGAACTTTTGGAGCAAACTCGTACACGAATCTAAGTGTGTATCAAAGCGCCATCAAAAGCGAATTTCGCCGTGCTACGAGTGTAGGAACGTGATATGAAATCAAATTACGATTAATGTTCCCGCAGACGGGCGTTTTTAAACGAATTTTAGAGATAACCAAAAACATAAATGTGAAATAGCGCTGGTATGCATGAATGTCGACGTAATTAAAAATTCGCTCAAATTGAAACTAAGTATGCCAAAAATCATAAGTCTTTGATATTTTATCGTGTACAGAGATGCAAAGTCGATTTCGCTCCAATATTCCAGAAAAAGAAGAAGCCTCATTTGAGACAACGCTCTAGCAAGACTAAATCACAAATACAGACTCATTTTAGGTGAACCGATGACAACAGAGTGAACACTCGGTTGATTTTCGTAAATATCGACTTATTTAGAGTTCGCTTGCAATTTTCATTGAAAAGTTTTTAAAAAATTTTTAAGAATTCAACATATTTAGTAAAAGGCCATTGTTTTTATAGTCATTGAGGTATAATAGTGTTATTTGCACTACGGAAAAAATTAAGTCTACACTTTTCACTCATTAGATTATAAGGAAAAACAATTGTACCAACGTTTGTAATTTTGCTATTTGTAAATAAAAAATATATGTAACATTTAATGATAATATATATCAATCAATACTAATAATAAATCTGTAAAGGTCGGTCATGGAGTAAGTTACTTTGTTTTCAGAGATATACATGATACTGAAACTAAATTGACCATTTTTAGAATTTTTTTCTGTATGTATGTATGTATGTTCCTCCATAACTCTTAAACGAATTAACTGATTTTCATGAAACTTGGTAGATAAACATATAGACGTACAGGACACAGGATAGGCTACTTTTTCTTTTTCAACGCAGACGAAGTCGCGGGCGCCTACTAGTATTTAATAATTCCTTTAAGTATTACCTACAAACATAATGCAACATATGTTTTAGCAGATACATAGCAGATATTTAACGGAGCGTATAAAAACCGCTGCGTTATAAACGCTCGTCCGTAACGTCCATCGCATCGCTGTTCCCATTCCATTTGCTCAAGCCGTGAACATTAGCTCCAATTCATTCCATTATCATTCGATACTCGTTACCCGAAACTGCGGGCTTTTAAACTGTTTACCCTGCCAAATTGAAATCGCAGAGGTATCTTCAGGGAGATCTGACGTTTGTTTTAAACGTCCCTTTGTGATTTACAAGAATTAAAGGACTTATCTTACAAGCGTTTACTTTAAATGACTGTTGTTTAAATTTTGTTAAAGCTATAATTAAAACTTATAAATTAGGTAATTAGGTAATTATAAACTAGGTATCTCCCGACTTTCTATTGACATTCTATTTTATATCTGCTGAAAGTTGCTGAGGAGTTGGGTGTGCCGCAGACTACTTGACGCTGCAACACCAGTTAAAGGTTACCATGTCGATCGAACCTGTTAAAGTTAATGAATACCTTCGTTAATTAGGAAATAGGCTGATGAACGCCTGAATATTAATCTTCATAAGTACTTCAAAGATAGCTTTAATTTTTGAATTTAATTCAAAAATTAATTTTAATTTAGTTTTTTTGAAAAGTTTGAAGCAACTTGATTTAAATATACTTCGAAATTATTTGGCTTAAAATACATGGATGTTAAGGCCAAGACAACCCGATGTATTTTAATAAATTTAAATTAAATTCCAAAACAGAAAATGACAATTTTTATTTAATGTCGAGACTGAATTTTGCACAGTAAAAAATGAACCTTATTACAAGACTATAAAACACAAAGACGCAAAGCTGAAAATCTAATTTATAACCATCACTTAACAAACACAGGTCGTACCCAATAAAAGTTTTTAATAAAAGCTCGAGGTTTGTAACCGACTCAATTTCTTCAAGGCCTAACTTTATAACGAGTTTCATGACTCAATGCCAAAGAGTCTGTTCCAAACGAAATCTCGCCCGGACACCTGCTTGAATACAAAACAAGCTCCCTCTAACATTGGATTTAAGTTTATTTTTCGCAATCTCAATCAAAATTATGCGGCACATTAAAATGTCCACGGTTTAATTTATTTCTGTTCTTCATACTTGAGTTTAATTTATAATTGAGTTATCAACAAGCTATAATTAAAATTGTGAACTGACCCCCCCGACTTTCTGTTGAGCCCAAACACGGTACATATATATATTTGCTGTAAACTACTGAGAAGTTAGGTCATCAGACCCTACTTGATGCATCATCAGATCAAGGTTACCGTATTATACAAATACAACCGAAGTAACAGTCAATGACTTCTATATTCCTTCGTAAGGACAAGGCTAACGCTCCTAGTACGTGGCACCGATGCGCCGGTGTCAAAATCGGAAATTGGCACCAATGACGGGTGTTCATTCTGTGCGTAGAAAGATACGAAAATGCCTACTTACCAATGAGAACAATAATAATTTATGTCCAACGAACCAATGAGAACACTTTACAATAACAGAATACGCCAATCAATACTAATAATAAATCTGTAAAGGTTGGTCATGGAGTAAGTTACTTTGTTTTCAGAGATATCGTGTTTATAGGCTCTATACATGATACTGAAACTAAATTGACCATTTTTAAAAAAAAATTCTGTATGTAAGTATGTATGTTCCTCCATAACTCTTAAACGAATCAACTGATTTTCATTTAAAATTTAGTAGATAAACATTTAAACGTACGGGACACAGGATAGGCTACTTTTTCTTTTTCAACGCGTACGAAGTCGCGGGCGCCAGCTAGTAAGAAATAAAAATACGTATTAAGATGGCAATGAAAACAAATTATTTTTGCAAATTAGAGGACCATTTTTTTGTCACTAGTAGTATGGTAAGGGCGCATCCTGTCTTGTTTAACATATCACTGGTAACAGTATACCAAACACATCAATAGAACATGTCGAAGTTAGTGGAATCCTTTCGTTTACTAGTAAATAGGCTGATGGTCTTCAAACGCCCGAAGAGACCTTCATAAATTATTGCTAGAAATAAATAAAATATATAAGTTATTTTCTAATTCACGCTGTACTGCTGTTTTCCAAATTCACTCTTTGTTATAACTTTGTTAAATAAAGTAATATATTACTTTATTTATTTAAACATGTGTTTAGTAGGTAAATAAATTTACTCAATTTAAAATTTTTGTTTCAGGAATCGAAACAAGAAGATCACCAGTATTTCAAGCAATGACGATTTTCAGTTATCTTTTATTCTATAATCAGTGTGAATACGCATTATTCAAAACATGTTAATAAGAAAATATCTAATCAATTTTTTTAATAAATTGAAAATGACATAAAGAAAACAAACAATAATTTAAACATTTGTGATAATTTAATTATTTTCGTTACCAGTGTTAACTTTTGTTACAACGATTGAAACATGAAGAAAATAAAATGAGCTATGTGTATGTGTTTTTAAAGTGGTATTCAAAACGGTCAAAACGGTAACTAAATCAAAATGGCACAGATGTTGCAATTCTTCATCGTTAGCATCGTTTTACACACAATTGGTAAGTGGTAGCATTAGTTTAATTATTATGTAGTCAATATATTAGTTATACATACATTGATACGTACTGTAGTACCTGTCCAATAGTGGGATGTCTCACAGGCTCGTACGCACGTCTACTCTCGCCCGTAGCTCTCATATATCTGACATGACGTGGACGATCGTGACCGAGACAGTGCTTGTCTACTGATCTGTAATAAAGAACTGGATAGGCCGCTGTCAAATTATTTTTATGTCTATTTGAAAATCGCCATTTTGGCGCTGTAGGCTATGGAGTGTAAGTACATGGTAGTGATGTTCGCATGATAGGGACATTTCTTCATGTTTCAAAACACAAGCGGGCACAAATAAACTTAAACAGTCCCTAAGACATCAACAAATAGAATAAAATGTGAATAAAACAGACACTATTATACTTATCTATGGATTAAAAATAAGAGTTAACTTTTTTTTACTTACTTACTTTACTTTTTGTAATAAAAAAATTACATTTAAATAATAAAAAACTAAAATATTTGCTTCTGGATGACTATTACAATTGAGTATAAAATAGTGTATGTTATTATTGTTTTATCCATAATTAAATTAAACGAGACACGTTAGATTTTATTGTTATTGCAATAATAATACATATTTTCATTGAATGGGCTTGTTTGTTTTCAGTAAAAGCATATTACACGAATAGATATAATAATAAATCGCTTAAGAAAATAACATGGGATTAGGAAAGTGGTCGAATCAATCCAACGAAAGCTGAACTCGATCCATGAATTATGTAACCCAATATCAATATTGATAACCAATAGATAGAAAACGGTTTTATTGACTACTGCTACTTGTTTTTTTTTTGGAGTGGAAAACTTCTTTAGGCGCTTTGGGCACCCCGTCTGGCTTACAGAAGACCATTGTGTAATAAAAGCATATTTGTGTTTCGGTGAGTGAGTAAGAGATGCCAGAGCCCATTGAAACCCATTTCAACCCCCAGTGAACCGTCAACCTGTCTGTCGACCTTAATATAAACATAAAAAAGTCGAGTTAATGAACACTCAAAACATCTTCGGATGTCCTCAAGAACAGCTCCGATTTTGATTATTTTGGTTTAATTTTTATTTATTACTAGCTGGCGCCCGCGACTTCGTCCGCGTTGAAAAAGAAAAAGTAGCCTATCTTGTGTCCCGTACGTCTAAGTTTTTATCTACCAAGTTTCATGAAAATCAGTTAATTCGTTTAAGAGTTATGGAGGAACATACATACAATAATACACATACATACATACATACATACATACATACAGAAAAAAATTTGTAAAAATCGTCAATTTAGTTTCAGTATCATGTATAGAGCCTATAAACACGATATCTCCGAAAACAAAGTGGATTACTCCATGACCGACCCTTACAGATTTATTATTAGCATTGATATTTAAAATCAAAAACAAATTTGAACGGGGAAATGTACTCTGGGGGTTGCTCTGGTAGTTGCCAAGCCTTCTCGTGAAATGGCTTCAAATTAACATCATCAAAATCGCAGCTGTTCTTGAGGACTTCCAAGGAAATGGTTTCATTGACTCGACTATGTGGAGAATTTTGTAGGAGATAAAAAACTGAATTCGCTTGGTGACGTCAGCGTCATCAAAGAAATATAATTCTTCAACTTCAATGGCACTGTAATTAATGTTCTAGGACTTTCGTGATGATCGCTTGAGTAGTCAAAGCGTGAAAAGGTAACAGGTAGACAGACGGACAGACAGTTACTTTCACATTTATAATATTATTACTTTCACATTTATAATATTAAGGGCCTCTTTCACCAACTACAAGTAAAGTGTTGATTAGTTACTTTTAGAAATAATTTATGTTTTATTAAATCATGCACTCGGTTTACTGCATCCTTCGATAGGCGATTTTTTTTTAATTATTTCCTTTTCAATGTTTGGGACTTTTAACGTACAAAGGTATCATTAAAGGTATCAGCTCCATTATCCCCTGTGACCGGTGACTTTAAATGACGGTTAGCCTACTTGACAGATGGTGAAAGAGGCCCTAAGTATCATATGGAATATAAGATTGGAAAAATTGGATGGATGACAAAGTATGGATTAATATTGATATGGATGGTATATGGATATAATAAAATAGTGTATGGAATATGGACGTAGTGATTGTATGCGTCGTCGTAAATGTTGTGTTTATTTAGTCTAAAGAACACATGAGTCGGGCAATTCCTTTTTCTCTTTTTATTGCTACTTAGATAATAAAGCACTTAATCCGAAGGGTCTACTGTTTGCGTAATAAATTTCTGAAAGCGGCTTTCTCTATAATCACAGAACGGAATAAACAGGAAGACTTTGCCGGAATGTTCGAAGCAAGTAAATGCTTGCTTATTTTAATTAATAAACAAATACTTTTTATACATATTTTCATGCCAATTTATTAAATTGGCTTAGGGCTTTCACTTTTTCACGAACTAAAAGTAAAGTGTTGATTAGTTACTTTTAGAAATCATTTTCTGTTATATTGAATTATTCACTCGGTTTACTGCATCATTTGATAGCCGATTTTTTTTTAATATTTTCTATTTAATGTTTGGGACGTTTATCGTACAAACAAAGGTATATCAGCTAAATTATTCCCGGTGACAGGTGACTTTAAGTGACGGTTTAGCCTACTTGTCGTTCGTGAAATAGGCGCTTAATGTTATAACCCGTTTTACCTTATTGAACGTAAGTACTAACTGAAGCAAATCATTACAAAATACATTTTAGCAATCAGGTATTTTTTTAGTTTAGTTTAAAGTTTCCAAAACGTTATAATATTTACACAGTTTTAGAAAAATCCTACTAATTCTGAGCATGCATAAAATATTATGTTTGTTGTTTTTGTTAGGTACTCTTTCACGTAAAATCTTCTGAACGAATTTGGATTTAATTGTGGGTTCAGTATAATTTATTACTTGGATTAACATATAGGATACTTTTTGTACTGGAAAAATATTAGGTTCCCGAGGCTCATAATATATTACTCATATATTTTCTCTTTGAACGCGGACAAAGACGCGGGCACCAACTAGTAAACAAATAAAATAAACAACATAATTATCTCAGACAGGGGCAATACCTACTGTTTGTTATTGACATTGCGTCTATATAAAAGGTCTACTTAATCTACCTACATAATGTGATTATCATGTTTGTGAGTGGTTTTATTAGTCTGTTTATCGAAGGAAAATAAACCTGAGCTTTTACATGATTGATGTGTTATTAGTTTATTTATTAATAACATTAATTGCATACAGTTAGAGTAAACTTTGTGAGAAAATAAAACCAGAATCAAAATAGACTAGCGACCCGCCTCCGCTTCGCACGAATGCTTTTTTTTCTGCAAATTGTGTTCACAAACCTTCCTCATTGATTTCTCTTTGAATTATATTGAAAACCATATCAAAATCCATTGAGTGGTTTACTTCTAGCATTTCTAGTGGAATACTTCTAGTATTCAACGGAAACAGATGACGGATTTATAATATGTAGAGTATCTACGACACATTTTAATGAAAGAAATCGGTACTATGAGTCAACCTTAACATATACTTGAGATATATGGTAGAGATATGCAATTACGCAGTTTTTGTTCAGGATTTTAGAAGAACTGCAATTCTCTAGTACAGCATTATTATTAACTAGCTGGCGCCCGCGACTTCGTCCGCGTTGAAAAAGAAAAAGTAGCCTATCCTGTGTCCTGTACGTCTAAATGTTTATCTACCATGTTTCATGAAAATCAGTTAATTCGTTTAAGAGTTATATAGGAACAAACATACATACAGAAAAAAATGGTCAATTTAGTTTCAGTATAATGTATAGAGCCTATAAACACGATATCTCTGAAAAGAAAGTAACTTACTCCATGACCAACCCTTAGGTACAGATTTATTATTAGTACTGATGTATCTCTTAAGGTTTCGCCTACGTCTACGTCATATATTTGTTCGTATAGTGTACCTATAGTATGTTTGTATAAAATATGTTGTAATATGTTTGTGTAGAGAGTAACAAACGGTGCTGGCTGAAAATGAGCGCTGCAGGTGCTTGTCTAGCATCTCAGCACAATGCTGAGCCAGTATCTGATTCACTGCCGCGAGAACACACACATCTTTCACCTGTTTTTTTTAAATTTCTCTCTTATGGTTTTTGTATTATGTTTTGTGTCTTTGTCTTTGTGTTCCGTGCAGTGAATAAAATTCTTTCTTTCTTATTTTCTACTTGCATGAAAATATCTCTCTGATCGTAAGAATCGCAAATCAGTTCCTCGGTTTAGAAGGAATTAGCAGATATAAAGACAGACAGACGCGTAAAACGACGTTTATACTACGCAGAGATTGGTTAGGAAATAAATGGAAGTTAATATTCCAACTCTCTAAGGTAACGAATGAAAATGTTGAAAAAAATACGGCAAATCTGTTTCGGTTGCCATCGGAAACCGCAGAGAAACGGGCAGCGAATTTCGATGGAGATTTTATCGCAAACTGTTACGAATTTACCGCGGTGTTTTCCTTAATGGACTCATAATGTCTTCGTTAATCTGATTACGCCGGGCGAGAAGTCAAAGGACGTCCGACTTTATATGGGCACTAACTTACCTCTGAATTACGTTTTTCTTCACGTTAAAATGTTATTACTGAACTGAAATAACTGAAGAGGAAATATTTTGTACTCACACTAAGCAAATATATATGTTTATTTCTTTCTTTCGTTGCTTGTGTAAGTAATTTATATTAGTAAATTGTTAAACTCATCCGCAGAATGTCAGCGGCGTGAGAATATCTAACTATACTTATATGCTAATATTATAGAAGAGAAGATTTGTATGTTGAAAGATTGTTATGTTTGAGTTTATAATGAATAAACTCAAAAACGACTTGACCGATTTTAAAAATTTTTTCACCTACATATAGAAAGCTGCGATAGGCTTTATAAAGTCAACGGGCGAAGTCGCGTGCTTCGCTGGTCAACCTATAAATTGTATAATAATTGTGCCAAATAAAACATTTTCTTTCTATATTTATTTGTTTTTTTTTAGGCGACTATAGCCACCACCAGTACTTTATCTAGTACCTACTTTCATCCAAAAGAAGGTGAAATAAAGAAAAAGTCCTACCAATAATAACTATAAATGAGAAAGTTTGCGAGGATGGAAAGATGTGTGCATGTTTGTTACTCTTTCACGCCAAAACGGTATAATCGATTTGGATGAAACAATGGCACACATATAGTTTATTACTTGGCTTAACATATAGGATTGCCTTTATACTGAAAAAATGTTAGGTTCTCTAGGTATGGTCTAAAATTTAAAAAAAAAAATACGCCACTGTCACCCATGGCTACGCGTAACATTACTCATAGATACATTTTCTTATTCAAAGCGGACGAAATCGCGGGCACCAGCTATTTAAAAACACGGAGACATGATTTTGAAAATAACCCATCAGGTTAAAATAAGAACATATTAAATTATTTCAATATCCTTAAACTTGGCAACTTTTTAAACCATATACATTCTCAATTTATTATAAGAATCAAGGCATTATTCAAGATAGCGTTTAAACCATTTATCATTGCGACTGTATGCATAATACAAGTAATACCATTCTTATTTTTGTCGTATTTCCAGTGCTGCTACTTATCAAACACTGGAAATACGTCGATAAATATTTTTACTAGTAGAAAAAATCTGTTTATTCTTATTGTCTTACTAGCTGGCGCCCGCGACTTCGTACGCGTTAAAAAAGAAAAAAAGTAGCCTATCCTGTGTCCCGCAAGTTTAAATGTTTATCCACCAAGTTTCGTGAAAATCAGTTAATTCGTTTAAGAGTTATGGAGGAACATACATACATACAGAAAAAAATTCTAAAAATAGTCAATTTAGTTTCAGTATCATGTATAGAGCCTATAAACACGATATCTCTGAAAACAAAGTAACTTATTCCATGACCAACCCTTACAGATTTATTATTAGTATTGATGTTAAGGTCGACAGACGGGCTGCCACTTGATGGTATAGGTGACCTACTGTCGCCTATAACGCAAGCAACGCCATAGGTGCTGCAAGTGCGCTGCCGTCCATAGAAGGATGGGGTAATGAGCTCTGGCATCCCTTATTCACTCAGCGAACACAACAGCACATTTGTTATTTCGCGGTGGTATTCTGTAAGGGTATTGTTACTGCCTCGGTTACTGCCCAAATGACTACGATACGCAGTGACTTTGAAATGTTCATATCCAAGGTTTATCTCGTCTAAAATCTAACCATTTTCAGGGTCATTGTATACCGTGAAAATGGTTCGATGGAAAATTTCTTTAATAATAAAACCTTTTCTCAATACACCTGTCAATATTTTGTAACCTGAAAAAAGAATTTGACATCATAATTTTATGTGAAATCTAATAATGTAGCTTTATTGATTTCTCGTCGCCGCTCCCATTTCTACTTAAGGCAGTACGCACCGTGCATCAATCAATCAAACGTCAACTTTATACACACCGCCTTAGTGAATCTATATCTAATATTATAAATTATAAAGAGGTAATATGTATGTTTGCTTGTTCGGTTGCATGTAGGAGGTAAATCTTCGAAATACTCATCAAATTTAAAAAAAAACTTTCATCATTAGCAATAATATAAATTCAAGATGGACATAGGCGCCAGTTATCTAAAAATAAAGATTCTACGCTTGACAAAATTATAAAGTCAAGTGTCAAGTATGTCAGGTGTTATATTGCTTTACGTATTTTGATGGTATCAATACTAATAATAAATCTGTAAGTGTAGGTATTGTATGTATTTGTATATATGTTCCTCCATAACGCTTAAACGAATTAATGATTTTCATGAAACTTGGTATATAAAAATTTAGACGTACTGGACACAGGATAGGCTACTTTTTTCTTTTTCAACGCAGACGAAGTCGCGGGCGCCAGCTAGTTTTGTAATAATATAATAATTTGTCTGTGTACAAAATTTTATCTAAAGAGTATCTAAGATCTAATTTTTGCATTTATAATATTAGTAGGATTAGTATTTTTTTATTTATTTATTAGTTACACATACAAATTTATCTTAATATTTACATTACTTGTCTACGAGATCAAATGATGTAAACTTAAGTGTAAATTACTTAAAAATATATAATTTATTTATTCAATATTTTGTTAAATTAATTAAATTTAAGAAAATACAATTTCATAAATTATTTTTTTAAATTTAGATTTATAAAATTAACTTAGGTAGTAGAAAGTGTTAGTTGTGCCTAGCTTATCCGCAGCGCTTTTGAGTCTGCGGTCTTGATACATTGAAGACTCAACTTACGTGATCACTAAAAATAAATAAAATGAAAAAAAAAAAAAAAGAAAAAAAGCATTGAAAAAAGTAACAGCCCGAATATAACATCGCCTACGAAGCATATAAGATCGTATTATTATATTTGTACACTCATAAAAAGCCGGGCTTACACGACCGTGTGTCACCTTGTCACCTATTTGCGTGTATTTTCTTGACGTAAAAACCACTTTATTGCAACATTTCCCCCGATAAATCTTTCCTTTGGCTCGCTGTCATTTGTCAATCTTTATTTACAGTTAAAAGCCTTTTAGGCTGGTGTTTTCTCAATCCCGAGAGTTGCTAACGAATAATGAACAAGATGTTTTCAAAGGGACAAGTAAATTTAACAAAGAAAATAGCTGTCATCAAAATGTAATCACTTTTTTTTTCTTCGAATGACAGGCATACCTATTGGAAACAATGTATATTATATTAGTTATTTCTATACGAATTAAATAGGTCTATTATATTAGGTATATCGATATGATAATATTGTGTGTTGGCATGGTCATTGTGTGGTCGAATGGAATTTTCATTTATAGCAGCAGTTTTTCATTCACGGTCAATTTTTAATTTCCGACGCCCGAAGCAAAAACAAAGTGTTTTAAATTGGACGTGTGATTTTTTTTTAACAATTGAAATGATTACAAGAGCTACCTTTTACAAAAGCGATGAGTTCTAATTTTGAGAAGGTGAAAATCACTCTTTTCAGTTATCGCCCTCTTTTATTAGGGGAAAAAATAGGACGCGGAACATCAGAGAGGGCTGGAGTTTGTGAAGGCAATCCAATAACAATAAAATTGGCAATAAAACGTGTATTATTTATTGTCCGGACACTTTCCTGCTTCAGTTCGAGGAATAACGTCACCGCGAATGTTAGCTAGGGTCTCATTGTTGTTTCGGTATCTATCTATCTTTATCTTTACATAGGTATTATAAAGTCGCTGTCCGCCTATGTCTGTTTCTCCGCTAACTTCTAAGCCACAAAACGGACTTTGATACAGTTTTCACTAAAGAAAAGAGCGGTAAACGAGGAAGGTTTGCGTATTTATATATAGATGGATTTTTTTTGTAGAATTTTTTTGTAGAAGCGGGAGCTTGTAATATATTTAAGTAGACTAAAATCTTTTTTCAAATAGTCCATTAACTACCAATTAATGACCAGTTGAAAAAATAAACATACAATAATTTTTAAACGCATTTTCGAGAATTTGATCCGGGAACTGGCTGTAGTCGTATGGCCTGGCTGTAGATTCGCTGCTTCAAAACTAAATGGGCATAAAATAAAAAATCCAAAAATGCTTTTATTGCAAAAATACAATCACAATCCTTCATATTGTATGTTGCAAAAAGATGGTTGTTTTATTCTATATTTAGTATATTTTGATCATTTTTTATATATTGAAAAGTAGCTTTTGCGCATATATAGTATTCAGTTTATTATAAAAGTACATATAAAATTTAATGCTACTTAAAAATACGCTTCTAACGATGTATAATATGCATATATTTGATATATATCTATAAGAAAAAAAAAACAAACAAAAATTTAAATTTTTTCGATTAGCTCTCCTGTAAAAAGTGTAATTTTGATTTGTGGCCCTTTAGTTTTTAAGGAGCGATATAGAAAATATAATATTACTTTTAAATGTAAAGTTTGTTCTACCTAGTCTTACCATAAGTCAGTCATAATAAATCTTTGAAGATTAGTGAAAACTTAGCTAGTAGGTATATAATATGACGGAAGATGTAACAACTCGTATCCTGTATCAACTTTTTATCCCCATATCAGTTTGTACAAAGTTTCTTAGTTCAATACTAAGTCATGTCAACTTGTCTAAAGTTTCAAGGAAATTTTCACCTATCTAAACATGTTCGGAAACTATGACGTATAGTTGTTAATAAATTTATCTGTCGTATTTTTAACCCCCGACGCTCGACACAAAAACGTTATAAGATTGAAATGTGTCTGTGTATCTGTGTGTCTGTCTGTGAAATCATAGCTCCTAAACATAATATAAATAAAATATATAATACTTTAATTCGGTTTCATGATCGAGATAGTTCGTAGCTATAATTTATGAAGATTTATTCAGGCGTTTTCAGATCATCAGCCCATTGCCTAGTTGACAAAGCTTCTTTATTATGTTTTATTATATATATTTTTTTATGTCCTACCGGCTAGGGTTCCTCTGACATGGGTCAGAGACCTTATGTAGCTAGTAGAGTTAACGATCCAAGTTCACTTACTCTATAAAGTTTGGTACTGCTGTTCAGTGGTACAGAGTACTGATCGACCATTTTTTTTCTAAATATTGATAATACACCCCTTGTTTTTCAACCAATGTTAGCCTTTTCTTTCTTCCTTTTTTTTCTGCAGACATATAATTATAATACATATATACAACACATATATTTATTATAATATATATTTCTTCCATTGTTTGGAACCAAACGTTCGAACGACTCGACCGGACCAGCTCCTCAATATAGTTTTATTATATTACAACTTAATGTTAAAATTATAACTTTGAATTTTTTGACGGATAGTAATAAATTGTCAGTCTGCACGTCCAAAAAATCGCTCATGTACAAAAATCTAAATGTACAAAAAGCAAAATGTGCAAAAAGCAAAGAGACCAAAACGCAAAATGTACAATACGCAATACATATCTTTGATTTATCTAATATGACATCAATGACTGCACGCTGTTTATCAAATCGGGCCAAATCTCTAGACAGTACATTTAATATTAAAATATTCAGTGAATATTTTTATATCTCTCCACGCGCTCTACATTGGCAAGCACCGGTTACACTCGTGTAAAAGCATTAAATTTATCTCGAAATTTCCATAATTTTCATATTTTTCCGTGAATATATTTATTGTAGGGTAAATTCAGTTGTAAGTTGAGATAATCAATTTTATATCAGTTGGTTTTTTCTGAAAAAATGTTAGGTTACCGAGAGATCATACAAACATATAAAAAAATTTATAGAATTTTAACCTGTGTGTGTTTGTGCATGCTAACCTTAGAAAAGTTAGAAACCCGATTTGAATGCAGGTAGCAAGGTGCTCCAGTGTAATTTTTTATATTCATTTTACAAGTTTTACATTTTGTCGCGTATGGTTTTTGTAATTTTTTTTTATCTAAAAAAAAAATATAAACTTTCGCACAATTTTCAAGACGTCATAACAAATCGAACGAGGTATCGAACGTATTTTTACTAGCCTCACTAAGAATTAACACGTTTTGCTACTTGTGAACTAGACTACTCTGTTTCATTACAATCGGTTTAGTTATAAACAAAAGTTTTGCTATACTATCATCATCATCATCATCATCATCATCTCAGCCGCAGGACGTCCACTGCTGGACATAGGCCTCCCCCAAAATTTTCCAATTGGACCGGTCAGAAGCAGCCTGGATCCACCGTTGACCCGCGGCCTTTATTAGGTCGTCTGTCCACCTTGTGGGTGGACGTCCTGCGCTGCGCTTGCTGGTCCGTGGCCTCCACTCGAGAACCTTCCGGCCCCAGCGGCCGTCGGCTCTCCGTACTATATGCCCTGCCCACTGCCACTTCAACTTACTGATCCGCTGGCTTATGTCGGTAACTTTCGTACGTCTACGGATCTCCTCATACTATACTAAGTTATATTATACTATACAAAGTTATACTGAAATACCAAGCGTACGAAAACTACGTGTACGAAGTTGCGGGCACAGTAAGTTCATTAAGTAATTAATGAACTTAATTAAGTTAATTAGTATGTATGCTGTTACAATTTTAATTATCAAAGTATAAAATTATTATATTATTTTGTACACACCAAATCTTATTTTGAGTTGTTCTGTAAAAGAAAATATTAAGCTACAAATATTCATGCAAATCTCTATCCGTCTAGACTTCGTCAGCTTAAATCTCAGTTTATGGAAGCTTCACTGTAATAACTGGATCTACACTATTTGAAATTTAGTTTCTACCTAAAACTTTAAATACTATATGAAATTGAATATAGGAAAATGTCTTTAATTGAGACGATTAGAGACCAAAAAAATTTAGTATAGCGATTGGAGTTGAAGGTTTATTTTTTCAGTTTTTGCTCATATCGCTAACATCTGTAGCATAACTACTTCTGACAAAAGTTTCTAGAAATTTGGATATATTCATTTTTACACTACGATCTTTATATACATACTTTTTATAGACACAAACTACCATGACTCAGGTACAAAGGTAAAATGTTAAACACATAAACATTTGCTCCTAGCGGGATTCGAACCCATGACCGTTTAGTTAACAGTTAGGGTTACTAACCACTAGACCACTAGACTTATTGACGTGTCGTCAAATACCAGCAAATATTCCTTGTTAAGCCCCCACCCTTGAGAACTTTTGGTATGTTCATCTGAATACCACAATTTACAAAACTACACGAATTATTTCCCCTGATTGCCCATATTCTGCTTAATTTGATCGATTGTTGTGTATAAGTTTTAGGCATTTAGTTTTATGTAGCCTATTTCTCGATTGTGCGATGTAAGAACGTACCGTATCTTCCATCTACGCAACTGCTCACTTGTACGGCTATTTTATTCACGTATGAGCCCGAACATTTATGTTGTCTAATTTATTTTCTTTAAGTAAATAACGATTCATATTATTTTTATGTACCGAGTTGAACCGTTCGGCTACTCCATTAACCGAGCCCTAAAACATTCCACCGATAAATTGAATTCCATTCAATTTGAAAGCTATGACTCCACCTCATTCCACCGCAGACAAATCGCCTCATTAATTCCGAGGCACGAGGCGCCCACGGTTTTGTCCTTACTGCGAAATACCCTTAAAAAAAATGACACCGCCACGCGAAGAATAATAATTCCCCTCACCTTCGTGACCTAAAATTGGGAAGAAATTGTTTCTTGTGATTACGTTCCCTCGTCGAGTTGCGACCTTAGATGACAAGGCGTTTGACTACTCTGAATTTTAATATGGCTTAAATAAATTTATTGTTTATTATATCTTTTCAGAGGCACTCGTTTCCAGTTAACAAAATCTAGTGTAATCACTTCATTAAACAGAGGAAAGAAATGTGACCAGTAGAAGTAGATAATTAGGTATATTCAGTGTGATTTATTGAAAATTTATTAAAAACTACTGATCCGCCCCCGGCTTTACGCGGGGTTAAAACTTTTAAAAACCCTTTCTTATATGAATGCTTATATATTACATTATAAAATAAATCTCTGTTTGAAATTTCAGCTTTCTAGACTTTTGGCGGACGCGGACGTAATCGCGGACACCAACTAGTAAATTTCCTAAAGTTAACACACCATTGCGTAGACCTCTACTTCACTTACTTACAAAATGACGTAGCAGGTCTACAGATGGTCTACACGATTGTATGACAGCTACGAACTGCTACGAATCTTCTACGAGAAACGGCCGAATCTTCTACGAGAAACAGTGCTCAAAGGTGCCTCGGTGTGCGTTGTGGGTGCGGTGTAGACGCAGCTTTTTTGGCTCGCGAGCCAATTCAAATTAACTTTCAAAAAAATATATACGGAAAATTATTTCCATATTGATTGCGACGATCACAAAATTTTTAATCCACCAAAGTCTTAAAAAGTGTCTCTTTTTTAACCATAACGGCTGTCTATTTCTTAATGTTCTTCGAGATTCGAGAGCTTTTGGCTCAGCCTGCCTCACGAGACCCGCCTAGCTTTTTCTTTATGGCTCATCTAAACTGAATTAAAATGGACCAAATATATTTATATAAGTCCTTAGATCTTAGATTTATATAAATCCTTTATATTTTGCAGACTTTATACCCAACAAACCGTCTATCTGAGATCTTAGTTGAGACTTGTAAGAGTAAGAAAAAACGGTATGCAGACTTTAATCTTGCCATTTCATTTTATGCTTTAAATAAATTCGAACACATTTCAATTTCTTTTGGCTAGACATAATTTTGCATGAAGAATTTCGCTTAAGTTATTTTCATAGAATACCACTCTTATATTCTACAGTAAAGTAAAGCGTTTTTTTATCGCTTTTATATTATTTTTTGCAGAACGCGGGTCTGAAAAGATAGTTCCTTGATTGAAATTCCTCTTTCATCCTTTGTTAAAGTGCATTGAGGTGGTTTTAACTACAAAGTTGTTACATGATTCTACAAACATCATTAAATTGTTTCATAACTACTATTTAAGGCGAGGTTTCTTTTAAAATTTAAATAAAATTAAAAAATACATACTAATATTGTCGGCAGCACCTGCAGCGTTGTTTGTGTTATAGGCGACGGTAGCCACCTACCATCAAGTGGACCGTCAGACTGTCTGACAACAGTTAAAAAATAGTTTCATTTCTTAGATGTATAATTTTCTTATAAAAGTTAGGGGAAGTTTAAAGTCAGTAGGTACTTGTGTTGATCGAAGGTAACGATCGAATTTAAATTGATCACATAGTTAATTTATCTATTTACTTTTCTGTGCTTTAACTACTTAAGTATACATAGGAACAATTTGTTAATAATGTTTTTCTCATTTGTTAATTCATAAGGTGTATTGATTTATTTTTTTATTTTTTTATGTTAAGGTCGACAGACAGGCTGACGGTCCACTTGATGGTAGGTGGCTACCGTCGCCTATAACACAAGCAACGCCATAAGTACTACAAGTGCAATTTGATACCGTCTAGTTAGTATAGTATGAGTATGTACCAACAAGATGTATCAAACTATTACGAAAGAGTTTTCTACAGGCTATGTCTCATGTAGATAATTATAACAATTAAAAACTTCAACATTTTAAATAATAAGTGTCAGAAAATTTCGTACGTCATTTCACCACGAAACATCATTGTGATCGCAATCCCTATTATGTTTGGACCCTTACCGTCCTTAATTGTGGGGGGTCGGCGTTGAAAACGCCTACCAAAGTCGAGACTTATAAACAATGAAACCGCTGCGTAGCAAACGCTACGCTCAAAAAATAATGAGACCTTAGCCGCTCTCGACAGAAACATGGCATGGGAAATACAGTAGCTCAACTATGTTGAGATCAAAACTGTTGAGTTGCCTAGAAATCTGTGCGGTAGCAAATATAAATTTAAATGCCAGACATGCCAGTCCCATCACCCGTGAGTCTTATACTTAACATAAGGTATTTTCTGTATTGACAACAAACTCCGCTAACAAGAATGAAATTCCTGCACACTAGGCAAGTGTTGGGTATCTATCAAAGTAGTCAATATTTTTCTCATTAAGGGTCTAAATATTATAAAGTTAACACTCGTATTAGCAATCATCTCAAAGTTCGAGGAGAATTTTCTTGTTAGAACGCAGGATTTTTTTATAATTGAGCAACGTAGGCTTGGTCCTATCCATTAAGCTTAGAAATAAAAATATAATTTATGACCTAGTTATCATACTGTTTATACTACTTTCGTGATAGAGGCGAGCAATATACGGTTTAGTATGAGTGAACGTGAGGGCGTCGAGAGGCTTCTACTGACCCACAACGAAGTGTTTTGTGGTTAGAGCTATATCCAACTATATGTATGTCCAACTTGTATACTTTTCTGCAGGTAACATAGCGTGTGTATTTATTATATTTATTTAACAATATTTTTTAAAGATAAGCACTTTAATATCAGTAATTTTAACAGATCAAATGTATCATACTGTATGTCTGACTCAATTATATATGTATTATTATCATTGTGTAATATTCAAACCAACGCAAAAACGGGGTGTAAAGTTTGACGTGTGTATATGTGTGTGTGTCTGTGGAATCGTAGCTCCAAAATGGATAGACCAATTTTGATCCATTTTTTTTTTTGAAAGCTGACTTGATAGGTATTGATCTCCAATTGTTCGATTGATGTAAAATTTGGTATACCTGTTACTTCAGTGGTATTTCCATGACATGGTAACCTTGACCTGATGTTTCATCATCAAGTAGTCTACGGGATACTATTTCCTCGACAAGTTACAGCAGATATAGGTAGCAGTGTTTGGGCTCAATCCTGCACAAGATATTCTGTAGATTTTATATTATTGACATCTAATATTAAGTCTAACTACGCAATATTTTCTGTCCCCTTCAAAAATTTAATATGAATATCAATGAAGTAAAAATATTTTATCTTTATATTTTGATGCTTACAATGTTGTCTCAGTAATATAATATCAACATTCATAAACTGTCACACCTTTATTAGTATTTTTATATCTGACAGGTTTTTCCACTCCAAATACTAATCTATGCTAATATAATAAAGAGAGAGAATATTTATATTTTTGTTTGTTGAACTCAAAAATTAGTGGACCGATTTTGAAAATTCTTTTATTTATAGAAGGCTACATTGTCAGTGAGTAACATGGGCTATATTCTAGTGACTATTATTTGTAATATTGCAAAGACTTTGTTACACTAAGCGCCTCTTTCACAAACGTCAAGTAGGCCAAACTGTCATTTAAAGTCACCGGTAACCGGGGATAATGGAGCTGATATACCTTTGTTTGTACGGTAAACGTCCCAAACATTAAATAGAAAATAATTTAAAAAAATCGGCTATCGAGTGATGCAGTAAAACGAGTGCATAATTCAATAAAACAAAAATTATTTTTAAAAATAACTAATCAACACTTTACATGTAGTTCGAACCCACGACCGTTTAGTTAACAGCTAGGGTTACTAGCCACTAGACCAAACGTGTCGTCAAAAGCTAAAGCTAGTATAATCTAATATACTTGTACTTAATGATGCTTATGAGTAATGAGTACTAATGTGGTGTAAACATTATGTATTCAGGTCATTCCATTCAACTTAACTCGTTACATATGCCCATTGACTGATTGGTAACTTGAACCGAAAATAGTTTTAGGATTTTGTGATAAAAATGAACTTTTACTCAACTTGTTGAAATACGAATCAAAAACTATAAATCGCGTGAATTTCAGGAAACAACTCCAAAATTAGAAAATCTGTGATGACACTACCCTAAAAATGTTGTCCAGGTGCCAACTTCAAATATATCTCTAGTTATTATCTCTTAACCTGGATTTTGTTCCTTATTTTTCCAGTTCTCTGGTATATCTGGTGTAACCTAACCTGTCACCACGTGATTAAACTCTATAATGGTAGGGGAGCCCAAGAGGGGATTTTTGGATTTACTCGAGCGCGTCAGATATTGCCAATGTATATACCCCACGTGTCTACGATAACGGATATGTATTAATCTGACGGTTTGGTTGGTGGGGTTGGCGGGGGTGGGGGTAAAATTTTAAATACAACTCGAGCGCATCAGATTTTCAGAGGGGGTGTTAAGTGAACCTAAATTAAGCTACCATTTAAAATTCAGACGATTTGGATTTAACGTAAGCTCGTGGCAGCTTTTTGAAAATGCAAAAAATATTTTTGACGATTCATTTTGTGATACTCGAGCGCTTCAGATTTTCATACAGACGGTTCAGCCTAAATTCCCGATCGTGCTGATTCTTAATCTGACGATAAAATGGAGGACTTTTTAAAATACAGCGCTTACAAAATTTTGAACGCCTGTAGACGCTCACCCCACCGCTGAAATGAAAAACTTTATATAACCTTTTTTTCTTCTTACCATCCAATCTTCAAAGTCCAATAGGTCCCCACGACGCTCGAGTGACTACACATTTAGCATCGTGGGCTCCCTAACCTTATGGTTAGGCTAACATTTTTCCAGGTTAAAATGTTAGGTTCCTTTTACTTACGAAAAATCTTAGGTTCAGCGCGTACGCGTATGAAATTGCTGGCACCAGTTTGTAGTAAAAAAATAAGAAAAATACTTTCAAAAAGTTTTTTATCTGTTAAACCGGTTTGCATTGCTAAGGAATTTGTAATGTACTAGCTGGTGCCCGCGACTTCGTCCGCGTTGAAAAAGAAAAAAGTAGTCTATCCTGTGTCCTGTACGTCTAAATCTTTATCTAAGAAGTTTCATGAAAATCAGTAAATTCATTTAAGAGTTATGGAGGAACATACATACATACAGAAAAAAAATCTAAGCATCGTCAATTTAGTTTCAGTATCATGTATAGAGCCTATAAACAAAGTAACTTACTCCATGACCAACCCTTACAGGGTTATTATTAGTATTGATGATTAAAATTACCTTTACCTTAATTTGACCCGAGCAAGCCAATGCAACTTGATAGTTTATTACCAAGGGCTTTATAAACAGTATAATTCCAATTTTACCAGCCTAAGCAAGCACTTAATTGGGACGCATAAATTTACATGCGTGACAATTATAGCTGAAAACATATAATTTAAATCGCGGACAATTTAGCAAAGTGATAATTTGAACGGGGCGCCCGCAGACAGAAGTAATGTGGGACCAAATACAAATGATTTAGCATCACTTGACCTGAATATTCTGCTGAGTTATGAGTTAATTTATATGCGGAAAATACGGCGGGTATACAGGACAGCGTGTGAGCGGTACAACCGCCATATTTGTCTCGTTGGATTATGCCACATCAAAATTTGGGAAATTGTTGCCTGACACACGGCGTATGTTTACGTATTTAGGAAAATTTGAAAATAAAATTGTTGTCCCTTTTTTTATTGTGGGAACTTTTTTCTTGCAAAGACATGCCAGTCTGTTTATGAGGTTTTTTGAAGCATCTAACTACTATAGGTGTTGATGATAGATGTCAATTCGTATTCATTTGATTCCCGTGTATAATAAGCGATTATCATTGGCTGAATACCAAACTGAATACCATGGTCTAAGGATCGTCATCATCTTAGATATTTTTTTTCGAAACCCTGCTAAACTATATAATGACCATTATAAAAGCATGGGATTAAATCACTAAATATTTTTAAGTTTGGCACAATTGTAATTTGTAATTTCACATTAAAAAGAGCAATTGCTCATATTAAAAAAGAATTTTTTTGCGCCGTTTCCACGACTGCTGTAGTACCTAGTTTTCTTTAGTGACTGTAATACTGTAGCTTCAAAATAATGATCCTATTTTTAAGAAACAAACAAACTAATTTGATATTGATTTGATTCGTTATCATTTGATTTTATTATATTAGTTACCTGTTGTTTAGCAAGTGGGGTGTATTTTTGCTTATATATTGTTCCCAAAAACGCTCTCCGCTCCTTTCAACACTATAATACGAATATAATAGTAGTGGTATAATACGAATCATGCGTATCAAAGCGCACAATACGGTTTGATTTGCATTTTAACGTAGATTTGTTCCCGCCCCAACACTATTCTATATAATTCACCCTTTATTGTATGTACCCTTTGACGATAGCTTGATAACGGATCTCTGATTGTTTGGATATTAAATTGAGCATTGAGCACTTAAGAGGGTCGCCAGTCAAAGTGGCTCAACTAAGTATGAACCATGTTTTGCATAATATATTAAATTTTGTATGCTTGCGAACAGTGTAGTCTCGATAAGTAATACAATGATAGTGAGACGCAAGCTCGGTTAACATACGTCTGGTGCAAGTCAGAATCCTAGTTGAAACTGCTTCTACAAGCCATGTTGAAGCCATGTTAACAAATGAATGAGAAAATACCTAACGTGAAAGAACTATGCGACAAGATAAAAAAATTAAAAAACGTTTTAAAATCAGTTACTTTTGAAAAATGAACGAAGGTGTGGAACCTTTGGCGTCTTCTACCTGCATCGGTAAAACATCTCCTGTGTTATGAATTACATGTTTTGTCCATGACATTTATACCTTTTTGGAAAGCTGATTAAATGTAGAAAATTTTCTAATACATTGTACACTTAGCGTAGTAGATTTTTTTTTGGAAAGACGTCATCTTTTGAAACATAAAATGTAAACTGTGCGACGTAATTTGACACTTTTTTAACTGTAATAACTAAATAGTTTGAAGCATCAGTTGTAAAAGTAAATCTAAATGAAACCCATTGTTCAAGCGTTTTTTTTTTTTAATTTTATTTAAATGACAAATTCTGGGTCATTGGCAAAAAATTATTAAAACTGAAAAGCCTCGAAAACTACTGAATTTCGGCCATACATATGGGGGTCAAAAACATTGCATTTTAGCTCCCCTTTCACGTCCTGGCAGGAATGCGTCGCGTTACCAGTAACCCTGTATATAAAAGAATTTTTAAAACCTATTTACTATTTTTTTGAATTTATATATTACAAACAAAAATACAAATCTTTTCTCTTTATACTTTTAGTATAGATGAAATGAATGAATTGAAAATACTTTTGAACCTATACAAAATAAGTTGAAAACGCTTTTATTAAAGCGTATGGTATGATAGAGCCAATGCGCTTCAGAGTATTATAGATCGATGAAAGTGCATCCCTGTTTAATACCGCCCACTCATCCTCTGATAAATTGGAAACCTTCGCAGTGAACCTTTCTGATTAAAGTCGCCTCTACTATGAGTTTTATTTTACTCTTATTAGGTAATAGGAATACTTTTTAATTACGGCAAAGATTCATTAAAAAGTAACGTACATATAAATCTTTATTAGTTACTGGCTTTTATTGATAGATTTGCTTGCGTCTTCTATATCTTTAACTACTGGCTATGATCCCTTGAGAACTTAACATTTTTTAAGAGAAAGTATCCTATATGCAGTGATATGTTAAACAAGACAGGATGCGCCTTTACCATACTACTAGTGACAAAAAAATGGTCCTCCAATTTGCACATCTAGTTACTAAAAATAATTTGTTTTCATTGCCATCTTAATAAGTATTTTTATTTCTTATTGCCGTATTCTGTTATTGTAAAGTGTTGTCATTGGTTGGTTGGACATATCATTGGTAAGTAGGCATTTTCGTATCTTTCTACGCACAAAGTGAACACCCGTCATTGGTGCCAATTTCCGATTTTGACACCGGCGCGTCGGTGTCACGTACTAGGAGTGTTAGCCTTGTCCTTACGAAGTAATATAAAAGTCATTGCCTATATGTTAATCCAGTTAATAAGCTATCTTTGTGCCTAATCATCCAAATCGTGACTGTGACTACGATGGTATTTTTAAAAAAATATTTTAAGACGAAAAATTTTTTCATTCAGGAACATTAACATTTATCCACGTAATAAACAATCTGTGTGCCAAATTTTGTCAAAATTCGTTCAACCGTTTTTTCGTAAAAGAGTAACATTACATCCTATCCATTCTTACAAACTTTTGGATTTAGTAGAATAGCTTCTGTATCTACACTAATATTATAAAGAGGAAATGTTTTTTTGTATGTTTGTTCGTGCTTATGGATAAACTAGAAAATTAATTAACTATTTTTAAAAATTTCTTAACCTATTGAAAGCTACATTATAAGCGAGTTACATAGGCTGTAAATTTTAAGGAAAAAAAAAATTACGAAAATTACAATAACGTAAACCAAAGTATCAAAAATTTCCCTATTAATGTCGTTTGGCGGCTCTGCAAAAACTATTGAAGATACATAAAATTATGTAAATAAAATATAGCTTATAATGTACGTTTGATTGCATGCTTCTGTAAATATATGTACAGTTTTGCAATCCATAATATATGTAGGTATGCATAATATATATATATATTATGTTTACTGTTGACTCTGAAGCCGTTCAACCGGGACTCAAATTTTACAGCAAATATTTTATAGACCAGGAGTCTGTTGATCAATAATTCATTTAGGAACAATTTATTCCACTAATATGCAGTACCGAGCAGGCTAGAGGCCTACTTCGCATTTTAAAAAATACTTTCAAAAGCCGACAACCCCTGAATATTGAATAAACGCGCTGGCTACTGTAATATTCATAGAAAAATGTAGGGTACGTTAAAAATATCATGTCGGTGGAATGTCGGTGCTACACGTTTTGAATAAAGCTAATTCATCATATTACTACTCGACAGTTTCATTATGCAGTACGGAATGTACAACGAAAGAATACAATTACTGTCAGTAATTGTCAATTGCCGTTGTTATTGCCGTCAATTGTTGTTGTATAATATACTAGCTGGCGCCCGCGACTTCGTCCGCGTTGAAAAAGAAAAAAAGTAGCCTATCCTATGTCCTGTACGAGTACGTCTAAATATTTATCTACCAATTTTCATGAAAATCAGTTAATTTGTTTGAGTTATGGAGGAACATACATACATACAATACCTACACTTACAGACTTATTATTAGTATTGATTGATGATTGTTGTTGTTAAATATTGTGTCAATACACCGCCATCTGTTAGAAACTTGTGATATCTTCGTTCTATAAAAAAATCATGTAATTTGCAATATAATAGAAATAGAAACTGTCATATCTTTTAAGTTGGACTAAATTACAAATAGTGACGAAATTTGATCAAAATTGGTTCAGTGGTTTCGGAGTTTATCCCGACCGAACATACATAAAAATGTTGTGTTGGTTTGTGTATTACTCAGAAACTCAGAAACTAGACTACTGATGACTTGAAATTTTTACACAATATGCAATCCGCTTTAAGGATTGATCATTTTTTGACGGCGCCATCTGCCGAATGCGAGGAGAACTCACTCGCCAACAAGAAGCGCTGTCACATTTAAAGTGGAAGTTAGCCGCTGTTATGGCATCCGAGTTAATATATACTCGTAAGACTGAGTCATAGCGAAGCGTGGTCGGGTTGAGCTAGTATATTTATATAAGACTTCAACATAGTACAATATACTTGTACTACTTCTTTGTTACTAGTTAATAAAAAAGTAACACGTGCTTTATTCGCTAAAGCAATTAATCAAAGCGAATGATGCCTTGTAGCACGTAATTAGATTCGTTGGCACAAAGCACGCAGAATGTTTCATTAGCCACTGCTTAATTTAAATTAGATGAAAGACCTATTTCGCGGTTGTTAAACTATTTGAACATTGCTTCGGACAACTACAAATTAGTTTTGATAAATATGCACAGTTTATACATGTTACAAAGCGTTTGTTGTGAAGCCATTTGGGTCAGTTACAACTTATGTTTCGTTAAGTGTTATGTCTTGTCTAACTCTATATAAAATATTATGAAATTATCTGGTGCCAGCAAATTCATACGCGCTGTAGTTTGTAATTTATTTTTTTGAAAATTCTACAAAAATGTAACATTTTTTCCAGGGGGGAAAGTAACCTATAGTTTAATTCATAACCTATAGTATACCCTATAGTATTCATCAATACATCAGTGAAAACCGCATCATCTAGTACTCTAGTTTTTGAAGCGTAGACAAACCAACGTAACATTTTTTTATATATAAAGAAGGTTTATTATTAACTATACATAGTAATTGTATTATGTTGTTAACTAGATATAGTATATTATGTCATATTATAATACTTTAATATAAGTATTTTAATACTTAAAGTACGAGAGAAGCTGGCCCACTTTCAAAGAAAGCTTTGAGTTACTAAAAGGAGAAATGGGAGTACCCACGTATTTTCAAACTAAGTATATTTTTACATTACAATTTCGTCTGCAGAATTCCTGAATTTCTTTGAATTCAAAAGTTCATCGCAATGCGAGCGTGTTCTAAATTAAAACGTACTTTTATTGAAGCAATTAACTAAATACAAAAGAAATAAAAAATTAATATGAAAACCTTAAAAGAAAAAATAAACTAAGTCCGCGCTGATAATATTATAACTATGTAAATAATTTTTGCAATAGCAAACTAAGTATTTTAGAACTGGCAGATCACACAGCATTTCTCAGTTACTTGGGCTAGTGACAGAGACCAGCCCCTTACAGAATAGCACCATGGAATAACAGCATATGTGCTGTTGTGTTTCAGTGAGTGAGTAAGGGATGCTAGAGCTCATTAGCCCATGCCTTCCTTATCCCTTATCCTTCTATGATCGATAGCGCTCATGCAGCGCTATATATTTTAATCAAGAACATGAAGGATTATACCTATTACATAAAATATATATACTAGTATATAAAGCTGAAGAGTTTGTTTTTTTTTGTTTGGTTGTACGCGCTAATCACAGGAACAATTGGCTATAGAGAACGCGGACGAAGTCGCGGGCACCAGCTAGCATAAGATACAAAGAAAATAAAAATTAAGATAGATGACAGATACGATTTTGTTTTCATTTTCTAGTTAAATCTCTATCAATCAATGGACTTAGTTATCAATATAAATTATTTTCGCTTTAAGCACTATGAGAAAATGTTCAAAGTAATATTTTATACTGTGGAAAATAGTAATAAAAATATAGGTTGCTTCGATAAGATGACATAATAACGACCAGTTACCAATTAGGTAAGTAGACAAGTAATTGAAGTCTGTAACGTTGGTCTAAGCTAGCAAAGGAGTTTTACATCCAATTACTGAATATAATTTATGACCGGGTCTTCGGCTTACTAGGTATTATATGTCTGCGGAGAATTTCATGTTGCGTTGACAACAAAATTTAAATAAATTGCTCGGCACAAAACCTCAGTAATTGAAGGCCTTAGTTCGAATTAGACATGTAATTATTTCGTTCTGCGATGTTTCCACGTGAAGTTATTATTCCTTTGAACAGTTATTTGATTAGACCGATTTTGAGTTCAGTACCTTCGTTTTTTTTTAAGTTAAGGTCGACAGACAGGCTGACGGTCCACTTGATGGTAGGTTGCTACCGTCATAGGTGCTGCCGACCATAATAAGGTGTGGCGATACTCCACAGATATACAACCTCTTCGACTAACGCTGGCATAGAAGATTTGAAAATTCAAGAAAAGATTCGAAATTATGAAAACGAATAAACTGTCATGTCAAATTTGTGTATAAAAGGGGTGGTCAACATTTTGTAATTATTATTGTGCTATAGTTTTTCAACCGGACTTTTGCTATGTACATAGGCTTATTTTAAAGTGTAATTATTGTCAATTCTATCAGTTAATATAATATTCAAGTTATTGAGTATTTCATTTGGCTACATCCGAATGCATTCAAAAGCATAAATGTGGTACTGCTGATGTCCCACATATTGGTGACCACCGACGACGCGCAGATACAACCATGTCACATATTGGTGACCGCCGTCGTCTCACAGAATAGTTGTGAGTTAATAGAAACCGCAAGATTCATTCGGAAAGAAGAAACTTGGTATATGGTGCCACCATAAGCGGAGCGTTTTTGCAGCATAATTTAAGGATGGCATCAGCAAACGATGATAGGCAAGAGATCGTCAGGATTAACGCCAGAGTACCTCCGTTTTGGCCAGAAGAACCTGCACTATGGTTTGCTCAAATTGAAAGCCAATTCTTGTTCTCCAGAATAACTACGGACGATACAAAATTCAGTTATGTTGTCGGACAACTGGAGCATCGCTACGTTGCTGAAGTGAAGGACATTATAATTAACCCGCCGGAGACCGATAAATATTTAAGGCTAAAGACTGAGCTTATTAAGCGCCTTTCAGCATCTCAAGAAAAAAGAGTAAAGCAGTTGTTGATGCATGAAGAGCTTGGAGATCGTAAGCCATCACAATTCTTGCGTCATCTACAAGATTTAGCTGGTCCGTCGGTCCCGAAAGATTTCCTTTCCACTATTTGGTCTAGCCGATTACCGACCAATATTCAGACGGTTGTAGCATCGCAATCCGATTTGACCCTGGAGAAAATCGCAGAACTAGCTGACAAGATTCACGAGATTGTCCCTCCATGTCCACAAGTGGCAAGTACATCCAAGCCCACACCGTCTGTCCAAAATGATCTTGAAGCGCAAGTCACAGAGCTCGCAAAGCAGATTTCAGTCCTTTCTGCCAAACTAAATAGTCACACCACTTACCGCCAGAAAGCAGATATACGTCGGACTCGCTCAAGAAGTCGCTCCCGTCCACGACAGCCACCACCAAATCATTCATACTGTTATTACCACTACAAATTTGCTTACAAAGCCAGAAAATGTAAACATCCATGTAACTTCGGGTCGGGAAACTCGAAGGGCAGTCGGAAGTAGCGGCCAGCGACTGCCCATCATCCACTACAGGCCGTCTATATGTAACTGATCGCGCATCAAAAATGCAGTTCCTGGTGGACACTGGTTCCGACTTGTGTGTTTTTCCGCGAGCAGCAGTCAAGACGCCCTGTACTAAAACATCGTACGAGTTGGTAGCTGCTAACGGTACGGTGATAAACACATATGGACCAATCCGGCTTCATTTAAATCTTGGGTTGAGACGAGATTTTGTGTGGAACTTCATAATAGCTGACGTTTCGAAACCCATTATTGGAGTGGATCTCTTGAGCTACTATGGATTACTAGTGGACTGTAGACATCAGCGCCTGATCGACAGTATTACGTCGCTAACTGCAAACGCCCAACTGTCCAAAAGTTCAGATGGCATCTCCTCGGTGAAAGTAGTTTCGGGAGAAACAGAGTTTCACGATATTTTACGTGACTATCCTGAAATTACTAGACCAGCAGGCTTACAGTCTACAACAAAACACAACACTCTTCATCACATCCGTACAACGCAAGGTCCTCCAGTTTATTCCAAGCCAAGACGTCTCGATCCAGTTCGATTCCAAGCAGCCAAGAAGGAATTTGAAGACATGCTCGAAAGTGGAACTGCTAGACGTTCAGAAAGTCAATGGTCCTCAGCACTGCATATGGTCAAGAAGAAAGACAACGGTTGGAGACCTTGTGGTGACTATAGAGCACTGAACTCCAGAACAATTCCTGACCGGTATCCCATCCGACATATACAGGACTTCACCTACGAGCTTGCTGGAGCTACAGTCTTCTCCACGCTTGATCTTGTGAAGGCGTACAATCAGATTCCTGTCAATCCTGAGGATATACCCAAGACCGCAATCACGACACCATTCGGATTGTTCGAATTCCCGTATATGACTTTTGGACTTCGGAATGCTGCACAAACTTTCCAGAGGTTCATCGACGAAGTCTTGGGTGGTCTCGAATTCTGTTACGGGTACATTGGCGATATAATCGTATTTTCACCTTCTCCAGAGAAACACAAGAAACACCTGCGTGAATTATTCGAGAGACTTAAAAAATACGGCATTCTGATCAACACAGCCAAGTGCAAATTTGGTCTATCAGAAGTGACTTTCCTCGGATATTCTGTATCGGCAGCTGGTATTAAGCCTCTGAATACCAAGGTTCAGGCTATACAGGAGTACGCCATTCCTAAAACTGTAAAGGAACTTCGACGTTTTTTAGGAATGCTTAACTTTTACCGCCGATTTGTGCCCAACGCTGCACAAGTTCAAGCTCCACTTAATGCCTTGCTCGCCGGACCCAAAGTCAAAGGATCACAGCATATCGAAATGACTCCGGAACTGATACGTGCATTCGAAGACTGTAAAGTTTCGTTGTCAGAAGCTACCCTTCTCAACCATCCGGATCCGTCTGCAGAATTAGCGTTGATCACGGACGCTTCAGACGCATCTATAGGTGCTGTACTCCAACAACGTTGCAAATCTGATCAAGACTGGAAACCCTTAGCCTTTTTCTCACGCAAACTTTCTACTTCACAGAAGAAATATAGTCCTTACGACCGTGAATTATTAGCCATTTATGAAGCAGTCAAGTACTTCCGATACATGGTGGAGGCAAGAACGTTCGTCGTGTTCACTGATCACAAGCCGTTGACATTTACTTTTTCCGCGAACAAAAGCACATGTACTCCACGTCAATTTAGATACCTAGACTTCATTTCACAATTTACAACTGACATTAGATACTTGCCTGGGAAAGAAAACATTGTCGCTGACGCACTGTCACGAGTGGAAGAGATTGCAACTGCAATTGATTACGAGAAACTTGTACGATTTCAGGAATCAGACCCTGAACTGCAAGACCTCCTGCTAAACGGTTCAGCACTGAAGCTACAGAAGAAGAATTGTATAGAGAGTAACTTACCTGTCTACTGTGATACTTCTGTTCAAACTCCTCGACCGTATATCACTCCTCAGCTACGTAGACAAGTTTTCGACATGATCCATGGTCTGCATCATCCCGGAGCATCTGCAACTGTGCGACTGGTCACACAGAGATTCGTATGGCCAGGAATAAAAAAGGACTGCAGAGAATGGACAAGAGAATGCCTACAATGTCAGAAAAGCAAGATTTTCCGTCACACTAAATCACCTCTTTCCAGCTTCCAAACTCCTTCCTCGAGGTTCTCTCACATACACCTCGACATCATAGGACCCTTACCTTTGTCTTATGATTTCAGATATTGCCTTACAGTCATCGACAGATTTACTCGTTGGCCTGAGGCGTTTCCTCTGAAGGAGATAACAGCAGAGTCCTGTGCAACTGCCCTCGTCTCTGGCTGGATAGCCAGATACGGTTGTCCTGCTCGAGTGACTACGGACCGTGGTCGACAGTTCGAGAGCAGTCTTTTCAAGGCCCTCACTGCCTTGATTGGTGCGCGCCACTTTCGCACCACTGCTTACCATCCTGCAGCAAACGGGATCGTCGAGAGGATGCATCGTCAACTCAAGTCTGCCATTATGTGCCACAACACATCCAGCTGGGTTGAATCTTTGCCTTTAGTACTTCTGGGAATGCGTAGTTCCTGGAAAGAAGATCTACAGTCGT
The DNA here is from genome assembly GCA_945859745.1 of Synanthedon formicaeformis. Classification (NCBI taxonomy): domain Eukaryota; kingdom Metazoa; phylum Arthropoda; class Insecta; order Lepidoptera; family Sesiidae; genus Synanthedon; species Synanthedon formicaeformis. The sequence goes on from OX243975.1 coordinate 2,117,334, forward strand.
CTCCAGCTGAACTTGTTTACGGTGAACCCCTGCGTCTACCGGGTCAGTTCTTCTCACCCAGTAACGACTGCAACGTTAGGGATGTCACCGAGTACGCAAACCGACTTCGCTCCTACATGGCGAAACTGACTCCACAACCTACCACATGGCACAGCAATTCACCCTTCTACATACCCCGAGACCTGCATACATCTACACACGTCTTCATTCGTCAAGACCATGTCAGAAGTTCCCTAGAACCGCCGTACGCTGGACCCTATAAGATAGTGAAGAAGCAGCCTAAATTCTTTACCGTCGATGTCCGCGGCAAGGTTCAGAACATCTCCGTCGACAGGCTGAAACCGGCATTTCTGATGAAAGAAGCGACGCACCTCAACGAAGACAGATGTGAGCTGACTGATGAGCCACCTTCAAGTCGTATCGTCGTACCTAACGTCGTGCCTGAGGAGAAGGGGTCGCGCAGTGGTCGTCGAATCAGATTTCCGGACTACTATCGACCATAGTCATGGTCTGGCCAGGGGGAATATGTGGCGATACTCCACAGATATACAACCTCTTCGACTAACGCTGGCATAGAAGATTTGAAAATTCAAGAAAAGATTCGAAATTATGAAAACGAATAAACTGTCATGTCAAATTTGTGTATAAAAGGGGTGGTCAACATTTTGTAATTATTATTGTGCTATAGTTTTTCAACCGGACTTTTGCTATGTACATAGGCTTATTTTAAAGTGTAATTATTGTCAATTCTATCAGTTAATATAATATTCAAGTTATTGAGTATTTCATTTGGCTACATCCGAATGCATTCAAAAGCATAAATGTGGTACTGCTGATGTCCCACAAAGGTATGAATACAGGAACTGACTGCAGGCCTGTAAGGAAGTTCGCGTATGGAGATTTTTTTTTTCAGAAAAGGAGTCTTAGTAAGTACTTTAGACTAACTAAGACTTTAGACTTTAGGGTGAATATCCGCCATCTGGTACATTTTGCAGATATGCTATGTCATAATTTTTTTGTATACTTATATATATTTTTTTCATTAGAAACCTTAGTGTGGTATCAAATGAAAGGGCTCCATGAGCTAATTCCAAAAATATACCACATCCTCAGTATTACATTTTAATTAGTTGTTTTTAAAGACTTAAAAATCCAACGCCTGTTACACAAAAAATCATTTTTTTTACTGTTTTTACAACCAGTTACGAAATAGAGAAGAAAAATTCCTTTGTCGTGGATATGGAAAATGGGTTCGAAAATGACCAAAGAGGCAAAACAATAACAGCAATAAAAATTTAATAAATGAAAAATTTTATTTTGTCAAACGTTACATTTTTTTTTAAAGGGGCGCGAAAGAGGTCGCGGGCAACAACTTGTGTTTTGTTATCTATCAGTTCGTTATAAAGCGATAACGTGTTCTCACTACGTAACGGTTTGTGGATAGCAGTAGGACAGGTGTTGTTAAAGTTTAATTAACGAAAGCAACTACAGTGGAAGTTATCTAAAATTTAATTCTACTATCTCGTGAACAATCTGTGCTACTTAACTAACTTGAGCACATAGTTGCTTTGAGGAGACTTAAAGGCTTATCGCATCGAGCAAAACCAGTTTCAGTTTTCGAGTCGTGGTGGGGATTTATTTCTAAAAATATCGCCTTCCCAAGTGTATAAATATATTAATAAACTAGCTGGCGCCCGCGACTTCTACGTCCTGTACGTCTAAATGTTTATCTACAGTTTCATGAAAATCAGTTGATTACATACATACATACATACATACATACATACATACATACATACATACATACATACATACATACATACATACATACATACATACATACATACATACATACATACATACATACATACATACATACATACATACATACATACATACATACATACATACATACATACATACATACATACATACATACATACATACATACATACATACATACATACATACATACATACATACATACATACATACATACATACATACATACATACATACATACATACATACATACATACATACATACATACATACATACATACATACATACATACATACATACATACATACATACATACATACATACATACATACATACATACATACATACATACATACATACATACATACATACATACATACATACATACATACATACATACATACATACATACATACATACATACATACATACATACATACATACATACATACATACATACATACATACATACATACATACAGAAAAAAATTCTAAAAATCGTCAATTTAGTTTCAGTATCATGTATAGAGCCTATAAACACGATATCTTTGAAAACAAAGTAAATTACTCCATGACCGACCCTTACAGATTTATTATTAGTATTGATAATTAGATAGATCATCCTAGACAGTCTAAAAATAAATATTGCGACTAAAAATCAAAGATGTCACAAAGTATTCAGTGCTAACACTAATTCAAAAACGCACAGAACTTATCTCAAAAAGTACTAATGAGAATGAATTAAGTGCAAATTCGCTACGTCACAGCGATAAAGATGTGGGGCGCTATAACACATATTCGACGGTATCCACGAACAAAGTCGTATCTGCAAAATCTTAACTTTTCAGGAGAGCGATTTGAAAATTGTTAAACAGTTTTTGGTAAATATTTCCAAACAAAGCCAACCGATTTCCACAAAATTTAAATATGCTATTAGGAATAAGTTGATAATGTTATTTCTTCAATATTGTTTTCAAAAAATAGTAATTAGTCAAAAAATGAGGTCCTATGATCATTTGCAACTTTTTTCTTTGTAAATACAAAGTGGTATGAAATTATGCGTCTTTATTCTTCGAAACTATACTGGTAGTATGTGCTAATGCAACGTTTTACTTGGCAAATATGCAAAGCGGTATAGGTTGTAAGTGAAAATATCATGAAAAATATAGTAGTTAATTCAAGGAACTTTAATAAGAAATTAAAACTTAAATGAAAGGCAATAAAATTAAACGTTTTTTCTATCAATAAAAAACTTACGTATAAGAATGAGCCATTATTATGTTATTATGTTATTTACTAAATAAGGGCTAATTTGTCAGAAAATAAATTTGTCAGAAATTATTCAAGTATATACTTTCTTTCTTAGATAGAAATTTTATACAATATAAATAAAAAAAACAATAAATATTATAAAAAACTTAAACCTAGATTGCCGCAAGTAGCGGGACAAGGCCCGAGCTACCGGTGGTTAGGGCTCCAGAGTGAGGAACCTCCTGACAATTCGTATACCATGTCAAGAAGGTACCGCCTTCTCTATGTGTCCCTTGACCCAACCATCTAGATCAAATTATTTTATAGAAGTTCGGTCAACCGGACTGTTAACCGAACTAGTGGGAATAGAGGCTAACAATGGCACCTCTAATCTAACTTAAACTCTGTCCTAAACCTTTATACTTATCTACTTATATTATTTCCAACTTCCAACGTGACTTTCTTAAAATATATATATTTTTATTGAATCTTAACCGAAACGCATAATAATATTTTAACGCTACCAATGGCACTTGTAAACACAGCAGTTTTTAATTTGAACCTTTTCTTAAACTCTCAAACTTTTTTAAAATATTGTATAGTACAGTCAAATTAAGCCGAATACCGGAAATCAGGGGAAATAAACTATGAACATAATAGAATTCGTCAAGGGTGGAAGTTGTGCTGAGGGTGTAGGAGGCAACATCCTCAGCACAACCCCCACCCTTGAGGACTTAGTATATGCATCTGGATACCGTAAGGTATAATTCTACCAATTTTCAAAACTACACCACTTATCTCCCCTGATTTTTCTAATTTGACTGGGCTTGATATCTTATGGACCACTTGAAATTTCGTCAATCAATAGTTTTATTAAAACGACGACTTTTATTAAATAGCTTTTAATAAGTTATTAAGTACCGTAGAACAACACGTAATAAAAATATATAACATAATATAAAACGGTAAAATAGGTTATTGTAGAAAGACTATTGCCATTTTTAATTACACCTGGTTCCTTATAACAGTCACTAATAACTCACTTGAGCTTATTTATTTTACCTAAATTTTTCATGCATTATCTTTTTGCATCAGACCAATCGGGTCAATTTCGTTTTCTTCTTTTCTTGAGGGCCAGTGGACTAATTATTGCTGGAATATACTATTACAATGAGTAGAAAGAGTCCATCAGTGATCGTGTTAAGCAGAGAAGGCATGGGAGTTGGTATGTTTAATGGATTAGCTGGGGTAGAACTTCTCTCTTTTTCGAAATCTTCAATAACTTATGTTAGGAGAGTTTTCGTAACTGGTGCTAGCTTCTATTATAAAAAGTTGTCGTTGATATAGGACTTTCTATATTCATATAGACTCGCATTTTTCAATTTGAACTGATTTAACATTATTATTTTTATAAAAAACATCATTGTGTCGCCCAAAAACACGTCGTTCCATACATCTGCCATATCGACGGCAATATTTTTGGCCTCTTCAGAAACCGGAGATGACGTGACAGAAAATATGGTTTGAGTGGCTGAAAATAAATGAAAAACATATTATTTCCAGATATTCTTTTTTAAATTTAAATTAAACAGTTTATTTTCAAAATAAATATCAAACAATGTTGGATGTCAAAATGGTCATCCAAGAAAAAAGTAGCTTAAGTACATACGATCTTAGTAATTCCGCAAAACACAGTCGAATGTAAACATACTACCGTCAATTTTCGAAGCACAACGTTGCATTTTCATAAGCAACCACAATAATTGAATATAATAATTATTATGTTAAATAATTTATTAATCATTAAAATCATATGTCATTGTAATTTTATTGATATTAGCATAAGAAAATATTTTTAATCCATGTTCCTTAGAACATAGTTGTATGTATCGATACAACCAAACATTGGCTATAATCGTTCATTTGCCTATTAAAGTAAAATATTAATAGAAAAAATGTTAATAAATATATATGTAGGTATCTAATCAATAATAATAAATTAATTTCATTGTATTACTTACCAATCCCGTCAACATTTTGGCAAAAAATTGATTTTCCCATGTCACAATATTGTTCTTCTTTTCATTATTATCGTAATTATTATTTTCAGAATCACTAATATAGGGTCGTTTAAGGCCTAAATTTAATATATCTTGTGTTCTCAATGAAAACGCCATGATGTTAAGTTTGAAATATAAAAAAATGAGCTGAATGTCTTCCCTCCACTCAAGTACCGCGAACACTGGTGCAATTGCAGATGCGACGAGGTGAGAGGAGTATGAGCACGGGAATAAAACGTTGCATGTGATGTTGCGCCTTTGTTAGCGGGAGCAAAAATGATTTACGTCGTTGTGCGTTTGTCTATCACAAAAACTAAGCTAGATACAAAAAAAATAAAAATTGTCTCATGTAGCTTGATCAAATTGTAACCAAAAGCGATTAAAAAAGCTGTTTTGGTGTATTGTCACATACGTCTTTGTTCGTGGATACCGTCGATATAATTATGTATATTTTCTCAGGTGTTATATTTTTCATTTTCCAACGCGGACGAAGTCGTGGGCACCAACTAGTGGATGATAAAGTTTCAATGTTTCCGAGTTACAAGTTCGCCACACTAGAGCATCATCTAGCGTAGTTTATTGTTATTCGACAAGTCTCAAATGCAAACTGGCTCTAGAAGACCACTAAGATGTACATCGCAAACTGTAGCTGGCTGTATTACGAAGTTACAAGTTATGACCTAAAATGGAAGCTAAATCTCAATACAGTTAGGAAGTTCAGTAACCCCTTTACTGGGGCAAATAACTGTAACAATATAATTCGTTTTATCATACAAATATTATATTTCCTGATATTCCTTTTGTCATATTCCCTTCCGATATAAAAAAGGAAATATATTATATTTCCTTTTTTTATATCGTAGACTCTCTTTGTGTGTTATATTGGTACGATTGTGAGTGATCTGATTTAGGTTAGTTACTTAGAAGTTAAGTTTACTCTAGCCTCAGATCAAAGTCAACAATGTTAATTGTAGTGGCAGGGTAAACTGCGTTTTCGCAGTCATTTTGGGCATGCCCGTCTAACGGCAGTAACGACTCCCTTACAGAAGACCATAGTGAAATAACAGCATAGTGCTGTTGTGTTTCGATGAGCGAGTAAGGGATGCTAGAGCCCATTTCCCCATCCCTTCCTTATCCCTTATCCTCTAGGTGGGCAGCGCACTTGCAGCGCTTATGGCGTTGCTTGTGTTATAGGCGATGGTATCCATCTACCATCAAGTGGACCGCCAACCTGTCTGTCGACCTTAACATAAAAAACAATGATATTGATACGTGTGAATTCAGAGTTAGATAATATTCATACAACATAATCCTTATTTAGTTCTCGTCCAAACACATATCACAAACGACGCCCAACACAAAAGGAAGGAGGACATCAGAGTAAAGTTTGTAGGAGTTTAGTTGTAAACCAATTTAGATAAACTTGATACGTTGTCTTAACCCGCAATAATCATAGGTTTGACATAATCATGACATTTGCGGTCAAGGCAAAAATCAATACATGAGTTATAAAATTCTTCACGTTTTAAAATGAATATATCTCTGTAGAAAAATTTCAAAGGTTTATGGGGCATATTAATATATTATTACTAGCTGATCCCGCAAAAGTTATTTGCCAAAAAAATGGGGTGTAAAAAATAGTTTAGAACCTATTTTCAGACCTACACAAAAACGGAACAGACCGCTAGTTATATACTCGTATAAGATATAAAAAATATATATAAGAATTATTATATTGTATCATTTTACTTCTATGAAGTAGGTAATTTTACCGTAATAGTTAGACAATTTAAGTCGCTTTCCGCCTCGATCTGTATCTATCTGCATCTATCTGTAACTATCTATATCAATCTGTGTCTATCTGGTAAGTCCTCCTAAACCACGCAAACGAGAACTGCTTACCAATTCTATACTACGTAATTCCACGATTAGTTGTTACGTATTACTTAAAAAAAAATTGTAGGTTAAATTCTTGTAATTACTAAGCGAAAGCCTATAAAGGTTTGTACATGAAAACATATAACTAAGTACATTTAAAATTGCGTTGTCAATAGCTACCATCTGTAAAGGTTCACCTAACATATTAGAATTGCTGGCGTAGGTATGTTTTATTTTTATCGCAAATTCAATAAGTCTTCGGCTATTCGCATTATAGTAAGTCGAGACAACGTATTCCCCAAATATCTATTACTGACTTCACTCGCTCGTATAGGGCGCCCTTAATGTTTAAGTAGTGAAACGAAAGACATGCCTCGTATAAAATTAAAATTTCAAACGTAAGCTGTTCACACTTGCCGTTGTCATGGCAGCCCCGACTTAGAACGCATTACACGGAGCTTCTTGTAATTCTAGAACCGTCTGAACTCGAGAGCTGGATTCCTCTTACAAGAAGCTCTTTAAAAATGAACACAATAGGTTGAAGTACGTTCACTGTTCTTACATAATTTAAAACTTGTGGAAAAAATCTAATTTGTTAACTTAATACGTTAGAAATTTATTTAGTTTAAGTTTAACTTTGTTCTAAATTGTTTCATAGGTTTTTCATTTTTTTATTTGATTTTTATACTTATGCCGGCGCCAGATACAGTCAAATGTTTGAACAAAGACTTTGAGCTACTTTGCTCACACATTTGAACACATGTTTGTTGTACTTGCCAGACATGCTTTGCAGACATTTTCGCTTCACGGTAACTGTTCAAATATTCAATTCAACAAACAAGATGGACGCAGTATATCTCTATTATTTAAGTGTGCAAAAAATTAAGCTAAAAAGTCTCTATTTTTTTTATTATTAAGCTAAAAAAGAGTTCCACTAACTCCACTGAACTTTGCGCAAGTGTAGCAGGCCTTCGCACATGTTTGAACTTTAAACGCGATTTTTTGATGTGCGCTCCAAAAACCGACACCGAATGGCAAAGTGCAAATATGTAATCAAACTTTGAATAAATACCCAAATACCCGTGCCTCACAAGTGTTCAAATAAGTGATCAAATAAGTGTTCAAATATTATAGCTATCTCTGGCGCCGGCTTTACGAGAATTTTAATTTTCACAAATAAATACACGCTTTTCTTGAATCTTATAAGTTGTGGTTAAAATTTAAGAAAATATTTAGCGTTTATGATTAAAATTATTATAATTGATTAGGTCGTCATCTTTATTAATTAAACACCTTGAGAACAGACATAGTGACCTTAAAATAGCTCGAAAGAATGGATTATTTCTAGATTTTCACCTAGAAATACTTAGTGTCAGATCTGCAATTTATATATTTATAGTCATGTTATACTTTATTTTAAATTTTGTTACTTTTATTTTATTACTTTGCCCGGGGTGCGGCTCGTTAGTGTGTATTAAAACTTATATCAGTAAGTTCATAAAATGTCAAATATATTACAACCCATACAAATTCATCACTTTCTCCAAATATTAATGGCAGCCTAGACATTTTTATTCCTCAGCTACAATATGAAAGTCCAGTACTGTGCGATACACGTAATCCCACTTATTTCGCCAATTCACAAGACGAATCACGTAAAAGCCGTGCCCGTTGACTCTCCCGTGGCCAATTCGTACATATATTTGCCCACTAAAGGCGTACGGCTCAATTTACTGACGAGAAGCGGTTTTCGTTATTTCTAACTGGTTGGCGCCCGCGACTACGTCTGCGTTGAAAAATAAAATATATAACAGCCGAGAAAATATGAGTAAATATGACATCTTTTTTGCTGTTACGACCGTAGCGCTATTTTGTATATTTTATATGATACAGTCCTATTTATCTGGATAAAAGATACCCTATGTCCTTTCGTGTATCCTTGACGACGTGTATGCAAAATTTCATGATGATCGGTTGAGTATTTAAGGCGTGAAAAGGTCAGACAGGCAGTGTTACTTTCGCATTTGTGATATTAGTATGGAACTATGGATATTGATTCTCGTATAAACGAAATGGCGGAGTTATTGGTGATAAATGTTAATGTTTCTTCTGTAAAGTACAACATATAATTTTCAGTGGTTATTGTAAGATTATTTATTCACATAGCTTGTTATTCAATTTATTTTAAAATTTCAACGTCATAAGTTAATAAATGTTTATTTTAAGCAAAATATTTTTTCCTTTTAGCTTTTATTCAAGGCCAAATAGATTATTTAAATTAGTCATAAAATTATTGTTGCGAAAAATCTATTGGAAAATATTTGACCGCTACATTTTGCAACTTGGACCACCATAACCTTTGACATAGCAGTAGAATGGCGCATACACATCTCGACACCAAGTCCGAGGAGCAAGCCAACGATTTACAAATTGCTTTCGCTTATCAGACAATTCTCAAAAAGAATTCCTCTACACCGATTTATGGCTTTAAGGTTTTACATTTTTTACCTCACTGTTGAGCTTAAATATTAATAATATTTATTTCAGATAATTTACAATCCATAATATGAAAAAAGATACTTAATTTAGAAATATTAAAGATGAATAGTTACAGGAATTTTATGTATATCGTGAACTCTCTCTATAGTTACAATTCAATACCTTAGGTTTAATTAACCTAACAATAAATTCACATGGCAGTATTCGCAGCGAGTACAGGCGCGTACAAAAGCGTTGAACATGTTTATATTACTGCAAAAGGCGTTTCCAAGCACATTACAAACCTTATCGCTGTATCAAACCACCTTAATGCAACACGCTTTTAACCTATATAGGTTGAAAGCAGCGGTAACTGCTCTAAGTGTGTAAACATTGCCGTCTATAACACCGTACCGTAACATTTATTTATTTCACACATCATTAGATTTATATGAAATCCCAACGCGATTATAGATTATAGGTAGTGTATATCGCAAATTCATCATAATTTCAGTCGCAGGTCGTCCACACTTGGAACTCCTTGCAAACGTCTGTGTTTCCGGGCTCATAAAACCCAAATCTTTTCAAAGTTCGAGTAAATAGGCGTCTTCTGGAAGATCTCGCTCCATCCTAGGCCTCATCTTCGCTACATGGCTGGATGCTGGCCAAGAGAAAACCCATCTCTAATAAAAAAAACACATAGGCCTCCTCCGTAATTCCAATAGAACCGGACAGAAACAGCCTAGATTCACCTAGGCTAGACAACAGCCTAGCCTAGACAATCCGCTGCACTTGCCGGTCCGTACCCTCCACTAGAGAACCTTACAGCGAGCGTCGTTTCTCCCTACCATGTGTCCTGTCCATTGCTACTTAGACTTACTGGCTTATGTTCGTAACCTTCTTTTGTCTACGGATCTCCTCTTCCTCCATTGAGTAATTACGTACAACACGATATAATATTAGTCCAAAAAATGTTCAGTTCATTTAATTTAAAGAAACTTCGCTACTTTTCCAACATTTACACCGAATTATGTAGACAAATTTATTATATTTTGTTACATATAATAATACAATTAATTAGATACAGTTCGGTGTAATACGCGGTCATTTTAAGCACGTAACGCGGTTTGTAGCACTACGTCATACCTCAGCGGTTACTCTGCATATTCATTAAGTCATTCGTTTAAGCGCGGACGTGTTTCCTGAAATTCTCTCCTGTGGTTAAAATTTACATTGATTTTGTTTCGTGACAAATAATTATCATTATTAAAAACTGCAAGCACTTACTGTATACACACAGTAACATTGTTTCAATACACAATTCCTGCTTTAAATATGTAAGTAGAATTTATTTACTTATCATAAGTGCGAAAAATACTCGTATTTCTTCTCCGTAATAACTCTTGATATTATAAACATTTGACTGTTATTCTAATAAGTCTTGACCGGAATTGAATTTTACAGACTTTCACCTCAAAAACTTACAACATAATATAAAGCTTCATTGAATCATAAACATATCATAAAAGTCATATCAATTTCTATCTGATAATATCAGTCCTTTGATATGCACTCGTTTGCTCACAAAATTTTAAGGTGTATTCTGTAATGCATATGTGCATATTATGCATATTCTATGTGTGCTTCTTATAAAGCACGCAAGAAGTAGTGATCACCAAGGGGTGATATTGACATCTGACCGTTCCTACTTCTTTTTTTCTCTTTTTATTTATATATTTTAATAAAAACATATGCTTGAATATAATATTACATAATACATAGTTTAATGACCACGAAAAACACACACCTAGGCATGCAAGCCTGTTTCGTGTGCTTAATGAGTTGCACATTTAAATTAAATATCAAAAAATAATTATAATTAATGCAAATAATAACAATTCACTACTTTAAATCTACAAACTAAAAATACAGTCGTGTATTTAGTCAGTCACTAAAGAAACAGTCACGTGTAGACATACAAATAAATAATGTTTACAAACCATAAGTCGAGTTTCAAACTTTCCCTTTACAACTGTTTAAAAAAATAACATGTCTAAAACTGTTTGTGAAGCTACACAACTGCGCGTATTACAAAGTTTTCAATACGCGGCTTACGAAGTATTTGGATGTAAACACTGTGTAATAGGGTATGGTCCCTTTGTGAGCTTTGAACAATATCTAATAGACTTTTCTTTGAAATTATTCGCTGCAGCAAATATGTTATGGTCTGCATTATAAATATATACCCTCCATCTGTTGATGACACGTTTGGTTTAGTGGTTAGTAAACCTAGCTGTTAACCAAATGGTTGCGAGTCCGAATCCCGATAGGGGCAAATATTTATGTGTTAACATTTACCTTTGTACCTGAATCATGGGTGTTTGTATCCATGTATTTATAAAAAAAGTAATCTATGTAGTATATAAACTGTCTAGTATCCATAGTACAAGCCTTATTATGACAAAAGGTATTTGGAGATGATACTTACATTGGTAAATTGAAAAGAATTACCTAGTTCAATCGCACACAGACACTGTTAGATAATATAAATTATTAGCTGTTGCACGCGTATGTTACTCGCGACATAACCTATGTTACTCGCTGAAAATGTAGTAGCTTTGTATATGTAAAAGAATTTTCAAAATCGTTTCAGTAGATTTTGAGTTTATTCATTACAAATATACAAATCTTCTCTCCTTTTATAATATTAGTAAAGAAAATTAACTCTCGGCATCCCCCTCCGTCACACGGAGTAGCGTACTCGTCGTTTCTCTGTCACTCCACGTTCTTAATTAAAATAACCTTTAATGTTAAGTTTTCAGCGCGTGTATTTTAAAAACAAGGGAATAAAGAAAAAAAAACATTTTTTTTATTATATTCATCACTTCCCTCGCTGTTAATGAAACTCTACCCTTAGTTCGATTTATTGCGCTCTCCGATATTTCGGCGATTCTCTCGAAGTTAGTTACTTCCTTATCCTTTGTTTAGTGATCTACTGCTTGTGTATTTTCTTGGTCCACAAAAATCAGGGGAAATAATTCGTGTAGTTTTGTAAAACGTCCAACGCTGCGCTTGGTGGTCACCACTCGAGAACCTTCTGGTCTCAGCGTTCGGCTCTCGGTACTATGTGCCCTGCCCACTGCCATTTCAACTTACTGATCCGTAGGCTTATATCGGTAGGGGCAATGACAGCAGTCGTGGGACAAGACCTGTCCTTACCCGCTGTCGTCAGAGCAATGGTGGAAAGTCTTGACGGCTGGAATGCTGTCAAGACGTTCTGTGAAGTGGCCGTGAGTGGAAAAGAGGCCAACGAGCGGGCCCGCGAGGCGGAGCCCCAGGCTGATCCACTCAGGCGTCGAAGAGCCGGCCGACGTGCCCGGGCGTATGCCTCGGCGCACGTCGCGTGACAACCTCAGGGCGTCAGAAGGGGGAAGGGGACATGTTTGACGCCCTGAAACACCAACAAGGGTGCGTGGTGGCTCACGGCAATTCAGTGGTCGACTGAACTAAAGTAAGTCGACTGTCCCCGTCGACGAGGGATAGTGCGTAAATGTCATTTGCCCTCCTCAAAAAAAAAAGGCTTATATCGGTAACTTTCGTACGTCTACGGATCTCCTTATTTCTGATTCGATCTCGTAGTGTAACCCGAGCATAGCCCTGAAGGCGTAGTGCGAGTTTTACTCGATCAAACGCATCGAACGCGTAAACGTGAATTTGTATGGTTAATGAAGCAGCGCTACCTTTACGTTTACGCGTTCGATGCGTTTGATCGAGTGAAACTCGCACTACACACACTGTTAGCGTGTTGAGCGACGTTGAGCTTTTTTACATGGCCCAAAGTTAGAGACCACGTTTCAGCGCCATATTTCGTCACTGGCAAAATTCCATTTACGTTATATCTTTTATCTAGCTTTTACAGGTGCATTTGATATATAGACGGAAAAAGTAAACGCAAGTGAAATAGAATTGAAACAGAGTGAAATTGAAGTTCCAATATCAGACAAAACGTAAGTGAACCGACGTTGAAAATTGTTAATGCGTTCAAACTGTGCCCGCAGTTCGGGTACTATTGCGAATTGCAATTCACCACCTTTTGTTTTAACAATGCTAGTGTTGGGACACTTTGTGTCGATAGAACTTAAACTTTGTTGAATATCACCTTAAAGGTAGTGAATTTATTCTCTGTAACATTTAAATTAAGACAAGAGTTTCTATATTACTGTTATATTTCGACATCTTTTTATAGTAGCTTCACATACATAAATTAAATACATACGAATTAAAATAAATTAATTTTTTACGAGCGCCTTGCATGAGAGGTCAGGGTGTGACTCTCTGGCTAAGGGATTCTCGATTCCCTACGAGATTCGAATCCCTTACACAGATTTTTCCTCGATGTAAGCTTTTACTAAACATTTCTCTTTGCTCTGATCTGGATTTGGAAAGCCTGGATTGCCACTGCAAGTAACACAGGTCCCACCATCAAGTAGACCGTCAGCCTGTATGTCAAACTTTACATAAAACAGTAATAATTACTTACCTTAAGATATCAGCTGGCAGTGGATGGGTGCGGCGGGCAGATGATCGAGTGTAGTGTGACAATTAAAAAGCCCTAATTCTAAAAGTAGACTATAATTAATGATGACAACGATGAATAAAATTAAGATTTGTAAAATCTCATACTTCCAAAGTATCGATAAGCTACAATTATTTTATCGACAAAATTCATTCCTTATGTCGGAATCATTAAATCGGCTGCTAAATATAAACGTGCCGATACCAATGCATCGCTTATTCAGCTTTTACCTTTGAACTTGCCTTTAGGATTACATCTTTAAATGAAGCCCGAAACGTTAACATTAAGTAATATACTGTTCTATTTCGCTGGCCGATTTATCTTCATGTAGAGAATAAATCAACCCTATATAAATAGTTTTGTAGAAACCACATTATAAACTAACTTTTATTTGCAACTTTTTTTTTAAATTTAATTTCTACTAATAATCGAGAAATAAGAATTTTGTATTTACAAATTTTTAGTACTGTGACACGAAAGGTTTTTTTGGGCAGTACTATTTACTAAAAAAAAATCCTCAGTTTTTTTTTGTATTTAAAATCTGCCCGATTCAAACTTTGTTAAATATGCATTGTATTTTTATCTAAGTTTCATTTTTACTCTAAGAAGTCAAACTAGGCGACGAAAATAACGCTTTTTTGCCACATCGCCCTAAAACAACGCTACTACGCTTCCCAACAAATGGATCAACTGCCTGTTTTGACATTGGAAAGTCTTTTCGTTCGCTTCAGTATAGGCCCCGATTTCACGAAAAAGTGCGATCCTCTTATATCTCGGAGAGTTATGGAGATATGATATTCAAAAAGGGCTCAAAAGACGCGTATTCACGAGAACTATAAAGGTGCAAAAAGAATTTTTCGAAAAAGTTATGGCCGAAATAGTAAAAAAAATCAAATTTTTTTTCCGCATTTTTTTATTTTGGCGCTCGATATTTTGGAAACGAAAAATGATATCAAAAATTCGAGAAAAATTCCTCTGGACAGTTAAGCTACAATTTGAGCCTAAAATCTGTTCAACAAGTCAGAACATATTTTTTCGAATTCCGTAGATTCATTTCCAATGTGCTCGATAGTTGTGTGAGGCACGAAATCTGTAAATTTTTTACATAAAAATAATAATGTTATCGGTGTCTTCTTCGTTATAATCCTACATAGATAGGTATTAGGATATTCATTGCAATATCTATTAAATTTGAAAGAAAAATGTCAGCGAAAAGTGTTTAATGTTCTTCTGGAAAAGAAATTAAATTTCCAAGTTGCTCCCAAGCATTAATCAAAACGTGACGGAGTTTTGAATTATAAAAACCTCTCTAGGAATAACCTTTGTACGAGTATCTCCTGAATTTTCGTAAACGTTTTAGAGGAGAAAGTCTCTCATAAATTTTACGACATTTTATTATATTAAAAGTGTACCAAGTCAGCAGCACATAGATTTATTTACCTGGTCATCATCATCATCTTAGTCGTAGGACCTTCACTGCTAGATAGGTCTCCCCCGTAATTTTCCAAAAGGACCGGTCAAAAGCAACCTGGATCCACTGTCGACTCGCGATTCGTGTGTTCACCTTTTGGGTGGACGTCCTACGCTACGCTTGCTAGTCTGTGGCCTCCTATTGAGGAACTTCTGGCCCCAGCGGTCATCGGCTCTCCGCACTATGAGCCCTGCCCTGCCCTCTGCCACATCAACTTACTGATCCGCAGGGCTATGTCGGTGGCTCTTGTTCGTCTACGGGTCTCCATATTCCTGATTTGATCTTTTAGTGTAACCCCAGGCATAACCCTCCCCATAGCTTGTTGAGCGATGTTGAGCTTTCTTACAAGACACATTCTTCTTATGAGAAACCACGTTTTAACGCTATATATTATCACTGGCAACATACATTGATCGACAACTTACATACTCAGTATAAGTCAACTTCGCTGGTCTATCATTTCTAACATATAAAAATATTACTCGTAATACAAATAAAATGTAGTGCTTAATAAACGCCAAATAAACTGAAAACGGTTAAGAACAAAAGCCAAAGAGTCTTTTCAGACGTATACATCGACAATGAGGTTCCTAAGTGTCGCAATTAAGGAAACAAAGAAGAGGGGGTCGGACAAAATCCCCTAATGTTCCGTTCCAGCTGACAATGTGTTCGTTAATTCGGTAGCGGTCGGTGTGTAAGCACCCTTAGACACTCGCTCCTCCTAAAATACACTTCACTCACAAAGACTGATGACGTAGATTTGGTTAATTCATTTGTTAAAGTTTAAGCTTGAAATGGAATGAAATCGTTTCGTTTGCCTCCTCTAAAGAGAATACTGCAAACATAAAAGATGATTATGAAGTCAGAATCTACGTCATTTTAACGTGTTCAAATTACTTTATTATTATTTTACCTAAGGACTGGCTGCCGCTCTGGTGTTCATTATTATTAAAATAATGAATGGGATAATATATGTTGTGAACGCTTAATGAAGGTATCCACTTTTTTTAAACCCGGATGGATACCCGACAGCATTGCGTTGCGGGGTTTACCGACGCAACGCTGCGTTGCGTAGCATGATCGTAGACGCGTAGACCGTAGCGCTACCGTAGCTAGGCGGAGTTATGGGGACGTAGTAACACGATATCCTCGACCCGCCATGGCTGTCGGGGAGGTTACACTCCCTGTAGGAAACTCGCAAAGTGGAGATACGTCAGCCATCTCGGGGAACCTCGCGACGGGCGTTAGTCTCCCTTTAGACCTAAGAAGGTGGTGGACATAGGCTCCGAGCCTCTTCAGGCAGATGGGAGAGGGGATCTTCTTCTCGACGCGGGCAGAGAAAAATCAATGTCCACGACCAGAGACAGAGCGGTGCGCTGCTCTGTCCATTCGGGAAAGTTAACCAAAGTGTGCTGGGCAGTTTCAACCGCGTAGCTACAATTCGTGACACTTTACTGTAGGCTCAAGGCCACCCGGCTAAAGTAACGCCCGAAGTAACCATGCCATGACAGAACGTGAATCTTTAAATGCATGTTAAAGTCTCTTTTTTAATCTCAGAGACAAAAATGACACATGCAAATGTCAAGTTTGCATATGATGATACCATGAAATGTATGTAATGCATGTCAAATGTAATGTCATTTTTGTCTGAGATTAAAAAAGAGACAGAACGTGAATCTTTAAATGCATGTTAAAGTCTCTTTTTTAATCTCAGACAAAAATGACACATGCAAATGTTAAGTTTACATATAATGATACCATGAAATGTATGTAATGCATGTCAAATGTAATGTCATTTTTGTCTGAGATTAAAAAACAAACTTTATGTGGCTGACATATTTATTTTCAAAATCAAATTCATTTCTGGTTAGGTAACAAATTGAATGCCTTGAATTTCAATAACATATCTTTTCCATATAAGTAATAAAATTCTATGGAAATCATCTCGAAAATTCCAGGTAACTCATTCTTTTATTGTGACTTTTTATATTACAATCACCTGTAGTACCTACTGGGAACATCTGCTCAGAATTTTTACTTTGTTCAAAAAAGAAATGTAATTCCGAACATTTATTACACGATCAACTAAATTCATTTTTCATCTGCACAACGTAATAAATATTTATTAAGCAAATTGACTGAAGTCTGTTACACTCCTCCTTTTTCTTATAAATGCTAGTTTATATTTTTTTTTTTTTTTTCATAAAAATAATGTAATTCATTTTAATATTATTTGTTTCGAAAGCTTGCTGTCATAAACTTGCTATAAAATTATACTTAGTACATTACACGTAATGATTTTTTAAGAATTACTTCATTGGTATACAGTAGACATCTTTAGTGTTTGCCTTTATACGCTCTGCCGTTTACAGTCATTTGGGCAGCTTGTCTAATACCCCACTAACTACCCAAGTAACAGCATGTGTGCTGTTGTTTTTCGCTGAGTGAATGAAGGATGCCAGAGGCCATTTCTTCCCTATCCCAATCCCTTAACTTCAATCCCACCTTAGTAGGTATCCAAATTCCATCAAAATCCTTTAGGCCATCAAAACCATCGATCCTCGCAGACTTTTGCATTTATAATATTACTTTTTTTTTATGTTAAGGTCGACAGACAGGCTGACGGTCCACTTGATGGTAGGTGCCTACCGTCGCCTATAACACAAGCAACGCCATAAGTGCTACAAGTGCGCTGCCGACCATAGAAGGATTAAGGATAAGGGGATAAGGGAGGGGTGGCGTAATGGGCTCTGACATCCCTTACTCACTCGCCGAAACACAACAGCACATAATGCTGTTATTTCACGGTGGTATTCTGTAAGGTGGTGGTTACTGCCGCCAGACGGGCTGCCCAAATGACTGCGAAACGCAGTGTGCCCCTGCCACTACTTTCAAATCCAGACCAGAGTCAATTTTGAAAATTATATTAAAATTTCCAAAGTTGACCCCGCCAGGAATCGAACCCGGGGACCCTGAGACGTTAGGCAAGCACCCTTGCCACTCATCCAACAGGCTCGTCAAAACTTAGTAGGATAAATAATATAACTTTTGACTAGGGTGGATACACTTCACGGCACATTATCGGAAACTTAAGTGATTAATGTTGTTGAAAGTTTCAAGCGAATGTAGCACAATAGAATATTATGAGTTTTGCGATCTGAATATTTTATGGCGCTAATGTCATTATACCAAAGTTTTGTACATGTATACATTTATAACATTAGTTGAACTATGTTGGAAACAGCTTCGCCCGGAACTTATCTACATACGTGAGGAAATTCTCAATATAGAATAATTATTTATTGGATAACAGAAGTCTTTAATGACTAGCTAAAGACCGCCACTTCGTTCTACGTCTCACGTTGTGTACCTGATAATATGTATGCAAAATTTCATAATGATCCATTGAATAGCTAAGCCATGAAAAGCAAACACACACAGAGACAGAGTTATACCTTCACATGCATAATCTTATTGTGGATTAGTATATAAAACTTAAAATTACTTCGTCCATTATAAAAATGTATATGAAGAAGTTAAGTAAATGTGTGTACGAAAACATGGGACAAAAAACCCGTAGCAAATTATGCCCCACAAACATTGTTCGCGAAATTTCTTTACTGTACTAATCAGTAAAGGAAGTTTCCGAGCTGAGGCAGTTAATCACAACTTTCCCGCGAAAATTTCTCTCTTGTCACACAGTTTCATTAGGGTGACAATGTTCACTGAAAATATTTATGTCACACTATTAAGTGTAGCTCTTTACGGTAGTATTTTAGGTCTTAGTAAGAACCATACGTTTTTTAAATGAAAATATTAAAATATTATTTTTTTCTAAAATAAAGAAATAAAAACAAAGGAATCCATTAATAATAATAATAATAGTAGCTCGTATAGTAACGCTAAACATGCGCTTACAGGTAGACCACTCTGGAAAAACAAAGGTAAAGAGAAAGTTATTGGAATAACAAAAAAAGAACAATAAAAGTAAGGAAGCTGCAAATATAGGGCACCTAAAGAGAGGCGAGAGATACCGTATTAACTAGTGATGAAGGAAAAATGCAACAAAAATGTAACAGAGGCAGGAGAAAGATATTCTGGTTAAAATTAAGAGTGGCTTTGTTTGAGTACTAGCTCCCTCTTTCATCTTCCAAGGTTCATCCATGGCTATGATGATCTCCAACCTTCGTAAAGAAATGACACATTAAGAATAATATGTTATGTTTATGTATAGACTTAAAAGTTCAAATTCACACAACCACAATTTCTTGTGTCCGGATTTCTTTTCGAGCTTCTCCTTTTGTCATCTTTAAACTTATGAAGGTGCAGTGCATTTGCTAACCCTATGATATTTTTGTGTTAATAGGCGAACGTAACCATCACCTACCTGGAGATTTAATATTCTGTGTAAAAGTGATTATAATTAACATTTCTATTCATGCACGAAATAAAAGATACTTAGAGATGAGAATCTGAAGATATCTGTAGGTATCTTATCGGCAGCCAAGGATTTCAGTAAAAGCAAAAATATTTTCAACCTAGACACAATCATGTTGTTTTAAAAATAGAGAATTAATAAAAACACATTTTTAAAAATAATGAGTAGACCTGCGTCTATTTTATGGTCACCCTAACAATGACCTAGCACTGTATCATACTGTATGTAACAAATAAATAGCACAAAAACGGAGCGCACTTCCTGCGGTCTTCATAATTAACGTGACACATAAAAATATTGTCCGTAAATGTCACAGCCTTTTATACATCTATTTGTATTATGTACCGTAGTGATGTGGCAACATATAATTTTTGTCGATTATTCCCATAATAATTAAGGCTTTCAGAGGCGGGACTTTTTTACATTTTATAAAAACGTTTGAAGTTTACTTCTTTCGATTTTCATATATAAGCCAGGGGTATAAAAATTTATGGGAGTAAAATCAAATATGACATGTCACACGTTACGCGTTACAGACTACAATATGCTTCTTTACATATTAATAATATAATAAAATAAATATGTTTTAATTATATTTATTAAATTATTTATCAAGCTGACACACACAATTTTTTTATTTGTATACTAGCTTCTGCCCGCGACTTCGTTTGTTTATATGTTAAAATATTTATTCAAAAACTGTAGTTGAAAAACTACTAAAATTCAATATTTTTTTCCATTTACCAAAAAAAATCTCAGTCAGATTGCCCCCTTTCAAAGTAATCAACTCAATTTTTCTGTCACATTTTCTTTAGGCAAGCTCTCATACAACGTTCTCCAACGTCAATTTATAAATAAATTAGCGACTTCGACCGCGTTAAACGATGTAAGGTACCATACAACTTTCATTCATACATCCATACAAACTTTCGGATTTATAATATTAGTACGGATTCCTTATTTAGCAGGGCTTTCCTAAATAATTTAGGACTGTATAGGTAGATACAACTCTAAGAAAGTAATTAAATAAGAAAAATAGTAATACAATATAAAAAAGTCTTTTTTCAGTCTTTTTTATATTTTACGTACCATTTTACGCGGTCTAACAAAATATGTTTTCATAAAAATACGGTAAAAAGGAAAAGGGAACTAGCAACAAGCAGACATGTGCTTCTCTCCGCAAATATTTATGGGAAAACGGGAGGTTGTTGTATAAAAAAATATATCGATATTTCTGAAGCGAAAAACCTCACCGCGTTCACTATCCTTGAGGGAATAAAATAACAGGGCCTGTTTAATATGCGTTTTCTTTTTTTATTTGAATACGAGCAATCGCCCGCGACTTCGTACGCAAACAGGAACATTAAGGTGGAAACAAACGCTAAATACTACTTAATATATGCATTGTAACATATAACATAATTACTTTGAAACAAAATACATATTATAGTTATGAAAGACAAATTGTATTGTTAACAGTGATATGTTAAGTACTACGTACTAGATGGAACACTCAAGACTTGATGAGTGTTCCAAGTGATTGGAGTTCCGACGTCCTACCCGTTCACAGTCTGTCATACGCGCTCGTAGAGATTAGGCGCGTTATTATTTTCAAAACCAATAAAAATGGCGTCTTGTGTGATGATATATTGCAAAAATAGAACAAAAAATATTAGTAAAACAGCTGGTGTGACGTTCCATAGGTAAGTTTTATTAATATGGAAACGTTTAATAGGTTAATATTTAATTTGTTAAAACCGACGTGCTTATCGGGTCGACCATATTCAGTTGTCTACGACTTGACGTATTGACCTTGACACTACTGCCGCGCCGTCCCCCGCCAACCCCCGCGCACCTTCCGCGTTGGAACATGAATTTAGCAAGAAGTCGTACAGAGTGCTCAATCTAGTACAAACTTAACATATCACTGATTGTTAAGAATTTTCGTCAAAGTAATAGAAACTCCAAAAAAAATATTAGAACAGGAAAATATTACGAAAACTGCTATTGGACTCATATGAATTCTGCATTGATGGATAAGTTAATGTGTGTTTAAAAAATTGTATAAGATAGATACAAAATAAGCCTAGAAAGAGAAACAAATTCAAAAATGTATTTTCAATGCAAATGACTACATATACCAGAAATAACAAAAAAAAACTTTATTCATTTGTTTAACATGGATGGATATTAATAAACTGAATATTGTTTTATTTGGTTTCTAAAAATTATTCCATTCATTTTCAATTTGTTGAGGTAGGAATTTTTGTTTAATAAACGCAATGGAAGATAAACAAAACAATATATGAATATTATCAATCAATCAATACTAATAATAAATCTGTAAGTGTAGGTATTGTATGTTCCTCCTTAACTGATTTTCATGAAACTTGGTAGATAAATATTTAGACGTACAGGACACAGGATAGGCTACTTTTTTTCTTTTTACCGCGGACGAAGTCGCGGGCGCCAGCTAGTTGTTAATAATTTTTAATTTGATACTTCATAACAATTTTTTTTTGTGTAATTTGTGTTTGAACACAAAATTTTCTTTGTCCGGAATTATAATATGAACAAATAAATGAATAAATTTTTTAATACCTATGAAAAAGAAGTCGCCTGCAAAAGCTATAGTATAAAATTAGTAAGCTACTCACACGGATTTGGCCTCACTTGGGAACCCTACTCATAAACATAGCTTATTACCAAAGAAATATCTTTTATTTGAACAGACTTAAAAGGTGCAAAAAAACAGAAACAGTTTCAGCACACGCGAACCTTTTCGAGGATTGCGTTTGCTCTTGACATTTTCAAATTAACTCTGTCCAAATGTTTTTATATGAAAGATAAGCTATACAAAACATTTTTGCTACCCCACCTGCTTTTTACGTTGCGCCAAATGGAAGGTAGTTTAATTAAATTTCTCCCCATTATCATGTATAATAATGGAATTGCCTCCTTTTTGTTTAACTGGGATTTAAAGGCAAAATTGTTGCTAAAGTTGACCAAATCTCTTGAACGAATGATTAAATCCGACCTTCTAGAGAAAGATAATATATCTGTTGTAACACTGTCTCAGCGATCCTGGGTTTGATTTGCAGTTGGCCCAATCTCCATCTCCATCTGTGGTAATGAGTGGTTCAGGTGCTCTCTCTCAGTGCTCTTGGGTTTGATTCCCGACGGAGTCAAATTTGGAAATAATTAGGAAAGGACAAGGAAATGAGCTCTGACATTCCTTACTGACACACCGAAACGCAACAGCACCCTTGCTATTATTTCACAGTGGTCTTCTGTAAGGGAAAGATTACTGCTAAATAACTGCGAAACGCAGTGTGCCCTACCACTACTTCCCAAAGCCAGACTAGAGCCAATTTTAATGGCTCCTCTACACTATCGGTGATGATCGTTGATTATGATTGTAATCAACGATCATCGCCGATCGCTAAGCTTCGACACAATCGTCTCTAGGACTTAATGAAACACTCGCCCTAAATGGCGAGTTGTCTATTAAAATAATAGGTAACATCAAACATGACAATTCGCCAATTTGGGGGAGTAGTCAATTTTTACTCGTCTGTAGTATTAGGTATAGTTTGTCGAACGATACTTAAGAGAGTTCACGTTAAAATTTATGATTTTTAGTAGTTTCAGATGTTTAGTTTGCAGATAAGATGATTTGATCCTAAAATAAGACGTTTAATATCACGAAAAATTACTAAAAGTGACACTTTTGATTATACTTTTCTTGGATGAAAATTTACAGAAATGATATATTTTTTACAACTATTATCTAATAAATGATAGAATTTATAGATAATCAATATTTTTATAAGTTTTTCACATATAATTTTACTAATATCTCACTTCTGTGTAGACCGTCGACCGCTAGTTTTAAATACGGGCTGCTTAAAAACTGTTCTAATGAGAAAATTATCCCAATATTTTAAAATATTTTTGGACATTATCTAGATTACAAAACTACAAATAATATGACGTAAATATCTTGTCTGCAAACTAAACACATCATGGCATTATGATCCGCCGGGAATCATAGATTTTCACTCCAACGTGATTCTGACTCTGTAATGGCCTTAAGCCTACAAGATTTCCTTTGATGCGTAACCGAAAACTGACAGATCACGAGTTGCAGGCGATCATAGACAGTATCATACATAGACAGCGATTGGCTAGTACAGCCTAGTATGCCCTCTACAAAATCGTGCTCGCCCGTAATCGTTTGTAATCGCCGACAGTGTAGAGAAGCCACAAAAAGTTCATTTCCAGTGTTGAAACTGCCGGGAATCGAACTGTGGAGATTTTATGAATATATTTGATACTAGCTTTTGTGCGCGACTTCGTCCGCCTTCTCTATAGCCTATAGCCTTCCTCGATAAATGGACTATCAACACAAAAACAAGTTCAATTCGAACCAGTAGTTCCTGAGATTAACGCGTTCAACCAAACAAACTCTTCAGCTTTATAATATTAGTATAGAAGTATAAATTAAGATAAGATTTAAGAATATTTTTACACAAAAATAAGAATCAGTATTAAATAAGTGAAAAAAAAAAACGGTCTTAGTTTAAACTTTAGTTTTATTAACTCTACTAAATTTGATATACTCGTAATACAACCTATACTACATATAGCAATTATTCAGTTCGAGAGCAGTTTGTATCATTTTATGTTCAACCAATTAGTTTTTCAAACGTATATCCAATTTCGATTTCCAAATGAAAGGTTAACAAAAATACTAAAATATCCGACAGAAAAACTTCATGAAATGAAACCAGCCATACGAATCGAGAATGTCTGACGTGAAAGCTGATAGGAGCTTTGATAGTTCTTTTCAAACGTTAAAAACTTTTACATTATTTGCAGTAGGTAAATCACACCGAGTTCTGCAGTCATAAACAGATCATATAATATCCCAATCTTTCTATCTGGCTATCCATCCAGATAGTACTACTATATCTGGCGATAGTATCCAACCCCTATCTACCTTCAGACATCGCTGCTTAAAAACTAAAGGGCCAAAAATCAAAGTTACACTTTTTACAGGAGAGCTAATCGTAAAAAAATATTTTATTTTTTTCTATTTTTTTCTTATTAGATAATTGTATTTAATATAAGAATATGTATAGGTTACTTTTGAATATATAAAAAATGATGAAAATATACTAAATATGCAATAAAGCAACCATAAGTCTTTTTGCAACATACAATATGAAGGATTGTGATTGTATTTTTGCAATAAAAACATTTTTGAATTTTTTTGTTTTAAGGTCCTTTAGTTTTTAAGCAGCGATATCTATCTATCCATACAGTAGGTAATATATTACTATATCCAACCCCTACGAGTATCTAGTAGATCATCTAAATAAATAAGATCATGCCAGAGCCCATTTCCATGTCATTCCTAATCCCTTTCCTAATCCTACTATGGTCGACAGCCCACTTGCAACACCTGTGGAGATGCTTGTCTTAAAGGCGACGGTAGCCACATACCATTTATTTGACCGTCAGCCAGTATGTCGAGCTTAACACAAAAAAAGATAGTACTTAACTTACTATCTGGCGATAGCATCCCACCGGTTATTATACCTACATAGATATAATTCCGTGAAATAACAGGTTTCATAACTAGTTTTATTAAATAAGAACTATATTTTTCTACTTTTGTAATTTTTCATAACCAGTAAATATTTTATTTTCTGCATTACACCACAATTTAACGTAATGACGTCTAGTTTAATATAGCTTGCTAGTGGAGCTTTCTATAAGTCCAAATATTTTTAATATCCGTCCAGTAGTTTTTGAATTTATTCCTTACAAACAAAAATACAAATCTTTTCTCTTTATAATATTAGTATAGATGTGAACTAACTTTTTTCTAAGCTTTCCTTTTTTTGTCATAAATTTTTAATTATAACTGCCCCTTTCATCATGTCGTATAGACAACGTTTGTTTGTGACAGAAGTTTTTAAATGAATCCCGAATTCTGTTAGTGAATACCTTTTCAATCACGGCTGGTGTTTCGCTATATCTCGTTTTAACAATAACAACGAACGACCTATTTTTATTCAAGCACAGATTTTTTGTTTGTACACTTTTCTCTGACATACTCGTACTCAAAACCACAGGGGAAGGGCTCACAGGTTTTTCGATATGATTTTGTCACTTTTTTTTCTATAATAATTTTTTTTTTTTTTATGTTAAAGTCTACCGACAAGCTGACGATCCACTTGAAAGTAGGTGTTTACCCTCGCCTTTAACACATGCAACTTCACAGGTGCTACAAGTGCGTTGACGACTACAGTAGAATCAAGGGCTGGCAAAACATGGGAAAATGGGCTCTGGCAACCTTAACTCACTTACCGAAACACAACAGCACACGTGCTGTTATTTCGCTTGTTTTTCGTTAAAGGGTTATACTGCTGCCAGACGGGATATCTAAATAACTGCGAATCCCAAGCGAATGCCACTAATCCTTATACATAGGTATTATATAACAAAGTCCTTCGCCGCGTCTGTCTGTCTGTTCGCGATAAACTCAAAAACTACTGCACCGATTTTCTTGCTATTTTCACCAATGGAAACACAATAACACAGTTTAAGTAGTGGTAGGGCACCACACTGCGTTTCGCAGTCATTTGGGCAGCCCGTCTGGCGGCAGTAACCACCCCCTTACAGAATACCACCGTGAAATAACAGCATTTACGTGCTGTTGTGTTTCGGTGAGTGAGTAAGGGATGCCAGAGCCCATTACCCCATCCATTCCTTATCCCTTATCCTCAATCCTATGGTCCACAGCGCACTTGTAGCACTTATAGCGTTGCTTGTGTTATAGGCGACGGTAGCCACCTACCATCAAGTGGACCGTCAGCCTGTCTGTCGACCTTAACTTAAAAAAATGGAAAGTTACGCGGACGAAGTCGCGGGCAGCAGCTAGTAAATACTAAAATTGCATCCGTGCAAAGCCGGGGACGGGTCGCTAGTATATTTTAATACAGAAACAAGTTCAAATGTGCCA
The DNA here is from genome assembly GCA_945859745.1 of Synanthedon formicaeformis. NCBI lineage: Eukaryota > Metazoa > Arthropoda > Insecta > Lepidoptera > Sesiidae > Synanthedon > Synanthedon formicaeformis. The sequence continues at coordinate 2,144,302 of OX243975.1, forward strand.
ACAAAAGTGCATCAGAGTGAATGTAAATGTTTAGTTTGATTCGTTCGCCTAAGTGAGTATTCTTTGTACGGACTGAGTTTACTTTGCACTCGAAATCTCGTGGACTGCCACAAAACACTTCTCGGTACTGAGTGTTCGATAATCGATGGTTTATACTGCGCATTCATATGCAATGTTCGGAAACTTGGCAAAATAACGAGGACTTATAAACTCTAAAAGCTTTATATAAAACTCACGGAAGCCATTTTTCTCATGTGACACTTTGAAACTTTGTGAACCAGTTTTTTTTGTACGACCTGTGTGTGCTTATCCTTATATATTATACACTAGCTGTAGAGTATTCAATGCAAACAAACAAACAAATCTTTCCTCTTTATAATATTAGTAGGTGTAGACTATAGCTGTTGCCAGCGACTTCGTCCACGACGGTTGCCACCTTTTTTTATAGGTTTATATTTCTTTATTCTCATTAAAGCTTAAAGCTACTTACATGAGAAATATAACAAAATACTTAATTAAGAAACGAAAACATTAAACAGGCAGACAAAAGTAACTAAAATTAAACAATATTTGTTCCTCAGTTTTAACAATAACACGATCAAAACATTTAAACATTAGACAAAGTGTTTAAACAGCCTGGATCTGTATTCTCTAAAAAATTCTTTTGCGTGCGAAAATCTGCGAACCAGATCCAGAACCAGACCACTAAAACCCTGACAATGTGTATGCAAAAAGCTAAGGCGTGAAAAGGTAACATACAGAATTAATTTCATTTATACTACTTTTGATTTCATCACACTGTTAAAATAACAGTAGATGATATTTTTTCACAATTTGGAAAAGCTCCTGCAACGGTTTTCCGTTTTCAAGCAAATAAACGTCACTTAATTGTCGTTAGTTAACAGAATAAAGCTTAAAATCAGCGACATTTTAATTGAATGAATTCAGTTTCGCTAAGATTTGTACAGCTACATTGTCGAGTACACTATCAGCTGCTTCCGGGTCAACACATCTCTAACTTTGTTCAAGATAAATTGATTTATTCCGCTGGACGCGGGAATTTCGAAGCATTTCCTAGCACTGTTTGTTTATACAATACATTGTTAGGTATAAACGTTTTCTGTTATATTGAAAAACAAATACATCAAAGTTTAATTTGAATAACATTTACTGTTTATATTAAAACAAGCTATATCTGCTGTAAGTTGCTGAAAAGTTGGTTATACCGCAGACTACTAGATGCTGCAGCATCAGCTCAATTTTCCGTGCCATGGAAATAACGCTGAAGTATTCACTAAATTTCACATCAATCGAACCTGTGCAAGTTAGTGAAATTCCTTCGTCAATTAGGAAATGGGCTGATGGTCTGCAAACGTCCGAACAGATCCTCACAAATAAAGCTACCGGAATATATCCGGAAAAATAACCGGATAAAAATCGGTCCATCCGTTTGAAAGCTTTGATGCCACAGACAGATACACAGATACTCACATTAAACTTTACTAGACTAAAGTTTTTTAGATGTAAGAAAGAAAGTCTATGAAACATTATAGAAAAAAAAATCAAGAATTTGAATTAATAATTGAAAATATTGTAAAACGAGCAAGCGGTATTACTTTTGTAACCGTTCCATTAAGAAAACTACCTAAACCGAATTTTCTCGAAGATAAGACCCTGACAGATCGATTTCTAGACCTAAAAAACCCCTAACCCTAGATTTTCGTCAAAATCGCTAGAGCCGTTTGCGAGACCGTCGTGGCATACAAGAATTCCTCGTTTAGTATTATAAGATTATAACATCCCTCATTTGCGTCGGGCGTTAAAAATAAGTTTAGCCAATGCAGGGAGCATTGCAAAAGCCTCACAAAGGAGAGTAGAGGCCAGTATATTCATTCCTCTGCAGTGGGAGTGAAACATATACATATAGTGGTAGATACTCGTATATTCGTCACTCAAAATACTGACAGGCTCGTACAGTACGCTATATAGTAACATTGGACAAAAAATTAAAGCTAAACTTTTATCCGCCCAATAAAATGTGTAAATTATGACCCCTCTCTGTATGCATTAAAATAATATCGGGTCGTGTGCACCGAGTCTTCCCAAATAGTGCACAGTGTGCGCAAACAAGCCATAAATTCAGAGATTTTAAAAGCATTTTATCTCTTTGTTTGTTTGGCACAATACCGGTCGAATGTAAAATACTCAATGCAGTGTGATATGATGCTAACGTATCTGCTTATTCAGATTGTGTAAACTATATATATTTTCACAAATTAAAGTGTGTTCTTAGACGAGAGTATGGAGTGCTTCTTTGTGAATCTAAATATTCATGTCTAGACACGCAGGATACGTAATACGTATATCTAGACGTTAAAGTTTAGGATAATATGTAGGATGCGAAGACTGCTACTACAAAATGGGCGAATTGATCCTATATTCTTTGTCATACTACGGTCGGTAGTGTTATGGGCGACGGTAACCACCTACCATCATTAATTAATAGCAAAATTCTGCACGTTTGCCCCATGAATGATTTCATTGACCCGTCAAGTTCGATAGGAGTAATAATTGATGGGTTCCTTTATCCAATTTTTTATCCATCGTTAAATAACAGCATGTGTACTTTTGTGTTTCGGTGAGTGAGTAAGGGATACCAGATTCCATTTACCGAGTTAATGGACTACTCGCCCAAATTTATCTCGCCCAAAATGGGCGAATCGCACATTTTCTTAGTCTATTTATTATTCGAATTGCTATTTATTATTCTTAGTCATACTATGGTCGTCAGTTTTATTCTGCACATTCGCGCCATGAATGATTTCATTAAGAATTTAATGTACTTTAAAACAAGGTTACCATCGACCCGTCAAGTTCGAAGGGAGTAATTGATGGGTCGCTTCATCCAATTCTGTATTAAAAGTTTTTAATCACGTCGGCGAAGGAATTCTTCCGGGTGGCTAAGTGTCCGACAATAATAAGTTGCAAAGGTATTAAGCCCCAGATTTGAAGAGCAAAAAGCGGGCGATAACAGGCGGGGACGTCGTTTAACGTTATGGGCGAACTTCTAACGAGCTGTCATAAACTGGATATTTACTTTCCCCACCTTCGGGGCAGGTTTCAAGGTAAAAATGTACAACGGGTGTTGTTATCATAAAATCTTATGGCCGAACTCCTGAAGATCTCTGACTCCACGGCGCTTAGAACTCTATTGGTGGCCCCTGTATATTTCAACTCACATCTCTTTATTTTCTAGGTCGGCATTAACTTTTTACAGGGTTGTCACAAAAATGACGATGAAAATAAATTGTTTATTATAAGTGAGCCCTTCAGTGGAAACAAAAGGAGCTCGTAAACCCGTTATCCGTGAAATTGCGTTTTTATAGCGGCGTGGATCATCGTACGTTTACTTTAACATTTTAACCGTTGAAGAGTATTTTTCTGTTACCATTGGCTAAATCTACTTAGTTACAAAGTACCTACTTTGCACTAAGTATTTATTTAATTTTTTTAAATGTTGAATTCGACAGACAGACTGACGATCCAATTATTGCTGACAGGTGGCTACTGTCGCCCTTAACACTTTTGACCATAATATGATCAAGGACTTATCCTTAAGACTAAATCTCTTAGGATTTAGTCATTTACGATTGCCTTTTTTCTTTGTATATTTAATCGACAATCTTATATTTATACTAGCTGACCCGGTAAACGTTGTTTTGCCAGATAAAAATAGTTCACGACCTATTCTCAGACCTACCGAATATTAAACAAAAAAATTCATAAAAATAGGTCAAGCCGTTTCCGAGGATTATGGCAACTAACACTGTTGCACGATAATTTTATATATTAGATAGATATAGATAGATAATAAATAAAATAATTTATTTTTTGTTCCCAGGTACTGTCAACTCTTTGAAGTCACTGCAGATCCATGTGCCGAAAGCAGTACTCTCGGGGCGGAACGCGAGATTATCCTGCTCCTACGAATTGGAAGGCGCACAATTGTATTCAATACGGTGGTACAGAAATATGATAGAATTCTATCGGTATGTGCCAAAAGAATCGCCTGCAACCAAAGTATTTCCTGTAGCTGAAATTAAAGTTGACGTAAGTATACTCTTTATTATGGTAATGTTTACATATATATATTTTTTTTATCTGCTTATAAATTCGAAAAATAATTAAGGGATTCACTTGGGCAATTGTATGTATGTATGGTTCCCTATGGACTCCAAAACCGCTGAACCGGTTTTGATGAAATTTTCGGACAATATATAGATTAGTTTAGCCGCTAAACTAATCTAAAGCGGGCAAAACTTAGTAAGAAATAAAATATAAATAAAAAAACACGCGCAATTCATCTAACATACCGATTCATTCATGGAAACGGACGAAGTCGCGAGAAAAGCTAGTATTTAATAAACAAGAAAATACATAAGTGTAGGCATAAAAGTGAATGTTGAGATTAATTATTTAATTTGTGTTAATTCAGAACATGTACGCATCTGACACGTGCGGTTCCCCTTTTTGTTTGAACACGCACGAAATGCGGGAAACGGTCTGATGAAATTACAAAAAATTATTTATGTTAAAAGCAATTTAAGGATGACAATTGCGGCGTACGATATTACACTTAGCTACTGAATTTTTGTTATAGTTAAATTATTGCTTTCCCATTTGCATTTTTTTATTTGCATCCAAAATTACATACAGACTTGATTGATTACTGGGGCGCCTTGGTATGGTTGGAAGTGTGAGATCCACTCATATCTTGAGATTCCAACAATTGTAGAAGTTATAGAAATAGTTACAAGGATCGCCTTTGTTTCCATCCGAATCTACTTGCCAAGTTGCTGTTGCAGACTGGAAAAGTCAGGAGACTGTAAAGGGCAGATTTATTGCCTTATTTTTTTATAGAATAAGGCACTGACCTTATTCTATGCAAACGCCAAAAATACTTTACCACATTTGATCATAGTCTAGCGACTGATGGCAAATTAACAACAAAACAAAAAAAGCGGCGATCTACGTTGGATACGAGAAGAATAGCGTTCTTCAGGAACTTGCTAATCCTAGATAGCCTAAAATAGTGAACCTATATGCAGTAGAACTTCGCACACAAGAAAATCTGTTTCATGCAGTGTTACAAAATATATTTGGCATAATACAGGCTGATTAATAATTATGTAATAATCAGCCCCTATCTCCGTAACGAACTTATACCTGTTTAAAACATTGCTCTGCATTTATTGATAAAGTAACCAAAGGTAGATGATTAATGTAACATGGTGATACATTATTCAAATAGTAACTTTAATAATAAATAACAATTGACTGTCATATAATGTAGACTTCACTAACTTTCCGCTTGCGTATACAATAAGTTCAGTCTATTTTAGTTTGAAGAGTAAATATTGACGTTGTCGTATTGATGAACCTCTCAGTCGACTTGAGTTAGTTAGTTGTCTCACTCAAGAGTCATAATATGGAAGAGTTTACATAGTTGATCTTGGTTTTTATTCGGATATTTAGCTAGAAACGAAGTTATACTTTGCTTCTGAAAACAAAAGTTGGCTGAAAAAGGATTTTTTACTGTGACCCAATAAAACTTTTTATACAAAACTTAGACATTGTTGAATTTATGACTGCAATCAATAGTACGAGTATAGTCATTTAGAATTATACAAAAAATAGCTGCAAAATTGGAATATTTGTGATTAAAGTACCCAAAAAATGGTGCACAGAAAGCCGATTTTCCCCATTTTCAAATGTTATCTCTGAACCAAGTGACCTGGATTTTGTCTTATTTTTTCCAGTCCAGAGCTGGTATAAGTTTCGAGACACCCTGTGTATAAAGATTATCATCAATACTAATAATAAATATGTAAGGGGTCAGGTCATGGAGTAAGTTACTTTGTGTTAGATATCGTGTTTATAGGCTCTATACATGATACTGAAACTAAATTGACGATTTTTTGAATTTTTTTTCTGTATATATGTATGTATGTATGTCCCTCCATAACTCTTAAACGAATCAACCGATTTTCATGAAACTTGGTAGATAAACATTATTAGACGTACGGGACACAGGATAGGCTACTTTATTCTTTTTCAACGAAGTTAGTTATTTTAATAATTTCATTTCTTTACAGGTTGCAGCATCGGATCAAAATCGAGTAGTGTTAACAGATGTGGACCGCACGTTGACTGGGGAATATCAGTGCGAGGTATCAGCAGATGCGCCTCTGTTCCACACCGACATTAAATCTGCTGAAATGGTAGTCGTAGGTAAGTTTCATGTCATAAATAACAACGGCGTAACTTACATTGTATGTGATTGCGTTATGAGTGTTCGCATAGACATCCTCGTATGAACCGTACTCGTATATGCTACCGCACGTAAAATATATTTCTAGACATTACTTAAAAATTCCTAGATATAAGATTATAGTGTTAACATTTTCAAAATAAAACTTTTTATTTATACGTTACAAAATTATAATGAAATTGTGTCGTTCATTGTAAAAGTGGTGTAACTCCCTATTTTTAAAACCATATTTTCTTGCCTAATGGTATCTCACATTTAGACATAACTACCAATATAAAAGTGAAGTAACTCTAATAGTTGCATTAAAATCCCATAGATGAAAACAATGAATGAATGCTTATATTTTTTTTCCTACACTATAATTCGCAAAAAGCTCGTTATTCTAAAATTCAGTTACAAGGAGATAGTTCACTTTTACAATGAACGACACAATTGTTAATCTCTGAGCAACTCAAATAATTTTTTGTTAGAAATTTCGTTGCTTAATTTGTTAAGAAGTACCTATTCATTTTTTTAAATATTATTTTCTAAATTAAATAAAAAAAAAACTTAATAAATTGACAATTGGAGAACTACTACAAATACAGTAGGTACGTTAAGACACATAGCTATTTTATTCTACCACGTTTTCACATCATTTGGTGAAATATTTTAAGCTTCCTCTTGAAGCTTTTTCCCAATGCTTCTGAAATGGCGAGCACCCATTTTTAATCCTCTCCTACAATGGAAATGTGTAGAGAGCGCTGCGGTGCCGGCACGGACCATCTAAATAATTACTCGTGTTGCCTTCTCAACGAAAGATACTAAGGTTAACGACTTTTGCGAGGAGCTTCCGCATTTTTGGTCCTAATTTAGAGTTATTTTAAGCCTTTGCTTTTACACTGAACTTTACATTTAGACTGATTTTGGTTTTTAGACCTAAAAGCAGATAATACTTCTCTTGTATTAATGTTTATTCATTTTACAATATAAAAAACTACTTGCTTTTGCCCGAAGCCTCATCTGCGCCCGTTTTTCTTAGGTTTTAAAACATTTATTCAATCTTGTATTGCTCATAAATATATTTTGGTCACGCGTCGATTTTTGGAGGAACCGATTTTCATATATAAGCCATCTATGAAAATACCTGGTATGAAAATTTTTGGGAGTAAAATCAAATGTCACATGTCACACGTTACGCGTTACAGGCTACAATATGCTTCAATATATATTTAATACAATTAAATTTTATTTATATAAATTGATATTAATTTGTGAATTGAGAAAATTTACTTTATTTACTAATCTATGTAGTAAACTCCAGTCGTGCGTCGGAGCTGACACACTTTTTTTTATTATTTTTAGATGATTCCACGGGGACTATACTTTTTTCTGCATAAAAGGTACCCTATGTCCTTTTCTGTATCCCTGACAACGTGTATGCAAAATTCAGTGATGATTGGTTGAGTAGTTAAGGCGTGAAAGTCGCGGCCGCATCAATAGGTATTATAAATGATTTAATTGAAGAAATAGGACTCAGGCCAAAGACTAACCGCTTAGTGGCTTTGAGGTTTTATATGAGGGAAGTGTCATTCAGATACTTGAAATAGCGAACAGTGCTCCATGAGTAGCTAGACTTGTAATTTCTGTACAAGACATTTCGTTAGTGACCACGTCTCAGCATCCTATTTTAATACTGTCAATATGCACTGGTGAAAACCTTCGTATTAAATATTTTTTTTAGACTAAGCGCCTCTTTCACCAACTACAATTAAAGTGTTGATTAGTTACTTTCAGAAATCATTTTCTGTTTTATTGAATTATGCACTCGGCTTACTGCATCATTCGATAGCCGTTTTTTTTTTATTATTTTCTATTTATTTTTTGATGTTTACCGTACAAACAAAGGTATATTATCAGCTAAATTATTCCCTGTGACAGGTGACTTTAAGTGACGGTTTAGCCTACTTGACGAAAGAGGCGCTCAAATATTAAACATTCATAATTTAAATTAATCAAATTTATCGAGCAACAAAGGTTGTGTCTAAACAAAATAGAAATATAAAATTTAATTATGCATGTAAAAATATTTTGTCTGAACAAAAGAAAGCACGGCCAACCGTAAAAAATTTGCTTTTAAAATTTTTGAATCTAAAAAATACATAACGAGTCCCCAATATTTATTAACCAAAAGGCCGGTGCTCACGGAATATCCTCCCTTTGGTCCAAAATCTTTTATTGGGATCTGTGAAATATTGCATATTCACAAACCAGCTGGTGTGTATTGTCGAGGCGTTCGTTCGAACAAGCAGCTCGGTTCGATTTCAATCTGGTTACAATGTCGCGTTGCCATTTTGCCTTTGTTCTAAATAAAAATTTGCGGTTATTTCTTTCAGCAACAAAGCCGCTTATACCTACTGTCCTCTATAGAAAAAGTTGCTCTATGATATAAACTAAGCCAACTTAGTGAGTTTAAAATTAATATTGATTTTCAATGTTTATTGTGCAGTTATTTTTTTTAGCAACGCCGTTTATACCTATTGTCAACCTATTGCCCTCTATAGAAAAAGTTGAAGAAAGAAAGAAAGAAAAAAAGAAAGAAAGAAAGAAAGGAAGGAAGAAAGAAAGAAAGAATTTTATTCACTCACAAAGACACAAACATAATACAAATACAACAGAACAGAAATTAATAATCAGGGAAAAGATGTGTGTGTCCTCGCAGCAATGAAGCAGATACTGGCTCAGCATTGTGCTGAGTGATTTTCAGCCAGCTCCGTTTGGGATTATGTATCTTCACTTGTTTGTTTAGATTCAGTGCCAAAAGGAACTACTTATTTGGATTTATTTTAACTAAAATTAAATGCAAAAGTGTGTTTTTCTGTGAAGCTTTCAAGATTTCTACACTCAACTGATATATTACAATAAAAGTTATTCAGTCAGCCTAGAGAAACATAATGTGGTGTGTTCTACTTGACTGTAATTACTACTTGACGAATGTGTTCTATTTTCAAATAATCCTTATCCTTCCTTTAATCCTTTTCCTTATCCTTAATGCAGCACCTATAGGCGACGGTAGCCACCTACCATCAAGTGGACCCTCATTCTGTCTGTCAACCTTAATAAGGATTTATAGAACGTCAAAGATAATAAAAATAAATGTAAAAATAATAAAATCTTGTGGTTCCTAAAAAAATCAGCTGGACCTACGTATTGGCTGAGATAATTTAATTGGTACTTTATAATTAACTCTATTTAAAATATTGGATAGGTAATACAATGAACAATGGCTTGTTTTAGTTCAGCAGACTCTTTTACGAAGGCATCTACTGGAAATTCAATTAAAATATCACAATTAATTCGAGTATCGAGCAAGCGGAGGTCATTAATGGGATCTGTTAACTAAATTACAGTTTTAACTTGTGTTGAAATTCGTTACTCCTGGCAGTTTTCCGGTCTAATTAGTACAAGTTGGAATAAAATAATAAATTGATTTCGAAGTAATTCTCTATTTTAATAAGTTTTGGAACCCTGGATTGATAGTGAAGTGCTTTTTATGTAAAGTTCGTCATATAGGCTGAAGGTCCACTTGATGGTAGGTGGCCAGCATAGGCTATTATTACATATTCGTCATATTCGTTAATTTTTCTCTATTACTGGCCGTTTCGAAATGCAGATTTTATGATCAATGTTTCGAGAAGACAAGACAAGACAATGAGCCTTAATTATTAAACCAATCGTAATTAAATTTTGTATAATATACGTTCTCAGGAATGCCAAAAATGTCTATCCTATGGATAACTTCTTACTATGTTAAAATACTCAGGTGTAGAGCTAACTAGGATTCGAACCAGCGTTTACCGTTTCTGCAGAAGATATTGCCAATGTATATACCCCACGTGTCTCCGATAACGGATAGTATTAATCTGACGATTTGGTTGGTGGGGTTGGCGGGGGTGGGGGTAAAATTTTAAATACAACTCGAGCGCGTCAGATTTTTCAGAGGGGATGTTAAGTGAACCTAAACTAAGCTCCCATTTAAAATTCAGACGATTCGGATGTAACGCAAGCTCGTGGCAGCTTTTTGAAAATGCAAAAAATATTTTTGACAATTCTCATTTTGTAATACTCGAGCGCGTCAGATTTTCATACAGACGGTTCGGCCTAAATTCCTGATCGTGCTGATTCTTAATCTGACGATTATATGGAGGATTTTTTAAAATACAGCGCCTACAAAATTTAGAACTCCTGTAGACGCTCACCCCACCGCTGAAATGAAAAACTTCATATAACCTTTATATTCTTCTTCCACCATATATATATATTCTTTTTCTTTCTTCTTACCATCCAATCTTCAAAGTCCAATAGGTCCCCACGACGCTCGAGTGACTACACATTTAGCATCGTGGGCTCCCTAACCACTAGCGGGATTCGAACCCGCGACCGTTTGGTTAACAGCTAGGATTACTAGCCACTAGACCAAACGAGTCATCAACGAAGTTGATTGAAGTTGATCTTGTTTGGTTCAATTTTGTAAGTGACCCTTTTGTATTGCGCGGCATCGTCAATGAATAAACAAAGATATTTTTTCACAGAACCGCCCTTACTGAGTCCAAATGTGACCGCAAATCGTATGGCGTACGTGGGAGGAGACCACATACAGGCGAACTGTTCGTCTCCCCCGTCACTCCCGGCCGCCAACATCACGTGGTACGTCAACGAGCAAATGGTAAGCCATCAAGCCTGATTAAGCAAATTATGTAACCGCTAATGGAAGACAATGGATCGTAGGATTATAATGTTGACAACTGTTCGTTATCTATCTATACTTACTAATAAAAAATAAAAAGTGTTTGTTATGTCAAAATAACTAATTTTTACTTAATATAGCTGCTTAAAAACTAAAGGGCCATAAAACAAAAAAAAATCTAAAAATGTTTTTATTGCAAAAGAACATATTGTATAATGCGAAAAGATTTATGGTTGTTATATTCCATATTTAGTATATTTTGATCATTTTTTTATATATTCAAAAGTAACTTATATGCTTATATCTCTTCTAGTATTCAGTTTATTATAAAAGTACTTAAACATTTAATGCTACTTAAAAATACGCTTCTATTAAGAATCTAATTTCTTATCTAATAAGAAGAAAAAATAGACCAAAAAAATTTTTTTTTCTTTTAGCTCTCCTGTGAGGTGTAATTTTGAATTGTGACCCTTTAGTTTTTAAGCAGCGAATAGTATATTATAATTATGTATACAGTACCTAATTATAACAAATTTTTTAAAATTTTTGTCTGTCTGTTTATTTCGACTAATCTCCAAAATGGCTTAACCGATTTTGACGTTTCTTTCTTTGACAGATAGCTGATGTTATAAGGAGTATTAAGGACTAACTTAGGATACATTAATTTTAGAAAAAAAAATAGGACATAATATATAGTCATAAGCAGTGTATATAGTACCGCGTGCTCCCTCAAAGCTAGTCAATACTAATAATAAATCTGTAAGGGTTGGTCATGGAGTAAGTTACTTTGTTTTCAGAGATATCGTGTTTATAGGCTCTATACATGATACTGAAACTAAATTGACCATTTTTAGATTTTTTTTTGTATGTATGTATGTAAGTATGTATGTTCTTCCATAAGTCTTAATCCTAAATAATATAAAATCCCATTTAACGGGCTGCCAACCTGTTCAATACTCATTAGTATTAAAAATGTAAACAATTTTTTTTTCACAAAAATATTGTAAACGTCCTGACAAAAGAAAATATTTTCAGGTGCCAGGCTTCACAGCTAATCACGTGCTGAACTTCAGCAATGGCTACGCGTCCAGCCTGGCTACATTGGAGTTGGAAGCCGCAGCTTTATCGCCAGTGCCTACATTAATGATAAGGTAATAATTATGTGCATTGAATAACTACACTAATTATAATAAATTGTGATATATATTTTTTTCTCGAGTGAACATCATTGTATTACCTATGTTTTTAGCTAATGTCAGCACTTCTAATACTAATATTATAAAGAGAAAATTTGTATTTTTATATGTTTTTAATGAATAAACATATAAACTACTGAACCGATTTTGAAATTTTTTTCACCTATAGAAAGCTAAATTATCAGCGAGTGACATAGGCTAGTTATCTATATAAAAATATGGAATGTTTATTTAGATAAAATTTAAATCTAAGATTGGTTAGGCGCCTTATGCGCCCTCTTAAGAGCGGGTATAAAGAGAAATAGCCAATCCTAGATTTGAATTTTATCTAAGTAAACAAAGTCTAATTTAATTAATTTTTTTAAATAGATAAATACATTATAAATGAAAGTGACGACTGTAACAGAAAACATAATATAATGAAATTTTCTCGATAGAAAAAAATCACCAAGTGAGCTCTCATTTCCATCGATTTTAGTTTTATTTTCAAAATGACACACATTAAAAAGCTAAAAGTGTATCAGTAATTTCACTTCACATATTATCCAAGGCTGTATGTAACAATTTTTCATTTGACAATGTAGTTTAAGAATAATTAATATTTTATACTTTTGGCACTTATGACATTTTTATTCAGCGAGTTGCGCTATCTTCCGTCGCATGTTGTGCGTAGTTCTACGTATTTTGTGTCACTGTCATGTCCAAGGAACTACGCGGGTGAAATTACAAATTTTGTTTGCTTTATACCCACTCTTAAGGAACGCAAGCTATCATGGTAAACTAAACGATACCTAATAACAGATAGTTCAATAGAACTTGTTATAACTTCTCTCGTAAAGTGCTTTAAGAATTGCAAATGTGTTGAACGTTTCCTCTCTATATTTGTCCAGTAGTTCCATACTGTTAAAGTTCGTTCCATTTACTAGAGACAGTCTTGACGCCGTCGGCGCCGACACATCCCTCAGGACGTCTATCTATACGGACGCTGGAATTAGACCGTGCATTTTCACTTCCATCGTCTTCGATCGCTTCTATACGTCCCCGCTGAGACATTTCCTTAACACTACACTAACAGAGAATGCAATATAAACTTAGATTTCTTATCTATTTGTATTTCCACACAGTGTTAACTTTATAATAGTTATAAATTTTTAATAACATCCAAAGGCATCAGTTAGTATTTATTTATTTTATACTTTTTGACTTTTTGTCTAGTGGCTAGTACCCAAAGCTGTTAACCAAACGGTCGCGGGTTCGAATCCCGCTAGGGGCAAATATTTATGTGTTAACATTTTACCTATGTACCTGAATCATGGATGTTTTGTATTTTTAATATGTATGTATTTACGAAAAAAGTAATCTATGTAGTATATCAACTGTCTGGTATCCACATCGAAATACTGCAATGGAATTAGCGTCACAAGTGCCAAAGGGGAACATAAAAAGAACGCCTTTGACAGAATCATGGCGGACTCTTGCCTTCACGCGTCAATGGTAAAAGGTAGTAACGATCAACTTCTACTATTTCATTTTAAACTCTAATGGGTTGACGTAAAGTCACATTTTCTTTAAATTACGTACTTATTATTATGTTTGTTCAAATTCAAATTCAAATTCAAAATAATTTATTTGCTGAATATAGTTATACATAAGTTGTTGTAAATTTAAATATTTAGTCCATATATTCTACCGACAAGCGGTGTGCAAATTTAAAGAGCATAATAATTCCTAGATAATTTAATAATTATGTTTTGTTTTGTTATAATAATTATGTTTATAACAAAACAAATAATAAAAACACATAATAATTATGTTTTGTTATAAATGACAGATGTTCCATAAAATTCGTTGTGTTTTGTATGGCACGCGTGTTCCATGTTGTAGTAATTTGATGGGTATCCATAATACAAGCTTATGAATTTGAATAATTTGAAATTATTCAAAACTGAATGTTATATTATGGTATATTTCTATAAATTTAATTAGCCTATTTCGTTTGTCGCAGGTGTGAAGCGTCTATATTTGACATATGGAAAGGTACAAGCCATACGTTAGTTCTGAGGGAGCGCAGCGCGAACCCAGCTTCGGCTTTAGGAAGAAGTTTTACAGGTATATCAATTCATAACTATTTTAACTTATTCAGTAGTAAACTTGTAAGTTTGAATAAAGGATTCCTTAAGTTGTCTAAAACAAAATTTGCACCAGTTAGCAACTATATTTACCTATATAATCCGTGCTTCTCTCTAGAGTAAATAATGGGCATGACTGTGTATGTACAATATATATACTAAATAGCTGGCGCCCGCGACTTCGTCCGCGTTGAAGAAGAAAAAAGTAGCCTATCCTGTGTCCCGTACGTCTAAATGTTTATCTACCAAGTTTCATGAAAATCAGTTGATTCGTTTAAGAGTTATGAAGGAACATACATACTTACATACATACAGAAAAAAAAAAAATGGTCAATTTAGTTTCAGTATCTCTGAAAACAAAGTAACTTACTCCATGACCAACCCTTACAGATTTATTATTAGTATTAATATAATAAAGAGAAAATATGTTTATTTTCTTTGTAATGAACAAACTGTGAACCAATTTTAAAAATTATTTCACCTATAGTGAAATAATTTTTAGTCTTACATAGCGAGTCTTTACATAGTATAAAACAAAGTATCCCCATCGCGTCTGTCTGCCTGTTCCTCCGCATTTACGCTTAGATATTTTAAACTACCCAACGGATTTTAATACAGTTTTCACTAATGAAAAGAGCGTTAAATGAGGAAGGTTTCTACATACTAGCTGGTGCTCGCGACTTCATCCGCTGTTGAAAAATAAACCATGAAATTCAATTCACCAATGTGAAATAATATAAAAAATATTTTGAGTAGTTTCGAAGATACAACAAACATACCTACAATTTTTACCTCTTTAATATAAAATTCTTAATGAAAACTAATTTCTTTATATAATTTTTTTTATCTTTTTAACAGGGGCAGCAACAGAAACGCGACTCCCAACAATAATGGTGTTAATTCTACACTTCCTACTCCAACTATTACTAAATAGCTACACAGAAACTTCAATAAGATAGCTGAGTTAGCATTTATAAAATAACTAGTTAGTTAAACTATATAATCTTTACGCGCGTAGTTTATCAGGGTTCCGGATTGATTGGTTTTAATGTGTATTATAAACGAATAACCAGTGTAACGTGACATTTAAAAGTTGTTCAACTCAACTGGGATTGAGTGTGGTCCTTAGACTGATAGAAGAATTAGTGTAATTTAAAATCGTGTAGGATATTATAATAAATAGTAATGTTTCCATTATCCCTATAACTGTTAAGTATTATTAAAGATGTTTAATAATACAGAAATATGTTGTTAATTTATTGAACTAGTTTAATGTATATATTTATTTAAATATATTTATTTCAAAATAATGCTAATTTTAATGGATTTCCGACGTATTTATACTGCGTGAAACGTATTTTCTAAAGGACTATGATCACTGTTTGAGTCGAAGCGGCGGCGTCGAGGCAGAGGCGCGTCGACTTCGAGGCCAACTCTATCTGTCGTTTTATGGTAGGGGAGCCCAAGAGGGGATTTTTGGATTTACTCGAGCGCGTCAGATATTGCCAATGTATATACCTCACGTGTCTCTAAGCTCTGTAACACCTAAACTAAGCTTCCATTTAAAATTCAGACGATTCGGATGTAACGCAAGCTCGTAGCAGCTTTTTGAAAATGCAAAAAATATTTTTGACGATTCTCATTTAGTAATACTCGAGCGCGTCAAATTTTTATACAGACGGTTCAGCCTAAATTCCTGATCTTAGATTCTTAATTTGACGATTATATGGAGGATTTTTTAAAATATAGCGCCTACAAAATTTTGAACGCCTGTAGACGCTCACCCCACCGCTGTAATGAAAAACTTCATATAACCTTTTTTTCTTCTTACCATCCAATTTTCAAAGTCCAATAGGTCACCACGACGCTCGAGTGACTACACATTTAACATCGTGGGCTCCCTAACCATTAGGGCCGGCGCTGACTGGACTATATTACGCGGCAAGGCACGCTTCGGCACGTCATTGTATGGCACAGTACGCAAGCCGTGTCGTGCCGAAAACTATTCAGTTCGAGACTCTAAAGTCGGTTGTGGATAGGTAATTTTATTGAAATGATTGATTGGGATATAGTGTTAATAGCACTTGTTGTTGAAGGGATGTCACGGTATGCTTCGACATGACTCGGAACGCTACGGTCTCTAGATATTGAAATGAAGAAGTGTAAGTGCTATAATCATTGGAATAAGGTTAAAGTAATATGTTCAGGAAAAAATCTTTGCTATCCCGTACTGTGCCATAACGCCAATCAGCGCCAGCCCATACGATTGCATAGAAAGTATAGAAAAGGCACGCCTCTTAATCGTCTCCGCCGCGACGCCGCCTCGACTTTTCTCTAGTGTGCGGAGTTCCTTACTGTAGGCCTCATAAAAAAGTTAAAAGTAGCTCAGCGAGCTATGGAGAGGCCTATTCTCGGGGTTACTTTGCGAGATTGAATCGGGAATGAGGAGATCCGTAGACAAATGAAATACACTGAAATTACCCGGCAGATTAGTTGTGTGTCCTACACAGCACATAGATTTTTTGGTGAGATAGGCAGACAATTTTAAAAATAGGACTGAGTTCTAGGTCTTCTTAAAAACTAACTTAAGCTATTACTTTGCCCTACAAAACCATTGACAAGCTTTGTTTATGGGAACACGAGTCTTTTAATATTATTTCAAATTATTATGTTTAAGAGTATTCCATGTATAAGAGAAGAGTGAACAGTTTATGTTAGTCATCATTGGTGTTAATTTTAAAGATATAAAAGGCTGTGTCGAAATTAAATATGTTTTTAAATGACTACTTTCAGAGTGGGATTAAATTAGTTGAAATCTATTTAATTAGGTAACCGTTTAAATGATTATTGTAAAGTTAGGGACAATATTTTATAATATTAATTGTAAACTAGGAATTCCGTTAAAATGTTTCTGTAAAATAATGTAACATTTTTTTTGTATTTTATTAGATATTTGGGTTTTCACATTTGTAATAAATAAATTATATATATTATTGTAAATAAATTGGTTCATAGAACAATGTGATGGTGCATTCGGATTACTGAGGACGTTGTATGGTATAAATAATTTTTAACGTTAACGCAAAACAATGATGCAGCAATATTTTTCAAAAAAAATAATTTTTTTTCCACAAAAACTATGTCCGTATCACGTGTTACATGCAAGAGAGCGTCCTTTGAGCGACTGAATGATAATGACTTCATTGGACTCAGTCATCGAAGTATGTACTACAACTATGGAATTCGCGTCACAAATACTAAAGCAGCACATAAAAAGTACGCCTAAATATTCATAGCGGCGGAGTCTTGCCTTCGCGCGTTAATGTTAAGAGGTGGTAACTACCAAGTTCTACTATTGATTTTAAACTCGAATGTGAATTTGAATGTATCGCTATATCATTGTTTTCTTCTATGTATACTGTAAATAGTGTAATCTATTCGAAATATTCCCTTAAAAAATAATATTTGTATTTGTGCCTCCTAATTTGAGACTAAAACTTCGTCCAGTCAACGTGTTAATACTGAATTAATCAATACTAATATTATAAATTTGAAAGTAGTTCTGTCTGTTTTTCACACGTTAACATCATCATAATTTTTTGCATACACGTTATTATATTTTAATTTTTCAACGCGGACGAAGTCGCGGGCACCAGCTAGTTTCATTATATTTTTTTGTTACTAACTATAATTTACAAAAAGGACAAGTTATATGTTACAAGCTGTTAAGATGATCTAGCTGGTGCCCGCGACTTCGTCCGCGTTGAAAAATCAAAAATAATACAGCTGACAAAATATATGAGTAATATACTCGTAACTCCCGACAGCGTTATTGCTATGACGACGGTGGCGCCGCCACTGTTGATGACAGTGACGCCACAATTTTTTGTATATTTTTAGGTGATCTCTCAGGAACTGTAGGTTCTTTTGTTTTTCTAGACAAAAGGTACCCTATGTCCCTTTCTGTATCTCTGACGATGTGTATTCAAAATTTCATGGTGATCGCGGTTCAATAGATGGCGTGAAATGTAGTCAGACAGGCAGATTTACTTTCAGTGTTATAATATCATAAGTATTGATTATTATCTATTATAAATTTATAATACTTTGACATATTACAGAAAATTTGATTTAAAATAATTCAGGATAATTATTTAAAATTACCTAAATATCTATTTTTTATCTTCCTTATCGTAAATCTAAATATGAAAAAACAAATTATCCCACTAAATGTTTCGTTTTTCTAAAAATTTCACATTTGCTAATAAAGATCTAACTTATATTCAGTTATTGGACGGATTAGAGTTAGTTACTCTGTAAATTATTGTAATTTATTGGAAATGGGTCATATTATGAAAATTTCATATTTAATATTGGCAAATACTTATTAAAAAATCTCTAACAATGACACTGAATGATTTTGCAAACAATCTCGAAGTCTTTATAACGAAACAACTCGTCTCAGTTTTTGCGAATGATTTCTTTGCTTCTGTGCGTTGTTTTAAAATGACGAATCCATTTTGATAATGAAACGCTTTAGTCATATTTATTTATTTATTATCTAATAAGTATTTCTATACAAGTTGATAAAAATGTATGTATGTAAACCTTTATTAGGTTTTTTTCTAGACATTTAGTTCACGTTATGACAACATTACAATTTTTATCAACATGAGAAATTTATAATTTCAGAAGCGTTTCTATATAGTACACATTTCTGTTAAAACATTGTCTAATCCGTCATTTCCTGTTATAACTATAGTTATCAAAATAAGTACCTACGCCTAATAACTAAAATATTTATGATTGTGCATTATAAAGTGATTTTAAATATAAAAATTGTTAATAAGTAAACAGAAATGTTAATAAAAGAATTACTAATTGTATACAGTATTTTTTTAAATTTCCCAATGAATAGCAGTGATTTGGGTAGCCCGTCAGCGGCAGTTAGCACCCTATTACAGAAGACTACAGTGAAATAACAGCATGTGTGCTGTTGTGTTTCGGTAAGTATTAATGCCTTAGGTTACACAGTGCGAGCCGGCATGCGAGCTGACCTAGTCAGCTACTGGTGCAGCTACTCGCACCGTGTGACCGCATCATGCCTGACAGCCATGACTATTAAGACACAGAGAGATTCGTGTAAGCCTTTATTCAAGGAACCTAAATTACTAACATTGCCTGAATTGTATATTTATGAAATGTGTGTATTTGTTAAGAAACATAATTATTTATTTATTAAGGATTCATGTAATGGCAGGTATCCGGATAGACTAATAGTGAACGAGACATTCAAGTTAGCTAAAATTAGAAAAAGTTGTATATATATGAGCATCAAATTATTTAATAAGATTTCTCCTAACATGAAAACTTTGCCTTTAATGCAGTTTAAAAGAAAATTATACGCATGGCTTACTTCACATGGCTTCTATGACGTCAGGGAATTCATGGATCACAGATTTTGAAGAGGTGGCTTAATATCATATAAATTAAATTAACTTTATATGGTGTTTTTAAATATTTGCATGCCCTTATAGGGTGGAATGTAGGGGAACATTATTGTTTATGTAATTATTGTAACCTATGTTTGGCAAATAAATGAATTATTATTATTATCATACGAGTTACTGTCATTGTCGCGTCAGTTGCTCGCGTCCGAATTACTACAACATTTTTTGTAGTACTCCCTTCCTACACCACACCAAAAGCATCGGCTCGCACGCCGCTCGGTCGTCAACTCGTGCATTGGTGAGACCGAGCGAGGCGAGGCGAGCTACTGTCATGCGAGTACTCAGGCACAGAAGCTGTCTACTGTCACATCAGCTGCTCGCACCTATCCATAGGGGATGCCCCTATACCTTCCCAATCCCTTATCCTAAATCTTACTAAAGTGGGCAGCGCCCTAGCAGGCCTAGCAGCACCTATGGCGTTGCTAATGTTATAGGTTACGGTGGCCAAATACTATCAAGTGGACAGTCATCCTGTCTGTCGAACTTAACATAAAAAGATAAGGAAGCCCTATCCTCTCACAATAATATCTGAGTAGAATATTTATTTATATTTATATTTATTTATTTAATAAAAAACTAATATTATTACACTGGACACTATTTAATATACTGGACCGATTTGAAAAATTCTTTTACTATTGGGAAGCTATATTATCACCGAGTAACATAGGCTATATTTTTTAAAGTTACGCCGGCGAAGCCGAGTGCAACAGCTAGTAAATTATAAAATGGCATTCGTAAAAGATCAACAGAAGAAAGATCGTAGAATCCAAAAAACTCGTAGTCGTAACTTATGCTGCGTAGCTTGTGCTACGTAGCATCGTAGCATGTAGACGTAGCACGTTGATCGTAGCTTATGCTACGACTACTTGCTGAGCGGAGACCATTATTTTGGTACCTATAAATTGTAAACCAATTGTATATTGTAAAGTACTGAATAAATATTTCTTTCTTTATTTATTTCTTTCTTAACCTTAACAAGATGAGGCAATTGCAAAATGTAATCACAGAAATTCCAATGATAAAAACAATAAAATGAAATTATTAACGTTTTCAACACTGGAGACTAAGTGCGGTATTTTAGGGCCTATCACACATACGAGTATGTTGCTATTTCTCAGTGAGTTTCTTTAAGGATGTGGTTTATGACTATGTTCAATATGCCTTATTACTAGTATACATACTTGTCTTATATTGAAAAGTTGTCGGTAAGTACAAGGATTTACATAATTATGCAAGGAATGCCTACTAATTGTAGTACTTAATAATTTCCCTTGAAAATACATTTTCAGCAACAAAATATTAACAATGAACGAGTATAATTATTTTCTTACAAAACAATTTTCAACTTAAATTGAGCAATTATTGCTCTTAAACCGAGTTCAGTTCTAAAGAATTTTTTATGAACCACAAATCAAATGCAAGACACTTTATTATCTTTTTACCTGTAAAAGTTAAGGCATTAATCTGTATTAATAATTCTTTAAAAATGTTTTTTGTGCTGGAGGTAATTTGAAAGTATTTTTCTCTAGACTACTCTTAATAATAATGTTTCTTTAGACTTAATAAATAGTAACAAGGACATATGTATGTTAAATTGGACTTTAAAACTTTTTTAAAACTGGAGACATATGTTTAAAGATTGTGTTGCCGGTGACGAAATATGGCGCTGAAACGTGATCTCTAACTTTAAGTTCAAAGTAGCTTAACGAGCTATGGAGAGGTACTATGCTTGGGATTACTCAGCGAGATCGAATCAGGAATGAGGAAACCCCGTAGACAAACGAAAATTACAAACATTACTCGGCGTATCAGAGTAAGTTTATGTGGCATTGGGCAGGATACATAGTATGGAGAGCCGAAGGCCGCGAGGGCCGGAGGCCACAGAGCGGTAAACGCAGCGTAGAACGTCCACCCACAAGGTACTGATAAGGGGCGCATCCTGACGGTGGATCCAAGCTACTTTTGGCCAGTCCTATTTCAGAATTATGAAGGAAGCCAATGTCCAGTAGTAGACGTCCTACGACTGTAATGATAATGATGACGAGAGTCATATGCTCAAAATACATAATAATTACATAGAGTCTCTCTCCTTTACGAGAACTTCTTTAAAATACTGCAATATTTGTCGTTATCTTCTGAACCTATCAAGCATTTCTATTGCTAGTATGAATCTCTGCCATGATTCATGTCATCAATAGATACACAGCCTGCGTTAGCATATGAATCATTCTCCAAGGGAAATAAATTATTCGTGGCAATGAGCATAAGCTGTTTCTATTTATTAAACAGGTGTATTGATGACAGCGGAGATCTTGATAATTAATATGCAGGATATTTTCGAGTTACTTAGATCATAACTCGTTGACCCTTCAAACAATTCGAAAGTCACCTAGCTTTTGGCTCTGAGGTTATCTTATATAGCATCTGTTCGAACATTAGATTCCATCCATTTGGGAATATTTTTTTCTATTAAAAGTTTTTGACTTACAGTGAATGATTAAGTTTTTAAGCCTATTTTCCTGCCCCTTGTTAATCCTACTATGGCCGGCAGCGCACTTGCAGCTCCTGTGGCTTTGCTTGTCTGACTAAATCAACATAAAAATAATTAGCCGATACCAAGATCTTAAAAGTTTATTATCTTCATAAAATCTTGCTTATGCATAACCAAAAAAGATGTGCATTTGTAAAATGCTACCCCTAGTGCATTTATTTTCATGACGTCTACCAAAGCATTATCTCCGTGACTTTATCGTTTGGCTGGCAGGTCGATGTTCGCATAATACCTACACATTATAAGGCGTCTACTTTCATAGATTCGTTGAGAATTCTTTTGATAATATAACTTGGCAAGCAGACAGTCCCAGTACATTTGGGACAGAGCGACGTTCGTGATATCAATTTCTCAAATCTTTTTGGTTTTTATTTATTTAAGAGAAAATAGAAAAATAATAAAATATTTTTCCACTGGGTACTAAATTTCTCATGTGTCGCTGTAACTTGTCTCTTGAAATACATTTGTCTTTTATAATTGAATTTTTGTTTGCAGTGACAGGGCACAATGATGTTTAATGAAAGTATGTGTCCTTACTACTTCACTTTGTCATTTAATTTGTTAGTATTAGAATCTATCAGGATACAATGCAAATGCAGTTATTTCATGCGGATTTTCTGTAAAGAAAAACTTCTATCTACTGCCAGTCATTTTCCCAAATTAGGCCAAATTTCTTTTATTTGCAACTCTCATAATTAACAAATAAGTATGTATTTGCGATTAGAATTTAATTAAATAAATAAAGAGTACAAGATTCTGCTTTCAATGTTCAATGTATATTGCTAAAGTGTAAAATACATTGCAGTATATTACAAGCGTACTATTCGAAGTGCAAACAGTTTATCATGATTGTGTATCAAAATTGTTAAATAAGATGAATGTTTCCTCTCGATGTCAAGTGGGCAAACAACTATAAATTTGTGAGGCATGACTGTGGAAATGTTACCTATCTCACTGCTCGTACGATATAATTGAACATGACGCGTTATTTAGCTAATAAACTCTCCACGTTACCTATATTTATCGTGTAGTAAAGGGATCAAATTTTCTTTGAATTTTTGACATAAGGAAGAGGTAAATAAAATAAAAAAATAAAAATAAAATATTTTTTACAATAAAAAAATAAGATGTAATGTAATACTTAGGGCCTCTTTCACCAACTACAAGTAAAGTGTTGATTAGTTACTTTTAGAAATTATTTGCTGTTTTATTGAATTATGCACTCGGTTTACTGCATCATTCGATAGACGATTTTTTTTTTATTTTCTATTTAATGTTTGGGACGTTTACCGTACAAACAAAGGTATATCAGCTAAATTATTCCCGGTGACAGGTGACTTTAAGTGACGGTTTAGCCTACTTGACGTTGGTGAAAGAGGCGCTTAAATAAGTAAGATGTGTAATGGAGAATTTTTTATGACAAGTTTGGCAGACAGGCTGACTTGTGACTACATATTTGTTTTTCAATAGAAAGAAGAAGTTTAGAATAGTCAAGACTATTCAAAGAACTCACTTGACCATCACAAGGTTTGTTAAAGCTTAATATAAGGTATATAATATACCACTTAAGGGCAAGGGCGGGGCATGCCGGGGCCATGGGGCAAGATGGGCCCTCCCCTACTATATTTTCAGTGAAATTTTTCTTAATATTATTAAATCTACTAAGTCATTAATAAATAAATTAACTCTTAACAACATTAGGGTTATACCTGCCACATAATATTTTCATATCCCTATCGGGCTTCAGCTCAGAGATAACATGTATGTTACTGTAAAAATAACAATTTAAAATAGATTATTCTACAGACCCATAATGCAAAACTGAGCCCGAACCTCTAATATACCTCAGGCTGCTATTTAAATATTTTATTTATGTACATGTTTTAAAGGTGCCAGGCATATTTTATTTATGTACACCTAGACAGGCAATGGGCTTTTGCCATATATTTTTAGGTTTTTCGACGAAGTTTTAGAAATTTTGAAATATCATTCTCAAATAAGACAAATTTGAAATTAATCTGGAAAATTTTATAGCTACATTAGTTCTTTGAGGCCTGGTTAAGGGTTAAGACAACAAATAATAAATGGAAAAAATATATAATTGGGCTATTAAAAACAAACAATCTCGGTAGAGATAGTTAACAACGGTTAAGAAAACTATGATGAACTAACAGAAACACCGTAGTTAAGTAACTGTAGTTAGCTGTGTATTAGATGTGCCCACGGTGGAATATAATATTATTTGTTTATTGTCGGACAGGGTGGGCTCTGGCATCCCTTACTCACTCACTAAAACACAACAGCACTCATGCTAATATTTCACGGGGATGGTTACTGTCGCCAGGAAAACTGACAAACTTTATTACTACGAAACCCAATGTACGCTGCCACCACAAAATTAATTACGAACCAAAATGCAATGTGAAATTCATATTTAAAAGGTAAAAATGTTGTTTAAATTTTATTCCAAAAATCTCTTCGATGCGGTAGCAATAATTTCACAAGCACATACTCTCTCTAAAATGGAGAGAATTTTGGAGAATTTTATTTAGCAATTTTATGTTTGCTTTTAGAGCCGCGTCCACTATACTATACACTCTTGGACTGACCATTAACAGGATTGAAAACACAAAATAACCAGTACCTACATAAGGAAATGGGTAAAAGTTATTTTATAAATTGTACTTCCTGGGGTCATAAAACCTAATTCATACCTTAGTAATATTATAAATGTGAAAGTAACTGTCTCTCTGTCCGTTGCCTTATTCACGCCTTCACTATCTTTAGTTCTATCTGAGCTAATAAATAGGTTATTCATTGGTTGAATGAGACATAGTAAGTTAACAATAATTGCCTATAACGCGAACTGTCTACAGTACCAAATTACCCAATGTATTATGTACCGTAGGAGAGAATATAGGAAATAAATAGCGGGTGAATTGGATCGTTTTTCCCAGTACCGGTAAACAATCAATGAGTTATAATCTCTCAGTTGCAGCCGCTGTTCTATTCAATGAATATAAAAGAAAAATAATATTCACCTGCTATTACGGCGCACGTGAATTATGAATAATTCAAAAGCCGAGCGCCGTGATTTGTGCCGTGTTTTGTTTCTATCCCGGGGAACGGCCGATTTTTAAATTTACAATGTCCATCCATTGTTTTGTTTCCTTGGAGCGCTATAACTTTGTGAAACTTTTGAATTTTTTATAAAATATTGTTCGATTATCAAAGGGAAGATAAATTTGTATGATCAACGGTGTTTCGTTGGTCAGGATTTATAATAGTTTCAATTGTAAAGCCATAAAAGTATAAAGATTGAAACAGTCTATGCAGATTCTAATACAGTATTTTATGATTTAAAATCAAAGTATTTTATAATTTGAATTGCTGTAACAGATCTTTGAAGATCGTAACTCACAATCTTCAAATATACAAGTAATTGAAGTACTTTCTAGTAGTCTTAGTACATCGCATGATAGTTAGCGTCCATTATCCTCTCCTTTTCTAATTGCTTATCCTTAATAATTACTATGCAGCGCACTTGCAGCGCCTGTGGCGTTGCTTGTGTTATACTATCGAGTAGACTGTCCTCATTCTGAGGACTTCAATATAAAAAATTATCATCATCAATACTAATAATAAATCTGTAAGGGTTGGTCATGGAGTAAGTTACTTTGTTTTCAGAGATATCGTGTTTATAGGCTCTATACATGATACTGAAACTAAATTAACCATTTTTAGAATTTTTTTCTGTATGTATCTATGTTCCTCCATAACTCTTAAACGAATTAACTGACCTTCATGAAACTTAGTAGATAAACATTTAGACGTACAGGACACAGGATAGGCTATTTTTTTCTTTTTCAACGCGGACTAAGTTGCGTGCACCAGCTAGTCAATAAATAAAAAAAAAAACATTGTTTAGAGACGATACGAGTTCGCTAAAAAGCATCCAAGCCGCAATATTTGTTGTTCACGGAGTTGTTTGGTTAAGCTGTTTCGCAGACCGGTAACAAGTCAGGAGAGGACGGTTCCAATAAACAAACACAAACTGCTTCACTTCCGAACGGAACAGTAACGAGAAATTCTATGTCAAAGCAAACATTTGAAAATTTCAAGAAAAATTATTATTGTTGTGGAAAGAATACAACCTTTTAAATCATAACGAAAATACAAGTTTCTATGGAAGATTTTCTTAGTGACTAAGAAAAGACTAAGAAATTTGCAAGGCTACAATTTCTGACCTGAGGTCGGAAATTGACTGAATTTCTGTAATTGCAAGGTTACAATTACAGAAATTGTAGCCTTGCAAATTTTCTCGTCAAACTGGCTGTATTTAGAGCTCACTACACCAGACTCAAAGAACTATCTGATTATGGTATTGCAAAAGTAATACCATATCCTAAGACTGATTTTACCATCGTTAAGGTTTTAAGCAACCTGTAAATTACTGATGGCGGTTACCTTAAAATTGTATTGACTCGGGAATGTTCGAGTATGTACTTGCCTATTCAGCGCTTTGGAGTTTTTTTTGTTGTATGTGAATCATTGTCCTTAGATGCACTAGGAATTTTCTTTTTACATATTTTGGCAATAAAATGCAATTAATCTTATTATTCTGTATCTAGCTTTACTCTTATTATTATAATTTACTTATTTATCGTATATGTATTTTAGTCCTTACTATTATTATTTATTAGATTTAAAATGTTTTCTAACACTAAATAAGCTAAATTTCACATTTTTTTCTTGAGCGGCGTCATACGCGGTTTTTTGACCACCAACAATTGTTTTTTGGAATTCACTGCCAGAAGTCTTCACTAACTACATTCCTCACTGACAGCACTCTTCACTCATAACACTTCACTTCCAACACTTTTCACTGATGACACTTTTCACTGGCAACACTATTCACTCATGACGATTCACTGTCAGCACTCTTCACTCATGACACTTTTCACTGCCAGCACTGTTCACTCGTTACACATCACTGCCAGCATTCATCAACAATTACACTTTTCACTGCCAGCAACTTTATGGAAATCATGATTCTAGCGAGCAAGTGATTGGTCCATGACACGTTTCGACCATGGTCTCCACTTAACGTTATATGTCGATTGAAAAGTATAAAAATTAAGTAACGAATTTAAATTTTAAATTATATGA
The DNA here is from genome assembly GCA_945859745.1 of Synanthedon formicaeformis. NCBI lineage: Eukaryota > Metazoa > Arthropoda > Insecta > Lepidoptera > Sesiidae > Synanthedon > Synanthedon formicaeformis. Next base: position 2,171,917 of record OX243975.1, read on the forward strand.
GGAATTAAACTATATACAAAACTTCAAACCTCTCATGGCTTGCAACTAATCATTACAGGCAAGTCAGTAACTGATGGAACCCAATTAGTTTTTGTTACTAAAGCTATCAAGAAGTTTGGGTTTACTTGAGTGTGGATGCGCCCAAACCGTCGGGCTTAATTAAATATAAAACTTGTAAGTTCGTCTCTTTGCGTGGAATCGATAACATGGAAAGTTTTTGACAGTGAAAATTTCTAGTGGCGTTTTATTACCAGATTTTAACCAGTGAATTTGTTAATTTTTTAAGAGTTTTATCAGCAGGAATGAAGAATTCATATTAGTGAGAAAGGTTTTTGTATATAATTTTCAGAAAAAATGCATCCGTGCGAAGTTGGATGCTATTTGCAAATTAACTATACCCACAGACGTGAATTTTGGATTGAAATGGTTTAATACTAACTTTATGTTTAGTTACATAGGTACAATTTTACTTTTAATTTGTTTAAATAAATGTAAGACAAGAATTGTTTCTTATTTTAAGTGTTACTTGAAATTATTACTTTGTTTCCAAAACTAAATAAGAATTTAACTAAAACAAAGAAAGTTGGACGGACTACACTTAAGTTACAGGTGGATATAGAAGTAGGTACTCTCAAAGTATATACTCGTTTGTACCGGTTTATTATCGTGTTGTTTAAAGGGTGGTACACAATATACAATGTCGGTAATATAATAATAAATAAATAAATATCTTCACACATTCCACACAGCACCATCTAGTTTCACAGTAAGTAAATAATGCTTGTGTTATGGACAACAGATAGTTGATATACTACATAGATCCAACATCCATGACTCTGGTACAAAGGTAAAATGTTAACACATATACATTTGCCCCTAGCGGGATTCGAACCCGCGACCGTTTGGTTAATAGCTAGAGTAACTAGCCACTAGACCAAACGTGTCGTCAAAAATCACACTTTCTAAACAATTACTCCGTTTTAAAAGACCTCCCTTCTAGTTTTTCGCTAATAAAATGCGCTTCCTGTGAACAATGACTTCTATATTACTTCGTAAGGACTTGGGCTAACGCTCCTAGTACGTGGCACCAACGCGCCGGTGTCAAAATCGGAAATTGGCACCAAAGACGGGTGTTCATTTTGTGCGTAGAAAGATACGAAAATGCCTACTTACCAGTGATATGTCCAACCAACCAATGAGAACACTTTACAATAACAGAATACGCCAATAAGAAATTGTCACTTGTAGTATGGTAAGGGCGCATCCTGTCTTGTTTAACATATCACTGCCTGTGAATTGATCGTATGGGGCTGCTCCTGTTATAATGTACCTATGTGTGTTAAGAAAAAAAAATGTTCACAACTGAAGTAGTAGTCTGCTTAGTAGTCCGATGGCGAAAAATCATAAAGTTCCTATAAATGTAAGTATTTTAATTTTACATAAATAATAAATATGTATAAATTTTTGTCTCTTTCTGTGCAAAATTTTTCTCCACTAGTACTTTTTGGCATGTAAAGCAAGCGAATGTAGCAGATCAGCACTGGGTTGTTTTGTGGAGACCCGTAAAATGACTACTATATTGTGAAGGCCTATATCGAACAGTGAAAGCTTGCTAGTTAATGAAGACTTTTAGATTCTGCCTTTAAAAAAATCCTGTAAATATTTGTGTTCGCGCAAATAAAGGACTGTCAACTAGAATTCTCTCCCTTCTTCAGTGTTCCCTGAAATTCATAACTTGGCACTCTTCAAGAACATATTGAAATCCATATTTGACCATTAAAAAAATACCATTCTTAGCGCCTGTTTCACAAACGTAAAGTAGGCCAAACTGTCATTTAAAGTCTCCGGTAACCGGGGATAATGGTGCTGATATAACTTTGTTTGTACGGTAAACGTCCCAAACATTAAATAGAAAATAATAATAAAAATTCGGCTATCGAATGATGCAGTAAACCGAGTGCATAATTCAATATAACAAAAAAGATTTCTAAAAGTAACTAATCAACAATTTACTTGTAGTTCGCGAAAGAGGCCCTTATTCCTATCTAAATACGACAATGTACACTTGACCTAACAAAAGTTCTAAGTAATAATTCAGGCTCGGTAGCCGCACCCTCCACTGACCTCCGGCTTCCAAATAGAATACTATAGCAGTACTGAAAACACGACGCCATGCGACCATTTCGCTAGAAGAGTTTTATCACGTCACGAACTGTGATCCTTTACCTGAATTATTTAGCAGAGCCTTTCGCTGTTTAGTCTGATAGTGATAAGGAAATGACCAGTGATAGTTCTAATCCTTATATCGTCCTTGCCTTTCGCATCGTCAGAAGCGTAATCCGCGTTGGAAAATAAAAAGGCGTAGTTGAGGGGGAATCATACGCAGACAGACGCGGGAAGCGACTTTAAATTATACTATGCAAAGAGAGAGATATAATCAATACTAATAATAAATCTGTAAGGGTTGGTCATGGAGTAAGTTACTTTGTTTTCAGAGATATCGGATCTATACATGATACTGAAACTAAATTGACCATTTTTACAATTTTTTTCTGTATGTATGTATGTTCCTCCATAACTCTTAAACGAATTAACTGATTTTCATAAAACTTGGTAGATAAACATTCAGACGTACAGGACACAGGATAGGCTACCCTTTTTTTTTAACGCGGACAAAGTCGCGGGCGCCAGCTATAGTTACATAATATATTACAATCTTAAGGCGAAACGCTAACTGTACTGGTCGCAAACAATTTTATTTCACTAATACTCATGAGAATGTCGCATTTCTTTTCATATGTAGTAAGTACGAGTATAAAGACATGTTCTAGTCGTAAACTTTTAACATACGAAGGGCCACGAAGATAACAAACCTTAAAAATTACCGAAGAATTTTACGAGCACACAGAGTAAACGGGAACCTTCCAGAAACTCTGGGACAAGTAATAAAACCGGCGTACATCGCAGTTTTCATATCTTTGAGGCATTATTATCTTTACAAAATATGGATTTGGTACATAGTCGTAAAATTGATGCGGTTTTAACGACTTTAGAATTTCATAAAATCGTTTTATAAGATGTTTTATAGATGCATTTAAGCGGGTTACGCGAATTATATGACTACTCCCAAACCAGGAAGCTAATTATTTTGAATTAGCTTCCTGGTTATTTTGAATATCCACTACTGAACTGAAATTGTTTTTTTTTTGTATTGTGATTTGTGATCACTAGGAATATTTTCCACCCCTTCTATTATACAATTTGTATTCCAAAATTTCTTACACCCATCGATATTACATATTATTCTAGAAACTTATTATATATCATAAATTCCCCTAAGAATATCAAATTTTGATTTTTTTGTAAATTTCCCTGGACTAATTAATATATGTACAAGTAGATAGACATTTATTTTATTCTGTATCGCAGACCAAGTCATTGCAAAATCATATTTCACTTTAGTAAAAAGAAAACCTGACGTATCTTCGTATTATCGTACTGAGCAGACCGGTATTAGTATTAGGGTTATCAGAGCGGATTTAAAATGTTGAAGATATTTCACTCGTGGAGAAAATGCTTCAGGATTTAAAATCGCTACAACTGCAGCATCCTAGTTTATTCTATATTTAGTTAAGCTCAGATGAAGATTTATTTATTTACTTTTAGTAGTGTCAGAGTAAACTTGGTTCTACTGTTATAAGCTTAGCTTGTCTGGAAGCAATAACCAAGTAATTCTTATGAAAAAAAAAATGTTATAACTATAGCTTAATAGACTTTGTATTTCATCGTATTTTTATATATGTAAATATTTAATTTTTATTAGATTTATTGGAATTTGTTATCGCTGGATGTACTGATGAAGAAAATGTTACAAGGGTTAAAAACAAACACAAAAACAACAAACAAGGTTACAACATCCAGAAATAGCAGTTTACATAAGGCTCAAATTACTATTTTATATGTTAGGACCTAGTTTTTATTTTACCCTAAAAATGTGGGCTGTTTGAGTTGCCTTTTAAATAAATAAATAAATCAATAAAAAATAACTGCTTTTTTATCCTAGAGTGAATTCTCGCTAATAACCATCTAGTTGTTATCAGAAATATATACAGAGTACAAGGTGATAATTTTCTTGATCACTGAAATTCGTTTCACAATGTTGGGCTGATGAACCAAGCCCTAAACTTATAAGAAAAAAAATTCTGGCGAGCGCCCTCTGACGTGTGTGCTTGAGAACCTTTTTGACATTGGAAATGTCTTTTCGTTCGCTTCAGTGTAGGCCCCGATTTCACGAAAAAGTGCGATCCCCTTATATCTCAGAGAATTGTGAAGATATGATATTCAAAAAGGGCTCGTATTCATGAGAGATGTAAGGTGCAAAAAGAATTTTTCAAAAAAAGTCAAAAACGAAAAAGTTATGGCTGAAATAGTGAAAAAGAAATCAATTTTTTCCGAATTTTTTATTTTGGCGCTCGATATTTTGGAAACGAAGAATGATATCAAAAATTTGAGAAAAATTCCTCCGGACAATTTAGTCAGCTACAATTTGAGCCTAAAATAAAGAAGATCAGGTTAAGGGTTTGCCTTGTAGCTTAACCTTTTTGAAAGAAGTCAACAAGTCAGAACAAACATATTTTTTCGAATTCCGTAAAGTTTGTTCCGTAAATTCCGTAAATCTCAGACAAAAATGACATTACATTTGACATGCATTACATACATTTCATGGTATCATTATATGCAAACTTGACATTTGCATGTGTCATTTTTGTATGAAATTAAAAAACAGACTAGATTCATTTCCAATGTGCACGATAGTCGTGTGAGGCACGAAATCTGTGAATTTTTTTAACACAAATACAGATGTCAAAAAGTTCATATATAAAATTAAGCGTGTAAAAAGTTTTTGTTAAAAATTATAGAAGTTATTAAGAATATAGAAAATTTACGAAGTAATAATCTTTTAATTACGAGTATCTTCTGCCGCCCAATACACAATTTATGATAGCAACCAACATTGCGGGTTGGCACAAGGAGATTTTAATATTGAAATGTTCACAGGCAGACTTGTAACACTTGGCTCTCGATCAAACGATCCATCAGAAGTAGATGAATTCATTTCTGCCGATGCTTTTTAATCAATACCCAACATCAGAGCCGTTACATGATCAGTAAACTTTCGGTTCTAGCTTAATTATTAATTTTTACTAGCTTTTATCTGCGGCTTTGCTTAGAAATTTGAGTAAAAAGTAACCATATCCATATTATACAGTTAAAATCGTAATTAGTTCGAGATACTATGCTCAATGCTCAATGCACAATGCTGAGCCAGTATCCGATTCACTGCCGCGAGGACACACACATCTTACTTGTCTGTTTTTATTAATTTACTTGTGTCCTTTTGTTGTTGTTTCTGTTCTTCGTGCAGTGAATAAATGTCTCTTTCTTTCTTTTTCTTTTCTTTAGATAGATTCATTTTTGGCGCGCTGGGCATTTTTGAGATGGGAAAAAACCATTAAACTCGCGACACTGTTACCGTTACCGACACTGTTACCGTAATCGACACCCCTGTTATACAGTAATTTAAAAGATGGGAAAAAACCATTATACTCGCGACACTGTCACCGTAACCGACACTATTCATATTATAAAATAATTATTCAAGTTTTCACTTCTGTCGGCACTCCCGAAGTGCCACTTTTTTTTAATATAAATCTCGGTAGGCAAGCTGACGATCCACTTTATAGTAGGTGGCTCCTATCTTCTATTAACACGCCATAGGTGCTGCAAGTGCGCTGTCGATCTTAGTAGAATAACGGTAAACAACATTCATGTTGCTTTCGTTAGTCTTCTATACTTAGATGGCTACCGCCGAAAGACTGGCTGCCCAATTTACTACTGAGAAACGCAATATATTCAGCCACAACTACGGTAAAGCATTTTACGGACAAGTTTAATAATACTCGTTAATGTTGGGTATTTTACGACCAGTTTGATATAAAACTAAGTAAAAACTCAATATCCATTTAGAGGGTTAAACGTCTCAATTCCAACTGACCTCTTTCCGGGACTTTTTTGTTTTATTACTTTCAAATGCAGTGTGCGGATAAACTTTTGCTGTCTTTGATCGGGGTCAAACAAGTGCACTTTCTTTTCTATTTTTTTTTTGTTCTACATTCTTCGATTTGGAAGTAAGAAATGAACAACTAGTTTAGTAGAAGTTTAAGTAAGTAAAAAGCGAGTAGACTTATTACTCTAAGGAATAAGGTAGCGCTTTAGTCCCTAGTCACAAAAGTACTTTAAAAGACATTTTTTCCAGGCTTAGTAGGTGAAAAGGCTTTTCGGGTACTTAATTAATAATGCCGAAACGAAAAGATTAGAACAATTTAAATTCAGCGTAAAAAGTGTCAAAATGACATATTAAAATAAAATAAAAAGCTGTGACAAAAAAAGGTAACAACACTATGCTGATTCTCAACATTCTCCTAAAATCTTTTTGATTGCATTATAATGCGTTTTTTTACTAATAGGTGACAAGTGCTATGTTGTCATTAATAGGATTGTCTGCCTTTTTTATTTTTTTTTTTTTTTTATAACGCGAGGAAATCTGCGAATCAGATCCCCACCGACCATGGGGAGATCGGTGGGGTATGTGGGACTTCTACCCACTAAAACCCCGCGGTGTTTCTTCGCGCCGCCTATGGGCGGGGGTCAGGGGACGTTTAAACACGCTACGGTGTCCCCCCGCCAGACGAGGCCCGCACACTTGCGGGCTCCACCTCGATAAGGCGCGGAGTGTAACCTCCGCGCCGTGAAGAGACGCGCCGGAAACACACAGCACGTCTCCCCTCGTTGCCCGGTGTTGTGATGACGGCGGACGACCCCATGTCCGCCGCCCCTGGGCGAAGCAGCACTGGCCGCCTATTCTCCACTCTCGCAGCAGGCAGTCAGCGAGGGGCTTCACTCATGAAGCACCCCATAACCTCTTCTCTGCGGCACAACCTACCGCAGAGTTGGAGGCCGCTTCCACCTGAAACTCTCGGAAAACTCCTGCTCGTGTGGCCGCTCATCTCTACGGCATTAAGGGTGGGCGGCCCAAAGGGGGTTTCCGCCTGACATTTCCACATCAATCGCGGCAGCCCGAGACAGGCTTCACCTCGTGATATCGTCGGAAGAGTTACTAGGCCGGGTGGCGAGTCCGGGTGTTCACTCTTCCGAACGACTGCAAAGGGTGGTTACTAGGCCGGCCGCGCTACCGGGTCTTCACCACCCTCCACAAAGCCGCGATTGCAGTACTCTGCCAGACGGTCCTTCCCTGCCGTAGAGCTCCGTCTTCGCGTGCGTTGCCCAACTACCACTGAGCGACAGAGCTATTCGAGAGAATCCGCCCGCTGCGACCCGCGCCGGTCTTCGTTCGCAGAACCGAGACCCATACCTCGGTCCGACGCACAAGGACCGGGGGTGCCATCTCTCACCGGCCTACACCCGCGTGGGCCGAGTACGGTTCCTCGGCCCAGCGAGCGGTGACCGGTGAAGCTCCAGTTGGAGCCTCCAAACTGTTGCTCCGCCACGAGCTCCGATGATCGGAGCCCGCTCGGAGCACACGCACGTGGGTCTTCTTTGTTCCCCAGCGACAATCCGATCAGCCAAGCAAAGGCCGGTGACCTCACCGGCCCCTGCAACCGTCCGGATTGCCGAGGGTTAAGCCCCCCCACCACTACACGGTCATGACCCCCCTAGGGGGGGAATAGGATTGTCTGCCTGTCTTTTAAACAATTACTAAAAAACCGAACGAGAGGCACATTTTGCGAATTTTGCAGTTATAAATTAATTTGCTTCCATACAACATCATTGGCTAGAGATCTAGGTCAATGATTCAACAGATTAATGCTATTGTTGAAGCGCCGTCAATCGACGCTGCCTTTCCACACCAGAGAACAAATTGGCAACGAGTGTTTCACCGATATTAACTCAGATTTTAAGGCTCCTATTTTATGAAAAGGGAGAAGAGAAATTATGGTACAATCAAGTTTTTTGTGTACACAATGTCTCTTCTCAGTTTGATTTTTAGTTTCATCAGCAGACGGTGATTGATCTGGAAACTTTTTGTAAGGAAGTAAACCGTGAACGACGTTGAAGACGAGCGTCTTAAAATTCAAAATTCTAAGTTGGATTAAATTTGTTTGTAAAAAGCTTTTCTGTGGATTTTCATCTTTTTCTAAGTTTGATTAGAAACAATAAATATTTTTTTTTTGCAATCCTATTGCCTAATTGTATTACATACTATATTCTTTTTTAAAATAAACAATTAACACACACCTGAGAAAAATATCTGACATCTTTATCGCTGTTCCCGTCAGACGGTGGCGGCGCCACCGTCATCACAGCGATAAAGATGTTGGGCGTTAAAAATATAACATGATTTATGTTAGATTTTATGTTATAAGATGTTATATTAAGATGTTATATTTTTTCATTTTCAACTCGGACGAAGTCGCGGGCACCAGCTAGTACATATCTCTATATCCTTACATACTTACATATTATAAAAAAAAGTCCTCCGCCTCTGTCTGTCTGTCTGTCTGTTACTACGGAACCGATTTTGATAAAACTTCGTAACTATGTGTAATTTGGTCCAACTTAAAAGATAGAATAGTTTTTATTTTTAACCCGGGCGAAGCCGGGAGCTGGCCACTAGTATAAGTATAAATTTTATTGTTTTCTATAAATAGTTGATATGAATAGTATAATTATTTATACTATTTGTACCAACTATAAAAATTATTTATATATTATAGAAAAAAAAATGAATTACCTATATCAAAACCACTTGCCACCTTTAACAAAACCAAATAAATAAAGTATATGAAAACGAATCATCTATTCCTTTTCATACTCGTAGCACGGTCTTTATTACTTCATTTTACGGTTGGGGAGACTATGTAATGACCTGCTCCATTTTCAAAGTTTCCAGCAAAATATTTTTTCGTAAAAGCTACGGTTATTGCAGAAGGGTTTTAGCTTATCTATTTTGTATGTACACATTAGAGGCAGTGTAAGTAAATTTCATTCATTATGTTAAGGTTAGACAGTGTTAACCTAAGTAATGTTATTACTTTCATTCATTATGTTAAGGTTAGACAGTGTTAACCTAAGTAATGTTATTACTTTCATTCATTATGTTAAGGTTAGACAGTGTTAACCTAAGTAATGTTATTACTTTCATTCATTATGTTAAGGTTAGACAGTGTTAACCTAAGTATGTTACTGGCTGTATTGAAATACAGCCAGTATCATAATGTTTATATTCTCGTCTGTCAGTTTTAGCGTATAAAAGAAGAAAAAAGTATTAACTTTTAAAAGGAGCATTATTTTTTCTTAGATTTTACAATATTTCTTCAATGTTTATGCATATTTAGCATATTTCAATTAATATTATAAATGCAAATTTAGCATTTATAATATTAATTCAAATTATTTAAGATGATCTCAGACGAAACCTGGCCGTGTCTTTCCAGTAGGTTATTACAGTAATGAACTGCAACGAAAAATAAATCTAAAAACTGAAGATTTATAAACAAAATGTTAAATAAAAGTCGGATACAATAGCAATTTTTTAGCTTAAAGAAAAATACAAAGCATTTAAAGAACCGATACTCCACCGCGAGAGCCATTAGTTAGGAGCGGTACAGTCGGCCGACAATTAAAAAAGAAACAAGAGGGACGTCGTTTAAATGCGTGAGAAATAATTGTAAGATACTTTTCCGACGGTTACAACCTCAGCTACTGCTTTTTTTTAAAGGAAACAATTTGTTTTTTTTTTTTGTTCATTGTTCTAAGTCGAGAACACTGTAAATTCTAAGCCTAAAGAATTTTTTTGTTTAATATTATAAAAACGTGTATAAATAAATTTTAATGTTTTTAGTAAGTGCGTGACCTCACTATCGGCTCAAAAGGAAGACCAGCGCAGGTTCCTACAACCTGCATTACCTATGCTGAGTTGGAACCGATTTGTGAGTATTTATGTATTTTTGTATACTATCTATGTATTCTTGTTGATATGTCCTTTGTTGCAAATTTTATTCTTATTATTATTTATTCTTACATGAAAGAATAGTAACGTCATTGCAAACACATCCCCGTCTAGAACCTCTTGGTTTTTCCAGATGGGTAATTGGTATGGGGTAACTCAGTCGAAGTAATGTCTTTTGGACCCAAAAAATGTATCTGAGCAAAAAAAGTATGTGGAGTTATGTATCGCTATTTAAAAAGTTACACATGCTTGTATATAAAGACATTGTGTGTTGTAAGTAAATATCCAAATTATTTCGTCAAAAATAACGAATAATTTATTGCGAAGATCAAAATGTAGATAAAACTATTAGAAATGTTTATGTTATGGCTATCAAAGCGTACAATAAACTAAGTACTTTATTGTACATAAAAATTTATATTTTAGGTTTATATTTTATTTTTATTTTTATATATTTAAGTTTAGTTTTTTGTATATATCTATTCTAATATAATAAAGAGATTTGCATGTTTGTAATGGATAAACTCAAAAATTACTGGGCAGATCTTAAATATTCTTTCACCTATAAGAAAGCTATATTAATTGCGAGATGGGCAATTCGACAAACAAACATAATTTATTGCCAATTCTTGGAACAGAGAACTGGGTTGTATCAGTGCCCATTTTCATTTCACCCATAACTGTTCTATGAGTAGTTTTAAGGAAACCAAAACTCTACAGAATATTTTCGGTTACCATTAAGGCCATTATGATAATAAAAACGTGATGATATCAGTTCCATTAGTGAGATGAGCTAAAAGAATCTCCCATTCAAATCCCAATGTCGTATCAAGAACAAAATCAATTTTTAAAGCAAATCTGACCCAGAAATTTTCAATATGGTTGAACGATTACACAGAACATCGGATAACAGTAATTGAATTCTAATTGTACAATTGATGATATTGATGATTCATTATTAATGACGGAAGATTGATGATTGGTGATTGATGACTGATGATACTTTCTATTGAGCTATATCTGCTATAACATTCTGAGGAGTTGGTTATCCAGCAGACAAATAGAAGCTGCAGAATCAAGTCAAGGAAATACCCCCGAAGTAACAGTATACCAATTTTCACATCAATTGAACCTGTGGAAGTTAGTGAAATTCCTTTGTCAATTAAGAAATGGGTTGATGGTTTTAAAACGCCTGAACATATCTTCACAAATAAGAGCTAAGAACCATCCCGACACGTCAGCTTTAAAACAAAATAAATGGACCCGTTTGTGCGTCGAAGAATATTATTGAATTAAAAAAGAACCATTATTGAATTAAAAAAATATTCACCATTTAATTGAAATTTGATGACCGAAGTAATATAGGTCGTCAGTGAAATCAACATAGCGTATTGACAAATGTTGAAAAATTTTAGTGTAAGCGCGCTGACACCTCTCTGACCTCTCGGGAAGGATTTTTTTATGTTAAGGTTAGCAGACAGGCTGACGGTCTACTTGATGGTAGGTGGCTATCGTCGCCTATAACAAACACAAGCAACGCCACAGGTGCTGCGAGTGCGCTGCCAACCTTAATATGATTATTAATTTACTCAGATCCACAATCTGATAGAGATCGCTCTAATTATGTACCTCTTAAGTGATTAGAATTGGTGCGTACGTGTATTTTCATGAGATTATGTACTTCTTTATTAATTCCATGGTGAACAGGAAACCTCACACTCTTGTAAACAGAACCTGGGGTGCGTCAAAAGAATTCATGCGCGTTTTCATGTCACGTCCGTATTGTTTGACTACAGAGTTTACAGTTTGCGGGCTTTAAGGTTCAAACGCTCGAATTTTTAGACATATAGATTAAAATTGACCGACAAAGTTAGGTTTTGTAACGTTTATTTTTGCTATGGAGAAATTGAATATTTTTTAAACAAAAATGTTAATTTTTAATTTTTAAAAAAAAAAAAATCTTTATTAATTTTATAATATTACTAGCTAGTTTCCGCGATTTCTACGGTGTTGAAAAATATAATACAAAATATAAAATAGTAACATGACGCCTGAAATTTATAATAGTGAGCCGATTTTTTTTATGTTTTAGACGATCCCTCGAGAATCTAACATTTTGTTTTTTAGAATATTTTATTTTCGTTTAACGCTTATTTTATCCTCACATATCCTCACATATTATAAAACAAGGTCCTCCGCGGCGTCTGTCTGTCTGTCTGATCGCGATAAACTCAAAAACTACTGCACCGATTTTCATGCTGTTTTCACCAATAGATAGAGTGGTTCTCGAGGAAGGTTTTAGTATATAATTTACAAAGTTACGCGAGCGAAGCCGCAGGCAGCAGCTAGTTAATGATAAAAATAAAAATAAATCAATAAAACAATAAGGCTTTATAAAAATAAATCAAATCATACTTACTTTCAAGCAAATAAAGACATTTCATAACAAGTTCTCTGAAGAGTTTACTGAAATCTATTTAATTTTCTACATGTAGAGCGTTTTTATTGAACAGATAGAAGTGTGGCGCCCGCAAACTCTTTCGCTTCTACAAATTGAAACAGCGTACGTAGATTCTGACGCATTGTAAGCTTCCTATAAGGCATCGTCCATAGTGTAGTAATATTTATGTTAAAAACACATAATCTCTGCTTAAAAACTATAAAATAATATAAAATAAAATAAGCCTTTATTGCTACTACTAGCTGGCGCCCGCGACTTCGTCCGCGTTGAAAAAGTAAAAAGTAGCCTATCCTGTGTCCCGTACGTCTAAATGTTTATCTACCAAATTTCATGAAAATCGGTTAATTCGTTTAAGAGTTATAGAGGAACATACATACTTACATACATACATACATACATACATACATACATACATACATACATACATACATACATACATACATACATACATACATACATACATACATACATACATACATACATACATACATACATACATACATACATACATACATACATACATACATACATACATACATACATACATACATACATACATACATACATACATACATACATACATACATACATACATACATACATACATACATACATACATACATACATACGTACAGAAAAAAATTGTAAAAATGGTCAATTTAGTTTCAGTATCATGTATAGAGCCTATAAACACGATATATATGAAAACAAAGTAACTTACTCCATGACCAACCCTTACAGATTTATTATTAGTATTGATTTACATTGCTTACGTAAGCTAAACCTTGAGACATTAAAATTATTTAGGTACTAGAAAAATAAAAATATTAATCTCTATACTTACATTATTCTGTTTCTTCGCTAACTTCTTTAAAATATATTCATTTTGATATAGTTATCAATAATAGAAAAGAATATGTACACAATTTGTAAAATAAAATTGCAGACGGTGGCGGAGCCACCGTCGTTTCAGCGATAAAGATGTTGGGCGTAATAATACTCATATAATATTTTCTCACATGTTATATTTTTTCCATTTTCAATTCGGACGAAGTCTTACGCACAAGTTAGCACATATTACATACTATTATCACTCTCTACTTCGAGTACATTAATTAATACTATGCGCGGACATACGACAACGACCTCCGTTCACGGACGCGATCATTAAACTGACCGATTACCTTTTTAATGTCATGCCTTTATATTGTAACGTCAGCACAGAGTACTTTAGTAAACTGTAGTATAAATTACATTTTTAGCACATAAGCGTAACCCATAACATAAGTATTACAATTTTCATATAATAGAAATACCTCCACTGTGCACTAAGCTTACGAATCAGTAATAAGAGTAATGGAATTTGAGGCGTAGTAAGCGAAAAATCCATGACTACTTTGATAGCAAATCGCTTAGCTATGCGGTCTGAGCGGTATTAGTTTTGCCAGTATGTACGACGCAGGCATATTACGAACGGTTGCATGAACATGACAGTCACAATAATTGTTTCAGGATAATGTTTTCTCATCGAAAAATAATTCCCATTTTCCACAACATTATTACGTTGTAAGACAATATAAAATATACACTGTTACAAATGACGTTTTTTATCAGGTTACATTTCGAACTTCGAGCTTCGAGAGGAATGTGGCCGCTTTTTGAAATGAACTTCTTTAGGCGCGTTGGGCATTTTTAAGATGGGAAAAATCATTGAACTCGCGACACTGTCATGTAATGTAACCGTAAATGACATCTCTGTATATTTTTAGGTATAGCGCTGATATTAATTTAAAAAAGAACAATTTTTGAGATGGAAAAACACCATTTGAACTCGCGACACTGTCACATATACTATTATATAAAGCTGAAGAGTTTGTTTGTTTGTTTGTTGGTTGAACGCGCTAATCTCAGGAACTACTGGTTCGAATTGAAAAATTATTTTTGTGTTAGTTGGATAGTCCATTTGTCGAGGAAGGCTTTAGGCTATATTTTATATAGTTACGCGGGCAAAATCGCGTGCAGCAGCTAGTGTAATATAATTTTGTGAAGCTTAGTTTTCCCTTCGGACGTGCAGTCCAACGACTGACATTTTTTTTTAAAAATTGTTGCTACGTGTCTAAATATGAAACCTGTATTCTTTAACTATTGAGAGTGGTGTAATCAAACTTTAGATGTTGATAATAGATGTCGCTACAGAATGTCAAAAAAAAATACCGAGCTTAAGTAGCTCCTTCATCCAAGTACTGATTTCTGCAAATGTGAGCAGACAACCAGGTTATCTAATAAAAAACACTTCCCTATGAAAAAATATTTTGTAGAACTTGAAAACCTCTGTCATGATCCATATGATCAAAAGACACAGTTATCCAATCCCGTTGAAATGTTGATTTAAATCCGACAAACGTCTTACAACCCGTTACGGACATTGATTCAGTCCTAAACCCTATCCTTTTCGGAGAGGCGGGAACGCATAAAAGGTCATCATTATAGATTTACAAAGTTACGTCTTGGCTTTGAAAATGAAACTTGATGCTTTGACATAAGACATATTTTAGATAAATAAGTGGCGGTTAGATGTAATGTGGAATTCAGTACAATTTCTTGGACACACTGCTGAATAGAAGAGAATCGTTGCATAAGAGAATAGCATAAAGGACATTTATGCTACGCAACTATGAAGTTAGGAAGAAAGTCTTAGTAGAGTGTAGTCTTACTCTAGTAGAATGGTGAGGTGCTTGCTTTGACGCTCTGTTTCAGGGGTTCCGGGGTCGAAACCCGGAAGGCCCAGCTTCGGAAATAAACTTTTTATAGTTGACTCAGGTATGGCAGGACAAACTGCATGTAGCAGTCCTTTGGGCAGTCCGTCTGGCCCCTTATATACTCATGTTCTTCGAGAACGTATACGTAAGTTCTACTCTCAAGATACGTAGTAGATAGTTGATGGGTGAAATTGTATATGGTGACTTGGGTAGTTGAACTGAAACAATATATTTATAATATAACTAGCCGGTGCCCGCGACATCGTCCGCGTTGAAAAAGAAAAAAGTAGCCTATCCTGTGTCCTGTACGTCTAAATGTTTATCTACCAAGTTTCATGAAAATCAGTTGATTCGTTTAAGAGTTATGGAGGAACATACATACATACATACAGAAAAAAATTCTAAAAATCGTCAATTTAGTTTCAGTATCATGTATAGAGCCTATAAACACGATATTTCTGAAAACAAAGTAAATTACTCCATGGCCGACCCCTACGGATTTATTATTAGTATTGATTTTAGTAAAATTCATGTCAATTTACATATACAGTGGCGTCCATATAAATAGCCTCACTCATTAAAACGTATACTTGGCATACTTTTAAATAATCTAATAATAAATTAACTACCTCACATTGAATAACATAAGCTGTCTTGTAATGCTAACCAAATTAATAATTATTAGGTTATCAAATATAAAAGAAATCACACGAAACAAATAATAACCCCTTCCACTAGAATAGCCTCATTGAATAAGTAAAGTCATTGAACAATTAAATATTTTTTGTTTTAATATTTTGTGGTCTTTCCATTAGACCTTATTACTTAAAAATCCGATTAGGTACCGATTTATACAAAGAATGTATGTAATTAATATCTATAGAGATCCAAAAAGTATAAATTGCTTCAATTAATTCTTCTCTCTTGGTAAACTGTTGGTCGTTGGAATAAACTTCCGAGACATCCAGCCCCAAAAAATTTCTATGATATTTAGATCTGGGAAGTGTAATGGCCAATCTAAAACTTGAATTTGTCTTTTTTCAAACCACTTTTTTACGTGATCTGATGTATGTATAAGTGCATTATCATGCTGAAAAATTATTTTTCTTCTTCTCATGACTTTATAAACTTTATTTTTGTTTTCTTTCAGTACTTCTAAATATTTTTCAGCATTTTGTTTTCGTTTAACACGACTAGATCAATGGGGTCATAATAAGAAATCGCTCCCCGAACCATCACTGAACCAAATGTTGAGGGTTGACGGGATTGCACTCTAGTTTCCTTTCTTAGATCGTTAAAATAATATTTAAATCCATCGGGGCTATCTAGATTAGACTTTTTCTCGTCGCTAGAAACCATATTCTGCCACTGCGTTGTCCAGCACATGTACTTTTTAGCAAAAGAGAATCGAGTTGCTACATGGTGATTGCGCAAAGGAGGTTGACTCATTATCTTCTCCCGTTTAAGGCAAGATGTTGTTCTTGTGACTCGCTGAACTGTAGACAGAGATGCTCCAGTATTTATTTCTCTTGCTATTTGCTTGACACTCTTTGTAGAATTTGAAGCAGCGCGTAAAATTGCTCGACGTTCACGGTCCGTTGTGACACATTTTGTGCGTCCTTTATATTTTTGACCATAATTTTCCTTATTTTTTACTTTATTATTGATCACTTTAGGGCTGCGATCGATTTTCTTAGCTATCTCACGATTAGATAACTTTTAGGATAAATAAAAATTTATTTTCTCAATACCTAAACTGGTAAGTCTTTTACCATGTCCCATGTTCACAATAACTCTATGGATTAAACTGAAATACTAATAACAGACGTAAACTGTTATATAAATACCAAATTATTTAAAAACAAGTGCAATCCAGAATGACTGATGTCTTATTTGAGTGACCGAGACTAGACTGAGGCTATTCATGTGGACGACACGTAGACAAGTTCGAACTTGTCTGCTAGAAGCTTAGACAGCTTAAGCGGCTAAGCTTAGCTTAGTTCTAATAAAGATCAAGCGTACATTTAAAAAATAATATTTAACGGTTCATATTAATATTAATATTTATAAAACATATAATATACGGGGTGAGGCTATTCAAATGGCCGCCACTGTATTTTTTTCTCTTTATTTAGGAATCAAACAGTCATTATATACATAGTTTTTACAATATATATAAATATTTACAGACTTAGAGTTCCATGAAAAAAATAAATATTAAACAAAGTAGAAACACAGGTACAACACTATATATTATATATTTTATGGTTAAAAAGTTATTTTTAATTCGAATTTACCCCATAACCACTATAGAGGTAATAGGATTGCGGCAAAAATATTTGTTTCAATCAATGGAGTCTAACTCTGTTAGAGTTCAGAAATGGCTTAACCGTTTTGAATGCGGTTCTGAAAAATTTGTCTTGGTTTCATGTCAATCGGTTTACAAACAAAAAAGTTAACTGAAACAATACGCGCTATTCTAGAAACATCTAGTATATAAATAAAAGTTTATTTACAACATTCGCCAGTCTCTGTGACTGTATGTCACGCGGTTATTGAATTGCCTAGTTTGGACAAACATCTGCGAGGCAGTACAAAGAGCCGTTTGCGGCTGCCTTGAGAATTAGAAATGTCACTCATAGAGTTAATATTTCATGATGAAGATAGAGGCTTTGGCAACATTCATTTATTAATTGTTTATGTACGTGTGAATACACTATTATCACTGTGATATGTAGTAGTCAAACACAGATATTAGGCGTATTACGATCTCCCAGCTAAATAATTGGAAATATCTCAATTCTAATTATTAATTAAATCCTCTATATTGACACAAATAAAAAGACTTATATTCTATTTAAAATTTAGAATGAATTCTTGAACTTTTAAACTGAAAAAGAGATAGAAACATCGTGAATTTCAAACGACTAACGCTCTGCATGAATTTCCCAAGAACGATCTCAAAGGAAATCAATGACTACCTTTTTTAAAAAAAAAATAGGAATCTACAAAGTAAGAAATAAGTTCACTTTGACTCGATAAAACGTTTGATAGCATACTAACATTAATTAACTGTCGATAGTAGAAAATAATAAAATACGTAGATATTTCTCTTAATCACCAAGCTGGAGAAGGTATGGGGATTTTATGTAAGTAGAATAGGCAACATTTTCTTTGAAGTAATTACAGTATTGTTAGGTTTCATTGATTTGGAGCAAAGATTTAAATAGAGAGATGCGGCATTACTAGCCAAAATGTGTTACAAAATACAACATACATTATACTAAAGACAAAAGTATAAAATACATAATATACTTTTGTCTAAACACAGACAACACATTCCTTACTTCAAACGTGACTGTGACGTTAGCGACGTTCTCACCAAGCGTCCGTCACTCACTGTAGCTGGCGTGCAACTGTACAATACACAGTAGTTGGGTGTAGCGCCTGCGCTACACCCATTGTTACGAATTTTCGGTGTGCTTTTAGTATGGCTCGAGGAGATTACGCCGCATCTTCGATTTAAATCTTTGATTTGAAGGTATTTAGTCTGAATGTTGCGACATTTTAAAACTTGAAAAAATATGTATAGCACAGGCGCTTGTCTGTGGAGGCACGAAGGAAAGGACAGGTGTTCGGGGCTCGATCGGGGAACGGGATTCTGACTTGAGCTGTCAACGTGAGAGGCTTGGAGAATATGTATAAAATGCGAGCAATGCGAGATAGTTAAAGCTAGTAATGGACATATAGTTCCTGTGACAGTGAAATAAAGTTGTTATACTCGAAACTCATCGACCCTCATTATAATACACTGATCGAGATCGGCGTCTAACAGTATGTTACTGAGACAATTTATATTGAATTAAAAATAAAAGACATTTTTGTAGTGGAGTGGACATTTTTGTACTGTCTGTTCGCGATAAACTCAAAAACTACTGAACCGATTTTCATGCTGTTATTTATTGAATACAATATGTACTGCCGATTAACGGCCAGAAGGCAAAGGTGGAACGGAACGTGACAATCACCATCACTCTGACAAAAGAGATGCGACCAATAATAATAAGAAAAGACATACTTAAGAATCCATCTACGTCACGACCGTGAAACACCGTAGTAAGCTCGGTAACGTGTATTTACACCCATACATACAAACCATAGTAAGCTGGTCGTCCGCCATTACGCTACTAGCGTTGATTAAGTGCACACGTAATGAGTAATTAAAATAACTAATGCCACCTGTGTCGTGAAATGTTGTTCCTGTAGCACTTTACGTTATAAAAAAGAATAAGGAATCACTTCCACATGTAAAAACACTCACGCACACATAAAAACGCGCCGCCATTACGGTGCTTTACTTTGCACAGCGACAGCACTCCGTCCGTTGTTTTTTCTAGGTTCATGAGAACAGCGTTTAAATTTAAATTTAGAAATTTTCATGTTAAGCTCACAAAAATAATGAACGGTGTCCTACCCCAGTTGGTTTTGTGGGTACGTGCAGTAAATACTCCACATAGTGTTAGACATCTGGGCGTTAGCCAAGTCGGAAGTAACGTTGATAAATTCTAAAACAGATTGATAAACTCTAAAACAATAGAAACATTCTCAGCTGAAAATGCAGATTGCTGTCGAAAAATGCGAAAAAAATATTCCTACATAATTACTACTGTTGAATTGTCTTTAACAATTTCTTTCCCATCTCGTTCGTCGGTTCTACATTATACTCTATTTTCTTTCAATTAGTTTCGTCACTGGCTTGTTGAAGAGGGTTGAAAATATAGCGAATTATAATAACAATTTTATTGCTCCATATTCCGAGTAATAATTTATTTCGTATATTTAACGGTGATATTGCCTCGGGAGATATTTCTAATGAAAATATTTTGTAAAATTCTCTTATATTTTCAACTTCAATATATGCGAGTTTCTTTGCTGTTACTATTGTATAATTAATTCGTTTAAACGGCTTTTATTCTGTTTAAAATAAATTTGCTTTGTTTTTGAATCTAAAATTATTTTCTTATTTTTCTCTCACTTGCGTTTCTTATGGTTTTGCTCTTGTCTTTCAATGACGGTAGTCTGCATGGATATCTAGAAATCTCTGAGAAAAAATTCTTAACAATTAAAATACTCGTACAAAATACGTTCCCGAATAAAATATTTGTTGTACAGGATCAGCAATAGAATTTATTAAATAAATGCCTTTTTGCTAGCGTAATAATATATGGATAGGCAAATAAAAGAATAAATTCTATACATTTTCACGAGCTCTCAAATTAGGACTGAGTTGCTTTGGTTTGGCCTAAGTCAGAAGCTGGTGGGGTTTACATTAATTTTATATAATGACCTTACATAATTTATCATTAATTCTGTAGCATTACAACTACAACTAAGTACAACTAGAGTTACAACTAATTGTAACTCAAAAAGGACTCAGTTTGTTAAAAAAATTCTGTCATAAATTATTAATTTTTGCGAAACATAGCAAGGTCATGAACCAAAGCAAAGTCATGAAGTGGTCATGAAGTATTTTCTTACATAGAACTTGAAAGACTACTAAGAGAACTCATGTGACTGTTAATCATATAAATAAATTAAAACATTTGATGACTATCACACACTAAAAGCGTCTTTTTGTTACATTTTTTTAAATTTCAAGATCTTAATGCAATGCAAAGCGAGTAAGGGGAGAAAGGAACTAACATCTTATCCGACCCTACTATCAACCTCACCTGCACGCGCCCGATGGCGGCGGAGTGGCGTGTTACGTGTGGACAACAGACGAGGCTCTGGTGACCGAGTAAATGGCTGGATAACCATTCACCTGGCTGAGCAACCGGTTGGAAGAGGCTGAAACGGCCTCGGGGCTTAAATTACCCCTAAAAAGCTTAAATGCAGAAGGCAAGGGGAAACCACTGCATATCTTTTTTCCCATGAGAGTCATCATGAGGGTTCAATTGGCGACGTGTTGTGAAACTTGCCACCAACACCTAAAATGATGACCACGACCACTCTGTCATGAGTAAAACTGACTAAGAAGAATGCAATATTATTGTACTGGATGGATATCGCGTACATGAACTACATATTTGGTAGACATTTACAGGACAGGCCTCACCTACTGTAGAGATCATTGTAATAATGACAGTTGATACATTTCCCAAAAAGATACCAACAATGGTGTCGTTGCTCCTTGCTAATGTACACAAA
This sequence comes from Synanthedon formicaeformis, assembly GCA_945859745.1. NCBI lineage: Eukaryota > Metazoa > Arthropoda > Insecta > Lepidoptera > Sesiidae > Synanthedon > Synanthedon formicaeformis. The sequence continues at coordinate 2,193,377 of OX243975.1, forward strand.
GTACCAACTTCACTTTGATCGCTTTTACCAGGCTTTATTCATTCTCATTAGAGACCAAATTAATCTCATTAAACAACTATCGACCTCTGAAGTTGTTTCCGGTTTTAATTCGCGCAAGTACAGTCAGATGCGCGTTCTTGCTGATACCTGTTTTTAGCTATTACGACGCACCTTGCGAAAACTTCAGAGGTCAATAGTTGTTAGACACCGACTAACTAATATGGCTATATTGAATGTTAGCAAATAGTGACACGCTAACGCTTGTGACTTGATGAGTACATTAGGCGTTTCCACTGTCTGATACAAGGCTCAGATCCTGGACCTGTGCCAATCCACATAAACTGTTATTTTGTTGCGGTACCGACAGAAGAAGTATTTTTATTGCTCAAATCCCTTAACTATTTCTTTAAGTTGGTGTTGCAGATTGTTTTAGTAAGAAAGATTGCGAAGGAATTTTCTTTATGAAGCGCAAGATTTTTTTTCTCGCCGTTCCTCTTTTGTCATCTATTTATAATTATGTAAATTAATTGTTGTTAAGCTCTTAAGCTGTTGTTAAGCTTCACTTGCGCAATGTATAAATTAATTACAGAATTAGGATTGCTCTATTATTAAATTTGATGCTTATGCATTGATGATCTATGCTTTGATTGGATAAAGTGAACTAATGAAGTGGCGCTAATGAAGAACTGCAATGTCATGTCATACTAAATAATATTAAGTACTAGCTGGCGCCCGCGACTTCGTCCGCGTTGAAAAAAAAAAGAAGCCTATCCTATGTCCCGTACGTCTAAATGTTTATCTACCAAGTTTCATGAAAATCAGTTGATTCGTTTAAGAGTTATGGAGGAACATACACACATACATACATACAGAAAAAAATTCTAAAAATGGTCAATTTAGTTTCAGTATCATGTATAGAGCTTATAAACTCGATATCTCTGAAAACAAAGTAACTTACTCCATGACCAACCCTTACAGATTTATTATTAGTATTGATTGATGATAGCACGATTATAGGTAAAATTATGTATGCTTCTAAATTCTTTCCTTTACAAAATTTAACTAAGTTTTTGCCAACGGTACCATATAACAGATTTAGGCAGCTCGCAGTATGATTTAATGGGTGTTATATGGAATTTTTGGTTTAATTAACGTCCATCAGTCGAATTTTGGCAAGAATATGTCATTTGGTGCAGCTTTTATAGCACTATATTGCGAACGATACACACTTTGATAGCACACTTTACTCTCAAATACATTTGAACCTTAAAGTTAATTGTTTTTAACCGCCGACACAAAACAGGGTGTTATAAGTTTGACGTGTTTCTGTGTCTCTGTGAAGTATGTATCTGTGTGTCTAGACTGGTTTTGAAACGTTTAATTTTTTTTGTTGGAAAGCTGACATGATCGGGATAACCCCCTACACCCGACGCAAAAACGGGTACTTTTTAAGTACTTTTATAATAAACTGAATACTGAATACTATATATATATATATATATATATATATATATATGTATATGTATATATATATATATAAAATGATCAAAATATACTAAATATGGAATAAAACAACCATAAGTCTTTTTGCAACAAGCAATATGAATGATTGTGATTGTATTTTTGCAATAAAAACATTTTTGGATTTTTTTTTTGTTTTATGGCCCTTTAAGCAGCAATATAACAAAATTGTGGGTTCGGCAAATAAAGTGAAATTCTTCTAGTTCATTTATTTGCCACAATACTCTGTTCTATTAAAACTCAAACTAACGAAGCATTCATTAATTTCATTTGGAATGCATTTCACTAATTAATATGAAATGAAAATTATCAAAATTCGTAGAATTTTTGCACTGTACCCAATTCCATGGCTTAATTGTTCCATTCCATTCCAGGAAACCTTCATTCTATTGTTCTTCAACTTCAATATAAATTGAAGTTTTGACTGAACGGGTTTGCATTTGATTAATAAAAAATTCAATAATATAAAAGCATTATAAATCACTACATATTATAAAACAAAGACCTCCGCCACGTGTATCTATCTGTCTGTCTGTTTGCGATAAACTCAAAAACTCTTGCCCCGTTTTTCATGCTGTTTTCACCAATGGATAGAGTGGTTCTCGAGGAAGGTTTTAATATATAATTTACAAAGTTACACGGGCGAAGTCGCCGGCAGCAGCTAGTTATTATATAAAAACACATAAGTACCTTTATATTTTTATACTGTGAGAGAGAAATGGAGAAGAGTCGCGGAGGACCTTTTCATAACCACGACCGCTCCGTCATAAGTGTACGACTGAAGAGAGAGAGAGAGAGAGAGAACTACTGTTACCTCAGTGGTATTTGGCGACCATCATGGCTATCTTCATGGCGACCATCACAGCGAGTGCTTAATCCGAATCACTCTCACAAATTCTTCAGCCAGGATCTGACTATTGTATCTAGCCAGATAGCCGGCTAGTGATTAAATTTGCTCTAAATCCCAAAACAGTCGACTGATTTCGTATTGTCGGTAAAATTAGCGTCTCAAACAAACATGTGAAACCAAAACATAGCACCTTTAATTACAATAGCGTCCATTTTGCAACATATGCGTCGGGCCTGTAAACAATATCCTAATCTAGTCATGCAGAACCACAAACATATTGCATTTTGCATATGAAACCGGATAATCTATTATGTCACAGCTTACTATCGACGTTGTGATAATGTTTTAGTCGTGTTTTGTGCTCCATGAGCAGAAATTTGTTAGATAAACACAATTTCCCAATGAATTTAACTTAATATTAAATTGAACGTGAATTCGCAATTTTAACCCCGACGTCAAACGAGATGTTTAAAGTTTGACGTTTAAGGTCCTTATTTCTGATAAAATGGGACTGAATATACATTTGGAAATTGTACTAAAAATTGGTTATAATAATAAAAGTTAGAGGGTCTATATCTTTTAGGCCAAAAGAAAGAAAGAATGAAAAGGTGTCACACGTTTTGGGTGACATGTGACATTTGATTTTACTTCGATAATTTTTTATAGCCCGGGCTTATATATGAAAATCCATTCTTAAGGAGTAATGAAAAGTGTTGGTGACGCTTCAAAATAAAATTGACAATCGTTTAACGACGCCACGGCAACAATTACGTTCTGACCGAATTGCCGAGTTGTGGTTTTTAACAACCACAGCTTTTGTTGACGCGCCTTTTTGAATGTTGCATTCAAATACTTTGATCGATAACTGTTTAAAGTCACAATTGAGAGTTTCTTTTTTTTTATTAATTTTGAAAAAATAAAACTAACATTATTAACTAACAATTGCAGATAAGGTAGACTGTCCCATACAATTATTTTGGATGGGACTAAATAGGACATATAGCAAAATTAATATGTGAATAGGATAGGTATTTATATATATTTTTGCAGCATCTGTGGCAGCGCACTTGCAGCCATAGATGCTGCAAGAATATCTTTGTTTCATTTGTATATTTATACTAGCTGGTGCCCGTGACTTTATCCGCGTTGAACAATGAAAGATACCCTATGTCCTTTCTGGTGTCCCAGACAACGTGTATGCAAAATTTCATGGTTCTATTTAACCCAGTCAAAGACTTTTCAGTGGCGACGAGAAAAATTAAGTGCTCATGCGTGAATTTTACATATGAGATTATTACTGTGTAAAAATTCAATTTAAACGAAAATGTCGGTCGGCAAAATTGGGCCTTTTAATGTAGGCCAAGACAATTGGGAGACGTATGTGGATCGTTTGGAGCAATATTTTATCGCAAATGCCGTGATTGCAGAATTGAAAGTGGCCACTTTAATAACGGTTATCGGCAATGAAGCTTATGAACTCATGGTGAGTTTATGTACGCCAGTGAAACCAGCAAAAAAGACATATGAGGACTTAGTAACTGTTATGTCCGGACATTTAAACCCGAAACCTAGCATTCTAGCGGAGCGATTTAAATTTAGACAGCGCACGCAAAGAAGGGGTGAGACTATAGCGGATTACGTGACTGTTCTAAAAAAACTCAGTAAAAATTGTGGGTTCACGGCAGCTAGCTTGAAAGAAAATTTGCGTGATCAATTTGTATGCGGCTTGGCGAGTGAAGAGATTAGACAGAGATTATTCACAGAAGACGATACGATCACATTCGATACCGCTTATAAACTAGCAGTGGCCATTGAGGCAGCAGAAATGAACGCGGCGATGGTAGATGACTGTGCCAGAAGTAAAGTAGGTGACAGTGTACCACAACCCAACTCGATGACAGTTCATAAGATGTTGGAACGGCCCGCGACGGCGAGGTATCGGGAAGGAAGCACGGGCGGTCGAGCGAGCAGTGGTACTACTCGCGCGCAGCGGAACCCGTTAGGCGCTGGCCCAAGCGGCATAAGCGGAGCGGGTAACTCGAGACGTCGTGATACGGAGGGCGGTTATTCCAGAGAAACTGATTACCATATGCTGTGTAACGTTTGTGGGCGTGGCCACAAAGGGGAACAATGCAAATTTAGGAAGTATTTATGTCGCGTTTGCAACCAAGAGGGACATTTGAAAAAGATGTGTCCTAGGATAAGAAGACAAGCAAAAATGTACAGTTTGGAAGAAGATAGCAACAAGAACGAAGTCGGCGACGGTAACGGTAGCGATGAGGTATATAATTATTCACTTACTTCTAAAAAATTTAAACATCTTGGACCATACACTGTAAATGTTATTGTTGAGGGAAAATCTATATTAATGGAGATAGATACTGGTAGTGCTATATCGTGTATTAGTCAGGAATGTTATAGATCTATGTTTGCAAATTGTAAATTACAAAGTAGTGACTTAATTTTAACATATTATACAGGGGAAAAAGTTAAGCCTATTGGTAAATTCACACCGAAAATTTGTTACGGTTCTGAATGTAAGAAATTAGACTTATATGTTATCGCTTCCGGAAAGACAAGTCTTCTGGGAAGGTTGTGGATAAATGAACTAGGAATAAAATTACCACAAGTGCAGTGTAATAGTGTATCTTGTAATTTGTTTAATGAAAAGGAATTCAGTTCCAGATACTCTGATGTGTTCTCGGAGGGTCTGGGCCGCTTTACCGGCGGTACGGTGGGGTTCCGACTGCGCGAGGGCGCGCGACCCGTGTTCAAGCGTGCGCGGCCGCTCGCCTATGCGTTGCGCGAGCCAGTGGAGCGCGCACTCGCGCAGATGGAAAAGGACGGAATCATCACGCCGGTCACTGCGTCGGATTGGGCTACTCCTATTGTACCGGTAATGAAAAAAGATGGGCAAATTAGGGTATGTGCCGATTTTAAATTAACATTAAATAAATGCTTGGAGGTTGACCACTATCCTTTACCTAAAATAGAAGATTTGTTTACGAAGCTGTACGGCGGTGAAAAATTTACAAAGCTGGATCTGTCACAAGCGTATGCACAATTCGAATTAGACGAATCGAAAAAATACACGGTAATTAACACCCACAAAGGTCTATTTAGGTACAATAGACTTATATATGGTCTATCGTCTAGTCCGGCAATTTTTCAGAAGAAATTAGAAGAGTTATTCGCAGATATGCCACGGGTAGGGGTATTTTTAGACGATGTAATAATTACGGGTATAAATAATTATGAACACATAGTCACATTAAATGAAGTTTTTAAAAGATTACAAAAGTTCGGTCTTAAAATAAAAAAGGAGAAATGTACATTTTTTGCAGATTCTGTGACGTATTTGGGGTTCGTAGTTAGTAAACAAGGGGTACACACTTGTCCAGATAAGTTAGAAGCTATAAAGAGGGTACCGGTACCGACTAATATATCCGAGTTGCGTGCGTTTCTGGGTCTAGTCATGTACTATGCAAAATTTGTACCAAATATAAGCACAATACTTGCTCCTCTATATAATCTATTGCGTAAAAATGTAAAATATAGATGGAGTGAGAGTTGCGGGCAGGCTTTTGACAGAGTAAAATACTTGTTAGCTTCTAGTGAAGTGTTAGCGCATTACTCGCCCGAGCTGCCGTTAGTGCTGACGACGGACGCGAGCAGTGTAGGTGTCGGCGCTGTCATATCACACGTGATGCCTGGCGGAGAGGAGAGGCCTATCGCATACGCTTCGAGATCTTTGAACTCAGCCGAAAAACTGTATTCGCAAATCGAGAGGGAAGCCTTGGGTATCATCTTTGGGGTCAGGAAATTCCACCAGTATTTATATGGGAGAAAGTTTGTACTACGAACGGATCATAAACCTCTTGTAACTATTTTTGGGGATAAAGTAGGCATACCAGTGATGGCAGCGAGTAGGTTACAACGATGGGCTATTATTTTAGCGGGCTATGATTACTCCATTGAGTACGTACGAGGTGATCGAAACGCGGCCGACGCACTGTCGCGCTTACCGGTGTGGCAACAAACTAATAGCAAGGAGGTACGAGAGGAAAGAACCTACTTAAATTTTATACAGGATTTTTTGCCTATAACACGGGATGTAATATGTAAAAGTATTTCGCAGGATGAAGTGTTAAAAAAGGTATTTTTACTTATTCGTTCCGGGTGGTCAGACGATTGCAGTGACGATAGCCTCCGGCCATATTTCACCAGACGCAACGAGCTTTACATAGACAAGGGTTGCATAGTATGGGGGTACCGGATGGTGATACCAGAAGCGTTACGGAAGAATCTGCTGAGGGAACTGCATGTGGGACACCCGGGTGTAGTGAAGATGAAAAGCATCGCGCGCAGTTATGTCTGGTGGCCGGGAATCGATCGCGATATAGAGGAAAAATGCAGGGAGTGTACTACGTGCGCGTTGGAGGGCCCCGCACCGCCACGCGCAGTACCCCAACCGTGGCCTTATAGCACCGAACCATGGTCGCGACTACATATAGATTTCTTGGGTCCTTTCTATGGCAGAACTTTCCTTATCATCATCGATTCTTCGAGTAAATGGTTAGAGGTTTTTCCTATGCAAAGAACCACTGGCAGTGCAGTGGTCAGAGTACTGCGTGAGACCTTTGCTCGTTTTGGGTTGCCGAAAGAAATTGTGTCAGATAATGGGCCACCATTTACTGGTAGGGAATATCTGGACTTCTTGGGCAATAACGGAATAAAGTTTACTTTTGCGGCACCTTATCACCCGGCATCAAACGGTGCAGCAGAAAATGCTGTAAAACTCTGTAAACGCGCAATAAGCAAGTCTAGGCGGGACGGATGTGACGTGGAGGTGGCTTTGCAATCGTATTTGATGATGTATAGAAATGTGGAACACAGCACTACGGGTCGGTCACCGGCTGAGCTACTTCAGCATAGGCGATTGAGATCGAGGTTAGACTTGTTAAGAGAGGACAGCTCCTTAGAAGATAAGGTTAATGAAATGCAGTTAAAACAAGTAGCTAACTCGGGGGGTGCTGATAGAGAATTTAAGGTCGGAGAGCCAGTGTGGGCGCGAGATTATACAGGGGGCAAGTGGATAGGTGGTCGAGTAGAGGAAAGAGTAGGCTCACGGAACTATATAGTTGGTAGGGATAGTGGTCCACCTATTAGAAGGCATATCGATCAGATTAAAAGCAGGCGTAGTAGTTACGGTGTGTCACTGCCCAGTTCGAGTGACCCAGTGATCGGTGATGGGGGCTCCGTTTCGGTTTATAGGGATGTGACGGGTTCCGAGCAGGGAATGGAGTTGCAAGAGTGCGTTGAATCAGAAGCAGAGATTGCAGAATCAGCAGTGGCTCAAGATAAAAGCACAATAATTAGTACTGACTCCGAGGTAGGAGATACCTTGGCCACTCCTGAAACGCAGCAGCTGCCTTCCCTCTCCCGACCCCGACGCATCAAGAAACCGATAGAACGTTACGGTTTTAAAAGTTAATTAGATTAAGTCTTGATTGTATAAATGAAATTATATTAAATTAATTAATTGAATTAATTAAAATTAATTAAATTATTACATTATTAATTAAATTGATTATTAAATTAATTGATTGTAATTATTATGTAATGCATTAAGAATTGAAAATATGTAAAAAAAAAAATAGTAATTAATATAAATAGTGATGTGATGTATTAAGTTTTCATATTAAATATTAAAATTAAGTGTTAATTAAGGGTGAGGGTGTAATATATGTACGTAGGTAGTTAAGAATTATTAATTAGGACGTAAGGTATTTTCTAACTTTGTGCCCCATTCTCGAATAAAACGTATCACAAGCTAGATGATTTTTAACTGTTCTATTTAACCCAGTCCAAAGACTTTTCAATCGGTTCAGTAGTTTTTGCTTGAAAGCGTAATAAACAAACAAACTCACATTCACATAAGGATTAGTAAGGATATAATAATATTTATATATTATAATTCACATAGATGTATATTTTACATAGATGTATATATTTGTTATTATTTTGTTAATACATAGTTAATAATTATGGATGTTCTATGTCTGAAATAAATGATTATTATTATTAAGAAATTCAAGACAATGCAAAAAAATGTGATGGGTATTGGGGGTGCCAAAATAAAGGGTGCTAAGGAATTCATAAGTCTGATCTCTCAGCATCGTGGGACGCCCTGCGACCCTGCGATTCGCAGGAAGCGGCTGGATGTGGAGTACAGAAGACCGTGCGTGGTGGCGAGCCTTGGGGGATGCCTTGGGGAGGGTGGAAAGACACAGGCTGATAATGAAATGGAGCAAGTTTAGAAAAGTAGCGGCAAGTGAGCAGTGAGTGTTTTATTTTATACCAACTAATGACTGAGGTCCTTGTCTTAAATGCTATTTTCACATTGAAAATGTAATCGTCATAAAGTAAAACATATGTGCTAATTTAATGCTGAGGCATAAAAGCGTAACTGCTACACACTCCATTGTACTGCTAACCAAATAGCTCGGTATCACGTGAGACTCGTATTAAAGAGGAAAAATGTAATGTTTTTTATTATAAGCCACATTCAATAGACTGAAACTACTTGCCTACGGCACTTCAGACTTTGGCGTTATAGGCGAAGGGAGCCACCTACCATCAAGTAGACCGTCAGCCAGCCTGTCAACCTTGACATTAAAAAAACTGTCAGTCGCAGGACTGCACTTCAGAAGTGAAAGCCACGCCGTCTGTTTACATGTTAACTAATGATGTAATTAAACTTATTATGAATCAAGAAGAACGGTGTAGATGGCGCTTATTTCATACAGTTAAATGTCACTGAGGGTGTCGTTCACAGAGCGGTACGGCGAGAGTTCACAGTTTCAAGCGCCCAACGTGCCCAAAGAAGCCTAAAGCATAAAGAAGAAGGGTAAGAAATTCAGAAATTAATAATTTTATGAAGGTACTATTACTACCGCCAGGACGGCTGCTCAATTTATGACCGCCAAAGTGTACCGTTCATCCCTTATAAATGAAAATAAGAAAGATTTCTTGACTTATTGTCGAAAGTATCAACAATCATCTATCATAATGACTGCGCTTAACATCCACAATTATCTTTCCAACTTCCCCCTTCGACTGTTAATCGTCAAGGGTTAGCTCTGTTCCTAAGTTTTCACATTTACAGAAATAATTGCAATCCCCTTTCCTCCCCCCGTTTGACCCCCTACAGTGGGGTAACTTGTTTGAATGCCAACCTTTCTGAACTATTTACCTTTTGGCCGGGTCTTATTGAAAAACTTTTTAGACACATTGCTTCAACAATGTTCGAGTCAATTCATTGGGTTGGAACGTTTTTGCTTCGACGTGTACTCTACAATATCAGATTCACTCCATTACGCAGTTTATATGACGGTTATTGTATCGGAGGCCGGTGACTTCTATTAGTAATTTTCTATAAATAAATAATATAAATAAATGTAAGTATGTTTGTCCTCTATAAACTCCTAAACCGCTCAACCGATTTTGATTCGATTTTCACTAATGAAAAGAGGGATAAACGTGAAAAGCTTGTGTATATAAAAAAATTGCATTTACAATTTTTTTACGAAAATTCTTTCCTAAACTTTTTATTAAAGGGGCAACTTAATATTTTAATTTACACACAAAATAAGATTTTTTTTTAATCGTCAAATTTTTTATATTTTTTTTTTAACTAACAATATAATAAATGTGCACATTTTGTGTGAATGGTCCCTTACATCGATCTGTTCGGAAGTTGTATTCAGCATTAACACCGCCGCCGCATTCAGGGAGGAATTTGTTAAAACTGTCGGCAAGTTTACTCGATAAATTCATTGGAAAGTGGAGAAGGATTAAGACTGTAATTGATTCCACATTCAATTTGTGGTGGATACGACGTTAGCCATTTTTATAGGTCTCCAACATGAGAATATGACAGAATATGATCGACGATTAGTTTTGGGACGTACGGCCCTCCTACATTACCATTCCATCTTTATTTATCTTCTCCGTGTATAGGACAGAACTTACCTACTACAACACCCCGCCATCCAAGTGACAATTGGTGACGCATATAGTCTAATCGCTTCTCAAAGTGGAACCCGCAATGTGCAGGCCTCCTCTGGCGGGGGGAGAAGGTAGCGTCTCTTAAGGTGATACAAGTCAGCATTCCTCCATACAAACGTAGAATGATTATTACTCCGCTGTTTTATATTTAATTTACAAAAGTAAGCATGATGCCGATTTATCTTGTCGTTAACTAGGTTCGTTGCTGTACAAACTAGTAAACAAAAGTATTAATTTAAAAGATATGATCTTTGAAAAATTCATATTTTAACACAAGTTGTAATGTAACTTTGAGGGTGAATAGGTCACTCTAGTGTACAAAAACTCCAAAATACTTTGCCTACAAACATTGATTAGTTATTCAAGAGTTCAAATAACTTTACACTAAATAGATATATGCAGTACTTTTGTCAAAAAGAGTATATGCCCAAGGGTCTGTTTATTTTATTTTTTTCGGTATGAATCATTGTGCATCTCAGTCGACTGCTCTTCCCGCGCATTGTGCTGTGTGAGACAGAATGAATTTTAGCTACACGCACCGATGAGTTCGAGCCGCCGACTTGTGTCATCTTAACTTCCCCTAACCGCCCATAGACGGCGCGAAGAAAGACCGTGAGTTTTCAGTGGATAGAAGTCCCACATACCCCACCGATCTCCCCATGCTCGGTGGGGAACTTGATCGCAGATTTTCCCACGCAAAAAAAGGTACGTTATCCATGAGGATTTCTAACTAAAAAAACTTTTTTTGTCAAGGAAATTGTCACGCATTTCCTTTATCGACTTGTCAATTTTAAAACGTTATAATTAAATCATTATGTTTTTTTTTTAAATCGTGAAAATTCCATCGCGATTGTAAGAAGCCACAGTACGCATGTAATAAAAAAGGTTTTATCAATTCCTGTTAATTTCGGTGTGCCATTGTAATAAGTCGTAAAAAAGTAAGATTTTAATCAATTTAATCGTCCTGTATGGAAGAGTTCTTTTAAGAAAAAGGTTATAATACAGTATAACATGAACACACGAATTGATTTCACGCTCTGTTGACGTCCGACGAAGCAGTAAAAGTATTTCCTAACTCGCCAGTGCAGCCAAGTTTATGAACTGTTTTCAGTGCACGAGTGAATGCTCTAGGAGCTGAGAGAACAAATTTATTTCTTTATTTATGTTACTCGAGAATTTTTACTGAATGCTATGTGAGGGAAAATTAAGAAGAAAACTTGCAGTTTTTAAACAAAGTTTTAGGTGAAAATATATTTTCTTTTCACTAATGTATAAGTATTTTAATTTGTAATTCGTGCTAGTTATGTAATAATTAATATTATTATACTACCTGATGCCCGCGCCTTCATCTGAGTTGAAACATGAAAAATATATAAGACCTGGTGTCTATTTTTTTTATTATTAGACGATCTTTCAGGTACCTAACATTTTTTCAGTATTAAAAAACTGGAAAAATGTTAGGTTTTGACCCCTAAGAAATGGGTTTACCCCTAAGTAACCTCATAAGTTTAAACTGCACTAAATTTCCAATAAAATGAGACAATTTTGGTCTCCATAGACCTGAGATTTCCCGAGAAAGTAAGTATAATAAAAGTACTAATAAACTAGCAATATGACATCAAAGTAGTTTTACGACAAAAGCAGTCGCATATATTTATGTAACGTCACCTATCCTACTTATTGATGCGAAAACAAATTGTAATTTGAAACATTTATAGACCCATTCCATCTTTGTATTCACGAACGATTTGACAAAGAGCAATAGTTCTTTACTGCGATCAGAAATATTTGTTAGTGAAATTTTTCCTAACAAAAAGTTCACGTTTGAAACTACAGAATGTCTTTCGTCTCCCTTGATATGATAGAGGAGAAAGGGAAATAGAATTCGGATGCTCGCTCAGGCATTAAAAATCCGCGTGTGTAGTCGGGTGATTTACGAGGGACATACTCATACCAGTACAGAGAATAACAGAAGTATAACTCTCTTAAAAAAAATCTAATTTCTTTATGTATTGATACTTCATCGTTTTAGCTGTAGGACGTCCACTATTGGACCTAGGCTTGCCCCATAATTTTCAAAAAGAATCGGTCAGAAGAAGTCTGGATCCACCGTCGACCCGCAGCCCCTGTGCTTGCCGTCCGTGGCCGATAAAACTATCATACTTCGTACTTATACTTCAATAAATATGATATGATATGATACAAGTATGGTACGAGTATTAATAATAATAATAACAACACCTCAAGAGGCTCTCACTAGATGGCTGGATCAAGGGTCAGATACAGAAGGCGGTACTTCTGTCTCTGACGAATTGTCAGGAGGTTCCTCACTCTGCACCCCTAATCGCCGGTAGCTTGGGCCTTGCCTCGCTACCTGCTGAATTCTAGTTTTTAGTTTTTTACGATATTTATTGTTTGTTTTTTAATAATATTTATTGTAAAAAATTTAGTATTAAGATAGTAAATAAATATATGTGAATAATAATAATACGAGTATTATAATAGTTATGATACTTCATCATAAATTTTACTTTTACTTCGATAAAGATTGTCACCCATTGTCCACCCTCCTACATAATAATATGTAAGACTGGTTTCCCAGTTAATGACAGTTACACATTACCACTATTAAGTAAGCAGTTAATAAATAAAAACATTGACAGCTGACGATCAGTGCACGATTAGGCAGAGTCGACTTACTGTTTCTTATTTTATACCGTATTACCAGGACGTAATGTCGCTTTTAAAGTTTTACACGTTACGAATATTTATGTAGCATGCGATGTTCTTGTTTTGCCAAAACTTTCATACATTTGTGCGAATATGTGTGAGACAGTGAAATATGTATGGGAAATAATCAGTCAGGTGATACAGGTATATTACAGCACCTACACATATAGCTAAAAGACATCAAGCGATTGGGATATATATATATATATATATATATCCTAATCGCTTGATGTCTTTTAGCTATATGTGTAGGTGCTGTAATATACCTGTATAGCGATAGCGATTGGGATATATATATATATATATATATATATATATATATATATATATATATATATATATATATATATATATATATCCTAATCGCTTGATGTCTTTTAGCTATATATATATGGTTCATCAATAGATAAACATTTAGACGTTCAGGACACAGGTTAGGCTACATTTTTCTTTTTCAACGCGGACGAAGTCGCAGGCGCCAGCTAGTAAAGTAATATATTATTCTATATTAATTCGACATACTTAAAATAGACAAATTTCATGTAAATATATAAAAGCTTATTTATATATCAAAGAGAAACGTGTCTATTTCTACCTACCATTTACCATCAAGTTGGTCTGTCTGCCGACCTTAACATAGCAAAATAAAAAAAAACTTTAGACATAACTAGTTTGGCCTAGGTCGTACTGATTTTGAATTATTATTCATTCATTGAAGTATCTAAATGTCATTTAACATTCTTTTACCGTTATACCATTATATTCTATCTGTATATACTGTACTAGCTGTTGTCCGCGACTTCGTCCGCGTTCAAAATGTTATATAGACTAAGCCTCTCTCGATAAATGGACTATCCAACACAAAAATAATTTTTCAATACGAACCAGTAGTTCCTGAGATTAAAGCGTTCAATCAAACAAACAAACTCACACCTTTATAATATTAGTAATATAGATGACTAGCTGGTGCCCGCTACTTCGCCTGAGTTAAAAGTAAGGGCTATGTAGCGCCTGACTAAATGTGTAAAGCAATATAACGCCTGACATCTTTGCTGTTATAAATTTTTCAGGGGTTGTATCTGCATTTTTAGTAGATAGCTGTTGCCCGCGACTTCGCCCGCGTTGAAAATTATATACAAAAACCTTCCTCTTGAATCACTCTATCTATTAAAAAAACCGCATCAAAATCCGTTGCGTAGTTTAAAGATCTAAGCATACATAGTGACAGACAGACGGAAAGCGACTATTTGTTTTATACTATAGTTTGTTTTTTAATCTCAGACAAAAATGTCATCATTTGACATGGATTACATACATTTCATGTCATTTCATGATATCATTATATGCAAACTTGACATTTGCATGTGTCATTTTTGTCTGAGATTAAAAAACAGACCGTATGTAGATATATGATCTGTTCTTTTTCTATTGATCAAAAAGGTAAACAAATATAGCGTCGCCATGGTCACTGGACTGTTCTAAAGATGGGATTTGTACATTAGGCATTATCTAAGAGAGTTGACTCAGTGATTAACTCATTTAGAATTTGTTCGTACTGTTTGTTTAGTTCTATATCGTGAATTGTTTGTTTACCTTTTTGATCAATGAAAAAAGAATACATCATAGATGTTGTATATCTGCATGTAAGTTGTATCTGAACAACGGTTCAAAGGGAAGTCATTAGTCTAAAACGATAAGAAGCATCGCCCTCATACAATTTGGTCACCTTTGAACATTAATACGGAGCTATTTGAATTAAAAAAAAGTAAAAGCAAGGAACAGTTAATTCAAATAATAATACGATTAAACGCAGCTCTCCAATCGTCCTAAATAAACACAAGAGCCTGATTCGTACCGAAAACACATTGTCAAGGGACTCTTTTGTTATAATTAAATTTCCTTTGGTTTAGTATTTTTTTCTCTCTAGGAAAGAAGAAAGAAATAAACGGTGTTCCTGTTCACTCATCAGACCTTTTGTATTTAAATTTTAATTTGCGTTTACGGCGACTTTTAAAAGTACTTTTATTATTTCTTCGAATGGAAACCTTGTTAAATAGAACATGGACTTCAATTATTCCAACTAAAAGGAAAAGATGTTTACACCTTTTTAACACGGCAAATATTAATATTTTGTAAAATATAGTATTTTGTAAAAATATGTTTGTTATTTTAAGTTATAAAAACCACTAAATTAACTATGTATCTTTTTTATTTTATTTTTTATGTTAAGGTCGACAGACAGGCTCACGGTCCACTTGATGGTAGGTGGCTACCGTCGCCTATAACACAAGCAACGCCATAAGTGCTACAAGTGCGCTGTAGACCATAGGATTGAGGATAAGGGATAAGGAAGGGATGGGGTAATGGGCTCTGGCAACTCTTACTCACTCACCAAAACACAACAGCACGTAAATGCTGTTAATTCACGGTGGTATTCTGTAAAGGGGTGGTTACTGCCGCCAGACGGGCTGCCCAAATGACTGCGAAACGCAGTGTGCCCTACCACTACTATTGTACCATCTGATTGTGTAAAAGCATAATTCATATTCATAAAAATATAATTTAAAAACCTTGAACATAATGGTATATTGTTTCTTGGAGAGGCTTTAAAAGCAGAATCCTAATTTACAAAAGAAATGAGAAACTAGTATTTTCAGGGACTGCTCACAAAAATGTAAACTTTAAAAGGACAAAAACATTTTGAGTAGATTTAAACAACGGGCGCATCTCGAGCTATTACTTTTAACTGAAAAACTGAACTATACAGAGGAGACAAGTCGACTATTTCATACCTAGACTCTCAGATTAAATAAGAACTAGTTAATCTATACTTTATAAATATTATAAAGAGGAAAGATTTGATTGTTTATTTGTTTGCATTGAATAGGCTCGGAAACTAGGTACTGGACAAATTTGAAAAATTCTTTCATTGTTGGGAAGCTATATTATCAGGGAGTAAAATAGGGTATCAATATCAATACTAATAATAAATCTGTAAGGGTTGGTCGTGGAGTAAGTTACTTTGTTTTCAGAGATATCGTGTTTATAGGCCCTATACATGATACTGAAACTAAATTGACCATTTTTTAGAATTTTTTTCTGTATGTATGTATGTATGTATGTTCCTTCATAACTCTTAAACGAATTAACTGATTTTCATGAAACTTGGTAAATAAACATTTAGACGTACAGGACACAGGATAGGCTACTTTTTTTTCAACGCGGATGAAGTTGCGGGTTCCAGCTAGTATTTTATAAAGTTACGCGGACGAAGTCGCGTCCAACAGCTAGTAAGAACTAAAGGTGGAGGAAGTTGCGTATCTTAAAGATCCCTAACGCAATCGACGCGAGAAAACACCGTGGGTTTATTAGTGGATAGAAGTCCATACCTCAACGATGGTCAGTGGGAATCTGGTTCGCAGATTTTCCCGAGCAAAAAAGGCCACTGGTTTTTTTTTTTTTTTTTTTTTTTTTTTTTTTTCAAAAAATGTCGAGTAGAGGAGGTGGACAGACGACTCGGGCTGAATACGGGCCAAGATCTGTGGTGTGTGGTTTTGCTGTGCTTCTTTTGCTGTAGTTATCAACTCGTTGCAGTTATAGACTCGAATATTGTCTACTTTGGTATTCACTTAAGTACCTGTCAAAATGTCTATGACGTTTTTACCGTGGTTATACAAGTCGATGAAGTTATTGGCGCTTTATGGTGTGGTTTTAACTCTTGACTAAGTATTATTTCCAAATTAATGTCGACATTGGGGTCGATAGGTTGTAAAAAAGCAGTATTTAAGAGTCAACTAAAAAAGTTTATTAACAATAAAGATTCTAAAATTAATGTATAAACACACACACACACACACACGCACACACGCACACGCGCACACAACTGCACACGCGTCTCTTCCTTTGAAATTTGTTTATTGTTTACTTATTTGATTTCTTTTTTTGTTTGTTTTATTATTATTATTATTTTAATTTTATTTATTATTATGTTCATAGTTTTTTTATGGTAAAATAATGAAGTCCGTTATTTGCAGTAGTTTTTAAGTATACATATGTATTTATTCTTATATTATGTCGTATGAGTGCTGTGTGATTGTGTTTCAATAAAATAAAAATAAAATAAAAACCACAGATAGATAATAGGCCCGCTGATAAGGGCTGCGTGTCGATGGTGCTTCTGACCGGTCCTTTTGAAAAAGTATGGGGAGACCTATGTCCAACAATGGACGTCCTACGGCTGAGATGATGTCGGCAGCTATAAAAACACGAATTATTTAGAATTTAGACGATTGAAACGCTAAGAAGATTTCTTCACTGAAGTATGATGACACCATACTTCAATAAGTAGGTATATTATCATTAATGGTGTGAAGCCACCAGTTATCCAGATAAATTGAAATTTTATCAAAAAATAGATATTAGATTGGATAAAATTATAAATACAAGAAAAATTTGGTTATAATATTTTTATCTTATAAAAAATAGGTACCTTACGTATTTTTGACACTAAAGAGCAACTCTATACTAATCTATGCTTCAGAAGTGGCAATTCTGAAGCAGTAATGCTTTAGTTTTTATTTACAACTTCCTTACAAGCAAAGTGAGTAACCACAAGATAAGAATAAACTTTGTCAGTAATAATAAATAAAGAGAAAACTTTAAAAATATATTGCTTTTGTAAAAAAAATATAATTTTTCAATTTCTCTAAAAAAGGTATATTAAAATTTCTCAATTTGATTTATTTATGGTTTTCTTACACGATGCTTTCATTGATTTTTAATGTTTAAAATAATTGACACAAATTAATCATTATCAAATTAAATTTATTAATTACATTAAGCATTTTCATGCACATAATAAAAGTTCGTTACACCACACAATGTTATCGTCAATTAAAAACCAATACAAGCGGTCTCGCAGCAAAGCGACGTGGCGCTTGATGCATCCACCACCACCCCCCGTCCGAAGCCGGGAGCAGGTCGCCAGTATTATATCTATACTAATATTATAAAGAGGAAAGATTTGATTTTTTGTTTGTATTGAATTACTAGACCGATTTGAAAAATTCTTTTACCATTAGAAGCCGACATTATCCCTGATGAACATAGGCTACTTTTTACCGAGGGAAAATGCTTCATTAATAGGACAATAGGACGGGTAATAGGACAACGGGTAGTAAGAATTATCCTTCCGTACTTAACTTTTTCACATAACTTCTAATCGGCTGAACCGATTGAAATTGAATTGGTTGAATTTTTATATGGGTATTTCGATGATTTAAAAATACAATTGGACCCGGTAGGTGGCGCTGCTGTCGGTATGTCAACTACTAAACGGCTTGACCGATTGGGCTGAAATTTCGTATGTGTATTTCCATGGTTTCACAGACGCGAAAGTATTATATTTTATAAAGTTACGCGGACGAAGTTGCGTGCAACAGCTAGTATTTTTATATTTATTTTGATCCTTATATTTTGAATATAATTAACAGGCGACTGATTTTCCTCAGGAAAGGAATTGACTGTACAATTACATACTGATAACGTTGATACATAACTCAGTCTTAAATTATAGTGTTTGTATAATTGTCTCACAGACCGCTGATGACGTATTGAGAAAGATATAGCACGAGTAAGTACTGCACTTTACAATATACGAACGACAATTTCAAACGTAAACGCTTCGATTTTTAACTTTGAATGGTTAGAAGCGATGGGGCAATATATGGGCAATATTTATAATATAACCATTGTTATATTCACTACTAGCGGCCTGTTCCCGGCTTCGCACGAATGCAAATTATAAACCAAAACCTTCCTCGAGAACCACTCTATCCACTGGTGAAAACAGCATGAAAATCGGTGCTGTATTTTTTGAGTTTATCGCGAACAGACAAACGCGGCGGAGGACTTTGTTTTATAATATGTAATGATTAATAGTTGTCAAAATTTATATTTATTTTTTCATAATTATAAAGTAAGAAACATCAATAAACAATATTTAAAACTTTATAAACCACTGGGTATATAATTATAAAAATACTAGCTGGTGCCCGCGACTTCGTCCGCGTTCTGGATGAAAGGTACCCTATGTCCTTTCTGGTGTCCCAGACAACGTGTATGCAAAATTTCATGGTGATCGTTTCAGTAGTTTTTGCATGAAAGTGTAACTAACAAACAAACTCACATTCACAGTTATAATATTAGTAAGGATATATTAAAAAATATATATGGAAAAGTAACCTTCATTTTAAGATTTTAAGATATATTGCAGAAAGTAGACCTAACCGAAATTGAAACATACATTTGACAGGTAAGCTAAAAAAATAGGCTGTGTCAGCTATCTATTTCCTGTTCAAAAGAAATATTCTAATCTGCTGTTTTAAAAATCGGTGGTTTATTGCGAATTTTATTCCGTATGTCCCCACACACACCTATAATCTGTGGGGCCATCAATGTGACTAATTGAGGATATAATTTAGCCATCCTGTTTGACTAATAATGGTGCTGTAGTGCGACAGATCTTTAGTTACAGCAGAGCTTTGAATCGGCATGTTAATGATTGAATACAACATGCACATTAGGTTAGATCACAGGATCTTCCCTGTAATCATAACTCAAAGATGTTTGGTGCTAGATTAAGATAACACAACAATATCCCGTGTTTTCGTTTCAAATCAACCCGAGTCTTATAGAGCGACCAGCTCCCGACTTTACCCAGGAAAAACTTAATTGGGTTTTATGAAACCCAATTAATCGTACTTACTTAAGCATCGTGCAATCGCGCTTATTTAAGCACGAATGCAGAAAGCACACATGGGAACGGGCCCTGGCATCTTGAGACGGTGAGAGGTGTGTGGCCCATTGAGACGGTGAGAGGTGTGTGGCCCAGCAGGAGATGGGTCCGCAAGAACATCTCCGCTCCGCAAGCTCGCTCCGCTTCAATGGGCAGGCAGCCTTAGGATAAAGCCTCGCTGTGGTCCCGGATCTCATATTTTCCGCCAACGGTGGCAACATGGGGGGGTTTTAGTAGGTAGTCCCTGTGACATAAGGCCCGCCGGACCGCGGGAATCCCACATACCCCGTCACCGACTCCCCTCGTTGGCGAGGGAATCCGTAAATTGTGTATCCTCAAAAAAAAAGGAAAAAGAAAATAAGAAGCTACTTCAAATTATACTATGTAAAGATAGCAAAGGAGCAAACAATTCACATTTTAATTTCCTTTTAACATTATAATACGAACGTTTTATCCTCAGAAACAAACAAACCTAGCAATGATTGTAAAGAGAATTTAAAACTATCCGGACTCAGAACTAAAACAAAACTACAGCGGGTGGTATATACCTAGGTAAGATTTAACTTAATTTTAACTTAATAAGCTTTCGTTACTCGGATGTAGTTGTTAGCCAACTTCCGGCTTGTAACAGTTTTTAGTCTTATGAATACACTGATTGCAATCCAAGAAGTAAATCGAAATATGTAAACTTTTTAAACAACCTATTTTTTATTGAATACTGTCATAACCATTCCTTCTTTGCTATTTTAGTGCATTAACAAGAAATTCCAAAGATAACAAAATAATAAGTAAGGCATATAGAACTAGGAATATTTCCATATCACTACGTACCTATCTACTCATTCCTAATTCGATATCGCCCCTTCGGCCGCGTACGAAACCGGAGTTTCGTCATCAATTACGAAAGAAGAAAAAATCTACTTTCTACGATACTAGTTGCAATGGAAGACTTTAGCCTCTCCATACCTCGTTGATTGCATTTGGCTATCTTACGTGGCCCATATACATAGAGACCACATTTCAGCGCCATATGTAATCAATGGCAACACACATTGGCCGAAAACTTTTGTTTTAATAATAACAATATATATTGTATATTACATAATACATATAATTGTATTTATATTATAGCGAAGAGCTTTGACCAACACCTCCAGAGGCTCTCAATAGATGGCTGGATATAGGATATAGAAGGCGGTACTTCTTGACACGGCACGAATTGTCAGGTTCCTCACTCCACCGGTAGCTTGGGCCTTGCCCCGACCAGCGGACAGCTAATATTTTTTAATCAATACTAATAATAAATCTGTAAGGGTTGGTCATGGAGTAAGTTACTTTGTTTTCAGAGATATCGTGTTTATAGGCTCTATACACGATACTGAAACTAAATTTACCATTTTTTGAATTTTTTTCTGTATATATGTATGTATGTATGTATGTATGTATGTATGTATGTATGTATGTATGTATGTATGTATGTATGTATGTATGTATGTATGTATGTATGTATGTATGTATGTATGTATGTATGTATGTATGTATGTATGTGTATGTAAGTATGTATATTCCTCCATAACTCTTAAACGATTCAACTGATTTTCATGAGACTTGGTAGATAAACATTTAGCTAGTATATATTAAAAATAACATTAAGTGATAAAATACGTGATATAATGTATTTTATCGTGAATAATAATAATTAATTTCAAATAAATTTCCAGTTTTATCTGGGTAATTATCTGAAATATCAATTTTAAGGCACTGAGGGTTATTGGACTATTTTGGAAGATGTTCGGAGCTTCCCGAATACTGCCCATCCGAGTTGGTTTCTACATAGTTATACTGTACAAATACTGTTCCAGTATTTCATTTACTAGACAGAAATGATAATATTATTGAGCAATGGTACCAAACATTATTTGTAACGCAGTTAGCGTTTGTCTGAGTCCTCTCACGTAAACGGCTCAGCCACAATATTGTCCAATATGCAGTAGATAATTATTAGAACAAAATATACATATATTTAACAAATGATACTAATACAGATATCTGATAGTTAATGGTTAAGTTTAAGGTAGATTTTAATATTAGGTCATAGGTTTGCGTATATAAAACTTTCTTTATTAAATCGAAATTTTAGATTTTATACATTTTTTATTTTTAGTAGTTCCAAATATCCGAGAGTGCCTTGCATTGCTTGCCTTGAAATTGCATAATTATGAATTATTAGTTCGCACTTATGAAAAAAGGGGGTTATTTGAGCCTTAGGCAAATGGCCACCTAACGTCAAGTAGACCGTCAGCCTGCCTGCCATCCTTGATAATAAAAAAGCGTTAATTTGCTGTGAGTTGCGTACACATGATATTCTTCTAGAGGGTTTTTGATTAGAAATTCTGTAATGGGATGGTTATTGAAAAAATATATGTCTGCAAGTTGTCTACTTGAGCTTTAGTTTTAAAAGATACTAAGAATCAACGAATCACTGAAGTGGCGATGGGCGGGACACATGATGAGGGACAAAGACAAATGGAGTAAAATTATTACAGGATGGTACCCCAGAGAGGGAAAAAGGAAGAGGGGCAGACCAGAGAAAAGATGGGATGATGACATCAAACAAGTAGCTGGAACGACATGGAATAGAGTGGCTCAAGACAGACGCGAATGGAAAAGGTTGGAGGAGGCCTATGCCGATTGGCAAACGGATTTACAGGCAACAAGCAAGAAACATATAGTGGACTTTTAAATTTTTATATAACTGTTAATTGTAGATCTGAATAAAGGCTTTATTATTATTATTAATATTATTATTATAAGAATCAACGACTTGATAAATGAATGAATTTGAAAACTGACGAAGGTTTTCGTGCCCTGACTTTACTGTGTACACAGTTGTACTGTCGCTAAATGCATTTAGAGTTGAACTAAGTTTGGCGGTAAGGTCATCGTTGCTTTGCGACTGGGTTGCGAGCTGCAATTCATGAACTTTGTAATCATTTCCGCAACAAACAACAATTTACGTTCATCTGTAAGATTTTCACTTGAAAACTGTCGGTGATTCGGTTCCACGGTGAGTTAAAAACATTAAGTACAAACTTTTCTGGACCTTGGTAGTAATTGGAAAAACCTTGGATCTTGAAAATTGCTGCAACAATTTTTAAAATTATTTTTTTATTTAAAATAAATGTATTTCAGATATGGTATGTAACAAAATTAAGTAATACAGACAAATTAAATTAGTTAATTTATCCTTTGGAGATTTTAATTTTTTTAATACTTACTTGTAAGTTCTAATTAATATAACTAATAGCCGATGTGATAAAATATACACAACTTTTATTGTACTAATAAATGACTAGTTGAACCGCGATTTAGTACACGTACCTACGAGTATATAAAATGAAAAATATAAAATATTTTATAACTCCTGACATCTTTATTGCTATGACGACCTAACATTTTTTCAGGATAAAAAGTAACCAATATATATATACTATATATAGATCCCCCTGATAGGGGAGTGAATTTTTTTTATCCCTACCAGTAGGGATACCCACATGTCCCCACTGTTCGAAAATTAAAAAAATATTGTAAATTCGTATTGATTATTTTCTAAAGAACTGTCCAGTAATTGGCTCCTAATGTTTTAATGATAACAATTTTATTATTATCATTGTAAAATAACATCGTATAATTCAGTATTTCCATTTCCAATTAAATATTAAGCGAATTCAAAGCATGGATCCAATGAAATTATTCAATATTCATGAATCAAAGGCCTCCTTTTGAACCATAAGTTAATTTATTTTGAATTGGGGTCATAAACGATTGAAGTCTCTAAAGGAGAGAGAAATCAACTGAATATAATTTGTTAGTTGAAATTTTTAATAATAGTATTCCATTGAGATTAGTTATATTGTTTTGGGCTTTATGGAACTTTTCCGAGGTCAAGCAAAGCACACTGCGTTTCTCAGTCATTTGGGCAGCCTTACAGAATAACACCGTGAAATAACAGCATATGTGCTGTTTTTTTATTATATTTGCATATATTTATTTTCTATCTTAATTCTAAATTTTTTACAATAAATATTATTAAAAAAGAAACAATAAATATCGTAAAAAATCTAAAACTAGAATTCCGCAGGTAGTGAGGCAAGGCCCAAGCCACCGGTGGTTACGGATGCAGAGTGAGGAACCTAGAAGTACCGCCTTCTGTATCTGATCCTTGATCCAGCCATCTAGTGAGAGCCTCTTAAGATGTTGGTCGAGGCTCTTCAACCATTATTATTATTTTATTAAATATGGGTTTACTCTTGGCCAGTATCTAGCCGTGTACCGAAGATGAGGCCTATGATGGAGCGAGCTCACCCAGAAAATGCCTACTCTCTCGAACTTTAAAAAAAATTGGGTTATATGAGCTCGGAAATACAGAGCCAGAGAAGCAGAGAAGTATACAGGAAATACGGAGCAAGTTCCAAACCTTGGCAGTGCGCATTATAAGGTTGTGTTTCGGTAAGTAAGCCAGAGCCCATTATTCTAGCTAGTCTAAAATAGACAGTAACTTCGTTATGATTGAAGTTCGTCTTGATACGCGTAGAATAGTGAAGAGAATAAAATATTAAAATAAAACTGAAATAAAAACAAAAATTTTCACTGCAAAATTTTCAAATATTCATTTCAAGTTCGGCTGTAAACTAGACGTCGCCTGTCATTTTTATAGATAGACCGGTTTATCTGTGAAAAGTTGAATACGAAATTTTGCACTAAAATTTATATTTGAGCTTTCGATGTTATCGGTTACGGTTCGGCTATTGTATGGAGGGACGCACTAGTTCCATATAGTGCATAAAGTAGTCAGGAATTTGTGATATACAAAGAAAAATACCACTATGAATTTGGATAACAAAAATAATGGGATAATTGGGCGTTGGGCATTTTTGAGATGGATTAAAACCATTAAACTCGCGACACTGTAATGTAATGTAATGTAACCATTGATGTAGCTATATTTATTTAAAATTATTTAAAAAAAGAACAATTTTTGAGATGGGAAGAAACCATTGAACTCGCGACCTGTAAGGTAATGTAATGTAACGTAATGTTTTCGTGAAGCTACGTTTTTACTTCTTACGTGCAGCCCTACGAATGACATGTTTTTTATTTATTTATTTTTACTTTTTTAGTTGTATTTATAATAACATTTCGTCGGTGGATTAAGCTTACACATTTACTTAATATGTTTATAAAAATATTAAATTTAATTTACTTTATCAACTTTAAAGTGATGTAATATGAACATTAAGTTAAGTAAAGTTTATTTATTATGCATAAAGTTTCCAGGAAAGCTGAAATTCCGCTTTAGAATATAATTGAGATTCAACGATTTTAAAAATAAAATAATATATTGTGTTCTGAAAATATAAATATTTCGATATAAGTATGAAGAAATAAAGAGTAGATGTTTCAGAGCAAAATCCTTTTTATCCGCGTGCCTTCATGCGTAGTCTTACCAACAAACGTTCAAAGGGCAGCTTTGTAAAAGTAAAACAAAAAATAAAAAATCTTGTCAGTCTTTTCATTGTCGGACTATCATTTCAAAACACTATTTTTTAAAGTACCTTTTGAAATTTTCACAAAAGTTAAACTTCGCATTCGAGGATGCTGTGTAAACAATGAATATGTATGAAGAACGCCACTTCATTTCCCGTCTTTTATGCGCGGAATTCATAAAAATACCCTTGCAAACGAAAAAAATCTCAAAAAATAAACTTATTTCAGTTGAAGTAGTGGCGAATGTGCAACGTCGCGTCGCTTCCTGGCAAATATGCAAAATTTATTACGGACACTAAATCAGATTTAAGCACGGCAAAAAATTCTCAAGTACCGTTTACACAGGCTGAGGAAAAACTTTATGAAAACGGCAAAGCTAATCCGAAATTCTATTTGTAACATTTGAAATAAAAGTAGTTGTTGAGGATGCCCACCCCAGCCACACCAAATGGTATTTTGTGTGTGTAACTATATTGTAGTTATTGTGTTCTATGTTTCCAATTTCTATTGTGTTATAGTATGTACTGTGTACAGTGTATTTTTTGGAATAAATATGTCCTGTGGGAGGCGAGATGGCACTGCGCATGCGTCGACAGCTGTGCGCAGCCAATGAGCGCGACCCTTTGTAAACTCACACGCCACCTAGCGGTTTTTGTGTGCAATTGTTCGATCGACGTCCGCTTGTCGATATCGTCTTGGCATCCATGTTTGTCTGTTGATTTGAACTGTTTGTAAAAGTAACGAGTGTGCTAACCATCTCGCCAGCGCGGAACAAAACATACAAAAGTCTTTCTTTGAACCACCACTGTCGCCAACAGTAGTTATAATTAAAAATTATAAACTAACTCCTGATTTTCTATTGACCCCAAACACGCTATATATGCTGTAATTACCGAGGAGGTAAGTGTCCCGCAGACAACATGATGATCAGATCAAGGTTATCATGTCATGGAAATACCACCGAAGTAACAGTATATTAAATTTCAAATCAATCGAACCCGTGGAATCTAATATTACTAGATAAATATTAAATGTAAAAATATTTCGCATTT
This sequence comes from Synanthedon formicaeformis, assembly GCA_945859745.1. NCBI lineage: Eukaryota > Metazoa > Arthropoda > Insecta > Lepidoptera > Sesiidae > Synanthedon > Synanthedon formicaeformis. Next base: position 2,219,943 of record OX243975.1, read on the forward strand.
GATTTTCCTAAATAATTTTAAAAGTGTTTTCCCTAGAAAATGTAAAGAAAAATATTTTATTCTAATACAAAATACAATTTTATTATTATTTCACGCCATTTTTAACAATATTATTATTACCTATTTTTTTTTTTAATATATTATTTCAAATCAAATTATTTATTTGCCTGTATATGGGTGTTTAACCAGACCTTACTAAATATAATATAATACCGACCCAGCATGTACTACCACATTATATCAGAAGTAAATCATAAAAGTAAATCAATTTACAGTCAATTAATAATATTTATATAAAAGTTACTGAAAATGTCTAAATATAAAAGTAAAATAAAAAAACCTTAACAAAAACCTTAGATGGTTTTTATGCATGCATCTTTATAATTTGTTTAAACGTTTTTCAAAGCACGCTACGGCCGAACGTCGAGTTAAAACGTTTTCTTATTAACTACTGTTTTATATTTTATTTTTTTATATTAAGCTCGACAGACGGGCTGACGGTCTACTTGATGTTAGGTGCTACCGTAACCTATAACTCAAGCTGCAAGTACGCTGCCGACCCAGTAGAATTCAGGATTTAATGTAAAGACATAATTCTGGACCGCCGGAATTGAATATATATCTGATATATCACGTCCTAATGCTGAGCAAAAGTTATTCCTCTGCGTTCACATATATTTCAAATTTTACTACTATGTTTTAAAAAAAAACTACCTTTACTTTATAGTGATGACAGCTTAAACTCTGAAGAAAAATTTAACTTGTCACGAAAGAAAAGCAAGTACTTAAAATTATAAAAAAAAAACTAAATAAAACGTAGGTAGCAAATACATTTCTAAAAAAGAAATAGGGGAAAAAATTGTTTTAGTGCTTTTATTGCCGTATGCAAAATTCGTTCTAGTATCGGTGCGAGATACTCGAAGATTGGACTATTGAAGTACAGTCGAGGAATTTGAACGCAAAAATTGTTAACTCAAAACAAATCAACAAGGAATTTTATTTTCCATAATATGTAATCTATGATAGCATAAATAGCGAATATATTTATTAACAAAATGACAACAAGCATGACGCATTAAAAGTCATATAAGGTAGTTCAATAAATATGGAATGCTATGATTGTTATTTTTGAGCTGATATCCTAATGGACGAAACACGATCAGTCCATCGCGTCAAATGGACTGATGTGAAGCCAAAATTTGATAGTGAATGGTAAAAACTAATGGCTTGATGTCAAACACTGGATTTCAAATCGCGCCGTTGCGTCACGTCAGTTCATCGCGCCAACTGATCGTGAGTGTAGAAACCATGGAGGATAGAATACATTTCTATCCTCCTTGGTAGAAACACTACGCCGTGGCATCATGCCGAGCTTGATTTTGATCGTGTATTTCGGACATAATCGACTGACGTTATTACTTGTAGCAAAATTCCATTTCGCTTCAAAGATGATATTACTTATCATGGATAAAAAGTCAAAATATTATCTTAATAAAATAATATGAAATTTAAATGGATTTGTATGAAATCTAGAAGTAATCCTAGAGCATTAAGATTATAAGTGATATAGGACTAGCTATAAAGAGATGATAGACAAGTTTCTTTTTAAAAGTTTTTGAGAAAGAGAATAATCTCACCTGATAGTAAATGAAGATAAGTTCGAAGATGGAGTTCGCTTGCCGTTAATAGCCTATTCACTCTGTTCTTGAAGAGTCCCAAACTGTATGTTACTGGGAACACTCAAGAAGAGATAATTATATTCCGTCGCTGTGCCCATAATTAAAGAAGATGTAAAACGAATTGCAAGTAATATTAAATACTGTTACCTCAAGAATATAATAACTTAAGAAAGTTCGAATATGAGGTATATATTCCGACAGAAAAAACAGAAAATAGAACCTCAAAATCCTTAAGAAAAAGATAAGATAAGATCCTTAAGATACCTATAATATGTCAGAATTATCAACAACTTTTAACCATTGGATTTCTATCAAGATAAAACTTCAATAGGTAAAGATTTAAATAAAATAAAGCTAATTATTTTCACTGAAACTCCTTAAATAAAATCTTCATAATAGGTTTTTTCCGTGATTGTACACACGCTTCGCTCTATTGGTTCGACGGATGTTCCGGTTAGCGGCGGAAATGACTGACACGATACATGACAAACATTTGCCAGATGTCTCTATAGGCAGTGAGAAACGGAACGTACGGAAACACGGAAGCCTCGTTTCAAGTTGTTCGTTTGAGGTTTTGTTGTGTTTGGAATAACAAACGTTTTCAATGGACTTTCTGATTTCAAGGGGAAATGAGAGATCTACTGTTGTTTTATAGTCTAAGTGGAAGTCAAAAGCCTTTCTAAACGACTTAAGCGTTGCTAATCTATACTATATACTAGCTGTTGCAAGCGACTTCGTCCGCGTAATTTTATAAAATATAGAATATATTTTTTTTAAAATAGGGTCAACTTTGGAAATGAACTCTTCAAAAGTGGCGGTCTAGATTTGGAAAGTAGTGGCAGGTCACTCTAGCGACAGTGACCTCCTTGTTACAAAAGATCATCGTAAAATGACAGTATATTATGTTGTGTTTATCGTTGATCATCCTAAGATCGGTAGCAAAAATGCATCACTTATGGCGTTCCTTGTGTTAATAGCCGACGGTAGTCACCTACCATCAAGTGGATCGTCAGCTTGCCTGCCGACCTGTACATAAAAAAATAAAATAATTATTAGGACTGTAAACTTTTTAAGAGCATTTATACAATATCAAAATCAAAATCAAAATATTTATTTATCAATTAGGTTTCTACAAGAAACTCTTATGATCGTCATTATTAATTTAAATTTACCAGGGTTTCGGAAAAAAGCCAAGATTAAAATCCTACTATTTAAATCCTATTTAAATCTATTTAAATCCTGCACCTTATCCTTTATGGTAGGAGAGCCCACGATGCTAAATGTGGAATCACTCGAGCGTCGTAGGTACCTATTGGATTTTGAAGAAGAAAAGATTATATGATTTTTCTTTTTTCAACGGTGGGGTGAGCGTCTACAAGATTTGAAAAGTTTGTATACGCTCTATTAAGAAAAATCCTCCAAATAATCGTCAGATTAAGAATCAGCACGATCAGGAATTCAGGCTGAACCGTCTGTATGAAAATCTGACACGCCCGAGTTTTACAAAATGGCAATCGCCAAAAATATTTTTTGCATTTTCAAAAAGCTGCCACGAGCTTGCGTTACATTGCGTTACAAGGAATCATCTGTATTTTAAATGGAAGCCTAAATTGGGTTCACTTAACATCCCCTCTGAAAATCTGACGTGCTCGAGTTGTATTTAAACCGCACCATCCAAACCGGCAGATTTACATATCCGTTATTGGAGACACGTGGGAAATATACCTACATTGTATTGGAAATATCATACGCGTTAGAGTAAATCCCAAAATCCCCTCTAGGGCTCCCCTACTATTAATAATTTGGCAATTAAAAATGCAACTTTGAAAACATTTTTTAAAGTCATTCCAACCCTATGTTGCCTTCTTTATTCTTGAAAGGTTTTAAACCGCAATGCAGTGTATGCACTTATTGACAGAAAAGCTCAAGGCACTTTGAACCGCGAACACGCAAGTTGCGAAGTATTCATTAAAACGATAATTTTCCTGTGCAACACCTTTAAAAGACCAACTTTATTTTTGAAGGGTTCGTAAAAGAGTTTCACATCGACATTAGCTTTTTTGTCATTACTTCTAAGTCGTAGTTTTTCCTACTTTAATTATTTTTATACCTATAAACCTACGTTTTTATACTTAATAGTAATTATATTTAGTTTTTACATTAAGAGTGGGTATAAAGCAAACAAAATCGCGTGGCCCCTTGGACATGACAGTGAAACTAAATACGTAGAACTACGCACAACATGCGACGGAAGATAGCGCATCTCGCTCAATAAAAATGTTATAAGTGCCAATAGTATTCAATATTAATTATTCGTAAACTACAATGTCAAATGAAAAATTGTTACATACAGCCTTAGATAATATGTGAAGTGAAATTACTGATACACTTTTAGCTTTGTAATGTGTGTCATTTTGAAAATACAACTAAAATCGATGGAAATGAGAGCTCACTTGGTGATATTTTTCTATCGAGAAAATTTCATTATATTATGTTTTCTGTTACAGTCGTCACTTTCGTTTATAATGTATTTATCTATTTAAAAAAATTAATTAAATTAGACTTTGTTTACTTAGATAAAATTCAAATCTAGTATTGGCTATTTCTCTTTATACCCGCTCTTAAGGCGTTTGGAGTCGTCAATGACGTTGGCCGTCTGGCCGATATACACCGCATACTTTACCGGGATTAGTATATTTCGATGTTTTGAATGAAAATGTAGATTGATTTACATAAGCTATGTTGTATTTAAGTACCATCACCACACGGGAATCTTGAGCTACTTGTCACTGTTTTTAATTTAGCCGTGCATGCAAATCGGGCGTATTTCGGGTACACGACCGATAACGAATTTTAATCATATCAAATACTAGATGGTGCCCGACTTCGTTCGCGTTCTCAATAGCCTATAGCCTTCCTGGATAAATGGACTATCCAACACAAAAAGAATTTTTCAATTCGAATCAGTAGTTCCTGAGATTAGAGCGTACAACCAAACAAACAAACTCTTCAGCTTTATATATTGGTATAGATTAAAATTATAACACGGCTAAATTAAGAACAGTCACAAATGGCTCAACATTCCCGTGTGGTGATTGTACAACAGTTTCTTTACTTTTTAACGTCTAAATATTTCCAATTGCCGTATCCGCTTAAAAGCAGTAGTATTCAAGGGCCAAAAATATTTAATAGGATACTTAACAATCCTTAAAAGAGTTAGAAGTTTACCTAGATCATAGATAAATCTATTTCTTCGCCGTGTACTTGCATATTTGTTAGTTTAGTACCTAACATTTTTGCAGGTATATATTAATCCAGGTAATAAACGGTGACGGCGACAGTGGCACCCAATCGTTTATATTTCCCTCGCGAACCTAACATTTTTCCTGGATATAAGGTATCCTATATCCAGAAAATAAACTATCTGTGTGTCAATTTTCATCCAAATTCGTTCAGCCGTTTTTGCGTCAAAAAGTAACAAATTTTCGCTATCCATCCTCACAAATTTTCGCATTTATAATATTATTAGGATTAAGATATTTTCCACAAAACTTTCATAGATAATGCAAGCGGCGTACTTTGACAAAGTTTCAACTGTGTTTGAAATAGACGCCCTCTATACCCTTGTTCAATTAGAGTCCCCCCTTAGCCAAAGTAAAGTAAACTCTGACACGTGTTAACCGCTTGAAACATTAGCGGAGGTGGGTTTGAGAACTTGGCAAACTGGGGACCTTGGGTAACTTGGCAACGTCACACTAATTGCTCCGTACTATAGACGTCCGTGGCGTTACTTCTGGATTAGAAATTCAGAACTGAATTTTGTTGAATGCCAACTGAATTTTTTCATAATTATACCTAACCGTTAATGAATTGTTCCGTACTTAAGACGTCCGTTGCGTTACTTCTGGATTAGAAATTTAGTTGAATGTCACTTGAATTTATCATAATTTTACCTAAATCCTGAAAATCCTACCTACGTTAGTAATTCTTTCACTTAAATACGGCTTAACAGATTCAATGATATATAAGATACATATTATTTATAAAGAGTAAATTAGGTTAATTTTAAGGGTGGCCGGGTTCAGTTAGTTGCTATCTGCCTTTGTCTGTTTCTTCGCCAAAACCACAAAACAGATTTAAATAGGGTTTTTACTTATAAAAAAAACGATAATTTGCAGAAAAAAAATCATCCGTGGGGGTTCACTATAGTATTTTCGCTGTATGATGATTTCCGTGACAGATCTCACTTTTTCATGTCACGCATACTGTTTTCAACTAAAAAAAAAAACTGGCACAAAAAAAATTATAATTAAACAAACAAATGTATGGAAAAAAATTATCTATTCGAAAAACACAAAAGGAATTATCACTTTTATAATTATTTTATTGTTATAATAGGTAAATGTAATAAAAACCATATATTTTAAAAGTGTCAAACGCGTGGAATGGAGCGTGTGTCAATAGGGATTGACACTAGGCATATTCACTTATATTCGATATATCGAAAGTACTCTATGTTTGTCATAGGATATTCGGATTTAACAAATATTTTTTCTATTCTATATATTTATAAAAACGTCGTAAAGCTGACTAATAATAACAATAAAGTTATTCGTTAAGTGTTAAGTTTTTCGTTCTGTTATTATTGTTATTATTTTCTTTTGTTGTTTCTCTTTATTTGTTCTTTTGTTATTCTTTTTATATTCTGTTTGGTACTTACAATGCCGAAAAAAACAAAATAGTTCGATTCCATTTGCTTTGCCAACTGATTCGATATATTTAAACAATCGATTAAATGTCGGTAGGTTGCATCACTAAAATCGTCAGTTACGAACTGTCACGCATATCATCATACAGCGAAAAGAGTATAATATGAATTATAAATAAAATCGAGTCTAATCCAATATTTTTGTCACGGACTCAATAGGTATGGCTGACAAGTGGTGAGCGTTGGACGAGGACTTTCGAACGCTATATTCGACTGCCAATTGGTTTCAACCACTAATTTCAAGTGCCTTGTGATTTATATGTAACAACGTTATTGGCCCACTTTTTTTAATTAAATTCATATATTTTGTACACAACTGTGTATATATCCTCTGGCTGTGTGCACTATTAAATGTGTTAATGTCTGATTCTACTAAAATTATTAACGCAAATGTTTGTGAGAATGGATTTATGGATGTTTGTTAGTCTATAATGCAAAAACAGATCAACGGATTTGTATGAAAGTCACACAGATAGTTTATTACATGGATTAACATATCGCTGCTTAAAAACTAAAGGGCCATAAAACAAAAAAAAACAAAAATGTTTTTATTGCAAAAATACAATCACAATCCCTCATATTGTATGTTGCAAAAAGACTTATGGTTGTTTTATTCCATATTTAGTATATTTTGATCATTTTTTATATATTCAAAAGTAACTTGTATGCTTATATCTATTCTAGTATTCAGTTTATTATAAAAGTACTTAAAACATTTAATGCTACTTAAAAATACGCTTCTAAGGATGTATAATATGCATATATTTGATATATATCTAATAAGAAAAAAATAGACAAAATTTTTTTTTTTTTTTCGATTAGCTCTCCTGTAAAAAGTGTAATTTTGATTTGTGGCCCTTTAGTTTTTAAGCAGCGATATGTGATACTTTATATCTTGGAAAAATGTTAGTTTCGCGAGGGATCTACTTAAAAATATAAACGATTGGGCGCCACTGTCGCTGTCACCTTAGCCACAGCGATAAAGATATCGGGCGTTATTACCCATTAGCCCATTACCCTAACTCTTAGTTAGGGTAATATATACGCTAACTAAGCGAACTTTGATTCTAGCTGCATCTAGCTTTAGTATGGATACGATTTTCGCACAGTTATATCAACAACTGCATAGAAACCGTATACACTCGTAGATAGAAACAAAAAGGAAAATATGGTAAGCTCTTACATAGCGTAATCGACAAATGAGCTACGAGTACAATAGATACAATACAATATCAATACTAATAATAAATCTGTAAGGGTTGGTCATGGAGTAAGTTACTTTGTTTTCAGAGATATCGTGTTTATACGCTCTATACATGATACTGAAACTAAATTGACGATTTTTAGAATTTTTTCTGTATGTATGTATGTATGTTCATAACTCTTAAACGAATTAACTGATTTTCACGAAACTCGGTAGATAAACATTTAGACGTACGGGACACAGGATAGGCTAATTTTTCTTTTTCAACGCGGACGAAGTCGCGGGCGCCAGCTAGTAATTAATAATGGGGAGAGATTTGAATATTGTTTGAGCTACCAAATGAAAGTGAGACCAGTGGGACTCCGTTTATAATGACCACGCGTGGACTACCCACGCGTATCTTCCTTTTTCTGTTTATTATTTTTAAAAATATTCCATTTCTCATAAAAAGAAGAAAATAAACCGTTATTTACTTATATTTTAACTTTAGCAGTAATCTCTTAATAAAAGTCGCAGGAAACGGAGAGGAGAAAGCGAAATTTATCATTACGCAGAAGTCGTGAGACTCGTTCTCAGTGGAAGACAAAGGGCAAAGGGTGGCCCCTAATTTACATTTCAATACTTAGTTTTATAGCATTAAAATATTAATATTATCTTGCAACGTTCATATTCTTTGCTAAACCATGCTTTGTTGTATTTAATAGTTAAGTTAGATATCAACTTTGAATACTTGTCTTAGAACTCTTTAGTATCGAATCAATATAATAATGCCGTTCGACAATGCCTTAAGTTGTTTAAAACAAACAAGCAACAAGCAGCCATTGAAGTTTTAACCCTCGACGCCCGACGCAAAAATGTGGTGTTATAAGTTTGACGTGTTTCTGCGTATGTGTATGGTTATATGTGTGTATCTGTGTGTCTGTTATGAAATGAAGCAAAAACTAACATGATTAAATTTAATAAGATTTGTTCAGGCGTTTGAAGACCATCATTTACTTCGTTAGTAATTTCTATGACATGGTAACCTTGATCTGATGCAGCAGTAAAAAATAGGTAATCTACGGGATTAACATACTTTTATAGTATAGCAGTATAGTATATATTTTATCCTTTTTTTTGGGTGGGTTATGTCGGACTCCCGCCCTGAGATGGGAGTGGGGTAGACCCAAAGATTTAAATCGAGAGATGCGGCATTACTAGCGAAAGTGTGTTACCAAATACAACATATATCATACTAAAGACAAAAGTATAAAATACATATACCTTTGTCCAAACACACTTTTGAAAACAGACAACACATTCCTTACTTCAAACGTGACTGTGACGATAGCGACGCTCTCAACAAGCGACCGTCACTCACTGTAGCTGGCGTGCAACTGTAGTTGGGTTGAGCGCCTGCGCCCAATCCATTGTTAAGAATTTTCGGTGTGTTTTTAGTATGGCGCGAGGAGATTACGCCGCATCTTCGATTTAAATCTTTGGGTAGACCTACCGACTAAACCTCTTGGCATACTCCGCGTCCGCTATCTACATATAGGCGAAGTTGCGAGGTTGGACGAACACTTCCGCAAACCTTAGATTCCTGTGAGATTTTAAAAAGCGAACTACAACGCTTACGAAGTGTCGGGCACCTGCTAAACCTTATTCAATGAAACGAACTTATACTCGTAGGGAGCTAAAAGCGTTCGGCTGTGATTGGTGTAGATAACAGACAATGTGAGTGTACACAGTACATGTACTTTTTAGTCTGTTCATAGAACTCTCACTGTTCAGACGCTCTCACTGTTATATTATACTGCGTTTTTTAATTTTAATTCGTATTATTCTTATTTTAAGGTATGAATTTCGTTTAACGTATATTAACTAACGTATATTTTTCATTTTATGATTATATCAGGAAACTAAATGTCTATTATCTTATTTAATAAATAATTCACAACTTAATAGTTTATCATCAATACTAATAATAAATCTGTAAGATTTTTACAACCATTTAACCATTTTTAGAATTTTTTTCTGTCTATATGTATGTATGTATGTATGTTCCTCCATAACTCTTAAACGAATTAATTGATTTTCATGAAACTTGGTAGATAAACATTTAGACGTACAGGACACAGGATAGGCTACTTTTCTTTTTTAAGTTTAAGTTTAAGTTTTTAAGGTATGCGAGTGGAGTCGCGTGCAACAGCTATTAATATTTAATTGTGAAAGTCACGCGATTTCAGTTCTTGTTCCCCTCACCAAAAGTTATAGACTTGCCCAAAAAAGTTTACACTTAAAAAAATACTTCATTCTGTGAATCGTTTAGAATACACAACCTTCATATTATTACCTTGGGGGCATCAAAAGCATTGAAAATAAGCGAATATTTTTAAACCACAACAATTGACGCTTGGTGTAATTTCAACGTGGCTCATGACACCGCCAACAAAGCCTTTTGGGCCCTTTCAGCTTTGACGAATTGCTTTTTCACTGAAAAAAAAACCTTCTATATGCTAACAAAGCATTTTTCGCACGGATATACGGTGATTGACATTTTCACCTGAATTTCACGAGTTCATTGCAGTCGAAGAGCTGAAAACATAAAAATGGTACAGATGTTTTATATGTTTAGTATTTTTGATAGTCATATTATTTGGGACAGCATTTGCAATACACGATCGTAAACACATAGTGAAATTATAATGTGTTCGTAAAGACAAATCGTATGGCTCGGAGGCTTAAAAATTAGGTTTTTTTGTTTTTACCATTAGAACAAGTATACAAAAAATTAGAATGAACTATAGAATTTTGTAAAACTGACATTAAATTATAAATCGTCGCAGAATTGATAATTAACTGTCAATTCATGAATTGTTAATTATAATGAGTTGTTCATGAATTGTTGTTAAGATGTTAATTAATGAATTGTAATTATTGAATTGGCAATAAAGTGTCTTCGAAGTAATCTTAATATATAAAAGGCGATGTGTGTGTGAATGTTCCCTATGGACTCCAAAACCGCTGAACCCATTTTGATGAAGCTTTCACACAATCTTCAGATTAGTCCAGCGGGTAATCCTGTGAAGTTTGGTAGTGATCGGACGCGGGCGAAGCAGGGAACGGGTCCTAGCGAGCTATTTTCAATAACAGTCAAATTCTTCTTGGTTTCTTTTTTTTGTGGAGCTTCTTAACTTATCTGTCACTTGTTTAAGTATAAGATAATAATAATATATTTATTTATTTCAATTCAAAGCATTCTTGTAAATTCTTCATTAAACTATGTATTTTTTAGTATTTTTATTTCCACCTTAAGAAAAAAAATCGACTAACTCCTGGACTATCAAGGCGCGTTTACACAAGTCGAGTGCTAAAGGTTATTGTAGTAATGATGAATGGTTGCCCGGTGACTTGGTTGGTCTTTTGTTCTCCCTTGAAATGTTCGTCACTTCAATATGTCTTCATTATACAATTTGGCTCCCTATAGACTATGTAGATTGTTTACAGTTTTGTTACATATACATATATATGTTACGTTTTGTTACATATATATATCCTTACATAGTATAAAATAGAATTGAAAAATGGTAAGGAAGTAAGGAGATTGTCATGTCTGAGGTTGTAAAGCCTATGACTTGCGGTGCGCACTGTGCCCTTGGGACTTACACCGTATTACCTTACTTATAACTGCGTATTTAAATTATGAAATTAGTTGTCTCCTTTAAAAATAATGTATAAGGAAACATCACGAACATTGTAAAGGCGTGTCTACATCGACAAGTAGTTAAATACTTACCTTCTGTAAGGAGATTGTCATGTCTGAGGTTGTAAAGCCTATGACTTGCGGTGCGCACTGTGCCCTGGGGACTTACAGCGTATTACCTTACTTATAACTGCGTATTTAAATTATGAAATTAGTTGTCTCCTTTAAAAATAATGTATAAGGAAACATCACGAACATTGTAAAGGCGTGTCTACATCGACAGGGCGATAAGAGGCGTGGGCCTGAGTTATTGCTCGATCCAAACGGTGGATTGTTTTACCCTTCCCCTGATATATACTCTCTTACATTGGAACGAGATTTCTTTGTGATTTATTACTGGAAAGGGCGCCCTTCGGGACCTTTTTGAGAAGTCAGAAGCTGTTTATAATTTTCGGGTCGTGTTTGAAAGGAGGGTTATTCGTACATGTATTTGACAGCTGCTTTAGGAAAGGTTATTGTCTATAAAGGAAGCATGGGTCGCAAATAGATTTAATACTGTGTATATAAAATTTCGAATATATTTGTGAAATAATTCGTTTACCTAATTATTTCTGAGTGGGACGATTCCCATTAGCATTTCTGTGTGGGCTTCATTATTTAATACTACCTGATGCCCGCGACTTCGTCCGCGTTGAAAAATAAAATATATTTTTGAGCCATCGAAATACTACAATGGAATTTGCGTCACAAGTGCCAAAGGGGAACATAAAAAGAACGCCTTTGACAGAATCATGGCGGACTCTTGCCTTCACGCGTCAATGGTAAAAGGTAGTAACGATCAACTTCTACTATTTCATTCATATTTAAACTCTAATGGGTTGACGTAAAGTCACATTTTCTTTAAATTACGTGCTTATTATTATGTTTGTTTTGTTATAAATTACAGTTCATGTTCCACGCATATGTCACTTTTAAATGTTCCATAAAATTCGTTGTGTTTTGTATGGCACGCGTGTTCCATGTTGTAGTAGTTTGATGTTTTAAGCTATATAACGCTTGACCCCTTGTTACTTAGGCCAGGCGTTAGTTTTTATTTTGTTTTAGATGTTCCCTCTAAAACATTACTTTTTTTCATGATGATTGGTTGAGACAGATAGACAGTTACTTTCACATTTATAATATTACTATGAAAGTATGGAACATATCACTCCCGACTGTATGAAAAGTATGAAATTATGAAGACAATATTATAGTTTGTTTTATTTCAAAGCAATATCTTGATTCCACATTAATATTTAAGTATTTAATTTTTACATTCAACTGTACAGAATCACACATAGCGAAATGATTTCCTACCCTTACGGTAGGATTTTTTTTCCAAAATTATACGAGACCAACTTCGAGGTATACCCTATCCATTAAAAAAAGAATTATCAAAATCGGACTACTCTGTAAAAAGTTATGCGTTACAATCGGTGAGTGAACAGTCAATCATCCCCTGTTTTCCTACCCTTGGGGTTGGAATTATTTTTCCAAATTAAAATGGGACTACCTTGGGGGTGCACCCTTTCAAATAAAAAAAGAATTATCAAAATCGGACCACCCTGTCAAAAGTTATGCCTGATCATACATAAAAAAAAAACAAATGTGCGTCGAATTGAGAACCTCCTCCGTTTTTGTTTTTTCGTTTTCGTCGGTTGAATACAAACATGATAACTCGCTGGCGCCCGCGAGTTATTACCCTCGAGTTGACTAATAACTCGTTGTCAGGGATGCAGAAAAAGACATAGGGTAACTTTCATCCGGAAAAAATACTAACCCCGAGAATGCAGACAAAGCTGTGGACAAATTCTAGTAAACTATATACTAAGTACAGTAATTATGTTATGCATAATATTTGGTAAAATTTGTGCACAAATCCAAACCACTTCGTAGCTTGGTAAAACTTAATTAAATTAACTCACTCATTACTTATCTCAAATACTAACTTATCTTACTTAAGCTTCAACTTACCCGTTTCAATGTACTCCCCGTCGTAATAAAATTTGCATACAAAACGCAGAGGATGCATCCAACTGGTTTTCTTGTCACGTACTATGAAAAAGCATATATCGGGCAAAAATTTATATTTTATGCGTCAACATGCAATCGCTGGTTTTGTAAAAGCGCCTGAAACAGAATTGAATCTATATATACATACAAATCCATACTAATCCTTACTAATATTATAAATGTTTGATTGTTTGTTTGTTTGTTACGCTTTCACCCAAAAACTATCTGATCACCATGGAATTTTGCATACACGTTGTCTGGGAAACCAGAAAGGATATAGGGTACCTTTCATCGTTCAACGCGGACGAAGTCGCGGGCACCAGCTAGTATTATAAATGTGAAAGTACTCTGTCTGTCTGTGGCCTTTTCACGCCTTAATTACTCAACACCTTTGTCTGGGACACCAGAAAGGAGATAGGGCACCTTTCATCCAGAAAAAAAATACTGTTCACGAGGATCATCTAAAATTATGAAAACTTATGTTCGGCAAAGTTTAACTGTAAATTTTCTAACTGTACAGTGTACACTTTAGGTGTTATAAAAAAATCAATAACCCAAACTGTCTTCAATACCGAAGCAAGTTTCGAACAAAAGTTTCTCTTCAATCGCTAATATTAAAGGCACATTTGTCATCTGTAATGCGATCTCGGAGTTGCTGCATCTATCTTGATAAAATGGAACGGTGCCGTGCCCTGCTTCGGCGTTATAAAAATGTAGTTAATAAATACACAGTACATTTACACGTTGTACTTCATTTACAAGTCTATACTGTATTGACTGTGTTTGTTCTGTGACATCGTAAATAAATTTTAATAGGGCAAGTAATAGTGTGTCATTTAGATAAAAAAAAAACAGTTTTGAATTACAATTGACTATTAGGATCAACATTTTTAGTTGTGGCCAGAGCCCTATCCCAGAGAATACAGCATATCTGCTGTTTTGTATTTCGGTAAGTGAGTAAGGCAACATCTCTTAAGGTTGACATCGCACTTTACTTGCAAAAAATATGACGTTGCTTGTATTAATCAGCCGACATAAAAAAAATCAAATAAATTACAAGTCTAAACTTAAAAACCAAGCAATTTAAAAAAAAATCATTCAGTGCATAATAGATCTAATGATCATAACGCGTTTGTTCAATGCCTTTTTTTATGTTAACGTCGACATACATTCTGACACTTGATGGCAGGTGGTTACCGTCGCCCTTATAACGCAAACATCTCTACAGATTCTATAAGTCTGCTGTGGTCAATAGGTACTCAGTAATAACGGATAGATCATCCCTTACTCACTCACCGAAACACAAAATATCTCTAGTCCCATTAATGGTATTTATTAGCGACACCAAGTGTATCCACTAGTACTATTAATGGTACAGTCCAGTACTATTAAGAGGTACCATTGGACTGTGGACTGTGGTACCAAGGTACAATGGTCCAATTTCACGGTGGTGGTTAGGTACTGCGGCCAGAAGACCACCTGCGAAAAATGCCTAGGTGGTGGAGACTGGGGAACTAGCACATTCATCCGAGAAACCACCGGCAGTTGTCCACACAATCGGGCCCATCGCAGAGAGAGCTTTCGCTCTCTCCAATTATTCATGGGCGCGGAGTACAACCTACGAAAACCTCTACTCTGCGGCGCAACCTACGCGTTTTTTTTTTTATTACCTGTTTTTCTTGTATAATAACTAATAAATAAATTGTTTGATACAAGATGATGATAAAGTATCCAAAGAATAAAATTAAAAATATAATATTGGCGAATGATTGATTACTCGGCTTACCGGTGTCCGACGAAATAGCGGGATTATGTGAGATGAAAAATTCCCTCCAATATTTCCTTCACAGTACTCAGTCTGTCTATACTTCTAATATTTTACACGAATTAGTGTTGACAGGTTAAATTTATTTTTTACAAATTAAAAGCAGGTAGGTATAATACTTTTTTAATACCCACCAATTACAAAGAAAAAATAAATTTATAACAATTTATTTATCCTTAAACCATACATAATTATAGGTACCATGCAAAATATTTGATTTTAACAAAGTTATTACATATTTGTTCAGCCCGTTTTTTTAATGGATTAGTCATGATCCGACATAATGCGAGACTTAGTTTGTCTTTGACAGTTGTACAACTTTTCAACCGACGAAAACGAAAAAACAAAAACAGAGGAGGTTCTCAATTCGACACGTATATATATTTTTTTTATGTATGATCACGCATAACTTTTGACAGGGTGGTCCGATTTTGATAATTCTTTTTTTATTTGAAAGGGTGCACCCCCAAGAGGGTCCCATTTTAATTTGGAAAAATAATTCCAACCCTAAGGGTAGGAAAACAGGGGATGATTGATTGTTCACTCACCGATTGTAGCGTATAACCACGCATAACTTTTTACAGAGTAGTCTGATTTTGATAATTCTTTTTTTAATGGATACCTCGAAGTTGGTCTCGTATAATTTTGGAAAAAAAAATTCCTACCCTAAGTCCCACCCGAAGGCGCGGTGGCGCGAGTAACCACCCGATGATCACCGATAAAACTATTTCTAAATGCATTTTTAGATGTTTATCATTGTTTTATCAAATATTTACTCAGTAAGTACAATTATGAAAATTTACAAAATAACATTTACACTTTTCTTGAAAACCTGATGTGCTAGGAAAAAACTAAGAACAAATTCGTGATCAGTATACCCCAATTACTATAAGACACCAATCAGACTTGAAATACTTTTTCATGAATAAATAAATGTAGGCTTGTGTAATCAGTAGGGCTTTGCATTTATATTTTATACTTTTGACATGCTCTTCAGTTCGTTAACAAGCGGCGAAAATTACAAAGTTGCGAGCACATTTTACGTATCAAAGAAAGGAACAAACCTGCTAAATATTAATTCCCTTCAAATCACAGCACGCCTAATAAAGAGTAGATGATTCATTTTTTATTTTTTATTGAAATGAAATTTTGAAATGATCTAAGGTAGTGTTTCCACCTGTTAGAAAATGTAAGAAATATTTATTACATTTTCCGTGGGAATATAACTTTTTTCCGGATGAAAAGTATCCTATATCCTGGTCTTATGTAGGAGGGTAATTATACTATACTTACATGCCTTTACAATCGTCATTGGGATTGTTCTTGTAAGTGATAGGTGCATTGTCTTGATCCATTCTCTGTTTAAAATTTTTATCGAATAATATTCCCCCATAAAAATAAAATATTGTACTGTATACTGTACTTTTATATCAAGTTTTTTAAGTAAAATAAATTTTGTGCAAAGCGCCTACTACAATTTTTGGAAGGTGTCATTTCGCACGCATTTATTTAATATGTGGGCGAGATGATTATTTTAAATATATTTAAATTTAAAGTATTGGCCCTTCGCGAATTTCGTGCGAAATTAAATCTTGGGATATGACTACTAAACCCACAAAGCATGAAACCCGTTGTTGAAACTTTAGAATAATCTATCAAGATATCTTTTCAACCGACTTCCAAAAAAGGAGGGAGGTTCTCAATTCGACTGTATTTTTTCTTTTTTTTTTTCGACTGGGTGAAACTATTTTGACGATTCTTTTTTTATTTGAAAGCTGGTGCTTCCCGTGTGGTCCTATTTCAATTTGGTCCAGTTCTGACAATGGCATCCATTAGAAAACGCTTTGAAGTCGGTTTTTTTTTTTTGTTAAAAAGAGTAATTTTTTTCTTACCTTGACTACTGTCTACTCATACTTCGTATTCACACGAAGTTATGTGTGTTCACACGAACTTCTTTCAAAAGTACCTTCTTCACAAAGTTCTGTAAGGCGCGTGTATTCAATGATCCTACTGGATTTGCGTAGGAAACCGACATACTCGTACAATAATTTAAGGTACAATGTGAAAGTAACTCAGTCTGTCTGTTAACTTTCACGCCTTAACTAATCAACAGATCATCATGTAATTTTGCATATACGTTGTCAGGGATTCAGGAAAGGACATAGGTTACCTTTCATCAATCAACGAGGATGAAATCGCGGGCACCAGCTAGTCTATACTAATATTATAAGGAGGAAAGATTTGTTTGTTTGTTTGTTTGTTTGAATTGAATAGGCTCCGAAACTATTAGACGGATTTGAAAAATTCTTTCACTGTTGGAAAGCTATTTTCTTAGCTGGAAGACTATCAATACTAATAATAAATCTGTAAGGGTTGGTCATGGAGTAAGTTACTTTTGTTTTCAGAGATATCGTGTTTATAGGCTCTATACATGATACTGAAACTAAATTGACCATTTTTAGAATTGTTTTCTGTATGTATGTATGTATGTATGTATGTATGTATGTATGTATGTATGTATGTATGTATGTATGTTCCTTCATAACTCTTAAACGAATTAACTGATTTTCACCAAACTTGGTAGATATACATTTAGACGTACGGGACACAGGATAGGCTACATTTTTCTTTTTCAACGCGGACGAAGTTGCGGGCGCCAGCTAGTATTTTATAAAGTTTCGCTTATGAAGCCGCGTGCAACAGCAAGTATATTATAAAAATCTCTGCGGTTCCATCTCTATCATGATGAACGTAGCTGGGAGGCTACGACTATGTATTGTTACGACCAATAACTAACGAGTAATCGTGGAACAACGTAAGTATATTATGGATCTGGTAAGCTGCTCGAGTTGGAAAGTGAGCTCTGTTGGACTATATCGCACGATCATTTACATCGCGCGACGAAAACGCATTGTTTGCTCGTACGATCTTAGCCAATTACTTGTGATCATTATTATAATCGAAGACGTGAGTGGATGGAGGTGATATGTCGCATTTTTGGGTTTTTTCGTTTTTTTGCGTTGATGAAGCGAATGTGGTGAAAAGCTAAGTGGACAAATGGCGTCGAACTCATTTTAAAAAGCAAAAAGTGCAGAAAAGTTTACTTTTGTTAATGGAAGAGGGAGCTATGTTCACTTTTTTTAAATTAAATAATACAAGTGTTTAATTGCTATCATACCATTAATATTTTAGGTTGTTTACACAACTTTGCATCATAATTTAGTACAAAAATCAATTTCGGGTCGACTTATCTCAAAAATTAAATGTAAAACTTTAACCTCGATTTATTCAAAATTTGAATTATGCGACATATCGCCTTCATCCACTCACGTCTTCAATCATTTCGTTTTGTGTTTTTTTTTTCATAATAAACACAATTTATTAAGTTTTCTACCGAGAAACACCTAACAAGCTTGCCTGCTAGTTGTTAAATCGATAAGACTGTGTTGAGGTTTCCTATTGACCGGTTTACTTTGATCTACTCTCCTTGTTAAAACTCGCCTTTGTATTTTTTTTTTGTTACAGTATGATATAAATATTCTACTTTTAAACGCCCGACGCAAAAACAGGTTGTTATAATTTTGTATGTGTGTATGTCTGTGTATGCTAGCTGTCCATCTGTGTATCGTAACTCCCAAACGGATGAAGCGTTTTGTACAAAATAAAAAATAAAAACAGAATTTTAAAAAAGACGAATCCGAATCAGCAAAGAGCTCATTTAAATAATTTTATATCTCATGTAAGGTTACAAGTAAAACTCATTAAGCGTACATCCTCGAAGAACACGGGGGCTAACTTTTAACGTGCGCACTCGAAAACTTAACTCGATACTTGTTCAAAAATTATTCAAATCAAGCGTAACGTGCTCCTCGTAATAAACCCCAATCATTTAGATTACAAAAGTGGGCCACAAAATTTGAGGAGAATGCCTTAACGATTCACATTTAAACTACCTACCCACCCACTACCGTCTCTCCCCCATCTCTATCCGCACTCGTCACGAGCAAGATTTAAATATTTTAATGTTCTCAGATTTATCTTGCTTAAAATTTAATTTGAGAGATCTGGCGAAGGCTCAAACACCTACTGACATACGGCGCTCAAAGTTCGACACATCGCTGCTTAAAAACTAAATAAATCTAATAAAAAAACTAATAAAAAAATAAATAAATCTGTAAGTAGGTATTGTATGTCCTCCATAACTCTTAAGGCTAAGTTACTCGTACACAAGAATAGTTTCGCGGTTACGCGGGCGAAGTCGCGGGCAGCAGCTAGTTTATAATAAATACAAAAAGAAATGAAACATTTATTTTGGCCCAACATTCTATTGAGACGCTATTCTTAACTTTCTTTATTCTACGGATCTCGTCATTTCTGAATTTTATTGATGTCGCAAAATACGAGTAAGCTGAGCAATGAAAACCAAATATTACAAAAAAAAAACTTCGCCAAGCATCTTAGCATATCTCCAGTGGAATTTCACTCTAAATATTATGAAATTTTCATGTTCAGCGTTCTTAACCGACGTGTGCCACGAGCATTATGATAACTTTGTAAATTCCTTTTATTTTGACGCGTGGCGTTGTGAAAGTAAAATCTACGCACCTTTTAATTTCGGGAAAAAATATCACATTTCGCTTCCTTAATATTTTTAAGGAAAATCATATTTTTCCTTGTTATATTTAACAGTATATTGTTTTGACTTGTGACATGTTTATATAATATTTAATTAGGAAAGACGGATAAATGGTCCACCGGAAGTAATCTGGTGGTAATAGGGACCAAGCTTCATCATCACTACATAGACAAAACAAAGTCGCTTCCCGCTGTTTGTCTGTCCCTATGTATGCTTAGATCTTTAAAAGTACGCAATAGATTTTGATGCGGTTTTCATCAATGGACTGAGTGGTTCTCGAGGAAGGTTTTTGTATACATATAATACTAAAGACACAACGCCTGAAAATTTTATAACAGCAAAGATGTCAGGCGATATATTGCTTTACACACTTAGTCAGGCGCTACACATTCCTTACATTTAACGCGGGCTAAGTCGCGGGCACCAGTTAGTGATAAATAAAATGTTAGGAGTGGTTTTGCTCGCCTAGTCTAATTGAAGTTTAAAAATAAAGCACTTTTGAACTTATATTAAAGTAGGTACCAGAGATCAGAGATACGGGGTCTAGCCATAGACCATTTCTAAGAGTTTACAGAGCCAAACTTTATATAATTACGATAGGTTTATATCTACTTGATTTTATTATGTTATAAAACTCAAATTATCTTCAAAAATATTTACTTTATTTTTTTTTCTTTTACAAGGTATAGACTGATTTTTCCACGCCGGATTCTCCCGCGCCCCTGTATCTTAGTTGTTAAAACATTTGCTTTATATTTATTGCTCATATACTTTTATATTATAATATTTTTATTTTATTTGATCAAATTTTTTTTTAGAAAAATAAAAATTTGATTTAGGCTCTATGCTAAAAAAAAGTATTAATTTAAAAGATATGATCCTTGAAAAATCCATATTTTAACACAAGTTTTAATGCAACTTTGAGGGTGAATAGGTCACTCTAGTGTACAAAAACTCCAAAATTCTTTACGATCAAGCATTTATTAGTTATACGACAGTTCAAATAACTTTACACGAAATAGATATATGCAGTAGTTTTGTCAAAAAACATATATGCCCAAGGGTCTGTTTTTTTTATTTTTTTCGGTATGAATCATTGTGCATCTCAGTCGACTGCTCTTCCCGCGCATTGTGCTGTGTGAGACAGAATGAATTTTAGCTACACGCACCGATGAGTTCGAGTCGCCGACATCCACTATGTTCGCGCACCAATCGCGCACCTGGACCGTGCAACGTTGCACGCACCAAAGCTGTGCTCCAAGCGGTGGCGGTTGTTTAGCGAAAACAAGTTGTGATGCGCGTAACGTCTACACTTGATTTGTTGCAGGTGCGTGATGCACGATTAATGCGCGAACATAGTGGGTACGCAGCATAAAGGTGCGTACCCACTATGTTCCCGCACCAACGCGCACCTGGAGCATGCAACGTTGCACGCACCAAAGCGTGTGCTCCAAGCAGTGGCGGTTTTTTAGCGAACACAAGTTGTGATGCGCGTAACGTCTACACTTGATTTGTTGCAGGTGCATGATGCACGATTGATGCGCGAACATAGTGGGTACGCACCCTTAAATTACTGATATCAACGAGACGCCTACTTGTAAAGGCAACAATAACAGTTTAAGAAAAATACAGCTCGTAAAATGAAAGCAGAATTGTAAAGGATTGTTGTCTTAAACTCTCAAGCAACGCGTTAAGTTATGAAGTGGAAAGTTTGTTGAGTGCATTTCGTGGAGATCCAATTGTTATCTTTGGAAACGTTTTGATTGAAATATCAACGGGAGCGTTTTTAAACTAATTAAGTTGGCGAGTTGGTAGAATTGAAAATAAACATCTTCATAAATTTTAAATGTTATTTGATACTAGCGACTTGCCCACGGCTTCGTAAGACTTCGATTTTTGATGTGAAAATTTGGGGCGTTGGGTATTTTTGAGATGGGAAAAAACCATTGAATCCAACTATTACCGTAACCAACACCTCTTTATATAAGTATATACTTTCCTGACGATTAAAAAAATACACACGTAATTATTGTTCAAGTTTTCACTTCTGTCTGCACTCCCGGAGTGCCACTGTTTTTTTTTTTCTGCACGTTATATATACAAACGATAAATGACATTTTTTTTATTATATACTAGCTGGCGCCCGCGACTTCGTCAGCGTTGAAAAAGAAAAAAGTAGCCTATCCTGTATCTTTGAGGTATTTCTTCGAAAAGGCGCTGTCATTTCAATATAAGGTCTGAGACCTTTGACGTTCTAACCTATCCTTGAAGCTAGGTTTTGTAATTAGACAAATACTAAAAAATAAAATAAGAAGGAAATTTTCTCTATTTAATAGAGTAGTATTTTGCTGTAGTAACACCGAAGACCCATTGAGTTGTAGACTTTGAAGTAAACGTTTCACATAAATTGTGTACTGTCCAAGAGAGAGAACCGGTATTCTTATTATGGACAAGTCATTCAATGCCACAAATTAAAATAAAAAATCTTATTTTTGGAGTTTACTCCTTAAGAATCGACTTGCATATATAAGCACACAGTATGAAAATTTATAGGAGTAACATCAAAATTGTCACACGGTATGCGTTACGTTCTATTTTCGAATATTTTATAATATTTCTGAAGTTTCAGAATATTGCGCCATCTCTGAAACTAGAATATGTTACGCAATAATACATCCTTGAAAAACGACTGGAGTTTACTCCTTAATACACATAATTTTGAATTTGAATTGTGAATTTGAATTTTTAAATTGAATTTTAAATTTAAAATTTGAATTTTTGAATTGAATTTGAATTTTTTGAAAGTGAAAGGTGCGTTTCCTAGAAGAACATAACGCTTTTTTATTTAAAGCTTGTATTAATTTTACCACTCATAAAATTTCTACTTATATGAAAATCTATTCTTAAGGTGAAACAAGCCGGCGGCCCGAACTCATCGGTCTCATGGCTAAAATGCGTCCTGTCTCACACAACACAAAGCGCAGGAAGAGCAGTCGAGTGAGAAGCACAATAATTCATACCAAAAATAAAATCATAAACAGACCCTTGGGCCTTGACAAAACTACTGCATATATCTATTTCGTGTAAAGTTATTTGAACTCTTGAATAACTAATCAATGTTTATAAGCAAAGTATTTTGAAGTTTTTGTACACTAGAGTGACCTATTCAGCCTCAAAGTTGCATTAAAACTTGTGTTAAATTATGGATTTCTTAAGGATCATATCTTTTAAATTAATACTTTTTTTTAAAGTTTGTATGCATTCGAACCTAGTTAACGACAAGATAAATCGGTGTCTTGTATTACCTTAAGGAGTAAACTCCAATGAAAAAGTTGAGTTATAATACTGAAGCCGTAACTAGTATACATGTAACGTCCGGCAGCCAGCGACTCCGCTCTATTTGTCCGCGTATCGTTGTAACTGGAGTGAACGAGTACTCAGTGTCTACAAGCAGCTTCTGTCATAATAAAGGTTGTTTTCTTGTGAGAGTACTTTAATTATTTAATAGCTAGATAAGTTTGCTATTAATGCTTTAGACACACTGTAGACTAAAATTATTTATATGACTTAAAGAAAACTTAAGAGAAATGTTTCGTTTTGAAATTGCTAGTCCATCAAATATATTGTAGTAAATGTGGAAGTTACTATGTCTGTCTGTCATCATGAAATTTTGCAAAGATTCGATTTAAATCTTTGAAATTTTGAATACAATTGTCAGGAATACAGGAAGGGCACTTTTCATTCAGAAAAAAGTACTGTTCCTGAGAGGGATTATCTAGAAATTAAAATCCATCGCTTTCGTCCTTGAGGTATTACCCCGGCGGGGACGAAGTCGCCTAATTTTGCATTTAATGTGTCCCTGGTCCCCGAATTCGTGGGGACGATGGCGACTGCAATAAATAAAATTTATTTTTTATTGCAATTAATAATAAATAGTTAAAACTCACGAAATATGTACTGGTCAGCAATCTTTTAATATTTTTTTTCCTCACTTTTTTTTTATTACATATGGGTTTGCTCTTGGCCAAAATCCGGCTGTGTAGCGAAGATGAGGCCTATGATGGAACGAGCTCACCCAGAAGATGCCTATTCACTAGAAATTTGAAAAGATTTGGGTAACATGAGCTCGGAAATACAGACTCCGATAAAATAAAAAATATAAATGTGAAAATGTTACACACTTACATCGTTGTTCGAGCACACGCCTCAATAGTCATATCTGTAGACAATAAAATCATCAATGTGTATTATTAGAACAGAGAAATCAATTTGTCTAGATTAGGACAGTTTTCTTGGCTCCGATTCGGAGCCGAACTTGTAAACTTAAAAGCGTCGAGGATACGAAGTTTCACCGATTGGTCCGAAACTTGGACGCAGCGCAATTTATGTTTCAACTTTCCGTGCATTCGTTGCAGGTCAATACAATAGAGTTTACGGTCGGTTGCACTCTAACTATGGCTGTCCAATTTGTTGTGTCACCTATTGTAGAATAGCACCAAATCTTTCATCTTTATCTTCGTCGCAACGCTAGTGGTTCTTTTTGACTTTATCTGTAGAATTGTATTAATTCTGTACAATGCCGTGCCTGGTTACGAAATTCCTTGTCCCATACGTGGGTATGACGGATTCCATTAAACGTGTCTGTTTTTTTGAAGAAGGGAAATCACAGTTTACGGAGTGTATGGAGCTCCCCGGCGGAAATTTATAATGCCGGGACTACCCGCAAAAGCCCCCTCATGTTCCGGAAAACACGGGAAAGAGACCCAGCATGTGCGGTTTCACAGCCAGCACGCGTAAACCTGGGGGCTAACCGATACTGTAGCCCACAGACCCGCCCTGATGACCCAGGGCCAGTTACTCCTTATTATTATCTGCTAGTGGCTATTTCTGTCTGTTAGAGAACTAGTATCACTTCGTCCATCGCTGAAATATTGTGATTGCCACGTACACTAAAGCTCTCAACCTATACCTACCACGTTGAGAAACTGTAGTACTTTTTTGATAGAGGCATTCTTCACATCTTCACAAGCCATTGTGTGGCTTCCTAGGATGTGACTGCGCTTGTGCATCAACGGGCCACACTCGCACAAGATATGCATTGGTGTTTCTTCTGCCTCATGGCAGAAGCGACACTCTCCTGTACTACTGAGACCCATTATTTTAAGGTGCCTATTGAGTTACTCCTGAACTGTCGCTCGTCGTAATGTCCCCCGAGATGGCCGGCGTACCTCCACTTTCGGGTACGCCTGTTCTGACAGGGAGCGTAGCCCTCCCCGCGTTGAATAGCCATGGCGGGGCACCGAAGTCATGTTATATTGGCCGCGCTAAAGTAGTTGAGTTTTGGCCGGTACGAATCCGGCATAACCCCGCAGTGTCCCCTACTCTGCTGGGTATCCAAGAGGATTTCCCAACGTTAAAAAAAGGGCCGGTTACTCCTCCTTACATTAACATGTTAGCTCAGGGTCACCAAGCTTAAAGTCATAGCAGTTGCTATAATTTATATATATATATAATGCTGTAATTTACATTTAATTGTGGTAATTTTTGGTCTAGTATTTTTTTAAAGTCACAAAAATGTGAACCCATTGCTTCATAATGTAAACGACATAATATTGTCACCCTCAGAATAAGCCTATTTTTATCTCAGTAATATAAAAAATTAGAGATACTCGTATTATGTTTTTTTTTTGTACACACGCTGCCACATAGAGGTCATTGAATACACTCAAAAACTACTAGGCCGATATTAAAAACTTTATCAGCGAGCAACATAGTCTATATTTTGGAAAGTTACGCGGACGAAGTCGCCAGCGACAGCTAGTAATTTGTGTATATACCTACTTAGAATATCGCTACTTCATGACTGGACACACTTTATAGGCCTTCAAAATCTTCTTCAATTCAGTTCGATGTTATTGGTCCGTCACATTTTGTCAATTGTCTTGTTAATTATTGTCAATGTTGAAACATTTTATTAAATAATAAGTAATCCAAAAATTTATTTCACGAAACATATTCGCAACCGAACGGTAATTGCAACAAATAACAAGCATTCTTGCCAATCGTTATTTTAGCAATATATTGCGTACGTGACTTGTATTAAATTATAAAATGTACAGAAATATAACAAAATGGTTTATTCAAATTAATTAACATGTGAACATTAATTGACTTTTCATCATTGTTATCGACACAATTTGAATGAGAATGGAAGCATTTCGCAGGCGGGGTTAATGCCTGCGAAATGCGGCGACACCCGACGCAAAAACGGGGTGTTATAAATTTGACGTGTGTAATAAAAATAAAGGTGTCAGGCATTACATTGTTTATATATTTTTTGATGTCTAACATTACCGCTTGGTTTCGTGGGAGTAAAATCGTGCAAATGCAACGGAAAAGCGTTACAGGAAGTTGGCATTTACAGAACGCGCGCTATTTGACTTGAGACGTCACAGCAGTCTTGCAAAAGTGAAATATTAAAAATTGGTAAAGTTGCCAGTAAAAAAATAAGGAGATTTTTATTCGAATTAAAACTAGACTATTCTGTTTATACAGCAATAATTTGTGTGATGTCAGATGTGACACATCATATCATATGCGACTACGGTAAGGGTTGTATACTTTTATTATTTTTCAAAGGAGACAAAGTCGCGGGCACCAGCCAGTTAAAAATAATTTACCGTACCTACGATCAAATTCAATTAAATTCTCTGACAAAAACAGAAAATAATCCGTCGTCAGCACTTTATTGGCAAAACGTATACAAATTACGTTTTCGATAATTGTCACAGTTAATTATTCAAAACAATTACTTTCATTAACATGTTTACGACACCGTAAACGAAAGTCATTATGAACTCGAAAAACGAAGTAATTCAATCAAAACGTCACAGTAGTGCCTACTGTGGAGGTATGCTTTTATAGGGTCTTTTACTGCCTCTGTCATTCAAAACTCTCATACAAAATTAACCCAAAGAAATAAACCGAGTATTCAAAAGAAATTTTATAGTCCATAAAATTACACAGTAGCACAGAATATAAACCAGTGGATGAAGTAGACAAAAGATGGTAACGTGAGTTAAGGTGGAAACAAACTATCGGACGCGACCGACTGCCGCGTGTGATGGACGCGTCTGACAGGTATCTTGACAGTACAAATACATTAAGGACGAAATACAAGATGGATCTTTTGAGGTGACTCCATACAACATAAATCAAATGGAGCGACGCCAAACATTGTGGCCATTCACGGCGCGATTGGAAACCTTTCACCCTCCCCTAGGTGGGCACCTAGGGGCCACCTTGGCTTACCCTTGGCTTGGCCCACCTTGGCTTACCTTCGACAGTCCGGGAGGCCGCGGGAGCCGGTGGTTCTCACCGGCCTTTTCTCGTCCCATCGGACTGTTGATGGGGACCAAGAAGGCCCACACCCGTGTGCTCCGAGCGGGCTCGATTCAGCGGAGCTCGTGGCGGAGTGCACTTTGTTGAGGTTCGTCCCATCAACATGAAGTCGCTCCTTTTGTATTGTAACGCGGCATTGACATGACATTGGCAGATAATGGCCATTCCCAAAATGAGCCGAAATGCCATTATACGTAAAGAAGAAGAAGAAGAAGAAACCATTCACGATCAAATTTTGGCTTCACGTCAGTCCATCTGATGCGATGGACAGGGGCCTAGTGCGAGTTTTACTCTATCAAACGCGTCGATAACGTAAACGTTAATTGGTATGGGAATGAAGTAGTGCTACACGTTAGCCACCAGATAGCGCTGCTTCATTCCCATACAAATTGACATTAACGCGTTCGACGCATTTGATAGAGTAAAACTCTCACTAGGCCCTCTGATCGTGTGTGTCGTCCATTAAGCTGTGCAAACTAGCGGACCTAGCGTGACTTTTGAGCGTTCGGACGTCCGCTAGAAATCTGGCGTATACTTGTCCCGTGGACGAATATTTTAAGCTATTATAATACAAGATGGTGTTTAAAAATCTTGATTTCAATTGAGAAAAGTAATGCACTATATAAATATAGTAGCTAGTGCCCGCGACTTCCTATATCTACCTATGTTTTTTTGCACTAATGTTGTTTTACTAGATTATAAAAGACAAGTGATCCGCTCCCGGCTGCGTCCTGGGTTCAATATTCTTTTTCTATATTTAATATTATAAAGAGAGAAGATTTGTATTTTAGTAGGTAATGAATAAACTCAAAACTACGGGGCCATTTTAAAAACTCTTTCACCTATAGAAAGTTATATAATCAACAAATAACATTATGCTACTCGTATATTTTATAAAGATACGCGAATTCGCATGTGTATAAAATGCTGTTCATTTGTGTGCTTTTCAATAACTCGATATTAGGTGGACTGATTTCAATTCGGCTTTCACATATGGAAAGAGGGATAGATAAAAAAATTGCACAATTTTTTTTTTATTTTTTTAAATATCTAATATTTTTGATGTTCACTTACTGTTTTCCTCCTATCTAATGTACAAGTAGTCGGGGGTGACTAACGTCATGAAATTGGTTTGCAGGATTTATTCCTTGATAATACATTTTATGCGATTACTCTGCGAGATGAATTTAGTTCTTGCGTTTTACGAGTTCTTCATTGCATCACACAGTTCTTAAGTATACGATGGAATTACTTGAATTATCATAGGGTTTACTTGAATTTAGTATGAGCACAGCATAACGTGATCGCGATTATGCACTTAAGGTGATACATACAAACGTAGAATGATTATTAGTCCGCTGTTTTGTGCTTAATTTACAAAAGTAAGCATGATACCGATTTATCTTGTCGTTAACTAGGCTCCATGCTATACAAACAAAAAAAAAGTATTAATTTAAAAGATATGATCCTTGAAAAATCCATATTTTAACACAAGTTTTATTGCAACTTTGAGGGTGAATATGTCACTCTAGTGTACAAAAACTCCAAAATACTTTGTCAACAAACATTGATTACTTATTCAAGAAATTACACGAACTTTACAAGAACACTTGTGTCAATACAAATATATAAATAAATAACAAAATAAGACCATTCACCGACACGACTATCGGGACGATGATGGTCATGTCGTGATGTTACCATTATTTTAAATCCCCAAGGATTCGTAATCAAGTCTTAATCAACTTTATCATGTCGTAGACTCTTAGTACCTTTTGAAACCAAAGCACTAAGCGGACAAATGACAGATCACAGACTAAAATTTTGACATGACTTTAAATTGACGAATCTTTTCATACCCCGACTTTATATTCAACTAGCTGTTGTCCGCGACTTCGTCCGCGTTCCTCAATAAATGGACTATCAAACACAAAATAATTTTTCAATTTGAACCCAGAATTTCAATTTAAACTCAATTGAACTTAATGAAGAATTTTTCATTTGAAACTCTTCAGCTTTATATAAAATATATTTTAGAAAAAAATACAGAAAAGTTTACGTTATTTATTTGCTATGATTATATATTTTATTTGAAATAGAAATAAATGCTTCAGCGCGTTTTCCTAAAACTAATTTTGTATGCGCATCTCAAAGGGAGTTCCATCCCCTTTCACAAAACGCGAGCCGTAAAAGATGGACATAAATAAAAAAATGTACAATATTCACGGACATTACGAATGGGGATGTTAGCAATCCAAAGTGGATTGTTTGCATGACAAACTTTTATTACATGGTAAGATATAGTGTGTGTGACTACACCATCTACACCATTTTTATTTTATTTTATTTATTTTATACCATCACACACACATACGCGCGCGCGCGCGCGCGCGCGCGTATGTGTGTGTGTGTGTGTGTGTGTGTGTCTTCTTATTTTCTTCTTCTAATATATAAAAGGCGATGTGTGTGTGTGTGTGTGTATGTTCCCTATGGACTCCAAGGGTAGCGATCGGAGCGATTTTTATGTTTGTAATGAATAAACTCAAAATTACTAGGCCGATTTTAAAAATTCTTTCACCTGTAGAAAGTTATAATATCAGCAAGTAACATAGGCTATCCTTACTAATATCATAAATGTGAATGTCATGAATCATCATGAAATTTTGCATACGTTGTCTGGGATACCACAAAGGACATAGTGTACCTTTCATTAAATGTTTTCAATTAGTTCTTAGTAAAATTCATCGACATAAAATAATATCTAGAATAGTGTACAGATACGATACATATGTTGATATGAATAAATAAAATTTTATAGTTCGCCATATCCTCGTAGATTTAATTGTCAAAGAGGTTTATGTTCGAACTGAATTATGTCGCAATGGCTTAAATGAAGCCGAGTACGCCAAATCCACTTGGCACCGCCATAACAAAACAAAAGTAACGGCAAAATGCAAATAGTATGGCGTCACCAGCTGGCAACCAGGGTTGCCACTCACACTTTTTGGAGTTTACTCCTTACATATATCCTATATACCTAATACATAAAGTAGCCTATCTTGTGTCCCGTACGTCTAAATGTTTATCTATCAAGTTTCATAAAAATCAGGTATTTCGTTTAAGAGTTATGGAGGAACATACATACATACATACATACATACATACATACATACATACATACATACATACAGAAAAAAATTCTAAAAATGATCAATTTAGTTTCAGTATCATGTATAGAGCCTATCTATGAAAACAAAATAACTTACTCCATCACCAACCCTTACAGATTTATTATTAGTATATTGATTGATAAGCCCGTGGTATGAAAATTTATGAATAAAATTAAATATTTGTAAATATTTATATTAGTCTATGGTAATATAGGTCTTATTGTTTCTTTGCCTTATTAAATAAATAAATAAATAAAATCAAAATTGTCACACGACTACGTTATTTATGCGGTATGGTAACTTTCTATTTTATGAATATTATAGAATATCTGAAGTTTCAGAGATATTGCGCCATCTACACAATATTATTTAAAGAAATAACAATTTTGTTCGAATTGTGAAAACTTAAATTTTATAATCGTTCGTAAGGAGTAAACTCCAGTTGTGTTCGACACACACTTTTTTTTTTAATGTTAAGATTGACAGACACAGATAGGTTGATGGTCCACGTGATGGTAGGTGATTACCGTCGCCTGTAACACAAGCAACGCCATAGGTGCATGTAGTTTATTACCTCGATTAACATTTATACTACTTTTTAAATAAAATTATTTTAGGATTTTCAAAAAACCAACTAAGTACAACACAATGTACATATGAATTTAAGCGGAAACAAAAAAATACAAAATAATTTTTATACATAAAGTGGACGTAGTCGTGGGACATAGTAGCTTAAAATAAAATAATTTCAAAATATTTTACACTTAGATTTCCAATATTCCTCTTCTCTTTTTGGTGACCCTATGCAAGTAATCGCAAAGCTTATTCTGAAATCCAATACCGGGCTTAATATTGATATTACCTAAAACTAAGCTTTTTAAAGTTTATTTTTAGATCTTTGATTGCAAATTAAAAACCAAAAAATATAAAAAATATATTAATAATATTTATTTCTATCTTAATTAATTATCTTATTACTATTTTATAACTGAAACTATTATTTATATTTCTATATACTAATATATTATAAAGAGAAAATGTTATATGTTTGTAATGAATAAACTCAAAAACTACTGGGCCGATTTTAAAATTTCTTTCACCTATAAAAAGCTATGTTATCAGCTAATAATATAGGATATATTTTATAAAATTACGCGAGCTAAGTCGCGTGAAACGGCTAGTCAATACTAATAATAAATCTGTAAGGGTTGGTCATGGAGTAAGTTTTTTTTTTTCAGAGATATCGTGTTTATGGGCTCTATACATGATACTGAAACTAAATTGACCATTTTTAGAAATTTTTTCTGTATGTATGTATGTATATATGTTCCTCCATAACTCTTAAACGAATCACCGGATTTTCATGAAACTTGGTAGGTAAACATTTAGACGTACAGGACACAGGATAGGCTACTTTTTTCTTTTTCAACGCGGACAAAGTCGCGGGCGCCATCTAGTTATTTTATAAAATTTGATAAAAACCTGTGGAATTTAAACTATGTCAGTGCATATTGTACTGTGCGTGCAGCAGGTTATTGTTAGACACTCACGGGCATTAAATTTGCAATCAAATTAAAACAGTGTTTACTGTTATTAACGATACAATTTCGCAGACCATTGTGTTAGGATAATGGCTTTTTTGGCATCGACCATAGACAACACATAACCTCATTACAAAGGATAAAAGATGGATGTCATTATTATCATCGCTATACGCTTTTAATTAAAATTTCATAGGCGATAATCATGTTTTCAGATGCTTAACAGATTTTAATTAAGAATTATTTATGAAAATGTAACACAATTTGTTTTTATGTGAATATTTTTAACAATAAAATACATATTCGTTCATAAAATTTATAAAGTAACTACTACCATATTACTTATATAGCCTTTGAAAGTAACTACATACTTAGCTACTTCATCAGAGTTAAAAAAGGAAATATATCTATGACTTGCTCGTGCCCCCGACTTCGTCCGTGTTCTCTATAGCCTATAGCCTTCCTAGATAAATGGACTATCAAACACAAAATAATTTTTCAATTCGAATCAGTAGTTCCTGAGATTAGCGCGTACAAACAAACAAACAAACAAACTCTTCAGCTTTATATATTGGTATATATCTCACTTATCCCTGCACTCGACCACAGAGGCGCATTTTTTTATTTTTTTAAATTATTCCTCGGGCACCTTATATTTTTTAGGATAAAAAGTATACTTTATGTTTATCCAGGTAATAAACTATCTGCGTGTCAAATTTTATCCAAATCCGTTAAGCCATTTTTGCACAAAAGAGTAACAAACATCCATACATGCCTATGTCCTCACAAACTTTCTCATTTATAATTTAGAAGGATATAAATTTTACAACGCTATAAAACTACCCCTTCTATTTCCGTATATAATTAATTCAGTTGAAAACATCTAAGTAATAACTAAGTTGAGTTAAAATCTCCTCATATTGCAGAATTCTGTTTCACTTAAAAGGGTTTGCGCGATTTTAAATGGCGTACCGTCTTCGTATATGAAAGGAAAACATGTCCGACCTAAGTTTTATATGAAACTCACAAACGTTTTGTACACTTAAAGACAAAACAATTTCATCTATTTACTGATTGTTGCCCGAGACTGTGTGCTTTGTGTTGGAATGTTTCACTAAATGCACTTACATACTCTCTCAGAGTACTGTACATATTGTTTGTTCTGTTGATTCTATTTTTAAATATGTTAATTATAATTTTGTCTTTTGTTTTAGAAAAATATAAGTTCGTGTTTTGTTATGTTGAAATGTTTGCATCATCTCTGTATCTTAAAAAGTTATAATAAATATTCTCATAAAAATTACTTTTCCGTCTTTAACTGAAAAATCTGAACCCATTACCAACACTTTGACAAATAATATATAATAATTATACTAGGTACACGCTTCCGACTTCACCCGGGTTCAAAATAAAAAGTATCCTATCTTTTAAGTTGGACCAAATTACACATACATAGTTACGAAGTTACGAAATCAGTTCAATAGTTTAGGAGTTAGAGAATGAGATACAATTGAGTGACACGTAATTTTTATATTAGAGATAAAACCTAATAAAATTATGTAAAGCAATACAACGTCTGATATTATTCTTTTGCCAAGCATTAGATCTTTATTTTTAAATAGCTATTGCTCTATTGGAATATTTAGCCTATATATGTCCATCCTAAGATTATATTCTAACTATGTATTGTATGATTTTTTAAATCGGATGAGTAATTACCAATATTACTTTTTTAGCGGAATTTGCGGCTAAACTTCAATGTATACTATGTAAATTTTATTTATTATACTATGCTTATAAATTACATTCAATTTATACTATGCTTATTAGGCCTGACACATTGGCCAATAAAGTGTTCATTCTCTCCTCATAAAAGGCTTATATAGTGTGATGATCATAGAAATCTGTGAAAAATAATGTTTTTTTAGGTTAGGAATGAAATAAATAAATTTTGAGAATCGTGCGTATAAAAAATTATGCATGACAATGGTCTGGGACTACCTATAATCTACTGCCATTATACTCATTCATATGGCAAAACTTATACTGAAAAAGTGCCATATACTGAAAAAACTGTGATAAATTCATATAATTTATTAATTAAGTCTCTGTAAGTTAATTCATTTATAAATACTTAGCGGTAAATAAAATGTCCCCGAGTGTATTACGAGTAAGTCCGTGTACGGTTCAAAAGAAAAACAGTCCCATTAGAGTTTTAAATTCCTTACAGGTCTGCAAACATACTACGTAGATTCAGCTAAAATTTTATAAAGATCCTGTTAAAATTTTATAATGTTATATTTTCATTTTTAAGCATATATCAAATTAAAGTTCAATAAAAAATATATATAAGTATCAAATCAAATCTGCAAAATTAAAGAAAACCAGGGTGGCCGGTTATTTTAGCGGTGAGTGTATCGATAATATTAAATATCAACTTAAACAGCTTTAAATTAAAGACCTAATTTGAATAGTTGTCGTGCAAAAAGACATTGACGCGGGATCAGGCGGTCCGAACTCGTAAATATCATGGTGAGTTAGACGCCGTAGACGGCTCAATGGAACGCCGTCTACACCTAAATCAGTGTGATTAATGACCTCTTATGTGTGAGAGATGGGACTTTAGAGGGTTCTAATGTGACCGTCGGATCGAAGGTATAGCCAAACTTTATTATTACAATACATTTTTGGCTAAGTTAACGTAATAATTTCCTTTGCGCACGATGAGGGTAAAATATCAAGGTCTAATTTTGTGTAACGCTTCAGTGTAATTGCAGTCCTGTGGGAAAGTTCGCGAATTGAGAATTTTTGGAGTTTACTCCTTTCGTTTCGACCAGTTTTCGACCAATGTGAGTTACCAGTGATGACATATGGCGCTGAAACTGTCCTCGTAAGGAAGCTCAATGTCGCTCAACGAGCTATGGAAAGGGCTACGCTCGGAGTTACACTACGAGATCGAATCAGAAATGAGGAGATGCGTAGACGTACGAAAATTACCGACATAAGCCGGCAGATCAGTAAGTTGAAGTGGCAGTGGACAGGACTATATGTACGGAGAACCGACGGCCACTAGGGCCGGAAGGTTCTCGAGTGGAGGCCACGGACCAGCAAGCGCAGCGTAGGACGTCCACCCACAAGGTGGACAGACGATCTAATAAAGGCCGCGGGTCAACGGTGGATCCAGGAAGCTTCTGACCGGTCCTATTGGAAAATTATGGGGGAGGCCTATGTCCAGCAGTGGACTTCCTGCGGCTGAGATGATGATGATGATGATGATGATGATGATGATGATGATGATGATGATGATGATGATGATGATTAAGAATCGATTTGCACATATGTATATATACAATGTTGACGTGGAGGTGGATATTTTTCACGACCACTTAAATAGTTTTAAAAGGAAACTCTTGAAGCTTAAAAATATAGATTGACTGCTTTCATTTTGACATTTTAGGTATTCAAATAATATTAATAATAATAATAATAATAATGTGATTGTGAATTTATGGTCTGGTTTTCGATTAAATTTTGATTGTTATTACTTTGACTTGTGTAGTTAATTGAATATTGAGTAGATGCTCTGCTTCTTGTCTTTAAATGTTATTGTGCTTGAATTTTATTGTTTTGACTTAATTATTATTATTTTCATTTTTTTTCTAAATTATTTTTAACAGAGACAAAATTATGAACATATAGCTGTAGATACCTGTAATTGGCGCACAGATGTAAATGTGTAATGTGTAGCTTGTGAATATGACCTGGATGATTCTGTGTGCTGTTGGTGTTTCAATAAAATAAAATAAAAATAAAAATAAAATAAAATATATAGGCCCCTTATGAAAATTTATAAGTAAAATCAAAATTGTTACACGAATGCGTTATAGTTACGTTCTATTTTTTTTTAATATTTTAGAATAATGTTTTTCTTTCGGCGTGTTCGTATTGTGAACATTTAAATTTTATAATCGATCGTAAGGAGTAAACTCCAGTCGGCTGACACACATTTTTTTTTTCAGGAAAGTTTAGTAAGTACTAGCGATCCTCTCCCAGCTTCGCACGGATGCAATTTTTTTCTGAAAAAACCTTCCTCGTTTAATGTTCTTTCCATTAGTGGAATTCTAACCCTGCATTATGCGAATATAAACAGAAATATTTTTTGAGCGAAAGAAGAGGGGTAATTATCATTTATTATTTTTTGAATTGACGGAGTTATAAAACAAAAGATTATGTATCTATACCTACCATATATTAAGATAATTATCAAATAACACGTACAATTGTTTAATACGAGTAAAAATAAAATGTAATGTGCAATTTTATCCACCTACAAATTGGGTTTGCGGTGGCAGTGACCGCGCTCGTATTAAAATATTCGCCAAACAAATCGGCTGCATATTTGAGGCTCGCTAATTGGTCATCACGTGAACGAATTCACGGACTTCTTCATCGCAACCATCGGCTTTGCGTTGTGGCCGTAGGGTTGTCACTCAATTGTTGTTAACTGTTTTATTAAAATATTTTTGTTATAATAATACTAGCGACCCGTTCCGGGCTCCGCACTGGTGCAATTTTGCACGTCACCAGGGGTGGCTGCATCCGCTAGAAAGTTGTAGGGTTTTAGCCGGTAGGAATCCGGCAGTGTCCGGTAGGAACCCGGCATAACCCCGCAGTGTCCCTACACCAAATTAATCCCAACATACAATTTAAATTAATATCTTAGGAGTTATCGTAAATTAAAAACTACGCGCGAGAAAACCAATACAAGCGGTCTCGCAGCAAAGCGACGTCACAAAAGGATTCGCTTGATGCAGCCACCTCTTTTTTTAACTTTGGGAAATTTTCTTGGATAACCGGCAGCGTATTACAAAAAGTACAGCGGCAGAAATTGTGCTTATTACAAAAATATAACCTCCGTTTCTGTTTCCGAGACCATTAACCCAAATCTATATAACTAAGCTCAGAAATAATATTTTAACTCGAGCGTTGACAACCCTAACATTACTTCATGCATATTGAGAGGTGTAAAAGCCGCAGTTCCCTCATCAATTAACAAGAGTAATTGCTGGCTTTTATTTGTTTTGCTTTTATTCATGTAAATTATGAATGTTATATGTGTATGTGCTTTTAATAAGGCCAATGGTTTAATTAAAGTTAAAGTGCAAAAATTTCTAATGAAACGGCAGAGACAGCAACAAAATTTAAGAACCTAGGTATCAACAATTCAAAATTTTATATGTCAGTACATTTAAAAAATCCCACAGGAACCTAAAAAAACCATATATATGCCAGCTATATAGCCAAAACACACCTAACTATGCAACGCTTAAGAGTCATAATTCAATAATCCATATGGATATTCATGAAGCCATACTCGTATTATATGGATTAGTGACCACATTAATCATGGCGTCGAATCGTAGCGAGCCGTATTCACGTACAATTGAGCCTTCAATCGCCCGTACATTGTCTCCGATGTCTATTGTCACGTTGGTCCAAACAGACATTAATATATACAACATTTACGAACCGTGGAAGCAACATTCTAATAAAGCTAAAAAAATCAAATTGTCGGTCATAGATGAAAAAATTTCGGTCAGTCATAGGGCGATATAATATTCTAAGAGCTAGCTTAGTGAACCATCCGACTAACCCGCGAGGCACAAGCCTAGGAATTTTTTTATAGGTGGTCAATTAAGAAAATACCGGTCTGGCAGGCATCTCGCGGTTACGTCGTTATCAAATAAATTTTTGAAAATGTAAATTTTTTTTAAAAACCTTCTCGCACAAGGCGTAATTTACATAAGTTAATTTACATTTTAATATGTTGTAATTTACATAAGTCAGAGTGTAAAAAAATTACAACCTATTCTGGCGGTTGCAAGTGCCTGCCAGACAAGTATACAGGGCGTCCCAAGACTATGCGTCATGAGGGGAAAGTACCTTAAATATCGTAGATAGGATATTTTGCTGAAAGAAGACTTTGTTATTTTTAAAAGTTAGTAATACTGTATTCAAAGATTTTCTAAAAAATATGTCGTCGTTGGAAATAAATAATATTCATGAAATTTGATTCAAACATTTTAAGTTATTCCTTTTTTTAAGATACTACTTTTAAAATTTTAGATTTTAAGATCCTTTTTTAAGATAAGATGTTACTTAAGAACAATTATTTTTTGTCCATTCTTTCGATTGGCATCTTATTTTATTTTTTTCACATTCAAGTCGGTTCGATTCCCAGACGAAGTAAGTAATTTTTAGAAAATCTTACTAACTTTTAAAATAACATAGACTTCTTTTAGCAAAATATCCTACGAGTATCTACGATATTTAAGGTACTTTCCCTTCATGTTGCATAGTCTTGGGACGCCCTGTATATTAACTAATTTTATAACTTAGAACGTAAGCACACGGCGTATTTTAAACGCGCAGACGACGCGCGTATACGCTTTTCCAACGAGATTCGAACGCAACTTTGTAACCTAAGCACACGTATCGACCGTGGAACGCGCGTCTACTGCGCGTATACGCGCAGATACAGCCATACAGACGTGCTGTAGTTGTACAATGGCGTCGGTTGATATCTTGGTATACTTATATTTTGGTTCCATTTCAAACCAAAATATAAGTGCAACGTACAGTAAACTATTATTGCAACTGCGGCGCGGTCGGTGGCGGGTGCGCATGCCCCTCCTCCGCACCTTTTGTGAGTGCGTTTTTATCGATTCAAACGCGCGTATACGCGCGTTAGTATCGCGTTTTAAGCAAATTTGAATCGACACAAACGCAATAATCGGCATCTACGGCGCCGAATACGCGCGTTCCTGAAACGCGCGTCGTCTGCGCGTATAAAATACGTCGTGTGCTATCGGCCTTAGCATTAAAATATAATTATCCAATTACAACAAAAATCTTTTGAAACCATATCTTATATGTCTAATACTTTTTATATATATCTAATACTTTCAGTCGCAATCAAGCCCGTGAACTCACTTATACTCACAACGGAACTTCTGTCGTGTCTGGCGGGATGTTAGGGCCATCGGATTAGTCTGGCTACTTAAAGTTAGGTTTAAAATAGTGCACTACATACTTGGAATTTTTTTGTCGAAACAGTTCTATCGTAGAACTAATAGTAGAACTGTTTGGAACAACCCCATATATCTTAAAACTAGACATTAAAAATAAGTTAGATTAATATTTTTTTGACGAACTTTGAAATGTCTGGCTAGAGCTCGGGGCCACGGAAAGAGTTTGAATATTGTAGAATAGTGTTAGAATATTGTTTTCTAACACTATTTTATATAACATATATAAAAGTGAGGTGAATCTGGGGCCATTAGCTCGCTCCATAGTCAGCCGCGTTTTTCCTGCACGGCTAGATACTGACGAAGAGAAAACCCATCATTAATAATAAAAAAAACCATACATATATTATAAATCATATACAAATATAAAACAATTTAGGTGATATTTTTTTTTTAATTTTCAACGCGGAAGAAGTCGCAGGCTCTAGGTAGTATAAAAATAAAGCGAAGCAAATAAAATAACATAATTTTCTGAAAGACGGTCCATTATTAGTTGTACCGAGCCCAGAATCCTTTCAGTAATAATTCAATGTAACTACATATCTCGTGAAGGCTGCCGCGGAAATAGAATACTTAAGCGAGCACCTCATACATCTTGAATGGAAACTGGCTACCTCTTTCATGAAGTATAGGCCACCGGACTCTATACTGTTGCTTTTCCTGTAGACCACGGTAGATAATAGTAGTAATAATACTCCACATAGTTGGAACACTTATTTATTTGTTCTTGCTTATATATACATATCTATTTGTTACAAAAATACCGACTAGGTAAATCAATCGTCTTCACGCTATCACGACCTAGCGCAGAATGGCGGTCGCTCCCGCTCGTTGGTAGGTATTACCATTATTAATTTTCTAACAGACGGCCATTCTGTTCTAGGAATGTCCTCATTCCGGAGCCAAGCTCGGTCATCCGGATTGAGTGAGTAGGTCCTCATACTTAGTTCGGAGTAAGAAGAAAAATATATGAGTTCGAGATACAATATTGAGTAAGAGTTGAGTAAAATGTTAACAATGAATAATAATAGCTATGTACATAATTTTCAAATATACGTCAGTTAGAAATAAATCACATAATAAGAAGGAATAATAATAGCTATGTAGGTACATAATTTTCAGATATATATATCTGTTGGAAATACTGTGTAACATAATAAAAATGAATAGTAACAGATATGTATATAATTTTCAGATCTACATCAGTTTGAAATACATCACTATGTAACAATAACAATGAATAATAACAGATATGTACATAATTCTTAGATCTACATCCGTTTGAAATACATAGTGAATAATGCTGAATATATTTTTGTATAAATAAATTATTATTATTGGGTTTGCAATGCACATAAACTTTATATTCTATATATTTATTAATAGCAATATGATATAGATTCAAGCTAAGTTATAATTTCCAGATGTTACACAAAATACTAAACAAAACATTCTGATATTCTGAATGCAGAGCTTATCTTAATTAGTCATTAAATATAAAATAATCTGTAAGTACTACAGTACCTTGCAAGCGACTTGCTTAACAATCACATTGGGTCGCTTGTTAAGACATATTGTAATTGTAAATTTATATATATTAATAAAAATTTAGGGAAATATCAATACCACCAAGTACTAAAATGTTTAAGTAATAAAATAAATTTAGAGGTAGACTATGATGACTATTGTGACACATATTGAATGTAAAAAGAATCTGAAGATACTTATTAAGACTACTTACAATGAATATTGTCTAAAATCATACGCTAAGACTCAACAATTACAAAAACCACCCTCAAATTAATTAATTAATTAGAGATCTATTTATTGGAAAATTCTGGTTTTTATTTCAGACTAGTGTCTAGTTATTAGTCATATTATATCAAACTATATTTAATTAATTACATACAACGAGGTAATGCGACTGCATGCTGACTAGCATGCCTAGGACCCTGCCAAAGGGACCGATACTCTTTTTTTATATTAATATAATGTGTAAATAAATATAACTATTAGGATTAAGTTATTTTAAATGAGCTTTAGCAGTTTAAAATATACAGAGTACTGCAATATGTACTTAAATCGTACTTAGGTACTTTACAAAATCATTAATCACATTATATCAAATTCAATCAAATTATTTACCTTAATTACATAAATGCCTCTCAGCATAATTATTTATGATTTTAGGTGCTAAACGTCTTTATTCTATAGAAGAAAAGCTTTTCTGGTTAGGTACATTATAACTACTTAAAAATTGGATTGTTATGCATATTTCTAGATTTAACTCGCTTACATTCTACTATTTGACACTCCACTATTACAAACAATAAAACTAACATTTGGCATTAAATCACTGTAGTTCAAGGGGACGTCGTGGAACTAATATGTAGAGCTACCGTTTGTCACTCACAGGGTACGCTCAACTCTCTTCTCAATTCGAGTATGGCTACCGTTTGCCTCCTGAGAGACCCGGCCTGCCCATTACCCAACTATAGCCGCTTAGCCACCATCTTTACTGCTCGCTATCGTTGCCCATCCGAGGCTCTTCATAATTCTATTATGGCTACCGCTTGCCGCCCGAGGGACACGGCCTGCCCATGCTACCGTTTGCCACTCGATGGACACGGCCTGCTCATGCTACCGTTTGCCACCAGAGGGACACGGCCTGCCGGGATAAAATTGCATCGTTTTCATTATCAATAGTCATAGCAGCTGATGCCCGTCCCGATCAACACCAGACTGCTCTCACTTCGCATCTAAGCTCTGTATCTGTAAATATAGGTATAGGAAAATAGATTTTGGAATTTAGGATTGATAGTTCAACTTCGCCTTTGACCTTTGACCCAAATGTTCCAGCCTCATTACTAGTACTGGTCTCGTTATCACTGGTTATCAATGATGATGACTGACATGTCACCCACGCCTTGCATTTATCTGCTGAAATATATTTTTGTATTGCCTATCTACAGGAACGCCCTTCAATATTCTGTCTTTGTCTAAAATTATAGTTATTTTTTTTTAGGGACCCCAAAGTTTAGCTGCCAGCTTCTTGCTTTTCTCTTTTTTTCGAATAGAATATCATTAGAGAACATTTACTTTGCATGCACCTGACATACACGAATACATTCAAAATAACAAAACAAAAATTAAATATATACAAATCTCTCCCATTTAAGTGAGAATACACAACCAAAATCCCATTGAATATGTGCCATTGCTCAGCATAGGCTGAAGCAAACCATAGCGCCGATCCCACGCCAGTCCCACTTGACAGATTCTCGCCGTCAGAACACGCGTCGCCACTGCAGTACTGTGACTCGTAGGAATTTAAAGTCATAGCTCTGTTTAGCCTGCAACTAATCATATTTAAAAATAACAGTACACTACCCTCCATCAGGTTGTCTTTGGTTATTGCTCATATCACAAAGTTAATCACTTGGCTCAAGACCTCATTCTCCTTTTGTCTCAATTAGTAACACAGTATATTCAATTTTGGAAGCAAATTTAGACATGAGAACAAAAGAAATATAATTCTGACACTTAAGGTGATACAACTCAGCCTTCCTCCATACAAACGTAGAATGATCATTACTCCGCTGTTTTATGTTTAATTTACAAAAGTAAGCATGGTACCGATTTATCTTGTCGTTAACTAGGTTCGTTTACATACAAATTTAAAAAACATTAATTTAAAAGATATGATCCTTGAAAAATCCATATTTTACCAACAAGTCTTGATGCAACTTTGTGGGTAAATAGGTCACTCTAGTGTACAAAAACTCCAAAGTACTTTGAATATAAACATCGATCAATAACTAGATAATTCAAGAGTTCAAATAACTTTACACGAAATAGATATATGCAGTAGCTCTGTCAAAAAGAGCATATGCCCTAGGGTCTGCTTATAATTCCTTTTTGGTACGAATCATTGCGTATCCCATTCGTGCTGTGTGAGACGGAACGAATTCTAGCCACGCGCACCGATGTTTTCGAGCCGCCGACCAGTTTGCACTTAAAAGTCATGTATTGGAAGCTACCACAGCGTGCTGTTGTTTGGCAAAAATTTACCGAGGACATTCAAGGGAACATTCAATGTATCTGTCGGATGTCTGCTACAAAGAGAGGATCACGCCAATTCAATTTTTGAAACAAATACTCAGGTCTGTTTAGTATCAGCCACTTCGAAGATTAGCGTTGCATAGTAAAGTTATTGCCTGACATTCATATGCCAAATGATATATTTATTTAAGAAAGGTGTTATGTGCGATCTAAAAGGCACCTTCACGCAGAAACGCAAATAGGAATTTTGCACTCGTTGAATTAATTTGTATAATTTCTTAAATAACAAGTTACCATATTCAACCAAACAATAATTCAACTTGGATGAAATAATCGTTTCACAAAGTTTAAGTTTAAACACAAATCAACACAGATAAGACATCTATAATTTTATACAAGACTTTCAAAAGGCAAAAGCAGTTTTGAACTAGTTCAAGCACTTGTTTCTCAAAAAGGTAAATTACCGACCATCATAACTCCGGGGTTGCGCGCTAATCTAATTTTTTTTTTTTTTTTTGCCTAGGCAATTCAGTGACCGCCTGTATTTTGTTTGTTCCATCCAGGCCTCAAAGGCGGATATGAAGATCTGATATCCAAGATCCTATTTAAAATTTTAAAACAAAGGAAGCACTTCCTCAGTATTTCCTCTAGCTATTAGTGATATCCGTATCCGTATCCATTTCTTTTTTGGCGGATCTTGTATGGATCTTTTATCATATTAATTTTCAATTCATAGATGAAATTCTAATTAATTATTAGGTGATTAGGTAGCAATAAAAATTATTAAATTCCATTGAGATGTTATTATTATTTTAAATTCTTAAAATGAAATATTTGGCACCTTTATATTGCAAACATTTATCGTAGTGAGTTACCATACCAATAGTACATATTAAGGGTACTAAATAAACTATCTTTATAATCACAAATCTTTGTGACAAGCTTATTAAAATAATGAAATCTATATACATAAAAGAAAGTCGTATTAGTTATACCACAGGTACCTATATCTCGAAAACGGCTAGACCGATTTTTATAATCTTTATTTGAGTAGCAGAATAACCATTAAAATATCGAAAAATTAACGTAAATAAATAAAACAATAACCAGATAATCACTTTAGAAATAAATTGTACTTTCGAATCGACAGAAACTGCCAAATCGATTGGTCTCATGTTGTTGTGATGTGCGGGTGTTATTAATAAATATTATCCAACAATGATTTTATAATGAGAAAACCAAAACTTAAATCTTCGTAACATTCCAAATTCTAATTAAATGTAGAATTAATG
The DNA here is from genome assembly GCA_945859745.1 of Synanthedon formicaeformis. Lineage (NCBI taxonomy): Eukaryota > Metazoa > Arthropoda > Insecta > Lepidoptera > Sesiidae > Synanthedon > Synanthedon formicaeformis. The sequence goes on from OX243975.1 coordinate 2,264,346, forward strand.
CACAATGCAAATCGAAACATCTCCTGCCTGTCACGCAAAACTTCAAGTGGCGGGCGTCAACCATCGCTTCAAGATCACGCGCACCTACACCGATTGAGTATGAAAGTTAAAATCCGTATCCGGATCCGTATCCGCGGATATACATTTTTAACGATACGGCTCATCACTATTAGCTTCTTAACGCCATCGTTATTTTTCTTTGGCACGAGTAAGTACAATAGGGCTGGCGTACGTGGAATAAGAGTTTCTATTATTATCCAGTCACTCGTCTACCATTTTCCTGACTACATTCCGTTCGCTGTAGGGAAGACGATACGGTTCGAAGAAACTGTTGGCGGTATATTCTGTTGTTGTCCTTATTTAACTTAAATTATTAATTCATCAAATAACTAATTAATCAATTAATTGTTTAACTTTAGGGCCAATATTTAGCCCAATATTTAGTATGAGCCAGGGTGATTCGTTCCTGTTTTTTTTTCTTGCCTTACAAACAAAATTAACGGCAACCCGGAAAGATATACAATAATAATTTGTATACACTGTAGCGTCGCGAATTTAACATTAACCTTCATACAAGCGTTTCCAGGTATAACCAATGTCTTCTTCTTTTTCGGCTTCACTCTTGACAGAGTGGTCGTGGCCATCACTTCAGGTGTTGGTGGCAAGCCTCACAATACGCCGCCATTCCTCTCTGATGGCCGCCTTCCTCGTGCATCCCTGCAGTGAGCCATTCAACGCAGCTTTTATTTGATCCGTCCATCTCATAGGCGATCTTCCCCGCGGCCTGGTACCCTCAACCCTTCCCTGGACCACAAGTCGCTCAATAGCCACCTCCCCTCGGCGGCAGACATGGCCAAAGAACGTGAGGATACGGGACTGTACCAAAGATGACAAGCGCTGCTTGATGCCGAGTTCTCGAAGTATAGACTCGTTGGTACGGAATTCAGTCCACGATACTCCGAGCATTCTCCTCCAGCACCACAACCAATGTACCGGTGATATTATCCGAAGTGTACGTTTTATATAATTTGAGCCTTCTAAAACGAATTTCTTACGCTCAAGTCCCGACTCGTCGTAGTATAAAACTAACTCCGAATGAGTCTTACATACGGTAACCGATGTTAATTCCGTAAAGGATTGACCCACTTCGTGAGTCTCATCCGTCGTGAGAAGCTCGTCCCTCACCGCCGAAGCTTCAATGTCAGCCTGAACAGCCTCAACACCCAAAGTTACCAAAACCCGACCCGACTAGACGTCGACTGAAGAAGTAGGACTTTTGAGGGTTACTTATCAACCCCTTATCAAGACTTAGATTTGGAATTTTTTTTTTTTCTTTAACTACCCTCTCTTTGATCAGAGTACACTGACTACCAAAATCAATGTATCTGGACTTCTCTAACTCCGTTAAGCTTAATAGTTTTCATGGAAATATGTCGCAGATACAGTAGCTGTGACGGACGCTTAAAACTAGACCCTTGTCGACTATTATTTATCAAAAATGCTGTTAATATTGCACATGTACCTTAATATTAATAATAGTACCTTTAATATTTAATATTGACAGTCTTTCTTTGTCGTGGTAGAATTTTTTACTTATACCTACAGCTAGTGAATACTAAATATAAAATAATTTGACATTTGAAAAACTATGTATCTTTTCCATAGGAAGTACTTTTAAATAGTTCTGTCATGATCATCACATTTGAAATTACGAGTGTAGGAGTATAATAGCTAGTATACGTGTACTGTATCAAGCGGGGACATGTGATTCCACAAAATAGCACAATTATTATGTTTTCTTTTTTTTTTACCCTATCACTTTAATTATCAGTGGAAGTCAAGTGTAAGTAATAACTAGGTAATACGTACCCACCTATTTAAGACATCCAAATAAGTAAGGTATTTTACCAAACGAAACGGGTATTAGTATTTTAAGTAAACTTTTTATGAATTCCAATAAGTAAACTTAAGTCTATTAATTTGTAAATGTCTTTTATTTTTATGTAAATGAAGTGCATAAGTAGATTAACTCGTACTGAACAGTCAACAAAAGCATATTTTTTGTTTATACGAGTATAACGCTTCACCCATAATTACAGATAAAAGAAACATGCAAATGTTCCATGCGAAACTCATAGGTAAAATATACGTACCTAACTGAATTCAGGCTACAACGTATCTCGTATAGATATTCATACCAGTCAATTTATAATATTAATAAAAACAATACAATGTTATTAAAAATTAAATTAAATAAAAGTATATTATTACATCATCATACTAAAATAATAATACGATATTAACTTCATTTGAGTCTCAGTCGTACATACGTACGACATTTATTGTTATTATGCACGTAGGTAGATAGAATTTCGTTAACAAAAAAAAATTACAAGTACATACCTCAAGGGCCGCTGAGTACTTACCGCACTTCTGATTTGTTGCTTTTCCTGTAGACCACGGTAGATAATAGTAGTAATAATACTCCACATAGTTGGAACACTTATTTATTTGTTCTTGCTTATATATACATATCTATTTGTTACAAAAATACCGACTAGGTAAATCAATCGTCTTCACGCTATCACGACCTAGCGCAGAATGGCGGTCGCTCCCGCTCGTTGGTAGGTATTACCATTATTAATTTTCTAACAATACGAACTTAATGAAATGCCTCTCCCAACTTTCTCATTTAAAATGTCGTGCTTAGCTTAGAAAAGGCTGCTTTAGTCGAGAACCTTTTTTCCTTATCTCTGAAGCAATTCGTGTTCTGTACATTCAAACACTATACGCAAATTTTATAAATGAGATATTAGATAGAGATATAGATAAAGTATTAGTATTGATATGACTTTTTGAAATATCATATAATTAATACTAATAATAAATCTGTAAGGGTTGGGTCATGGAGTAAGTTACTTTGTTTTCAGAGATATCATGTTTATAAGCTCTATACATGATACTGAAACTAAATTGACGATTTTTACAATCTTTTTCTGTATGTATGTATGTTCCTCCATTTTATGATTTTTTGTGGATAGGTCTGAGAATAGGTCATAAACAATTTTTTATACCCCTAAGTGATAAGAGTGGCCCACCCCAAAATAAAGTGTGTGTGTCAGCTCCGACGCACGACTGGAGTTCACTCCTTACGAATAATAAATAAATAATTTAATAAATATAAGTAAAACTTATTATATATTATAATGTATTATATTATAAATTATAATATGTATTATGTATTGAAGCATATTGTAGCCTGTAACGCGTAACGTGTGACATGTGACATTTGATTTTACTCCAATAAATTTTCATACCGGGCTTATAATTATATGAAATCGATTCTTAAGAAGTAAACTCCAAGAATTTTTTTTAAATGTTATATTAAGATCGACAGAGGCTGACGATAATAACTATACTCTATAGTTTTATCAGTGTAAACATATTTCCAACTGATGAAACTTTGTTAAGTAATATGTTCCGCAATAATTTGGAATGTGCATTCTTAGCGAGTGACTTTTGAATTTTTTATCCAAGAGCCAGGTCACAACGAAATGTCCCACTTCAGGCATTGTACTACAGTATTACGCCCCCTTTATGCCTCGCCGTTGGAAGAATAGCTTCTTTGTTGTTAAGTACGAGCACAAGGTTTTTGAAAATAAACAGTAACATTTTTTTTTTTTCGTTATACGTTTCCAATTTTATAATTAATTCTAATCCTTACCTACTTACATATTAATAAATTAATGGTAAAAAATATATATTCAACTGTGTACTAACTAGTCTTGCCTAATTCTATGAAAGAAATGTTTCCTATAAAATATGCGAATCTCGCGACAAGCTTTTATATTTATTTTAAAGATTATTTTTTCTTCTTTTTAGGACACTTAAAAAGCTTGTTTTTAAAAAGTTTTTTTTACCATTAATTTTTTTTTATTAATTTTTATATATATATATATATATATAGATAATACAAAATCACAACATTTCTCTTATTCTTTAGTTTTTTATACGAGTATACTTATATTTACAACTTGTTTCAATTTGAAGTTGGTTTTTCGGGCAGAGTTATTATCTTCGGATAACTTCAATATTGTCTCGCCTTAGGGCAGGTAAAACAATAATGAAATTACTAAGACATGTGTAATATTTTCTCTTTTCAAGTGAGCAATAAAAATATAATATATTCATAGAATATCTCTAATCGAATATACTAATATTATAAAGAGAAAAAGATTTGTATTTTTGCTTGTAATGACTATACTCAAAATCTACTCACCAATAGAAAGCTACATTTATCAGCGAGAAACATCACTTCACTACATATTATAAAATAAAGCCCTCCGACGTGTCTGTCTGTCTGTCTGTCTGTTCGCGATAAACTCAAAAACTACTGCACCGACTTTCATGTTGTTTTCACCAATGGTTAGAGTTGTTCTCGAAGAAGTTTTTAGTATATAATTTACAAAGTTACGCGGGCGAAGTCGCGGGCACCAGCTAGTAGGCTATGTTTTAATAATACTTAGCATATTTTATTTAGTACTTAATATTTTTTGACCCTAGGCTAACTATTGGATGAGTGATTATTAAGGGTCTCGTGTCAACTGTGGAAGCAAACTTGTCAACGTTGGCTCTGGTCTTTAAGGTGGCGCTGGACGAGCGCGGGAACTCAATAATAGGTATTTGGGAGAATTTGTTGTCTCAACTTACTATAATGCTAATAACCTAAGACAGAATGCGAAGCAACACATTCGCACACTTATTCAACTAGCGAAACATACGCCAGCAATTCCAATATTTTAGAAAAACCTTTATAGATAGTAACTATTGACATCCCAATTTTTTATTTACATTATAGCTAGGATGTTTTCATTGAAAAACATTATTGGCTTTCAGTCAACAATTACGAGAATTCAACCAGCGAAAATATGAAAAATTCTGCACATTTTAGAAATTACTTATACTAGATATAAAATAAATTTCAGTTTTTTGTTTCGATGCAAACCTTCATATTATGTCTCAGAAAAGTCATGTTTTTTCATGTATTACTACGACCAATAACTAATGAGTAATCATGGAATTACGTAGTATAGAATTGGTAAGCCGCTCGAGTTGGAAAGTGGCCTCTTAAAGTAGCGGTGAGTGAGTTAGGGATGCCAGAGCCCGAGTAGGCCGGCGTACCTCCACTTTCGGGTACGCCGTGGTTCTGACATAGCACAGGCCTCCCCGCGTTGGATAGCCGTGGCGGGGCACCGAAGTCGTGTAACAACGTCCCCACGACCCCGCCCATCAGCGGCCGGGACAGATAGAAAGTCGTTGGGTTTTAGCCGGTAGGAATCCGGCATAACCCCGCTGTGTCCCCTACACTGCCGGGTATCCAAGAGGATTTCCCAATGTTAAAAAAAAAAAAAAAGGATGCCAGAGCGCATTTTCCTACCCCTACCGAATTCCTTGTACTATTGTCGGAGCACACTTGCAGTATTGTGTGTTTGTGCTATAGCACCTTAAAAATCGGCAAAATTAGTCAAGCAAGCTGAAGGCAATTTTTGTGATGTGGGTCGCTATAATATGTAGGTAATTTTTTTTTTCTATAATAAGCAATGTGATGGTATGTAAATATTAGGGTTTTTAAATTTATGGTGTAAAGATACTGCGTCTTAATATAGGTAAATGATTTGTGCTAAATGATAATATATGCTTTAAAAATATTGTCTTATATCAGTATTGAATTTTGTATCTAAATATAATTTAACAGTAGCTAAGTGTATGATAATAATCACAAATTGTAAGCTCTTGTGTCAGCACCCATACCACCAATTATTGTAATCCTAACGCTGTATGTGATTACAGTCGAACGCAAATTAATATGTATCGCGACTGTGGCATTAAAGGAGTCTATCAAGGGTAATGAAATTATCCGTGATACTCTTACACGACAGTTGCGGTACAAATGCATAAGCGGTAGCGGATTGTTATTAATTATTTTTGTATATAGAAAATAATTAAATTTAAAAAGTGATGAAACAATCTTGGAATTGGAGAATTTCTTCATAGTAGGCTACCCATAGCCTTGTTTGATCCTTTAAGTTCTTTAAAAAAAGTTTAAGTTCTTTAATGTTTAAGTCACCTGTCAATAGATTTTTTTATGTTAATGTAGACAGCCAGGTTGACAGTCCACTTGATCGTAGGTGGATACCGTCGCCTATAACACAAGTGACACCATAGGTAATGCAAGTGCGCTGCCGACCATAGAAGGATTAAAGATAAGAGATATGGAATGGATGGGGTAACGGTCTCTGCATCCCTTACTTACTCACCGAAACACAACAGCAATGTGCTAATATTTCACGGTGTAAAAATATATTCCGTAAGATATTCAGTTCTCTATTTTGGTATTCTGTAAGATTCCTATAAATATACTCGTAGTTGCGTTCACGCGGCTTGCGCAAAATGAAATTCTTAAACATAATGAAAAATTATGTGGTAGTTCCATATAAATATCGCTCCTTTATTTAGTTAATTTATTAAAATTTTAACAATTTTAAAAGCTTTTAATTTTTCTTAATTTTTTTTAAATTATAACATAATAAATACCGTGTGTGTCAACTCCGACGCACGATTGCAGTTTACTCCTTACGAATGATAAATAAATAATTTAATAAATATAATTAAAACATATTAATATACTATATTATATGTATTATATTATATTAATATGTATTGAAGCATATTGTAGCCTGTAACGCGTAATGTGTGACATGTGACATTTGATTTTACTCCCATAACCCATGATTTTACCCCGGGCTTATATATATATGAAAATCTAAGGAGTAAACTCCAAAAATATTGCTTTATTTTAATTTGCTGTAGCTGTCGCTCACCGCTCACCACTTACGACCTACGTGTCTCTACGTCACATGTAATCAAGCTATTGTAGTGAATGAATATATTATTCGTAATCACTTTATCTTATATGTGTAATGGGATGTCTTAGAAGCCGTAATACTACCGTGATAATGTGCACACAGTGAATATAATTGTATATTGAAATGCTACTGAAAATATTTGAGTTCAAATAAAAAAAATATTATAACAGTGTAAAATTTTACACTACACACTATCGTAATATACACTAAAATAAGTATACATACATTAAACTACTTACTTATCAATGTTAAAGTAATCCTCAGTCGCAAACACATCGTTGGATTAAAACCTAACCAGCCATTCATTACACAAAGACGAGCTGATGCCATACATCGTACATATTCTAATTTATGGATTTGTGGCCACGAAATAAGAGATTGTGAGCAAATACTGCAAGCGAGCAAATAAATAAAATACCCCGTCTTCGGTAGCGTGAATATTAAGGGTTAATTTATAATTTTCATTTATAATAAAATAAATAAAATAAAAATAAGATAAATTATAATTTTAATTTACAATTAATTAATTTATAATCAAAATTATAAATTAATAATAAATTTATAATATTATATTAAATTTATAATTAAAATTATAAATTGACTCGACTTTCTCATTTGTCTAAACACGCTATATCTGATGTAAGTTGCTGAGGAGTTGGGTATCCCGAAAACTACTTAATACTGCAACATCAGGTCAAGGTTACCATGTCATGGAAATACCACCGAAGTAACAACAATCAAACATGTGGAATTTAGTAAAATCTCTTCGTTTTTCGTCTTGCTCTTCCAGTGCCTGAACAGAACTTCATAAATTCTAAGAACAATTATTCCAATCACGCCTGCTTTCAAACAAAAAATATCGAATAAAAATCGGTCCATATTCAAATTCAAATTCAAATCATTTATTAGATGTAAGTTTTTACAAAACATTTATCTTCGTCAAAATTACAAACTACCACCGGTTCGGAAAGCTGTTTCTAGGGGGAAGAACTCGGCAAGAAACCCCCTAGTTGCTCTTTTCATAAATCAATTTACAATATGTAACACGTAACAATACATATATATCAATCTAATAACACAATATTCAACTATATTCAACTCCAAGGACGTTCATCATTTATATAATCTAATATTCTATAATAACCCTTTTTGCACAGGGTTTTCTTAATATAAACTTTAAATTTATTCAGAGATAATTGTTGTATATTAGCAGGAAGTCTGTTGTAGAAGCGTACACATTGTCCCATAAAAGAGTTGCTAACCCTGTGGAGACGAGTTTTATTCAGTTGAAGTCTATGCTTGTTTCTAGTATTCAAACTATGAACATCACTATTTCTACTGAAAGTGCTAATATTTTTGTGAGCAAACAAAAGATTTTCAAAAATGTATTGTGAGGCTACAGTAAGTACATTTATTTCCTTAAACTTATCTTTTAGCGAGACCCTGGGACCGAGCTTGTAGATGGCACGAATAGCCCTTTTCTGTAACACAAATATAGTGTTTATATCCGCAGCATTACCCCAAAGTAAAATACCGTACGTCATTACACTATGGAAATAGCTAAAATATACTATCCTCGCGGTATTTACGTCAGTAAGCTCGCGAATTCTTTTAACAGCGTAAGCAGCCGAACTTAATTTAATGGCTAGTTGGGAATTACGACTCCACTAATACTCGTAGATACACAGACACTCAAGTCAAACTTATGGCACCCCGTTTTTGCGTCGTGCATTAAAAACTGTATCAAAATCCTTTGGGTGGTTTAGAAGAAGTTATATGAATGAATAAATGAATTAATAAAATGGTAAAATCATCGAATAGTTTTGTCATGTTTATAAATCCGATTATAAAATATATCCAATTAAGTCTAATGTTGACACAAGTGCAATTTACATTGAAAATTGAGTTTTGTGGTTTAAATTATAACGTCAACACATTTAACATGAATCTCTTTTGTAAACAAATGTTATGATTTAACTGTTATTGATATTAGTGGTTAGTTAATTAAAAGCCTGGAATTGACACACCGTTACGGTTATACATATTTTACATACTAAAACCTTGGATAAAATATTTATTTATCGGTGGATACATTATTGCCGAACAAACAGGATCATGATCGTATGAAAACAAGGCTTATTTCAGAAATATGCCTTCCTTCGTCATGCACCCGGCAGCAGCATGCGCGTTATACCTTTTTTAATTTTCATTTTTTTTAACGTCAGAAAATCCTCGTGGTTGCCTGGCAGCGTAGGGAACGTTGCTGGGTTATGCCGGACTCCTACCGGCTAAAACCCATGTTCACAGTGCCGTAATATCAAATTTTTTATTTTTATTAAGAGGCAAATGTTTTGGTACGTACGAGGAAAAAACCTCGTAACATTTTTATATTCATATACTAGCGACCCGCCCCTGGCTTTGCACTGGTGAATTCTTTGCGGTATTCCCTCTAGCACAGTTTTAATTTACGATACCTAAGTCATTCATAAATTGTATGGTGGTGCTACCCTTAAAAGACTGACACATGCCATCGCTTTTTCGTAGACCTATAAAAGAGAAACAATCCCATCATTCATTGTGTTGTTATATCTCAAACGGATTAAGCAGCAGTTTTCTATTAGAGCTCCGACAACTTTAAAAATATCGTTATGTTTCAACCAAGTTACACTAAACCTTACCGAATTATACCCTTACCTACTTCAGGAATCACTCAATTCAGGAAACCGCATCAAAATCCAATAAAATCGAATGAAATTTTTACATTCAGACAGACTGACGCGACGAGGGTCTTTGTTTTATAATGTGTTTGTAAATGGGCCACAACTCTTTGTCTGCATAAATCGCTTGTTTAGTGGCCCCAACATAGAGCCAAGCTACACTGAACAAGATGCTTGCGGCAATCATAACTTGATGCAAGACTTTTGCTCCGCTTCCGACTAAGCAGAACTTGGCTTTGCTCGTTAATTAATTGATTTGATAAGATCATAACGATCTTGCCTTATCATAACTACCAAATGGTCTGATGGCTCAATTGAGTTCTGATAGAACTTGTAAAAAGTTGTTCTGGGACTTTTTAAATACATTTAAAACTGATACAAATATTTATTTCAATACTAAATGGTGCCACCAACTTCGTATACAATATAGTTAGTTTTTTTTTAATCCCACAGAAATCCAAAAAAATTTCAAGATAAAAAGTATCCTATAGTTGAATACAGTTAATCATCAATAGATCAGTAAAAACCGCATTCATATCAGATAAGTCTTTTCTGAAATTTTCGTGCACAGACAAACAGACAAAAATTCTAAAATTTTATTAAAAAATATTTCACGTAAACTCGACAAATAAAGTGCTTTATCACTCTAAGATTGAACATTCTTTGTATGTTGTAGAATGATAAGATCTGTTTTCCTTTGAAAATTCAAAATGACAATTATGTCAATCAGTAATCAATACCCATTTCAAATCTAAGCCTTAGCGAATTTTGAAATGAATGGAATTTGTTATCGAAACTGATAAAGCACTTAACCATACCTGTGGGCTTTTAAAAGAAAAGGAACTATATAGCGTACGAAGTACGAAGCACCAGATAAGAGCCGAATTATCAAACTTCTTAGCAAAAGGTTCCGAGAAAAGTCATGGATATTCAAATTAAGAGAAGTTAAACATTTCACCACAAACAGTTTCAAAATGTTTGAGGCAAATATTTGCCTCCAATGAACCCAAACAATTGAGGTAACGTTCCTCCCTCGGCCGATGAAGGAGCCACAGGAAAAGCCGAAACTGGAAACTTCTCTCATGAGAATATTTCAATACGAAACCGTGAAAGCTCGGATCTTGTTGTTGTTTCTATTGAGTTTGTTCTCGGCTCCCATTCGTTGTTTAAATTTAAACCCTCACACCATCAATGTACTTCAACCAGGAATTTTGCACGCCATACAAAACACTACGAACTTCTTCTTCTTCTTCTCTTTTAATGTCTTGGCTCCATCAAATATTCTCCGATGATTTTGCCAGTGTCATTAGTAAAAATAGCAATTTGTATTTAGCCTTTTTTTAAATAAAAAAAGGCAAAATTGAAATTAAAATCAAAAGTAGCAGATACCGAGACTAGTCAGTCAAGTCAAGTCAAGCCTATAATTTTTCTTAGTTTTCCAAAAGGTCCGTCAAGTCCAAAGCAGTCAGGTTAGTGCCACCCTATGAACTTTATGGAACATTTAAAAATGACATATGTGTCATCTGTCATTTAAAACCAACCAAACATCTATCGTTTAAAGAAAATGTGACTTTACGTCAAAACATTGGAGTTTAAAGTCAACAGTAGAACTTGGTCAACATAGCGGAGTCAATGGTAAATTTACTACCTTTTACCATTGACTCCGCTATGATTCCGTTTTAGGCGTACTTTTTATGTGCCGCTTTGGCATTTGTGATGCAAATTCCATAGTTGTATTACTTCAATGCCTTACACACACACATTTAGTAATTTATTATGTGACACAAAGTATCTAGCCTTTATATGATGACAAGTTTTTATGTCCACTGATGAGCGTACCACAATCAGTTCTTCGCTCACCATATCTACCTAATCTTCAGGTTTTCGGTCCAGCAAGATCGTTTTTGAAAACGAAAAAACTAAAACGGAGGAGGTTCTCAATTCGACGCGTATATTTTTTTTTATGTATGATCACGCATAACTTTTGACAGGGTGGTCGGATTTTGATAATTCTTTTTTATTTGAAAGAGTGCACCCCCAAGGGGGTCCCATTTTAATTTGGAAAAATAATTCCAACCCTAAGGGTAGGAAAACAGGGGATGATTGAATGTTCACTCACCGATTGTAGCGTATAACCACGCATAACTTTTTACAAAGTAGTACGATTTTGATAATTCTTTTTTTAATGGATAGGGTATACCTCGAAGCTGGTCTCGTATAATTTTGGAAAAAAAAATCCTACCCTAAGGGTGGGAAAATGGGGGTGGTAAAATTAAAATTTAAGCATGTAGTAAATATTAGATTATAGCCACAAAAAAAAATATAAAATAAAACTCGGCGCCAAACAAGCAAAAATTACGTAAAGTGATGCGCGGCGGCGACTCAAAATTACTTAGGTAAAATAATAAGATTATTTTATGCTTTTCAGTTTTTTCGGCGGTTTTATTTTTTGTTAAAAAGTTTTATTTTATTAATAATAGTTTTGCTCTTGGCCAGCTTCTAGTCGTGCAGCAAGGACGAGGCCTAAAGTAGAAAAACCGCACCCAAAAAATGCCTATTCACTCGAAAATGACTATGAAAATATGAGTAGGTAATTTTACCAAATCGCACATTCGGTAAGACAAGGGCATAACTTACAAAAAATTTTAAAATGAGGTAAACTTAAAATATATGTAGAAATGTTTTAAAAACATTATTAAATTAAAAAATATATACATGACTGAATCTTGTTAAATTGTTAATTCCTTCCAAAAATAAAACAAGACGCTTGATACTTTGACGTTTAATGACACACAGGCTATCTACGTTCCGTTCAACGAATCATATACAATTGAAGACGTGAGTGGATAAAGGCGGTATGTCGCATAATTCCAATTTTGAATAAATCGAGGTTAAAGTAAACTTTTAATTTTTGAGATAAGTCGCCACGAAACTGATTTTTATACTAAATTATGATGCAAAGCTGTGTAAACAACCTCAAATATTAATGGTTGGATAGCAATTATTATTGTATTATTTAATTTTAAAAAAAGTCATAAATAGCGCCCTCTTCCATTAACAAAAGTAAACTTTTCTGCCCTTTTTGTTTTTTAAAATTAACTGTTCATAACACCTTTTTCAACTTTTTAATTTCCAAAAATGTTTTAAATTCACGATCTTAATATCTGTAATCATTCATATAGACATATTACCTTAATCAATGCAAAAAAACGAAAAATCCCAAAAATGCGACATACCACCTTCATCCACTTACGTCTTCAATTATAAACGCAAAACAATATCGAAGTACTAAACATCTTTAATTCTAACGGCTACAGGTCTGGAGCTAACAAAGGATTTGTTCTCCTTTATCAAAATTAATTTCCAAACGCAAGCATAATCAACTAGACATCTTATCTGGGAGATTTGTTTAGGCTATGCAACATCGTCAGGATTTCCTTAATAAGTAAGTTACAAGTAACTTAACTTTGTATTATTAAGGCCAGACTATTTTGAGCGTAGTAGGCATTTAGAGTAACCATTTAACGTGGCGAATACTCGTACGGTTGTTTATGGTTAGGGAGCCCACGATGCTAAATGTGTAGCCACTCGAGCGTCGTGGGGACCTATTGGACTTTGAAGATTGGATGGTAAGAAGAAAAAAGGTTGTATGAAGTTTTTCATTTCAGCGGTGGGGTGAGCGTCTACAGGCGTTCCAAATTTTGTAAGCGCTGTATTTTAAAAAATCCTCCATATAATCGTCAGATTAAGAATCAGCACGATCAGGAATTCAGGCTGAACCGTCTGTATGAAAATCTGACGCGCTCGAGTTTTACAAAATGAGAATCGTCAAAAATATTTTTTGCAATTTCAAAAAGCTGCCACGAGCTTGCGTTACATCCGAATCGTCTGAATTTTAAATGGGAGCTTAGTTTAGGTTCACTTAACATCCCCTCTGAAAATCTGACGCGCTCGAGTTGTATTTAAAATTTTACCCCCACCCCCGCCAACCCCACCAACCAAACCATCAGATTAATACATATCCGTTATCGGAGACACGTGGGGTATATACATTGGCAATATCTGACGCGCTCGAGTAAATCCAAAAATCCCCTCTTGGGCTCCTCTACCATTAAGTTTAATATTGTTTTTCATATTTATGTTCCTAATATAAAAATTAAACGTCATAGCTTATTTACCTGTTTTTACCTAATTAAATAACCGCTGAAATGAAAAACTTCATATAACCTTTTTTTCTTCTTACCATCCAATCTTCAAAGTCCAATAGGTCCCCACGACACTCGAGTTTAGCATTTAGCATCGTAGGCTCCCTAACCATCAGATAATTTGACGCGATGGACTGATCGTGTATTTCGTCCATAAAGGCTAAGCTAACCCAGAAAGTTCACTCACTCGAAATTAAGTTTACTAGCGAATCACTCCACTGTTACACGTGACTTTACTCGTACCTTATATTTAAACACCGCATGTCATATTACTGATGTACGTTACCATGAAATATTCATTTGCATGGCAATATAGTTAATTTACATCACATTGCTTGGCATGCTTTGTTCCGCCTCCAAAATTCAGTAATGTAAGCAGCGATGATACTTGCAAATGGATGCAAACGAACTTACTGTGATTCACTAGTACAAATTGACTTATCTATGGCGATTCACTGCTAAAGTCCATGTGATAAAGAATCAAATCCTTAAAAAATTCATAGGCGTTATATTTTTTACTAGCTAGTGCCCGCGACTTCGTCCGCGTTGAAAAAGAAAAAAAGTAGCCTAAAGTAGCCTGTTTATCTACCAAGTTTCATGAAAATAAGTTAATTCGTTTAAGAGTTATGGAAGAACATACATACTCGTATATACAGAAAAAAATCTAAAAATGGTCAATTTAGTTTCAGTATCATGTATAGAGCCTATAAACACGATATCTCTGAAAACTAAGTAACTTACTCCATGACCAACCCTTACAGATTTATTATTATTAGTACTAGCTGGCGCCCGCGACTTCATTCGCGTTGAAAAAGAAAAAAGTAGCCTATCTTGTGACCTGTACTTCTAAATATTTTTCTACCAAGTTTCATGAAAATCAGTTAATTCGTTTAAGAGTTATGGGGGAACATACATACATATTACAATACTTACACATACAGATTTATTATTAGTATTGATGATATTGGTTGAAGTTTACTCCTGAAGAATCGATTTTCGTATATAAGCCCGGGGTATGAAAATTTATGGGATTAAAGGAGTCACATGTCACGCGTTACGCGTTACTTTTAGTTTTTAGCGCCATCTACACAGTATCTCTGAAACTAGAATATGTTACGTAATAATACATCCTTGTGGAAACTAGATGGCACCGGTAATCATGTATCATAATTCGAACAGAGATAGCGCTGATATTAATTCATTATTATAAATATTTTTATAATTTTTATTGTGTATTTTATAATAATTGTTCGTAACGAGTAAACTCCAGTCGTGCGTTGGAGTTGACACACACATTTTTTTTTAACGCGGACGAAGTCACGGGAATTTTCAATAGTGTGTTTTAACCAAGTAATAAGAAATAGTAGAACAAAACAAATATTAGAGACTCATGACTGAAAATCGACATGCTTTCCCATCTGTATAAATACTTCTTTGAATAGAGATTTGACATTTCGCTTTGTTTTGTTTAAGTTTCTCTGTTAAATTTGACTTTTATTTGAACACTCCGTCTCGAAGTTTATACATTTCGGTTTTCAAGTGAGTAGCTAAACGTATTTGACAGGCTTTCAAATCGTGTGATATTTAAGTTATATTTATCGGCAAATTAATTTCTTCTCATTAATTTTAGCTTTGACTATAAGTAATTAATATTTTGGTAAAACAATTTTACTAATATATTTTGGAGTTTACTCCTTAAGAATCGATTTTCATATTATAAAGCCCAGGGTATGAAAATGAGTATTAAATGGGAGTAAAATCAAAATTGTCAAACGGTATGCGTTACACGTTAGTTTAAATTTTAGAATATCTGAAGTTTCAGATCATCTACTGCGCCATCTACTAATATCTCTGAAACTAGAATATGTTACGTAAAGCCATGTATTCACTAAGAAACAATTGTTTGTAAGCACTGTTTCAGTAACAAAATTTAATTCAAACCTCTAACATTATAAACCTTCCGGAAAAAAAAATGTAACCGATGGTGAAAACCGCATCAAAATCCGTTACGTGGTATAAGAGGAGTTAGCGGATATACTTACAGAAGACAGACAGACAGATGTAATCCAACTCAAACTGTTTAAATGCAAAAACAATAGATACAATCCAAAAATATACTTGAACTAATAAATAAACAGCCTCGCTCCTCTAATATGGGGACAATTTGGCATGACTGTATTTAATATCAGCTCGAACACGACATTAGAGCCTTGATTGACCGCATTTCGTCTCCTTAAGTATTTTCTACGACACAATACTCTTTTAAAATAATTTAAAGTTACTGGAAATGACTTGTATTTAGCCCATATTACAACGAACTATGGCTATGTTCGGGGTTACACTGCAAGATCGAATCAGGTATGAGGAGATCCATAGACAAGTGATGGTTACCACATAGGTAACCCGGCGGATTAGTATGTTGAAGTGGCAGTGGGCAAAACACATATACTACCTGCTCTACCTGCTAACTAGCATACCGCCCAGGCTTTTTTTGTGTTATTGCAATTTTTTTCTGCAAATTATATGCATAAAGCTTCCTTATTTTTTTTTTCTAACAGAGTATATTTTTTTAATATGTAATAATAATAAAAATGCCCCCAAAATTCCTTTAGAGCACTATACTCGCTCGCTTCGCTGCACACTCGAAAGAAGTTTTGACACCCGCCTTGTGCAAACCTTATTCATATGAAAATTCTTCATATTCATGAAGAATCCTCGAGGCTGTTGCTCTTAAAAGATCTGTCCTTGCCGCTATTTCTTCCGTCGAAACGTGAACGTCTAAATTCTAATTTGAAGAACCGACGTCTAAACGTCGGTCTAGACGTTTAGACGTCGGTTCTCCAGTACTTCTACTTCAACTAACTTGATGTTGTATGGTGTGAGTGATCGACCGGAGCGAGGGTCACTGTCAATACTCTTTTCTTTGTGATACGTCAAAGGCTTTTCTTCCAAACCTTATACAATGCCTCTTCCAGATATATCTAGTTCTTGAGTCATATGAGGACGCATTACACACATTCCACGTCCCTCTCTTGTCTCTTATGAGAGGAATATTAAGCGTTTGCGGTATATTTACAGCGGTATAAAAATGTTTTGACGCCATTTTTATTGTGTGGTTATATGCCGTGTGAATGTTAAGTGGAGTGCCTTAAATGGCTTTTGAGATATATAAACTTTGTATACCTTTCAAAATGATCTTTTACTGAAAATATTCATCTTGGCCAGCCTACAGTAACCACTTAGTTCTCTGCTTACAGAAGCGTGAAACCGCACTTGTGTGCTATGTTTTTATAAGTGACTAGTTGGCGCCCGCGACTTCGTCCGCGTTGAAAAAGAAAAAAGTAGCCTATCCTGTTTCCCGTACGTCTAAATGTTTACCTACCAAGTTTCATGAAAATCAGTTAATTCGTTTAAGAGTTATGGAGGAACATACATACTTACATACATACAGAAAAAAATTCTAAAAATCGTCAATTTAGTTTTAGTATGATGTATAGAGCCTATAAACACGATATCTCTGAAAACAAAGTAACTTACTCCATGACCAACCCTTACAGATTTATTATTAGTATTGATATTGATGATGATGATAAAAGATGACAAAGCCCATTTTTCTTGTGCCCATTAAGCTGGTGGTAAAGTACCTTTACCACCAGCTTATCTATCGTCATTTGATAAAAATTAAAAAGGATGAAATAAAAACTGGATGATAAAAT
Source organism: Synanthedon formicaeformis (assembly GCA_945859745.1). Classification (NCBI taxonomy): domain Eukaryota; kingdom Metazoa; phylum Arthropoda; class Insecta; order Lepidoptera; family Sesiidae; genus Synanthedon; species Synanthedon formicaeformis. Next base: position 2,281,910 of record OX243975.1, read on the forward strand.
GTTGTTTTTACCCACAGTGGGTCAGACGAGCACTTTTATTAAGCAGGTCAAAACTTGTGGGTCAAAAGGGTCAGACACCAAATTTAACTACACATCTATTTGTATATTTTAGTATGATTTTAGTGTAATTTCTGTAAAATAAATTAAGAAACATGAAATCAGACCACGAAGAAGAAATTGTCAATAAATAAAATAGACATTTACATAAATAAAACGTCAAAATATTATGAGTTGTCTATATTACTTACATACAAATATATGAGCAATCCTCACAAGTGGAAGGATTAGTGAGAAATGAATCAAAGTGAAGCCCCAGTTGGCATCAGCTGGGAACCTTATTTGCAATGTAGGCACGCAACTGTGCGGTTATCTTTTGGCTCGTAGCAATGTATGTAATGTAACGTTGTTTAAGATAAAAACCTACCCACAAAATCGTATCACATATCGGTCCGTCTTTTCTAGCCGTTTTATTAACCTTCCAAAAAGATTTAAGAGATTTAATCGTCAAAATTAAACCAATAACTAGAATAAGCGCCTATTTCACAAACGTTAATTAGACCAAACTGTCATTTTAAGTAACCGGGAATAATTTAGCTGATATTCCTTTGTTTGTACGGTAAACGTCCCAAACATTAAATAGAAAATAATAAAAAAAATCGGCTATCGAATGTTGCAGTAATACGAGTGCATAATTCAATATAACAGTAAATGATTTCTAAAAGTAAGTAATCAACACTTTACATGTAGTTTGTGAAAGAGGCCCTAAGACAAATTAAACCAATAATTAGAATAAGACAAAATTTAAGCCAATTATAGAAAATGTTTTACTTGATCGGTGTATTGTATTCCTAGGTGGAGGTAGCTCTTACCATCAAGTCGACCGTCGACTATCCTGCTGCCCATAAAATGATTTTCTTGTAAAATATAAAACACGTATATAAATCAGAATCAAAATTTGATTGTAATAACCTCGGTCCGCCATTGGCACTAGCGCTGCCTTCGCCTCTCCGAACACAAATCAAATCAATCCAGCTCTGAGGAAAACACTTTTCAATATTTTCCGCCGGAAAATATTCCGCAAGTTGCAGGTAGGGTGACGTGGTTCTTATTAAATTTATATGGCAATAATAAAATGAAACACCGTTGTATATAAATAACCGTAGTATATGAACACCTTAGAAATAGTAAGCTCGTCATAGATGACTATGACTAGATGACTAGATGGTCCATCATTACCAATCAATAATCTAAGCTCTTCATCAATACATCTATTAACCATATGTAATATCTATTATCAAACAAAGTCCTTCGCCGCGTCTCTCTGTCTGTCTGTTCGCAATAAATCAAAAACTACTGCACCGAATTTCATGCTGTTTTCACCAATGGAGAGTGGTTCTCGAGAAAGGTTTAAGTATATAATTTACAAAGTTACGCGGGCGAAGTCGCGGGCAGCAGCTAATCAATCATCAATCAATACTAATAATAAATCTGTAAGGGTTGGTCATGGAGTAAGTTACTTTGTTTTCAGAGATATCGTGTTTATAGGCTCTATACATGATACTGAAACTAAATTGACCATTTTTACAATTTTTCTGTATGTGTGTAAGTATGTATGTTCCTCCATAACTCTTAAACGAATCAACTGATTTTCATGAAACTTGGTAGATAAACATTTAGATGTACGGGACACAGGATAGGCTACTTTTGTCTTTTTCAACGCGGACGAAGTCGCGGGCGCCGGCTAGTATTAATATATAAAAATTACCTGTCACATGTTCCTAACTATATGTAGTTTGGTTCAATTTAAAAGATAGGATAGTTTTTATTTTGATCTCGGGCGAAGCCAGGATTATATAATATAATATAATATAATATAATATAATATAATATAATATAATATAATATAATATAATATAATATAATATAATATAATATAATATAATATAATATAATATAATATAATATAATATAATATAATATAATATAATATAATATAATATAATATAATATAATATAATATAATATAATATAATATAATATAATATAATATAATATAATATAATATAATATAATATAATATAATATAATATAATATAATATAATATAATATAATATAATATAATACAATACAATATAATATAATATAATATAATATAATATATAATATAATTTTACTCATGATTAGGATTAGGATCCTGACAGTCTAAATTAATTAAGGATTGAAATTAACTTGAAGGTTACCTACCATGTATTAATGTTCCCCTTAATAATAAACTACGCCGTCAATCTTTGCCTCTCGGACAGAAACTTCTACGTGAGGGTTACCAGTCGAATTTTTGATTTTCTCGAAATTTCATTCAATCCCAGTGGAATCAAAATTTTCTAAGACACTTGAAAATGGGCCTTAAAACTTGAAAATATAATTTGTGAGATGCTCAGCTCACTAATTATTCATGTAAATACGAAAAGTTTTTGACAAATTTTCAGTACGAAGCCAAATTCGCAGCCACTTAAGCCGTTAGACAAAAAACAGCTTACGCAACTGGTATTAAGAAATGAATTTACTATAATTATTTTTAAATTATGCGTATTAATATTTTTCATGTTATAAAGGGTGGCGGACAGGCTGACGGTCCACTTGATGGTAGGTGGTTACCATCGCTTAAGGAAACAAGCAACACCAGGAGGCCTCAATTAAATGGTCGGCACTTCCTTAATAATTCTATGGTCTCGCAGCACATATGGCTTTGTTTGTGTTATAGGCGACGGTAGCCACTTACCATCAATTGGACGGGCAGCAAGCAAAGGACAGTGCATAGAAAAGACAGTGGATTATACAAATATATTCCCTCTAAGTAAATTAAAAGATACTTTAGAATTTCACTTTAGAACTAGGGCTGACTTATTGAAATGACCTGCGGGTAATCATCAATTTTAATAATAATTCCTCATGTGCCCCATTTGCCGGGCAGCGTGAATTTATGAAGTACTTAGCACTCATAGAGCGAGCGCTTTGTGTGGCTAGAGCCATTTTAGTGCTCAGCTAACACTGATATATTGTAAGGAGTGCGAGTGTAAAATTTTATATTTCTTTTATGAATCGCAAACAACTGCCAACACTCCAATAACTCAAAATAACAACCCGTTAAAGAATTTATTACTGTGACCGCTGTTAGGCTCTCTATACGAAGACACAATTATTGTAGATCTAAGCATCTCAAGTACAGATTTACTCGTTTTTCTTCATAGTAATATTATAATAATTTATTATTACGGACGAAAGATTCTTATTCTTCAGCTAGTGGTTTAAGGAAAAATACAGGAAAAGTTCATTCTGGTTGAAGAATTTGGCCTCCATTTGGCTCCCACGTCTAGGATCCCATGGGATATTAGGATTTTTTTAGCTTTTGGCTCCTATGCTCATATATATTATGATCCAGTTTTATAATTGTTAAGAGAGTGGTATGAGCGTGCAACAGCTTCCATTATTAAGAGAGAAATGATAATCGCTAAGAGCAGGTACACACTAGGCGCTTTAAACGCGCGTTTCTTGTAGTGGACACACGACGCATACAAAAATGGAAATTGACCATTTTGATATCGATTTCTTTATTGACGAAATCCAAAAGCGACCATTTATTTGGCATGTGGAAAGTCCAAATTATAAAAATAAAATATTAAAAAACGTAATTGGTTGGAGATGGTTGGATTTTTCTGTGAATCTGGAAAAAAACTATTACTGTGTGTTGTCTTTCCTGTAGACCACGGTAGATAATAGTAGTAATAATACTCCACATAGTTGGAACACTTATTTATTTGTTCTTGCTTATATATACATATCTATTTGTTACAAAAATACCGACTAGGTAAATCAATCGTCTTCACGCTATCACGACCTAGCGCAGAATGGCGGTCGCTCCCGCTCGTTGGTATTAGCATTACTCATTCTTTTTCGAACAAGTATTCTTTTTCAATTCTTTGCTCATTCAATTTTCTAACAGACGGCCATTCTGTTCTAGGAATGTCCTCATTCCGGAGCCAAGCTCGGTCATCCGGATTGAGTGAGTAGGTCCTCATACTTAGTTCGGAGTAAGAAGAAAAATACATGAGTTCGAGATACAATATTGAGTAAGAGTTGAGTAAAATGTTAACAATGAATAATAATAGCTATGTACATAATTTTCAAATATACGTCAGTTAGAAATACATCACATAATAAGAAGGAATAATAATAGCTATGTAGGTACATAATTTTCAGATATATATCTGTTGGAAATACTGTGTAACATAATAAAAATGAATAGTACAGATATGTATATAATTTTCAGATCTACATAAGTTTGAAATACATCACTATGTAACAATAACAATGTATAATAACTGATATGTACATAATTTTCAGATCTACATCAGTTTGAAATACATTACTATGTAACATGATAACAATGAATAAATAATAACAGATATGTACATAATTCTTAGATCTACATCCGTTTCAACTACATTACTATGTAACATGATAACAATGAATATGTACATAATTTTTAGATCTACATCAGTTTGAAATACATAGTGAATAATGCTGAATATATTTTTGTATAAATAAATTATTATTATTGGGTTTGCAATGCACATAAACTTTATATTCTATATATTTATTAATAGCAATATGATTCAAGCTAAGTTGTAATTTCCAGATGTTACACAAAATACCAAACAAAACATTCTGATATTCTGAATGCAGAGCTTATCTTAATTAGTCATTAAATATAAAATAATCTGTAAGTACTACTACAGTACCTTGCAAGCGACTTGCTTAACAATCACATTGGGTCGCTTGTTAAGACATATTGTAATTGTAAATTTATATATATATTAATAAAAATTTAGGGAAATATCAATACCACCAAGTACTAAAATGTTTAAGTAATAAAATAAATTTAGAGGTAGACTATGATGACTATTGTGACAAATATTTGAATGTAAAAAAAATCTGAAGATACTTATTAAAACTACTTACAATGAATATTGTCTAAAATCATACGCTAAGACTCAACAATTACAAAAGCCACCCTCAAATTAATTAATTAATTAGAGATCTATTTATTGGAAAATTCTGGTTTTTATTTCAGACTAGTGTCTGTAGTTATTAGTCATATTATATCAAACTATATTTAATTAATTACATACAACGAGGTAATGCGACTGCATGCTGACTAGCATGCCTAGGACCCTGCCAAAGGGACCGATACTCTTTTTCTACATCAATATAATGTGTAAATAAATATAACTATTAGGATCAAGTTACTTTAAATAAGCTTTAGCAGTTTAAAATCTACAGAGTACTACAATATGTACTTAAATCGTACTTAGGTACTTTACAAAATCATTAATCACATTATATCAAATTCAATCAAATTATTTACCTTAATTACATAAATGCCTCTCAGCATAATTATTTATGATTTTAGGTGCTAAACGTCTTTATTCTATAGAAGAAAAGCCTTTCCGGTTAGGCACATTATAACTACTTAAAGATTGGATTGTTATGCATTTTTCTAGATTTAACTCGCTTACATTCCACTATTTGACACATTCGACACTCCACTATTACAAACAATAAAACTAACATTTGGCATTAAATCACTGTAGTTCAAGGGGACGTCGTGGAACTAATATGTAGAGCTACCGTTTGTCACTCACAGGGTAACGCTCAACTCTCTTCTCAATTCGAGTATGGCTACCGTTTGCCTCCTGAGAGACCCGGCCTGCCCATTACCCAACTATAGCCGCTTAGCCACCATCTTTACTGCTCGCCATCGTTGCCCATCCGAGCCTCTTCATAATTCTATTATGGCCACCGCTTGCCGCCCGAGGGACACGGCCTGCCCATGCTACCGTTTGCCACTCGATGGACACGGCCTGCTCATGCTACCGTTTGCCACCAGAGGGACACGGCCTGCCAGGATAAAATTGCATCGTCTTCATTACCAATAGTCGTAGCAGCTGATGCCCGTCCCGATCAACACCAGACTGCTCTCACTTCGCATCTAAGCTCTGTATCTGTAAATATAGGTATAGGAAAATAGATTTTGGAATTTAGGATTGATAGTTCAACTTCGCCTTTGACCTTTGACCCAAATGTTCCAGACTCATTGCTAGTACTGGTCTCGTTATCACTTCTCAATGGTGATGACTGACATGTCACCCACGCCTTGCATTTATCTGCTGAAATATATTTTTGTATTGCCTATCTACAGGAACGCCCTTCAATATTCTGTCTTTGTCTAAAATTATAGTTATTTTTAGGGACCCCAAAGTTTAGCTGCCAGCTTCTTGCTTTTCTCTTTTTAGAATAGAATATCATTAGAGAACATTTACTTTGCATGCACATGACATACACGAATACATTTAGGATAACAAAACAAAAATAAAATACACATAAATCTCTCCCATTTAAGTGAGAATACACAACTAAAATCCCATTGAGTATGTGCCATTGCTCAGCATAGGCTGATGCAAACCATAGCGCCGATCCCACGCCAGTCCCACTTGACAGATTCTCGCCGTCAGAACACGCGTCGCCACTGCAGTACTGTGACTCGTTGGAATTTAAAGTCATAGCTCTGTTTAGCCTGCAACTAATCATATTTTAAAAATAACAGTACACTACCCTCGATCAGGTTGTCTTTGGTTATTGCTCATATCACAAAGTTAATCACTTGGCTCAAGACCTCATTCTCCTTTTGTCTCAATTAGTAACACAGTATATTCAATTTTGGAAGCAGATTTAGACATGAGAACAGAAAAGAAATATAATTCTGACACTTAAGGTGATACAACTCAGCCTTCCTCCATACAACCGTAGAATGATTACTCCGCTGTTTTATGTTTAATTTACAAAAGTAAGCATGATACCGATTTATCTTGTCGTTAACTAGGTTCGTTTTCATACAAATATAAAAAAACATTAATTTAAAAGATATGATCCTTGAAAAATCCATATTTTATCACAAGTCTTGATGCAACTTTGTGGGTAAATAGGTCACTCTAGTGTACAAAAACTCCAAAGTACTTTGAATATAAACATCGATCAATAACTAGATAATAGTTCAAATAACTATACGCGAAATAGATATATGCAGTAGCCCTGTCAAAAAGAGCATATGCCCTAGGGTCTGCTTACAATTCAATTTTGGTACGAATCATTGCGTATCTCATTCGTGCTGTGTGAGACGGAACGAATTCTAGCCACACGCACCGATGTTTTCGAGCCGCCGACCAGTTTGCACTTAAAAGTCATGTATTGGAAGCTACCACAGCGTGCTGTTGTTTGGCAACAATTTACCGAGGACATTCAAGAGAACATTCAGTGTATCTGTCGGATGTCTGCTACAAAGAGAGGATCACGCCAATTCAATTTTTGAAACAAAATACTCAGGTCTGTTAGTATCAGCCACTTCGAAGATTAGCGTTGCATAGTAAAGTTATTGCCTGACATTCATATGCCAAATGATATATTTATTTAAGAAAGGTGTTATGTGCGATCTAAGAGGCACCTTCTCGCAGAAACGCAAATAGGAATTTTGCACTCGTTGAATTAATTTGTATAATTTCTTAAATAAAAAGTTACCATATTCAACCAAACAATAATTCAACTTGGATAAAATAATCGTTTCACAAAGTTTAAGTTTAAACACAAACCAACACAGATAAGACTATAATCTATAATTTTATACAAGACTTTCAAAAGGCAAAAGCAGTTTTGAACTAGTTCAAGCACTTGTTTCTCAAAAAGGTAAATTACCGTCCATCATAACTCCGGGGTTGCGCGCTAATCTATTTTTTTTTTTGCCTAGGAAATTCAGAGACCGCCTGTATTTTGTTTGCTCCAGGCCTCAAAGCCGGATATGGAGATCTGATATCCAAGATAGTCTATTTAAAATTTTTTTAAAAAAAGGAAGCACTTCCTCAGTATTTCCTCTAGCTATTAGTGATATCCGTATCCGTATCCATTTCTTTTTTGACGGATCTTTTACGGATCTTTTATCTTATTAATTTTCAATTCATAGGTGAAATTCTAATTAATTATTAGGTGATTAGGTGGCAATAAAAACTATTAAATTCCATTGAGATGTTATTATTATTTTAAATTCTTAAAATGAAATATTTGGCACCTTTATATTGCAAACATTTATCGTAGTGAGTTACCATACCAATAGTACATATATAACTCAAGGGCACTAAATAAACTATCTTTATAATCACAAATCTTTGTGACAAGCTTATTAAAATAATGAAATCTATATACATAAAAGAAAGTCGTGTTAGTTACACCACAGGTATAACTCGAAAACGGCTAGACCGATTTTTCTAATCTTTATTTAAATAGCAGAATAACCATTAAAATATCGAAAAGTCGACAGAAACTGCCAAATTGATTGGTCTCATGTTGTTGTGATGTGCGGGTGTTATTAATAAATATTATCCAACAATGATTTTATAATGAGAAAACCACAACTTAAATCTTCGAAACATGTCCTGCCTGTCACGCAAAACTTCAAGTGGCGGGCGTCAACCATCGCTTCAAGATCACGCGCACCTTCACCGATTGAGTAAGAAAGTTAAAATCCGTATCCGGATCCGTATCCGCAGATATACATTTTTAACGATACGACGCATCACTATTAGCTTCTTAATGCCATCGTTATTTTTCTTTGGCACGAGTAAGTACAATAGGGCTGGCGTACGTGGAATAAGAGTTTCTATTATTATCCAGTAACTCGTCTACCATTTTCCTGACTACATTTCGTTCGCTGTAGGGAAGACGATACGGTTCGAAGAAACTGTTGACGGTATATTCTGTTGTTGTCCTTATTTAACTTAAATTATTCATCAAATTCATCAAATTCATCAAATAACTAACTAATCAATTAATTGTTTAACTTTAGGGCCAATATTTAGCCAATATATATAGCTAGTATGAGCCAGGGTGATTCGTTCCTGTTTTTTTTTTTTACCTTACAAACAAAATTAACGGCAACCCGGAAAGATTTACAATAATAATTTGTATACACTGTAGCTAATGTACCGGTATAACTAATGTACCGGTGATATTATCCGAAGTGTACGTTTTATATAATTTGAGCCTTCTAAAGCGACATCTTCAAACTTACTTACGCTCAAGTCCCGACTCGTCGCAGTATAAAACTAACTCCGAATGAGTCTTACAAACGGTAACCGATGTTAATTCCGTGAAGGATTGACCCACTTCGTGAGTCTCATCCGTCGTGAGAAGCTCGTCCCTCACCGCCGAAGCTTCAATGTCAGCCTGAACAGCCTCAACACCCAAAGTTACCAAAACCCGACCCGACTAGACGTCGACTGAAGAAGTAGGACTTTTGAGGGTAGGGAGGTCTTACTTATCAACCGCTTATCAAGACTTAGATTTGTATTTTTTTTTTTAACTACCTTCTCTTTGATCAGAGTACACCGACTACCAAAATCAATGTATGTGGACTTCTCTAACTCCCTTAAGCTTAATAGTTTTCATGGAAATATGTCGCAGATACAGTAGCTGTGACGGACGCTTAAAACTAGACCCTTGTCGACTATTATTTATCAAAAATGCTGTTAATATTGCACATGTACCTTAATATTAATAATAGTACCTTTAATATTGACAGTCTTTCTTTGTCGTGGTAGAATTTTTTACTTATACCTACAGCTAGTGAATACTAAATATAAAATAATTTGACATTTGAAAAAATATGTATCTTTTCCATAGTACTTTTAAATAGTTCTGTCATGATCATCACATTAGAAATTACGAGTGTAGGAGTATAATAGCTAGTATACGTGTACTGTATCAAGCGGGGACAGATGATTCCACTCTCTCTCTCCATGTGCCTCTTCAGTCCTGAAGGTTAGCCGTCAACTTTTTGAACCGGTTCCTGTCAAGAGCCAATTGGAAGAGCTGCTCTACCGAGGCAATCCCAGTCCACTCTCGGGTATTTCTGAGCCACGACTTTCTCCTTCGCCCAGCGCGTCTCTTCCCTTCCACCTTACCCATCATAATCAATTGTAGCAGACATCTATCGTGCCTAAGCACGTGGCCAAGATATTCAATCTTGCGTTTTTTTGATGGTTTTCATCATCTTTCGGGGCATTTTGACGCGTTGGAGAACGGTTTCATTTGTGACCTTATGTATCCAGCTAATACGAAGCATACGGCGGTAGCACCACATTTCAAATGCCCGCAGGCGTCTTGTGGTGTCCTCCTTGAGAGTCCATGTTTCGCAGCCATACATTATTATAGGCCAGATGTAACAGAGCAGCAACCTTACACGAACCTTTATGTTTAATTGGCGGCAATACAAAATTTTCCTCATTTTATTGAAAGACGCTCGGGCTAGTTCAATCCGAGATTTAATTTCTTGGTCGGACTCCCATGCTTCATTTACCCAAGTCCCGAGATATTTCCACAAAATAGCACAATTGTTTTTTTTTTTTTTTTTTTTTTATTTTTTTTTTTTTTTTTTACCCTATCACTTTAATTATCAGTGGAAGTCAAGTGTAAGTAATAACTAGGTAATACGTACCCAACTGAATTCAGACTATAACGTATCTCGTACCAATCAATTTATAATATTAATAAAAACAATACAATGTTATTAAAAATTAAATAAAAGTATATTATTACATCATCATACTAAAATAATAATACGATATTCTTAAGAAGTATACTCACTTAGGTACAATAGTATTTAAAAAAAAAGAAAGTTTCATGCTTTCAGAGGCGAATTGTGGAATGTACAAAAACTACTGTCCGTTCTGTAATGTATAATCTGAAAGCGATACGTCTTACCGTATTTGTAAGACATTTTGAATGTAAAAACAAACTCTTATTGCAATTCTTGAAATACGATATTAACTTCATTGGAGTCTCAGTCGTACATACGTACGACATTTATTGTTATTATGCACGTAGGTAGATAGAATCTCGTTAACAAAAAAAATTACAAGTACTTACCTCAAGGGCCGCTGAGTACTTACCGCACTTCTGATTTGTTGTCTTTCCTGTAGACCACGGTAGATAATAGTAGTAATAATACTCCACATAGTTGGAACACTTATTTATTTGTTCTTGCTTATATATACATATCTATTTGTTACAAAAATACCGACTAGGTAAATCAATCGTCTTCACGCTATCACGACCTAGCGCAGAATGGCGGTCGCTCCCGCTCGTTGGTATTAGCATTACTCATTCTTTTTCGAACAAGTATTCTTTTTCAATTCTTTGCTCATTCAATTTTCTAACATGTGGTTATATGAGATATCTTAGTATTGGATGCACCCAATAATTCTCTTTGTCTCTGTCGTCGTCTTTTACAGCGACAGTAGAGAAGCCCACACACAAGAAATCACATCGACGTCAATTTCAGAACTAAGCCAGAAGTATACTCACCCTGCTAACGTTCGTCGAGCGCCGTGTATGTACGCCACCAACGCGCGCCTAACGCAACACCAAGCGCTTAATGTGTACTAGAACATTACTGTTTATCCTTTTGAGCAAACTAAATATACCAGTTTGGTATTGTGTTTTGTTAACATATACAAAAAGCGAATGTATCTATTTACGCGAATGCGAAACCCGAATCCGGACCCGGACCCTCAAGGCCTGAGATTGTCCCGACAAACGGCGTGCCGAATAATAATCGAGACATTGACAAAAGTGGTCATGGGAAGGACAACTTATCTGAGGACCGCTCTAATATCCACTTTATCGACACAACTTATCGGTCCATTCGACGAAGTTGTTGTGATTTATAATCTATATTATCTATATGTAACCAATAAATAAAATTTACACCAAATATACATAATATATGAAAGTACTAGCTGGTGGCCCGCGACTTCGACCGCGTTAAGTAGGGTAGGGTGTGTAGCGCCTGACTAAATGTGTAAAGCAATACGAGTATAACGCCTGACATGTTTGCTGTTATAAAATTTTCAGGAATTGTATTTATTTTTAGTAGATAGCTGGTGCCCGCGACTTCGCTCGCGTTGAAAATATATACTAAAACCTTCCTCTTGAATCACTCTATCTAATAAAAAAAACCGCATCATAATGGTACTTACGAGTATAAAAAAAAAAAACAATTTTTATAATTTTTGTCGGTAATATATTTTCCCAACAGTGAAAGAATTTTTCAAATCGGTCCAGTAGTTTCGTAACCTATTCAATTCAAATAAAAAAACATTTCTTTCCTCTTCATAATATTAGTAATTATAGATTAGTATAGATGTACTTTTTCGCCTTGGCTCTTTCATATAATGTAAAAGAGTAAGGTAAAGCGTCTATAAGTCTAGAGAGCTGCAATGCATTAAGTGAAGTGACGTCGGCTTTGTTTCCGGTTGCTCTTTCAGTTTCCGGCTGACCTGCTTGCTTAGACGGTCACACTGTGCACCGTACATGACATAAAGAGTGACCATTGGTCGTCATTTCTCCATAGATTAGTAATTATTTGGTTTACCCGTAGGTATGAAAAGCATTATGTTAAACGTGTCGCCTATACTTATAAAATTGTTTGTCCTATCGGACTCTATCAACGCATAGCCAAAAAAGTCTCAAAATCTGAAATATGGAAAATAGGTTTCAAAACAAAGTCCTCCGCCGCGTCTGTCTGCCTGTTTTCACCAATGGATAGAGTGGTTCTCGAGGAAAGTTTTAGTATATAATTTACAAAGGTGCGCGGGCTAAGTCGCGGGCAGCAGCTAGTTTTTTGATGAAAAATTTTAAACCCATACTAGCGAATCATAAGTTTTACCAGTAAAGATTTACCGGCATTTTATAGTAACATTTACAAATTAATTTTATTAATTTTAATAATAAATTAATTTAATAATAAATAACTTTAACCATAACTTAATTTTAATAATAATTAATTCTAATAACATTAATTTTATTTATACTTTACAGTAGACGCGGTGCCACAATTTTAATAGTTATAATTTATAGTTAGAAGACCCATCCAGCTTAATAACGGTATAGTATGGACAATACTGTGCTACATCTAGACTTCAAAGCTACATCTATACAAATTGCATAACAAAAAAGTAGTGTTAGTACTACAGCTATGGGCGCAGTGCAAAGTATACTCTTTTGTTCCCTTGTAACTGAAGACGAATTATGCGTTTTCCAGCTTGGTCTAGAATCAGTGTTGCACAATTCACACCGTGTTTAGTAGTCGTCTCGCACGATTTTGTGCGAAGAGCCAACTTTAAATTGAAATATATTTTTAGGGTTTAGTAGTTGTCTCGTACGATTTTGTGCGAAGAGCCAACTTTAAATTGAAATATATTTTTAGGGTTTAGTAGTTGTTTCGTACGATTTTGTGCGAAGAGCCAACTTTAAATTGAAATATATTTTTAGGGTTTAGTAGTCGTCTCGCACGAATTTGTGCGAAGAGCCAACTTTAAATTGAAATATATTTTTAGGGTTAAGTAGTTGTCTCGTACGATTTTGTCCGAAGAGCCAACTTTAAATTGAAATATATTTTTAGAGTTTAGTAGTCGTCTCGTACGATTTTGTGCGAAGAGCCAACTTTAAATGGAAATATATTTTTAGGGTTCAGTATTTGTCTCGCACGAATTTGTGCTAATAGCCAACTTTAAATTGAAATATATTTTTAGGGTTCAGTAGTCGGCTCGCACGAATTTGTGCTAATAGCCAACTTTAAATTGAAATATATTTTTAGGGTTCAGTAGTCGTCTCGCACGAATTTGTGCGAAGAGCCAACTTAAAATTGAAATATATTTTTAGGGTTTAGTAGTCGTCTTCGTTTAAAAGTAAATAAATATTCTCTGATAAAAAAAACGACCTATAGAAAGATACAGATGACCAAACCATTGCAGTCCCTGTTAATTTAATTGACCAAAAAATACAGATTTTAATAAAGAATAAATACTTTTACGTCAACAAAGACAAGACATGGATATTAACTGTAAGATTTTTCCTCCTTACTTTTAAAAGTAATTTTACAAATGAAATCGAGGAAAATTTTCCATAAAAACCCCATAACTGGGCCATTGAGAACATCCCATTGACAAATGGGCGGTAAACCTACCGGTCGGCATTCTTCCCTTTAACAATGTAACGGACGGACGGGCGTTTCCTAATTATTGTTATATTGACGTTTCTTGTACGCTTACGGTGTAAAATGAAAAGGAAATAACTAAAAAATCTAATCCTACTAATATTAATACGAAAGTTGGTGGGGATTCTTGATACTTTTTCACGCAAAAACGGTGAAGCTTCGATGAAGCCGTTTTAGAATTTAGAACACATATAGCTTAATACCTGGATGTTACATCCTTACTAATATTATAAATGTGAATGTTAGTTTGTTTGTTACGCTTTCACGTAAAAACTACTAAACCCATCACCATGAAATTTTGCATACACGTTGTCTGGGACACCAGAGAGGACATAGGGTACCTTTCATCGTACAACGCGGACGAAGTCGCGGGCACCAGCTAGTATAAGATAACCTTTCCGAGAAAATGTTAGGTATTTACAAAAAACTAACTCAGTTTAGTCTATGTTGTAGTGTCCGACCGAAAGTCAATTTCTGACCGAAGCCACAATCTTCCACTGAAGCCGAAGGCTTAAAAGCTTAAAATTTTGTTCAAGATTGGCTACAAGCTACAATTAATAATTTGAATGATATTAAAGGTTTATATTGACTATATTATAGGTTTATATATTTATTCAGGAGTCTTCGGCGAAACCTTCCGCTTCGGCTCAAAAGCCTGGTTTTTTTTAGTCGAAGGTGGCCGAAGCCGAAGCCTAAGCTTCGGTCGGATACTACTATGTTTAGACATTTGATTAAACCCGTTTTAGACATTGGATTCCAATGTTTAGACATTGGATTAAGCACCGTTAAGTGTTAAGTAAAATGGTTTTAACTTAAGTATCATTTGTTAGTCACATAGCTAATTTTATATTTTAAGGGCTTTTCTTTTTTTATGTAACCTTCAGATAAGCTGGCGGTATAGAAAATATATTAGTTGTTATTTAAATATTTTATTACTTGTTGTAACGAAATATTTTAGATAACGATTGAAAAAGTTGAAATTTTCACTTTCATATTTCTCCTTCTGGACCGTATACATAACTCCTTTGTGCGATTTTCTTCGATTTCGCTTTGATTGTACTATTTCTGTTTGTAGGTCGTTTTATTGGCAAAGATACGAACCTTGGGTCGTTGTTATCAGAAGAAGATAATAAAATATATTTAATGTTGTATTACGATAGTTACTTCTTTAAACAAGGGGAAAAATCTATATCTTATTTGTTACACATATCCAATTATATTAATGATTATTTATCTACAAAATTTTTGTATGTTTGCAATAAGTAAACTCTAAAACTACTGAACCAATTTTAAAAATTCTTTCACCTATAGAAAGCTATTTTATCATTGAGTAACATAGGCATAACAGTAACATTATAACATATTTTATAAAGGTACGCGGGCGAAGTCGCCTGCAACAGCTAATATATCATAAACTCACAATTTTTTGTTCAAATCAGTCAATCAAAACATGGGTAGAATCGAAAGATGATGGTGGACATTTGATTCATAGTAAAGGTTGATAATGTCATCTATTGAGGTGTTCACGTAAGAATATTATGGAATTTCTTTTAGACTTGAAAGAAAGTGAAAACATCAAACTCAATTTCAGACCGAAATTGAGGCTGACTTAATTATATAATACTCGCTGCTGAATGCGACTTCGCCCGCGTAACTGTAATTTTTATACCAAAACCTTCCTCAAGAAACACTATCCATTGGTGAAAACAGTATGAAAATGGATGCAGTAGTTTTTGAGTTTATCACGAACAGACAGACACACGGAGGATTTTGTTTTATAATAATGTAGTGATGAGGCATACGAAGTCGCGGGCAACGGCCAGTTTATAATAACGACAGTAGCCTTCGCCTATTTTCTAGAAAATTAGCAGATTACTTCTCTGAAGAACACCCTAAGGCGCCGTGTACACTGCCCGAGCAAGATATAAAACTGACGAAGCGAATAATGTCACATTACAATGCATTGGGTGTCACGGACGGATTACACGATTGTGTGTAATGGGCCGAACAATAGACAGGAATAGTGTGGACCTGCTCGTGTAACCACATATTAGATTGAGTTTGTACTAACTTAACACTATTAGTAGTGTATTTCCTCTGATTGCAAAACCTATGTGAACTACTTATTATGAAACTAGCGTTTGCCACGGCTTCGTCTGCATGTCTAAATAAATTTATAGCCTATGCGTTTTTCTTATGTATTACTGTCAAGGATAGCCCCCACCTTTTGGTAGGATCTTGCTACGAGTAAGAAACATATGTGTATGTCATTGTCGTCTTACGTTCTCAAGATTTAACAAGCTAAATACTTACCAATGAAAAACCAATGAAATAGATAGACAGATAGTCTTACTTTGAATTCATAACATCAGCCATATAATTTACTAGCTGGCGCCCGCGACTTCGTCCGCGTTGAAAAAGAAAAAGTAGCCTATCCTGCGTCCTGTACGTATAAATGTTTATCTACCAAGTTTCATGAAAATCAGTTGATTCGTTTAAGAGTTATGGAGGAACATACACACATACATACATACATACATACATACATACATACATACATACATACATACATACATACATACATACATACATACATACATACATACATACATACATACATACATACATACATACATACATACATACATACATACATACATACATACATACATACATACATACATACATACATACATACATACATACATACATACATACATACATACATACATACATACATACATACATACATACATACATACATACATACATACATACATACATACATACATACATACATACATACATACATACATACATACATACATACATACATACATACATACATACATACATACATACATACATACATACATACATACATACATACATACATACATACATACATACATACATACATACATACATACATACATACATACATACATACATACATACATACATACATACATACATACATACATACATACATACATACATACATACATACATACATACATACATACATACATACATACATACATACATACATACATACATACATACATACATACATACATACATACATACATACATACATACATACATACATACATACATACATACATACATACATACATAAAGAAAAAAATTCTAAAAATGGTCAATTTAGTTTCAGTATCATGTATAGAGCCTGAAAACAAAGTAACTTACTCCATGACCGACCCTTACAGATTTATTATTAGTATTGATTAGTATTGATTTTCAAACTTACATTTGTGTACGTTTGTATTTTTATAATAGGGCGCGCTTTTAAAAAAGGCCGTTTGACGACAGTACCTAAGCACTGACCACTGTGAAATTATATAAGCAGGATGGCTGTTGTGTTTCTGATTCTATCCAGTCTGTCCGTCACATATTTTCGTAAAAAGCAATGTCAGGAAGCGCCATCCTAATATTATCATATTTTTTCCATATTTTTTCTTTATTAAATATAGAAAACGATCCATACAAAAGTAACGTTTCCCGTACAAACTGACCAATCTGGAACCGTAGCTGTAATTGGACGACTAATATATGCGATCCTAACGTCCGTATGTGCGTTGCGATACTGTTCAATGTTTACCAAGAAAAGTTACCAATACAAGTTTAAGCTTTCTACAAATTCGAAATTTGTTTATTTTTTCTTCCTGGTTTGTTATAAGAAAACCTAGCAACCCTAATAATATCCCTTGCAATTTAACAAGTATGCAAATACATTGTACCAAATGACTGCCTATACTCTATAGTTATTATTAATGGTTATATCAGATTAACAACAAGTATATCTCAATTTTCTGATATGTATCAGTTCGGTTTCAACTACCTCTTGTGGTAAATGAAACGTAACACCGAATTGACTACAGACAACTGAACCATCAGAATTATTGTAAGGGTAACCATAGTTTTGAAAATCTTTGGACATTTCTTATTCCATGCTGTTAGAGGTTTGAATTTTAAACAATGGTGTAAAGTTTAAGACACTTAATTTAGAAGGTTATTTGAAAAAACAAACTAAGTTCTTTGTAACTTTTATCTAGAAAAGGTACTGTTCTCGTGGGATCATCTATTTTATTTTACAATGCAGGCGAAGTTTGCGGGCACTAGCTAGTAAATAATAAATTATTCTTCACACAGTACAAATTGAAATCGCTTTCGGCGTCTGTCTTTCTAAACCATGCAATGGATATTAAAGCTGGTTTTTACGCATCTTCTCAAAATAAAAAAATCGAAATGTGTGCCTGGGACACATAGTAGAAGTGAAACTTTAACGGACAAGTGGAACTGCCGCCTCTCTCGCGGCCATAACGCTTTTTCGTGACACAAAAAATCCTAATCCTATATAGAAGTTTCACTTCAATAGAAAATATATATTTCCAGTACTGATTGAAATAGACATAAACATAATAATGAAATAAAACATGATTGATTTTATTGGAATTAATAAACTCCAATATAACTCTGGAATCATGGTATCATTACTCGCCGCTGGGTACTTGAGGCATATTGGCAAGAACCTCTCTCCGATAATTGAGTGGTGCTTGCTTCCTTCGATGCTATTACGAGATCTGGCAGGGATACTATATAATCTTGTAAATTACTTTTGTAAGTATTTTCCTCTCTTGATATTACATAGGTAGCCAGATGAAAGAAACAAATATTTTTTCGATTTATATTTGAAATGTAATTTTTATGAGTTTATTCGTCTTTATAATCTTTATATATAAAGACTCGATGAACTCCTAAACCGCTGAACCGTTAAAAACTTCGTAACATGTGCAATTTGGTCCAACTTAAACGATAGGATAGTTTATATTTCAAGTTTTTTATTTGGCAAATTATATACTAATACCTTCCTCGAGAACCACTCTAACTATTGGTGAAAACTATTGGCCAAGAGCAAACCCATATGTAATAAAAAAAAAGTGAGGAAAAAAAATATTAAAAGATTGCTGACCAGTACATATTTCGTGAGTTTTAACTATTTATTATTAATTGCAATAAAAAATAAATTTTATTTATTGCAGTCGCCATCGTCCCCACGAATTCGGGGACCAGGGACACATTAAATGCAAAATTAGGCGACTTCGTCCCCGCCGGGGTAATACCTCAAGGACGAAAGCGATGGATTTTAATTTCTAGATAATCCCTCTCAGGAACAGTACTTTTTTCTGAATGAAAAGTGCCCTTCCTGT
Source organism: Synanthedon formicaeformis (assembly GCA_945859745.1). NCBI lineage: Eukaryota > Metazoa > Arthropoda > Insecta > Lepidoptera > Sesiidae > Synanthedon > Synanthedon formicaeformis. Next base: position 2,301,306 of record OX243975.1, read on the forward strand.
ATTCCTGACAATTGTATTCAAAATTTCAAAGATTTAAATCGAATCTTTGCAAAATTTCATGATGACAGACAGACATAGTAACTTCCACATTTACTACAATATATTTGATGGACTAGCAATTTCAAAACGAAACATTTCTCTTAAGTTTTCTTTAAGTCATATAAATAATTTTAGTCTACAGTGTGTCTAAAGCATTAATAGCAAACTTATCTAGCTATTAAATAATTAAAGTACTCTCACAAGAAAACAACCTTTATTATGACAGAAGCTGCTTGTAGACACTGAGTACTCGTTCACTCCAGTTACAACGATACGCGGACAAATAGAGCGGAGTCGCTGGCTGCCGGACGTTACATGTATACTAGTTACGGCTTCAGTATTATAACTCAACTTTTTCATTGGAGTTTACTCCTTAAGGTAATACAAGACACCGATTTATCTTGTCGTTAACTAGGTTCGAATGCATGAAAATTGGTGCAGTAGTTCTTGCGTTTATCGCGAACAGACAGACAGACAGACGCGGCGGAAGACTTTGTTTTATAATATGTAAGGATTATTAACATAGCGCCATCTGTTGCATACTTACTCAATCCAGCAATTATTTGTTATAATTATCTGTGAGTTCCATAAGAATCTAACAGATGGCGGTGTAAGGTAATTTATCGGCTGGATTGGTTACCTTGGGGCCGTTGAAGTATTACGTAAGCACTATTTCTTTGCTTTGCTTATTTTGGATTACATGAGAGGTAGGGGAGTCTAGATGATGATTACGTCATCGGTAGTTATTTACTTTTTTACATGAATGGCAACCCTCACATTGTCTGCTTGAAAACGAAACGCATTTTCGGGGATTCCCGCAAATAATGCATACGTTTAGGCACTCGCTTTAGAACCGAGTAGGGGAATTACCGCGCGCTATTCATTTGGCTAAATTTCCTCTGTCAGTGTATTGTTTCGTTTGGATTGAAAATACATTAATTGAAAAATGTTTACGTAAGCATGGGGGGAGGGGGTAAGAGCTTTGCTTACTTTTGCTGACAAGGGGGATGGGGGGGGTAAATAATTGTAATAAATCTGCTTACGTAATACTTGAACGGCCCCCTTACAATGGCTCAGAGCCACTCAGTGCCGGATTAGCTACGAGTCTACGAGTACGTAGCAAAAGTAGCAACTGCTACGGCCCCCGCGTACCCAATGCCTGTTTGAGCGTAAAATATTTTTTTATTTTTACGCTCCAGAAAATATTGTTCAAATGTTATGTACTTATGTTTAAATTTAAATAAAATTATAATATCATCAATCCTTACTAATATTATAAATTTGTTTGTTTGTTACGCTTTCACGCAAAAACTACTGAACTGATCACCATGCATAATTTTGCATACACGTTGTCTGGGACACCACAAAAGACATAGGGTACCTTTTATCGTTCAACGCGAACGAAGTCGCGGGCACCAGCTAGTACTAATAACAAATCTGTAAGTGTAGGTATTGTATGTATGTATGTTCCTTTAACTGATTTTCATGAAACTTGGTAGAAAAACATTTAGACGTACGGGACACAGGATAGGCTACTTTTTTCTTTTTCAACGCGGACGAAGTCGCGGGCGCCAGCTAGTATTATAATATAGGTATTAAAGAATTTTTAGGCAAAATACGCCCTATTTTAACATTTAAAATCCACTTAATCCCTTTACACCTTAAACTGAAGATGCTAATATAAACCAAGGGCCTCTTGATAGAATTTGCTACGGGCCCCGCGGCATCTTAATCTGGCACTGAGGCTACTTTAGATATACTACAGGTATATCTAAAGTATACTACAGGTACAGAGAATTCTTCTGTACTAAATTACTACTCTTATTTTTTTTTTAAATAGGTTCAGTATCACGTACTGACCCTAAATGCACAAAATCCTTACAAATTAGGCGGGCGGAAGTGCCGCCATTTTGACAAAAACCGTTTCGGCCTATATCTCCGTAGCTGTGGACTTGAGGCCAAAATTGGTAATAACCTTTATTGTAGATAAATAAATTTCCTATCATTTTTGTCTAGTAATTTTTTGTCTAATGTCTAATAATGGCCATATTTGTGTCAATAAGCAAATCGTAATAGTCGAATAAGTCGTAAACGGTAAGTGATAGACAAAAAACGGTAAGTTACTAACTAAACTAATGCAATAAGAAAATAGCAAATATATTTTTAGGAGATATGTATTATAATAATGAAAGATATGATAGGACGGAAAGTTTGCAAGTAACATTACGGTAATCGATCATTCCCACACGACCCAGTCAACGAGCACTGTTCCAACTAACATTTCTACACAGTAAGTCAAGTATAGAAACAAAATTATAATATATTTTAGGTCTACTCTAGAGCAATAGGCAAGGACTGGGGGCTAGTTTAGCAGGCACCCTGTCTAATGCATTTGCCCCAAAAACTCGAGAATGGGTAGACCGATATTAATACGGTTTTCATATTTGCAAAGAGGGATAAAGGAGGAAGGTCTTTTATGTATAAAAGTTCGCTTGTGAGCATCATATTATATTCGCAAAACATTTTGATTAGACGCCATTCCTCTCTTCGCTTTTTACCACATTCGCTATTTGTCAACTTTGTTATTAGGCATATCTAAAGTACTTACAGTTGATTAGAAAATTGCTAGTATTATATAAAACTATCCTGCCTATTTTTAAGATTATGGAATATTATTTTAGCGACAATTTTTGATCTCCCCATTATTTGCATTAATGTATTTTAAATATTTTGCGACTAAATATGAACGTATTTTGATTAAAACCGTTTTCTAAAACGCTTAAATTCTGGAGAAGCATAAAAGCTAATAACTTTATCTTACTTACACACTATAATATCGCATTTCGGTAAGACAAGGGCATAACTTACATTTTTTTAAATGAGTTAAACTTAAAATAAATGCAAAAATGACAAAAATATGGGAGAAACATGCTTTTCATTATACCAGCCACATGAAAACAACACATTTTACGATAAACATTATATTGCACTCTTACAAATATCCAAACAGGCTTAATTAAAATTCACCGAACAGTGACAGTGACACCAATAACAATTTGACGGCTGACAGCTCTAGCTGCGTTTAAAATACTGATCGCCGCCACAAAAACATTATAATATAAAAAAATATTTACAAGACTATGGGGCTAATTTGATGAAGAATTGTTTAAAACCAATATAAGCAGAAGAATACGTTATTGAATGCAAAACAATTAACTTTAAATGGATCTCCTGTAAAATGACAAAAAGTGCAGTTATGCGTTTTGCCGAAGGTGCGATATGTGAAGGCATACTGTAGATAATATGTACTGGCAGAGGTCAACAATCTAAGTTTTCTGACGAAAATGAAGTTGTTAGTTCTAAACCAGATAGCCATCTGGCGTTCTTTTTTTATCACCGAACTTTCACAGTTTATACCCTAGATAGCCAGGCTAGTGGCTACCCGTTTTAGAATCAGGCGTCTTTTTTATATTCCTTATTGAAGTGGCTCAGTATCATAATAAATTAATATAAACTAACCACCCCACTTTCTATTGAGCCCAAACACGCTATATATATGCTGTACGCTGCTGAGGAGTTCGGTATACCGCAGAGTTCTTGATGCTGCAGCATCAGGACAAGGATACCATTTCATGGAAATACCACCGAAGTAACAGTATACCCAATTTCACATGTGGAAAAAATTAGAAAAAAAAATTAAAATCCGCTAACATACTATAATGTATTCTTTTTTTCATTGATCAAAAAGGTAAACAAACAATTCACGATATAGAACTAAACAAACAATACGAACAAATTCTAAATGAGTTAATCACTGAGTCAACTCTCTTTGATAAAGCCTAATGTACAAATTCCGTCTTTAAAACAGTCCAGTGACCATTGCGACGCTATATTTGCTTACGTTTTTGATCAATAGAAAAAGAATAGATCATAGGTATTTTTATTTTGATAAAAAATTATTATAAAACTCTATAACTATTTCGGTAGCTGGTCCAGACTGATTTTGTAAAACCAACAGCCACGGTACGTTTAAATAATTTGTGCAAATATTGCCTTTGTTCGCTATCATTCGAACACGAATCGAATGTCAAAAGAATTGAAAAAGAATGAATACGAAATGAACGCATTCGAAAAAAAGTGATTTTAATATTCAAATAAATGAAACTTTTGTATAGCGCAATTTTGGAAATAAATATTATAAACTTTATTTTTCACTTATCATTTACTTATAGTTTTTAACCTTTGGGTTAAACAAGTGGTAGTTAAATAGTTCCATAGACACTAACTAAAATAATTTAGGCTTAGTTTTACATAAGATGGGATCTACCAAAGATTTAAATCGAAGATGCGGCGTAATCTCCTCGCGCCATACTAAAAACACACCGAAAATTCTTATCGTGGGTTGGGCGCAGGCGCTCAACCCAACTACAGTTGCACGCCAGCTACAGTGAGTGACGGTCGCTTGTTGAGAGTGTCGCTATCGTCACAGTCACATTTGAAGTAAGGAATGTGTTGTCTGTGTATATAAGTGTGTTTAGACAAAGGTATATATATATTTTATACTTTTGTCTTTAGTATGATGTATGTTGTATTTTGTAACACACTTTCGCTAGTAATGCCGCATCTCTAGATTTAAATCTTTGGGATCTACAAATGTAGTGGCAGAATTACGTTGCGAGGCTTTAGGCATTATTTTCCAATTTGTGTTTTTGATATGAGTAATTTTTTTAAGTAACTTGCATGTAAAGTCGGGGTACAAAAACCTTCCAGTTTTAGTATCTTTTGAAACTAAAGCAGTAAACAGACGACAGACAAATGACGACTTAAAGATGACGTACTTATTCTTACCCCGACTGTACCACATGGCCAAGTAACTCGGCACCTCGTTGGAATGCGTACCACTCCCCCGTCAGCCCCGCTCACCTCTCCGCGCACATACGTACCTACGTCGACTCAACTTGAACGAGTAACACATATGTACAGTCGGCCGCATAAGTCGATTAACACATTCAAAAGTGCAAAATAACGTAACACTTAACGCGCCATAAGTCGTTGTAACGACTAGAGAACAAAATTAACTTCACGTACAAACGATCGTAAAAAGCTTTAGTAAGTAAGTTGAGTGTTCAGTTGTTTTGCACTTTTGAATGTGTTAATCGACTTATGCGGCCGACTGTACTACCATACGTTAAAGCCCGTCACAAACGTAGCTATAATATACAACATATATTATTATACCGTGCTATAATATAATGTATACGTTGGTGACGTCATAGAAATATATATTATACTCGTATATCGTTCGTATATTGCCTATTGTTCGTATATTGCCTTGCTATAATTTATACTAACATATATTATAGCTACGTGTGCGACGGGCTTTAACCTTAAGATTTTCACACTTGTTTTTGTTATTATAAACCACAACAGCAATGTATGTGTGTTACTCACGTCACAGCATAGCTCAACATCTAACGCCGCTACTCCTCTCATACATTTGTAACGATTCGTCGGATGATTAATGTTTTAGAAATTGATATTTAATTGCTGTTTAGCGCGGTGTATCGCGGCCGTCGCCGCGCTGCGCGGCGTGTAACGCTTTATGACATAATTTATGACACTCGTCACTTGTTAATGACAAGAGTAGGCATAGCGTGACAACTTAATTCCGTCACCTCTACGTGTAGGGTAACTTGTGACGAAGTTGGAAAGGTGCACTTTCCAAATAAAATGCAGCTTATGACGAACGATCGCGAATCAGCAAGATTTTGCGTCTTATTATAGTTGGTTGGTCCAACCAATTACTGGTTGAACCAACCAATTACTGGTTGAACCAACCAATTACTGGTTGAACCAACCAATTACTGGTTGAACCAACCAATTACTGGTTGAACCAACCAATTACTGGTTGAACCAACCAATTAATGGTTGAACCAACCAACGATCCTCTGGAATCGCCCTTACTCGAGGAGTTAAGGTGCTTGCTTTAACGCTCTGTCTCAGGGTCTTCGATTAGTGGCAGGGCCAACTCGCTTGCATCATCGCGCAGAGGTGCTGTAAGTATACCGGGTGTCCCAAAACTATGCGACATGAAGGGAAAGTACCTTAAATATCGTAGATAGGATACTTTGCTGAAAGAAGACTATGGTTTTTTCAAAAGTAAGTAATTTGAATTGAATTTGAATTAAGTAGTAACTTGAAATTTGAATCAAACATTTTACATTATTCCTTTCTTTTAAGATACTATGTTACTTAAGAAGAATTATTATTTTTTGTCCATTCTTTCGATTGGCACCATAAAAATACGGATGATTATTTTTTTCACATTTAAGTCGGTTCGATTCCCAAACGAAGCAAGTAATTTTTAGAAAATATTTGAATGCAGTATTACTAACTTTTAAAAATAACATAAAGTCTTCTTTCAACAAAATATCCCATCTACGATATTTAACGTACTTTCCCTTCATGTCGCATAGTCTTGGGACGCCCTGTATATGAGTACCATTTCGGCGGTGCGAAGCTCTATATATGAGCTGCATAGATATGGCCAGTCTTTTGCGCCTCCGACGCCGCGAAGGAAACAATTCGTCGATAACATCGTTAAAATTGTGGGGCTGTGATGACTTGCTGGTAGTGGTGCAAATCTTTAAACAAAACCACGTTGATATTGACAGCTCCAATTTATCAGAGCTATTCCAATTTATCCGTTAATGGTTGTGTATATTTGTTTCTCACTAGCTACACTGGGGGCCTCTAAATGAATGAGTAGTGTTATAGAAGCATGGAAAACCGTCTGTACTCTGCTTTTATGATTGACGCTAATTGCTCCACCCACTTAATGTCTGCAAAGAGGATTTAGTACACTGTACATTAACATTGCAAACGATTCACAGCTCCTTAACAAATGTTCTGAGAGCGTTTCCAATGTAGGCACCACAAATATTCATTAGATATTCCATTATCTCTGCTTTAGCCTGTATAGGCAGGCGTCTATCGCATAGCCTCTTTCTTTATATTAAGGTTGACAGACAGGCTGACCATCCACTTGGTGGTAGGTGGCTACCGTCGCCTATAACACAAGCAACGCCATAGGTAATGCAAGTGCGCTGCCTACTACAGTAGGGACAAGGATAACGTATAAGGGAAGTTCATATCCAAAGTTGACACCGCGGGAATCGAACCCGGAGCCTTTGAGACGATAGGCAAGCACCCTTGCCACTCATCCAGCGGGCTCGTGAGGTTGAATTAGGAATATAGTTTGGGATGAGTAACGAATTTTCATACATCTATACCAATATATAAAGCTGAAGAGTTTGTTTGGTTGTACGCGCTAATCTCAGGAACTACAGGGGCCCTAGACAAGTTGCATTCGCTCCGTAGCGATTCGATTCGCTAAAAATAAAATGTATGGGATTGACATATGCCTTCGCTAAATCACGTGATACTTCCCATACGTTTATAACTATCGAACTTCGTTATCGTTATCGTTATGGCACTTTGTCTAGGGCCTCTGGTTCGAATTGAAACATTATTTTTGTGTTGAATAGTCCATTTATAGAGGAAGGCTATATAGGCTATAGAGAACGCGGACGAAGTCGCGGGCACCAGCTAGTTTAAGATAAGTATTCATGGGACGAGTACCGAGCAACTCAACAAAACAGGTGCTGGCAATTTCGTAATGGTCATAACTATAAGAGTTTGATTAGGTGCCATCTAGAGTCTAGATTCTCGACTAAATATAGCTTTGGATTTTGATTTGTTATTTATTATAGGAGAGGTTCCCAGAGGATTGGTGATAATTAGAGCAAACTAGATTCAGTGACCGTGTTATTGGAAGCTTTGAAAATGGTACGGCCAATGTGTTTTAGTTTTATTTCAAACCTTTGAACGTAAGCCCTCTGTGGCTTAAAGGCTTAAGGAACACAAACAAAATCTGTTACAATTCAAATATAACCAATTTATTGATTGACACGGCAATTTTAAAAAGGATTTGCAATTTTTGTTATCTATATCTACTATCTATTATACATAAACGATGTATTGTACATTAAATATTTTAAAAAAAATGTATACGTCATACTTTATGTGAGAAGACAAAAAAATAGTTTTAATCTGAAAAAAACCCAAATAAATTTGGGTGGCTTAGGGGTGGTTTAGAATTTTAACTTGCTGTTGCCCGCCACTTCGTCCGCGTTCAAAATGTTATATAGCCTAAAGCCTTTCTCGATAAATGAAGTATCCAACACAAAAAGAATTTTTCAATTCGAACCAGTAGTTCCTGAGATTATAGCGCGTTCAAACAAACAAACAAACTCTTCAACTTTATACAATAGTATATATAAGAAGATACATATATATAATATTACAATTTTAAAAGCGAGCTCTCTAACTAATGGTTACCTATTGAAATGTCCATATTGAATCAAATACGCATCAAGATAACAATAGAAAAAGTCAGTCCACAATTTACTGTTCTTGCCACGTCAGAGAGACACCGCTGTAGCTTATTGAATTCCAAATTGCAGCTAAAGTGCCTTTACACCTTGCGACGCGACATGCCAAATATTGACGAGAATAATAATTAGGTACATACATTATTATCAATTACTAGATGGCGCCCGCGATTTCGTCGAACATACATACATACATACACTTACAGATTTATTATTAGTATTGATGATTGATAATGATAATCAGGTTAACAATGATACACCCAACCTAAAGATTTTATACTCGTAGATATGACCATATAAGTTTTCTTATTGAATTTTTATTTTTAACTAGCTGGCGCCCGCGACTTCGTTCGCGTTGAAAAAGAAAAAGTAGCCTATCTTGTGTCCCGCACGTCTAAATGTTTATCTACCAAGTTTCATGAAAATCAGTTAATTCGTTTAAGAGTTATAAAGGAAGATACATACATACAGAAAAAAATTCTAAAAATCGTCAATTTAGTTTCAGTAACATGTAAAGAGCCTATAAACACGATATCTCTGAAAACAAAATAACTTACTCCATGACCAACCCTTACAGATTTATTATTAGTATTGATTTAAAAATATGTTGTACTTGATGTGTTTCATTATTAGTATCTATGTGGACCCAATGCAATGTGGACATTTTGAGATGTGAACTAATGGACCATTTCCGATATGGACCTTATGTGCTAGTAAATCCTATAATATAAATTTCAGGGCACACGGAGTTAAAATTTTAAAAAGTCCTTTTTAACAGATAATTACGTTAAAAAATAAACCCATGTTCCAAATTTCAACTTTCTAGACTTCTAGAGCACTGACCAATAACATTTTTACTTTAATAATTTGTTATTATAATCGTACATTGTGAATGTCTTTCCGCGAGTAACAAGCAAAGTACGTTAGCGCCACGAAATTTGCATTCCGCTAAGATCATTTTGAAATGCGACGAATCGGATACTCCTTTGGCCGCCTTCCAAAGTTTATTATTTCCATTTGATGGTAATTTGAACGAGAGAACGTCTGCTCTATTTTATGTTAATAACTTTGAAACAGCAATTACAGTGGTAAACAGATTTATCGTCATTTTATAGAAGCGTGATGAAATATACTTCTAAATTAAAATGTTGCTTTTGAAAACACACATACACACACATGAATGAAATTTGGTACACACATAGTTTATTACCTCGATTAACATATAGGATTTATCCAGAAAAATTTAGGTCCCTTGATTTAGATATTGTTCAACACAGCGATAAAGATGTCAGGCGTTATATTTCTCATATATTCAGATGTTACATTTTTCATTTTCAATGCAGACACAGTCGCAGACACCGGCTATTGCTTGAATATTATTTGAATTTCAAATATTTACGTCCGAAAGGGATTTTTTTTTATTAGAGACTAGCTGCTGCCCGCGACTTCGCCCGTTTAACTTTGTAAATTATATACTAAAACCTTCCTCGAGAACCGCTCTATCCAATGGTGAAAACAGCATGAAATTCGGTGCAGTATTTTTTGAGTTTATCGCGAACAGACAGACAGACACTTTGCTCTTGGCAGCATCCAACCGTGTAGCGAAGATGAGGCCTAAGATGGAGCGATCTCACCCAGAAGATGCCTATTGACTCCAACTTTGAAAAGGTTCGGGTTATATGAGCTCGGAAACAAACACAAACCTTGACAGTGCACATTATAAAGGATGTTATTATACAGAGTTTAAAAAAAGTTATCCAAAGTATAATACGATTGCAGCGTTCGTTTTAAAAGTTCCACACAGTTTTATCACGTCCGTTTCGATAAAACAGAGCGACATTTCCTTTGCAAGCGTGTGCGTTAAATCAGTTTCATGATAAATAAATATATTTTTAGAATACCAACAATTCTAGATTCAATTTTTAATTATTAATTTTTCCTAAATTAATATTAAGCCAAAAAATTAGCCTTGCTATACAAAAACGAGGTGCAGCCAGCATGCTTGGGACCCTTCCTATGAGACCGAAGCTTAATATTATATTATACTGGCTGCTGCCCGCGACTTCGCGTATAAAAAATAGATAAAAACCTATTCTCAGACCTACCAAGTGTACATATAAAATTTTATCAAAATCGGTTAAGCCGTTTCGGAGGAGTATGGCAACTAACACTGTGACACGAGAATTTTATATATTAGATTATATACAATTTGTAAATATATAGGTATAACTTAGATCAAGATATTATATTGATCAGGATATATTAAGAATTTGTCCAATATAATTTGTATGGGACCTGTACGAAGTTCGCCGGGTCAGCTAATAAATAATAAATAATAGAGAATAATAATAGTAAATTAATAAATAATAGACAATCAACAGTGTTCATTTAAAATTTAAATTTACTAATATACAAGTATTATAAGCACAACGGTCATCTAAACTTTAAAAGCCGTTGCCATATTTTCTGAACTTCGATTTCGACTTTTAAAAGTTAAAAAAAAAAACATTCAATATTTAACTGGTAGTGCTAATATAACGTACGCATTGCGTTTTGTGTCGCCATAGCGCTTGTTGCCCTTTGTTGTTTAGATAGTTGCATTACTTTATACGTGTTAATGAAATAATTTAATATTTTTGTTGATTTTAAAGCAATTAATAGTTTTTTAAAATGAAGTGCCTTCCAAACGTGAATATTATTATTCTTACAATTTGTATTATAGATGTTGTTAATGGAAACTACACTTTTACCCATGAAAGTAAGTGCCTATAGTTGCTTACATAAATTATATAAATATAAATACTTTTTATAATACTAATATTATAAAGAGAAAGGAATCGTATTTTTTTGTTGTTGAGCGAACTCAAAAAGTACTGGACCGATTTTAAAAATTATTTCACCTTTAGTAAGCTACATTGTCCGCAAGTAATATAGACTATATCTATACTATAATATTATAGACAAAGAAGATTTATATTTTTGTATGTTTATCTTTTTGTTTGTCTATACAATATAATATAATAATAATAATATAAAGAGGAGATTTGATTGTTTGTTTGTTTGAATTGAATTGGCTCCATGAACCTACTTTATCAGCGAACTAACCTGCTCTAACCTGCACTATAAAAAAACCTAATTGCATGCCAAGCCGGAAGCAGGCCGCTAGTGTTGTACACATTGGCCTTAGACAGTGCCAAACATTATTAATCTACATCCCATTCGAATGTTCAACTTCAGTTTTAAACTTGGACAATTTGACGAAGTTCGGGCCGCGGGTGAACAGTTTTAATATTTAAAATGGTCCGACGATCTCGCAGTTACGGCACAATCGCGTCAATTATTCAAGTGAATGGAAACACGGGGGAGGAGCTGAGGGTCACTGAAGAAAATCAACTTATTACAAACATTGATCTGAACTATAGATGCGGCGTAGCAAGCAGAAAGCCCCGAAATCTTTGGTAGTATTAAAATCATACTCGCACTAGCGAGCGACAGTGCGAATTCGTCCACTTCTCTCTCTTTCTCTCTCGTGTGGACAATCTCGAGTGGACGAATTGTACTACTACCATTATTTACGGGCTGCGCCGTGTCTATACTCCCAAATATACTTATAAAGTCTTTGATTACAAAGCAGAACCTCGCTTATAAAGTTCAATGTAATCGTTGTTGAACTGTGTTGTAAACTCGACAATTAAAGTGCTTTATCACTCTAAGAGCCTCTTTCACAAACGTCAAGTAGGCCAAACTGTCATTTAAAGTCACCGGTAACTGGGGATAATGAAGCTTAGCTTAGAAAATAATATAAAAATTCGGCTATCGAATGATGCAGTAAACCGAGTGCATAATTCAATATAACAGAAAATGATTCCTAAAAGTAACTAATCAACACTTTACATGTAGTTTGTGAAAGAGGCCCTAAGATTGAACATTCTTTGTATGTTATAGAATGATAAGATTTGTTTTCCTTTGAAAATTCAGTGACAATTATGTCAAACAGTAATCAATACTTATTTCAAATCTAAGTTAGCGAATTTTGAAATGAATGGAATTTATCGAAACTGATATCGACTTTTCTGGTCGGCCATACATTCATATACGGATTCCTGTGTCTTTTTCGCATAAGGACAGTCGCAAAAAAAAAAACAGAATCGCTAAAAGAGGGTGAGTTCACCAGGATCCCACAACACGTTTGGTCCAGTGGCTAGTAACTCTAGCTGTTAACCAAACGGTCACGGGTTCGAGTCCCGCTAGGGGCAAATGTTTATGTGTTAACATTTTACCTTTGTACCTGAGCCATGGATGTTTTATATTTATAATATGTATGTATTTACAAAAAAAAAAGTAATCTATGTAGTGTATCAACTGTTTGGTATCCATAATACATGCATTAGTTACTGTGGAACTAGATGGTTCTGTGTGTAATGTGTGAAGATATTTATTTATTTACTCATTTATTTATCCCCTAACTGAATCCCCCAGGGGATCCTGGTGAACTCCTTGGTTAATCAGAATCCCCTCAGGGGATGACAGATTTCTAATTCACACAAAAAAATTACTCAGAAATTATAGGCCCAATCGGATATCAAACTAACGTCTGTTACGCAGCCGGAAGCAGAGCATTTTCACATACTTAACTATCTTTGCTTACTTTAGCCATTGATCTTACCTCTTTCAGTGGCAATGCAGTGTAAGGAACACATCAGCCGACATGGATATGCTTACGACACCTACTACAGTGTAGATACAAACGAAAGAAAACCGACTAAGACGTATCCTAACAACACGTTTGAAATGCACATAGCCATCTTAGCTGCAAGCAACGGACACATATTGTTGTCAACCATTCCAAAACCATCCACAAATGATCCCGTTTACGAGATAGGTATGGTTTTTATATTATTAACGCTATAATACAAGATACACAATCAGCTACAAAAAATTCGTGTTCGCAATTCGTGTGACAATTTTGATTTTACTCCCATAAATGGAGAACCAAAATGATTTTTTTTTTCAGCAAATCTGCAAAATAGGTAACTCGAGAAAAAATAATCTGTTTTTATTTTTTTCCTATCTTCAAAAATGACTGAGATATTAAACGTTAAAGTACGGCTTCCGCGACTAGTGATCTTGAGTGATCGCGCTAACGTGTGACGTCACAACGTATCACGGTTCTGCGTATCTACATACTTTCGCTCGTTGCGCTCGCGGTCTCGCTATAAATTTAATTGTTTTTCTTATAGTGCATCACTAAAATTGTTAACAAATATTGTATTGTGCCTATGTGTACCAACTCCAGTGAAAAAACAACACAAAAATAGTTTTTTTTCTGTACCACGCGGTAATAATATTTGGAAAAAGTGGTTAAAATTTATGAAGTTAAAAGTTAGCATAACGTAATATCTATTTATTTTTATTTATAAACATAACATGTTAAAATTAGTCTATTAGTAGGTACATAATAATAAAATAGTAAAGAACGGATCGAGTTTTATTGTGTCTCAGGATTGATAATTTTTTTTGTTTATGCACCTCTCCCAAAATCTTTGTATCTTTGAAAATAGCTCATCACAGTAAAGAATTTCATAAATCTGAAATTTGTTGAATACTTCAAAAATACTATTTTTTTTCTTTGTTACATACTTACATATAGCTATCCTATCTAGCATCTAGCTGTAACCTAATGATCTCGCTCGGGTTCGAATCCCGCTAGGGGCATATGTTTATGTGTTAACATTTACCTTTGTACCTGAGTCATGGACGTTTTGTAGTTATAATTATAATAATAATAATAATATGTTCTTAAAAAAAGTAATCATAGTATATCAACTGTCTGATATCCATAATACAAGCATTAGTTGCTTAATGTGGAACTAGATGGTGCTGTGTGGAATGTGTGAAGATATTTATTATCCATTCATTCATTTATTTATTCATTCATTTTATTCACTCTATCATTCATTCGTTCGTTCATTCATCCATTTTATCGTTGGTACATTGATTCATTCATTCATTCGTTCGTTCGTTCGTTCGTTCGTTCGTTCATTCGTTCGTTCGTTCCAGATGCGTCGGAGTAATATGAAATTTTACAGCATACATCCCTTTTTATCTGAGTGATGTTTTATGACGATCAAGTCATATTACTCAGTTTATTTGTTATGAAGGATGAAATGAACTTTTTGTTTTGTACCAAATAAAAAAATCAATAGGTACATATTTAAAAATGAAATTAAGAAAATATTTGTCACCCCTGCCATTTAAAACTCGACAAAAATAAACCTTTTAATAAAACAAAAAACTTTAAAAATCCTTTTTATTATTTTTTATTGAAAAAAGGTTTTTAAAAAACCCTTAATAAAACTTGATCGAAAATCTTACTTACTTTATGTTATTTACTTATTCAGTTTTATTTCTCTCTATTCTGCTGCTACAAAATCACCATTCTAAGATATCGCGCAACCATAAAAATGTCGACTTTTGGTAGGTTATCCGACTGTCCTTTTACAAAACTCTCTTCCATCGCTATGTTTATTTAATAACAATAATATTTAAAGTAATCGCTAACACAAATACTTAAAATAATAACTGCAAACCACAACAATCAAATTTTATGAAGGTAAACACTCCGCATTACTCGCAATCGGACAGAGACTGTTGCGTTGTGACGTCATAGCAGTAGCGCGCGTATGAACGAAAATTTTAAAAGCGGTGAAACTTTACAACGCTATAACTTTGGAAATCCTGGCCCGATTTCGATGAAACAAAAACTGTTATTATTTGCACGAGTAGGCGCATCAAATCCAGTAATTTTTATAGTAATATTTGGATGTGCTGGTGTTCTCCATTATCATACATATTATATATATCGATACCTTAATTCGCAAAACGAATAACTCCACTTTTGGTTGAAAATGACTTTTTGATATGGGAGAAACTTAATGACAATTAGAATTTAATTTTTAAAAGGTTTATCGGTTAATACGAGCCATAATTTCCAATGTAAAATTGTCTTTTTTTTTCTCGTATCATACAAAAAAAAATTATGACGTTTTTAGTCTGCCCTGTAAAGTTTGCCTCAGAGGAGTTATTTGGTTTGCGAATTGAAGTATCGATATGCAAATCGATTCTCAAGGAATAAACTCCAAAAACGTAAACAGCAAATGAGTACCCACTTGATGATACTTGTGACAAGGTTCCTATGATTTGACAATTTTGTTAAGATCATAACATTGTAGTGTAGAATAGCTATTGCATGGATCTAATAAGCTACTGAAATCTTAATTGTTATATAATTATTTTCTCACATTTTCAGTCATTGGAGGAGGTAACAACAAATTTACAGAATTGCGGCGTAATTTGAGACGAAACGCTAGATCTTCCGAGAAGACCGTTGGCATTCTGTCGGCCATTGAATATCGACCATTCTACATAAAAATATCTAAAGGTATTTTCATTTTTTAAAGTATTCTTTACTAAAGTAACAAATAAGGCATGTATGGATGGCATTATTTATTTATTTACAACACATATAATATACTACCTAACAAGAGCAATTCCAATTCGATGTAACAGTTCCCAATCGAAGTACATTATTTAAATTACTTACATTACACAAATCAATTACACAAATTATAAAAATTACAAAAACATGTCACAAGAATTAAAATTGATGCGTTTTTTTTTAATAGATAGTGATTCAAGAGGAAGGTTTTAGTATACGAGTATAATTTTCAACGCGGGCGAAGTGGCGGGCACCAGCTATCTACTAAAAATAAAGATACAACCCCTGAAAATTTTATAACAGCAGACATGTCAGGCATTAGTCACATTAGTCAGGCGCTACACATCTCTTACTTTTAACGCTGGCGAAGTCGCGGGCATCAGTTAGTTAATATATGCAACTTTGTGAACAGGTGGACTAATTGAATTCGGCAAAGAAGGAGAGGATCCTCTGCTGAGCTACTATGATATAAATCCTCTCACAATAAAATACTTCAGCTTTGCATCGTGGCAAGGAGTTGAAGCTAAGTTCCTATATGACTGTCCAGTTGCAGATAAAAATGGGCTTGCACGTAAGTCGGTTTCATGCAGATATTTTTATTGGACGTACTATCGCGGTCAAGGGAGCAGTCCCACCGTAAGGAACAATTTCGTGTGCACATTTTGTATTTATCTTTGTTTCTACTTCAAATACCTACTCGTATAACATTTACGTTACTATGACAACCTCAATTCAACGTTAGACAAATTTGTATGAAAAGTGGGTCTGCTCCTTTGACCGCGATAGTACCTACCTACTCTTATAGATGGTTCTTGGTTGGTTGCAAAGATTTAAATCGAATGCGACATTACTAGCGAAAGTGTGTTACAAAATACAACATACATTATACTAAAGACAAAAGTTTGTCTAAACACACTTTTAAACACAGACAACACATTCCTTACTTCAAACGTGACTGTGACGATAGCGACGCTCTCAACAAGCGACCGTCACTCACTGTAGCTGGCGTGCAACTGTAGTTGGATTGAGCGCCTGCGCCCAACCCATTGTTAAGAATATTCGGTGTGTTTTTAGTATGGCGTGAGGAGATTACGCCGCATCTTTCGATTTAAATCTTTGGTTGGTTGAACAGAACATGCACATGTTCATTTATTATTGATTTTAAAAGTAGGTTTTAATCTAAAGTTCATACTTGTTGTTGTTTCTTTAATAAAAAGAAACTAAAACGAACTAAAGCATTTTTTTTAAATCTAAATACGTTAAATTAAGAACATGTAAATAACTTTCTGGAATGCCACTTTTAAGACCTGTTAAGACCTTGTTACTTTTTATTAGGTGCATTTTTTAAAGATTTTTTTAATGTTAAGTAAGGTCATGCTCATATTTTTATTGAAAAGTCATATTTACTTATTACAGCATCAGCAACAGACTCAAAAGAAGTGGAATTGAAAATGTCAAATTCTGAACGTCTAAAGAGAACTCTTCTTCTGGATAGGACTCCAATTTTCCCGCCAGCCGAGAGGGTTGAGGTCAATCTTGGTATTAAAATCACTAATATTAGATATGACGCAATGGATTGTAAACTCTCCACTGCAATGGCCGTTGTCGTTGTGAGTAACATTTTTTGTTTTTTTTTTTTTTTCATGAATCAATGAATCTAATATCATAAAGAGTGAAGATTTGAATATACTTTACATATTATAAAAAAATCCTGTCTGTCTGTCTGTCTGTGTGTTCGCGATAAACTCAAAACCTACTGCACCCATTTTCATGCCATTTTCACCAATGGATAGAGTGGTTCTCGAGGAAGGTTTTAGTATATAATTTACAAAGTTATGCGGACGAAGTCGCGTGAAACAGCTAGTTACCAATATACAAGTACATACGTGAGCTAGTTACCAATATACGAGTACATACGTGAGCTAGTTACCAATATATAAGTACATACGTGCAACAGCTAGTCACCAATACAGAGTTCACATTTTTTTTTAATACTCATACTTTTTGATATTTTTAAATTTAACAGTTTTAAATGAAATAGTTTCCACTAATCAGTTTATATAATTTAACTTTTTCAGTCTTGGACAGATGAAAGTATGGCGTGGAACCCGTCTAAATTCAATGACACAGTGCGACTCAAATTCTCACTGGGGCAAATATGGAGACCGACTTTTCACGTAGTAAAGTAAATATGACTGATATTTACTATAGCAAATCTAAGTTTAATAATTAACATCAATATCAAGTTAGATTCCTAGAATAAGGAATTGGTACTCATTGTCAGTGGCACATTAATAAAAATCGGGAATTTTAAATAATTTTATTGAAATGCTTTCAGTTCGGAAGAAAATGATTTGTTTGAATCGAAGAATCCTGAACTAATCTCGATGGTGAACAGCGGCGAGGCCACTTACCATTTCCAGACAATTGTCAAAACCTGGTGTTTCACATACACCAATGCCAGCAGGTGAGAATTATTCGAACCTTATATATATTTCAAAACATAAAATTATTTAAGGTGGCGCTGGACGAGCGTGGGTACTCAGTAATAGGTATTTGGGAGAATTTGTTGTCTCAACTTACTATAATGCTAATAACCTAAGACAGAATGCGAAGCAACACATTCGCGCACTTATTCAACTAGCGAAACATACGCCAGCAATTCCAATATTTTAGAAAAAACTTCATACATAGTAACTATTGACATCCCAATTTTTAATGTACATTATAGCTAGGATGTTTTCATTGAAAAACATTATTGGCTTTCAGTCAACAATTACTAGAATTCAACCAGCGAAAATGTTACAAATTCTGCACATTTTAGAAATTAATTATACTAGATATAAAATAAATTTCAGTTTTTTGTTTCGATGCAAACCTTCATTATTATGTCTCAGAAAAGTCATGTTTTTTTATTTATTACTACGACCAATAACTAATGAGTAATCGTGGAATTACGTAGTATGGAATTGGTAAGCCACTAATGTTGGAAAGTGGCCTCTTAACGAGTTGATATTCATAGTTATAGAACATCTAATTGGGGCTGTGGGCGGGTGTGTTTCGGGTGTTCGGGCGCTCGGGACGGGTTCGACTCCCAGGAGGTCAACTTCATAAAAGAACCTTTCAAAATGGGTTCTGGTCCTGGATACACACTCACCTGGAGTTTTAAATTGTAGTTAATAGTTAATTAGTTATTAGTTATATAACTATTAACTACAATTTAAAACTCATACAAAATTTATTGTAATAAAACAGTTGAAGTAACTTTTAACTTTGGGCCACATTTTGTGCCGGTGAGTATATAATATCGCTGCTTAAAAACTAAAGGGTCACAAATCAAAATTACACTTTTACAGGAGAGCTAATCGAAAATAAATAAATAATTTGTTATCTATTTTTTCTTATTAGATATATATATCAAATGTATGCATATTATAACATCGTTAGAAGCGTATTTTTAACTAGCATTAAATGTTTTATGTACTTTTATAATAAACTGAATACTAGAAGAGATATAAGCATATAAGTTACTTTTGAATATAAAAAAATACAAAATATGCTAAATATTGAATAAATCAACCATAAGTCTTTTTGCAACATACAATATGAAGGATTATAATTGTATTTTTGCAATAAAAACATTTTTCGTTTTTTTTTTATGGCCCTTTAGTTTTTAAGCAGCGATATTACTTATATCGGTCCGTTCTTTTGTTTAAAGGTGGCCGCGTGATGAGTACTTATGCTCAATAGCAATCGCTCCGTGGCAGGTTCACGAGAAAATCAACATTACAAGAATCCCACCATATGACAAAAAAATGCTAGCGGTTAGTTACAGAACAATTTATATAACACAAGTGCTTTTCCCCGCGACTTTGTCCGCGTCCGATCGCTACCAAACTTCACAGGAACACCCGTTGCACTAATCTGAAGATTGTCTGAAAGTTTAAAATCGGTTCAGCGGTTTTGGAGTCTATAGGAGACAAGACATACGGAGACATATGTACTATCGCGGTCAATGGAGCAGACCCACTTTTCATCCAAATTTGTCTAACGTTGAATTGAGGTTGTCATAGTAACGTCATAGAAACGTAACAAAGATTGTTCCTTACGGTGGGACTGCTCCCTTGACCGCGATAGTACATACATCGCCTTTTATATATAAGATTTTAGGGTACAAATGGAATATAACACACACACACACAGGCGCGCACCGATTTTCATGCTGTTTTCACCAATGGATATAGAGTGGTTCTCGAGGAAGGTTTTAGTATATAATTTACAAAGTTATGAGGGCGAAGTCGCGGACAGCAGCTATAGTTTCTTATAAAAAAAAATACTTATTTACAGTTCAAAGAAATGGATCAAGTGGTGAAGAGTGAATGGGAGTATACGACGAAGCAAATAGTGGTGTCTTCAGACTTGTGGAATGGAGTTCTCACATCGTACAATCAAACGCATCAGAGCGACAGACTGGTGATCAAAATATCGCTGAGAAGGCGTGCGACCACTTACAATCTAGTTTTTTATACGCCATTATTAGGTACCTAATTTCATTTTGTTGATCTCTTCTGGAAAGATTCATATAGGTCATCAGTTATGTTCACTTGATGGTAGACCATAGTAGGTTAGGGAAATCGTTAGACAGACTGACGTTTCACTAGATGAAAGGTAGATTCCATCGCCTATAACACAAGCAACGCCATAGATGTTCTAAAGTACGCATGATTAAGTATAAGGGATAAGGACTGGATGGGATAATGGACTGGAATCCCTTACTCACTCACCGAAACACAACAGCACATAGCGCGTGTGTTGTTATTTCACGGCGGTCTTCTCTAAGGGGTGGTTACTGCGACCCCTTACAAATAATGCGAAATGTAGGGCATTTTAAATCACCGAAATTTCTTTTTTTGATTGTGACTATTAGGACCATTGTGAATGCTTAGAATACAGTTGGCTATGTTTAAACACTGACCCATTTTTTTCTATCTTCAGTGCTGACGTCGTTTGTACTAATATCTTTTTGGACGGAAGCTTTGAAAATGAAAAGGGTATATTTCTACGCCGGGTGCTCAGTTGTAATTTGTATGGGAATGTGTTATATCGACAATTTGGTTCCTATACACACCGTGCCATCGATAAGTAAGTAAAATACATTTTCAGTAACTTAATACGTTTACTGTGCAGCAATTAATTCGAAAATAATCTCTCACGTGCAAAAGTTTGTTGTGAAAATATTTTTATTTGGCATCACCGTTAAAAAAAGCGCACGGTTTTTTAAACAACCTTTATTTATTTCATGCTCATACGTGTATTTCAATAAAAAAGCTGCAGTAGATACGTGCAAACCTTTGATCTAGGCTTTAAGTTTATATTGAGTCTATTATATATATAATATATGGTGCAGGCACGTATTCTATATAGATATAGATGTAGATATAGATATAGATATAGATATAGATATAGATATAGATATAGATATAGATATAGATATAGATATAGATATAGATATAGATATAGATATAGATATAGATATAGATATAGATATAGATATAGATATAGATATAGATATAGATATAGATATAGATATAGATATAGATATAGATATAGATATAGATATAGATATAGATATAGATATAGATATAGATATAGATATAGATATAGATATAGATATAGATATAGATATTCTATTCTTTTACAGTGGTACTATACACAACCGTACTAGGTGGGGTCTTATTGGCGTTAATAATTCATGTGATACTGATGACATCTACAGCAGAGAAGCTTTGTAAAACAGCGACTGTGCAAAATGTCTTGACGATTCCTGTGTTTAGAACAATCTTCTTCTTGCAACAGTTGAAGGTAGGTAATTTCTGATTTTTTGGAAATTGTTGATAACTTTTTCACTGTCAAATCTATAAGAGAAACTGTCAAATTTTGCATTCATTGAGTTCATAAAATCCTAAATTAAGTTTATCTAAAAGATAACACGACAGCTAGTAATAAATAAATATCTTCACACAGCTAATATCAGTGAGTTTGTTTGTTTGTTACACTTTCAAGCAAAAACTACTGAAAAATTTCATGGTGATCGGCACCATGAAATTTTTCGTTGTCTGGCACACCAGAACGGACATAGGATACCTTTCATCGTTCAACGCGGACGAAGTCGCCGGTACCAGCTAGTACTACATAGATTATTATTTTTTTGTAAATACATACATATTATAAATACAAAATATCCAAGACTTAGGTACAAAGGTAAATGTTAACACATAAACATTTGCCCCTAGCGGGATTCGAACCCGCGACCGTTTGGTTAACAGCTGGGGTCACTAGCCACTAGACCAAACATGTCGTCAAAGATAACAATTTGATAAAATATACTTTTCTTCTGGTAAACTGACGGGTGAAATATGACTTCTAATCTATATATACTAATATATAAAGCTGAAGAGTTTGTTTGGTTGGTTGTACGGGCTAATCTCAGGAACTACTGGTTTGAATTGAAAAATTATTTCTGTGTTGGATAGTCCATTTATCGAAGTAGGCTATAGGTTATAGAGAATAGTCCTATATAATAATGTTTTGTTTCAGACTTGCAGACATTATGAATCAGTAAACGAAGGGTACTTCGCGCAAGAGGGCGACACTGATGCAGTATTGGCGTCGACAAGCAATGGAGGTATTGAAGAAATGCAAACTGAAAACAAGGAATCTGATGAGAGGGAAGAACTCACAGAAGTCGTCGACAAAATGTTGTTTGTCATTTACTCACTGGTTTTCGCAATTATGTTGGGTTGCCATTTTTAAATTCAGATTGTTTACAAATCGACAGCTCGTAAAACTGACGGGTCGAAGGTGAGTCATAGTTTTTTTAGGATATACTTCCCATAACTATGACTCACTCAAAAACGGAACTAGGTAAGTTGAAAAAGAATCTTGGGGCCCCAAATAGGTACATTGAATTTCAGACATTTTTTTAATTATTTAATGTTAGTGATGACAATAAAGTATTATAAAAATAACTTGTTTTTTGTATTATTAACCCTTACCTGAGAGGCCTATGCCTAAAAATGGGACGTCAATATCAATGCATATTATTATAAAATATCAATGCCCCAAACCTTGGCTGTTTTTTGGTAAAATATTATATTAATGACCATTAGTAAATGCCCGGGATTAAATCATTGTTCATACCTATTTCATAAAAGAGATTGCTGAAGAGTTTCTTTCGACGTGTCTTCTTTTCTAACGCGATTTTGTTTCCGAAAGTTTTTAGATTTCAAAAAAGTGATATTGTTATACTATTTTTAAGAAATAAACAATTTGTTGAGAAATACCTGAGACCGCGTGGTCTCTGTCTGTTTTTGCAGATTTTGACAAGATTTTCAGTAATGGAAAGAGCGCTAAACTTTAAAGGTTTATGCATATAATTTGCAAAAAAAAATGCATCCGTGCGAAGCAGGGTTGGGTCGCTATTATAAAATTTATATTAAAATAATGAAAAGTTACACCCTATGTTCTTTTTTATATGAATTGGGTAGTTAAGCTATCAAACTCACTTTTAAGAATATAATTCAAAGTTATAACATTGTAACTGTATGATAATAACTGAAAATATAACAAAAAAATTCGATTAAGCTTGGGATAAAAATAAGCAATCCAGGTCTGGATGTAAAACGTGTAAAAAGCACTTTTTACAAAACAACGCCCCGTTTTTTAGGATAATAATAATTATTTTTTGTATTTTTTTTTATATCTGCTACAATGAATCTCGTAATATACGCGAACGGGAAATTTCGTTTGGATTAACAAGAATGTAATACGAATGAATTTTAACTCAAATATACGTACATTGAAGCTCTCATCGAAATTAGAGAAAAGCGAATGATTTTAACGTTTCCTTATATGCAACGGAGCTGTATACTGGAAATGGCAGCCGCAGCCGCTAAAAATATGTATGACTAGCTGTTGACCGCGACTTTGTCCGCGTTCAAAATGTTACATAACCTTTCTAGATAAATGGACTATCCAACACAAAAAGAATTTTTAAATTCGAACCAGTAGTTCCTGAGATAAACGCGTTCAACCAAACAAACTCTTTAGTTTTATAATATTAGTAAGTAAGTATAGATAACAGAACAACAAAATGAAAGTTGTGTTAGGGTTTTTGTGACGAAAATATCTTGGTTTCCACTTTTCCTTCTCCTGGCTTAATAAGGCATATTTACTGGTGGTACAAAATCCACATCTTCTCAAACAACAGCACACAACTTATTAACTTTGTTAACTTAAACAGCCTGTAGTTCCCAAAGTATTGATCGTAGAGTAAAAATGAATATATCCATGTATGATCTATTCTTTTTCTATTGATCAAAAACGTAAACAAATATAGCGTCGCCATGGTCATATTGTAGGGTTGACTTTTTCGCGTGATCTTTTACTTCACATTTTGTTAAATAATTAAAACTTTATCTGAATCTTGTCATCAATTTTATTTAAGTTAAAGCACCATGGTACAAATATATTTATAAAATAAAAACTAATCAAACATTTTAATACAATTTCAAAACCAAAACATACACCATCATTTTTCTATACTTCTCAAAACATCAATAATAATTTTTTCATCTCTGACAACTAAAATTCATATTTTTATTTTTAAAATATTTTCTTTTCTTTTCAACTGGCCAGTATTAACGACCATATACTTTCAACAGGTCACTGGACTGTTTTAAAGATGGGATTTGTACATTAGGCATTATCAAAGAGAGTTGACTCAGTGATTAACTCATTTAGAATCGTTTCGTATTGTTTGTTTAGTTCTATATCTTGAATTGTTTGTTTACCTTTTTGATCAATGAAAAAAGAATATACATTAGAAAATTTTATTTGGAACGCCCACTAAAATCCCCCTTGAGGTTTTTTTATTGTGTTCATCTGGATACACTGAAGGTACCCATTTACACAAATGCACGAATTATTTCTCCTGATTTGATTAATTATTAGGCTTTATAGAAAGCTACATTATTAGCAAATAATATTGACTATCCTTACATTACATATTGTACAATATTTTTTAATGTAATTTTCAAAATTGACTAGTCTGGATTTGAAAAGTAGTGGTAGGCGTTTCGCAGTCATTTGGACAGCCCGTCTGGCGGTAGTAACCACCACCTTACAGAATACCACCGCAAAATAATAGCATTTGTGCTGTTGTGTTTCAGTGAGTGAGTAAGGGATGCCAGAGCCCATTACCCCATCCCTTCCTTATCCCTTATCCTTAATCCTTCTATGGTCGGCAGCGCACTTGCAGCACTTATGGCGTTGCTTGTGTTATAGGCGACGGTAGCCACCTACCATCAAGTGGACCGTCAGCCTGTCTGTCGACCTTAACATAAAAAAACAAAGTCCTCCAAAGATAAAGTGGTTCTCGAGGAAGGTTTTAGCATATAATTTACAAAGTTACGTGGGCGAAGTCGCGGGCAGCAGCTAGTAGTCTATATTTTATAAAATTAAGCGGACCGAGTCTAGTACAACATTATTAATACTTATCTATCTGATTTTAAAACATTATTCAAGAGGAATTCCCTTCTAGTAAGATCAACATGGACGTCTATGTGAACTCAGTTGTGAACAGTTAACGAGCCAATCACGTCTCTTTGATGTGGGTGCGTGAACTCGACCTATTGCGAGCGTTTTTTCACATTCAAATACAATTTTCAAATAAAATGCACGTAAGAGAGACATAAATGGATTTAGATACAGTAGATCCGGGTTACTTTAGCTCTAGGGGGTAACTTTGGCTCAAAACAAAAACAGTTTGAACCAAGTAAATACCCGTGCAACCAACAAATAACAAGCGCCACTAAGACCATCTAACATCTCTAAAGTGAACTTTTTTGTTTACTATCATATCTGCAAAGAGGCGGAATTTTGTAACGTTTTTTTTGTTTTGAGCCAAAGTTACCCCCTAGAGCTAAAGTAACCCGAATCTACATTAGACAGGCAATTTTTTATTACAGCAACATTCCCACGCAAGATAAAGTTGTAGCTGTTGGTATCATTGACATATCAATCAACCAAACAGAACATGTGATATCATGTTGGCAGAATTGCGCTAGTCAACCAATCAGAAACACGGGTTCATTGAAGAATTGCAAAAAAAGTTGAAATTTATTCATACCCTCAATACAAGATTTCTCAGCATTTCACAGACAGAAATAATTTCTATCAATTTCACTAAGCATTAACCGAAATAATTAGATATTCATAGTTATTCTAAAATTAGTTTGTGTAATAAAGGTGTAATAAGGTACTATGCTACGTGGATCAGCTTCGCGTATATTTACAGGTAAATCAATATTATCAATATCAATATTCAATATTATACTTTATACCAATAAACCAATAATAAATCTGTAAGGGTCGGTCATGGAGTAAGTTACTTTGTTTTCAGAGATATCGTGTTTATAGGCTCTATACATGATACTGAAACTAAATTGACGAATTTTAGATTTTTTTTTGTATGTATGTAAGTATGTATGTTCATAATTCTTAAATGAATTAACTGATTTTAATGAAACTTGGTAGACAAACATTTAGACGTACAGGACACAGGATAGGCTACTTTTTCCTTTTTCAACGCGCCCTGCAGTTAGGTGGACAGACGACCTAAAGGGCTTCGCAGGAAACGACTGAATGCGAAAATCAAAAGGCCATGAGTAGGTGGCGAGCGTTGTGCTTGCTTTGTATAATAACTAGCTGCTGCCCGCGACTTCGCCCGCGTAAATTTAAATTATATACTAAAACCTTCATCGAGAACCACTCTATCCATTGGTGAAAACAGCATGAAAAACCGGTGCAGTAGTTTTTGAGTTTATCGCGAACAGACAGACAGACGGCTCGGCGGAGAACTTTGTTTTATAATTTGTAGTGATAACTAGCTGATGTCCGCGACTTCGTCCGCGTTCAAAATATTATACAGCCTAAAGCCTTCCTAGATAAATGGACCAAAAAAAATCCAACTCAAAAAGAATTTTTCAATTCAAACCAGTAATTCCTGAGATTACCACGTTCAACCAAACAAACAAACGCACGGCTTTATAATATTAGTATAGATTGTAAATTATTTTTAAAGTATTACTTGACCCGGCAGATATAGTTTTGTCATATATTTTTTTTTTTTGGGGTGGGCCACCCTTATCACTTAGGGGTATAAAAAATAGTTTACGATCTATTCGACCTACTGAATATGCACAAAAAAATTCATAAAAATCGATCACGCCATTTTGGAGGAGTTTGGTTTAGATATAGCCATTTTTTTTAAACTTCGTCTTAAATAAAGTTTTACTAAGTACTTAATAAAACTATAGGTAGGCACTTATTTTAACTATCTATTCATTTGTTAAAACGACAATATTGTACCAATTTTATTGTTTTGTACCAATAATTTATTTAATCTACCTACTTGTAAATTATTAAAAATATTTTTTTTAAAAAATATTTTATGTATGCGCTTAGTTTTTTTGTAGTTTATTGTTATAGTAAAGTAAAAATACCTGCAAAAATAAAAAAACATATTTTAAGTATAATTGTCTACTATTGTTTTTTTTTTTTTTATTTCAATAGCACTTTTTTTAAGTCTGCAGGTAGGCTTACGATTCACTTGTTATCCGTACTTCCGTATCCGTACTAATATTATAAATGTGAATGTGAGTTTGCTTGTTTGTTACGCTTTCACGCAAAAACTATTAACATTGTCTGGGACACCAGAAAGGGCATAGGGTACCTTTCATCGTTCAACGCGGACGAAGTCGCGGTCACCAGCTAGTCATACCATATTTTTTTGCTAACTCAATCATAATGCGAAAAGTATGCTTAGATTTTTTTGGATGTTTGTTACTCAATCACGCAAAAATGTTGAACTGATTTGGATGAAACTTGGCACACAGATAGTTTGTTACTTGGATTAAAATATAAGATGCTTTTAAGAGGGAAGAATAGTACGTACTCTTACTCGTCCATACAAAAAGAGAAAATGTTTTTCCACTTCTAAATATTTTCCAATCTCCATGATTTTTTTATACGTTATTGACACAATGAAAGACTAAGTTTATAGGTTTTCCTTTTTTCGAAATTCGCAATAGATTCAAACTTATAGGCACCTCAAATAAATTAATTTTTGTGATTAAAACTTTGTCGAATTAAACCGTTTGTTTTATAAAAACAATCTAATATTTTTAAAAAGCGAAACCTATAAACCTAGAATATATTATGCTGAAACGATCGACATGAAAATCAAAGTGATTTGTTAAAATTTATTTAGTGGAAACTGTTTTCTCCCGAGATGGAAATTTCATCAAAAAAGTACCTATTGTCAATCGCGAGCTGCAACTCTCTCTGTCGCACGATTGCCCCGGGGCAAGAGCGCAAGAGCGATAGCATGTGTTTTCCTAAATACGTATTTCGTTAGGATCACAAAGCTATACTTTCCTCTTAACTTTTAGAATATACGTGGAGAACGCCAAGAGGTCTAATCGGTAGGTCTACTCCACGACCATCTCGGGGTTAGGAGTCCGACATGTGATGGATTTCACTTGTTAAAAAAAATTTAATCCTAGAAAAATGTTAGTGTCCCAAAAAATTTGCATTTGTGTCTTACAATCAATAATTAATTAAAATATTGTAACAGATGAAGCGGTAACTTATTAAATCTAGTGCACCTATATAACTACCGAAAGTACCTAAATAATATTTTTTTTTTTTTTGACAATAGTACTTTCTCAATATATATTGTTTTAATATTTTAAATTATTTCAGCGCGAAGAATTGTCTTCCTTGGGAACCATTTACGACGACAACTTTGTCATGTCATAAATCGAGTCAATCAATTAAGAACGAACTGTCATTTGGTATTGTAGTCAAAATAAAAAAAATGTCTTTTGCTAACGTAGCACAGGTAAACATATGTTTTAGATCATTTGCATAATACTTACAGCGAAGTTTATATATTACAAGTTCTGTTTTAATATACTTTGGTCTAGTGGCTAGTAACCCTAGCTGTTAACCAAACGGTCGCGGGTTCGAATCCCGCTAGTGGCAAGTGTTTATTTGTTAACATTTTACCTTCGTACCTGAGTCATGGATGTTTGTATTTACAATATGTATGTATTTATAAAAAAAAAAATCTATATAAAGTTTGTTTTTTAATTTCAAAAAAATCTATATAAAGTCAATTTAAATGACATTACATGTGACATGCATTACATACTTTACATGGTATCATTATATGCAAACTTGACATTTGCATGTGTCATTTTTGTCTCTGAGATTAAAAAACAGACTTTAGTATACCAACTGTCTGGAATCCATAATACAAACATTAGTTGCTAACTGTGGAACTAGATGGCGCTGTGTGAATGACGTGAATATATTATTTATTTATTATGTTTTCAGTTGAGTCAGTCAGTTGAGGACGAACAGAGAACTCTTCCTATTTTACTAATTATTTAATTTATGCAAAAAGTCCTTCGCTAATGTTGTGCTACTTACATGTTGTGCTTCAGAGCGAATTTTGATATAGGTAAAGGTATAGTCGCAAACATCCAACTAAATGTCGTTTGCTAATGGAGCACAGGTAAACATTTATGTTTTAAATCATTTACTACTTAAAGTGAAGTTTATATATACAAGTGCCGTTTTAATATACTTTAAATTATTTCAGTTATTATTCAATCAAGTCGGTCATTTCAGAGCGAGCTTTGCAGTAACTGTTATTGCTTTTTATTTTAGTTATTTAAAATCAAACAAAATGTCTTTTGCTAACGTAGCACAGGTAAACATTTATGTTTTAAACCATTTACATAATACTTAAAGTGATGTTTATATATTACAAGTGTTGTTTTAATATAGTTAAATTATTTCAGTGTGAAGAAGTGTCTTCCCTGGAAGCCATTTACGGGGACGATTTTGTCAAGGATGGGCACAATAAAATTAAAGTTAAAATAACCAACTCATGTTATGAGGTTGTTTTAACTATAATTTTATTGGCTTCATACCCGACGGAGTCGCCGCCGGAATATGACTTTTCAGCGCCGTGGATGAGCAGGGTAGATAAGCAAAAGCTTATTGCAGAACTCAACCGCCTCTATTTGTAAGTTTTACCACTCACGCGTTTATACACAAATGACAAAAGTTTCTTCATGTTTAAATAATGAATAATTGTTATGTTTTCTTTTTAGGGACAACTTTGGGGAGCCCGTGGTCTTCCGGTGGGTGGAGAAGATCCGGGAGACCCTATGGTCACTCAAGCTGCCCAAGACGCAGAGGCGGTGCAAAGGAAACCCTGCAACTTGTAAGACGGCCGGCACTATCGTGGTAAATATGTAAAATTTCATTCGCTTTTCACTTTGTGTTTTATAAACATGTCATTTAACTTTTTGTATCCACACAGAAATGTCCGGAGATCATCCACGGCGACGTCATCGTCGACCGGAAGAGCTCCTTCCAAGCGCACGCTGCACAAATACACAGCGTTGAACAAGTCAAGTATGTTTGTTCTCTGTTAATTACGACAATTACTCGTATTATGCATATAAATGCATATAGAAGAAGCTCAAAGTGGTTTGGTTTTCAGTGCGGTGCTGCTGCGCTTGAAGGAAGCCAAGAAGGTCGCCAATGCAACCCACAATGTCTTCGCCTGGCGTTTGGAGTCAGGCGGAATAAAGAAAAAGGACATTGTGCAGGTACGTCATTTCGTAAGATATCTAGCACTCATACTTTGGTTTCCAATATGTAATATAATAATGCTAACGTTACTACGGTTGCAGGAGTGCAGCGATGACGGGGAGGCGCAAGCCGGCGGCAGGTTAATGCACTTGCTTGAACGAATGCAGATGCGGAATGCGCTTGTTGTCGTGTCGAGATGGTAAGTAACGCTTGCATTTCTCAAAAGGTGTCTTTTATTTCAGTATAAGACTACAGCTATCCTGTCGTTACTCCTGATTATTTTAGACAATCCAGATGCCCTGTAACTTTTGGTCAGAGTACTTGTCATTTATGTTAGAAACACCATGTTTAACGTGCGAATATATTTGCAGGCGTGGTCCGGTGCAACTGGGCGCTGACCGGTTTCGGCACTACAACAACGCCGCCAAGCAAGTGCTACTGCAAGCCGGCATTATTAGTAGATAGACATAGATTTTAGACAAAGTTTAGTTAGTAGTGTCATTAACCAGTTCTAATTTTATTTGTAAATGTTTGTAATTTGATTTTTATGTGTTCTTTTTGTGAATGAAATTTTTCTTGTTAAAACGATACCTGTTTTTCTACGTTTAATATTTAAAAATCTCAATTGCATTTGTATAAAGTAAAACACGTATATATTTTTTTACATGCTGTACCTGACATATTATGATATATTGTACAATAAAAAAATTGGTAGATTTAACATTTCTTTTCTTTTATCTTCTACTAGCGACTCGCTCCCGACTTAGCCCGGGATGCATTTTTTTGCGTAAACACCTTCCCTGATTATCCCTCCCTCCATCACTATGAGTGAAGACAGAATTAAAATCGGTCCAGCCGTTCTCGAGTTTTGCGCTTAGTAACACTAGTGATTCATTTTCATTTATAAAGATAAGTAAATATAATAAAGGAATACATTTTCTTAAATGTAAATAACGATTGCATTATATCTTTAACTGTTTGTTAAATAAAAATTTAATCATTCATTAATATTTTACATTTTATTTTATTTTTTGCATTTGTGTACTTAATAGAAAAATTGAGAATAAAATAAAAAGCAGTTTTGTCCCAAAAGAAGAAAAGGGGCTATGATTTTCTAAGAATTATAATATTCAGGAATAATTATGTTCAAGAAAGAGGAAAAAAATATTAACAACCGCCTTATACCTACTTTGTTGGTAGCTCACGAATATGTAATAAAATACAAATCGTATTTTGAGATAAATCTCGAAAACGAACTTTCTATTCTTTATCTTTAAAAAATAACAAAATAAATTAAAAGCTTAATAATATAACATTATCTAAACAATGCTTAAAGCTACTTACTCTTACTATTACATAAATATACTAATTACTAATAATGAAAATGATTCAAAAATTACATAGTTGGTTTTCTATTAGATAATTGTTGATTTTGCACTGATTGCAACTAATTGTCAAACGGGTAAGACATATAAATAATAATTAGAGGTCATTTGTATATTTTATTAATTTTTTTCCTATTTTTTTTTTAATTGCATTTTTCCTATTTTTTCTTTTAATAAAATAACAAGAAAAGTTACAGTTCAAAAAGAGAAAAGCGACCATAAAATCAATAGATAGGTAAATTTCAATTACAAATTTTAGAGCAAATTTCTGGAAGCTCATATTATGTCCAGATGTATGTGTAGTAGGCGATTTAGTTTACCAATGAGTAATCACAAGAAAATGTATATTGTGAAAAATTAAGTACCTTAGTATATATAGGTACAGATAAGTTAAAAGAAAAAAATGTTTATTTGAAATGAAGTATCCTACAGTATTTCAACCAAATATCCGAAAATTAAACATTTCCAATTAATTTATAATGCAAACTGAAATGGATTGCAGATCTGTATAATAATATGCTGCCCTATTACTAGCACGATTATTTAATTACCTTTTTACATTCATTACCAGTCAATGACCTATAGCATATTAACATATTACCTAAGACAATTAATTCAGGCAGAATAGGTACTACCAATGAAATTATAAAGTTACACCAGCAGTTCATTCCCTTAATAATTATATTATGTCGGAATGAGTCATCAAACTATGAATTGCTGAGAAGCGATGGCATATTGTTCCAATTTCGGCCAATTGTTAAGATAATTGTTTTTTTTTATATACGTTGCTGGTTATTTTAATGTATCCATACCCTATTGTCTAGATTGGGACATTTTTGTAAGTAAAAAAGTAAAGAGAATATTAAAAATGTTATAACAATAACATTTTCAATACATTTTGTTTAATTGACAATAGAGTAGTAAAGTTTTTTTTTTTTAACTTTAAATAAATACAATACATTTTAAATGAATTTTCAAAACCTTTTATTCCTAGTTTTTATATAATTTACTTTACCTGTTGTGTTTGAAACATTTGAAATTTAACTATTATAATTATACTGTGTACATTTTACTTTTTGCTTTTAAAAATTATCAATATAGTTTAATAAATAATATTTTTAACATGAACAACATAATACAACATGCTCGTCATGAATTGTAAAAAATCAGTCTCAATACGTTTTAATACTAATATTATAAAGAGAGGATTTGTATTTTTGTTTGTAATGAATAAACTCATAAACTAGTGGACCGAAGTTAAAAATTCTTTCACCTATGGAAAGCTACATTATCAGCGAGTATATATTATGTATGGATGTATGGATGTTTGTTACTCTTCCACGCTAAAACTACTGAACCGATCACCATAAATTTTTCCATACACGTTGTCTGGGACACCAGAAAAGACATTTCATCGTTCAGTGCGGACGATTTTATAATTTTTTATTACAAAAAATTAGTTTTTATAGGTTAAATATAAAAGTGAGACATATGCTGTCCCTGACTTTTTTGTAAGCATTATTAAGTTCTACAACTTTTCTATAGAAATCAATCATTTATCTTTCACTGTTAAAGCAGAGTTCGAAAGAAACATTTTCGTTCGACCGTTTTCCTATCGATTTAAGTATTTTGCAAATTCGATTATCACAAAAAAAAGCCATCTCAATTTACGGGATAATTTATAGCCTATGTTCATCTTGAAACTCTTAATATTGGTGAAAGATTTTTTTAAATCGGATGAGTAGTTTTGAAAATCAATTACTGCATAAACATACAAACTTTACCTCTTTATATGTATAGATAAATAATCCATTTCAACTGTAATAAAGAAATAAAGATTTATAAATAAATTTGAACCAATTTAATTTCCAATATTTCTCTTTTCCCAAAAAAATATTTTAATATGACCACAGGTACAAATGTATCCCCACCAATATAGTTAACCCTCTGTTTTTTTTTATGATCACCAAAGGCTTTAAATACCGTGCAACTTCACTCAAGACAGTCATTTCAGAGCGAGCTTTTCAATAAGTGTTATTGCCTTTATTTTTATTTAATAAAAATCAAGCAAAATGTCTTTTGCTAACGTAGCACAGGTAAACATTTATTTTTTAAATCATTTACATAATAGTTTTGTTAATATATTACAAGTGTTGTTTTAATATAGATTAAATTATTTCAGTATGAAGAAGTGTCTTCCCTGGAAGCCATTTACGGGGACGATTTTGTCAAGGATGGGCACAATAAAATTAAAGTTAAAATAACTAACTCATGTTATGAGGTTGTTTTAACTATAATTTTATTGGCTTCATACCCGACGGAGTCGCCGCCGGAATATGACTTTTCAGCGCCGTGGATGAGCAGGGTGGATAAGCAAAAGCTTATTGCAGAACTGAACCGCCTCTACTTGTAAGTTTTACCACTCACGCGTTACACAAATGACAAAAGTTTCTTCATGTTTAAATAATGAATAATTGTTATGTTTTCTTTTTAGGGACAACTTTGGGGAGCCCGTGGTCTTCCGGTGGGTGGAGAAGATCCGGGAGACCCTATGGTCACTCAAGCTGCCCAAGACGCAGAGGCGGTGCAAAGGAAACCCTGCAACTTGTAAGACGGCCGGCACTATCGTGGTAAATATGTAAAATTTCATTCGCGTTTCACTTTGCGTTTTATAAACATGTCATTTAACTTTTTGTATCCACACAGAAATGTCCGGAGATCATCCACGGCGACGTCATCGTCGACCGGAAGAGCTCCTTCCAAGCGCACGCTGCACAAATACACAGCGTTGAACAAGTCAAGTAAGTTTGTTCTCTGTTAATTACGACAATTACTCGTATTATGCATATAAATGCATATAGAAGAAGCTCAAAGTGGTTTGGTTTTCAGTGCGGTGCTGCTGCGCTTGAAGGAAGCCAAGAAGGTCGCCAATGCAACCCACAATGTCTTCGCCTGGCGTTTGGAGTCAGGCGGAATAAAGAAAAAGGACATTGTGCAGGTACGTCATTTCGTAAGATATCTAGCACTCATACTTTGGCTTCCAATATGTAATATAATAATGCTAAGGAAACGTTACTATGGTTGCAGGAGTGCAGCGATGACGGGGAGGCGCAAGCCGGCGGCAGGTTAATGCACTTGCTTGAACGAATGCAGATGCGGAATGCGCTTGTTGTCGTGTCGAGATGGTAAGTAACGCTTGCATTTCTCAAAAGGTGTCTTTTATTTCAGTATAAGACTACAGCTATCCTGTCGTTACTCTTGATTATTTTAGACAATCCGGATGCCCTGTAACTTTTGGTCAGAGTACTTGTCATTTATGTTAGGAACACCATGTTTAACGTGCGAATATATTTGCAGGCGTGGTCCAGTGCAACTGGGCGCTGACCGGTTTCGGCACTATAACAACGCCGCCAAGCAAGTGCTACTGCAAGCCGGCATTATTAGTAGATAGACATAGATTTTAGACAAAGTTTAGTTAGTAGTGTCATTACCCAGTTCTAATTTTATTTGTAAATGTTTGTAATTTGATTTTTATGTGTTCTTTTTGTGAATGAAATTTTTCTTGTTAAAACGATACCTGTTTTTCTACGTTT
Source organism: Synanthedon formicaeformis (assembly GCA_945859745.1). NCBI lineage: Eukaryota > Metazoa > Arthropoda > Insecta > Lepidoptera > Sesiidae > Synanthedon > Synanthedon formicaeformis. The sequence goes on from OX243975.1 coordinate 2,337,007, forward strand.
AATATTTAAAAATCTCAATTGCATTTGTATAAAGTAAAACACGTATATTTTTTTTACATGCTCTACCTGACATATTATGATATATTGTACAATAAAAAAATTGGTAGATTTAATCATTTCTTTTCTTTTATCTTCTACTAGCGACTCGCTCCCGGCTTCTCCCGGGATGCATTTTGTTTACGTAAAAACTTTCCCTGATTATCCCTCCCTACATCTCTATGAGTGAAAACAGAATTAAAATCGGTCCAGCCGTTCTCGAGTTTTGCGCTTAGTAACATTAGTGATTCATTTTCATTTATTATAAGTAAATATAATAAAGAAATGCATTTTCTTAAATGTAAATAACGATTGCATTATATCTTTACCTGTTTGTTAAATAAAAATTTAATCATTCATTAAAATTTTACTTATATTTTATTTTATTTTTTGCATTTGTGTATTTAATAGAAAAATTGAGAATAAAATAAAAAGCAGTTTTGTCCCAAAAGAAGAAAAGGGGCTATGATTTTCTAACAATTATAATATTCAGGAATAATTATGTTCAAGAAAGAGGAAAAAAATATTAACAACCGCCTTATAAATACCTACTTTGTTGGTAGCTCACGAATATGTAATAAAATACAAATCTCGTATTTTGAGATAAATCTCGAAGACGAACTTTCTACTCTTTATCTTTAAAAAATAACAAAATAAATTAAAAGCTTAATAATATAACATTATCTAAGCGATACTTAAAGCTACTTACTCCTACTATTACTTAAATATGCTAATTACTAATAATGAAAATGATTAAAAAATTACATAGTTGGTTTTCTATTAGATAATTGTTGATTTTGCACTGATTGCAACTAATTGTCAAACGGGTAAGACATATAAATAATAATTAGAGGTCATTTGTATATTTTATTAATTTTTTTTCTATGTTTTTTTTTCAATTGCATTTTTCCTATTTTTTCTTTTAATAAAATTACAAGAAAAGTTACAGTTCAAAAAGAGAAAAGTTACCTTAAAATCAATAGATTGGTAAATTTCAATTACAAATTTTAGAGCAAATTTCTGGAAGCTCATATTATGTCCAGGTGTATGTGTAGTAGGTGATTTAGTTTACCATTGAGTAATCACAAGAAAATGTATATTGTGAAAAATTAAGTACCTTAGTATATATAGGTACAGATAAGTTAAAAGAAAAAAATGTTTATTTGAAATGAAGTATCCTACAGTATTTCAACCAAATATCCGAAAATGAAACATTTCCAATTAATTTATAATGCAAACTGAAATGGATTGCAGATCTGTATAATAATATGCTGCCCTATTACTAGTACGATTATTTAATTACCTTTTTACATTCATTACCAATCAATGACTTATAGCATATTAACATATTACCTAATACAATTAATTCAGGCAGAATAGGTACTACCAATGAAATTATAAAGTTACACCAGCAGTTCATTCCCTTAATAATTATATTATGTCGGAATGAGTCATCAAACTATGAATTGCTGAGAAGCGATGGCATATTGTTCCAGTTTCGGCCAATTGTTAAGATAATTGTTTTTTTTTTATATACGTTGCTGGTTATTTTAATGTATCCATACCCTATTGTCTAGATTGTTTTTGTAAGTAAAAAAGTAAAGAGAATATTAAAAATGTGATAACAATAACATTTTCAATATTTTGTTTAAGTGACAATAGAGTAGTAAAGTTTTTTTTTAACTTTAAATAAATACAATACATTTTAAATGAATTTTCAAAACCTTTTATTCCTAGTTTTTATATAATTTACTTTACCTGTTGTGTTTGAAACATTTGAAATTTAACTATTATAATTATACTGTGTACATTTTACTTTTTGCTTTTAAAAATTATCAATATAGTTTAATAAATAATATTTTTAACATGAACAACATAATACAACATGCTCGTCATGAATAAGAGCGTGAATTGTAAAAAATCAGTCTCAATACGTTTTAATACTAATATTATAAAGAGAGGATTTGTATTTTTGTTTGTAATGAATTAACTCAAAAACTAGTGGACCGAAGTTAAAAATTCTTTCACCTATGGAAAGCTACATTATCAGCGAGTATATATTATGTATGGATGTTTGTTACTCTTCCACGCTAAAACTACTGAACCGATCACCATAAATTTTTCCATACACGTTGTCTGGGACACCAGAAAAGACATTTCATCGTTCAGTGCGAACGATTTTATAATTTTTTATTACAAAAAATTAGTTTTTATGGGTTAAATATAAAAGTTAGACATATGCTGTGCCTGACTTTTTTGTAAGCATTATTAAGTTCTACAACTTTTCTATACAAATCAATCATTTATCTCTCACTGTTAAAGCAGAGTTCGAAAGAAACATTTTCGTTCGACCGTTTTCCTATCGATTTAAGTATTTTGCAAATTCGATTATCACAAAAAAAAGCCATCTCAATTTACGGGATAATTTATAGCCTATGTTCATCTTGAAACTCTTAATATTGGTGAAAGATTTTTTAAATCGGATGATTAGTTCCGAAAATCAATTACTGCATAAACATACAAACTTTACCTCTTTATATGTATAGATAAATAATCCATTTCAACTGTAATAAAGAAATAAAGATTTATAAATAAATTTTAACCAATTTAATTTCCAATATTTCTCTTTTCCCAAGAAAATATTTTAATTATGACCACAGGTACAAATGTATCCCCACCAATATAGTTAATCCTCTGTTTTTTTATGATCACCAACGGCTTTAAATACCGTGCAACTTCAATCAAGACAGTCATTTCAGAGCGAGCTTTGCAGTAACTGTTATTGCTTTTTATTTTAGTTATTGCCTTGTTATTTAAAATCAAGCAAAATGTCTTTTGCTAACGTAGCACAGGTAAACATTTATTTTTTAAATCATTTACATAATAGTTATGTTAATATATTACAAGTGTTGTTTTAATATAGATTAAATTATTTCAGTGTGAAGAAGTGTCTTCCCTGGAAGCCATTTACGGGGACGATTTTGTCAAGGATGGGCACAATAAAATTAAAGTTAAAATAACTAACTCATGTTACGAGGTTGTTTTAACTATAATTTTATTGGCTTCATACCCGACGGAGTCGCCGCCGGAATATGACTTTTCAGCGCCGTGGATGAGCAGGGTGGATAAGCAAAAGCTTATTGCAGAACTGAACCGCCTCTACTTGTAAGTTTTACCACTCACGCGTTACACAAATGACAAAAGTTTCTTCATGTTTAAATAATGAATAATTGTTATGTTTTCTTTTTAGGGACAACTTTGGGGAGCCCGTGGTCTTCCGGTGGGTGGAGAAGATCCGGGAGACCCTATGGTCACTCAAGCTGCCCAAGACTCAGAGGCGGTGCAAAGGAAACCCTGCACCTTGTAAGACGGCCGGCACTATCGTGGTAAATATGTAAAATTTCATTCGCGTTTCACTTTGTGTTTTATAAACATGTCATTTAACTTTTTGTATCCACACAGAAATGTCCGGAGATCATCCACGGCGACGTCATCGTCGACCGGAAGAGCTCCTTCCAAGCGCACGCTGCACAAATACACAGCGTTGAACAAGTCAAGTAAGTTTGTTCTCTGTTAATTACGACAATTACTCTTATTATGCATATAAATGCCTATAGAAGAAGCTCAAAGTGATTTGGTTTTCAGTGCGGTGCTGCTGCGCTTGAAGGAAGCCAAGAAGGTCGCCAATGCAACCCACAATGTCTTCGCCTGGCGTTTGGAGTCAGGCGGAATAAAGAAAAAGGACATTGTGCAGGTACGTCATTTCGTAAGATATCTAGCACTCATACTTTGGCTTCCAATATGTAATATAATAATGCTAAGGAAACGTTACTATGGTTGCAGGAGTGCAGCGATGACGGGGAGGCGCAAGCCGGCGGCAGGTTAATGCACTTGCTTGAACGAATGCAGATGCGGAATGCGCTTGTTGTCGTGTCGAGATGGTAAGTAACGCTTGCATTTCTCAAAAGGTGTCTTTTATTTCAGTATAAGACTACAGCTATCCTGTCGTTACTCTTGATTATTTTAGACAATCCGGATGCCCTGTAACTTTTGGTCAGAGTACTTGTCATTTATGTTAGGAACACCATGTTTAACGTGCGAATATATTTGCAGGCGTGGTCCGGTGCAACTGGGCGCTGACCGGTTTCGGCACTACAACAACGCCGCCAAGCAAGTGCTACTGCAAGCCGGCATTATTAGTAGATAGACATAGATTTTAGACAAAGTTTAGTTAGTAGTGTCATTAACCAGTTCTAATTTTATTTGTAAATGTTTGTAATTTGATTTTTATGTGTTCTTTTTGTGAATGAAATTTTTCTTGTTAAAACGATACCTGTTTTTCTACGTTTAATATTTAAAAATCTCAATTGCATTTGTATAAAGTAAAACACGTATATTTTTTTTACATGCTCTACCTGACATATTATGATATATTGTACAATAAAAAAATTGGTAGATTTAATCATTTCTTTTCTTTTATCTTCTACTAGCGACTCGCTCCCGGCTTCTCCCGGGATGCATTTTGTTTACGTAAAAACTTTCCCTGATTATCCCTCCCTACATCTCTATGAGTGAAAACAGAATTAAAATCGGTCCAGCCGTTCTCGAGTTTTGCGCTTAGTAACACTAGTGATTCATTTTCATTTATTGTAAGTAAATATAATAAAGAAATGCATTTTCTTAAATGTAAATAACGATTGCATTATATCTTTACCTGTTTGTTAAATAAAAATTTAATCATTCATTAAAATTTTACTTATATTTTATTTTATTTTTTGCATTTGTGTATTTAATAGAAAAATTGAGAATAAAATAAAAAGCAGTTTTGTCCCAAAAGAAGAAAAGGGGCTATGATTTTCTAACAATTATAATATTCAGGAATAATTATGTTCAAGAAAGAGGAAAAAAATATTAACAACCGCCTTATAAATACCTACTTTGTTGGTAGCTCACGAATATGTAATAAAATACAAATCTCGTATTTTGAGATAAATATCGAAGACGAACTTTCTACTCTTTATCTTTAAAAAATAACAAAATAAATTAAAAGCTTAATAATATAACATTATCTAAGCGATACTTAAAGCTACTTACTCCTACTATTACTTAAATATGCTAATTACTAATAATGAAAATGATTAAAAAATTACATAGTTGGTTTTCTATTAGATAATTGTTGATTTTGCACTGATTGCAACTAATTTTCAAACGGGTAAGACATATAAATAATAATTAGAGGTCATTTGTATATTTTATTAATTTTTTTTCTATGTTTTTTTTCAATTGCATTTTTCCTATTTTTTCTTTTAATAAAATTACAAGAAAAGTTACAGTTCAAAAAGAGAAAAGTTACCTTAAAATCAATAGATTGGTAAATTTCAATTACAAATTTTAGAGCAAATTTCTGGAAGCTCATATTATGTCCAGGTGTATGTGTAGTAGGTGATTTAGTTTACCATTGAGTAATCACAAGAAAATGTATATTGTGAAAAATTAAGTACCTTAGTATATATAGGTACAGATAAGTTAAAAGAAAAAAATGTTTATTTGAAATGAAGTATCCTACAGTATTTCAACCAAATATCCGAAAATGAAACATTTCCAATTAATTTATAATGCAAACTGAAATGGATTGCAGATCTGTATAATAATATGCTGCCCTAGTACTAGTACGATTATTTAATTACCTTTTTACATTCATTACCAATCAATGACTTATAGCATATTAACATATTACCTAATACAATTAATTCAGGCAGAATAGGTACTACCAATGAAATTATAAAGTTACACCAGCAGTTCATTCCCTTAATAATTATATTATGTCGGAATGAGTCATCAAACTATGAATTGCTGAGAAGCGATGGCATATTTTTCCAGTTTCGGCCAATTGTTAAGATAATTGTTTTTTTTTTATATACGTTGCTGGTTATTTTAATGTATCCATACCCTATTGTCTAGATTGTTTTTGTAAGTAAAAAAGTAAAGAGAATATTAAAAATATTATAACAATAACATTTTCAATATTTTGTTTAATTGACAATAGAGTAGTAAAGTTTTTTTTTAACTTTAAATAAATACAATACATTTTAAATGAATTTTCAAAACCTTTTATTCCTAGTTTTTATATAATTTACTTTACCTGTTGTGTTTGAAACATTTGAAATTTAACTATTATAATTATACTGTGTACATTTTACTTTTTGCTTTTAAAAATTATCAATATAGTTTAATAAATAATATTTTTAACATGAACAACATAATACAACATGCTCGTCATGAATAAGAGCGTGAATTGTAAAAAATCAGTCTCAATACGTTTTAATACTAATATTATAAAGAGAGGATTTGTATTTTTGTTTGTAATGAATTAACTCAAAAACTAGTGGACCGAAGTTAAAAATTCTTTCTCCTATGGAAAGCTACATTATCAGCGAGTATATATTATGTATGGATGTATGGATGTTTGTTACTCTTCCACGCTAAAACTACTGAACCGATCACCATAAATTTTTCCATACACGTTGTCTGGGACACCAGAAAAGACATTTCATCGTTCAGTGCGAACGATTTTATAATTTTTTATTACAAAAAATTAGTTTTTATGGGTTAAATATAAAAGTTAGACATATGCTGTGCCTGACTTTTTTGTAAGCATTATTAAGTTCTACAACTTTTCTATACAAATCAATCATTTATCTCTCACTGTTAAAGCAGAGTTCGAAAGAAACATTTTCGTTCGACCGTTTTCCTATCGATTTAAGTATTTTGCAAATTCGATTATCACAAAAAAAGCTATCTCAATTTACGGGATAATTTATAGCCTATGTTCATCTTGAAACTCTTAATATTGGTGAAAGATTTTTTTAAATCGAATGATTAGTTCCGAAAATCAATTACTGCATAAACATACAAACTTTACCTCTTTATATGTATAGATAAATAATCCATTTCAACTGTAATAAAGAAATAAAGATTTATAAATAAATTTTAACCAATTTAATTTCCAATATTTCTCTTTTCCCAAGAAAATATTTTAATTATGACCACAGGTACAAATGTATCCCTACCAATATAGTTAATCCTCTGTTTTTTTATGATCACCAACGGCTTTAAATACCGTGCAACTTCAATCAAGACAGTCATTTCAGAGCGAGCTTTGCAGTAACTGTTATTGCTTTTTATTTTAGTTATTGCCTTGTTATTTAAAATCAAGCAAAATGTCTTTTGCTAACGTAGCACAGGTAAACATTTATTTTTTAAATCATTTACATAATAGTTATGGTAATATATTACAAGTGTTGTTTTAATATAGATTAAATTATTTCAGTGTGAAGAAGTGTCTTCCCTGGAAGCCATTTACGGGGACGATTTTGTCAAGGATGGGCACAATAAAATTAAAGTTAAAATAACTAACTCATGTTATGAGGTTGTTTTAACTATAATTTTATTGGCTTCATACCCGACGGAGTCGCCGCCGGAATATGACTTTTCAGCGCCGTGGATGAGCAGGGTGGATAAGCAAAAGCTTATTGCAGAACTGAACCGCCTCTACTTGTAAGTTTTACCACTCACGCGTTACACAAATGACAAAAGTTTCTTCATGTTTAAATAATGAATAATTGTTATGTTTTCTTTTTAGGGACAACTTTGGGGAGCCCGTGGTCTTCCGGTGGGTGGAGAAGATCCGGGAGACCCTATGGTCACTCAAGCTGCCCAAGACGCAGAGGCGGTGCAAAGGAAACCCTGCAACTTGTAAGACGGCCGGCACTATCGTGGTAAATATGTAAAATTTCATTCGCGTTTCACTTTGTGTTTTATAAACATGTCATTTAACTTTTTGTATCCACACAGAAATGTCCGGAGATCATCCACGGCGACGTCATCGTCGACCGGAAGAGCTCCTTCCAAGCGCACGCTGCACAAATACACAGCGTTGAACAAGTCAAGTAAGTTTGTTCTCTGTTAATTACGACAATTACTCGTATTATGCATATAAATGCCTATAGAAGAAGCTCAAAGTGATTTGGTTTTCAGTGCGGTGCTGCTGCGCTTGAAGGAAGCCAAGAAGGTCGCCAATGCAACCCACAATGTCTTCGCCTGGCGTTTGGAGTCAGGCGGAATAAAGAAAAAGGACATTGTGCAGGTACGTCATTTCGTAAGATATCTAGCACTCATACTTTGGCTTCCAATATGTAATATAATAATGCTAAGGAAACGTTACTATGGTTGCAGGAGTGCAGCGATGACGGGGAGGCGCAAGCCGGCGGCAGGTTAATGCACTTGCTTGAACGAATGCAGATGCGGAATGCGCTTGTTGTCGTGTCGAGATGGTAAGTAACGCTTGCATTTCTCAAAAGGTGTCTTTTATTTCAGTATAAGACTACAGCTATCCTGTCGTTACTCCTGATTATTTTAGATATATCCAGATGCCCGAGTACTTGTAATTTATGTTAGGAACACTGTGTTTAACGCGCGAATATATTTGCAGGCGTGGTCCGGTGCAACTGGGCGCTGACCGATTTCGGCACTACAACAACGCCGCCAAGCAAGTGCTACTGCAAGCCGGCATTATTAGTAGATAGACATAGATCTTAGACATAGTTTAGTTAATAATTAGTTAGTAGTCAGTAAGCAGTTTCAATTTTATCTGATTTAATGTGTTCTTTTTGTGAAAGAAATTTTACTTGTTAAAATGATATTTTTCTACACTAAATATTTAAAAAATCTCAATTGTATTAGTATTAAAGTAAAACACGTATATATATTTTTTACATGCTGTACCTGACATATTATGATCTATTGTACAATAAAAAGTATTGGTCAATTTAAACATTTTTTTCTTTCAACTTCCATAATAATCTCTAGATATAAAATTTCGTGTCACTTTGTTTGACGCCAATGAATTCCTAAACTACTGAACCGATTTGGATAAAACTTCGTAACTTTCAATTTTACACCCGGGCGAAGCAAGGAGCGTTTAGCTAGTTATAAATATAAATTAAGAATATATAATATTTTAAGCATTTTTTTAATTAAAATTAGATTTGATTTAATTAAAATTTCACTCAAAAATATTTTTATTTAATAAATTTTATTTTTTATTTTTTTTTAAGTAGAAATTTAATAGAAAAGAGACAGGCACTTGCAACATACAAAATGGTAATTTCTATCTATTCTGTCATACTAATACGTAATATTCTATTGCCACTGGAATATCTCGTTTAAAGACTGTTAAATTGCATACGGATTAATGTTTGGCTACTTACTATGTCAATATTCATTTCCGATCGCATCGGCTAAATTGATTCTAACAGAATATTTGTAAACAAATGCGGATCGTATATGGTTGAATTGGATGTTTGAATGTTACTAAAGTTATTAATTATTGTTTGTCTAACATTAATTGCAACTCTACAGTGGTCTAATTGGGAATTTCAATCTCTCCTGAAATATCCGTTGGTATTTCTTATTGACTTATTAAATTTGCAATTGTCAATACTAATAATAAATCTCCATAACTCTTAGACGTATAAGACACAGGATAGGCTACTTTGTTCTTTTTCAACGCGGACGAAGTCGCGGGCGTCAGCTAGTATTTTAAAAAGTTACCCAGACGAAGTTTTATTTTTAAACTAGCGACCCGCGTCCGGCTTCGCCCGGGGTGCATTTTTTTACGTAAAAACCTTCCCTGATTATCCCTCTATCCATGAGTGAAGACAGAATTAAATACATTTTTATTTATAACTAGCTGGCGCCCGCGACTTAGTCCGCGTTGAAAAAGAAAAAGTAGCCTATCCTGTGTCCCGTACGTCTAAATGTTTATCTACCAAGTTTCATGAAAATCAGTCAATTCGTTTAAGAGTTATGGAGGAACATACATACATACAGAAAAAAATTCTAAAAATGGTCAATTTAGTTTCAGTATCATGTATAGATCCTATAAACACGATATCTCTGAAAACAAAGTAACTTACTCCATGACTAACCCTTACAGATTTATTATTAGTATTGATTGATAAATACTGCGCTGTATTGAGTTTTGTACACTTTAAGCTAATGTTATCGATTTTCTTATTAAACATTTTTGAGTACTGATAAGGAAATGATAAATGTTAATATTGAGGACTTCCTTATTGTATTATAATCTATGCACATTATAAAACAAAGCCACTGTCCGCCTATGTCTAACATTTCCTATACCAACAAACATATAATACATATTTTGATACAATTTGCATCGGTTTAATAAGGTAACATTTCGTTTTAAAATCCTGGTATCGAAGAATTCTCTTTTGTATCCTCTAAATACTAATAAATAACGTTAGTAAATACCTTTATCTCATGAACTTACCTAAGTGCTGATTACATAGATCCTAGATAAAAGATAATTCCGCCTTATTTTATAAAGTGTTCCTTTACAATATAAATTATTAGTGTCATAGAATCGTTATCATGCTGGCGAAAAATCAATTGTTTTTTTAACCGTGATTTTAAGCGCAGTGGCTAGTGAAAGTAAGTTGTTTTTGGAGTTTACTCCTTAAGAATCGATTTGCATATATAACATGAAATGCATATACGTTGTCTGAGATACAAGAAAGGACATCGTGTACCTTTCATCCAGATAAAAAATACTGTTTCAAAATGATCGTCTAATAATATAAATACTTGGACGCAACTGTCGCGTGGCGGCGCCACCGTCGCGCGTCGTCACTCACATATTTTCTTTTTCAACGCAGACGAAGTCGCGGGCACCAGCTAGTCCGCCATAATCAATACTAATAATAAATCTGTAAGGGTTGGTCATGGAGTAAGTTAGGTACTTTGTTTTCAGAGATATCGTGTTTATGGGCTCTATACATGATACTGTATATGATATATGATATGTATGTATGTATGTATGTATGTATGTATGTATGTATGTATGTATGTATGTATGTATGTATGTATGTATGTATGTATGTATGTATGTATGTATGTATGTATGTATGTATGTATGTATGTATGTATGTATGTATGTATGTATGTATGTATGTATGTATGTATGTATGTATGTATGTATGTATGTATGTATGTATGTATGTATGTATGTATGTATGTATGTATGTATGTATGTATGTATGTATGTATGTATGTATGTATGTATGTATGTATGTATGTATGTATGTATGTATGTATGTATGTATGTATGTATGTATGTATGTATGTATGTATGTATGTATGTATGTATGTATGTATGTATGTATGTATAACTATTTAAAAATTGGAATTGTACCATTTTATTTTTCTTTTCTACAGATCTGGTTGTATGCTACTACAGTTCTTGGGCTACTTATAGAGGCGGACGCGGACAGTTTGAAGTCAACAATATTAGGCCTGATCTCTGCACTCATGCTGTCTATGCTTTCGTCGGTATCAACTATTATGGCGTCATCAAATCATTGGACTCATACTTAGATTTACCAGATTTTGGAGGCAGAAGTGAGTGTCTTTTTTACATATACCTATAACTATACCTACATCCATATCCATACTAGATCCTTACATACTTATTATAAAACAAAATCCTCCACTGCGTCTCTATGTCTGTTACCTTTTCACGCCTTAATTACTCAACTTATCATCATGAAAACTCAAGAAATAACATATTTTTTGGTTTCAGATAACTTTGGTAAATTTAATGCATTGAAAGAACAAAATCCTAAACTAAAAACTTTGCTCGCCGTTGGAGGATGGAACGAGGGATCATCAAAATACTCACTGGTTAATATTTTCATATTATAACTAAAAATTTAGCCTGTTACTCGCTTATAACATAGCTTTCTATAGGTGAAAGAATTTTTAAAATTAGTCCAGTAAGTAGTAACAGTAAGCGCCTTTTTCACAAACGTCAAGTAGGCCAAACTGTCATTTAAAGTCACCGGTAACCGGGGATAATGGAGCTGATATATATCTTTGTTTGTACGATAAATGTCCCAAACATTAAATACAAAATAATAATAAAAATTCGGCTATCGAATGATGCAGTAAACCGAGTGCATAATTCAATATAACAGAAAATGATTTCTAAAAGTAACTAATCAACACTTTATATGTAGTTTGTGAAAGAGGCCCTAACAGTTCATAACTCTATGTCCAGTACATTTTGAGTTTATTCATCAGAGTTTAAGAGTTTCTCTTAGATCTTTTGAACTAGGTAAAGGATTTTAATACAGTTTTCACTAATAGAAATAGCGTTATACGAGGAAGTTTTTACATAAAATTTGCAGAAAAAAATTACACCCGTGCGAAGCCGGGAGCGGGTCGCTGGTAATTAGAATTTTTCAATTATTTTGGCATTATAGAAACATTAATAACGTTTTAGATGGCTGGAAATGCGAATTACCGCAAGAATTTTATTGACAGTGCTGTTGTTTTGCTTCTGAAACATGGATTAGATGGACTGGATTTGGACTGGGAATACCCGAACCAGCGCGACACGATTTACGGAAATGGTGACATACAAAACTACAATCAACTCTTGAAAGAATTGAGAACTGAGTTCGACAAACATGGACTTCTACTGTCTGCAGCAGTCGCGGCTGTCAAATCATCTGCATTGAATTCTTACGATATTCCTACTATATCAAAGTTAGTTTTATGTTACTACAATGTTAAAAGTTAGTTTTAAGTTTATTATAAAAATGTTTTTAAAATAGAATTAACTAGAGCACTCATGAACAGTGTGTATGATCAGCAGATCGTAAATAACAATCATAATTTCCACATAAAGAAGACATTGGTGTCGATCATATAAGCACATAATTTTAGACTAAATACAGCCGCTAGCCTAAATGCTAAAATACGCTTGTAACTGATAACTAACTATTCGAGAAGATAAACAGTAGCAATTGCCACCGCTATAAATGCAGGTTCACGGGTAGATTGATGCAGAATCATGTGTAGATTAAGGCAGGCTCATTTCATGTGTAGATTTATACAGTATTATGTGTAGATTAAGGCAGGATTATGTGTAGATTGACGCAGGTTTATTTCATGTGTAGATTCACGCAGGATCATTTCAAGTTTAGATTCACGCAGGTTCATGTTCAGATACACGCAGGATCATTTCATATGTAGTTTCATGCAGGATATTAAGTGTAGATTTAACGCAGGGTCATGTGTATATTGACGCAGGTTCATTTCATGTTGATAAGAAGTATCTAATTAATTCACTTCCTCTAACAATGAAGGAAAAGATAGGAAGAAAACCTGCATTTTCCAGAAAACTAGGAAATTCCATTGTGTACTAACGTGGGGGTCACTAAGCATATTCCTCCTCATGTAGAGAGGCCTCTGTCAAACAGTGGACTATGTACATCTATACCAATATATAAAGCTAAAGAGTTTGTTTGTTTGTTTGGTTGTACGCGCTAATCTCAGGAATTACTGGTTCGAATTGAAAAATTCTTTTTGTGTTGGATAGTCCATTTATCGAGGAAGGCTATAGGCTATAGAGAACGCGGACGAAGTCGCGGGCACCAGCTAGTGTATAATACTTAGGTAATATTTGACTGTATGATGGATTAGCAGTTTCCATTTTCTAGCCAGGTGGAAATGATATTTATTTAATAATAAAAAAGAAGATATTCAATTAACGAACTATCAGTCCATGGGTTCGACTGTTCGTCAAAGAATTACGATTCTTCTCAAACTTCTCACACTCTTATTTAGCCGACTGTGGATCACTCGTTCTTATTATAATACACGAAGAAGTCACAATCATGTGGGTTCACAATAACATTTAGTTTTTTTTTTTTGCAGATATTTAGATTTTGTTAATGTCATGACATATGACTTGAATGGTCCCTACAATTATGTGACTGGCCACAACTCACCCCTACATAAAGGGCAAAGTGACGAATATTTGGCTACAGTAGAAGCAGCAGCACAATATTGGCTAAGTCAGGGTGAGAACTAACCTTCAAGTTTAAATTTGTTATCTAAAATTCATTGAAATAATTTATTTAGGTTTATATTTCTTTATTCTCATTAAAGCTTAAAGCTACTTACATGAGAAATATAACAAAATACAACTAAAATATTAAACAGGCAGACAAAAGTAACTAAAATTAAACAATATTCGTTCCTCATCTTTAACAATAACACGACAAAACATTTAAACATTTAACATAAAAAGTTTAAACAGCCTGGATCTGTATTCTCTAAAAAAATTTGCTTGTTTTATATTCAAAGGTAATCTGTTAAAAAGCTGTGCTCCCTCAAAAGTAACCATTTTTTTACCATTTTACATTAATTTACCATAATTACATTTATAATTAATTTAAATTAATATCTAGTGTTTAAATTTAAATTAATAGTAGTGGCAAAGTTTCACATACTAAGATCAACAGTGCACTTTCAGTACCTACACGTATGGTGTTCTGAACTTAGACAGAAAAAACTTTTTCTATACTTACAAAAAATCTTCCTTTATTTCTGAACTTTATCATCATCATCATCTTCATCTCAGCCGCAGGACGTCCACAGCTTGTCTTTCTGAACTTAGTCTGCTTTAATTAAAAAAGAGGTATTTAAATAAAAAAAATTGTCTTCTTAGGTTGTCCTGCGAATAAATTAGTGTTGGGAATACCTTTATATGGTCATACATTCATTTTATCCAATGCTAGTGTAAGTGGCGTACGAGCGAAATCATCTGGACCTGGAATAGCTGGAAGTTATACGAAAACTGCTGGAAATATAGGCTATAATGAGGTAAGGTTATTTCTTAGCATGCCGGATACCGGGATAGGAAGTAAATAGGGGATAATGTCAAGACGCTTGGCCAATATATTAGTACATATATTGGCCAATATATTAGTACAATAATACAACATTTTAAAAGCAATAAAAACACTTCAAACCCTACTTCAAATATGCAAGTCAATAAAGATTCTAAACAACAATTATTTGTGTTAAGCACTACAGCTGGTCTTGATACTCTTTAATATTTTCCTAGATTTCACACAAAATGTAAAAAAAAACACACTTTTATCATTGGAATCATATATTATGATATTATTTTGAGGTTCGTTCGGCTTAAATTTTCTTTTATCTGACTAAACCAACTATTCTGTTATAATATAAATTTTGAATGGTAACAAGTACATATTAAAGCCGTAAACTTTATAATAACTATGGTAATACAATGGCATTCAGGTAGAAAATCACCAAACTTTTGTTTCGTTTATAGCATCATAGTTGAACTGTTTTCTTTGCTTTTGTAATATTACAATTACAATCCATATATTTTGTAAGTAAACTCCACGTTAACGATATTTTTTTTAAATTGCAGCTATGCGAATTATTCCAATCGCAAAATTGGTCCAAACGTTACGACAATCTCGCAAAGGTTCCCTACGCGGTCCTAGAACGAAACTGGATCTCCTACGACGACGCAGATTCCGTTACTGCTAAAGTCCAGTTTGCGTTAAGCTTGAATATATCCGGAGTAATGGTATGGAGTATAGAAACAGATGATTTCAGAGGATACTGTGGTCAGCCGTATCCTCTTTTGGAAGCTATTAACGAAGCGTTGGCAGACATATCTTCTTCATCAGAAAACACGACTGAACCCACCACTGAAAATTCTACTGTCGGTAAGTATATATCCACTCAATGCATCGAAGTACTACAACTATGGAATTTGCGTCACAAATGCCAAAGCGGCACATAAAAAGTAAGCCTAAAACGGAATCATGGCGGAGTCTTGTCATCGCGCGTCTATGATAAAAGGTAGTAACGATCAATCTCTCGTCTGGTATGGACGCAGATCTGCGTCAAGTGACAGTCTGTCGTTTCACTCGATTTTAAATATTATGGGTATATAAATAGGGTTTAAAATTGAACAAACATAATGCCAAATTAATACGCAATCTAGAAACGCAACAAATACGTCAACACTCCTGTGTTGACGTAAAGTCACATTTTTTTAAATGACAGATAACATTGATGCTCTACGCAGTCACTTTTAAATGTTAAACAAAGTTCGTAGTGTTTTGTATGGCGCAAAAATCCATAGTTGTAGTATATTGATGACTATATGCATGAGAGAGAGATTTAATTGTAACAATGATCAAGTGAGTCAGCCATCGTAAAAACTAGAATACAAAAAAATCTATGCAATATTTTACACAGAGGAATATTTAATTGCATGCCAATCAAGCATTTATTGTGAACAACAAAAATGCTTTTTTTAAATTTAAAGCTTACTGAGCTCTGTGTATTATATTATAGTCATTCCGTTTCATTTATTATTATTCTATTTAATACAAACGAAAGTTTACTACAAATAAATTCTCATTAACTAACCAAGCTTTTAGTAGCAAATTGAAACAATTTCCTAATTATCCAGAAATCTGCCAGATTTAAGACTAGCTTCATGTCCGCATCTGCAAAAGATTCGTATTCATTCATAGCTCGATATGGAAGTTCCGCATTTTGAAGCAATAAACTGCGCAACTCGTATGGCTACAGTAAGCACCCCTTAAAGGTAGACGAGTAAAGGCTGTAATAGTTTTTGAAGTAATGCCATAAAGATTTTTGAAGTGAAAACTTATTTTGGCCCGTTGGGCATTTTTGAGATGGGAAAAAACCATTGAACTCGCGACCTGTTATGTAATGTAACCGTGTAACGGTGTAACGTAACCGACACCTCTGTTACCAATTATAAAAGAACACAGTAATTTCAAATAAAAATGAAAAACGGTCAGTGATATTCCAAAAAGGTCGTCAACATTTTCAGTATAGAGGAGCTATGCTATAGGGAGCGCAAACATTTTTAAAAAAGAACAATTTTTGAGATGGGAAAAAATCATTGAACTCGTGACTTGTTATGTAATGTAATCGCGGAACCGACAGTATGTACTTTCCTGACGATTCAAAATATACACAAGTAATTGTTCAAGTTTTCACTTCTGTTGTCAACCTGTCTACTGACCCTAAGTAAAAAAATCTGAAACGGAATATAATTAAAAATAACCTCTGACTTACTGAAATCTGATTTTCATGTTTGATTTAATTTCAGATAACTCGGAACCGAAATGTTATAGAGAAGGCTTCTTACCAAATCCATTGGATTGTGGCTCGTATTACTATTGCATTAAGGACTACAATGGAAAATATATTCCATATTTGTTCAATTGTCCTGCAGGCCTCTTTTGGGACCGAAACAATAATTACTGCAACTATCCTGATTTGGTTATATGCAATGTTTGAATTAAGGCAATTATTATTTTATGTACAGTCGAGGTACGAAAATCTTCATCAGTTTACAAATTCATTCCTTTATCAAGTCTTTTGAAACTAAAGTATTAAGCACACAACTGACAGAAATTTTAAGTGAAATGTTGACTAAAGTCGACATAATAACCTTAAGACGAACCTTTTCTTACTACGACTGTACTTAGATGATTTTTATAAATAAATATTGATCACTTGTATATTACTATCATCACTTCCACTACATAGTATAAAACAAAGTCTCTTCCTATGTATATCTACTAAAAATAAAGACACAACCCCTGAAAATTTTATAACAGCAAAGATGTCAGCCGTTATATTGCCGGGAGGCGGACCCCCAGGCTGATCCACTCAGGCGTCGAAGAGCCGGCCGACGTGCCCGGGCTTATGCCGCGGCGCACGTCACGTGACAACCTCAGGGCGTCAGAAGGGGACATGTCTGACGCCCTGAAACACCCAACAAGGACGCGTGGCGACTCACGGCATTCCAGTGGGCCGCCACATTTAAAGTGAGGCGAAACCATCGCCCTGAGCTGGGTTCGAAGAGAACGTAGCGGTGGGTGGGGATCCGAGAATAGGGCCTCGGCTGATCGTCTCGGACCCACACATCACCGCTGATGGTGGAACCCGGGGGGTTTTAGTGGGTATTCCCGGTGATAAGTCACTTCACTGGGCGAGTCCCACACTCCTCGTCGACGAGGGATAGTGCGTAAATGTCATTTCCCCTCCTCAAAAAAAAAGGCGTTACACATCTTCAGACACTACACATCCCTTACTTTTAACGCGAGCAAAGTTGCGGGCACCAGCTAGTTTTAAAACAAAGCACTAGATACACACGTTTGAAATGTAATTTTGTTATAAGTGATTGTTGCTCTGGTGCATACGAGTATTTCATTATGATTTTGAAATATCTGATTTATACATACAAAACTTACTACTGAACTGAAAAGATTGCTCGTCTGGGCAGCCGTAAAATCGTTTCGTCCCTATAGCCTGAAGAAGTCTGAAAAAGGTGAGTGCCGGTATCGGAGCAGAACGGCCCAAATCTATTGTCATGGTAAATACTTTGTAACTTGTCACACGAAAATAGAATTTAGCAGATGCGGCAGTTAGGTTATCTACTTATATAATAAATATAACTGAAGTGTCTGTTTGTGATATCAAAATAACTGTTTTTCAATAAATGTAGGTACATTAACTTCTATATACGGTACGAGTACGTGTAAAATTTTTATTTTCAACTGTCTGTTGAAACGCTTTAGGTATTTGAAATGAATTCAGAAGAATTCTGGACCGATTATGACGGGACTTTCACTGGCAGATAGCTGACGTTATGAAGTCTAGGCTACTTTTTTTAGGAAAATAAAAATATAATAAGCAGTGTCAAGTACCTAAGCCAATAAAAATCATAATGTTATATTTTTGAGTATAACCCGCTTAAATTGAAAAATCATTCAAAATTAAATCAAAATATTTATTTCTCAATTAGGTTTCTCCAAGAAACTCTTATGATCGTCATTATAAATTCAAATTTAGCAGGGTTTCGAAAAAAAAAGTCAAAATGACGATCCTAAGAAGAAACCCCGAAAGAAACTCAGGATACCATTCTTTTTGTCATCTTTAAATTATTAAATTACAACAATTACACTTAATTATAAACAAAATCAAAGTAAGTATATCACTACATATTATAAAACAAAGTTCTCCGCCGCGTCTGTCTGTCTGTTCGCGATAAACTCAAAAACTACTGCACTGATTTTCATGCTGTTTTCACCAATGGATAGAGTGGTTCTCGAGGATGGTTTTAGTATATAATTTACAAGGTTACTCGGACGAAGTCGCGGGCACCAGCTAGTTAGTATAATATATAATACTTATCATAGTATGAGCTCCGAATCGCTTAAATCCAGGCTCCATTGTCGCTTAAATAAAATCAGTGATTTTATAATTGCCTTTCGAGAGAAGTTTGGTTTTAATTATTAATTTATTAAGCCTTCAGGTCGTTGCCACATCCAACTTGGTTCACTCTCGGTCGAATCCAAGTCGCGTCAAATGTTGACAGGATAACAGCACTAAACCCTTGCCAAGGCGAGCGTTCAACCTTTCGAATATCGCTTTTGATGTACGCTCAACCCTATTTCTACTTATACAGAAAACAGGAGCAAATATTTAACCCTTTACAAAGATATGGATGAGTAAATTTGCATTACTTTTTATATTATCTAAGAAACATATCTCTGACCGTCTGGACATTAACTGGCAAACACATATGAGTAAGTAAATGTACCTACATTACTGTTTTATTTTGTCATTAAATACATATAGCTGTTCTTCGTCTTCTAAACCATCCAACGTATTTTGTAGGATTTTCACTGATGTAAAGAAACAAGGAAAATGTGTGTAAAGAATGCCGTAAGCGAGGAAGGTTTATGCATATAATATTATGTAGGTACAATAGATAAAAATAAACCGTCGCGATACGCCTGGCAGTCGTTAATCAATAAAAATTCTTTTTTAAAAATTGTTCCGACAGTGTTGGCCAAGCCAAGCCATATTTGCTGTTTGTACCGCCAAATACCTGTGGCCAAAGCTGGCCAAACGTGTTGTTTAAAAAATTCTTTATTAAAAAATACTTTAATGTATTTATTTTAGTTCCTCCAAAGTGATGGCTAAAGTGTGACCAAATGTTGACGTCGCCACGCTAACAGCCGGTCTCCCCCGCCACAAAAGTGTCATTGTTCATTCAAGAAATTTTACAATCAATACTAATAATAAATCTGTAAGGGTTGGTCATGGAGTAAGTTACTTTGTTTTCAGAGATATCGTGTTTATAGGCTCTATACATGATACTGAAACTAAATTGACCATTTTTAGAATTTTTTCTTTATGTATGTATGTATGTATGTATGTATGTATGTATGTATGTATGTATGTATGTATGTATGTATGTATGTATGTATGTATGTATGTATGTATGTATGTATGTATGTATGTATGTATGTATGTATGTATGTATGTATGTATGTATGTATGTATGTATGTATGTATGTATGTATGTATGTATGTATGTATGTATGTATGTATGTATGTATGTATGTATGTATGTATGTATGTATGTATGTATGTATGTATGTATGTATGTATGTATGTATGTATGTATGTATGTATGTATGTATGTATGTATGTATGTATGTATGTATGTATGTATGTATGTATGTATGTATGTATGTATGTATGTATGTATGTATGTATGTATGTATGTATGTATGTATGTATGTATGTATGTATGTATGTATGTATGTATGTATGTATGTATGTATGTATGTATGTATGTATGTATGTATGTATGTATGTATGTATGTATGTATGTATGTATGTATGTATGTATGTATGTATGTATGTATGTATGTATGTATGTATGTATGTATGTATGTATGTATGTATGTATGTATGTATGTATGTATATATGTATGTAAGTATGTATGTTCCTCCATAACTCTTAAACGAATTAACAGATTCTCATGAAACTTGGTAGATAAACATTTAGACGTACGGGACACAGGATAGGCTACTTTTTTCTTTTTCAACGCGGACGAAGTCGCGGGCGCCAGCTAGTAACAAATAAAAAATCGAACCTACCCGCTACCATTTACATCCTAAGTCTATCCGTTTCCAATGTTTTTGTGATAACAGAGAGAACGTATTGGTACATTCAATAGATTGCCCTCATTCCACACAGATTGGGCCCGAAATTCCTTTCGTACGTGACCTGTAGAAAAGCCGTGTCAAATTGTCTGTACC
This sequence comes from Synanthedon formicaeformis, assembly GCA_945859745.1. NCBI lineage: Eukaryota > Metazoa > Arthropoda > Insecta > Lepidoptera > Sesiidae > Synanthedon > Synanthedon formicaeformis. Next base: position 2,358,124 of record OX243975.1, read on the forward strand.
AATAAGGTACCTAAATACGTGTCCGTGGCTTGTCTGCCCCCAGCTATAGGTACTAAGTAGTTTATAGATATTATCGTTCTATTCTGTCTTTACTGAGAAAAACATTTGAACTGTCTGAATATTAACGCAAAGCCAAAACTAATATTAAATTGATACAGAAAATTTATTATCTGGGTTGACTTGACATATAGGAAGTATCCTATCCTTATCCTGGAAAAACGTTAAAAATATATAAAAAAAATTAGCGCCACTGTAGCCACGGGGCGGCATCACCGTAGTCATAGCGATAAAGATGTAATATTTTTCCCAGGTGTTTCATTTTTTTCATGTTTTCAATACGCCACGCCACGCCACATCTAGTCTAGAAATAAATAGAAAGTTTTCAGTAAGATCAGTAAGGTTTTCAGTTAACCCTTTAGCCGCCAAAGTCGGATTCATCCGACAATTATTTTCGTATCCATTTCGCCAGAGCCGGATATTACTCTACAGGTATAATGTTTATTTTTATATAATTGAGTTGCTTTCTCTTAAAAAATAAATAAAAAGAATGTGTGTGTGTGTCAGCTCCGACGCACGACTGGAGTAAATAACGAACGAAAAATAATTTAATAGATACGAACGAACGAATAAATATCAGCGCCATCTGTTCGAATGATGATACACGATTAGGTTTTCCAAGGATGTATTATTACGTAACATATTCTAGTTTAAGAGATATTGTGTAGATGGCGCAAAGCGCCAAAAATAGCGCATAACGCGAGACATGTGACAAGTCTGATTTTAATCCCATAAATTTTTATGCCGTAGGCTTATACATATAATATGCAAATCTGTTCTTAAGCAGTAAACTCCAAAAATTACGAGTCCGGCGCTAGGGGCACGACAACTACAAAACCAAGCGGTTAAAGGGATAATCTAACTGAACTGTGATTTAGGGCATATTTGGGCGCGAAATTCCGAACGAAAATCTTGAAGCCATACAACAACGAGTGTGTACTTACAAAGTAGTACTTAATCACGGAAACGTCGGTTCCAAGACAGCAGTTGCCCAACTCCGCGCACAGAACTCTTCAAAACTCACTCAGTGATACACAAGTTGACATCACTCCCAACTGGATTACCATTTGTTTCCTTTTTTTTCTCACGAGACTTATATTTTTACTACTCAAAATCTGACTTATTTTTTATCATCAATACTAATAATAAATCTGTTATTATTAGTATCAATACTAATAATAATAATTTCTCTCCTGATACAAGTATTTTTATACTTAATAGGAGGTCCCCTACACCCTTTTTGTACGTAGGCTTATGTTTTTAAATAAATTATTTTGTATTTGTATTTGTATTTGTATTTGTATTTGTATTTGTATTTGTATTTGTATTTGTATTTGTATTTGTATTTGTATTTGTATTTGTATTTGTATTTGTATTTGTATTTGTATTTGTATCTGTAAGGGTTGGTCATGGAGTAAGTTACTTTGTTATCAGAGATATCGTGTTTATAGGCTCTATACATCATACTGAAACTAAATTGACCGTTTTTAGAATTTTTTTCTGTATGTATGTATGTATGTATGTATGTTCCTCCATAACTCTTAAACGAATTAACTGATTTTCATGAAACTTGGTAGATAAACATTTAGACGTACAGGACACAGGATAGGCTACTTTTTTCTTTTTCAACGCGGACGAAGTCGCGGGCACTAGCTAGTTTTCTATAAATATTCAATTTCAAAATATTTCAGATTGCAGGTTATATTTTGAAAAAAAAAAAGCAGTTGAAAATATAAGGTTTAGCCCAACTACTGCCCAGCCAGGTTCTTTGTTAGGGTATCATAGAAGAGTTATAGGACAAGTTTTCAGCTTGCCTCAAATACCAACCCGGAAATGTCTACCATCTCTTCTCGGGACATACTTATAGGAAATCTTCACAGCGTTTTCATGTAAACAAATAGTTTTATTCAAAATCAAAATAAGTTTTTACAAGAAACTCTTATGGTCGTCATCATAAATTTTAATTTACCAGGATTCCGAAAAAAAGTCAAGATCCTGAGATGAAACCCCAAAAGAAACTCAGGAATGGGTGCAGAATTCATATGACAATAAACCGTTTTCGAAATAATTTTCAATAAAAGTCAAATTCTTCTTGTGTTTTAATTTTTTTTTGTGGTTTCTAACAAAAATTATAAACAATTCAATTTGTCTTTCATGTGGATAAGTATTAGGTATATCTCAACATATATATAAAAATTATGTGTCATGTTGTTTGACGCCAATGAACTCCTAAACTACTGAACCGAATTTGACAAAACTTCGAAACTATGTGTAATTTGGTCTAACTTAAAAGATAGGATAGTGTTTATTTTGAACCCGGGCGAAGCCGGGAGCGTGTAGCTATACTTACCTATATTTCTTTCAAAACAATTGCGTTATCTATTTCTTGTGAATTCTGTATTAAACAACGCATATTTTTTAGTATTTAGCGTTTGTTTCCAGCTTAAGTAAGTATATGTGCATGAGCTTGGTTGTGTTATCTTGTTTTTACGGACTTTTTGTGTTTGTCTTGCTGTACCGAAATCACATCATTAATTAATCTCAAAAATATCACTCAAAAAGATCACTCAGAAAGATTAATTGTAAATTATCATACCTATATAATTTGACCCGAAATAAACTCGAAATGAATTCGCAAAACAGAGTCATAGTAGCAACCAGAGCTTCGTAAACTCGAATCACGAAATCCACAAACTTGACTTTCACAAGTCGCGAACTTACAAATGCTTGTTTTATTACATACCTACGTTTTTTACGCTTTTACGGAAACACTGGCTGGCAAGAAAGAGTAGATTTTACGTGATAAGCTTAATTCATTGATCTTTCCACGTACCTATGCATCTATCGCCTTAGATTATCTAGAAAAGCGTTGAGAATAAAAAAAAGTAGGCAGTTATGGAACTACAGCAGCAGTAAACAAAAAAATTGACTAGAATGGAATAAATTTTATTTGCAGAAATGATAATTTTGGCATAATTTAATTGCCCTGATGCAAGCAAAGGGGACGAACCTTTTTTTACCCCGACTGTACTGATATATGTATAATACATAGAAATTCACAGAGATACATACTAAAGATTATTACATGGTCAAATTATCATCAACTTAATAATAATAAATCTGTAAGGGTTGGTCATGGAGTAAGTTACTTTGTTTTCAGAGATATCGTGTTTATAGGCTCTATACACGATACTGAAACTAAATTGACCATTTTTACAATTTTTTTCTGTATGTATGTATGTATGTTCCTTCATAACTCTTAAACTAATTAACTGATTTTCATGAAACTTGGTAGATAAACATTTAGACGTACAGAACACAGGATAGGCTACTTTTTTCTTTTTCAACGCGGACGAAGTCGCGGGCACCAGCTAGTAATTATATAATTCTTTTGCTTATGTATGCCACTATGTATGCCACTAACTATGTCTTATGTATGCCACTAACTATTCAAATCCAGACTAGAATCAACTTTGAAAAGTTGAAATTGAAAATTAGTAGGATACTATGACAATACGATGAGTCTTTGCAAACGAGAGCTTTTTAAGTAAACCCCTTTATCCCGCTTTATTCTTTAAAAATTAACAACCTGAAATACTATTTTCTGAAGCTATATCTCCATAAAGGATATTCCACGAAGAAAAGGGGCTCGTTTAATAAAAATTTAGATCCATTTAGACAACGCGATTCATATTCATGAATAGCAATTCTTCAGAAGGAGGAATAAATTATACGGAGATATTTTCTCGAAAGAAATTTGTTGGAAAAAATTTTACTCGCGAGGCACGTTCTATGGTAATCATTTAAGAGACTTATCTCGCCACAAATGCCAACTAATCTATCCTACATCAATTCGGTCAGGCGTAATTTTTATTGACAAATCTATACGAGTAGGTATCAAAGCATTACAAAAGAATCCCAATTTTTTTGGAGCTTGAATTACTTAGGGCCTCTCACGAACTAAAAGTAATGTGTTGATTAGTTACTTTTAGAAATAATTTTCTGTTATATTGAATTATGCACTCGGTTTACTGCATCATTCGATAGCCGATTTTTTATTATTATTTTCTATTTAATGTTTGGGACGTTTACAGTACAAAATAAATGTATATCAGCTCCATTATCCCCGGTTACCGGTGACTTTAAATGACAGTTTGGCCTACTTGACGTTTGAGAAACAGGCGCTTAGTCTATCCATATTAATATTATGAATGTGAAAGTAAGTCTGTCTGTAACCTTTATCGTGAAATTTTGATATAGGATCGTCAAAAATTAAAAAAAAGTTGGGCGCCACCGTCGTCACAGCGATAAAGATATCAGATATTTTCTCATTCTCAGCTGTTATATTTTTCATATTTCAACGCGGGCGAAGTAGCGGGCACCAGCTAGTATTAAATTTTGCACAATTTGAAAAACAATTATCAAATTGGGAATTCACGGATCCGATTAGTAATAAAAAAACATACCTAAGTACTGAGGTATACCTACTCTACCTACTAACAACGAAATGACAACGAATGATTTTGAATGAACGATTGACGATGTCTAGATTTAGCCTATTTGTACGAGAACTATGTGAGGGACTTCTCCCTCAAAGTAGATTATTTTCAAGACAAAGTCTTCAGCCATTGAAGATATTAAACAAAATTGAAATCCGTAATATTAGTGTTAAAGTATTATAACAAATTGCTACCTCCCGGACGTCGGGCGAATAGTCGATGTGTCTGCGAGTCAACGACGTGGAAACTTCTGATAACTTCACGTTCTTGAACTCGTCCCATACTTTATGGACTGTACTCAATGAGAGAATAGCTTTTCTTGTGATATCGAGACTTCAGTTTTAATGGATACAAATTACTCATATATCCAAGTAACTTACCTACTAACGGCTCTAACGGAAGACCAGCGAAGGTTTTTATAACCATGCCTTATGCTGAGTTGGAGCCGATTTGTGGCGAGAGACGTTTGTGTTTGACTCTATATTACTAGCTACACGCTCCCGGCTTCACCTGGGTTTTAATTAGCCCAAATGAAACATAGTTACGAAGTTTTATCAAAAAGTTCAGTAGTTTTATATACAGTATGTAAGAGACATACATACCACACATCGCCATTTATGTTTCATAATTATAGTTTATAACATTAAATGAAATTTAAAGGATTAAATGATACTTGTGAATAATATAATAAATTTAATTAGCTCTACACGAATAGGAATTGTAAAAAAAAATATATAAGTAGGAATTTTTTCATTAAATTTACAAAATTAAGAACAATGGAGAACCAAAATGATTTTTTTTTTTCAGCAAATCTGCAAAATAGGTAACTCGAGAAAAAATAATCTGTTTTTATTTTTTTCCTATCTTCAAAAATGACTGAGATATTAAACGTTAAAGTACGGCTTCCGCGACTAGTGATCTTGAGTGATCAAGCTAACGTGTGACGTCATAACGTAACACGGTTCTGCGTATCTACATACTTTCGCTCGTTGCGCTCGCGGTCTCGCTATAAATTTAATTGTTTTTCTTATAGTGCATCACTAAAATTGATAACAAATATTGTATTGTGCCTATGTGTACCAACTCCAGTGAAAAAACAACCCAAAAATAGTTTTTTTTCTGTACCACGCGGTAATAATATTTGGAAAAAGTGGTTAAAATTTATGAAGTTAAAAGTTAGCATAACGTAATATCTATTTATTTTTATTTATAAACATAACCTGTTAAAATTAGTCTATTAGTAGGTACATAATAATAAAATAGTAAAGAACGGATCGAGTTTTATTGTGTCTCAGGATTGATAATTTTTTTGTTTATGCACCTCTCCCAAAATCTTTGTATCTTTGAAAATAGCTCATCACAGTAAAGAATTTCATAAATCTGAAATTTGTTGAATACTTCAAAAATACTATTTTTTTTCTTTGTTACATACTTACATATAGCTAGCTAGCTATCCTATCTAGCATCTAGCTGTTAACCTAATGATCTCGCTCGGGTTCGAATCCCGCTAGGGGCATGTTTATGTGTTAACATTTACCTTTGTACCTGAGTCATGGACGTTTTGTAGTTATAATAATAATAATAATATGTTCGTAAAAAAAAGTAATCATAGTATATCAACTGTCTGATATCCATAATACAAGCATTAGTTGTTTAATGTGGAACTAGATGGTGCTGTGTGGAATGTGTGAAGATATTTATTATCCATTCATTCATTTACTTATTTATTTATTCATTCATTTTATTCACTCTATTATTCATTCGTTCGTTCATTCATCCATTTTATCGTTGGTACATTGGTTCATTCATTCATCCATTCGTTCGTTCGTTCATTCGTTCGTTTGTTCATTCGTTCGTTCGTTCCAGATGCGTCGGAGTAATATGAAATTTTACAGAGCATACATCCCTTTTTATCTGAGTGATGTTTTATGACGATCAAGTCATATCACTCAGTTTATTTGTTATGAAGGATGAAATGAACTTTTTGTTTTGTACCAAATAAAAAAATCAATAGGTACATATTTAAAAATGAAATTAAGAAAATATTTGTCACCCCTGCCATTTAAAACTCGACAAAAATAAACCTTTTAATAAAACAAAAAACTTTAAAAATCCTTTTTATTATTTTTTATTGAAAAAAGGTTTTTAAAAAACCCTTAATAAAACTTGATCGAAAATCTTACTTACTTTATGTTATTTACTTATTCAGTTTTATTTCTCTCTATTCTGCGGCTACAAAATCACCATTCGAAGATATCGCGCAACCATAAAAATGTCGACTTTTGGTAGGTTATCCGACTGTCCTTTTACAAAACTCTCTTCCATCGCTATGTTTATTTAATAACAATAATATTTAAAGTAATCGCTAACACAAATACTTAAAATAATAACTGCAAACCACAACAATCAAATTTTATGAAGGTAAACACTCCGCATTACTCGCAATCGGACAGAGACTGTTGCGTTGTGACGTCATAGCAGTAGCGCGCGTATGAACGAAAATTTTAAAAGCGGTGAAACTTTACAACGCTATAACTTTGGAAATCCTGGCCCGATTTCGATGAAACAAAAACTATTATTATTTGCACGAGTAGGCGCATCAAATCCAGTAATTTTTATAGTAATATTTGGATGTGCTGGTGTTCTCCATTGGGTATTGCTTTTTGAACCTGACAATGTATTAAGACCTTAGAAGCAATCAATTTTTGTTTTTAGCAAAACTTAAATAATTACAAATTATTTTATAGACTAACGAGAAAGAAAGAAAGAAAGAAATATGTAAATATTAGTTTAAAACGTGAGTACAAAATAAGTTCTTACAAATTAAACAATGTCCTATACTCAGCCTGATATGCTCTCAAGATAAAATCAGCCTATTATTAATCTAGGTCATAGGTATTATTATATTAGAATCTAGGTATTTACATAGGCTATATGTTAAAGACCTAATGATTACATTGTACTGAAATTAATTGTACCTACAACTCATAGAATTGATACTTTTAGGTATGTAACATTGTTTTTTATATTTAACTTATAACTTTATATACTATTTTAACTTAGATTAGGAACAGATACATTGAATTAGAATTACTCCTGTAATGATGTATCATGTGTGTTGTAAATAAATAAATAAATGAAAAATATCGTTGCTTAAAAACTAAAGGGCCACAAATCAAAATTACGCTTTTTACAGGAGAGCTAATCGAAAAAAAAATCTTTGTCTATTTTTTTTCTTATTAGATATATATCAAATATATGCATATTATACATCGTTTGAAGCGTATTTTTAAGTAGCATTAAATGTTTTAAGTACCTTTATAATAAACTGAATACTAGAAGAGATAAATTACTTTTGAAGCATTAAGCATATAAATTACTTTTGAATATATAAAAAATGATCAAAATTTACTAAATATGGAATAAAACAACCATAAGTCTTTTTGCAATATACAATACGAAGGTTTGTGATTGTATTTTTGCAATAAAAACAGGATTTTTTGTTTTATGGCCCTTTAGTTTTTAAGGAGCGATATTTCTTATATATTTTAAGCTAAATTTAGGTTGATTTTCGAATACCCAAGTTAAAATTTTAAATAATAATTGCCTATTTATTATTAAATAAAGTAGTTCATTAATTTGTATATAATTAACTACTTAATTAAGGAACTAATGCATCGAATTAGGGTTACTCCTGTAAAGATGTATTTATGTGTGTTGAAAAAAATAAATAAAATATTTATTTTTTTATATAGGTATATAAAAAAAAAAAATTATTTTTTTATATATAGGTATACTTAGTGCCGGTATTTCAACTGTCACTATTCTTAGGAATAAATTTTAAGTGACGCTCAACTATACTTTAGCGTATTTCAACTTTCACTCAACACAAATTCGTTCCAGAGTAAGCTTAGCTTTACGGTAAAGTGAAGCTTAGTTAAGTGTAAGATTTAAGTAAAGACTGAAATACCGGCCCTTAGTATTGCAATAAAGGGCACATAATAACTTAGTTTTGAATAAATGAACTTATTATATAAAATTGGTTTCATTTAAAAAAAACATACAACAGGTCTTTAAAGTAAATCAAATTTTATTGATACACTCGTAAAAAGGTAAAAATTAACATCAAAACCAAAAGCGTTTTCAATTATATTTATCTAAAAATTAAATAATTTTGACCAATTTTTTTTTTTTAAACACATAAATAGTCAAAATGTCACAAGACTCACAAGGGCTTTTTGGGACTGCATGTATGCTGGGAATTGAAAAGTTTACCTATGAAATATTTTAAAATTCCATAGGTACTTCTTGGAGTTTACTTCTTAAGAATCGATTTTCATATATAAGCCCGGGGTATGAAATTTTTTCGAAGTAAAATCAAAATTGTCACATGTCACGCGTTACGCTTTAGTTTTGGCGCTTTGCGCCATCTACACAATATCTTTGAAACTAGAATATGTTACGTAATAATACATCCTTGCAAAACTAGATGGCACTGGTAATCATTTGAACAGAGATGGCGCTGATATTAATTCGTTTCGGTAAATGTTTTTATAATTTTTATCATGTATTTTATAATCGTTCGTAAGAAGTAAACTCCAGTCGTGCTTCGGAGCTGTTTTTTTTAAATAATGTTGCCAGCATTACTTTTTTACATTTCGTACTGCAAGACAAATTATTTTCGTTAAAAATGATACAGTGGAGCTCATGATAGGTTGTGAAAATACTGATGACCACTAACATCCACTTTGTGAGATTATAATATTTAGTACCGTAATATTTAATACACTATATTACTACAAACTTGGTGATGCTGACTGTACATGTTTCAGGTCACAGATCACATTGACATTAATTATAATCAAATCATGGAGACCAGATGTAAGGAGGACCAACTCTGTACATATTTATTTATTTATATGAGTGGGTACAAATAAATAGGAGGCGCTGCAGTAGCATTGGCATTGGGGTGTGGCGCTGTTGTAGCATTTTATTCACGGCGGTTTCGTGAACTACACATTTACACAACCGACTAATCACAGTGGCGTAGTAGTTTGCCCTACATGGGCCCTGTATCATATTTAATTGAGTGGCCCTTCTACCTGACCATGGAGAATAGAGATAAGGAGGCCCAACTTTATACATGAGAAAGTGTCCGTCGAATACGCTCAATTAACGCGGCGCTGTATGTAGTTAGCATTGGGTGGTGACAGGGGCCCTAGACAAGTTGCATTCGCTCCGTAGCGATTGATTCGCTAAAAATAAAATGTATGGGATTGACATATGCCTTCGCTAAATCACGTGATACTTCCCATACATTTATAACTATCGAACTTCGTGGGCCCCTGGTGTGATGCACTATTATAGTAGCATTTTATTTACGGTGGTTTCTATACGAAACCAACCAATCATTATATCAATCTACCAATGCTACACTAGCGCCATTGTGGTCAATTTATGAACCACTATTTAAGTTAACCAGTTTGCTACTTTTTAAGTTTAAACCCATGTAAGGTTGGTCCTCCTTTCCTCTATTCTCAATGTACCTGACTGTGGCGTAGGCCGGAAAAGATTTCTTTAGAAAAACAAAAAATCTCGCATGTTTTTGACGCAATGCACTTAGACTCTAACTAAACTGTTAAGAGCTAAATTAAATTTTTAATTTTAAGTGGGATTGTGGGTAATATTTTAAATTTTTTTACTTATACATGTTACGGCCCCTATAATCTGTGGTCCCATAAAAATGATAACAGCGGCAGAGCTACGGAGCTACGCCCCTGACCAATAATAACAAACATCAATGCTACACAAGCGCCATTCTGGCCAATTTTTGAACTATTTTTGGCGGGGGTTGTTTGTGTTTGTCTTTCTATAAATATTACCTACTGCTTCAACCGGGATGCATTTTTTTTAGGTAAAAACTTTCCCTGATTATCCCTCTATTCATGAGTGAAGACAGAATTAAAATCGGTCCAGCCGTTCTCGAGTTTTGCGCCTAGCAACACATTTAGGGATTCATTTTAAATTATTCACCTAAATTTCAAAATTATGTAAACATTATTTCCTTGTGTAAAAAAATAATTAATTGACAACCTTCTCTAAGTATACTACAAAAAATTACAAGATTTATTGTACCATTCATAATTTTACTGCCTTTGCAGTCATAAATTGGGCAGCTTGTCTTCTCTAAGGTGGTCTTCTTAGAAGACCACCTTATAGAAAAGACCATAGTGAAATAGCAGCAAGGGTGCTTTTGTGTTTTGTTGAGAGAGTAAGGGAGACCATATACATCAATAGAAAAATTGTGAAGTTACTAAATCCAGAAAAAACAGGGCATCTTTTGAACATCTTAGATGGTGGCCAGTTTATACCTTAACATCCTTAATATATAAAACAAAGTCCTCCGCCGCGTCTGTCTGTCTGTTCGCGATAAACTCAAAAACTTCTCACCAATGCATAGTGTTTCTGGAGGAAGGTTTTAGTATATAATTTAAAAAGTTAGTCGCGGGCAGCAGCTAGTTTTTATTAAAGTATTAAAGATATCATACCTATGATATATATTTAATCAAGCTTATTGACTCATAACAAGAGTGTATTTAAATACATTATTCGCCATTATCCGTACACGATGGACTTGGTGATGTTTTTGGTGAAATCTTGCATGGTATAGAATTTATTTGCACCGAACATCTGGTCAAATTGCCCAATTCGGCTTCGAATAATATATCATTGATCGCTTTCTTCGCAAACACTCTTTGGGAATAATCCAAACGGTTGAGCGTTTCTGCCCATTCGAATGCTATATAATTGCTGTTTTTGCTTGGGATAATTATCTCGGGAGATTCCTGATGGACCACAAACGACCCGACCACCTCTTCTTGCACTTCTTGCAACTCACACTTCACTTGCTTATTTTTTTTCGATACGGGAATATATTCGACATCTCGTGCATCTTCATATCCATTATCCTGTAATGAAACAATAGTTCAGCATTATCATTTTGTGGACAAAAAATTGCATATACAAGAGTACCTATATGGATCGAAATATATATCTATACTAATTATAAAGAGAGATTTGTAATTTTGTAATGAATAAACTCAAAAACTACTGGACCGATTTTAAAAATCCTTTCACCTAAAGAAAGATACATTATCAGCATGTAACATCTATCTATCTATATATACCTACATATATAAAAGGCAATGTGGCACTCCAAAACCACAGAACCAATTTTGATGAAACTTTCAGACAATCTTCAGATTAGTACTGCGGGTGATCGGATGGGGACGAAGTCGCGGGCAAAACCTAGTAGGCTATATTTTATAAAGTTACGCGTGCGAAGTGCCGTGAAACAGCTAGTATATTATAATCCAGATTAATAAATTGGTAGCAGTCTGAGGTCTGTTGAGGCAGCAGTAAGTGCAGTAACCATTTCCTTACAGAAGACCACAGTGAAATAACATGTTCACACAAAGCTAATAAAGATAAAGATATAATTAAACCTGGGGAAATCTGCCAGATTTAAAACTAGCTTCATAATATATCCGCATCCGCAAAGATTGGCATTGATTATTGCGGATGATGTCTAAATCAATGAGGAAGTTCCACACTTGCGGATTCGGATGTGAATATGTAACAACCCTGGTATGTACTTAGGTAGATATTTACCTTATTGGTGAATAAAGGTAGGTATCGTTTGCCGAACGCCAGGACTTAAGGGCTTATATAGAAAAAAAGTAAAATATCGCGTGAAGTAGGCGCAACGCGGATCCGCGTTCCGGCACACGAGTGGTGCAAAATTATTAACGCGGATCCACGTTCCGGCATATGAAGGGTTAAGTATGATTCCTACCCTCTACCTATTTGAATTCTGAACCCCTACTCACCTCTAGTGGTTGATCATACTTATCAAAAAAGCGCAAATGATCAAATTTCCAGCTCTGTCTCATACTTTTCTTGTGTGATTCTGTGTCCTCTGACTCAAATGATAAAGTCTTTCTTAATTCTCGTCGATAATTCGAGCGTAGTGTATTAATCTTTTTTCTAACGTCTTTAGTTGTAGCCAAAGGGTTGATTCTTTTGTAAATAATAAGTAATTCCTCGAGCGCTTCGTGTCTTTTGTATTTGTTTGTGTAATGTCTATGGGTTTTATTCCAAAGTACGGGCAACGCTTCTAGAGTAATAATAAAATCTTTTTCCGGTTCAAAGGGTTGTAACATGTAATCAACATCGACGTGATCGACGTCTTCGCCGTCATTACGTACGTCATGCTCATGATCATCCATAGTACCTACCTATACCTAGTACTAGTGCAAGTAGGACATTAAATACGCATCCAGTGCATTCGTAATGCAGTGAGAATAAAATACAAATAAGATGAAAAAGTTGAATTAATATAATGTTTGTTTATTTCTTTCCCATACATATATTTATTGTCAATTTGTCATACATAAGCGTCGCAGCATTTATTCATTACTGCATGTGGGTGGATTGTCCTGTCCTGTGGTAAGGTAAGGTACGGTGATGCCAGTCAGATGGATAGTTGTTGATTGATTGTTGATTACACAATCACATCACAGCCCTGTTTGTTGTTGGTATTCTTCAGACTGTTCAGACTTGCTCTTGATGCAGAAGTTTTTCATCAATCATCAATCCAATCAGTCCACCAATTTTAATATTTCACAAACACACACCAACGCCAAAACGAGACACGCACGAAGTCTCCACACCACACCAAACTTTCATTTCAATCAATTGACTTTGACAGACTGCCATGACATGACAATTTCTTAATGTTGCCAGCAACGTTTTACAGCGGTAAATTTAATTAAATTTGTAAGAAGTTATAGTGGACCGTGATAACGATTTACATAAATAATATGATATATTGCTTAACTTAGGACTTATTTTGATTTAAATACTAGTTAAAGTGGCCATGCACGTACTTGTAATCAGTGGCAATATTGAGGCAGTGGTCCTAGATCACTCCGTAGATTGCAACGTGTGTGGGCAAATCGTAAACATAATTATTATTTATATTACTCCTACTTCGGAATCGTTTCGGGCGAGCTCACAACTCAACGGCAATTTATCATCAAGGGAGCGTTGACGCAACGTGTGTAGCGATGTTGGGGCAATTACACCGCAGTGTGCTTGCGAGAGTAGCACGACGTCAAGACGTGTTTTTGTTTATTTTAATTTGATTTGGCATTTTAAAAATAGGCAAGCGCTATGTTGCGCATGCAATATTTAAAAAAATGACCAAATTATATACAAAGACATAGTTTCTTAGATTTGTCATGGATTTGGCTTGTTCCCTGTGGTCCCTCTCGTAGTCTCTCTACAGGCAGTGTCTTCGAGTCGGCTAAGGTTAGCTTTATTATAGGCTTTATTGAATTTAAAAGCATTCCTTGAGAAATTACATAAAATCTTCTAAAACGTTATAGCAGTGTACCGCTATGTAGGTACCTCTTCAATCTTGTTTCGTTGTTATCTTTAGCACTCGTATTCGTGCCATCCATAATAGACTGCATGCGTTCTCGCTTGCAATTTCTTCATTATATCTTATATCATCGATAAAATATTATATGGACTTTTTATAGACTTTTTAACTAAAAGAATATTTTATATAAGGAGGGTAGAGATAAGGAGCGCAATTTAGATGGGTGTTAAACTGTAAAAGTGGCAACTAAAAGCGATAAATTGAGATGGCGCTAGTGTGTACAGAGAGAGTTTGAGAGTATGGAATGAATGTAGCAGTAGTTGACGGAGTGAAGTGCGCCGAGTTGAATTTTGGTTGAATTGTTTACTGTCACTAGCCTCACTAGAGCAATCAATTTATCGTCTTTCGACGGATACTTTTAATACTCAGAGATTGACCTCCTTATCTCTATCCTCCTTGTTTAGATGGTTTTATATTATGACATATTCCGTGGTCTGTGGCCAATGGCGGTTATCTGTCGTAGACCGTAGACGTCACATAGGAATATAGATCACTACCATCTCACTAAAAATAAAAATCACACAGATGACAGAATCACAACACAATTCACAACCATACCATAAGCAGATACTGTAATAATGCATGGCAATTATTATAGCCAAGAATTATATTTCAATTCCGTTTAATAAATAAAATGGCAATTGGAGTTGATACATCAAAATGGAAGCCAAGGAAAATGAATGGCACACCTGCCGGGAAATTTAGAAATCACGTATCCGCTGCCATAGTCAGTGTTGGAGTTCTTATAGGTGTTGTTTTTCAGTAAGTAGAAATCAATGCTTATTCTGTCCGTTTGCCCTAAGTAACACAACACCAAATGCAGGTTAGGGTTATTTGGGATTATTGTTTTTCAGCAAGTATGGAACATGCAGGTTTATATTGAATATTTGTTATAGCTGGTGCCCGCGACTTCGTCCGCGTTCTCTATAGCCTATAGCCTTCCTCGATAAATGGACTATCAAACACAAAAATAATTTCTCAATTCGAACCAGTAGTTCCTGAGATTAATGCGTACAACCAAACAAACTAACAAACTCTTCAGCTTTATATAAGTAATTTATTTTTTTAATAGTATAGAATAGATTATCAGGTAATACGATATATTTTTTATAAGATGAAAGTAAAGGAAATATAGAGTTGCACCTTGTTCTAATGTTTTGCTTTAAATGTCCAAACATGATCATTTATGGATATATTAAATTCATTAAATAGTAAATTTTAAAACATCAAAAGTGCACTGCATTCTATAGTGAAACTGGGCAGTCTGCCTGGCAGGAGATTGGTATTCTTTATGGAAGTAACATGCTGCTTAAAAAAAATTTGTGTGTGTCAGCTCCTTACGAATGATTATAAAAAATAAATTTTCACAATTTGAACACACCGAAAGAACAACATTGTTCTTTTTTTAAATAATTTTGTGTAAATAGCGCAATATCTATGAAACTTCGGATATTCTAATATATTAAAAAAAAATAGAACATAACTAAGTATAACATATAAACATAATGCATTTGTGTAACAATTTTGATTTTACTCCCATAAGTTTTCATACCATGAGCTTATATATATATGTGCAAATTGATTCTTTTTTAGTTTGTATAGCATGGTGACTAGTTGACAATAAATCTAGATAAATCAGTATCATGCTTAATTTTGTAAATTAAACATAAAACAGCGGAGTAATAATCATTCTACGATTGTATGGAGGAAAGCTGACTTGTGTCACCTTAAGTAGTAAACTCCAAAAAATGCATCGGCGACATCCCATCTGCTGTTTGCAGTAGAATAATATGTTTGTTTTATTGTTTCAGCTGTACTAGTCTTTCAACAAATATTAGAAAGAAAATAGAAGTGTTTTATGAAGATCCTATTGAGGTTGTTGAGAGAAAACTAATAATTTCGCAAGGGATAACACCCAGAACCGGTAACACGCTACGTAAATATTGGAAAGAAGAGTCGAGGATTGATCGACCTGATGCCTAATTAATAGTATGAAATCATTATTTAGGTATGTTTTTTAGTTGTGTTTTATTAGTGTTTTTAATAAAAAGTAATTAGATATGAGTTAAATATTAGTTTTATTTGTTCCCAGTGAATCAAAGTGTCATGTTGTAAGCAAATATTTTCAAAACACTAATGCTATGGATGATAGCTTATTGGATTTCCAAGAGAAAAAACAACTTAAGCTTCCAAAAAAAGTTCCTAGGACTAATTCTAATAAAAAAGTAAAATTAAAAAAGAAATTAGGCCAGAAGGACATAAGAGATGCTATAAAGGGTAAATGTAATGATTTAACAGCTCACACTAAAATATTTGACAAGAATTGTAAAAGTGGCTGTGTTGATATTGATTCAGAAGAACTACAGCTAGCTATAGCAGTAACTAGGTCCCTGCAAAATAATGTACCCGATGATAATAAGGATTCTGAAGATTTCATTTCACAAGCAAGTAAAATCAGAACAACTTTACTTGAGTACGGTTTCAGAGCTCCCAAAATAAAAGCAGCACCTGCAAAAAGAGTTCTTAGAAAACACAAGAAAAATTATAAACTCCTTTCCATCACCGAAGAGGAGAGAAAACAACTTATAACTGACCGATATTCGCAGGTCTTATTCCAAAATTTAAACAGATCAGATGCTAGTACTAAAACAGTACGGAAAGATCTACCTTTTTATTTTTTAGGAACCAATATTCTTTACAATGACATTAGAGATGATCACATTTTCTTTATTGAAGGTTTAATAGAGAAATCCACAAACACTGCAGGTTGTCTATTAAAAGATTGGTCAAAAATACCAGGACGACCTATTAGTCCTTGTCCTGAAAATCTAGATGTAAATTTTAAAAATGTTAAGTGTTCACAAGAAAATTTAGATACTATACTTAGAGGATCGCTGTCATGTGCTAAAGCTATTCTTAAAAGTTGTCCATTATTAGAAAACGAAGGTTCTAATAGTATTGTCAGTAAATCTAAAACAATTGATACAAACATTTCTCAAAACCATATCAAAAATAACTGTTTAAGTTCTCCCGAAGTACATAATCTGAATCAGAACTCACAGAACAATTCTAAAACAATGCAGTCTCAACAACATAGATGTGTCTCGCCAGATATATTTGATGACGATGAAGACATTTCAATAATTGATAGTCCTGGAAATATAAAAACAACATTTGTACGTCATTCAAAAATCAATATTGAAGATATGAATTTAACTGAATGTGTATCTTCTAATTTTGCTGACGACAAGCCCTTAACAAGCGATTTTATGGAGTTAACTGATTGTTTTGGAGCAAAATCACAATCTGTGGATGCAGGAGGTGAACATAAAAATAACTTGACTCCAAGTTACCTGAATGTTGAAGTAACATCACAAGTAACTTCAATAGAAGACCACAATGAAAAGAAAAGTATGGAAAATGTAGACTTAACACAGTCTTCTGATGAAGATACTTTACCGTTTATTCAAATAAGTGGTAGTATTAACAAAAAATCTGACGTCATTAATGTAGATGACGGTAATACGTCGAATGGTGATCAAAATAATAAGGAAACTACTCCAGAAAAAACTAGTAGTGAAACAGATTTTACAGAAAAGGAAGAATTAATGCAAGAACACGAGAGAAATATTGAAAAAGAAAAATGCTCCAGTGATGTTTCTATTGAAGAATATGTATATGTGCATTCCGATGAAAGTGTAAATGAAAAATCAGATACATTAAGTAAAAATAGTGTGTCTATTATTGATGAAGCAAATGATAATTGTAAAATCGATCTAACTCAGTCATCCAATGAAGAAACATTTATTCAAGAATGTTATGACAATGAAAATGTTAAAAATCAACACGATATATCTGTAGTTTATGACCAAAGTTATTTCTCAAACATAAACAACTCGTGTTTAGAAGACGTTAACCTTTCAAATCAAGTATCAGGTGACATAAAGTCACAAAACATTGAGATATTAAATGAATGTAGCAATAAGAGCGATGAAAATAATTTAAAAACAAATAGTAAAGACATTTCAAGTCAAAATTCAGAAGTTTTCGAAATATCTGATACTGAATTGAATTATTCTATGCAAAAATCAAAGCAAGACAATTTTAATTTTGGCATCGAATCGATTCTGCAAGATCTATCAAACGATCAAAATAACAAGGAGTCATCTGAAAGTGATGTTTGTTTTAAAGGTGACGATGATAGCTATTTGCCCGAGGTTCAAGTCAAACCGAAAACGAGTCCTGTTAAATCTAAAAAAGAAGAAGTTGAAATGAAATCGTCAAATGTTAAAGACAATACTCCTCTGAGGAGATATTTAACTGAGGTTCATGTGGAAACACCTAATAATAGTGAATACTTAATAAAAAGTGATCAAGTGACTCCTTTACAAGATTACGCTTCAATGACTACACCTGATAGAAATAAAGAATTGGACAAATATGGTTTAAAACCACTAAAAAGGAAAAGAGGTATGTTCATATGTGTTAATATTCTTAACAGAACAAATACACAGCCAATAGATACTTCTTTACATACACAGCCAGCTGTTGCACGCGACTTCGCCCGGGTAACTTTATAAAAAATTGTCTGTTACTCGCTGATAATTTAGCTTTCTATAGGTGAAAGAATTTTTAATATCGGTCCAGTAGTTTTTGAGTTTATTCATTACAAACATACTCGTACAAATCTTCTCTTTATAATATTATTATAAAAGTTCTATACTTTGACAGCATTTGTGCTGTTGGCATCAAAACTACCTACCTATGTTCGTCTGTTTATCACCCTTTATTATTTTAAACTAACTGACCCGACAGCCGTTGCCATGTCAATCCTACTAATATTAATACGTTAAGTTTGTTAGGATGGATGTTTGTTACTCTTTCACACAAAAACGGCTGAGTGGATATAGATGAAATTTTCCATACAGATAGTTCATTACCTAGATCAAGGCTGTCCAAAGCACTTTATGTTTGTGCGGCCAGCGACGTGTTTTTTATCTACCTATCACAAATACTAAAATATTTAAAAAAATATTTGGTAAATTATTTCGCTTTTGTGGTATCCCAATAAATGAAAATGTGTTTTCTATTATGAATTTTATAAAATCTAAATAGGTATAGGTCTTCATTGACACATAAGTCACTCAACCATGCACTGCGTTGAAGAAATAATTACATTAAATATAATAATGGTATTCGTGTATAATTTTTTTTTTCTTAAAAAATTTTAAAGTAGTTTTTAAGTAGTATCTGCGGCCCTCCAATCCATTAAGTACTTCGAATTGGCCCGGGGTCATATCCTGTTTGGACAGCCCTGACCTAGATTAACATATCACTGCTTAAAAACTAAAGGGCCATAAAACAAAAAAAAATCTAAAAATGTTTTTATTGCAAAAATACAATCACAATCCTTCATATTGTATGTTGTAAAAAGACTTATGGTTGTTTTATTCAATATTTAGTATATTTTGATCATTTTTTTATATATTCAAAAGTAACTTATATGCTTATATCTCTTCTAATATTCAGTTTATTATAAAAGTACTTAAAACATTTAATGCTACTTAGAAATACGCTTCTAACGATGTCTAACAAAAATAATTTAATTTTTTTCGATTAGCTCTCCTGTAAAAAGTGTAATTTTGATTTGCGACCCTTTAGTTTTCAAGCAGCGATATGAGACACTTACCTATCCTGAAAAATGTTAGGTAGGTACCCGAGGGATTTTCAAAAAACGAACTGCACCGCGTACGAATTCGCGGGCACAGCTCGTATATAATATAAGTATATACTCGTATATAATATAAATATATACTCGTATATAATATAAATATATACTCGTATATAAAAACTTTTCTAATTTTTGAGTAGGTAATGAATAAACTCAAAAACTAGTTGACCGATTTTAAAATTCTTTCACCTATAAAAAGCTACATTATCAGCGAGTGACATAGGCTTTATTTTTTATAAATTTTACGCGTATATAGTCGCGTACAAGAGCTAGTACATAATTTATACTTTCATAATTGAAAATATAAAGTGTCTAATTAATTATTAATTAGAACTAAATATTGTTGTTTTTTATTTGGCTTTTTTCTATTTTTTTTTTTTAATATCTACCTGCTAGTTTGTTGCTAATTTTATTATCTTTAACATAATTTGAATGTCTCATTCTCATGAATATTTATAGTAATAAATGATTTTAAGCTAAAATGAATTGTTACCTATTATTTAAGTAAGAAATATTTAGAAATATTATTTTAAATAGTAAAAAAATTAGTGCCTTAAAATTTCAGAAACCAAAGCATGAAACTTTTAAAGAAATTATTTTTATAATTTATTTTATTTTATGTAGGTAGGTACAAGACTACTAAATGACAAACTGCATTCGTAGCTGTTATCACAAGTTATATTTTTTAATCTACAATCATCGACGACATTTGTTTCGTTTATTATAAAATCTTAAATTGCAAATTATTTCTAAAATAGTTGATATTTTAATATCGTATATTATTTTCTAATTTCGTGCTATAATTAAGATTATTTTTGAAGTCCATTCAAAGTACGTACATTTTGGTAAGTAATTTTTTTCACTATTTTCACACTTGTGTAATGCAAGAGTTGTTAAATTAGTTGTTAGATATTCACTAGAATTCTTGTATGTTCTTTAAGTAAATTTGCTTCCATAGCGAGGCGTTTTAGAAAAGTTATATAACAAAATTGGGGTATACAGTATGATGTTTTGGCCACATATCTATCGTCTACAAAAAAAATATATACCAATCAATAGCTAAAGGATCAAATAATATTATATGGTATATTATTCTAAAAAGTTTTATATACACATAATATAAATGTAACACATTTTTTAAATTTTTATTTATTGTCATATTTAATTCCATTCTATTATTACAACTTAAAATATTAATTCTATTTAAAGTTATTAATTTGAATTAATATTATATAAATAATTTTTTTAAGTTTTGATTTGATTTTCACATTTGTAACGAGAGATAAACGGGGAAGATTTTCATATTATAAAAATTGCACCCCAGACGAAGACGGGAGCGGGTCGCAAGTGTTATATATTAATGTTAATTAATACATTAATTAAGTGAATAGTAAAAAAATATTATTATTATTACCCACATACTTTTTTTAAAAAAAACGCCCACCGTCCATGTCATTGATGGTTTTTCAGAGCAACCCTCAATTGTATGTTTTAAGTGCTTTAAAACATATTGCTATGTTAGTCCAGGTAATGAACTATCTCTATGCCCAATTCCATTTAATCTTTAGATAAAAAATAAATTAAATTTTAGAATTTTTGTCTGTCTGTCCGTGCACGCTAATCTCAGAAACGGCTTAACCGATTTGAATAAGGTTTTCACTGATGTATTGACGATTACCTGGATTAAGGCATAGGATACTTTTTATCCTGACAAAGATGTTAGGTTCCTGTAGGATTTTCGAAACACAGCGTGTTTTTAAAAATGAGCGGATTTTACATGTTATTTCTAAGTTATTCTAATTTAAGCCAGATTCCTTGTATTCTTCGAGATAAATCAATCAATACTAATAATAAATCTGTAAGTGTAGGTATTGTATGTATGTACGAGTATGTTCCTCCATAACTCTTAAACGAATTAACTGATTTTCATGAAACTTGGTAGATAAACATTTAGACGTACAGGACACAGGATAGGCTACTTTTTTTTCTTTTTCAACAAGGAAGAAGTCGCGGGCGCCAGCTAGTAAATAAATAAATAATTTCACACAGCACCATCTAGTTCCACAGTAAGCAACTAATGCTTGTATTGTGGATACCAGACAGTTGATATAAGACATAGATTACTTTTTTTTTGTAAATACATACAATATTATAAATACAAAACATCATGACTCGGGTACAAAGATAAAATGTCAACATATAAACATTTTCCCCTAGCAGGATTCGAATCCGCGACCGTTTGGTTAACAGCTAGGATTATTAGCCATTAGACCAAACATGTCGTCAAATATTTCTATATTTCTTTTTCAGCTGTACAACTGTTAACTCATATATACAATCAAACACATCCAATAGTGGAAGAGTGTTTAGATCTACCCTCAACACCAAAAAAGAGAAAGTCCAATGATTCAGTATCTCCGAATACCTCCAGATCACCGAAGAAATTTCACGAAAATGGGACAAATCAATGCATTAATAATATGAATGTAAAAGAAATTGACTTGTATGAAGTTACAAGCGAAATTCCTCTCATCGGAGACTTGAAGTGTCCGCCTGATGATTGGGTTTTTCAAAGAAAAGAGAAAGCTAAGGTTTGTTTATTTATTTATTTATTTTATTAATATATATGTTATACTCTCATCTCGCAGGAATGCAATGCCCCTGAATAAAATTATTTAAATATTTGTTTATATAACACTAGCTGTTTTTTATAATATGTAGTTTTCTATACTTCTATACTAACATTATAAGATATAAACTTTCAAATAAAAAAAGAATCATCAAAATCATTCCAGTCAAAAGTTATGAGGTAAAAAGTCGAATTGAGAACCTCCTCCTTTTTGGAAGTGGGTTGAAAATGGAGTGATTTCGAATAATTCTAGCCTCAAGATAGTTACTGTCATAGAGAAACGGCACGTTTAGAAGTAGACATTTTTTGTTTATAATAGTTTTTCATAAATTTCAGGTCGGTTCGTGCCGTGTGCCTCTTCATATAGCGTTCCACAACTACGTGAGCTGTAGACAGAGGCTTCGCGAGACAATCCTCCGATATGAACCGATCAATATTGATCTTGTACATAAACAGTTGGCGTCGAGCGGACATAAATATGATCCTAAGGTAATGTGTTTTTGTATTATCTTTTTTAGGCAATTTTTTCTGAACATAAGTGAACCGTAACGCTCGGGTAGGTGAGATACTGAATCGTGTATCAATACTAATAATAAATCTGTTAGGGTCTCGGTCATGAAGTAAGTTATTTTGTTTTCAAAGAGATATCGTGTTTATAGGCTCTATACATGATACTGAAACTAAATTGACCATTTTTTACAATTTTTTTCTTTATGTATGTGTGTATGTATGTTCCTCCATAACTCTTAAACGATTCAACTGATTTTCATGAAACTTGGTAGATAAACATTTAGACGTACGGGACACATAATAGGCTACTTTTCTTCTTTTTCAACGCGGACGAAGTCGCGGGCGCCAGCTAGTACTCTATATATATTTTAAAGCCCGACTCAAAAACGGAGTGTTATAAGTTTGAAATGTGTGTGTGTGTGTGTGTGTGTGTGTGTGTGTGTGTGTGTGTGTGTGTGTGTGTGTGTGTGTGTGTGGAATCGTCGTACTCAAGTGGCTTGACCGATTTTTTTGATCCGCATTTTTTTAGTTTGACGTGATCGGGATCGTTCTAAGCTATAATTTATGAATTCCACTAACTTCCACATGTTCAATTGATGTGAAATTTGGTATACTGTTGCTACGGTGTTATTCCCATGACATGGCAACCTTGACCTGACGCTGCAGCATCACACGTAGTCTGCGTGATAACCAACTCTTCGGTAACTTACAGCAGATATAGAATGTTTGGGTCAATAATAGAAATTCGAGGGTTAGTTTAGCATGTTTATGCACCTCGGGTGAAGCTGGGCGCGGGCCGCTAGTATTGAAATAATATAACACCATTGATGGCGCCATCTGTTAAACTACAATCGAATCAGATGAAGCGGCGACATCTATCGGATTTGCATAGAACTGCTCGGTGATAAACCCGGGCATAGTATGCTCCAATTTGCACACCCTCGGGAATCTAACATTTTTTCCATGATATTTACCTTTTTTTCTGGATGAAAGGTACCCTATGTCCTTTCCTGTATCCCTAACTATGTGTATGCAAAATTTCATTATGATCGGTTTAGTAGTTGAGATGTGAAAAGGTAACAGACAGACAGAAAGAATTACTTTCAATGTTAGTATTGATAAGGACAATATTACAGGATCTTCTGAGGTTTTTGGACAAACGGTGCATCACAGTTAAGACGACGGACAACGACGCAAGAAACGGTAAAAAATAGACCTAGGTATTTGTGTGTGTGTGTTTTTTTTAATTTTCGATCGCGTATGAGTATAATTGTGTATATTAAAACATGGTGTAAAGTAAACTCGACAAATAAAGTGCTTTATCACCTTAAGATTGAACATTCTTTGTATGTTGTAGAATGATAAGGTCTGTTTTCCTTTGAAAATTATGTCAATCAGTAATCAATACTTATTTCAAATCTAAGCCTTAGCGAATTTTGAAATGAATGGAATTTGTTATCGAAACTGATAAAGCACTTTTCTGGTCGGTCATACATATAACACAAGTGATAGATTTAAGTGATATTATTATAAAAATAACTTTATTTAAATTATTGCTAAAGTAAGTAGGATTGTTCTTTTATATGTTTTATAAAAATTTTGGTGATTCAACATCGCATGTATACTATAAGATCATGTATTGTAAAAATAGATTTTTGTTTTTTTTTCAATAATTTTAAATGAAAAAATTACGTGTCTCACTTGTGGATTCATTATACATATTTTATTTTATGTGTTCGAAATTTTTATAGACAAACTAGCTGACCCGGCGAACTTCGTACCGCCTAAAGCTTTGATCTCTTGATCGAAACGCACAACGCTGCGGTAAGCGTTATGCGGTGTCGGACACCTAATTGTATGGAAAACGTCTAGAATGGTCTTGTTCCGACGGAGCATGCGTTAGTTGTGAGGGGCAAGCGCGGTGAAGTACTCCGCATAGACGGTTTTCCGCGTTTTCCATACAATTAGGTGTCTATATAACACCGCATAACAATGAAATAAAACATACATATTTAGTGCAATAGTTTATCAGGATAATAAAAATACATAAATCAAGTATTTCAATGGCGTATCAGCAAGAAATTTTCTTGATTGAAGCTATGTACGTATTTTGCTGCATGGGTTTCATTCAGGTTGATTCACTTCAGTGAAGTACTTTGTGATATAATAGTACATTTTTCGTTTTGTTATCAGGCGCTAGAACAAATAAAACGGATGGTTTGCCGACACGTGAACGTGCGACGTACAATTGACCGAGTAAAACATCCTTTTTCTAGATTCTAAATTCTACAAACACTCAATGATTGGCCTTGTGATTTGTTAATCGTCATGGCGAATGCATGTCGAATCGGTAATTGAATTCGTTTAAAATCAAAGGGCATATCGGTTGGGATCATCGGAATTCTCGGAATGAGAACTTCCTCACCTTTGAATTTTTCTTTGAGTATCGTCGCGTGAATCACATTTGTCATCAGTTTTCTTACCACCAAACGCGTTCCATTGCATAGTTTTGGTTGGTTTAGACAACAGAGCCAAATTTCAGTGGTAAATTGCGGTGTAGCCAGGCACATTCAAGGAGTTTAAAAATTCGGTTGGATACTTGGTTCGTCTTGGTTTGTTACACAGGCAATAGATTTGAATAGATTTAAATCATTCACATCTTTATTCTTGGCCGCATAAATTGCTCGCTCACCTAACCATTCTGTATTTTTGTGGTTGTCAATAAGGTTCGTCGACAGAAACACGGCCATTACCGATATTCAGCAATTGCTTAGAGAAATCTTCAGCAGATGGATCGTTCAGCAATGCAACTCTCATGTTTGCTGTCAGCTGAAGTGTCTTCACATAGCGCCACAGATTTGATGACTTTAGGTAAGCATTTATTTCATCGGCAGCAGTCAATCTTGGAATGTTCTTCGATAATGTCTGCCCCAAATGAAGTCATTTGAAAATAGCCATTGTATTTTTGAGTGTTCGCCAGAAAATGTCGTGGTTGTGGTGTTTCGTCACGAAGCAATGAATGCAATGGCTCGGGTGGCGGAGTCAATAATGGCAATTTCATTTTTCCATTAAGGCAGCACAATCCAGGCGTTTCTCCAGCAAACTTCAATGCGCCAGAATGCTCGCAAACAACATCCATTGGATCTATGCGAATGAAAGGATGCGAGCTGTAATCAATTGTGCAATCGTATAGAAACGCTGCTCGATTCAAATCACCACTTGAGCCATTTCTTCCTGCGCGTCGAAAATCATCTCGTTTGTGGATCTCTACGATCAGCTCGACGATTTCTCATTGCCAACCAAGCCGTTTCACGCGCTGCCTCTCTTTGCTCTTGTGTTTGGGGTGTTTTTTTTTTTTTTTTTTTTTTTTTTTTTTAAATGCTAATCCCTCCGACGCAAGGTCGTAGCCTATTTCTGCGATTCCTCTTTCAGTTCTCGCTATTGTGCAACTCGTACTTCCATTCTTCATACTTGATCTCTTTTATCCATCTGTAAGGGCTGCCGAAAGTAGTAATCGGTTTTGAGCCCAATACAAAGCGGAAGTGGACTGTATGTGCGGGGGATACACCTATTCTACTCACTTACCTCAGCAATTCGCGGAGTCTTCTTTCTTCTCTGCTTCCAAGGCCTTGGATCTTCTTGCACTCACGACGCGAACCACTTTGGCACAGTTCGTAAAATAGGTGTCTAGGCGGTTGGATATTAGCGGGTTGTGAATTAGCGGAATTAATGAATTAGCGGGTGACACACAGATAATTGAACACATTCAAGCGGAGAAAGCGGATTTTACTAGTCTCAACGCTTCACGATACATTCGAGCTTCATCGTTGCTGAGAGCTAACGACTAACTGTCTAATAAGATGGCGGCCGGCTTGCGGGTGTGTGATTGGTCCAAACAACTGATACGACCAATCAGAATCGTTTATCCATGAAACAATAACAAAGCGGCAAAATGGCGCGAACACCATCCTCATTCATACTATAACGGGTGGGATTCCCGACTACTCTTTCCTATTCTGTAACTATCCTTAATTTATATTTTCCTTTTATTCTAGTAATTAGGGTTTTTAGGTAAATAATTGTACACAACATTCATTTTTACATAAAACATTAAACCTTACAATAATTATAAATCTATACATTAAATAATTCAAAATATTAAAAAGTTAAAACATTAATAATTAAAGCATTTATATAAAACATTAAATAATTAAAAACATTAAAAAGTTAAAAAATTCAATAATTAAAAACATCTGTATATAATATTAAAATTCTAAAACTATTTACAATTACAATATTTACAATTTTACGTTTTATTTCTTTCAATTACCCTAATTGCAGGTTTTTTACAGTATTCTATAAACTTCTCTTTCTGGCTGCCTGCGATCATCGCGTTAAGGTTGGCTGGGCACACTTCCATATCCATCACGTACTCCAGCTCCATCCTCTCCTTGGCGAAGATCGGGCACTCCAGCAGAACGTGCGGGACATCCTCATTATCGCTGGAACAAATGCACGATGGGCTCTCCTTGCGCTTGAACCGATGCAAGTACTCGGAGAACCCACCGTGCCCCGTCAAGACTTGGGTCATGACACCTTCAAGTTTCACCTTCCTTAGGGTTCTATAAGCGTCTACGGCTCCAGGGAAGAACAGCTTTGTAATGCTGGCCGTGGCGCCGTCCCTGTATCTTTGGTCCCATTCGTCAAGCGAGCGCATTCGGATGCACTCCGTCGGGTATGAAGCCAATAAAATTACGATTAAAACAACCTCATAGCACGAGTTGGTTATTTTAACTTTAATTTTATTGTGCCCATTCTTGACAAAATCGTCACCGTAAATGGCTTCCAGGGAAGACACTTCTTCACACTGAAATAATTTAATTAAAGTATATTATCCTGGTCTTGGGGGGTCGCGGCCCCGGGTCGGCGCGTGTTGACGCACCAGCGGAGAAAAATTCGGCGTCGCTCTTACAGTTAAAACTACTCAGAGCGACCAAAACACACACACAACACAGCACAACTGTACTAGGCTAGGCACTTGCACAACACTAAGGTGTTGGCACAACTGCACTGCACAACTGCGATGGGCGGCGAGCGAAAAATGTTCAAACACTGACAAACACTATGGTACGCAACTGCACTGCACTACGCAACTGCACTGCACTACGCAACTGCACTGCACTACGCAACTGCACTGCACTACGCAACTGCACTGCACTACGCAACTGCACTGCACTACGCAACTGCAGTGCACTCCGCAACTGCACTGCACTACGCAACTGCACTGCACTCCGCAACTGAACACGGAAAGACAATGCTTCGGCGGTTCGGAGCGGAGCGAACAGACACGTACGCACTGAGCGGCGAACCTTTTGCGTATTCTACGCGAATGCGTTCAAGCAAGTGCATTAACCTGCCGCCGGCTTGCGCCTCCCCGTCATCGCTGCACTTCTGCAACCGTAGTAGTGTTTCCTTAGCATTATTATATTACATATTGGAAGCCAAAGTATGAGTGCTAGATATCTTACGAAATGACGTACCTGCACAATGTCCTTTTTCTTTATTCCGCCTGACTCCAAACGCCAGTCGAAGACATTGTGAGTTGCATTGGCGACCTTCTTGGCTTCCTTCAAGCGCAGCAGCACCGCACTGAAAAGATTTCACTTTGAGCTTTTTCTATATGCATTTATATGCATAATACGAGTAACTGTCGTAATTAACAGAGAACAAACTTACTTGACTTGTTCAACGCTGTGTATTTGTGCAGCGTGCGCTTGGAAGGAGCTCTTTCGGTCGACGATGACGTCGCCGTGGATGATCTCCGGACATTTCTGTGTGGATACAAAATGTTAAATGACATGTTTATCAAACACAAAGTGAAACGCGAATTAAACGGTAGTGCCGGCTGTCTTACAAGGTGCAGGATTTCCTTTACACCGCCTCTGCGTCTTGGGCAACTTGAGTGACCATAGGGTCTCCCGGATCTTCTCCACCCACCGGAAGACCACGGGCTCCCCAAAGTTGTCCCTAAAAACGAAACATAACATGAAGAAACTTTTGTCATTTGTGTATAATCGCGTGAGTGGTAAAACTTACAAGTAGAGGCGGTTGAGTTCTGCAATAAACTTTTGCTTATCTACCCTGCTCATCCACGGCGCTGAAAAGTCATATTTCGGCGGCGACTCCGTCGGGTATGAAGCCAATAAAATTATAGTTAAAACAACCTCATAACTTGAGTTGGTTTTTTAACTTTAATTTTATTGTGCCCATCCTTGACAAAATCGTCCCCGTAAATGGCTTCCAGGGAAGACACTTCTTCACACTGAAATCATTTAAACTATATTAAAACGAAACTTGTAATATATAAACATAACTTTAAGTATTATGTAAATGATTAAAAAAAAATGTTTACCTGTGCTACGTTAGAAAAAGACATTTTGCTTGATTTTTATTAAATAAATATAAAGGCAATAACACTTATTGAAAAGCTCGCTCTGAAATGACTGACTTGATTGAAGTTGCACGTTATTTAAATCCGTTGGTGATCATAAAAAAACAGAGGGTTAACTATATTGGAGGGGATACATTTGTACCTGTGGTCATTAATAAAATATTTTTTTGGGAAAAGAGAAATATTGGAAATTAAATCGGTATTCCGGTGGCGACTCCGTCGGGTATGTTACCAATAAAATTACAGTTAAAACAACCTTATAACAGGAGTTGGTTGTTTTAATTTTATTTTCCCCATCCTTGACAAAATCGTCACCGTAAATGGCTTCCAGTGAAGACACTTCTTTACACTGAAATAATTTAAAGTATATTAAAACATAAATGTTTACCTGTGCTACATTAGCGAACGACATTTTACTGAATTTAAATAATTGATAGAATATTGTATGTTTCCCTAAAATAAATAAATAATAAATAGGGAGAGTTCTCTGTTTGTCCTCAACTGACTGACTCTATTAAAGTTGCAAGGTATTTACAACTTTGGTGATCATTAAAAAACAGTGTGTTAACGATAATGGTGGGTATAAATTTTTGTACCTACCTGTGGTCATTAAAAAACAGTGATATGTTAAGTACTACGTACTAGATGGAACACTCAAGACGCGATGAGTGTTCCAAGTGATTGGAGTTCCGACGTCCTACCCGTTCACAGTCTGTCATACGCGCTCGTAGAAGTTTGGCGCGTTATTATTTTCAAAACCAATAAAAATGCCGTCTTGTGTGATGAGATATTGCAAAAATCAACAAAAAATATTGGTAAAACTTTTGGTGTGACGTTCCATAGGTAAGTTTTATTAATATTGAAACGTTTAATTTGTTAAAACCGACGTGCTTATCGGGTCGGCCATATTAATATTCAGTTGTCTACGATTTAACGTATTGACCTTGACACTACTGCCGCGCCAACCCCCGCCGCACCTTCCGCGTTGGAACATGAATTTATCAAGAAATCGTAGGGAGTGCTCAATCTAGTACTTACTTAACACATCACTGTTAAAAAAACTCTTTTTTGGAAATAGAGTAACGCTGGAAATTAAATTGTTCTCTTGTCTCAGTTGTTCGAGTTCAGTAGCGCTGAACTGGCCTGACCGCTGTATGTATCGAACCCTGTCCGACAGATTCTGTTCCGTGATGGTCTCCTCAGATTCCAACTGCTGAAACTCGCGATGCATACGTGCTCGATACCCCGTTCCGCCAGATTTTTTTTCTATGTCGGCTTCACTCTCGACAGAGTGGTCGTGGTCATCATTTCAGGTGTTGGTGGCAAGCTTCACAACACGCCGCCATTCTTCTCTGATGGCCGCCTTCCTAGTGCATTCTTATAGTGATGAGCCATTTACTGCAGCTTTTATCTGATGCAACAGATCCATCTCATCTGTCGCCCTATAGAAGGATTTAAAGTTTTTCCCGTTCATACAAAAAATACAAACACAAAATAATTTATTAATAAACTTAAGCCTAGGTACAAAACGGGTGTAGGGGACCTCCTATAGGTCATAGGATGTTGCTTGGAGCTTTTATTGGTGCATGCTGAGCTTCCTATAATTGCGGCGGCATCCGCCTTGTGCTAATTATTTTGATCAGTGTTTTTAGTTTGATGTCTGCCTCGTTGGGGGCCTTTTATAATAAATAAATAAATAAACCTAGATGTTAACTTTGACTACATAAATAAACACAATAAGAAGATTCTCGCTGCCATTTCGTCACATTTTTAACTGTTTATGGTTATATTTTTTGATTAATTTTTACATAAATTTTGACTGATTTTTTTTTTTTGACATTTTTTTTTAAATTTGACACTATATTCTAATTTTTTTGTTTGTAATTAATTTTGTTTGGACTATTTACTTTCTATTTTATTTTTTAAAATTTATTTGTGTGAGTTTATGTACCAAATTGAATCATGTGCTCAGCTCTAATTGGCTTGCACACTGGACCTAGATGTCGATAAGTGTTAACGTTAAGTGTGCTGTTGCTGTTTTAAATAAATTATAAATTACGGTAAATTCACTTTCAACTTTTAATATTGTTAATTTAGTTGATTTTCTTATCTAAAGATGACCGATGTAAAAAATAAATGTGGTAGCAATAAAAAATAAAGTGGTTTCTTGTGCTTTGCGTTTTTATAATGAAATATTTCACAAGTGTGACATTGTAATTATTTCTAATAGAATCGGACGATATAGTTGCTCTAGTACCATTGGACTGTACTATTAATAAGTACCTTTAAAAAAAACTAATTTTAGCGTTTATATTTAAATAAGTTAAGTTTTACAAAATTCAACAAATTGTGTTATCTTGATTTTTCTTATACTTTATTATTTAGTAGATAATTTGTTTTTGCTATTATGAAATGTGTGGGTATTTTTTGTATAATAATCAATTTATATTGTATTTAACTGTGTATATTTGTATTTTGTTAAGTAGATATATAAATGTATATTTATAAGCAGTGAATGTAAATAACCAAAGTGGGTACTTAATAAATTAATGAACTAAGTTATTTGAGTTTGATTTTACTACGCTATCGCCTCTGACTGTTTCTCCGTTAACTTGTATAGCACCAAACAGATTTTGATACAGTTTTCACTAATGAAAATAACGATAAATTAGAAATGTTTGTGTAAGTATATAATTTGTAGAAAAATATATCATTCGTTTGAAGCCGTGGGCAGATAGCTATTTAGGATATAATTTTAGCACCTAGGTAGCTATGTTATTAAGCTATTATCCTATTATTGCTGTGTAGTATATTTTTATATATTAAACTAGCTGCTGCCCGCGACTTTGCCTATATTGGGTCTATTTATTATTGCAATAGTTAAAAATTTAAAATATTATTACAAGAGGTATATCTACCCTCTAGTGATAGCATTAGTTGCTTAGTGTGGAACTAGATGGTGCTGTGTGGAATGTGTGAAGATATTTTTATATAAATCTAAGAAATAATAAATATCTTCACACATTCCACACTAAGCTATATTTAGGCTTGTATTATGGACACCAGACAGTTGATATACTACATACATTACTTACTTTTTTTATATTATAAATACAAACATCCATGACTCAGGTACAAAGGTAAAAATGTTAACACATAAAGACTTGCCTAGCAGGATTCGAACCCGCGACCTTTTGGTTAACAGCTAGGGTTACTAGCCACTA
Source organism: Synanthedon formicaeformis (assembly GCA_945859745.1). Taxonomy (NCBI): domain Eukaryota; kingdom Metazoa; phylum Arthropoda; class Insecta; order Lepidoptera; family Sesiidae; genus Synanthedon; species Synanthedon formicaeformis. The sequence goes on from OX243975.1 coordinate 2,390,730, forward strand.
GACCAAACGTGTCGTCAAATGAATGAAACCAAGAATGTCAAAGAAATGAAACCAAAATTCAGTATTATATCATTTTATTCCTAAAACTCTATTTCTCAGTCTCAACAATTACACAACATAACAATAATACCCTACGTACTAAATAAACAATGACTCAATTCACAATTACATTTTGAATAAACAAATCATGATAACTGTCTCAAAACTCTAACAGTGAAATTATCTATAGAGGTACAGTCGGGGTGAGAAAAGGTTTGTCATCTTTAAGTCGAAATTTGCCAAAATCAGTTGTCTTCTTAGTGCTTTAATTTCAAAAGGCACTGAGAGTACGATTTGTATAAAGAAATGAATTTGAAAACTGACGAAGGTTTTCGTACCCCGACTTTACATTGCAAGTGCGCTGCCATCCATAGTAGGATAAGTTATAGGAGAAGGGCTCTGGCATCCCTTAATCACTCACCGAAACACAACAGCACATATGCTGTTATTTCACGGTGGTCTTCCGTAAGGGGGTGAAAATATCATTTTAAATACGAGGAGACTAACTCAAATTAACGTAAAAAACGACAAATGTTTGAACTCATTTTGCGCGAAAACTATCACAGGTAGATGTGTGGTCAATATAACGTTTTTTTTTTTGGCTTTTTTTCCGCTGTTTCGAATTTTCGAAAACCGCATTTTGATATTCGCAATAGTTTTCGAGATATTCGCAAAAAAACAATTTTGGATGCAATTTTTCCCAATTTTGGGCCACTGATGCGTATTTTTCGGATTTCTCGACCCCGAAAACATAAAGTAAGCCCTCAAGCGGAATCCTAATAGATTAAGTCAAGGTCGAGTAGTATACAGATCGTATGGCCAATGGACTAATATTATACTAGTAGGATTATATAATATATATTATGAGGCCTATAAAAATAGAGCCATGTCTATGACTTCTATAACTTTATATTTTTACCTATAGGTAATTATAATTAAGTATACACATACACAAGTGATAATAGCTAGAGAACATTTTTGTAAAAAAAAAATTTTTTTTTCTATCTCTTGCTAACCTCTAACGGTTCTCTAATATTTGTTTTAAAATAAATATTTAAAGTGAGCTTGTTGAAAAAACCGCATGTACTTATTGGTCAACCTATTACAAAGAGGAAACTAAAAATCTCTATATACCATTTATAAATCAACTTCTCATAAAATATAATTATCTTGAAATAAATTTTTTATTAATTGTATGTGGTTGTAGACAATTTACTTAAACAATATCTTTTTCAAAATTCATCTCAAATTCACATTTACTTGTACATCTTGTACGCCAGCATAACACCTACAAAGAGTATGGCAACGGCCGAAGCCTTGTAAATCAAATCGCATATAACTTTGTTCTGCCCACCGACCGAGTTCACGATTAAGTTATTCATCAGAAACACTTGAGTGCTCTCATCAATGAGAGCACTTTTCTCCTCCTCAGACATTTTCTCCGACAACTGGTTCATTGCCGCTCTAAAGTCTTTCTTCAATTGGGCTATTTCGACACCGCTGAAGTCCGTCACCTTATCCCTATATTCGTCTACGTTTGAATTTTCTGAAAATTCATGTCAAAATGTAAAAAAAATAGTATAATTTTATAAGAAACTAACTGTAGAATTCGATTTTGCCTAGGGCTGCAAATTTTAGGGGTGACAAATTTTGGTGTAAAATCAATACTAACTAATAATAAATCTTCAGAGATATCGTGTTTATAGGCTCTATACATGATACTGAAACTAAATTGACCATTTTTAGAATTTTTTTCTTTATGTATGTAAGTATGTTCCTTCATAACTCTTAAACGAATAAACTGATTTTCATGAAACTTGGTAGATAAACATTTAGACGTACAGGACACAGGATAGACTACTTTTTTTCCTTTTCAACGCGGACGAAGTCGCGGGCGCCAGCTAGTTATGAAATAAAGTACTCCGTCGCATCTGTATGTCTGTCTGTTCGCGATAAACTCAAAAAATACTGCACCATGCTTCTTGCTGTTTTCACCAATAGATAGAGTGGTTCTTGAGAAAGGTTTTAGTATACAATTTACAAAGTTACGCGGGCGAAGTCGCGGGCAGCAGCTGGTGTTTTAATAATAATAAAATTCTTTTACAATGATTCTTTTACAGTGTTCATTCATTTTGTGTGATAAAATCTCGGAAAATGCAAATTTTAAGTTATTTCTCTTTTTGAATAAAAGTGTGTTGTATTATGTTAACAAAAAAAAAACTCACTTTCACCAAACATATTACTATGCAACTGCCTCTTCTTGGCCAAAATCTGTCCTCCGCTGAGCAATCCCAAATACAAATGATAAACGTAAGCCATTAAAAGCCGAGGGTTCTCTCTCTCCAATGCCTTCAAGTGCTCCAAGTAATTCTCCAGGGCATTTGACTTTGGCAAAGATTTCCAATTCGCGCCAAGATAATGATTGAGATCTTCTTCAAACGCTTGTTTCCTATAAAAAAAACATCTCTTTAGAACGAATGTTAGAGGTGAAAACTAAGGCCCTTCTCTCACGAGGCTATTCAAATGCTACGCGACTGAGATGCAAACCATGATCGCCTACTGGTATGCTACTCGTTTCCGCACACGGAGCTACCCAAAAGAGACTATTTTTTATCATTTGAAGAACAACATTCATATGACGACATCTAGTGACATAGAGATGAAGACCATTTTCTTCTCTATTTATATTACAAGAACAAACGAAAATATAAAAGAGGATTCTGGGTGCACCCGTACATACCGTAAAAAATATAAAGAGCATTAAAAACATGTTAATTGTCAAATTGAATTTTTGTCAATCTCAATCCATGTCGTTTCTGATATATCTTTTCTGACATACTCTGTTCTCATCAAACTACTACAACATGGAACCCGCGTGGCATACAAAACACTATGAATTTTATGGAACATTTAAAAGTGACATATACGTAGAGCATGAACTGTCATTTAAAACAAAACAAACATAATAATAAGTACGTAATTTAAAGAAAAAGTGACTTTACATCAACCCATTAGTTTAAAATGAAATAGTAGAAGTTGATCGTTACTACCTTTTACCATTGACGCGTGAAGGCAAGAGTCCGCCATGATTCTGTCAAAGGCGTTCTTTTTATGTGCCGCTTTGGCATTTGTGACGCAAATTCCATTGTAGTATTTCGATGTCTGTTCTACATACATTCTACACAATTATACAAACATGGATAATTTTCCACCTCCTGAACAAAATGAATATTAAAATAAAGGCTATTTTTATCTTTAATATTCTCTTAGTTGGTTAGATAAAACATCAAGTCTGTAACCATGTAATAATGATAAGATAAACTCACCTGTAAAGCATCTTATGTACAAATAAACTGTTCAAATCTTCCATGTTTAACCTTTCCTTGGCATCTTCTAAATATGAAAAGATATGATAAAATACAAACAACCCTCCACCCCATACTGTCTCATCCCTTAGAGCTGAAAAATGCAATTAAACATATTTATCACTACATATTATAAAACAGTCGCTTCCCGTCTGTCTGTCCCTATGTATGCTTAGATCTTTAAAACTTAGGAACGGAATTTGATGCGGAATTAAAATTTAGTTTAGTAGTGTTAGACCACCGTGAAATAACAGCACGCTTTTCTGGACACAGGCCGACAGGTCTATGTTACTTAACTGGAAATTAACATAGGCCAGAGTGACGTTGAGTATTAATTAATACAATAATGAGTAAAACAAACTTACAAAGAGCAAACTTAGCATTCACCAGAGTATCACTGATAGAATGAATTTTTCGTGTAGCTTTTTTCATCCGAGTCGTAAACAAATCTATGTTACCCGACATTTTTCTTGCGTCTCTGAATTCTTGTGTGAATTATATCAAATTATTACGTATTTCTTTCAAATCGATCTATAATCTATTCACAAATTCACTTTACAATGATTATGAAATCTTGAGAATTGAGATAAAGAATTAAGAATATAAAAAATAAAGATTGAAATTTTTATAAATACAATCAGCTGTTTTTTTTTGTTTCGCCTTTGACATTGACATATTTCACTTTTGTTTGAGGGATTCTTAACATAGATTAGTGATGCACACAGACTAAATTCGTATTTTTTGACGTTTCAATGTTATTAAAATTTTATACACTATCTGCTCTTCTGACCCGCGTAACTGTAAATTATATATGTACTAAAACTAACTAAAACCTTCCTCGAGAACCACTCTATCCATGGGTGAAAACAGCATGAAAAACGGTTCAGTTTTTAAATTTATCGCGAATAGACAGACGCGGCGGAGGTCTTGTTTTATGTAGTGATTGTCTACATATATCAGCCGATAAAATTATTCGATAATAGATAATAAAATAAACATGGCTAGGGCTACTATCAGCTACTATTGAAGAATAACAAAGAATTAAAACATGTAAATGTAGAATAAGAACAGGCTGATATTTCTAAATTCCAAGCTACTATTTACATTTCAATCGTTTTTTCAGACCAAGGCCGTATCCGACTTCCGCAAACGCAAACTTGTTTTATCAAATTTGTTATTTAATAGTGTATCTCATTGATTAGATACTAACTTACTTCCTGCCTACCATTTGTGACCTCTTGAAAACTAAATATTTTATCACTTCATTTGGTATTGTTACACTAAACTAAACAGTGGTTAACCATATAATAATGGGCGAGTCTACAAAAATTAAGGTAAAAAGCTACTAAATCCGTTTTTAATTATTAAATTAAATTCCTATATCAATTAATGTACATTCCATCAATTTAAAAAGCACGTGAATTCAATTTTGGAAACGAAGGAGGTTTTAATGTTTACATTATTGTTTCTATTGATAAGTAAGTGTACTCTTATCAGTGTGACATTTCGTTAGGTAATAAAATAATTACCTAACCTAACTTCGTGAGTGAGGTCCGTATTTGTCATAAAGGTACCTCGGTACAAAATTAAGTTGTTACAATGTCTTTTGACTTAAAAAAGGAAGAAGATGTTAAAGAATACATAGAAAACTTAGGTATAGAATACCGTTTCGGTTGCTATAAGGAGAAAAAGCCTGAAGTTTGCCATTTGTTGGGCGACTATTTGGAAGCTATAAAGAAGGATTACGATAAGGCCGGGAAAGTGTATAGGAGCAACTGTGTTGATTATAAATTCGGAAAATCGTGTTTGAAAATCGGCAATTACTCATTGTTGGGCCGCGGTCGCGATAAGCCAAATTACGCTGAAGCTCTAACCTATTTCGAGAAAGGCTGTGAATTGAATGAACCCACGGCATGTTTACATGCCGGCATGATGTACACTGCGACTGGAGACAATGTAGACATAAAAAGAGATGTTCCAAAAGGTAAGGATCATATGTATTTAATTAAATATTCTATCGTAATTCACAAATAAAGCTGAGGTGGAACTGATGTTATTTAGAGTAGTTTACTTACCTACTAAGAGTGTCCAGTTTTTATATCCCACCAGCTGCTGCCCGCGGCTTCGCCCGTGTAACTTTGTAAATTATAATACTAAAACCTTCCTCGAGAGCCACTCTGTCCATTGGTGAAAACAGCATGAAAATCGGTGCAATAGTTTTTGAGTTTATTGCGAACAGACTTTGTTTTATAATATGTAGTGATGTGTTATCAGTTATCTAATGTTTTACTTAAATTTGTGTCGTTCTGATGTTATTTTTATGCTGATGTCGTCAGACAAGCTGATGATGGTAGCTTTTTTTTTTCAGAAAAGTTTAGTAGGAGTAGTATTTTAGGCTTGGGTGGACATCCTCCAGGGTCCTGGTACATTTCTTATTTTTAACAAAAAAAATCCATACACGAACTGCCCCATGGGGCTATAATTCAGGACCAGGTTGTTTTTTTTAAAATTCTTAATTTGTATTGTGACATTTCACTTTCAGGTTACAATTACTTGAAGAAGAGTTGCGACGATAAAATTGAAATGGCTTGCCACTACCTTTCGGGGATGTATTTGACAGGTGTACCCAAAAATCCATCCGATTATAACCCGCACAGACCGGACAAAAATAAAAACATAGATTTCCTCATAAAACCAGACGCGAAGCAAGCGTTTATGTTTGCAACGAAAGCGTGCGAACTAGGCAATATGTATGCATGTGCAAATGTCAGTATGATGTACAAAAAAGGCGACGGTGTCGAAAAAGATGCTGAAAAATCCAAACAGTTTTTCAACATAGCGCAAGCACTTCAGAAAGCACACGAAACAACAAAAGAATTGAAATACCAACAAGGATTGGAATAGTGCTATACAAAGTTATATTAATCGACCCTCAGACCAAATAAGACACAAGTGAAGCCTATTTGATAAACATAATTATGTGCAATAGCTGTTTTCTGTATTGAGATTTTTTCCAAGCTATAACTTCAATTTTTGTTTCTTTTTATTGAAAATTAGCTGGTGCCCACGACTTTGTCCGCTTTGAAAATTAAAAAAAAGAACAATATAATTCCTATTACAAAATAGCAGAAAGACATTTTCCTTTTTTTATGTTAAGGTCGACAGAAAGGCCTTGTGGAGAAAATAGTAGATAGTAGACTTACTATGGGTCAAATTGTGTGTGTACTGATAGTGTATTGATTTATGATAAATTTATACTGTTTAGATTAGAAAGTAACTCATTTGACTATGTAAAAACTATGTTTAGTATTGTAATTAGTTTGTTAATCAATGTAATATTCTACAAGTAGTGTGTAATCAAATCTTTATTAAAGTAATGTTGTTACAAAAATGGCTTGATTTTCATTTGTAGTTAAAAATAAAACACTTTTCTATGTTGGCCAAAAAGTTGAATTTCAAGTTTTTCAAACAAGAATAGGTACTATCGCGGTCAAGGGAGCAGTCCCACCGTAAGGAACAATTTCGTGTGCACATTTTGTATTTATCTTTGTTCCTACTTCAAATACCTACTCGTATTATAACATTTACGTTACTATGACAACCTCAATTCAACATTAGACAAATTTGTATGAAAAGTGGGTCTGCTCCTTTGACCGCGATAGTACATTTAGAAACCAATCTAAAAAAATATGTTACTTTTTTATTGGATGATGGGGCTGACATCGCTCTGTAAGGTAAAAGTCCAAAAAATTAAAAAAATAATAAAAAAAAACCCTTTTTTATTGAGTTTTTATTTTTACATCTTTAAGTACTCGTACTATCTAGAAACACGATGTTTTCAATAATTTTATTAAATACTAGCGACCCGCTCCCGGCTTCGCCCGAAGTGCATTTTTTTTTACGTAAAAACCTTCGTTGATTATCCCTCTATCCATGAGTGAAGACAGAATTAAAATCGGTCTATCCGTTCTCGAGTTTTGCGCTTAGCAACTCATTTAGTGATTGATTTTTATTTATAATGATTACTAAAAAAAATTACCGCAGTGTAATCAGATGTCTTATGCCCAGATCGGCATCATTGGAGGGTCTGGATTTGATGATCCAACGTTATTCGAGAATCAGACTGAACGTCGCGTCACTACGCCCTTCGGAGACCCCTCTGATGTTCTGATTGAGGGTCAGATCAAAGGTGTTCCTTGTGTACTGCTGGCCAGGCATGGAAGGAAACATCAGTTCCAACCGAGGTCAGTTACAAAAATTAGGTACCATAGACATAGAGAGAAGTACTATTAAGCAATACTCGCATGAAGTTGGCCAATCTCTAGAAAGAGAGAAACCTATCTCTTTTCTGTAGGTCTGTAGTAACTTTGAGGTCCAATCAAAATTCTAGAAAAAAAACTACTTAGGTACTGGGAGCACGATCGCTTCGTATCTCTTTCAGCCAGTATCTACGTTTATTATACTACTAGCTGCTGCCCGCGACTTCGCCCGCGTAGCTTTTTTTTTTTTTTTTTTTTTTATTTGCTGAATATAGGTAATTTACAATGTTTTTATTTATAATGTATAAGGCTCGCTACATTCTACCCTTTGGGGTGTGCAAATATTTTGAGAACACTACATAACAAAATAAGCTATTAATCACCACTATCCACAAAATTATCACACATATAGTCTTTTAAGTCGTAGTAACATTTATCAACTAATAACTCCTTAATTTTCTTCTTAAATATATTAATGTTGAGCTGCTTAATATTGTTCGGAATCTTATTATAAATGACTGGTGCTTGACAAAAAACACTTTTGTGCATAAGGGCTGTGTGTGCTTTGCGAATACACAGCCTATTCGGATCTCTTTTACTGTTTTCTGAAATTCGTCTAAATAAAGTAGGATACGATTTTACGTATACTACAACTTCATATATAAAAAGTGAAGGAAGTGTTAGTAATTTATGTTTTTTAAAATAGGGCATACAACTATCTGTTACTTTTAATTTAAACATTGCTCTGATACACCTCTTTTGTGCTTTGAAAACAAAATTTTTGTCAGTCGAGTTTCCCCAGAATATAAGTCCATATCTTAGTACAGATTCCACAAGGCCGTAATATGCCAATAAGAGAGCTTCAATCCTTACAGTTTTAGATAGTTCGCTTTGTAAATTATATACTAAAACCTTCCTCGAAAACCACTATATCCATTGGTGAAAAAAGCATAAAAATCGGTGCAGTAGTTTTTGAGTTTATCGCGAACAGACAGACGCGGCAGAGAACTTTGTTTTATAATATGTAAGGACTATGTCTATTATACTTATAGGTAAGTATAATAGACATAATTAGTATGATTCACCTAAAGACTAGGTCGCTAATAAGACTTGTATGAACAGTGATGTGAACTATCGCGCTAACATTTGGGCACTGAAGGAGGCGGGATGTACTCACGTGTTGGCCACCACTGCCACTGGATCGCTGGTCGAGGAGTACAGGCCAGGGGATCTAGTTATACTGGACGACTTTATCGATAGGTTCGTATAAATGGAATTTTTACTTTATTTAGTTTAAAACAAACTTATGTATATGAAAAATGACATCACAAAAAAGCAGGAAAACAAGAGCACGATTCTGCCACTGTGTTATTATTTCTAGAATTTCTTCTTCCTCATTGTAGGCGACCAATGCTTAGTAAGTAGAAATCAAAAAGGGCTATGACGAGCCCTTGGTTGAGTGGTTAAGATGCTTGCTTTAACTGTCTCAGGGATCCCGGGTTCGACTTTGTAAACGAACTTTTCACAGATGTCTCTGGCAAATAGTGGAAGGACTCACTGCGTTTCGTGGAATAGGTCTTTTCAGAAGACCATGCGTGCCAGAGCCCATTTTCTTATCCTTAATACTACTATTTTAATCAGCGCCCATGCAAGACCTGTGGCGTTGCTTGTGTTATAGGCGACGGTAGCCACCTACCATCAAGTGGATCGTCAGCCTGTCTGAAGACCTTAACATAAAAAAATATATCTGTTTTTTAAGAACATGGGGTCGTAAATGCACGTTCTATGACCGCACGGATTGCGGTCCTCGCGGAGTGTGTCATCTCCCGATGTTTCCGGCGTTCTGCCCCAGGGGACGTTCCGCTTTGCTTAAGGCGGCGCGTGCGCATAAGTACACGGTACACGAGAAAGGCACTGCAGTCGTCATACAGGGGCCCAGGTAGGTCCACACCTTTTAATTTAGATAAACTTTAGGTTATAGTAAACGTAACAGAAATTGACTGTTGTCAGACTGAAGCTTAGTCGTACGTTAATAGATTTTCCAATTTTTCTTTTCAAAAAGCCCTCAGATTTGATCTAGCTAAACCTTTTCGATTATAGTCCAGTCGGGTTAGACGAAAAACGGGCCTAAGCTTACATTAATTTGTGTAGCGAATTCTTTTCACCCACCTTTACGGGGGTCCAGTGGGAATATAAAACAAGAATCTATACCATTCTTAAGGTCCGCTATGTTATCGTGATACTCGTATTAAGGGGTAATCGTGATATCGTGATCGATCGACGACTCGAGTGAGTGAGTGAGACGAATCGAATAAAGACGAGGATGTGAAAAGAATTCGCTACTACAGCTTAATGTAAGCTTAAATGCTAACCCGACGGGACTATTAGTTTTGCTAATTTTGTTTTGTTCAAAAGCAATAGTTTTTGAACAAAAATCAAGCAATTACCATTTTTTTTTGTTCAAAAATTAGCAATAGTTGGCGCTTTGTCTTCTTACAATTATAATTATATTAATGTAATGTTTGTAAAAAGGTTTTCGAGTCGTGCAGAGAGTTTGATGCACCGTCAATGGGGCGGCCATCTTGTCAACATGACCACTGTGCCAGAGGTGAGTTAACAAAAAAGGCCGTTAAAATTTGTTTTATAATAATATTATGTTAAAGACATGGATTATATAACAGGGGCCCTAGCCAAGAGCACAAACCAATGCAAACGGGAGCGTTGCGTATTTACGAAACGGTAGAAATAAAGCCAAGTGATTGGTCAAAATTTTATGTGGGCGTTACTTACAACCATCAAACTACTACAACATGGAACCCGCGTGCCATACAAAACACTACGAATTTTATGGAACATTTAAAAGTGACATATGCGTAGAGCATGAACTGTCATTTAAAACAAAACAAATAATAAGTAATAATTAATAATAAGTACGTAATTTAAAGAAAATGTGACTTTACGTCAACCCATTAGAGTTTAAAATGAAATAGTAGAAGTTGATCGTTACTACCTTTTACCATTGACGCGTGAAGGCAAGAGTCCGCCATGATTCTGTCAAAGGCGTTCTTTTTATGTGCCGCTTTGGCATTTGTGACGCAAATTCTATTGTAGTATTTCGATGGTTACAACAACCAATCACCAGGGGCCCTAGCCATGAACAACCAGTGCAAACGGGAGCGTTGTGTATTTACGTAACGATAGAAAATAAAACCCGGTGATTGGTTGTTGTAACGCCCACATAAAATTTTGACCAATCACTGGGCTTTATTTTCTATCGTTTCGTAAATACACAACGCTCCCGTTTGCACTGGTTGCTCTTGGCTAGGGCCCCAGGCTTTATTTCTATCGTTTCGTAAATACGCAACGCTCCCGTTTGGATTGGTTGGCTCTTAGCTAGGGCCCCAGAACGTTTGCTATTGTAATCTTTGGATATAATTATCTAATTATAGGTATAAGTATCCAAAATGAATGTCCAATGTTAACAGGTGGTTCTCGCTAAAGAGGCCGGCCTCAGCTACGCAGCGGTGGCCCTTGTTACGGATTACGACTGCTGGCGTGACAATGAAACTTCTGTACGTTGTTTTCTTTCTTTTTTTTTAACGCCCGACGCAAAAACGGAGTGTTATAAGATTAACGTGTGACACCAACAGCACAAACAAAAAAACTTAAAATATGTATAGGCAAACACAGATAAACTACAAACTAGAAATTGAGACGACCGATAACACACGCATAGCAACTAAACAATAAATATTAACTGAAAGCAAACAAAGAAAAATAAAATATTATAAAAATATCTAAATAACAAATAAAACAATAACAAAAAGTAATTGAAGACGTGAGTGGATGAAGGTGGTATGTCGCATTTTTGGGTTTTTTAGTTTTTTTGCGTTGATGAAAGTAATATGTCCATATGAATTATTACAGACTTTAAGATCATTTTTGGAAAATAAAAAGTTGAAAAAGGTGTTATGTACAGTTAATTTTAAAAAGCAAAAGGTGCAGAAAAGTTTACTTTTGTTAATGGAAGAGGGAGAGCTATGTATCACTTTTTTAAATTAAATAATACAAGTGTTTAATTGCTATCATACCATTAATATTTTAGGTTGTTTACACAACTTTGCATCGTGATTTAGTACAAAAATCAGTTCCGTGGCGACTTATCTCAAAGTAAAACTTTAACCTCGATTTATTCAAAATTTGAATTATGCGACATATCACCTTCATCCACTGACGTCTTCAATTAATTGAAAAAAGTTAGTATACGAATGGTCTTTGGTCTTTTATTTTATAAAAATTGTGTTTTTATACTTTAAAAAGTTATGGTTATTTGGTTATTGGTTATGGTTTATTTGAATGTTCTTCAAAGCTCGATCTAATGAGAGAGAAAAATACTCCCCAGATCTAAGTTATGAAGAATGGATAGAATGATCTAATCATATGTTTTATGATTATAAGATCCCATAAGTTTTTCATTTCTAGAGATATTACATATTTTTTTTTTAATTTTACTTAATTTTTTATGATTTATCCTAAGAAATGGAAACTTCTTCTATAGGTTTTCGGTATCAATACTAATAATAAATCTGATCATAGAGTAAGTTACTTTGTTTTCAGATATCGTGTTTATAGGCTCTATACATGATACTAAAACTAAATTGACCATTTTTAGAATTTTTTTCTGTATGTATGTATGTATGTTCCTCCATAATCAATACTAATAATAAATCTGTAAGGGTTGGTCATGGAGTAAGTTACTTTGTTTTCACAGATATCGTGTTTATAGGCTCTATACATGATACTGAAACTAAATTGACCATTTTTAGAATTTTTTTCTGTATGTATGTATGTATGTTCCTCCATAATCAATACTAATAATAAATCTGTAAGGGTTGGTCATGGAGTAAGTTACTTTGTTTTCACAGATATCGTGTTTATAGGCTCTATACATGATACTGAAACTAAATTGACCATTTTTAGAATTTTTTTCTGTATGTATGTATGTATGTTCCTCCATAATCAATACTAATAATAAATCTGTAAGGGTTGGTCATGGAGTAAGTTACTTTGTTTTCACAGATATCGTGTTTATAGGCTCTATACATGATACTGAAACTAAATTGACCATTTTTAGAATTTTTTTCTGTATGTATGTATGTTCCTTCATAACTCTTAAACGAATTGACTGATTTTCATGAAACTTGGTAGATAAACATTTAGACGTACAGGACACAGGATAGGCTACTTTTTTCTTTTTCAACGCGGACGAAGTCGCGGGCACTAGCTAGTAACTTATAACTTCCAATGATGTTAGGTGTGCGTGAGCGAAGTCATCGCGATATTCGCCTCCAACGCTCAGAAGGCGGCGCGAGTCGTAATCGAAGCGGTGCAGATACTCGCCCAAGAGGAAGATCACACCTATTTGAAGGCCAATAAGGTAGGCTTCAACTGTGACTCGTTTGGTCTAGTGGCTAGTAACCCTAGCTGTTAATCAAACGGTCGCGGGTTCGAATCCCACTAGGGGCGAATGTTTATGTGTTAAAAGAGTTACAGAATCAGAATCATTTATAGAACAGTTTTTAAACAGCCCTTTTTCAAACTAGCGGTCGAAAATATTAAAAAATATATGAAACAATGCTTTAGAACATAAATGACTTCACATACTAGGTCGAAGAAAAAACAGAAATATCTCAAATTTGATCCTAAAATAAGACGTTTAATATCACGAAAAATTACTAAAAGTGACACTTTTGATTATACTTTTCTTGAATGAAAATTTACAGAAATCGTATATTTTTTACAACTATAAATGATATGAATTTTTGGAAAATCAATATTTTTATAAGTTTTTTACATATAATTTAACTAATATCTCACTTCTGCGTAGACCGTCGACCGCTAGTTTTAAAAAAAGGGCTACTTAAAAACTGTTCTAATGAGAAAATTATCCCAACATTTTAAAATATTTTTGAGCCATCATCTAGTTTATAATACTACAAATAATATGACGTTAATATCTTATCTGCAAACTAAACACATCATGGCATTATGAGCCGCCGCGAATCATAAATTTTCACTCCAAAGTGATTCTAACTCTGTAACGGCCTTAACATTTTACCTTTGTACCTGAATCATGGATGTTTGTATTTATAATATTATGTATGTATTTAAATTTGGGACTAAATGGTGCTGTGTGGACTGTGTAAAGATATATTAAAAAAAACTGTTTTTTTTAATGTTAGGTTTGACAGACAGGCTGACAATCCACTTGATGGTAAGTGGCAACCGTCGCCTACAAAACAAGTGTGGCCTACAATGCCACAGGTGCTGCAAGTGCGCCGACTACAGTACAGTAGGATAAGGGATAGGGAAAATGTCTTACACACTGAAACACAAAAGCACACGTGCTGTTATTTCACGGTGGTCTTGTCTTCACGGTCGGTGGCCAAATGACTGCGGAACGCAGTGTGCCTAAAATGCTATAGTTTTTGAAATTAATTAAATTACATAATTATTTATTTAAAAACAAACTGGTAAAAACTTTGAAAAAATAAAAAATTATAATGCCCACGTTGAAAAAAAAACTGACAAAATTTTGTTCAATCTTTATTGCCGTTATAGGCGTTGGATTTTTATATGTTTCCTCGGCAACAACCATAGAATAATAACTAAAGCATAGTAGTAAGGAAAAAATAGCAACAAAGTTACATTAGTTCATACTCTATTCACTTATGGCATTGAAAAGGTGTTAGAGATGCATATGCAGTAGTATATTCGTAATTTAGAAAGTTGTCACTAGTTTTAGGTATGTCGATAAAACTCGCTCATGAAAGGTGAGCTTTTTTTGATCAAAAAATATCAAAAAAAGATCCATTATCCATTTGACCTAGTGACAGTCGATCTAAATTACGAATGTACTACTGCATATGCATCTTTCTAACACCTTTTCAATGCTACAAGTGAATAGAGTGTATGAACTAATGTAACTTTGTTGCTATTTTCAACCGACGAAAAAAACAAAAACGGAGGAGGTTCACGCATAACTTTTTACTGGGTAGTCCGATTTTGATAATTCTTTTTTTATTTGATAGGATGTACCCCCAAGGGGGTCCCATTTTAATTTGAAAATAAAAATTCCAACCCTAAGGCTAGAAAAACAGGGGATGATTGATTGTTCACTTACTGATTGTAGCATATGACCATAATATCCTTAGTAACTAAAGTTCTTAAACTAATTACCTAAGTAATTTTGAGTCGGCGCCAAACAATCAAAAATTTAAAGTGATGCGGCGACTTAAAATTACTTAGGTAATTAGTTTAAGAATTTTAGTTATTAAACTTAAATAAAATTATTATTTGCTTTTCAGTTTTTTCGGCGGTTTAATTTTTTTGTTAAAAAGTTATTATTTCCTTACTTCTATGCTTTAGTTATTATTCTATGGCAACAACACTTTTTCTGAATAAAACGTACCCTATGTCCTTTTCTGTATAATCTGATGAGCGTGTATGCATTTCACGATGATCTGTTAAGTACTTAAGGCGTGAAAAGGTAACAGACAGACAGACACAGTTATATATAGGTACATAGTTTTAGACATTTTTCGCACTTTATTCTTATAATGTATTCTTCTTTACAGGACTTAGTGTCTTCTGCCATAATGCTAAAAGAATAGTTCAGATTGAAGACCAAAAACGACTTGGGATCAAATATTTTTAATTAGACATTTTTTTTTTTTATATTTGCACAAGTTGCACATTTCCTATTTGCTGTGATTTAATCTGTGTATTGTGTTTGTAATGTAGATTATAATATTTTTATAAGCTTATTTAGACTTCACTGCTAATGCACTATACTTGTATTGTATAACTGATAAGTATTAACATTGTATAATTAAAAAACTATAGACGCGGAATTTTAGAGGATCACATAAATCACATTTCGCTGCTTAAATTCAAAAGTACCTACACAAATCAAAAAAATTCCAAAAATGTTTTTATTGCAAAAATACAATAACAATCCTTCATATTGTATGTTGCAAAAAGATTTATGGTTGTTTTATTCCATATTTAATATATATTTTTTATATTCAAAAGTAACTTATATGCTTATAATATTATCTCCTCTAAGTATTCAGTTTATTATAAAAGTACTTAAAACGTATAATATGCATATGTTTAATATAATATCTAATAAGAAAAAATTGACAATTTTTTTTTTCGATTATCTCTTGTAAAAATGTATAATTTTGATTTGTGGTACAGTTGAATTTAAGCAGCGATTTGCAAATGCGGATTTCTAGTTTTTTAATAGATTTAAGTATATTTTTAAGTGCACAAATAGATGACATTGATTTTCAGAAACAGAAATGTTGAACTACTAACTGTTCAACTCGCAAGTGCGAGTAACTTTAAACTACTCGTATGACAACTCGCACGCTGGCTCGCACTGTGTAAACCAGGCCTTATCAATCGCGTGCTCAAATGTGAATATTTAATTCTTTTAGTACTGATTTTTTATAAAAATCTTTATACAACTTATAGTGTTGGTCAAATTGATTAAAAATTGTTAACTTTTAAGCAAATAATAGTTTGATCTTCATTTTAATAATTAAATGATTGTATTCAAATACCCCATTCAATAAACATCTCACAGATTTAAGTTAAGTTTAAACTAACTTATACAAATATTTTTAGTATTATATTGTTGTTCTTGCACTTGTGTACTTTTAATTATTAAATAAAACCACATTTTTTCAGCACATACTCTTATTTATTTAGCCTAATCTTGACATAGAAAAAGAAATTATCCTTACAATCTATACTGCACACGTCACGGATACATTTTGAAAGCACGCGGCAGATTGTCAATTTGTCAATGACGTCACCGCGCAGGAAATCATCTTAAACGTGAGTTTAAAAAATGACGTAATATGGACAGTGTCAATAAATACAGGTAATATGTGAATAAGATCCAACGAAAGAATACACGACAGAAAAAATAAAACAATTCTTACTTTTAATTTTTAAACATAGTTTCAGTTATTATAATATATAATTTTATCAAAATTTCGTGAAATCAAAATAAAATTAAAACATTTATAAATAAATCGGGGTAATCATAATTAATTAAAGAATACGTAATTTATAAAAAAAAATATATCAAAAATACTACTTCGTATCAGAGGGACATTTAAGTATGTACGGGTAAAACAATGAGTGGAATGAGCAGTTAATAGCAACATGACTTAGTATAGTAGCAAATGGTCCCAACATCAAAAAAAATGTTATTAAACGTTCTTAATAAGATAGATATACAAATTAATTATTTATTTATCAATACTAATAATAAATCTGTAAGGGTTGGTCATGGAGTAAGTTACTTTGTTTTCAGAGATATCGTGTTTATAGGCTCTATACATGATACTGAAACTAAATTGACCATTTTTATATTTTTTTTGGTATATATGTATGTTCCTCCATAACTCTTAAACGAATTAACTGATTTTCATGAAACTTGGTAGATAAACATTTAGACGTACAGGACACAGGATAGGCTACTTTTTTCTTTTTCAACGCCGACGAAGTCGCGGGCACCAGCTAGTGCAATAAATAAATAATAAGTACAGGTATATTTTATTAATCATTTTGCTAATATGTATGTCCTTTCGTTATTAAGGCCATTTGCTACTGAGCCATGTTACTTATAGAACGAACTTCTTACAGGCAGTTTTGCTTTTAACTTTTTTTCATGTTAAGTGCGACAGACAGGCTGACAGTCCCATTGATGGTAGGTGGCAACCGTCGCCAGCAATACAAGCGACACCACACACAGGTGCCCCAAGTACACTTCCGACTGCAGTAGGATTAAGGATAAGGGATAGGGAAAATAGGCTCATAGGCTGTTTTTATTCAAATGTCTGTCCGATATGAAGGCAAAAAAAATAACATTATTTTCTCTTTGAAAATTAAACGCTTATCGTGCAGTAACCACCGCGTCCGCTCAAAGTGCACCTTTATAGCCTACACATAATCTTGTTGCAATTTTTACGTATAAATGTATTTTTGTGCAATGACCTTGCATTATATTAGAATATCCATCTCCGACAAACACACCGTACTAATTGTAGGTACCATTAAATCTAGCTTAGACTACATAATAAGCTATTTACGAAATCCACTCGTCGCGAATCATTCCAACTGTCTCGGTCCTGTAATAATTAGGATTTTCTGTTATATTCCATACTTATTACTTAAGTAACAATGAATTAAGAGCGGGTAAAAAGGTACAAATATAGCACCACTTCTTTAAAAAAATGTTATCTCGCTTAACTGAGAAGGAGTCGGTAATTTTCAAATACCTTTTATAAAATTTCATATTTTTTCATTTCACATTTATAATATTAGTATGGATGATCCCGCGGGAACAGTACGCTCTTTCTGTTTGAAAGGTAGCCCTTATGTCCTTTCCTGTATCCCTGACTATGTGTATACAAAATTTTATAATGATCGGTTGAGTAGTTGAGGCGTGAAAAAGTAACAGATAGACAGAGTTACTTTCACATTTATTAGTAGTTACTAGACAGAGTCCCTTAAAATATTCGAGCATGTATTTTGAACTCTGGGACTAATGGTAGCGCAATTGGGCATTGTCCTTTAGCCCATTAGGCGAAATGATAAAAACCTATATGACTGTGCTAGTCTACTAGAAGTGTCCACGGATGAGACTTACCGGTCCCATCAGTTCTTAGTCCAGGGGTTGCGCGAGTGCTGTCCGGGTATCATGTCGAGCAGGTACTGGCGCTGCGCCTCGGCGACGCGCTGCATTTCGGCGGCCATGGCGGCGTTGGGCTGGCCCGCCTTGGGCGAGCTGCGCTTGCCGAGCGCCGACGCCTGCGCCATGGCCAACTGGTACGTGTAGAGCAGCGGCGAGAACTGCATCATCGCGGCGGCGGCGGCCGCGGGCGACATGCCCCCGCCGCCCGCGCCCGACAGTCCGCGCAGCAGCTGGTGCTGCAACGCCTGCATCGCCGCCGCGCTCTGCTGTTCGAACGCCATCTGCGCCGCCGCAGCTGCCGCCAGCTAAGCACACAGTACATTCATCACTAACACATCCTTGTCTAACTAAAATCAATGTGCAAAAAGTATACTTTCGGGTAGTTTTTAATTTAAAAAAAAAAAACAAATTTTAAGTAGTTTTAATTATGGATGGTAGAGGTAAGGAGGGCGCCGACTCTATGTACTAAAAAGTGGTCCCAGTACACCAATAAATTAAGATGGCGCTAGTGTAGCATTTAGGAGTAAATTAGGCAAAAATAGATAGATATATCCCGTACGAATTAACTTGAGACTCCGCTTGAGTGCAACCCCCCTTCCCAACTAATTATTCTTTATGCCTTCCGAGAACATTTTATTCTATTCTTATTAATAATCTCATGCAAATAAAAAAAAAATTAAATAAAAAAAAACGCTGATGCGTGTGCAAATGATTTTTGTCATCGGCCCAGGTCTCAAGTTAATTCGTACGGGTTATAGAAAATATGCGACACTAGCGTCGTTCTGGCCACTTTTAGAACCCTTTTCTTACCCTCCATCCTCCGTAGTTTTAATAAAAAAAAATCAGACTAGGTAATTTGGTCGTTTGCCATATTACCTGATGTTTGCTACTTCCACTTTGACTGGTGCTGCTCGATGATGACCCTTCAACACACAAACAGACAGCGGATAACACTCGATATTATCACATTTGAACAAGTAAACAAACAAAATTACAATTAGATTTCTTTGCAAAGTGTAATTAAATTGTATTCTCTCTGTGTTTCTGTCACCTGTGAAAAGAACTTCACGTTTCTTAGTTAGACCCTAGTTTCTCAACTTGAGGGTCACGTTCAGGATTTTGGTGAACACTAGACGAGTCACAATGTACACTTTCTAAGTAGACAAAATTTTCAATTAAATGATAATAACTTTGGTCTTGTTGGGCCAAATAGTCTGTAAGATACGGCTGGCCCGTGTCGCCAGACGTATATTAAAAGTAAGCGTCGACTAGGCGGAGCGCGTCGGATCGCATCGCATCGCATAAATACGCTTGCCTTTATATTATCATCATAAATCAAGCGTATTTACGATGCGATGCGATCCGACGCTCTCCGCCAAGTCGACGCTTACCTTAACATGTATGTTTGTGTGTTTGGTGGTAGTAATGGGTTGCGATACATCTCATTACCTTTACCTTTCTTGGCGGGCACTTCGCGCTCGCGATCTCTGTCCGCGTGATGCGTACGCGCACTCTCACCCGACGCGCCTCCCGACGACCGGCTGCACATTACAAAAACACAATCATTATAATTATAATAATAATGTTTATTTCAGACACCTAGTGTCCATGAAATACTTAAAGAAACCAAGCCACAAAACTTATTTTATTTATACGTCATTGACAAAAATTATGTCTGTCTGTGCCGACCATCGGAAACAATCATTATCAAAATGTCGTGTATAATCGAACGAAGCAATCAATAAAGTTAATCAAATCGAACCAGCTTTTTACTCGTGCTCGATATTAAATATTTATTTTGTAAAAATAAAATATTTGTCGGTACTCCAGGTGGTCGCCGTATATAGCATTAAAAAGGTTTAGTAACCTGGTGGAGGGTGGCAGGGTGGACTTGGCTGGCTGCGAGGGTGCCGGAGGGGTGGGCGCAGTCGGCGGAGGGCGCGAATGAGTGCGAGTCACCGACATCTGAAAACAATTTATAAGTACATATTACAATTCGTTCAACGTTTGTCAGTTGGTCGACAGATATCGATTTTATAAGAGCGGTTATCCACAGTTAGTTAAGTTAAAATTAGCTAACAAGTTAAAATTTGAATCCGTTGGGGCCATTTTTTATATAAGTTTCTAGAATATATGTAATATATCGATGGGTGCAAGAAATTTTCGATTCCAACCTGTAGAAAGGGCAGAAAAAAAAAGTAGAGAATTTAGTTTAAACTTTTTTTACAAAAATTAACAGAGGGAGTTTATTTAGTTTATGGATTTAGTTAAAGTGTTGACGAGTAAATTAAAAGAAAAATCACAGTGAGCCAAAAAGAAACAACCCTTACCTTCTAAACCCCCCATTCTGTTAATTTTATTTAATTAAAACCAAAGGTTTTATGTAATTGCTTCGAGCGAGCTCTGCACTTACCTGTATCGGTCGGTGCGAGTGCGCAGGCGGCGGGGCTGGGTGGGCGGTCGATGGCGCCGCGGCGGCGGGTGCGGGCGGCGGGGAGGGCGCGACAGGGGTGGGGGGCGCGGCGAGGCGGCGCTCGATCTCCTGCTCCTGCTGCAGGGCGCGCACGAACGCCGTCTTCAGTCGGGCCGTGTGCTCCGCCTTGAGCGCGCGCTTCACGTTGCCCGAGACGCAAAGCTCGCAGAGGCGGCGCGCGGCTGGCGGTGTGGCCGTGAAGGTGGCGTCCTGGCGGCGCGCCGGCGCTCGCTCCCACCGCCACACGGGCGTGAAGTCGCAGCCGCACTGTGCGCACACGGCCGGCACGCTCGACCGCGGCATACTACTTGCGCGCGCCCCGGGAAAAACAACACTAAGTCTACAACCTGTTTATTTATTACTAGACGGATCTGCTCTTGACCATCATCTAGTCGTGTAGCGAAGATGAGGCCTATGATGGAGCGAGCTCACTCAGTAGATGCCTATTCACTCCATCTTTGAAAAGATTTGGGTTATATGAGCTCGGAAACACAGTTCCAAACCTTGACAGTGCGCATTATAAAGGGATGTTTTAAAGAGCTTGATCCGAAAAATGGTCCGAGGATGGTAACCAGCCTTACGTCTGAATGTCCGATGGAAGAAGGGGGAAGGCGGTATTAGCTCATGCAGCTCTTTAGTACACTCTTCGAAATACATCTTATAAAAAAAAACATAGGAAATTTTGCGTCTATGTGCCAGGCTCTGCATCTTAGTATTTGGCTGAGCTATCCCAAAGGTGGGAGCAATACTTCATGCAAGATCGGACTTGCGCCTTATACAAAGATAGGATCCAGGTGTAAGTATCACTTCACAATATTCAATCGAGTTCACTCAAAACGTGACATTTAGTCAGAGAGAGTTTTGATTAATCGAAAATACATACCGATCCTCGTTGGTGAGATAGTCGACGACGTGCTCCAATCCCACTAGATACACGAAATCCGTGTTACTCGGTGATGGAATGAAGTTCATCTCGGGCGGTGGAGGCTTAGGTGGTGGAATCTAAAAATTCAATAAACGAGTGAATCAATCAATGGGTTGAAACCATCAAACTACTACAACATGGAACCCGCGTGCCATACAAAACACTACGAATTTTATGAAACATTTAAAAGTGACATGTGCGTAGAGCATGAACTGTCATTTAAAACAAAACAAACATAATAATAAGTACGTAATTTAAAGAAAATGTGACTTTACGTCAACCCATTTTAGAGTTTAAAATGAAATAGTAGAAGTTGATCGTTACTATACCTTTTACCATTGACGCGTGAAGGCAAGAGTCCGCCATGATTCTGTCAAAGGCGTTCTTTTTATGTGCCGCTTTGGCATTTGTGACGCAAATTCCATTGTAGTATTTCGATGGTTGAAACTAAAAATCCTGGCAGTCCCGCTAGATTGAAATCTTAAAAGACAGTGAGAATAGGAGATAGAAAGTCGATTTTACCTGTAGCAATGTCTTTTCGAGTTGCTTTCTCAGCGCTAACTTGGCGGCCGCCTGTCTCTGCGCAGGAGTCTGCGTGTCCTCGGAGCTGCGTGAACTTGCCTGCAAATGAATCGTCACTGACGAGTCACATATGGAAACGACATCAAAAAAGCGACCCCAATGTGCCACTGATAACTTTGTTTATTGGCTAAAATGTAACGTCATATAAAAATTAAAAAAAAAATTATTCGCAATTAATGCTAACAAACAATATAATGGAAATAGTCTACAACGATTGTTCCTTTCTATTTATGTAAACACAGCATAACAAAAAAAAAGTGACAGTAAAATTAAAGTGATATTAAAAATAACAATCAAAGATGAACAAAAGAAGTAAAATTAAAATAAAATAAAAAAAAACTTTAAATAAATAAACAAATAAATGTTGATACTATTACACTCATTTCTGAGCTTAAAGAAATCAAGGTTACTTTCAAAATCCATCCAGGTCGTAATAAATCAAGACCAAAATTCTAGGTCCTGGGAAAGAGATTTGGAAAAACCCTGGTTTTGCTGGAATAAAATTTCAATAGAAATTAAGACAATAGCATTAAGAAGTTTTATACTATGTCCTTAATTTTTTACACAAAAAAAAAAAAAAACTTTACAAGCGACACTTATTGTAGATTCTAAAATAATTATATTTTTATCTAAAAAAGACAACATTGAAACGATAAGGTATCATAATAAATATATTGTGGTGACATCACATTTCCATACTCACTGCATCACTTGTGCTACTCGTCACCGACGAGTTGTCCTGATTTGGCTTGCAAATACATTCCGAAAACGTTTTATTACAATTGACTAATTTGTTTGCAGAAAACTAAATATTTTGCAATTGATTTTAATCAGAAAACAGAAAAGCGGACTATTCGTATACTAATACTGTGATTCCTTATTTTTTTCCCATAAATCAAATAAAATCAATTTAAATTTATTCATATAACATGGGCTAATGTGATCAAGTTCTTATAAGTCTGTGTATAGATCATTATTAACACTATAGAAAATCATTTGTTGATTAATTAGACAAATATGTCAAAATATTCTCTTATATTATTTAAAAAAAAAAATTATATTCAACGTAGCAGGTCAATTTGTAAATCTACATCTAACATGATAACATTAAATATTTTTTGAAGCGTTAATTTGTTATAAATACATCAGATTAAAGAGCATTATGTCATCACTATCATCATCATCATCATCATCAGCCTGTGTCCTCTGCGTCTACCTCAGTTACAATATAAGTCTGACTTTCGTCTTGTCCATTGACAACGTCGCATCATTTAATTATGGGACAATGAAGTATTTGCTGTATTGGGACAAATAAAAAGATGGTCACCAGTACCTTGGAGGCAGCGTGTTGAGAGGCTGGCGGTGGTGCTGGCGTGATGGTCACCGATGGTGTGATACTAGCTCCGCCACCCGACGACGACTGCGGATAACACGATACACATCATTCAATAAACTACTAACTTTACTATCCTTTATTACAAAATAACTGGTTATATGTAATTAGAAAAACAATAAAACCTCCGACATTATATTGACCTCAAACAAGCTAATAGTCTTTTTGTTTAGAACTTGTCGATGATAATGTAAACAATCCGCCATATTACTTAGCTTTGTTGGATGGTTGGATCAAAAAAACTAGTGATGGGAACTATTGTAAACTATAAATGAAAAAAAAAATCGTGCCTGTAAATGAAAAATATGTAAAAGTATAGAGTTTGGATTACTGACTGAACTCATTAGTTTTAAATTTATTACCAAACAGTCTGGTACTTTTATGCATATATACAAGTTACTACAAAGATATACAAGTTACCTATTTCATTATTTATTCGATTAATTATCTATTAAGCCATCGATATTGGTATCGGTATCGCCGATTATTTACTACAAAAATCGGTATCGGTATCGTATCGGCAAAATGATGTATCGTTACATCCCTAATTTTAAATAGTGGCAGGGCACACTGTGGCTTCGCTTGTGTTATAGGCGACTATCGTCAAGTGTCTGCCTGTATGTCTGTCGACCTTGATTCAAAAATTGAGACCAACTAGACTGACAAGCAAGCCTTGGCTGATCTAGATCTAGTATATACCTGTGTACGATACGGTCCCGGAGTGAGTGTGGCTCCACCTGGAAGGCTGGAGGAGCGACGGGAAGACACCCCGCTACCACCTCCCCCCGTCCCAGGCGCTGCAGCCGCCGCATTGGACCCTCCGCGCTGAAATTATCAATAATAATAATAAATCTGTAAGGGTTGGTCATGGAGTAAGTTACTTTGTTTACAGAGATATCGTGTTTATAGGCTCTATACATGATACTGAAACCAAATTGACCATTTTTACAATTTTTTTCTGTATGTATGTATGTATGTATGTTCCTCCATAACTCTTAAACGAATTAACTGATTGTCATGAAACTTGGTAGATAAACATTTAGACGTACGGGACTAAAACAAATAAATATTCGTCGTTTTGTAGTGTAATTTAATAAATTTAATAACATACACCTCTTGAAGTGTGAAGTAACGCACGCACATGTGAAGTAAAAAAAAATTTGCAAATTTTTAATACGGGCTTGTGTATTTTTTTTTTATATAGTCTTCATCCAATTGTCACATCATTGCCATTATTACCTTTAAACACAATTAAGTAATGAAATAAATTTTAAGCACATATTATGTCATCACATAGTAAGATGTGATGCGGCACAATATTTATTTAATAGATTTATAGGCTGAGAAACATCTTAGAAGCACTAATAAGCGGAATGTCAATAAGCCCATTGGATTAAAAAATGCATTGTCTAAAAATATACTATGACTATAAATACTTAATGATGAAGAAGCAGAATTCCTGAAAGGGTAAATTGATATTAAATTCGGGTTTGCCTGCTTTCTAAGTACTGGAACTGTTGAAAAAGTAACTAAAAACAAATGGATATAGTACCTTGTTCTGCTGGTGTGCAGGCGGTGGTGCCGGAGTGACAGTCACTCCCGGAGGCACCACACAACCGCTTCCAGCCAGGGCTGTTCCTGTCCCCGTGTCCTGTAATTTTAAAATACCTTTGTCAAAGCTAATCTCATCCTGTCACTTGTCCAGGGGCGTGGCGTCGGGGAGCGGTGGGAGCAGTTGCTCCAGGGCGCCGGGGCCTGGGGGGCCTGGCCTTCACTTTTAGGGCCCTGGGGCAAAATTCTTCAAACGCCTCTCTCTCTCATATGGGCACGTGAGGAATTATACACAAACTTCGAAATGAATCATCTGAAGGTTTGTGTATGATTTTTTTTCAGTTTTTTTCGGTAATTTTTAATCATTTGAGATGATTACCTATAAATTATAATTACTGAAAAAAAAAAACTGAAACTGAAAAACTGAAGAGAAGGTGCTTGAAAAATTTTGCTCCAGGGCGCTAAAAGGGTAGCTATGCCACTGCACTTGTCATTGTGTATGGCTTTTTGCTTCTTCTTATGACAAACTTAATAATAACACCCTTTAATACATCAGCACTGTATTATTAAGGAAAAAATTTAGTAGTAGCAGGGCAGTAGCCATCCACTTACAGAATAACACCGTGAATCAACAGCATATGTGTGCTGTTGTGCTGGCACACTTACAGCACCTATGGCGTTGCTTGTGTTATAATTATAGGCGACGGTAGCCACTTGCCATCAAGTGGACTGGACCGTCAGCCTGTGTGTCGACCTTAACATAAAATACAAATTGATATTACATATTTATTAATTTCATTTGAAGGCCACTACTGAAGGAATCAAACGACGTGTTTCTGAAAGGGCTTTAATTCTAGTTAAAAAAAAATCACATACCTTAGGTGTTGGTAGGACAGTGGCCTGTTGGGATTGGCGCAATTTTCTCAGCAATACGAGTCTCGTCTCTTCGGCGCGCAGCTTCTCCCGTAGGGAGCGCAGGCGACGCTCGCGTTCCCATATTTCGGCACTCGACAGCTCCTAACAAATGCAAAGAACATTGTCAAAGGGGATCATTGCAAAAGGATGCACTCCACAGTCACAAAAGTTGCTGAGTGATTCTGGAGAGTTTTTGAAGTGAAAACTTATTTAGGAGCGTTTATTGTTGAGGAGTGAACGTAAATGAACCGTCACACTCAGGTCGGTGACGGCGTATTAAACGGTGTTACTGGGCTCCACTCGGCGTCAAGCGCCCTCAGATTGGTGACGCATTGAATCGTGTATAAATTGAAGACGTGAGTTGAGTGGATGAAGGTGATATGTCGCATTTTTGGGTTTTTTCGTTTCTTTGCGTTGATTAAGGTAATATGTCCTTATGAATGATTACAGACCTTAAGATTGTCAATTTCAGACAGATTTTTGGAAAATAGGAAGTTGAAAAAGGTATTATGTCAAGTTAATTTTAAAAAGCAAAAAGTGCAGAAAAGTTTACTTTTGTTAATGGAAGAGGGAGCTATGATCACTTTTTTTTAATTATATAATAGAAGTGTTTAATTGCTATCATATCATTAATATTTTAGTTTGTTTACACAACTTTGCATCATAATTTAGCACAAAAATCAGTTCCGTGGCGACTTATCTCAAAAACTAAAAGTAAAACTTTAACCTCGATTTATTCATAAATTGGAATTATGCGACATATCACCTTCATCCACTCACGTCTTCAATTATATATTTAACGCCCGACGTAAAATTGGTTGTTATAAGTTTGACTTGTGTGTGTGTATGTCTGTAACTGTCTGTGGAATCGTAACAACGAAACGGATGGACAGATCATGATCCGTTTTTTGATGTGAAAACTTCTTAAGAAAGGCGCTTTCGTTGCTGAGGAGTGAACGTAAGTGAACCATTACGCTCGGGTCGGTGACGCTGAATCAGATCTACTCGGCTCCACTATTGGATGTATTGAATTTTAAAAAACTATATCATTTACACAAAATGTTCAAACATACCCTATGTCCGGACACAACCATGGGAGGTTCGTTCTCTTCATCCTCGGATTCATCGTCCCTAGGGTCGCGGGGAGATTCCGGGGTGGGTGGGGCTGCCAAAGTGCTCGGCGTTATGGACACATTGACAGAATTATTGATCTTTCCACTTATGTCCGTATAAGGAGTCGGTTTCCTTTGGGGTGGAGCCGCTGGGAGCAAAACTATGTCCGGACTCTCGGCGTAACTGCGTTGTTCTGAACGAGGCCGCAAGACTCGTTTACCGCTTGACCCCTTATATAAATAAAAAATATTATTAATATTACTAAATTGGATAAAAGGCCCTAAGTCACATTTAGCGTTTTTATATTCTTTGATAGGACTGAAAAAAAAGCACTAGTAAAAACTTATTCTAATGGCATCATAAAGGGATTTTTTTTGGACTAGGATAGTATATCTCCTCCTGTATACAGATATTAGATAGATAAACATTAAAGAAGATTACTAATTATTATAAACACCTATAACACTAAGAAAACATTAACAAGACACAAAAAAATTATCTAAATTAAAAATCAAAAATAAAAACAATTTACATTTTAAATCTTACTCACTCTATCGATCTTTTGATGTGGCAATATGTATGCATAGAAACAAAAAAAGTTTAATTAAAATAGTAATTATTTACATCATTTTTTGATATTAAAACAATATACAAATTAAAAAATACTCACATGAGGTGGTGGTTGTGCTGGGGTTATAGTCAAACCACTAGCAGTCAAAGCTCTTAATTCACTCAACTCTGGTGGTAATGATCTGGAAATTACATAATTTATACAATAAAATTATTTGTTAAATGAAAAAAGATGCATAAATCTGCTCATTACACTTTTATGACATACATACCTAACCGTTAGGTCAACCGCCGAATCGTCAACATCCATATTAGTTTCTTACAACGTAAGCTGCAATACAAGATATCAATTAAAAACCTCTATTGTAATCAATCTCCAAAAATCAATATCAATAAAACCAATGTAAACACCTCTTTATTACATTTAATTTTTCTTATCGAAATGTCAAGAAAATTGTTCTAAAATGAACATGTTATAAATTTACATGATAATGTATACAAATATTTATTTTGATCCAATTTTTTATGCAAGTTACGGCAGCCCGGGTGAGAAAACTCAAAACAATACAACCTAAAAACCAACACGCGTATCATTTGTGATACATAGAATTAAAGTAATTGTTTCTTTTTTTATTTACAAAAAAGTTAATAAAGCGTTATTTACCTTTTTTCACTAATCTAAATTTTATTTAAAATCAAGAATAAAACATTTCAGCCATTGATAAATGGTTGACGACTTGCTTGACGACTGCAAGTTATTTCCCTATTACATCATAAAACAACAAAATAAAAGTAACACTGTTCTTTGATTGGTTCATATCTTACTTTCGCAATATGGGCCAATGAAAATATCTATTATTATCAACATGAAAACAACGAAACTTACGGGTGCGTTCAAGAAGTTAAATTTATTTAAACTTTAACAAACATTCATTTATGAAATATTCTTATCTACAATTCTAATTTTTTATACAATAAACCTAATAAGTTAGCAATATTTATTATATAATATATTTTATCTATATAAATAAAAATGAATCATGTTGCTAAGCGCAAAACTCGAGAACGGCTGGACCGATTTGGCTGATTTCTTTTTTGTTGTGTTTGATGAAGTCTGATTAGAAAAAACATAAAAAAATACGAGGAAAAATTAAAAACAACAATTTTCTTTTCCCATACAAACCACTCTGTCCCCAGCTATCAAACATTAAGACGTACGTATTGAGTACGTGTCGTTTAAAATAAAACGTACGTGTCACCTAGCAACCGTTGTTGATAGTTGTGATGGAGGTCAGTGGTCTGTGTTATATTATAAGTTACTCTATGGTCTGTGTACAGATAAATACAGAACACTATATCCTTAATAGTTTGTGGACTATAATGAAATATTACAAAATACAAATTACAAACAAACAAATAACCCTGAAAAGCACGTTTTATAATTATAAGTTATTAATTAAAATACGTACCTTTCATTTTATTCGCATCTGTTGAAAGATGCCCGGACCAGACTTATTAACGAGCCAAGGTCTTCGTTTGGACGGTAGAAGACCAAATGAGCTTCGACGTTTGAGATGTAAACTTGGTGTTTTTACTCAGCCCGATGGAAGTGCTTATTTAGAACAGGGAAACACCAAAGTTTTAGCTGCAGTATATGGCCCACATCAAGTAAGAAGTTGCCTGCGAGTATCTTGACTCATAATGTTTATAATACTGTTTTAAGTATCGGTTTCAAAAGGTTAGTTAGGTATACTTTAGACCCCAATATCTACCTAACCCCCTAGAATTTCAACCAAGTGTGTCATAGCGATTCTAGTTATTGCAGCTTTATCTGAATGTGTATCTTAATATCTTTTGTATGATTTGGTATACAAAAAATAGAATACGACAGATCCAGCCTACTTCTGACTGGTCCTTTATGGAGAGGCTTAATTCATGTTTACAATAGAATATGTATTTGATACAAGTTTAGTCTTAAAATAATGGAGCATCTACCCAAGAATCTCCTAAAGGTTTCTAACTGTAAATAATTCTGCATCCCACTTGTCATTTCTAATTAAAATATATGTTTGCAGGCATCAAAATCAAAAATGTCAACAGAAGCAGTCATAGTAAACTGCCAATACAGCATGGCCACTTTTTCTACAGGTATTGTCTCAAAGTAGTTCCACTAACTACTTCTTTACATAGTATACAACAAAGTCGCTTCCCACCTTCTGTATGTATGTTTAGATCTACACAATGGATTATAATATGGTTTTCACTAATGGAAAGAGCATTAAAGGAGGATTTTGCAAAAAAATTCCTACTAGGGAATACATTTGCAGCATCTCTTGTGTTATAGGCGATAGTAGCAGCCTACCATCAAGTGGACCTGACAGCCTGTCTCTCACTTAACATAAAAAAAAAATATTATCAAGTTTAAAATGCATTAAAATGATTAGAAAATATTTTTTACTATAGTAAAGTATAAAAAATTAAGTTTTTTTTTTTTCAAGTATGGTATAATACAAATTTTAGGTGAAAGAAAAAACCGTCCGAGAGGCGATCGCAAATCACAGGAAATGTCACAGCATTTGCAACAAGCACTAACAGCGGCTATAAAGACTGAACTGTATCCTAGGTCACAGATTGATATATACGTGGAAGTGTTACAGGTTAGTTTTCTTTAAGTATCAGATCCACTTTTTGAACTTAAGAATAAAAAAAAATTTTAAACATATTTTTCCAAAAGACAATTCTTTTACTGGTTTTATTAAAATATTATTTCACTGCTGCATAAGTCTGATAAACGTAAATAATACATTCGAAAAAGCTAATATGGATTTTAAATAAATTTGTCAGCCACAATATATACAATCCTTATATAAATGTGGGTTTGTTTGTTACGCTTTCACACAAAAACTACTGAACCGATCACCATGAAATTTTGCATACACGTTGTCTGGGACACAGGGTCCCTTTCATTGTTCAACGCGGACGAAGTCGCGTGCACCAGCTAGTATAAAATGCCTACTTAGTTTAAACTGTAGAATTTTTTTAATAAAAAAGCCAAAATGTTACTTCGGGTGTTTTTTTTATATCATCAATGGCGTAAAACAACTACGTTTCCACCAGGCAGACGGTGGGGCGTACTGCGCGTGCGTGAACGCGGCAACCCTAGCCCTGATCGAGGCGGGGATTCCCCTGCGCGCGTACGTGTGCGCATGCACTGCGTCCATGGCGTGGCAGGGGGACAAACCCGAGCCTCTGGTGGACGTCGGCCACGTGGAAGAGGCCGCCGGGGGCGTCTGTCTAACGGTTGCCGCCCTACCGAGCACAGGTTTGACTTACTACTTTCATTTCCTAGAGTCTAGAGAATAGTGGTGGTGCCGAAATGTGGCCTTACACGGCATTACTGATTCACAAGTTCAGGATCGCCCAGCCCAGAAACTGTACCTAGTAGCGGCCTATTGATTTTGGTTCTCTTACTTTCGTGTCACGACAATGTAGGAGGACCAAAATAAATATCCGCTTGTACAGTACACCTGTGGACAGTACAAACGCGCGATGTAGAGTAGACAATGTGCGGCCTCCCTCAATCAATACTAATATATCTGTTAGGGTCGGTCATGGAGTAATTTACTTTGTTTTCAGAGATATCGTGTTTATAGGCTCTGTACATGATACTGAAACTAAATTGACGATTTTTAGAATTTTTTCTGTATGTATGTATGTTCCTCCATAACTCTTAAACGAATTAAGTGATTTTCATGAAACTTGGTAGATAAACATTTAGACGTACAGGACACAGGATAGGCTACTTTTTCTTTTTCAACGCTGACGAAGTCGCGGGCGTCAGCTAGTACTAACATATATTCCTTAAAAATTCAAATTGGTAACTATTAAAATTACTATTGTTATCTTTAGATGTATTCGAATGTCATGTGTATGCAAATAAATGTTTTATATCCTTCTATTTATTTCTTGTTACAGGAAGTATAGCACTAATAGACATGTCACACAGACTACACATGGACTACTTTGAAGTGGTTTTTGAGAGAGCCATGCAAGGATGCAGAGATATAGAGGTAATTTTGCTATTTTTCTCCGTGAACCGCCATAAATGTTATTTGACTTACCTACAAGACCTTTCTGACCAACACTGGAACCTACAAGACCTTCCTTTTCGTTCAGAAAATTAAATCTCGTTTTTTTTAATGGTCCTCATTCCCATTAGTTCAATTACATTAATTCATTCAACTATCGAAACTAAAAAGTCTCACACAAGACCAGATAAAAATATGTCTGAGCACATTATGACATCTTGTTATTGATTTTTGGGACACAAACAGAATTAAAAACAAAAATATAGTAAAGCCACTAAAAAATTAACACATATTCCACTTGTAAGACATACCTATAAGTAGGTATGACTTTTCTGACCAATACCTTCTCAAATTCCTTATCTGTAATTCAAAGGACCTACACCATACTTACAAAGCCGTTCAAAACTTCCAGATCCTACTGGACAAAGCCGTAAGAGAACACTTGGCCGACGCTTGGAGCAAAGACGATGTCGTCGCAACAGTATGATACACAATAAACGTTCACACAAAACTGGAAAACTGTCTTTTCTTTCATCAAATAAAATCCATTTTCTTTTGTAGACTTACATATTTATTAGAGATCTGAACAAAATATGAAATTAAATAATATGTACAGTCTATGTTTAAACTAAATAAATTATAGAATAGGTACATGACGTTCACTTGTTTATTCATTATTTATTTTTCTCTTTCATTGTTAAAGGACAACTTAAAAACTCCCTATGGCAAAATTAAAAAAATGGCGCGCGAGCGCCCCAGTTGCATAAAACGTGTAACTCTTGATTCACAACGCAAACGAAAAAAATGTGTGTGCTTATTGACCACACGATGATAGATGGTAGTGAAAACTTCTATTTCTTAAAATATATATACTGAGCGCGCTTGATGCAGAGTAAACTCGATTCGGCGTCACTGTACCCGAGCGTGACGGTTCACATACGTTCACTGCAAAGTGAACTCGATTCGGCGTCACCGTACCCGAGCGTGACGGTTCACATACGTTCACTGCAAAGTGAACTCGATTCGGCGTCACCGTACCCGAGCGAGACGGTTCACATACGTTCACTGTAGAGTAAACTTGATTCGGCGTCACCGTACCCGAGTGTGACGGTTCACTTACGTTCACTTATCAGCAACAAACGCGCCCCCAAAGAAGTTTTCACATCAAAACCGAGAGGGAATATTATATAAAATTATTATGAATATGCGCGGGTGTCAAAAGAATCAGTCCACCCATTCAATATATAAAAATTATTGAGACCAATGCGTCCGGAGACCGTACCGTGACAGTGAAAAGACTAAAAGTGAACTAAACTAACTAAAAAAAAGACTAAGTGAAAAGAAAAAAGTTTTTGTTTGTTTTTATTATGTGTTGATTATTATTCTTAATTTGACGTATTTTTTTAATCTTACACATTTCAGTCTATTTAGCCAATTCTTATATATATTAATATTATGCACAAAATGATATTAAAACTTTGTAATTATTATGCTTAAATTATTTTTAATTTGACCTATTTTTAAAATCTTGCACATTTCAGGTCATTCAGTCAATTCTATTTTACATAAATATAATATTTAAGTAAAATAAATTATTATTTGATTTACTTCTCTTATTTCTGCGATAAACTAAAATTTCAATAAATTTTCCACTTATTGAAATAGTTAAGATTTTTAAAACAAAAGCAATTTTTTTATATTTTAAGTATTTTTAGATTTCAATTTTGATTTTTTTTTTTCATTGTGGTGGGGAAAATATTAAATAGATGGCAAAATGGTATTATCCTTATACTTTATTCAGCTCAATTCAGCTTTTTTCCATGAAATAGCTGATTTGAGAATCACGATACAGTCTCCGTGCAGCGAACACAATGAAAAATATACAAATATTTTTTTATTATGCTTTCAAATTGCACTAACGAAACTAAACTAATATATATAAATAAATAAATAAATATACTCTTTTAAATAACATTTTAACTCAAGAGAAAAAATATATATCGTGATATTGAAAAAAATAAAAATAAATAACCTCTACATGAATGATACTAAAAAAAATGCACGAACCCTCCTCGTGTGTAAATATTAAAAAAAACATGACATTTAAATTATTATGAATAAATCACACATTTTTATTGCATTTACACGTCCAGGGGGGGGGGGGGACCACGACAAAAATATTTACGATGAATACAAAATTTTTCATCTTATTATATACCAATGAGTTGCTAAGGCACTCAACTATATGATTTAGTACACATTCGTCAGGTAACTGAAGACGTGAGTGGATGAAGGTGATATGTAGCATAATTACAATTTTGAATAAATCGAGGTTAAAGTTTTACATTTAATTTTTGAGATAAGTCGCCACGGAACTGTTTTTTTTCTCACTTAATTATGAAGCAAAGTTGTGTAAACAACCTAAAATATTAATCGTTGGATAGCAATTAAACACTTGTATGTATTATTTAATTAAAAAAAAAAAAGTGAACATAGCTCCCTCTTCAATTAACAAAAGTAAAATTTTATGCATTTTAAAATTAACTGTACATAACACACCTTTTTCAACTTTTTTTATTTTCAAAAAATTTCTGAAATCGACTATGTTAAGGTCTGTGTAATCATGATCATTTATATGGACATATTACCTTCATCAACACAAAAAAAAAAAAAAAAACCAAAAAATGCGACATATCACCTTCATCCACTCACGTCTTCAACTAGTTGGACGAACCTTTCATAAAATATCTAATCTCGCATTCAACAGCTCTCACATGCCTCTCCTAAATCGTTTTGTTGTAAACACATCTACTTGAACAATAAGTGCCTCGCTTACGCATTTTACATTTTGAAAACTAAATTTATTTTTGTGAAAATTGATGACCAAGGTATTTTGTCTTTGTTGAAAGCAAAAGATTTATTTTAATTTGTTAAAAACGTTTTACACTATTTATGATAGAAACTGACTAAATTTTCATAAATTTCAATTTATGACGAAAGTTAAATATGACGAATGTGTAACTGAATCAACTATATATTATTACCTCTACATAATATATATCGGCCGTAAGGCGAAAATATTGCTGGGCGTTGAGATAAAAAAAAAAAAACAAGCTATAAATAAAAAATAAAAAAAAGTAAACAATTTTTACTCGGCAGCACGTCGCTGTTGAAAAAAAAAAAACGCATTTTTTTTTCATATCCATCCAAATCTTAACCTAACTTGTTTATAATACGAATAAATGTTTTTTTTTTTAATATTATTTTCACATACCTATGGCTGTTAATGTTGAATACTAAACGATAATAATAATATGTGGTAGAAAACTGTAAGCTTGGTTTTTTTAAACTTTTTTTTTAGAACACTAGTTTGCGGCCACGGGTTCGGCCGCGACAGCCTTTTGACTAGGATCGTCCGCCGCCACATCTGCAATGAATCAAATATTACATTACAATAGACCGATTTATTATTTAAGAGTGCGTATAAAGCAAACAAAATTTGTAATTTCACCCGAGTGGTACCTTGGACATGACAGTGACACAAAATACGTACAACTACGCACAACATGCGACGGAAGATAGCGCAACTCGCTCAATAAAAATGTCATAAGTGCCAAAAGTATTAAATATTAATTATTCGTAAACTACAATGTTAAATGAAAAATTGTTACATACAGCCTTAGATAATATGTGAAGTGAAATTACTGATACACTTTTAGCTTTGTAATGTGTGTCATTTTGAAAATAAAACTAAAATCGATGGAAATGAGAGTTCATCACTTGGTGATTTTTTTCTATAGAGAAAATTTCATTATATTATGTTTTCTGTTCCGAGTTCATTTTCATTTATAATGTATTTATCTATTTTGAAAAAGTTTTGAAATTGGACTTTGGTTACTTAGATAAAATTCAAATCTAGGATTGGCTATTTCTCTTTATACGCGCCCTTAACTAGCTGTTGCACGCGACTTCGTCCGCGTAACTTTATAAAACATAGCCTATGATGTTATACTCGCTGATAACATAGCTTCCCAACAGTGAAAAAAATTTTCAAATCGGTCCAGTAGTTTCGGAGCCAATGCAAACAAACAATCAAATCTTTCCTCTTTAAAATATTGGTATGAATAACATATATTTTAATCTTTAATAATAAAATTCCATTTTAATGGCTGGCGATTGATGGCGATTATCTATTATTCGCTAAAACAACTGTTTGTGGTATGTATAATTTTAATACAACATCATCCATACTATTATTTCAACCTGAAAGTAACTCTGTCTGTCTGTGTGTCACATTTAAACGCATAAACTACTCATCATGAAATATTGCACACACGTTGTCAGGGATACAGGAAAGGACATGGGATACCTTTCATCTAGAAAACAAGAACTGTTCCTAAGATATTCCTACAATAAAATTATTTTTTTTATTTTTCAACACGGACCAATTCGCGGGCACCAACTAGGGAAGAATTTTTATTTTCATAGCAATAGTGCTCATGAAATACATTAATGTTTGTACCAAACTGTGAATGGGGCTTCAAGAAGTTTCGACACCTTTCATTGTGAGAAATATAATAGAAAATGTTCCAACCGTTATTGGTTTTATTTGGTGAATTTTGTGGAGAGCTGTTTTGCGACACGCTCGTGCTGCCCTCTGCCTCGCCAGTCTCACCAGCGCTCGAAGTCGCCTGAAAGGAAAAACAATATCAATACTAATAATAAATCTGTAAGGGGTTGGTCACGGAGTAAGTTACTTTGTTTTCAGAGATATCGTGTTTATACGCTCTATACATGATACTGAAACTAAATTGACCATTTTTAGAATTATTTTCTGTATGTATGTATATATGTAAGTATGTATGTTCCTCCATAAATCTTAAACGAATCAACTGATTTTCATGAAACTTGGTAGATAAACCTTTAGACGTACGGGAAACAGGTATGGCTACTTTTTTGAAACTGAAAAAAATTGTCCTCTCCACCATAAAATAAGGGTTCTAAAAGTGGCCACAATGGCACTAGTGTAGCATATCTTCTATCAATACTACACTAGCGCCATCTTAATTTACTGGTATTCTGGGACCACTTTTTAATACATGAAGTCGGTCCTCCTTACCTCTACCCTCCATAACATAAATCCTTACTCATATTATAAATGTGAATGTGAGTTTGTTACGCTTTCACGCAAAAACTACTGAACCGATCACCATGAAATTTTGCATACACATTGTCTGAGACACCAGACAGGACATAGGGTGTATTTTATAAAGTTACGCGGGCGAAGTCGCGTGCAGCAGCTAGTATAATATAAAACCGGTATTTTTTATGGACTGAGCAGTATAAATGTTGTTACTACTTCAAGGGACGTCAGACCACTTTTACATCCCATATCCTTTTTTTATCCTATACGGGGTCCATAACTATTAAAAATCCTCCTAGGCTGCTTTTGTTTATAGTATCCTTATATATACCATCAAGTGAACAGCTTGACACCTGTTAAAATTTTCATGTAAAAGTCAAATAGCGCTTTTGAATTCTCACCCGAACTTTAGGTCTGGATGTATGAGGTTTCGGTAATTTTGGTTCTTTGGCCGGATCAAAGTGACAATCGAAGATGTCAATCAATTCCTTAATGTCCTCCTGCTTCGCAGATATCGACAACGAAGACAGTTGCTTCTCCAAACCTGTACAGACAAAACAAAAATTCGTTCACATTTTTATCATAAATCTTATTTAATTTTTGCTGTTTCATTCGTGGTTAAAAAAAATATTTTTTTTTAAATTTTTGTCAATTTTTATGCACTTTAATCTCAAAAACGGCTTAAACGGTTCGAGTGTGGTTCTCACTTATGTATTGTAGCAAGCTTCCAGTAAGATTTAGTGTTTACAAACCTTCCACCTTGTGCTCCTCCCAGGCCTCCTTGAGCTGGTCGTAGAGCAAGCCGGCGTCGGCCAAGATCCGGCGCAGTTGCGTGACGCGCTTGCGCTCCGTCCGCGCCGTACGAAGCAGCGGCGCAAACACGGGCCGGAATGTGTTCTGTCTGTTCACATCAAACACGGTGGCAAATAATAATATACATTAACGTCATGGCAATAAAGTAGAAATTTCCAATATATATGGTCGTAGTAACAAAAATACCGCTTCGGTACGCTTGAGGTTGCCGCGTCGGCAGCCTTGAGGATGCTTCGGCACTCGGGGATAAGAGAACGCGAAGAGATGTAAGCTACAAGTACGATGTCGAGACGCTTCGGCATGCTTAAGGACGCCTCGGCATCCCAAAGGACGTTGCAGCATACCAAGGCATAGTTTTCGACAGTATGCGCTTGCATGTAGGGATGCCGAAGGATCCCTTTCCTTGCCGATGCCGACAATGGGCGTCGACCCTAAGTGTGTAAGACTTTCGTTGTAAGACCAGTAATTGGTCTTATACAAAAATGTAGTACATACTTTCGTTTGTACAAAAATGAACAGTTTATATCTATAATATCACTTGAACGAAAAATGGATACTGGAAGCTCTACTGGAATTAAACGCGTTTGCATTATTCATGGCTGCTTTCATTTATGTCCACATATCATATTTTATCTTCAATCTCTTATCAAATTTTAATGCCGTCAGATTTACTAAAAGCTCATTTCATTCCTGTCAGTAATTGGAATTCCATGCATAAACTAATTTTGATTAGAAAATAGTAAAATACCTCTCGAGAAGCCTCTTGAGTTTGGCCAACGCCTCGAGTTCTGTGGTGACGGGGCGTGCCCACTGGCGAGCGGTCTCCACCATGTCCTGCGAGGGGCCGTTCCCACCGCCGGCGCCCCCGCCCTCACCACCAGCACCCACCTCCTGCTGCTCACCTGGACATGCCATTTCAATGGATTATGTAAACATATTCAAATTACTTCAAATATGTGTATTAAGGAGTAAACTCCTAATGTAACCGTCTATAAAAAGCGAAAGAATTTTTTAAATCGGTCCACTAGTTTTTGAGTTTATTCATTACAATTGATTACAAACGAAAATACAATTTCTCTTTATAATATTAGCGTAGATAGATTAAAAAATACACACCCTGAGCTAAATGTTCGACAATCATGTAGGCGGTGCTGGCCCGGTCCAAGGCACTGTCCACCGACAGAGTGTCGGCGTCGAGCAGCACTCGCGCGAGTACTCGCAGCGAGATCGACTTGACAGTCGACTTGCACTTGTCGGCCGCCAACGCGTAGCTGTCCGTGAAACCCGCCACTATGCTCTTGAAGCGATCCAGCAACTTGTATCTGAGGAAAATACATTTTCATAAATAAAAAAAACCACATTTCACTACACTTACAAAGTCGTGGAACTGTACGTCAATGGGTCTAGCATGAGTTTATAATGACCACACTCGCTATCAAGGGCATAAAAAAATTATATAAAAAACTAGCCGGTGCCCGCGAAACAGTACTTTTTTCTAGATGAAAGATTTCCCTATGTCCTTTCCTGTATCACTGACAACGTGTATGCAAAATTTCACGATGACAATATACAGACAGACAGACAGAGTTACTTTCACATTTATATTAGTATGAATTGGCAGTTTTCTATATAAATGTTTTACACTCTGGCTAGCGAGTGCGGTCATTATAAACTCATACTAGACACATCTTTATAAACAATAAAATCGGTCCATCCATAGACACGCAAGGATACACACATCAAACTTATAACACCCCGTTTTTGCGTTGGGTGTTGGTGTTTAAAAAAAACATTAATGACACTCACTTTGTTAGAGCTTCTAAGAGCATGGTGGGGCTCAAACGTCGCGGCTCATGATAAATAAGAATCACACTTCCGTCTCCCTTTTCCTTCTCCAACCAATCTAGGAAATCAGTCAGTGCTGATATTTCAGACTTAGTTTTAAGTATCTGAAAATTAAAGTGTTCACAGGTTAAAAATGTGAAATGAATGATTTTATTTTATTTAATTTTGACACTTGAAACACTATTATAAGCCGAAAGTTAAACGAAGCACTTTCAATTCAAAGCTGTAGAGTATTTTAGTTTACCTTATGTGTATTGGTATCTTTAAGCATTCGATAGCGACCCACGGTAACAACTCGAACGTTGTGCCTCCTACGAGCACCAGGATTCAAATCGCCGTAAGGCATTATGTACTGGGAGTAAGATTGTTTCTTGGTATACGCTGCAATCTGACAAATCTAAAATAATAATAAAAAAAACATTTATCATATTAATATTTATTGCAGTTATTACTTGAATTTTATATTGAAGTGTTTAAAGTTAATAAAGCAGTAGACAAACAAAACACTTCTATATAAAGCCGCCATCAAGCCTATCTGGACTTAGGAACTGTGTCAAACTCAAACATTGAAATTCTGCAAAGATTTCAATCTGAAATATTACAAGATTTACAAGTCATAGCTGACGCTCCTTGGTTTGTCACCAATGACACCCTTCATAATGACTTATAATGTACTGACAGTCGAGAAAGATGTAATAAAGATGAACAAAAGATATAAAAGAAAAAGCTACCTCAAGATATTTGAAATATGAAATATCTTCTCACATTCCAGACAGCAACATCTAGTTCCACAAGTAAGCAACTAATGCTTGTTTATTTATTTATTTCTATTTATTTTTTATATGGTATTATGGATACCAGACAGTTCTGTTGATATACTACATAGATTACTTTTTTTTTGTAAATGCATACAATATTATAAATACAAAACATCCATGACTCAGGTACAAAGTTAAAATGTTAACACATAAACATTTGCCCTTAGCAGTATTTGAACCTGCGACCGTTTGCTACCAGCCACTAGACCAAACGTGTCGTCAAAAATGTTCAAAGATACTTGCTTTCTTAATTGGCTTAATCGCGAAGCATCGCTGGATGATCCTGACTCGTGTTACCGAGATGTCATTACTGTCTATTGTGACTGATTGCAACTTTGAATGGAGTCCCGTCAACTATAAGCTAAGTTACGTACCTCATCAATGAGCCTTCTTCCTGTAGTGTCCATGTCCCAACCGACAAGGGAGTATTTGCCCGGTGGCAAGCCTGCGGGCTTCTCAGCGAGTGCTGGCGGAAGTTCCACTGGAGCCTCCACCTCCCCACCGTTCACCTTTGCTTCCGACACCATTGCCATCTAATTACACTAACTAAAAACATCAAAACATTTAGCAGGCTAGACACTGAAAGGAACGTTCAGGTCAATTTACTTAATCAACAAGTTATAAATAAAATTATAAGCCAATTGTACTATGTTAGCTAAGCTAAATTATGTTAGCCTATCACATTTTTTATATTCCAATCAATATTTAAAAAAAAGGTCATATATTCACTTTGACTTTATTGTGAGGAATGAATTAAACTTAACTTCAAATTAAACTTTTTATTTAGCCACCTTTCTTTCCTATAATTTACGTGCAGATTATTACATTTTATCTAAGAAATTGTCTGAAAAGAGGTTTAAGCAGATTATATTGATAAGATAAAATCGATTGTATGTATTGTATCAATATACCTTACATCAAATAATTTGGAACGTAATAAATAACAGAGGCAGAACTAAAAACAAAGTAATTTTTCCTAATTGAATTCATACAGAAAAATAATATTTTTTGTTTCAGTCTTCAGGCCATAATTACTGTTTTTATACCAATGCATACCAAAAGTTTAATAATATTTAAAAAAAAACTAAAACAATCTGATACAGTAATTAAATATTTAAAGAAGAACATACTTTAATGTTTGGAATATCTACCTTCATAAAAAGAAAACAAACATACCCTTATTATGAAATACTAAAGAGCAAGTTTAAAATTAAATATTCACCATACATACTACATTGCATTTAATTTATTTTATAATAATTATGTAAATTAGTCAAGTCTATTTACGGAAACCAAACCTGCAATCTATGTGGGCAGCCAATAATGAGGTCATTTTGCAACCATAACAAGGTTATGTCGATTTAAGATCGTCTATTTCACTATTTTATCAATTGCTCGACTTAGTAAGTCGTGTATGTTAAAAAGAATTAAATGCACTACAATGTTAGTAACATAAAAACCGGCAGTACCGGCACCCAGAAATAATCGATCATGTGAAAACAAAAACTATCGCTGGCCATTAACGAGGTTCGACTTCCGTATGCAAGTATTTTCACGGAAATAAAATTTCTTCGCGAAACCAAATCTAACTAAAATCATAATATGTAGTACTTTCGTATGGTGATAATTAGATAATTACAGTAAAAAATAAATACAGGACACGTGGCGCTCGTTTCAGAGATATTTTGCCCCACCCCAATATATATATAATATTTCCAACAAAATACTTACAGGTAAAATAGAATGTTTTATTCTACGTTGTAAATTACTGTCCCTCAATAAATATCTATTGCGATTGTTCAGCAAAGGCTGCAAGGGAAAAATAGCTCAATAAAAAATATCACAAAACCCGCACGGCACGTGTGCGGCAAAGTTGCAGCAGTGATAAGTAGGTATATAAAAAATATAGGATGCGTTCAGTGTATACCAATCAATTTAATTTTTTTTTAATAAATTGTCGCGTACGCAATAGATTTGGTCTGTACATGAAAAACAATAGAAGATTTTATTGGCAACACCGGTGGCGCCATAGAGTAGAGGCGGCTGGGAGTGTGGTTGCCAGGGTTACGGAAAAAACGAAAAAAAGAAAATGGAAGCGTTTTGATATCTCGATATATTTTATTTGGAATAACTTGTGAATGGCAGTTATGTATCATTAAATAACTATTTCATTGTATTTCAGTTTACTTTCTGGTTGTAGCTAACATCAGAAGTGACCCAGCACACGCCAAAATGGGCAGAAAAAGGAGACGTCGAGCTTTAACAAGCTCGTTTAGTAGCTCTGCCAGCTCTGTCATCAGCGAAGGGAGGCCACCTCCACCTCGTAAGAGTAAGAGAAAAAAAAAAAATCGAAAAGCCGAGACTGTGAGTAAGTTCAACCTGATTTCATACTGTGATGACGGTGCTCGAACCAATAAAATCTAAATGATAATGTCGTTACATGGTTTAATATAATTAAATTATATACATCAACGTTTCTCTGGTTCGATAGTATGATCCATCGATAGTATGGTCTGACAGTAACGCTCAGTATGGTGTAAGTTACGTAGTACTCCTATTAGATAGCTTTTGTACAAGATGGTAGTGGAGGAACTGGAAGAAAAGGGTCTCATCCACATTCCAGGTTAAAAGAAATATGTGAGTTGCTTAAAGAAATCGTAAATACGAAACCAAACGACAATAAGTCATTGTATGAGTTTTTTTTTTTTCTTTGAACATAAATCACGATTTGACAAATTATATTTAAATTTTAATAATTGTGATAATATATATAGGTGGCAAATATTGGTTTAGTTGTCATCTCGCATGATTTTATATCGTACGAAATGTGCGAAAAGCCAATTTTAAATTTTAATATATTTTAATAGTCGTGTCGCGCATATATTATTTAAAAAAAAAAAGTATAGCACAATATAGTAATAAAAGTATAGTAAATTACGAAAGTGATACCTACGGGGGAATATTAATAGTATATATTTAATGAAATTAAGGCACACTAAGTAAATAGGTTTATAGTGCGTCAGTTGAAGCGAGTAGTTTCAATCCGTAGGAAGTTTAATCGCATTTTTGCATGGTTGTTTACATAAGCAAAAATATGTTAAATAGTCTGTTAGTATTAACGCAATAGATAAAGCGTTTTCCCAAACGCGGACGACATTAGTACCACACACCGTTACGATTTACGATTCACGCAACCCAAACAACGGTAACCCAATGTTAGAAAAATTAGTTGCAGTCTTAGAATTGTAAACCTACCGAATGTTTTAAGAAATATAAATATTTGTATTATAATGAAGACAAAATGAATTTTACAATATTTTACACACAAACAACTAAAGTTTAATAAAAAGAAGGTATAAATAAATGAATAAGGAAAAAAAGAATTAGTATTTGTGGAGGGAATCATAAATAATAGAATACAATATTGCCTGTGAAGCGGGAAGCGTAAATTTGTGAAAACAAAAATTGTTAGCGTATGCTATTTAACGAGTATGTCGACTGAAGTTGTTTGAAAAGTGTTTTGTGACGTTTCAAAAAGAGGTGTTCATTCGTTCAGATTCATTCGGTAGTATGATATTGAATAGTATGTTGAACGAACGCGTTAGCGAAGAGCTCATCGTCGTATGACGCAAATCTTATAGTTGGTATTCTAGTTCGATATATCGATTCGGACTATAAAAAGTATTTGGACTAAATATAAAGTGGTATAATTAAGGTACCCGAAGTAGAGGATGCTAACAAAAGGTTGAAAAATTTAGAACAATAATTTAAATGCACACAATTATAGTTAAGAAATAAATTTTTCAAAAACATACTTAGTTATTATTTTAATAACGATGCATTTATAATCACTGGAAGTAGATGTTTACTGATTTCGAATAAGTGTGTATTATGGACATTTTGTGGTCTGGAGATAAAGATGCACACAAAATATATTTCGTGATTATGAACTTCTGGGCGATAAGGTGTTATTTCGCTTTGGATAAAACATTAGAAGGATATACATTTATGCTGGTTTCCTAAAATGTGAAGCATAGTAAGGAAGTACAGTGGGGGTACGAAAATCTTCGTCAGCTTTCAGATTCAGTCTTTTATT
The DNA here is from genome assembly GCA_945859745.1 of Synanthedon formicaeformis. Taxonomy (NCBI): domain Eukaryota; kingdom Metazoa; phylum Arthropoda; class Insecta; order Lepidoptera; family Sesiidae; genus Synanthedon; species Synanthedon formicaeformis. The sequence continues at coordinate 2,435,492 of OX243975.1, forward strand.
ACTTAATAAACTTTACTAAATAACTTAGTAGATTCTTAGTGCTTTTTGGAAACTGAAGCATTGGCCGCACAATTATTTTATTGCATGGAAAGCTTATTTGATATTATGAAGTTCAAAGTTCTTTACGAAGATCAAGTCAAGTATGTCTATTTAATAGTCATGGTGTGTAAATGTCATACATTTTCACTTGTATTTCTTACGATCAATATAAAAATCGTATTGAATTAAATAGTGCCAAGGAATTTAAGTTTCCATCAAAGAGCTACAATTTTTGCAGATCATGGAACTGGCTATATTAGAGAAATATTTTCAAATCATAACAATTAATAGAGATACTTAATGTAAGGTTCTGGATTATGCTCTCGCCTCGTTGGTTCAATGCGAAAGCGATTTTACCAAAATAATAATATGGACAAAACTCGCCAAAAATTTAATATCCTAATTGATTTCGGGATTAGTCGTAGTTTCCTAATTTTCTTAATAATTAACCTATCAGTCAACAAGCTTATTGCAAACGTTAATGCGATATTATGTTTTGTTTGAAATGAAATGTTGGTATAACTGAATGCTCTAGACTCTAGTGCAAACAAATGTCGACTTTAGTCCTTTTCATATTCTGATCTTACATAAATAATCGTTTAAATTGAATTTATTATAAAATTAAAGGGGATCGCTATGAGGTTGCCGATCTGCAAGGGTATGAAAGGAGCAATCGGAGATCAGGCAATGCAGCTGATGAAAATGTGCAGCTGTGAGAACGTAGATGGATGAAAAGGGTGATATTTGGTACACATAATAAGGTGTTGGCAACTGAGGTAACAAATCAGTATACTTTTCTTACAGCCTTAGACGGGAAATTTGCTTAAATCCATTATTGTATTCTTTACGTATTCTTATATCTTACATGCCTATTAATCAAAAGGTAGAGAATGTTCGTATTGGCAAGGGTAATCAATTCTGTGAATAAAGGTGTGTAAAGATATTAGTAAAAGCCATATGTTCATGTCAAGATTTATACATAACTTATATATATGTTGGTGTACAAGTTTAAAAAAAAAAAAAAAGAAACACTTAGCTAGTTATTTTGTGTTTTATACACTAATTATAACATGTTAAAATCGTTTTCAAATTATTTCTTCTGTCGTGTGACGTTTTTTTTTCTGAGCTGGATAGACCGAAGTGGACCAAAAACTATATGACAAAATAGACAGTATTGGACATGGACAGTCTTAAGCTAAAAAAAAAACGAATCTAGAAATGCCAGAGGTGGATGTCAGACCGTTAGCCTAAGCGGCCGGGCGCGGATCTGGAGGTGGTCGAGTCGCTAAAGAAAGACTGCGGTGCCCTAAAGAATAGGGGCGGATCTGGAGGTGGTCAAGTCACTAAAGAAGGACCGTGGGCACTCTAAAAGTTTAGGGACGGATCTGGAGGGGGCTTGGTCATCAAAGAAGGACCGTGCCCTACAAGGTTTAGGGGCGGATCTGGAGGCGGCTAGGTCACCAAAGAAGGACCGTTGTTGGCCTGTACGTTAATGGGACGGATCTACATGTGTTATGTTGAGGCAATTTAAGAATTGAGAAATTTATTGCAAAACGAGAATTGAGAAAGAAAAGAAGAAATAATTTGAGTTAATGTTTGTCATGAACGGCCGAGTGGTTAGGATATTAATGTAAACAAAACTTAATTTGTTGTTGTTGTTTTAAAGGGACTGGCAGTATCCTGTGGATGAAGTGGAGCACCTGGGGCATGTGCTCTGCAGAATGGCCGTATTGGCAACACCGGTGGCGCCATAGAGTAGAGGCGGCTGGGAGTGTGGTTGCCAGGGTTACGGAAAAAACGAAAAAAAGAAAATGGAAGCGTTTTGATATCTCGATATATTTTATTTGGAATAACTTGTGAATGGCAGTTATGTATCATTAAATAACTATTTCATTGTATTTCAGTTTACTTTCTGGTTGTAGCTAACAATTTTTATACTGATTATACCATTTACTTACAGCAGTTAAACGTTATAAGCGATAAATTTATTCCTTTATTACCTATTCCTATTGTTTACTTATAATTCTTATAAAGTAAGAATTATTAAATCTTTTGACAGATGTAGGGATCAATCAAATTCTTTTTTTAAAGATGTTTAAAACTACTAGATTTTTTTAGAACAAGTATCGAATCAATGAAAAACTAAAAAAGTTGGTATATGTGCGAATTTTCTTGATAGATTTATGATACCGTTCCAAATAAAATAATAGTTACTAAAAATAGTAAGGTAACGGTATCATATATGATTTTTGTTTTTTTTTTTACTTCTACGTATATTTGTTATATTAAGTTATTTGTTATTGTATTGTTTTTGTTATATTAAATTGTGTTATTTAGTTTTAAAATATTGATTGATGAACGCTGCGTTTCTTTTTCATGCTGTTCTTGTGTCAATGTCAGTTAGTTGAATGTGTTTTTGTTTACTCTGTGGACTTTGTGTTGTAAAAGTGGCTTGTGGAATGTGGTGTGGCTTGCATAGAGTAACTTATAATATATATGGAAAGTGCTTGCTTGAGGCAAGTGAAGGAAGGAGAATATAGGCTTGGGCTTGAGGTTTCATTCATAATATTTACGTATATATTTTTATTGAAATTTATTGATTGAAAGTGAATTATTGAGTTGACGGAGTAAACACGTTCAACTAAATGGATTAGCGATATGGCAGAAAACATAGAATATTATAGAAATCAAGTTGCAGTGGCTAGAACCGAGATCAAAAACTTAAGGTTCAACTTACTTCTTCAATTAAAACTCTTTTGTGACCAGTTTATTATAATATAAATTTATTTCAGGCAGCAGTTAGCCGCTCTTAAACACGAACATCAGAAACAGATACAGTTTATCAAGCTGACTTTAGAAGGACTCCAGTGTTCTAACTGTGCTGAAACAGGTACACATATTGTATTAACCCGTTCATTGCCAAGGACTCACCTGGCGAGTCGCATAAAAATCGCATACTTGGGGCTTAGAACTCGCTACGTCATTCCAAACTATTTATTGGGTTTTCTTCAAAAATACTAAGAATTAATGTAAAACACAACTTATTCATTAAAAAACCATCTTGAAAGGTGGAGATATGTAATTCAAAAGTCGCATCGCGAGTCTATTCTCATTCGTATGGCCGACGACTCACCACACGAGTTCAACATATTATACTGCTGGCCATTCATATGACTTGAAATTTTTGGTGCGGCAATGAATGTGTTAACACTGTGTCTGGGCTTCACAGTTCTTTGGGAATGAACTTTTTAAAGTTGGCTCTGATCTGGATCTGGACCGTAGTGGCTATGGCTAGGCACCCTGATCACAGTAATTTGAGCAGCACATTGGCAGCAGTAACAACCCCTTAAAGATGACCTATCATGAAAGGAAACCTAATTATAGATTGTGATATTAATAGTTGAATAAAATTGGTTTAATCTAACCTAACGAAATAGCTCTTTATTAAGAACAAAACATTTATGCATAAATGGAGATGTTTATGTTCATGTTTTTCTTTAATTTTACAGCCTCACCTGTCAATAATGTCATTGAACAAGTTTCCGCTTCAGAAGATAAAATAATATCATACAAACCTATCGGAGTCATTGAAACTCCATTTCAGAACAAAAGAGGTGTCCCACGACAGCCATCGGTTTTAGCGGAAGCGAATGGTAGTGTCGTAATAGATCAAAATGTATTTAACAATCCGGAACATGCACTGTCCGGGTTGGAGGAATTTTCGCATATGTGGTGAGTTTATCTTTAAGATTTGTTATTTTTGTGTCTCCTACATTATAATATAATTATGTCAGGCCCTTCGTACACAAGGCTATGCAAATCTTCGATATTAATGTTGTAAAACTTATGTCACGAATATCTGTAGCCCATGGTCCGTACACACAACACATGACTCACTTGAACATTGCTCCGTCATCTTGAAAATCGCAGCGACGTTTGTAGCGAAGATCTCGGCAAGCAGGTAGCGCGCAACTGATGTCGGCAAGCGGCGACGAATGAAATAAATGTCTGCGACGCGTGCCTGTGTACGGACCTCTATGAATTTGTATTGCGGTAGTAGCTTAGAGATCAAAATCTTAGACTTGTGTAAGAACGGCGTGATTGTTAACTACATATACATATAATATTAATGTACTAGTGTTTTTGCCTGTGAGTTCGTCCGCGTCTGACTTTGGAAATGAACTTTTCAAAGTTGGCTCTGGGCTGAATTTAGAAATTTCGTAGTCATTTGGACAGCCCGGCTGGCAGCAGTAGAGCCACTCACTTAAAAAAGACCATTGCGAGTAAGGGATGCCAGAGTCCATTACACCATTCCTTTCTTGTCCTTAATCCTACTATGGTCGGCAGCACACTTGCAGTTTTGCACGCAATTTTGTAATTGTTACAATGCAAGAGTCACGTAATAAATTTTCAGGATAATATTCCACTTTCATGCAACAGAGAGTAACAATACACCGGCAAAAGTGGCACCTCCGAGGCTGGGGGGTGAGAGACGAGGTGTGTTTTCAACCAGGTCTCCACACAGGCCGTGTCCCATAGGACTCTCGCTAGTGAAAATAGTCAACGTTCAAGGTACCTACAATACTTTAGCTTGTAAGACCACCACTGGCGTTCCCATTGGCGTAACAGTTTATTTAAATGGGTAAAGTCTTTATTAACATTAACATCAGAATCGTACAATTACACTAGGAATGAAGTTCAGTCGATAGATTCTCATATATTGCATTTATTTTAGGAAACAGAATAAACTTTCAAGGAGTGGACATGATCAATGGAACCCCAGTTTTGGACATAAAGCCTTACATACCACAATATGATTATCCCAGACTCGCATTGGCTAACGAAGTGGCAGAACTAGTGAGACCGCAGACGGAGGGCATTAGCGATGCGATCGAAACGATGACCAATGTGCATTTAGGCGAAGATCCCTCTAATGCTAGGTATGTGAAAGTTTCTCTGATTTTATCCACAGCAAAAATATAAAGAAATTATGGTTTAGGACACCGTTTGTTTGATACAATTTTCATGGACTAGTTAGTATTTTTTTAACACGAATAGTGTGAATCTATAGAAATTTTTTTTTTTTTTTTTGTTGATGATTCAGATTTGCCATCAGTCGGTAGACCATAATCAAATGTGCTGAAAGTAAATTGGCGTTTGTATAGAATAAGGCCAGTGCCCTGTTCTATACCGAGTTAAGAGTTAATCTATAGAAATAGCACAAAATATTTTACAAAATGCATCATTTGATTATTTTGTTTCACGCTTATGTTGGTTTAAACTTATAAAAGTCGATTGCAAGAAATAAAAGTAGAATTTTTTTTTAAATACATTCCTAACAATTTTTCTAAGGTAAATAGATGACCAAAAGTGATTTTATAATAAAATTAGGAAAATACTAGTAGCGAAAAACAGAATTTGACATATATAAACAATAATTTTTAATTGCAACAAAAAATAGAAATAGAATTGTGCTATCCTGTTTTGTTTGTATTATTGTTACGTGAATCACAGTCATGTTCAGTAATTCGTGTGAAACGACGCGCGTAGTCGTTGAAACTGTTATACCCTATTAAATATTTGTAAATATTAGTAATCTTGATAGTAATTGATGTTTTTATTTCTTTTTAGTTCAATTACAAATTCTATTGACATAGAGACAAGTAATCGTAACCGATCGCTCAACACTGATCTACAAAGTAGTCTCACAACACCCATATCTCCTTCACCGGAGTCACCGTCGAGCGTAGACCTGCTCGATGGTAGATCACCAGCTCGAAGACCTGATTCCGAGCGAGGGGCACCGGACGGTCAGGAAAGGTTTACACCGCCTCAATCGGCCCACATAACAAATTTGAACCAAGACGGCATAAGAGTAGCACCTTGGATTTCTAACCCTCCAAATCAAACATATGAAGTGTACTTCTTGGACGATGCACTAGCGAGGCTAATGGAATTGATCGGTGATAGAGCAGAAGCCTTCAGAAGAAATATAGAAGGTCTTCTGTCCGAAGACCCGAGATCTCACTATGTAAGGACAAGATACCCGGAACACGAATATAGCTGTGTGTTGGAAGATTTGTCTATTTCTTGCATTTTTGATTCGGAATCTTCGACCTGCACTATTATAGCAGTGAGAAGCGCCGAGGAGCTTCAACAGATTGACACTGAATAAATTTTGTTTGAAAACTATATTTATTATTAAGCACAAAAAATATATTCTGTTGCAACATTATTTTGTTATATTATTACATGAATACATACTTTGAAATGTGAAAGTAACTGTCTGTCTGTTACCTGTCATACATCATGAAATTTTGCTTACATTTCATCAACAGAAAAAAAGTACTGTTCCCAAGGAATCATCTAAAATAAAAAAACTAAAACCTGGCACTGGGAAAAATGTATTTCCAAGTTTTTCTTATGTTAAGGTTGACAGACAGGCTGGCGGTCGGTGACTACCGTCGCCTATAACTCACTCAGGAAAGCCTCAGCAAATTATATAGAAATACTAGCTGGTGCCCGCGACTTCGCCCGCGTTGAAAATTATATAATAAAACCTTCCTCGATATTATATATATAAAATTATATAATAGAACCACTCTCCATTGGTGAAAACAGCATGAAAATCGGTGCAGTAGTTTTTGAGTTTATCGCGAACAGACAGACAGTCGCAGCGGAGTGACTTTGTTTTATAATATGTAATAAAGGATAAACCGTTATCCTTTTTTGCAAGATCAAATAAAATAGTTAACATAAAAGGTTTGATGAAAACAGACACAAGTTGCATTGAAATTTTTTATTTGTCCAATAAAATAACTCAATACTTATCTTCAAAATAAGTTATATATCACAGATTATTAAAAATACTATTTCCAAAAAATATACACATCTCCTGACTTAACATTTATGAGAAGTTGTATTTGATAGAAAGTTTCAAATGTCTAATATATGATTTGAGTTTTTGGATATTTTTGAAAGTTCTTTTGGTAAAAAAATATAATAATGTATTATTATTATGCATCAGTCAGATCTAATAGAGTTGTCATAAACAAATTCTTCAGTCTTAAAAAAAATCTATGTTTCATGTTAATTTGCAAAACTCTTTATTCTGCTGACACGACACATTACATTGATCTAGATCCACATGATTATCAGTCTTATTAGGATCTTTTATAGTAATTTTCAAAACATTACTCCATTTTGAGACAAATTTACCTTTTACTGTACGGATTCTAAACGAATGTTTAGATTCATGTTTAAAATCGCCTAAAGTAATAGTGGTTCCAGTAATATTTGTAAATATGGACACATCCCTTTCTACTTCATAGTAATCAATATTTTGCACAGGATCCCATCGTAAAGTAACCGATGTTGGTATTTTGGCCTCTCCAGTTTCATGATATAGCCGACTACATTCAAGTGTTTCATTGCTTTCTAATCTACTGCCAAAAACGCAACTTTTATTCGTATAATCTTCAATGTTTATGAGAATTTCAGTTGACGTTATATCCACCTTTTGAATTTTAATCAGTAAGAATTTCTGTTTTATACAATCGCCGGCTATTTCTTTTAAATATGGATTAATAATAAAATCTTCTTTAAAAATGTATACATTATCGTTCAAGTCAAATACATTTTCGTTTTCACCCTCGGACATTTCAACAAGTGTTCCATTTATGGAGACAGAAACTGTTGATGGTCTTTTTGAAGTCATAATTTGTAATAGCGTTGATCTTTCCTCAATGAATCCGTCGTATAGAAATGTTGTTCTTAATCCATTGGTAATTTTGTCTGATTTCATTTTTTCTTTATAATGTTCTGTTAATTTTTCTCCATAAATATAATTATTACGATATGCTCGGGGTGATTCTTCAAGTTCTGGACTTGAAGATGTCAGTTCGTTTGTATCGGAACAATCATTTTTATTATTAGATAATTGTTTATTAATGTTATCAAGCAAGTGTATACTTGTCTTGTCAATAGTTATTGACAACTTGCCTTCTTCGTTGGACTTTGGACCTGAAGATGTGATTTTGGTGACAGCATAGATACCTTGTAAATAATCTATGGTTTTTCCATCATCTTCGTAAACTGTAAAACTTGTTTCACCATTAGGATATAAAGTGAAAATTCTGTTGTCTCTTTTCACTTCACTGGGATTATTATTGGGATTAGTCATTGGTATTATAGCGCCATCTTTCACAAATATCGGTATTTTCCAAAGCGGACATTTCATATTCATTAATATTTTTCCACCATTATATTTTTCACCACTAAGAAAGTCAATCCAAACTTGATTGGTATCTGGTAAAAATATACCATCACGTATCGGATTTCCATTAACATTTTTATCGTTATAAATAGGCGCAACTAATAAATTTTCTCCCCACATATATTGATATTGTGAATCTTTTGTATATGCTAATGGAATTTTTGGAAATTCCAATAACATTGCTCTGATCATGGGCACTCCAGAAATAGACTCATGCCCGATTGTGTAATTGTACGGCAACAGCATAGATTTAATTTTTAAAAATGCTCTGATAATTGTGGTCGCTTCATTATCAAAACTGAATGGAGTTTTTGGTATATTCCCCCATCCGTCCATGTTTAGTTGCAATGGCGTGAATGATTTCCATTGATAATCACGAATATTTACATCTTTGGGACCACCACCAAAGATTCCATCGACGTCTGAGCCTATAACAGGTATACCCGATAATCCCGATCCTATAAGTGTAGGAATATGGAACCGTATATTCTCCCAGGTTCCACCGCTTTGATCTCCACTCCAAACGCCTGCATACCTTTGAGTACCAGCCCAACCGTCAACTGTTAGGATTAATGGTCTATTTCTAGTTTCCTTCAAAAACATGTTTCTAGCTTTTCTTACAGCATTAAACGCAAACGAGTAACCTTCGCCGATCCAAGCTACATCACACTTGAGAGCTACTACTCCAGCTACTGCAACTTCTTTACGTAAATCTCTATCTCCTTTAACTGGATTAGCTGGATCTTTAGGTGCCAAATTTGATTCTGTCCACAGAGCTACATCTACATTTTTCTTTCTTGCATACTCAGCAAACATCTTTAAATTATTAATATCTCCATCCAAAGTGTCTGTTTGTCCGTAACCAGATCCATATCCATCGTTAGGTATAAACCAACCCAAAGGCATGTCATGTTTCTCGTACCTATCAATCATAGCTCTGGCTGAAAACTGGTAATTATCATTTTCTCCATTTAATGACTCCAATATTCCTTCTTCATTTTCAATTACATTAGGATTATAACACTTATAATAATTTCCATCTTCATACAATATTGCACCGGGAGTGTTCGGGCATACTTTTACCCAATAATCTCTGTTAAACGCATTAAAGTGGGCTTCATAAAAGGAGTACTCCGGCATCATTATGGGCTGTCCTGTTAGATCATAATAGTCACATAATATATGTTTAGGGTTAGAATTAATGAAGTAGTAAGCGTCAAAGTGCCCATCTAGATGTTTTGTTTTTACAATGTCTTCTAATTCCTGTCCAAAATCATATATTCCTGGTTGCCAAGTATGCCTTAGAACACCATAACCATTTGACGACCAATAAAATGGGCAAGGGGATGTTACTCCACCATCTTCCCAATTGTTTGTATTGACGATTTTGATTTGTTCATGTTTGTGTGTGAACCTACCATTCTGCATGCCACCACCAAAGAAAAACTCATTCTTACTTTGTTTCAAAGTTTGTATAGATTCACATTCTCTGTAACATATAGTTTCTGACTCATTGAACACGACTCTATTACTTTTCCTGTCGTACACGTTCATTGTTCCCTTAATCTTATCAAAACTTATAGCAATTTTTTCAGTAAATATGTGATAGAAGAAGTCATCGCGTGTCAACATTGTATAAATGTCCTTGCTGTGATTCGTTTTTGAAACGATTCGTCCTTTGTCTGTTGAATTATTTGGTTTCGGAAATGGCAAAAATGTGCCCGTAGGCGACATGTAGTATCTAAAGACGTGATCGTTCAATATTTCAATGAAAGCCGTCTCACCAGTTTCATATTGTAATAAATATTGTGAATCTGTTTTAATAATTGATTCCAAAGATCCCAAAGTTTTTAACTCCATTGTATCTATGTTCATGTGAACCTGAAAGTAAAAATAATAATTCTTGAAAAACTATTTGCATAGTCATCAAACACTAAAAAAAAGAATCGCAGGCAGTCATGAGGACTGCCGACAGAAGACAGTGAAAACTTAAAACTGAACATCCAACGCACACACATACAATTGGGTATATGAAATGTGATGGCGTGATCGCGTACGTAGGCAGCTGCGCGTGCATTAACTGTGAGCATTAGCATGTTGCTGACGCGAACCCATACATTTGTTCCCTACCCAAAGTCGTATAACGCGGCTATAGAAGTTTTCACTTCAAAAATATTGTGCTTTAAATGCGATATCTACCAGCTACATATTTAAAAAGCTCAAATTGGGAAAGGAACATACGAGTATAACGATTCCACGGGTGAGAGGATTTGTATTTTTGTATGTTTGTAATGAATAAACTCAAAAAATACTGGGCAGAGTTTAAAAATTCTTTCACCTATAGTAAGCTATATAATCAGCGAGTAACAGGCTATATTTATAAAGTTACGCAGACGAAGTCGCGTGCAATGGCTAGTTAATAATAAAAGTGGATTTTATTTTTTCTTTCATCATCTCAGCTGCAGGACATCTACTATTGGACATAGAACTCCCCCATAATTTTCCAATATGATCTTATCTTATGAATTAATAACTTCTTACATGTTGTAAAACTTATACTCAAAATGTTCTCATTAAAGACTAGCTGAACCTGGCGAACTTCGTACCGCCTAACAGTCAATAAATGTCGTGTTACCTTTTAGATAAACTTTGCTTTTTGCTTAGCTCTTTGCTCTATTAATAACACCCGTACATCACAACAACATGGGACAAATCGATTTCACAGTTTCTACTATTTCTAATGACAATTAAAAAGTTATCAACAACTACTACGTTTTGTTTTGATTGACGTCAAATGTTTGCCAGCTGGGGACAGAGTGGTTTGTATGGGAAAAGAAAAATTGTTTTTAATTTTTCATTGTATTTTTTTACGTTTTTTTCTCTCCATAAGAACCTTCCTCAGACTTCATCAAACACAACAGAAAAGAAATCAGCCAAAACGGTCCAGCTGTTATCGAGTTTTGCGCTTAGCAACACATTTAGTGATTTATTTTTATTTATATAAGAAGATAGATGTAACTTAGAATATAGAACATCATGAAATCACTTGAATTAGGCAACTTTAAAAAACACTTACCTATATTATAGAAAGAAAGTCCTTCCCTCTATGAGTGGCTAGTTACAACTATTTTAAACAATAACAAGGCAAGTATTTATATTGAATGCACATATTATTTACGTGTTCCAATTTACAAATCTTTGTATAGTACCTTTATGTACAATTCATATTATTGTGTATCAGTTCACTTTATCTATTGCCACTTTTAAACAAAGAATATCTAACCTAATTAACAAATGGAACAATAAATTGACCGATATAAGACCGTCTTATCTAGGGTTTTGTTGGTTAACTTACTTGGAAGTCGCGTTATAGTTCCACCTTCAGCACAGTATTGTTTATTGCACAACCTACAGTAATTGCCTCGAATCGAATATAAAAAAATAATTGAGCTTGTCTAGGTTTGGGCATAATAACAAATAAATAGATAAATATGTACTTATTATAATTATTTAACGTATCGTTAGCAATTATCAATCAATCACATCACATCAAACAAACACAAACAACAATCAATGAAATCAATCAAAATTTATTTTTAATTATTTAGTGTATGTAGTACAAACAAAATCTTATGAGTATATAGTGTTCTGTGCTATGAATATTCACGTCTGGAATTCGTTATCTTTTGACGAGTACTTTATGCTCACAATCACAGAACACTATATATTCACAATGGAGTATAAATAAATATAGTTTCTGTGGTAAGCACTTAGCACACGTTAGTATCTACTATAGTATTTAGTTTGTTGGGTAAGCACCATAGAGAAAGTATAAAGACTAGAGTAGTCATTAAAATAATAATAGTCGTGAAAACGAGACACATTTATGCTTTATTACCTTAGAGGGAGCGAGACACATTATTGATTTTTTGTCTCTCTTTGCGTATGCGTTTTTATTGTTTGCCACACTTGAAAGTGTGGCACACAAATCTCTTGGAGCACTTTGTTTTTTGCCGATTTTCCTATTTCAAGCATTTTTCAAAGTTCCTGGGTATTGTGTTAGGTGTGGTACGTGTTGCTGAAAGTGGTGATAATGGTGAACTGTAGCATTTTAGGCTGTAAAAGTCGATCAGAGCGAAATGTTGAAAACATAACCTTTCATATGTAAGTGCTTTATTTTTTGGTTAAATGCAATAATTGTTGCATGAATGTTCAGTAAACATCTAATTTATGTCTTGTTATAAATTTTACAACTGTTTTCGATGATATTTTTATGATTTTTCTCTACGGTATGTACTATGTTTCCGTCCTTATCGGGTGTACGCTCACCGCTTCTCTTGTATATACTTTCTCTATGGTAAGCACGAACCAACCAACATATCAGTTTCAGTTACTCTATGCAACCCAAGGAGCATAGTACTCTTTTGATGCAACCAACACAGCCACAGCACAGCAATAATATAATTACAACAAAATTACAATCATAAATCGAATTTTGTTGACTTAATTTCCAATTGTTTCAGGTTTAGTTCTATTTAATAAATAATTTTGCAACCCTAATTTCACTAATTCACTCCGTCCTTTAATTTGTTAAACGTGAGTACTTATTTTAATATTAAAATAAAAAAGCTTTGTCATGATACATAACCTTCTTACCGGTTGATGATTTTGCATATTTTTTTCAGATGTTTCTTACTCGTTCTGAATATGATCGCGGGGTTAATACATTCAGCCCCGAAGGTAGGCTTTTTCAGGTCGAATATGCTATCGAAGCAATTAAATTGGGTTCCACTGCTATTGGCATTGCAACATCGGAGGGTGTCGTACTGGCTGCCGAAAAGAGAATCACGTCTCCTTTGATGGAGCCAACGACTATTGAAAAAATTGTGGAAGTCGATCGTCACGTAGCTTGCGCAGTATCAGGTCTTATGGCTGATTCAAGGTAATTTTCATTAGACTTTCACCATTTATGAACTTCTCAAATTGCTTCTTATTTTTTTTTTATTTTATCACACAATAAAGTTGTATTTTTGTGCATTGTAATGAGACTAAATATATACATATACATATTTGGGGAAGTGACTAGTGATGTGGCGGGGTATTGATGTCGTGTCTAACGTCCCCGCGACCTCACCCATCTAGGATCTAGGCACTAGGAAGTCATTGGGTCTTCAGCCGGTAGGAGACCCGCAGTGTTCCCTATCACAGAGGAAAGTTTTTCTGTAGTGATAGTTAATGATTTTTTTTATGTATAAAGTGTAATTTTCCAGGACTCTGGTTGAGAGGGCTCGTGTTGAATGCCTGAACCACTGGTTTGTATACAACGAGCGTATGACTGTGGAATCTTGCGCGCAGGCTGTGTCCAATCTGGCCATACAGTTTGGAGACAGCGATGACGACAGTGGCACAGCTATGTCTAGGCCTTTTGGTGTCGCTGTTATGTTTGCAGGTATCTTAATAGAAAGTTGGCTAATCCATATTTCCATATTAATATAGAAAGTAACTCTGTCTGTCTATCTGTATGTTAAATTTTCATGCCTTAACTACTTAAATAATCATGAAATTTTGCATAATTATATATAAAACCTTACTAGTTTAACGCTCCTTACATTAGTAAAAATCGCATTAAAATCCATTGCAAAGTTTAAAAGATCTAAGCATACATATAGTATAGAGGGAGCGTAAGAAGTGATTTTATTTTATTTTATACTGTACTAGCTGGTGCCTTCAACTTCGCTCGCCATAAAAGTAAAGGATGTGTAGCGCCTGACTAAATGTGTAATGCAATATAACGCCTGACATCTTAGCTGTTATAAAATTTTCAGGGGTTGTATCTTTATTTTGAGTAGATATAGCTGGTCCCAGTGACTTCACCTGCGTTGAAAATTATATACTAAAACTTGACTAAAACTTTCCTTTTGAATCACTCTATCTATTGAAAAAAAAAATTGCATCAAAATCCATTGTGTAGTTTTAAAGATCTAAGCATCTATAGAGGGACAGTAAGAAGGGATTTTTTTTAATGCTGTATAAAGACAAATAAATATGTATTTAAAATAAATTTCAGGCATTGATGAGAAGGGCCCGCAGCTATTCCATATGGACCCAAGCGGCACCTTCGTGCAATATGAGGCCAAGGCGATCGGTTCCGGCAGTGAAGGTGCTCAACAGAGCTTGAAGGTATGTCTCCCGACTCCAAAGACAAATATAAAAATGTGCAGTTCTAAAAGCTTTTTGATTCACCCTCGTATTAATATTGATTACTAGCTGTTTCACGATACTAAGCCCGTGTAACTATAAAATATAGCGCTACTTACACACTGATAAATGATAATGTAGCTTTCTATAGGCGAACATGTTTGGTCTAGTGGCTAGTAACCCTAACTGTTAAACAAAAGGTTGCGGGTTCGAATTCTGCTAGGGGCAAATGTTTATATGTTAACATTTACATTTGTAACTGAGTCATGGATGTTTTGTATTTATAATATGTATGTATTTACAAAAAAAAAAGTAATCTATGTAGTATATCAACTGTCTGGTGTTCATAACACAAGCATTAGTTGCTTAGTGTGGAACTACGAGTAGACAGTGCTGTGTGGAAAGTGTGAAGAAATTATTTATCCTTACATATTATAAAACGAAGTCCTCCGTAACGTCTGTCTGTTCGCGATAAAATCAAAAACTACTGCACGGATTTTCACGCTGTTTTCACTAATGGATAAGAGTGGTTCTCAGTGAAGGTTTTAGTATATAAATTTACAAAGTTACGCGGGCGAAGTCGCGGGCAGCAGCTAGTTATTTATAAACGAAAAAATTTTCAAAATCTGTCCAGTAGAGTTTTTGAATTTATTCATTACAAAAACACAAAAATACATATCTCTCTTTTTTGTAACATTAGATGACAAATTTTCATTTGAATTTTCAGGAGGCCTATCACAAGTCCATGACCCTCAAGGAGGCGACGGTGTCAGCACTGACAATCCTCAAGCAAGTGATGGAGGAGAAACTCTCCGAGAACAATGTGGAAGTGGTCACCATGACTCCGGGATCACTTTACCACATGTTCACCAGGGAACAATTGGCCGAGGTTATTAAAGATATACCTTAATTAATGTATGTAGTCGAGTCAGTGCGCGATTTTTGACTTGATTTTTTTTGCCAACCGTATAGGACATTCCATTGCTGCTGAACAAGGGTCAGCGCGCACCTACGGAGTGGCGGCGAAGAGACGTAATTTAGTAACAATTTAAATTCAACCTAAAGTGCTCCTGAACACGACTCTATTTGGTCGCCGCGCGCCTCTCGACCGCGCTTTGAGTCGCTCGCCGTCATTTTATTTCATTGTACCAAATACAGTCGTATTCAGGAGCACTTTAGGTTGAATTTAAATTGTTACTAAATTAGTCTCTTCGCCGCCACTCTGTCCGTCGGCGCTGACCCTAAATGATAATGATAGCGAAGTGAAGGGTAATTCGGGTGACCATAATTATTGATATTCCATGGATACGTTTGGGCGAGCCCATTTCGCTATACCATCCTAATGCATTGTCTTGTCTTTGATTTTATTTTTGTCAAGAGAATGTATATAGGACATTAGCTATCTCGGGATATTAGAGTGACAATGAATTTTTCATTTAATGGTTAAGTACATTTAGGCGAGCCCCCCTTCATTATCCCTTGTCCTTAATGTTTGCCATGAAAACAACCTTAACCTTTAAAAATGTTAAAAAAATTTTTTTATAGTTTTTAGTGTTCCCAGATATTTTTAAAAATGTCCTTTACGGTCTACAAAATGAAAAATCAAGCCTAGAATTGCAAGTATTGTATTGTAATGCATTGGGTACAGAACTGTTGTAGTATATTTTAAATAAATTGTAATTTCATTATCAGTAAAGATTTATAATAATTATTATTCCGCCGCTTCAATAAAAGTTGCGGCCATTTGTCGGTTTCCGTTTTGACAGCTGTCACTTGTCACAAATTAATGACAGTTGTCGCCTAGTATTTAAATGATATGAAATTTACGAACGCTAGACTTTATTAAAATAACTAAGCAATTATATTTGATTCAAAATGAACATACATTTTATTTGAAATATATTATTAGTTTTTGTATGTATTTCGAGTTTTTTTTTTTAAATACTTTGTATTGTATGTATTTTATCTCATTTATACTATATCACAAAATGTCTGCGGTTTTGTAGTGTAGTGTAAACAAGACTTCACCAAGTATTGTATTGAATAAATCTTTATAATGTAAAGTTTTGTGTATTACTGTTTGCCCGTAGACATTTATTGAAATCATCATCACCCTGTATGTAGATGATTGAACAACTTCATTTGTATTCAGTATTTTTTTTTAGTATTAATTATTTATTTTAGTCTCCTAACAAAATAAATCTTATATGTAATTACTAAACGAGGAATTCTTGTAAGCCACGACGTTCTCGCAAACGGCTCCAACGATTATGAGGAAAATCTAGGGTTAGAGGTTTTTTAGGTCTAGAAATCGATCTGTCAGAGGTCTTATCTTTGAGAAAATTCGTTTTAGGTAGATTTTAAATGGAACGGTTACAAAAGTAAATGCTGCAGCTACCGCCATCTAGCGTCGAGTGAATGACCTTTTTTTTTTAATAATATGTAGTGATTGGCAAGGTACGCTGCCTCTGGGAGTCATTTGGATAACCCGTCTGACAGCAGTGACCACCGCCTTACAGAAGATCACTGTGAAATAACAGCATTTGTGCTGTTGTGTTTCGGTGAGTGAGGGAGTGCACTTGCAGCACATATAGTGTTGCTTCTGTTATAGGCGACGGTAGCCACCAAGTGAACTGTCAGCCTGTCTGCAGACTTTAAAACCACAAAAAATTTAATGCCATTCCCACTGCTCATGGGTATAGTGGCCAACGGGAATATTATCTATCTATACTATACCCAAAGATTTAAATCGAAAGATGCGGCGTAATCTCCTCGCGCCATACTAAAAACACACCGAAAATTCTTAACAATGGGTGTGAGTGACGGTCGCTTGTTGAGAGCGTCGCTATCGTCACAGTCACGTTTGAAGTAAGGAATGTGTTGTCTGTGTTTAAAAGTGTGTTTAGACAAAAGTATATGTATTTTATACTTTTGTCTTCAGTATAATGCATGTTGTATTTTGTAACACAGTTTCGCTAGTAATGCCGCATCTCTCGATTTAAATATTTGATTATACCATACTTTTTTTTATTAGAGATAGAGATGGGTTTGCTCTTGGCCAACAACCACCTGTGTAGCAAGGACGAGGCTTATTATATTGTAGTTTTATTCAAATTCATTTTTAACATATTCAGGTAATATCAGTAATACCGGATCATTCGAGTGAATCTAGCTCCCAAAGTACGATGTATGAACTGTCCAAGTTGAGGCTCGGAAGACAAACAGTTTGAGAAGAATCCTATAGGCATAAGTATTATATTTAAATTGATTTGATTTGGAAGCTGAAGAGTTATTACAGATATTTTCATAAAGAGTGCAAAAAATGTAGATGTACACCTATGAAAATTTTATTTAGGACTCAAGTTTTGGAGGTACGTCAAAGTAAAGTACATTCAAAGTTAGAGAATGGTATAATTTTTATTTTCAAAACTGAGTGAAATGAAACGAAAAATTTCGTTTTTTTTTTAGTTTTTATTGCTTAAAATTCGTATTAAAATTTTTAAAAATATAATTGCATTTTTCCATAATTACTACGTAAACAATCAAGCCACCATTTAATTAAATATTATTTTGAAATTAAGACCAAAATAACATAATCAGCATATTTATTGCTTGAAGAAATAACAGTAGTTATTATTCTGTTTAATAATTCATTTCATCTCAAAAACATTTCCTATTTTTTTTTTCATAAAAAAATAATTTGATCAGTTTTCAACTGTTCCTGTTTCAAATAGGATTTTATCTGGACTTTTATAATGTTTTTATATATAATTTTATTGTACGTATCTCTTTCAATAGTAGTTTTATCTGTCATGTTTTTTATAAATATGTTGGATGTTTCAATTTGATTTAAAAATTGAGAAAGAATGAGGTCTATTTCCCAATAGTATTTAACATTTCTAAGTTCTAGAATTTAATGATGTTTTGATACATACATTACCAGGCCAAGTAAGGTTCAAAGTCCAACGTTGTGACGTTGGGACTAAATTTTCAATTTAATCTTACAACTATAAATACTGGAAAAGAATGAGATTGGAATTTAGAAGTGTTACCAATATTTAGCCAAATAAAGTTCCAATTCCAACGGTGCGACATTGGGCACTCAATTTTCATTTTAATCTTAGGACTACTGGGAAAGAATGAGGTTGGAATTTAGGAATGCTACCAATATTTGGCCAAATAAGGTTCCAATTCCAATGGAGAGACGTTGGGACTTAACCTTTCAACGGGAACACCGTTTCTATCGACAATGAACTTTGAGAAATTCCATTTAACAAAATCACCCAGCGTACCGCTTTGCACCCGCTTTAGGAATTTCCACAACGGATGAGCAGAGTCACCGTTCACATCTATCTTTTCGAAGAGATCAAACTCGACACCCCTTTTCCTTGCGAATGACAATATTTCCCTAGAATTTCCCGGTTCCTGACCGCCGAATTGGTTGCAAGGGAACGCCAGTATTCTGAGACCCCTCGACTTGTATTTCTCGTATAGCTCGTTGAGTTGTTTATAATTGGTTTCGGTTAGGCCGCACTGCGAAGCGACATTCACAATGAGAGTAACATAACCCCTATATTTATCGAGTTTAACATAGTTCCCTTGAATATCTTTCACTGTGAAGTCGTATATAGTTTTCGCTTCTTGGTCAGTTGAGAGCTTTATCGGTGCTTTTCTGTAAAATAGGAACCACATTGTTTGTTAGTACAAAATAAGGTTATATTTATTTTAGATAAGTCACAAAAGCTGTTTTACCATAACTGCTTTATTTTATGAGATAAAAAGTAACTTGTTTTAATCTCTGACCCATAAAAATCATGACACCCCAGATGCGATAATGTCTGTTAAATATGATTTATATGTAAAAATCATCAAACTACTACAACATGGAACCCGCATGCCATACAAAACACAACGAATTTTATGGAACATTTAAAAGTGACATATGCGTAGAGCATGAACTGTCATTTAACATTAATAAGTACGTAATTTAAAGAAAATGTGACTTTACGTCAACCCATTAGAGTTTAAAATGAAATAGTAGAAGTTGATCGTTACTCCCTTTTACCATTGACGCGTGAAGGCAAGAGTCCGCCATGATTCTGTCAAAGGCGTTCTTTTTATGTGCCGCTTTGGCATTTGTGACGCAAATTCCATTGTAGTATTTCGATGGTAAAAATAAATAAAATTAAACTGTATGCATGTCATGATTGTGAAAGAATGGCAAACCTGAATATCATCAATTACATATTTTATATTATACCTAACAGAAAAAAATAGTCAAAATTCACAAACCTACGGAGTACTTACTTGATCATTTTTCGAAATAAATTATATAGTACTTTACCTAACAGAAGCTACTACTTCCTGTGTATTTATCCGGATTTTTATTGTTATAAGGTGATCCGTGACTAGACAAACTACTTACTTCTCAACTGTATGAAACTCCCTAAAAGTCTTGATTGCTTCGAAAATATCGTCAGCCATGATGTTGGGATTCTCCATTGCGGCAAAATGGCCGCCATCTTCCACGATGGTCGTGTGGATATAGTTTAGGTACTTCAGTTTCAAAATCACATCTGGTTGAAACACGATCTCGTGTTTGAACTTGATGCCCCAAGTTGGCACTTTGGTTGGTATACTGGAAGAAACAACGCATAAAAAAATGAAATAAAAAACAGCGTTTGCTTAAGACCACATGACGCGTTGACTACATCTCTCTCACTCCCTTAGTCGACTACATCTCATTCACTCCCTATATACCTCTCACACCCTTAGCCAACTAGTCGACTATATCTCTCTTACTCCCTTAGCCGACTGACTACATCTCTCTCACTCCCTTAGTCGACTACATCTCTCTCACTCCCTTAGTCAACTACACCTCTCTCACTCCCTTAGTCGACTACATCTCTCTCACTCCCTTAGTCGACTACATCTCTCACACTCCCTTAGTCGACTACACCTCTCTCACTCCCTTAGTCGACTACACCTCTCTCACTCCCTTAGTCGACTACATCTCTCTCACTCCCTTAGTCGACTACACCTCTCTCACCCCCTTAGTCGACTACATCTCTCTCACTCCCTTAGTCAACTACACCTCTCTCACTCCCTTAGTCGACTACATCTCATTCACTCCCTATATACCTCTCACACCCTTAGCCAACTAGTCGACTATATCTCTCTTACTCCCTTAGCCGACTGACTACATCTCTCTCACTCCCTTAGTCAACTACACCTCTCTCACTCCCTTAGTCGACTACATCTCTCTCACTCCCTTAGTCGACTACATCTCTCTCTCACTCCCTTAGTCGACTACATCTTTCTCACTCCCTTAGTCAACTACACCTCTCTCACTCCCTTAGTTTTCATTTCAATAATAAAATTCAAGAGATAAGGCTAAATAAACATTCCGTCGTCTTTTTGCGTACTTAATTAAGACTTACTCTTGTAGCTTCATGGCAAGTTGTTTCTTATTGACGGTTTCGGCATATATCCTCATAGACGTTGTGATAGAGTTGGAAACCCAATAGACCATAATGTTGTCCAAGAGGTGAGTCAACGAGAACTTGGCCAACAGATTCCCGTCCGATGCCTTCCTGTATTCGGGGTTGGTGGCCGTTGAGAACTTCTCGAGAATGTATGCAGCCAAACCAGCCGGAGAATCGCTTAAGGCTACGCCTAGAAACAATATTTTGAAGGATAGAGACATTTTGTGACTGATAATAATAATAATATTAATTTAAAGTTTTTTATTTATCCATATAACAATAAAATACAAAAAAAATTGTGAGTGATATCTGAATCTAATATGTTAGAGATCGTCAGCTGTTGCTTTCAAAAATAATTAGGCAATGAAAAAGAAAAGAAGTTTTTTTTTATATATTAGGTAGGTACCATTGTTTAATATTTTCATAATGAAGATAAAAGGTTACACACAGGTCTATAGCTTGTTAAAATTGAACCAATTTGAAATAAACCAAGGTCAATTCACAATTTTTGATTTGTGATTACTACTGTTAACTCATGAAATGAATGATATTTTAATTCGGCTTACCAACAGTATCTGGTTTAGTAGCAGCCAAATGGAAATATCCAAATTCTTCAATCAGGAATGATAAATATTTAGAAAGCGGGTACATTCGACTCTCTAATTCTGGCTCCACAATGAGGCTTGGCCAAAGTGAACCTAAAATAAATCAGTTTTAAACATAAACAAACACACTATATAAAATAAAAAGATTTTATTGATGGGAATTTTGCGTTTGGGTGTACTTGTAAGGGAATCCCTTGAAGGGATGCAAATGCATGATTTCCATATCACCTGCACCTTATCCTTTATTTCTATCAGGGATCAAAGTACTATTGCATCTCGCTTGATTTTACCTGATTTCGAAGTTGCTTTAGCCACCAAAAGGGTCATGAAATAGACCAAGGAAAGGAGGAGGAGAATTTCTAAAAGAAGAAATTTAGGTATACAGCCTTAACTAAAATGTATTATGTTGTATAGATTTGAGGAAATATAAAAATATTTAAACCTAAATTAATTTCAGGTAAAAAGTGAGTCTTACCCAAAGTGTAGTAAATTAATCCCAATGGATTACCACTGACCACGTGCGGCATATTAGTGTGGAAACCCAAAATCTCTTCTGGAAACAGAGTGGCCATATTAGAAGCGATGACGTGCCCCCAATCACCACCTTGGACATAATACTTGTCGTGGCCCAATCTCTTCATTAGGTTACGAAGTACCACAGCCATTTCCGCTGAACCTAGGCCGGGACGTACGGCCGCCTGAATTAAAAACACAAGTCCTGTCAGTCAATAGTGTACTTTATGGTACAGTCAAATGGGTTACTTTTTGTTTGACATTTGTAACAGAGATAAGGTTTGCTTTTTGTTGCATAATGTTTAGTTTAATGGTTTTTATTAGACTGACTTGTCCAGTAGCCATTCCATCTGTAAAGTAAATACAAATAGAAAAGCAGTAGTGTGGCCAGTAGTAGTCCTTTTCTAGAATAGTCCTCAAAGTTACTCTGTAGTAACTCTGAGGACCAATCTCTTTTCTGTAGGTCTGTACCTACAGGAAAGAGATAGGTATTGGCCGCACGATCGCTTTCTCTCTTTCTAGAGAATGGTCAATTTCATGTGAAGTATTGCTCAGTCCATTCTCTCTATATCTATGTTTAGTAGTATATTAGCAAAATAATAATATAAGATCATATATATTTGTATGAGAACAACAATAGTAATGACTAATGAGTCATAAAACAAGTCAGCACTATAAATTAGTACATTTCCTTATCTGTTGAGGAGTATATTTATTTTTTCTAAATACATACCAACTACTATCATTCACATCTAAATACTTTCAGGATTATTTCTAAGATCAATTTATGAGATAAACCTCCTATATTTAAGGGAAGAAGTGAGTAAGATCATTTATTGAAAAGAAAACTGTGCCCAATATTCCATATTTTATTTTAATTTTACCTGTGAAAATCCAAATCCTGGCAAGCTTGGAGCAATGATCTCAAACATGAAGTCATATTCTGGCCTCGGTGTAGTAAGTTTGGGGATCAGTTCATAGAACTCCCGAATGGATCCTGGCCAGCCATGAAGTATTAGAATTGGGACCACCTGTAAATAAAGAATTTCCTATTATTTTCATAACTAACTTTTAAGGTGGAAACAAAGGCTAAATATTAAAAATATCCATCGTTTCATGAAAAATTTATAAGAAATAGACAACGCAATTGAAAAAAATAATACTTGCAACGTGAAGGACAAATTGTATTGTTTAGAATTTTCGTTAAAGTAATAGAAACTACAAAAAAAATTAGAACATAAGAAACATTTTGACTGTTATGGAAAAATATTTTGGAAAAGGCATATAAATTTTGCATTGATTAATCCTAACTATACTAATATTATAAATGTGAATGTGTGTTTGTTTGTTTGTTACACTTTCACGCAAAAACTACTGAACCGATCACCATGAAATTTTGCATACATATTGTATGGGACACCAGAAAGGACATAGGGTACCTTTCATCGCGGAAGAAGTCGCCGGCACCAGCTAGATAAGTTAATACTTTGGAGCTAATATACCACATACAACATACACCGAGATACACAGACACACGTTAAGCTTATAACATCCGTTATTGGGGTCATGCGTTAAAAAATGAAGATATCTAAACACTTACCACAGTATCGGTAATAGATTTTGGTTTAACATGCATGTAATGTATGTCAAGCCCTTGTATATTGGTGACGAAGTGGTTGTATTTATTGAAGAACTGTTCCCTCTCTTTAAAATCGTACTTATTTTGCCAATAGTCTAGGATTTGCGTTAGGAAGTTTGTATTGAATCCGTATGTGAAACCGGCATTTTCCAATGGTGGTGTGAATGGATGACGATGGAGCAGACGCTCCCGTAGGTCATTCACCATCTGCAAATATATTATTATGATTATTGCATTTTCATTACATATATTGGGGCTATATTACATTCTATTTTATGGTAGCATCTACCAATTTCTATGAATACAAGCAGAGTAAAATTCCAATTGAAGACACCGTTGGTCTAGTGGTTAGTAACCGTAGCTGTTAACCAAACGGTCGCGGGTTCGAATCCCGGTAGGGCAAGTGTTTGTGTTAACGTTTACCTTTGTACCGGAGTCATGGACGTTTGTATTTATAATATGTATGTATTTATTAAAAAAAAAAGCAATTTATGTAGTATATATCAACTGTCTGGTATTCATAAAACAAGCCTATAGTTGCTTAATATAGAACTAGATGGTGTTGTATAGAATGTGTGAAGATATTTATTTATTTATTTAATTAATTGAGCCTCTGATAGTATAAGAATCCGGGTTCTTGAGTTCGATTCCCAGGAGAGTCTTGAATGAACTTTTCAAAGTTGGCTCTGGTCAAAGTAGTGGCAGGGCCATTTAGGCAGTCCAACTAACGACAGTCACCATCACCACCCCTTACAGAAGACCACAATGAAATAACAGCATGTGTGCTGTTGTGTTTCGGTGATTGAGCAAGGAATGTCAAAGCGCATTTTCCTTATCCCTTATTCTACTGTAGTAGTCAGCGTAGCACTTGTGGCATTGCTTGTTTTGTAGGCGATGGTAGCCATGTAGCCACCTACCGTCAACCTGTCTGAGACCTTAAGGTCGTAACATAACCTGTTTTCTCCAAGACTGTTAAGATTGTTGGATTTCGTCTAAAATATTTGAGCATAGTTTTGTAAAATAAAACTTACCACATCTGTGAACTCAATTTTAAAGGGTCTTATTGAAGTATCTCGATTTCGATCTATTGGATAGTGACCCCACCATTGGTCTAAATCCATTGTTGGTAATTCAGGTGTAGTCGTTATTAATTTATACGTATACCATGAAGCAATGCCACCTAACAAAGCAGATATGAAAATCAACATTTTGCTAACCTGGAACAAATCATATAAATATTTTACATTGTGTAGGTACAAGTTTATATGTATATTTGTAAAAATTTAGCTTCTGTAAGTTAATGTACACAAAACTCGAAAACTAGCTGATGGATTGTTTTGAAATTTTTAAACAATTTTGTTCACCCAGTTTGTAATTATACCCTACAGTTAATACACCCAGTTATTAATAACTTCAGAGCACTACCAATTAAAAAAAACCAAAGAAAAATGCTGTTAGCTCATTGTGTAATTAAATAATTGTTATTTTATTAAAGTTAGGAACATATACAAATAGTTCATTTTCTTTATCTTAACCTAGGTACAAGTTTTCATTGTAGGGGCACTCCTATCCTTACACATTATAAAACAAAGTTCTCCGCTGTGTCTGTCTGTCTGTTCACGATAAACTCAAAAACTACTGCACTGATTTTCATGCTGTTTTCACCAATGGATAGTGGTTCTCGAGGAAGGTTTTAGTATATATAAGTTTTAAGGTTTTTGTATAAAAACACTTGTTTCAGGAGACCTCCGCTCTCATTCAAAACTTAGGCTAAAATTAATTATTGCTAAATATCTGTTAGAAAAAAATGTATTTGTGTGTGTGTGAGTGAACGTGTATGTGTGTAGAAGTGAGTGAGTGTGTGTGTGTTACAAACGAATATAAAAACAATGAAAATAATTCAATGAGAATATCAATGTACATATTGATACTGCTTTATAAGTATTAAAGAAATTATTATGTTGTATAACAGAGATGGAAATATACTGAAAATCATAAAAATCAAGTATTTTCCATTTCCATGTTTGTTACGTTATCAATGTGTGCAACACAATAATTTTATTTACTTGCTCTTAAAAATTTTAACCTTTGGGCTCTTAAGAAAACAAGTTTTCATAAAAATAAATCGATACAAAACATCGCAGCTAGGTATATTAAGATAAAAAACAAGTAAGATATTTCAAGAACCGTTACCTTTTAACCTCTTTACTAAACCCGATAATAGAAGTTTTTATAACTTTTAACAGAAACATTAACTTACCGAAAATGATGATTTATCACTCTTCTGCTGGTCCTTCTTACTTTCCTTCTTGTTTGTCTTTTTACTCATGACTAATAATATGAAATATTATGTTAAAAAATTAATGTAACTTTGCCGGCAAAGTGAATTGTAAACTCGAAACAATTGAATAGAATGTTTTTACACCTCACGATTGATTGAGATAAATTCTGACCTTTGGAATTATTATTACTGTCAAGCTATTATTAACAGTGTTTATAGCAATTTATCGCGTTTATAAGTTTGGTAAAATAAAACAAAAAGAAACTATATAGTAAATTATAGTAAACTACTCTCCCAAAGTGTCGCTACTTGTTCTTGTCTTGTGTTTGTGACAGTTTGTGTGTGACGTGACCGCTATTCTATGGTCACTGTCACTGAGAGAGGAGCGGAGCGTCACGTCACACACCAACAGTGACATTAGAATAGTTCGTACTCTATGTTACAATGCAGTGCTAGCTGCTGCTTCTGAAGTCTGTTCACGAGGACCAAGCAACAAGACTATGGGGAGTAGAGGTAAAGGAGGACGAACTTACATGGGAACTGAAAAACTGGGGCCCTAGACAAAGTGCATTCGATTCGATTCGCTAAATAAAAATGTATGGGATTGACATATGCCTAAATCACGCGAAGGCATATGTCAATCCCATACATTTTATTTTTAGCGAATCGAATCGCTACGGAGCCAATGCACTTTGTCTAGGGCCCCTGGTTCATAAATTGACCAGAATGCCCAGAATAGCGCTTGTATAGCATTAGGGTTGTATTTAGTCATTTTGAATATTAAACGGCGACAAAATATTGATCACAGATCACAGCTGTAAAATTAATGATATAATCCTACTCATTATATATAATTTTATAAGTTTTTTATATTAAATGTTCCAATTACCTAAACGCGGTTATAGATGATTAAATATAAAAAAAATTACTTACTAACACCGCACTACACTACACAAAATGTTTTCTAGAAACTGTCTTTTATGAATATACCGGAATATACCCGTAAGAACGGGGTGGGAATAGGGACTTATCATCCCCTTTTCAATATAATATAAGCAATATAAGTATAAAATACTTCTGAATTTAGTTAAGAATCATATTAATGGATTCTTTGCATCATCCGTGTAGACAAGTTTTCTTTGCTGTTGCGATTCAGGAATGTTTTACCTAAATAAAACATTTATTTATTAGTTAAGTAAGTTAAAAATATTTTAATACTGGCTGCAAAAACTTTTAAGTCAACACCTCAATTAAGGTTATTGTTTCCACATTCAGAAAATAATAATGGGATTATTGATGTGTAAAACGAATAAGCAATATAATTCCATTTGAATGGAG
Source organism: Synanthedon formicaeformis (assembly GCA_945859745.1). Lineage (NCBI taxonomy): Eukaryota > Metazoa > Arthropoda > Insecta > Lepidoptera > Sesiidae > Synanthedon > Synanthedon formicaeformis. The sequence continues at coordinate 2,462,865 of OX243975.1, forward strand.
GCTGTCGGAACGCGAAGCCGCAGCCTGCCCGCCTCACCTCACAGCACCCCGGTCCCGCCACACGTTAATTGAACTTGTGGGGCCAATATCGTTCGTTTCCATTTTTAATTTTTCTGCGCTGAATACAACCTTTTCACACCTAGGGCTGTCAATAAAATAAACAAAAAATAAACGCACTTACTTTATATTTTTTGTGAAACTCAGTTTTATTCATACCGCACCGGTTCGCTCCCGACTTTTCTAAAAGTTACTAATATATAAATTAACTAGCTGTTGCACGCGACTTCGTCCGCGTAACTTTATAAAATATAGCCTATGTTACTCGCTGATAATATAGCTTCCCAACACTGAAAGAATTTTTCAAATCGGTTCAGTAGTTTCGGAACCTATTCAATGCAAGCAAACAAACAAATATTTTCTCTTTATAATATTAGTGTAGATAATAATAAAAAAAACCTTCTTTTTGTCTATATAGGTGGACTTAGAAAGAAAAATCTTCATATATACATTTTTACATCGATTACATCGATTTAAAAAAATAACTTTTTTAGAAAAAAAAAAAACCGAGTTCAAACCGTTTTCTCACGGATGCCATTGTCAGAACTGGACCAAATTGAAATGGGACCACACGGGAAGCACCAGCTTTCAAATAAAAAAAGAATCATTAAAATCGTTTCACCCAGTCGAAAGTTATGATTTAACAAACTTAAAAAAAAACATACAGTCGAATTGAGATTTGAGAACCTCCTCCTTTTTTGGAAGTCGGTTGAAAAAGAGAATCTGTACTTCTTAGATTTATTAAAAAGACAAAAATTTGATTGCATTTAGTGTGCATTGTGTATGTCTAACACGGCGAGGCGTAGTTTTACCGGCTTCACTTTGCCGTCCACATGGGTCTATCTTGAGTTCTTATTTTATCTGAGTTGTTAAATACATAAATGTTTTAAATTTTACTTAGGCACAACCCTGGGTGGATTCCCTCACACCACGCTTTAAAAGCGCTATCACGGCTCTCAGCTTTTTGTCACCGTTTTCCCATTTTTCCCGCCAACCCATCACAGTTGAATGCTCCTCTCCAATCTAAAAATATATTGATTTGAAATGATACTGGACTTTCAACCTTATCGATGGATAAATTAGATTGAAATTTAAATGGACAGTAGACACTCTTCTGGCGTTTCGCTCCAATTGTAGGCTTATAGCAATGCGGTTTTTCGTATAAAATGTAGCCATTGGTAAAAGCAACTGAATTTAATATCGGATTTGGGGTTTATTAATAAATTATTTGACAATAACACGTACGATAATGTTGACAACTAAAATTAAATTCGTATAAAGTTTGTTTTTACGAATGGTTAAACCAGCCAATCTGGTGTCAGTATTAGGTAACCGTGGTTCATGCTAACCAAATGTTAATGTTAGTTAATGGTTTTATAGGTACAAAAGATTACTTGTAAAATACCTAGCAGTTAAAATAAAAGTTCTCGGGTTCAATTTCCGGCAGGGCTAACTTTGGAAATGAACTTTTCAAAGTTGGCTCTGGTCTGGATCTGATGACAAGTAGTAGCATCCGTTATTTATTTTCTTTCTTTTTATAATAACAAATCTGCTCTTTTTATAATATTTATATAGAAAACTAGATATTGTAAGTAAAAGTAGTTAATAGTAAAATTAAGTCAAATAAATTACGCCTATGCAGCTCTCATGAAATCAAAAGCTTACCTATAAAGCTTTATAAAAAAGTGTAAGAAAATAAAAAAGTTTATATAAGAATTGCGAACAGATTCACAAATAAAGTAATTCGTCTTTTCACAATTCCATTGAAACCTATCGTTACGTAACAGCGAATCCCTTGATTAAATCCGGCAAATTTATTTCACCAGTCGTGTTCTGTAAGTGTGTGCAAATATATACTTTCTCGATACTAACATAGAGACGAAAATGCCATGTTCAACGGTTGGATGAAGTGTAAATGTAGCTTAGTGCCTGGATACAAGGGTGTTAGTAATATTCGCCTTAAGTGTGGGGCGATAACGTCACAGGTCGGGACTATATTGGGCTTAGCGGTTACGAGAGGAGTCTCGCTTGACGCTTCGCTTCAGAGGGATGGGGCTTAGAATGCTATTGGCTTAAGAGATAGGGTTGCCACTATAAAGCCTTTTTATTATTCTCATGAAAAGCCATAGAAAGAAAATACTAGTCCATAGTTATATACTACTATTATAAATGTAAAAGAAACTCTGTTTGTTACTTTTTTACGCCTTAACTACTCAACCGATCTGACCGATCATCATGAAATTCGCATTTTCAAAGTTGACCCTGCCAGAAATTGAACCCGGGCCCCTGAGACGTTTGGCAAGCACCCTTACTACACATCCAACGGGCCAGTTAATATTTTGCGAATATAATACTATGCTCACAAGCGTTTCTTTGAAACCTATGGAATATTTAATGAACTGATTCTTTTAAAAACTTTTTCACGAAATTTTGTACCACTCTGCATAGTCCTGTTCTGTATACGTAAGTACCTTCTTAGTCCTTTCCAATTTCTTGGATGTTAAGAACAAAGCGTTAAGATTACAATGTAGGTATTTTTATCTGTACTCTTTTATTTTAATTAGATTGAACTAAGTTACGTAATTAATTAATAACCTATATAATGAATTATTATTATTGTGTAACCAACTAATTAATTGTAATTAAATAATAAGAGAAATCAATTGAAAATGAAATAAGTGCGAAAATTTTTATGTTTAATTAGATTTGTTTAATTAAAACACGAAAGTAGCGGCATGTCTAAAAGTAAGTGAAAGTATAGATTTATCTGTGGGAGGTTATTCAACGCATTTAAATCCTTAGGCTATGTCTGCCGATACTATTCGTATGTATACTTTGTTCTAATAACATATTAAGATTCGAGCAACTGTTTAGTATGCATCTTGAAGTCGAAACAAAAAAATATCTTATACAGTATTAGGTAATTTGTTCATTTAACAACTCGCTTAGTTAACTATATTTACTAATTTTTATAAAGAGGTAAAGTTTGTATGTGTGAGGTAATCTTTAAAACTACTCATCCGGTTTAAAAAAAATATCTTTCACCAATAGTTACAATAGAATTTCAGGGTGGACACAGGCTAAATATTCAAGTAGAGCTCCAGCTATCTAAAATAGATTTTCTGTATTTCTGTGTTTCCGAGCTCACACAGCCCAAATCTTTTCAAAGTTCGAGTAAATAGGCATCTTCTGGGTGAGCTCGCTCTATCATAGGCCTCATCCTTGCTACACAGCTGGTTGTTGGCCAAGAGCAAACCAATCTCTAATTAAAAAAAAAGATCCAACACGTGGCAAATAGTACCTATATTGCTTTACATATTTTATCAGACATAATTTTTTTATTTTTAAACGCGGGCGAAGTCGCGGGTACCACCTAATTATAAATAAATAAATTGACAAGACACCTGTATGCCCCCTGCACACCAAATTATGACTCAAAGTAAGCACTAGATATTATTGCCATATTGTACTAAAACAATATTAATATTAAGAGTGAGTGATAACCCTACGTCGTGCAGCTACGTCCTCTCCACGGAGTCATCAGATAAGGGCGGACGCTCAAGTTTAATTGAAATTTCCTCGCAAAGTTTCCGCCACCCCTGCTCTCTGCGCCCTGTACGCTCTGATTGGTGCCCCCGACGAGAAAGACATTGTTCCACCAACTAGGGTTGCCACTTATTTATGGGTCTATATATATATGTACAACGATTCTCCGGAAGACGAATCTATTCAAGCAGCGCTTCTCTCTCGGTAGATTAACCAAATATCTGTTTAATTTGGAACTCAAGTATTTTGAGATGAGAATTTAAACTTTATAGTCACAGTTGGATTTTTGTTTATATATGAGGGTATCATATTCTTAAGGAAATATTTTGGTGTCAGATATTTAATAAAAAAAAATTGTTACCTATTTTTTTGTTCCCTAGCGATCGGCATAGGCATGGGCATTTGGCATGGGCATTTGGCATGGCCTGGACACCACCCCGAAAACAATTCCAGTTAAAACGTAGTACACTATATAGCGATGTAATAGGATAACATTCTTTTCTGTATAAGACTATTCAACAAAAATTGCTACCTATCTACTTATTATTCCAAGAGAGCTTTTTAAGTTTTATATAGAAAACAAACCAGAAAACCTTAATCTACTTTATTTTTATATAATGAAGGGTGGCAGGCAGTCCGACAATCCACTTGATGATAGATGGCTACCGTCGCCCAAGGATACAAGCAACACCAGGGAGGATGCGGGTAAGCTGCCGACCCCGCTAGAACTTGCTTACAGCTTCTTGAAGAATCCTATATATTATAGCTAGGCTGAGGGAGATTGTACCAAAATTCACGTGTCTGCGAAATAAAATTTTTACTCATCTAGCTAGAATGTGTGCAACACCTTATCTAAGTGATGCGGAGGTTCCGTATCTATGGCGCCGCGCAGTATGGTGTTAAGAATTTGGAACTTTATTGGAACATCTCTTCGAGGCACTCGCCTTTCTATAGCCCAGTATATAACATCTCTTTTGACACTCAAGAATTCTAAACACTGTTGTGTGAGCAAAAGGTAACCCCAATTCGATTTATTATATTTATTATTAATTCGATGCTGCAAAGTGTCAATTGGATTGGATCTAACTTGGTATTTTTGAGCGTCGACCCAGAGATGAGATATGTACTCCATATGTAATCTAATCTGGGCCTTATAGAGAATATTTTATACATATATAGTTCGTGTTGCCGATAACAATAAAATCTTTCATTTGGTGTTTACAAGAACCAGCAATGTGTAATTCACAATCATCACGCGTGTCTAAGAATTTTATGTCGTCATTGCTCTTGCAAAATTACATTCAGCTCTATAATGTTGATGTTATTGAAAATTTGAACCTTATTTCTTAAGGCGTAGAGTCGTTAGAGGGAACGATTGCTTGTAAATACCAGGTGTTATGGATTCGCAAGGTTGATGTGATGCCATTTTGAATTAGTTCCACTTCTGTGTTTAAGTCGGCCGACGGATGTAGGCTTCTATGTACTTTTTATTGTCTTCTTTGAAATTAATCTGATTAAGGAATCTGATATTGCTTGTGGACTTAGTTTGCGTACCTACTATAATGTATGACTAGATGGGTGACCGAGCGAAGCTCGGGCCAATGAAAGGTTTTAAGTTTTTTACATGTAAGAAAGAAAGTCGTTGAAATATTGTAGAAAAAAATTCAAGAATACCTACTTGAATTAATAATTCAAAATATTATAAAACGAGCAAGCGGTATTGTGGTATTACTTCTGTAACCGTACCATTAAAAAAACTACCTAAAACGATTTTTCTCGAAGATAAGAGGGACAGATCGATTTCTAGACCTAAAAAACCCTTAACCCTAGATTTTCGTCGAAATCGTTAGAGCCGTTTGCGAGATCGTCGTGGCATACAAGAATTCCTCGTTTAGATTTATAAGATAAGGTAAGGTTCTACTATCATTGTCAATCGTGAATAATTATGTCGTCTATTTTTGGGAATACATCGAACGCCGGGCTATGTCGGTAACTTTCGTTCTTCTACGGATCTCCTCATTTCTGATTCGATCTCGCAGTGTAACCCCGAGCATAGCTCTCTATGCTATGCTCAGGTTTACCCTGCTATGGAGAGCCATTTCAGCGACTTCGAGCATTCTTGCGAGGCCCATAGCTAGAGACCCCTTTTTTTTCGAACCTTTCCGACAGCAATGCATAGCCTATATCTGCTCTTTATCATTCGCTACTACTCGTAATTTTATGCTGTATCCTTGTTCTGTAGACCACGTTTCAGCGCCATATTATGTTTTTGACAAATATGTGTTACATTGGTCAAAAACTTTTGTTTTAAAGAAAAGAACCGAAGAATTTTGTACGAGAAGATTTCTCGGAGCTTCCTGAACGCTTCTCAATACCTTTAGTTACATATTTATAGTACCAGTTGTGTTTTATTGGCACATTAAACTGATGACTGACAAGTATTACCTATATATGTAGACGCAAACCGCCTTTATAAGAACATTGGATTACGTCCAGTAATTAGATTAAATAATTTGCTCATTAGTTTATACGTAAGAAATAATAGTTATCGAGTTCGTCGTAATACAGACGTACATGGATATATACCTTACTTTCATTAGATAGGCTAGGTATTTGCTTTATTAAAAATAACTTCTAAGACATAGGACTTATGTCTCAATTTGGCTCGTTTTCCTTAAACTGGCATTAAATAACTTTATTCGCGGACGAGCCTTTATTTTAAATTGAAGGGACGTTGCGGGGTTGTCGGACTCCTAACGGCTAAACACCCAATAGTCCATTGAAATGTTACAATTTGAGGGCCGAGTATTGCATTTTTTAGAGGACGCAATTTTATTTTTGGAACATGTAGGGGGGGTCAATAGAAGCTTAACCCCAAGTTTGTGGGGTTGCCGCCCTTGTCCCCCGGCCGCCATCTTGGAAAAAGGGGTGCAAACACCTTTTTCTCTATATCTTCGAAACTATGCGTCCTACAAAAAATTTGTTAAAACATAATTTGTAGCAAATCGCTTTGCCTACAAATATGTTTATATAACTTTTTACCTTAAATTCAAAATGAAAAAAGTTATAAGCAAAAAAGTGAGAAAATTTCTATAAAAATTTTCTTTTTCGCTCTATAACTTTTTTTTAATACATTTTACAAGAAAATTACCTCAGACCAATCTTGTAGATGATCTTTTGAGGAAAATTTTTCTCTATCATTTTTTTAAATTTTATTCATTTAAAACGCTGTTACAGCGCTCCAAAGTTGACCGGGTTCGTCAATGCTCACCAGAATCCGGTCAAAACGAAATGTTTTCCTTAGTTTTATGATCTTTTTTTTTATTGTACATATATTCTCAAAAATTTTTGTTAAATCTCTACAACTTTACTTATTCATTGCTAACTCTTTTCCCCGCCACCTATGAGGTAGAGTCTGTAGGCGCGTTTTTTTTTACGTGGTGTCCCCAGTAGGCCTACTCCACAGATATCTTGCCGATGAGGTAATCCTCGACATAATCATACTTTCAATCAGTTATTAGCTAGTTATTCTAGTCTACTCTTTTTCGATGGTCCAGGCTGTGGCTCAGAATCTAATTGAACGACGAACCTGAAAGTTTGGGGAATGACAGGAGTTAAAATTGGAGTCATAGTTGGAAGTTCATCTTCGAATTCATTTTCTTCCATTAACTTGGATATTTCCATGATGTTGCTGCATGTTTCGCCAGAACAATGGAGGCATACTGTAGAGCATTTGAGGCCTGCTTTTTGCAAATCTGCTGCATCCAAATCTTTGCATGCTTTTTCCAGCCCCAATCTTCAGGATTTTGATATATTCCGAGCCACGACTGGACCTGGTGATATACTCGGAGACTGTGAAAACGAGCTGCATCTTGTGTTGGAGGCAGCGATGATAAATTAAATGAATTTTTAGTCACTGTCTTGGTAAATCGTTTGTATCGCATGCCGTCTAGTGAGTCGTCTTTATTACCACCGTATAAAGCTACGAAAAAACGTTCGCCAACAAGAGTGAGCAAAGATGGATCAACTTTCTCACTCAGGAATAGCGCGGTACCACCAGCTAATTCAGGATGTTTCTCCATAATTTTTATAAATTTTAGTTTCCCCATATTATAGGCTGCTGATGTTATATCACATCCTGAGAAAGCATGAAGAAACAGCAAATTCTGTGCTATAAGATCTCCATACATAAAACTTGAAGGGCTATATAACTGATCAGATGTGCGCCCTTTTGAAGGTTTTGAAAAGTAAATGTTGGGCTGTCTTCTACCTAATGCCGTGAGCAATACAAGAATGTCAATGTCCTCTGCCACAATAATCACAGAATCATGAGATTGGGATGCAGTAAGCGCAGAAGAGACGATGATTGAATCTGCATCTGATTCAGCTTGGTCGACAGAAAAACCCATCTCTGAAAGAGCAGTTTTGAGAAGATCTATCAAGTTAGATTTGATTAGGACCTTTTCTACCTGCTTAACATTCTCGAAAATGTACACTCCTCTTAGAAATTATTATAAGAAACAATAAGGTAGCAATGAATAAGTAGTTGTAGAGATTTAACAAAAATTTTTGAGAATATATGTACAATAAAAAAAAGATCATAAAACTAAGGAAAACATTTCGTTTTGACCGGATTCTGGTGAGCATTGACGAACCCGGTCAACTTTGGAGCGCTGTAACAGCGTTTTAAATGAATAAAATTTAAAAAAATTATAGAGAAAAATTTTCCTCAAAAGACCATCTACAAGATTGGTCTGAGGTAATTTTCTTGTAAAATGTATAAAAAAAAAGTTATAGAGCGAAAAAGAAAATTTTTATAGAAATTTTCTCACTTTTTTGCTTATAACTTTTTTAATTTTGAATTTAAGGTAAAAAGTTATATAAACATATTTGTAGGCAAAGCAAAGTGCTACAAATTATGTTTTAACAAATTTTTTGTAGGACGCATAGTTTCGGAGATATAGAGAAAAAGGTGTTTGCACCCCTTTTTCCAAGATGGCGGCCGGGGGACAAGGGCGGCAACCCCACAAACTTGGGGTTAAGCTTCTATTGACCCCCCCTACATGTTCCAAAAATAAAATTGCGTCCTCTAAAAAATGCAAAGCTCATGTAACATTTCAATGGCCTACAACTACTTCCTAGCGCGGCCGTAAATGGGCGAGGTCGCGGGGACGTTATGATGACACGACATCGGTGCCTTCGCGGACGATTTAGGTTAGCCTATAGATTTTGTTTAAACTGGTTAGTCAAAAATAATTGTAAATAATAATAATAGGTACGCATTTAAGTAATGACAAGGCTCACTGCGTTTCACAATCATTTGAGCAGCCTGTTGCGGCAGTATAACCACCCCCCACCCCCTTACAGAAGAATACCATAAAATAATAGAGTATTGTGTGCTGTTGTGTTTAGGTGAGTGAGTAAGCTATGCCATTATCCATTTCTCTATCACAATCCCTAGTCTATAATTTTTCTTAGTTTTCCAAAACAGGTCCGTCAAGTCCAAAGTAGTCAGGTCAAGTCTACTCGTACCTAAACACTATCAAATATATTATGACTTATGTCAATGTCAACTAATCAATACAAAAAAAAATTACCACAATCATTGAATCATTTGTTTTGTGATGTAAGCAATAAAATTTCAAAATAAATTTTTATTGTCTAAAGCCGTCATACTATCTAAAACTTGTTTCGACGGTTCTTGCTTAGCTTCGTTTGTTGTTTTTAATTTTTTTACAAAAATGTTAACAATTATTTATTCGTGTGATTATTTTTAGAAATGTTTTTAAAAATTAAAAACACACTACAGAATGTTTTGCAAATAAAATAAATTGAATAAAATATATTATGACAACATGACATTGTCATGTCATACGTAAACTTATTCATTTTATAGTTTACTAGCCGGTGTCCGCGACTTCACCCGCGTTAAAAGTAAGGGATGTGTAGCGCCTGACTAAATGTGTAAAGCAATATAACGCCTGACATCTTTGCTGTTATAAAATTTTCAGGGGTTATATCTTTATTTTTAGTAGATAGCTGGTGCCCGCGACTTCGCGTGCGTTGAAAATTATATCCAACTAAAACCTTCCTCGAGAATCACTCTAATCTAATCGGTGCAGTAGTTTTTGAGTTTATCGCGAACAGACAGACATACAGACAGACGCGGCGGAGGGACTTTGTTTTATAATATGTAAGGAGGATAAGGAAAGATAAGGACTAGCGACACGCTCCCGGCTACGCCCGCATCCGATCGCTACAAAAATTTACAAGATTACTCACTGGACTAATTTGAAGATTGAAAGTTTCATCAAAATCGGTTCAGCGGTTTTGGTCTTGGAGTCCATAGGGAACATACACACACACACACACACACATCGCCTTTTATATATTAAAAAGATTAATTATTTTGATACCTTATAATAAAACATACTCTATTGAGTATGTTTTATTTGCAGATAACAGATTCTATAGTTGCTGCACAGTAGTTCGATAAAGAGTGCTCATAAGCAGTTAGCTATTTTTTTATACGATAGATAAGAAAATTAACTAATTTCTAACGTCAAAATGAATCTCAAAAAATGCACACAGGTGATTTTACGTAGTTTGACCATGACGATATATGACGGCCAAAAAAGAATGGACAGAATGGAAATTTCGCATGGATCTTTCAATAAATTCCCAAATCAGACAGTATTGCGTACATTTGGAACTAATTTTACCAATTTCTGCATCTACAACGAGGTTACCAATAAAACTGAATGCTATACTTTCACATTGCGTATGCAATAATGTTTGTCATAAAAATGCACGTTGCATTAAATACAGCCCGATTTATTATGCAACAAACAAACTCATAATAACCATAACGATAGTCCGAAATAACTGAAGCGTTTTTCTATCTATTTATTTATTTTTAGAACTGTTGCATGCGACTCCGTTCGCGTATAACTTTATAAAAAAACTAGCTGGCGCTCGCGACTTCGAGTCGCCTATCCTGTGTCCTGTACGTCTAAATTTTAATGTTTATCTAAGTTTCATGAAAATCAGTTGATTCGTTTAAGATTTATAAAGGAACATACATACATATCGCTGCTTAAAAACTAAAGGGCCATAAAACAAAAAATTCCAAAAATGTTTTTATTGCAAAAATACAATCACAATTCTTCATATTGTATGTTGCAAAAAGATTTATGGTTGTTTTAATTCATATTTAGTATATTTTGATCATTTTTTATATATTCAAAAGTATCTTATATGCTTATATCTCTTCTAGTATTCAGTTTATTATAAAAGTACATAAAACATTTAATGCTACTTAAAAATACGCTTCTAACGATGTATAATATGCATATATTTGATATACATATTATATCTAATAAGAAAAAAATAAACAAACAAAAATTTAATTTTTTTTCGATTAGCTCTCCTGTAAAAAGTGTAATTTTGATTTATGACCCTATAGTTTTTAAGGGGCGTTGTGTTCGATAATGGGTCATGTCTGGTGAATTCCCTGGCCAAATCAAAACATTTTTTTCAGCCAAGAATGCAATACACTTCTGGCCTTGTGACGCGGTGCAGAGTCATGCATAAAAATGTAGACGTTGTTAATCTCTTACTGAGATTATATATTTCAATATATTTATTTTAATTTTGTAATGAATAAAAAACCATTTTTTCTTGTCTTGACATTTTTTATTTTTTTATTGTTTTTCATAGACAACAAAGTTGACATACTACACACAGTTCATAATAAGTTTTTATATAAATAAAATTTAATGTTTCTAACAGTCGTCATTACCAGGGAATCATTCATTGATAATATGAATATGAGCAGTGTCCCTAATAATTTGACCACCGATGGTAAGTGTAATAGATAAGGATGGGATTTTATAATTACAAAAAGTAAATGTTTCACTTTCATTCACTTATAAAAAATGAAATCCATTCATCACGGCTTATTACGGAACAGAAATCATCATTAAAACAAAATAGGCTCGCGATGGATTTTTTGCACCACTTCGTCCACCTAATTGCTTTCACATAACTCGACTTATGTAAGCGCCTACTTACATATTTATCTGACTTTAGCGTATCATATCAAATCAACTTCTTTCAATGCACACGGTCTTTAATAATGCCTGCATAATATCCGCTTGAGGATTTCAAATTTTAAATTTGATTTTTAAATTTAATCAAGTTTGCTTTACTGGTTCTGGTTTTTATATAGGAAGTCACTTAGAGAGACCACTTTAATATTTTATTAAGTTTTTATATAAACCCGGGGTAATGAAAGTTTATGGGAGTAAAATCAATCAAATGTCACATGTCACACATTAATATAATACACTAGCTGGTGCCCGCGACTTCGTCCGCGTTCTCTATAGCCTATATTCTTCAATTCGAACCAGTAGTTCCTGAGATTAGCGCGTACAACCAAACAAACAAACTCTTCAGCTTTATATATTGGTATAGATATTAATATAATATAATACATATAATATATTAATATGTTTTAATTATAATTATTCAATTATTTATTTATTGTTCGTAAGGAGTAAACTCCAGTCGTGCGTCGAAGCTGACACACACACATTTCTTATGTTCAACTGTACAGAATCACCTATTGAAGGCGAGTTGTCTAGTGAAATAACAGGTAAAAATCAAACATGATAACTCGCCCGTTCAGGCGAGATAAATTCGGGCGAGTAGTCCATTAACTCGTTTTGATGCGAATAGGTGCCGTCTTTAGCTACTTCTAAATCACCTAAGGGTTTTTTGATACGGTTTCCACTGATAAACGAGGAAAGAGTGATAAACGAGGAAGGTTTGTGTATATAAAAGAAATTGGAAACCGGGCGAAGCCAAGAGCGGGTTGCTAGTTAGTTATATTTAAGAGTTTTTTTTACATTTAATTATTTGTTCAAGTACATATTGTCTTAGGGCCTCTTTCACCAACTACAAGTAAAATGTTGATTAGTTACTTTTAGAAATAGTTTTAGGATTTATTAAATTATGCACTCGATTTAGTGCATCCTTCGATAGGCGATTTTTTAAATTTTTTTTCTTTTTAATGTTTTTGACTTTTACCGTACAAACATCCCCCATCACCACCATCATCCCCGGTGACCGGTGACTTTAACTGGTGGTTAGCCCACTTGACAGATGGTGAAAGAGGCCCTTATTGTTTTAAATATTGTAGTATTTCTAAAATTAAAAGTTAGGTACAAGCAATAAAATTCACATGAGCAAAAAGCAAATTATATTGAGTTGAAACTCATGAGAATGTCCGTAAATGTCCAAATTGTGCTCTTGAATTCATCATATTGGTTGTACATTCTATGTATTGTGGAATACATAGAATTGGTTATACATAAAACTACATATGAATTGGAATACATAAAACTGGTTCGCTCGTATTCGCGCGTTTGAAGAACTAAATAAAAATATAAATAAATTGAACACGAAATAGTAGTTACTAGATATGCAAATTTACTGAATACAATAGATTAAAAAATGTGAAATAATGTTGTTGCAACATTATTGCCAAAGCGTTAAAAATAAACGTAGAATATCAACTCCTTATTTCAAACACATATGAGAGGTCATCTTTCACCCATCTGTTTATCAGAATAAAAGTATATATTATCGATTGTTATCTATGAGAAAATAAATTGCGAATAGATGTTTTTATTTATAATATGTATGTATTTAAAAAAAAGTCATCTACGAGTATGAAGTATATATCAACTGTCTGTTGCTTACTGTGGAACTAGATGGTGCTGTGTGAAGATATTTATTTATTTATTGAAATATCCTAAATTTAAAAAAAATTGCTGCTATGCTTAATACTGCTAAGGACGCTATAGGTACTTCTTTGTCGCACATCTTAGCTTGCTCCGATTTTCAAATTTCAAAGCCTTGCAATATAATAATTCATGAATGGATTTTGGCAGACAAATATATAGGTACTACGAGTATCAAAGCTAATTTTATAATTCCAAAACCAGAGAAAGAAGCAAAGAGAAACAGAGAAGCAGTGTAGTACGCTTTCATCCGATCTGATCAGCCATTTTTAAAAAACATAATATGTCTAACCTTGTAATAGGCTATTTATAATTTTTTTTTTATATGTATTTGTGAACTGTTATATGCTGTAAGGTTAGCTGTTAAATAAATAAATAAACATCAAAAAATACAATTTTTCGCAACTTCTCAAAGATATCGTAATAACTAGTGGCAGCCCAGCACACTGCGTTTCGCAGCCATTACAAAAGACCACCGTGAAATAACAGCACGTGTGCTGTTGTGTTTCGGTGAGTGAGTAAGGAATGCCAGGTAGATTGCTTGTGTTAAAGGCGACGGTAGCCACTTACCATCAAGTGAAATGTCAGCATGTCTGTCGACCTTAACATAAAAGAATTCTAAGAATTAATATCATTTGAATATTTTAACAACACATATATTTTAAATTATATTATAAACCTTGAGGAATATTGCTATAATTAAATGCATTTCTTATGCTGACAATCTTTTGTCAAGAGAGAGAGTTCATCGTATCGCCTTGACCTTTACAGATGCGCTAAGTCGCTGCAAATTCTAAAGGTCAATTTATCAAGTTGCTATTACAGAATATATTGAATATATTATGCATATGGGTTGTTATTGGTTGGGTGCAGTTAATTAAAAAGAATGATCTGTTTCGGACGTCATGGAAAAGACAGCCAAAATTGATGTCAAGGATGTTGTAGATAAGTTGCCATGCGGCAGTGGCCCGAATGCTAAATTAACATAAAATTTTTATAAGCGTTGCAAAACAACGAAATTGCGTTAATGGTGTATTTTAAATGCGTTCAGCAATAAAGGTAATTTTAATTGTAATTTTTACAATAATATTGTGAAAGTATCCACGAACTAATATTCAGTAAATCGTATGGTTTTTTTTTTAATTTTCTTTTTCTATAGACATCCACTGTCCTTCCAACCAACCAGGGTTGTTGCGGATATATGCATCAGCATATGCTGAACTTCTACATCCGCAATAATAAAAGTAAATCTTTTGCGGATGTATTTATTACTTAAATATAATGGTACTAGTTCTAAATCAGACACATATTCCCAGGGTGAATTATGAAATTGTCCTAGTTTTTTCAGTAATCAGTGTAATCACAGAAGACTACAGTGAAATCAAGGCATTTATGTGCTACTGTATTTTGGCGAGTGAGTAAGAAATACTAGAACTAGAACCTTATTCCCACAGTTAGGCGGTACACTGTAGCCACTTACCATCAAGGGGATCGTCTGCTTGCCTGTCGACCTTTAAAGATATTAAAAATATATATTAGGAAGGAAAAAGTAATAGCCAATGTATAGCCTCTGCTTTAGAACATATAGAAAATTTTGTTTGACCATGAAATCTTGACTGGGATTTGGATTACTCAAACAATAAAACATTAAACCTTTCGTCATATTTAATACTCAAAGACAGGAAGTGGAAGTGAAAGAACAAATCGAATAAGCAACAATTTTTTAAAGAACAAAAAAATATCATAATTGATAAATAGAACCAGTTTTTTTATCTGACTGTACCGAATGATCTAAAAACGCGGTGAACGGCGTTGGCAGGCGTCAGGGAGGCATACATTTGAAGACTTTTACTGATACAATAACTGGTACAAATGCGCACGCGACCCTACTTACTATCAATGTCCGTAGGGGTCAGAGCATAGTGCGTAAAGAATCGCGACAAGCGATTTCTTTGTTTTTTTTTTATGACTTAGTTCCCCAAGAACTAATCTTTAAAACTAAGCTTTCCAGTCGGGTTCCTCTAAAGCTGGTCACTCTTTATTAATTATTGATTTTATTTGATGAAATTATTGTCTGCAGATAGTCAGATAGTCCATACTTTGTTAAATAGCTGCTTCTAACACAATCGTCAAAATAAACGAGTCTCGAACACGTGATCAATACATCGAAATAATCAAAATATATATTTTGAATTTTGAAATAAAAATGTCGACGCCGACTGTTTTTGTATTTATTTTTCTAAATACCTTTTTGGTTTATTTAAATATGAAAGAACAATTTACTAATTTACTTTCGATAATTTGGTTGAAATGCCAAATTGCTGACGTCCTACCTGATGCGTCAGCGATTACTGACAAGAACAATTAAGGAGATATCTATCATAATTGATTTTTAAAACTGTTCGCTTTTGGCGATTAATAAGAATTATTTGTAAATGTAAGATTGCAACGGACATAAAATTCTTATGCTTGATCGCTCCGCTTATGGCTGGCGCTCGTCAAAGTGTCCTGTTCCCAGTAATTATGTAAAAGTCAGCATCGTAGTAGTGTTTTTATTTCCATTTGCTATGCGGTCACCTGCAACACATACGTGATTCTAATAATACGCTTTTGGCTCAAAAATTTCTCTTGTCTAACTGATACACTACGTTTTAAAACTACTTAATTTTAACTACTTATTTATTAAGTTCAATATTTTTGCTATAGTTAAGAAGTTTCTAAAACATTTTGTTATTTATTAGTGCAGAATGGTGCAGATTAACAGATTATGTCTACCGAAACTTTGTTTGACCATAGATACATATATATATTTTTTTCAAAATTCTATGTTTTATTAGACGTTACAAAATTAAATTAGTAAATAAGTGCCCGAAACTCTGGACGCCTTGTAGTTCGTTTTTTATCCCACGGAACATTTTTCCAGGATAAAAAGTATCCTAGAGCTTAATCCAGCAATCATCAATATATCAATGAAAACGGCATTCAAAACGTTTAAGACGTTTCTGAAATATTGAAAACTAAAACTAAAAACCTAAAACTAACTTCTAAAAACCTCAGTAACATAACAAGTACAACTTGTGTAAGTTCATATACCTAATCCAGGAAAGGTATTGAATTATGTCATCTTTCTGCGTCTGGTTTAGTAGATCAGACAACCTGTCTGGCGTCACATGAAACAATACAGTATATAAATAATAATCCTATCTCTCAGCTGCTGTAACATGATAGTGTTCTATAAACACGGCTTTAAGAGCATTGTAACCGGTTTGCAAATCTAAAGACACGTTATTTGATGTCTTGCTTGTTAAAAGAATGACAATATAGAAATGTCATTTGACAGTTGTCCTTACTCCTTACATATTATAAAACAAAAAAGGCCTCCACCGCGTCTGTCTGTTTGTCTGTTCACGATAAACCCAAAAACTACTGCACCGTTTTTCATGCTGTTTACACCAATGGATAGAGTGGTTCTCGAGGAAGGTTTTAGTATATAATTTACAGTTACGTCGGCCAAGTCGCTGGCTGCAGTTAGTGCTTAATATTACTATATTTTTTGGTTTTTTTTTTCAATTTTTCTCTTCATTAGAAGCTTCTTCTGACTTGAATGGACGAATATAAAAAAATAATAAGCTATCTTCGCTACACAGCTGGATGTTGGCCAAGAGCAAACGCATCTCTAATAAAAAAAGCCATTATCGAGTTTTACACAAAGCAAGACATTCAGCGATTAATTTTTATCCTAACTAGCGACCCGCTCCCGGCTTCGCACGGCCTCGCGTTTATTTTCTCCCGCATAGTTCTTAATTTACGATAACTCCTAAGATACTCATTTGAATTATATAGTGTAACTGGCTATTATAATGTGTATAAAATGCTTAAGGTAACTAACTAATTTAATTTGTTTATGATCCGTCTAAATAGCTTTTCCAAATACCACATTACTTGTATGTGATCATTTTTTTAGAAGTTAGAATGGGTATTGTAAGCTATCTTCAAAAGATAATGCCATCGCGGACATTTTTGCAGACCTATAAAAGTCAAACAATTCTACCATACATTTTTTGATTTTTTTGATTTTGGCTTTTGATTGGCTTGATTTTTTTCCGACATCTTCAACAATCATCGTGATATTTCAACAAATTAACACAAAAAAATGTTAAACTATTCATATAAACCTTCCTCTTGAATCACTCTATCTATTGATGAAAACTGCATTAAAAATCTGTTGCGTATTTTGAAAGATCTAAGCGTACATGCGAAAGGAAAGACAATTAGCTGAGTGACATTGTTTTTTATTATTTTTTATGCTTGCATGCCATATAAAGATGATACATATAAAACAAACTAAACAAACATTTATTCTATATATTTATTTATATATCCCAAGGCCTCCAACGAGGCAGGCTTCAAATAAAATCGTCATCATCTAAATCAGGTAACATTTGGAGAATGCCGCCGAAATTACAGGAGGCACAGCCTGCACCAATGAAAGTTCTAAGTAACATTAAATACATTATATCTACAGTTAAAAAAGAGCTCTTCTAGCTAGAACCAATAGCATATACTTTTAATAAATTTTATCGAAATCGAATTCAATCTAATGAAGATTTTATTCTAAACAAACGGGCGCTCTTAGATTCCCAGGATCAGGATTCTAGGGGCTGGTGTAAAACATAAAATCATCGGTTGCTATTAGAGTACAGTAGATACCGGTAATGCAATACGGTACTTAGTACTTAGTACAATTAACTAGTCAAGAACTCTAGATGTTGAAATAGTTGGCAGAACGCTTATTTCTTATATTATTACACCCGCAGGATAAAATTATTACTAAATCGAGCCCCAAGACATATTTGTGCGGAAACATCGATTTTCTTCTGCGATAGCAGCACGCCATTTCATAGATTTTATTTTTGGAATCGATTTGCATATAATATATAAGCCCGTGGTATGAAAATTTATGGGAGTAAAATCAAAATGGTCACACGAATGCGTTATGTTATTTGCGTTATAGTTACGTTTTATTTTTTTGAATATTTTAGAATATCTGAAGTTTCAGAGATGATTTACATTTACATGTACACAATAAATTATTTAAAAAAAGGACAATGTTGTGTTTTCGGCGTGTACGAAAATTGTGAAAAATTAAATTTTATAATCGTTCGTAAGAAGTAAACTCCAGTCGTTTATCGGAGCTGACATACACAATTTTTTTTTATTGTAAAGTAGATGAACCCGGCCTTCGCTTCGCTGTGGCGTGCGCGTGGGGCACTCACAGTATACTCGACATTTTAGTACGTACTTTTAGTAGTGACAGTAGGGCACACTGCGTTTCGCAGTCATTTGGGCAGCCCAATGACCCCTTTACAGAAGACCACTGTGAAATAACACAGCATGTGTGCTGTTGTGTTTCAGTGAGTGAGTAAGGGATGCCAGAGCCCATTTTCTTCCCTATCCCAATATCTTATCCTCAATTCCACTATGTTCGGGAGTGCACTTACAGCACTTATGGCGTAGCTTGTGCTGTGTTGTAGATGTAGGCGACGGTAGCCATCTACCATCATGTGTATCGTCTACAATCAACTCTGTTGACCTTAACATAGAAAAGTAATGGCATTTTGGCCACAGCGGTTTATGTTATCATGATAAAACATCAAAATATACGTCATGAGTTACTTTTCTAGAATTTGATATAATTTTAAAGAATTTTTAAAATAGATCGAGCAGTTTTTAAGTTTATTCAATGACTAACAAAAATACAAATCTTCTCTCATTATAATATTACCTAGTATAGATATAGATTAATACATATTCAAATTCAAAATAATTTATTTGCTGAATATGAATATACGCTGAATACATAAGTTGTTGTTAATTTTAATAAATAACCGAGAAGCGGTGTGCCAATCTAAAAACCAAACTGTAATTCTTCCAATATAATTACTTAATTGTATTTATTTTTATGCTATATTTATGTAAGACATAGCTTGCATCGTTTGCACTATATAGTCTCGTCAAGAATCATTTGATGCCGATCGTACTTCGTTTTTTATGCAAATGATTGATGAGATACCTATCTAATAAATCGATTAAACACAAAGTTGGATTTCATGTAACAACTTTATTAAACAAACGAACACTGAGCCAACTCAAAAATGTATTGCAATCACAAATATGCCAGTTATACAGATTAATACATGTCATTATTGAGCCCAAGCGTTCACCCTTCTTCGTAGATCTTAGCGCCGCTCCACAGTGTGGGAGGGACGCTATAAAAACATGTTGGCTCGATGCTGTTGGACACACAACCAGTCTTCGGCGTCTGACGAAGACACACAGCAACATGAAGTACTTGGTGAGTTCAAAAAAACAAATATAAACTCATACATAAGTGCAGTGGCCATCAGTGTGCGGTGATTCAAATATAGAACAAAAAACGAGTGATGTCAAATATAGAACGCGTTCGCGAATCTAAAACGCGGAGTATTTTTTTTTCAAATTCGGATTATAAAAAAACGGAATGTGCGGTTTTTTATTAAATTAAAAAAGCAATATAGTGTTTTAAAATCATAAAAATTAAAATGAATGATTTTTTTTATTCATCAAATAGTTTAACAAAAAAACTCTTTTAATGGTATATTTTATCAGGATTTCAAAAAAAAAGTCAAAATGATGACGATACAAAGAAGAAAACCCGAAAGAAACTCAGGATACCATTCTTTTTGTCATCTTTAAAATAAAATATCGGCTTTCGGCTTCACACGGGTGAAAAAAAAACTTTTTTTAAATTATTTTTTGTAAAAACTAGTGAAAACCGCATTAAAATCCGTTACATAGTTTAGAATATCTAAGCGTACATTACAAACATACAGAGGGACATACGGCGAGAAGCAACGTAGTTTTATCTATGTAAAGATTACAAATATTACAATTATTATACTTACACAAATCACAGTGTATACAATGCTAAAGATAGTACGAGCTCAGAATCGTTTAAATTCATGCTTCATTATCGCTTAAATAAATCAAGGATTTTATAATAATAATAACCTTTCGAACAGAGATCATTTTGATCTTAAATTTAAAATTAAATTTCAATATGACCTCCATTTGAATAAATTCAAAATTAGAATAAATCTAAAATCCTAAGGCATTATAAATTAAAATCTTGGCCTTATGTATTATTAAATTTAAATTCGAAAATAAAATTTCAATATGGCTTCCGTTCAATTAGGTTCTGTTGTGCGTCTATTGAAAAAAATTCAAAATTAGAACACAGCTAATATAGGCATTATAAGTTAAAATCTTTGCCTTCGAAAAAAAAGTCAATCAATAAGACGAATGAAGCCATCTTATCGATTCTTCATCCAGTATTTGCCATAAATGTTAGATAATTCTCACGACCGTTCTAGATTGTCGTTGACCGCTTAAGGCGCGAAGCCCTCTAGACACTCTAGATCTGTATACGTTAACTATAATAACAGTTTACATATAATTTAACCAGCCAAACAGGTTTCCAGTAATGTAATTTGCTTTTCACTTTCTATATATTTGAACCGAGCGTTCTGAACGCGAAAGTTTCAAAAATTATATGTACTTAACTCCGCCCAACAGACATTGCTATATGCACTTAAATGTACGGATTACTTCACTCATTGTTTATGGTTTTTCAATAGAACTGGATTATACACACTGCCATTTTTTATGTAGGATATATTTTAAAAATAACTTTTTAGTAACATTGAATTATTTTTATTTAAATCAAATGAAGTTTATTTTTATATTCATAAAAATAAAATATTAAAACAGAAAAAAATACATTGGATTTTATTTCAATGATTTTATGTTTGTTATTATATAGATAAGAAATTGTTTAATTTACTATAACTTACATTTAGAAATTGTTAAGCAATAAGCGTCAAATTTTATGCTATTTTCTATCGCTAACATCTTCTCAATTACCCAACGGACTTTGATACGATTTTCACTAATGGAAAGAGCGATAAGCTAGAAAAGTTTGTGTTTATAATTTTCAGGAAATAAGTATCCGCGCGAAGCTGGGAACCTGTCCAAAATCAAGAATTTAGGTCTAATCTAATAATCATTAAACACGAAGTCTTTCTTCCAATCACCTATTTAAATTAAAAAAATTGCGTGATAAATTTTTCAAAATTTTTTACAATTTATTTCATATGCAGTTCAACGAGTATGTTTTAAACGTCACGGTTTAACATATATGTAACATATTACACATAATTATTGGTACCACGAGTCTTGCATAACACGGACAGGGCGTGCAGCCAACATTATGTTACGGATAATTAAAAGTGAATTCAGTTTTTCCGTGGTTAAACGTTAGGCTCCATTAATCCCCATACCTACGTGTTATGTGCAACAATTGGTTAATAAGTATATTTGATTTATGTTAATTGTGTCATGGCGTTTCTAATACTGAAGTGTCAAGACACATACCTAGCACACTAAAACAAATGTGGTATAAGTGTTCAGAAAAAATATAATAATAAAAACAATGTTCAGCAATCATATTTTTATTAGTAAAAAAATTAAGAGTTAATACAATATAAACATAATTTTATAAACTTCGTTACATTATTACAAAAACAAAAGTTTACATATAATATACATATATGATAATGTCAGCATGTTTATATTAAATCACAGGCGAAGAGTTGAATAAATTTGAATGAAACTCGGTATACAGATAGATCATGTAGATACAGATATATTCTATTTTATATATGTAAGTATGTATACAGATATATGTAGATGTTGGCACAGAGGTGTAAATGTCTAAAAGTTATGTGAATTAAAAAACTATTAAAAAGTTTCTTACTATTACTGTATTTGTAACAGTATAAATAAAAGTAATTTATTGTAGAATTACTTAATTTTAATGTTAACATCTAAACAAGCAAAAAAAAATAAACAAGTTCGCCATTCTTATCGTCAGTGTGTATCAGCTTTGATTCTTATTACGTATTGCGGTGCGTAAATCTCATACTTTCACTAGATCACGGTGGCGATGCAGTATGTCGTAATTAAAACACAGATTAATGTATTAACGGAAATTAAATTTAATCTTGTTTATTATAACAACTCATTCGAACATTATTTAATACACTTTGTAGTTTTTGTTTTGTACGGAAATAACTTATGTTCCTGTTTGAAACTAAGAAACATAGAATTTTAAAATATTTTGCAGATTTTGTTGCACTGTAATTTCTTTTTGACGATTGTTAATTAGAAAACAAACATTAAATTTGTTTTTATTTATTTTTAGTAATTAACGTAGCTTTCTAACCGTCCATAGGTATTGCTGAATTTATTTTCCACACTCTTCTAATGTTCCTAAAAATAAAAAATAAAAACAAAAAGTAAATTAGTTACATATTTGTCAAACCGTTTTGGTAAAATTGTTGGGAAAAATTTTGGTTTTGGGGTAGTTATAAAATTAGATAAGGGAAAGATATGTTAAAAAGTATCCTACATGTTAATCTAGGTAATAATCTATTTGTGTGTCAAATTTCATCCAAATCCGTTCATCAGTTTTTGCGTGACTGAATAACAAACATCCAAACATATAAATATTCGCATTTATAATATTACTAGCTGTTGCACGAGACATCACCCTCGTAATTTCATAAAACATAGCCTATGTTATTCCCGATAATATAGGTGAAATAATTTTTAAAATCAATCTAGTAATTTTTGAGTTTATTCATTACAAACAAAAATTAGTAGATTTTGTATTGTGTATAATAATTTGGGCTAAAGCAATTATTGAAATTTCAGACAAACCTTACCTTAATATTGCGATGTAACAAGTTGCGAATAAGCCCTTTCATTCAACACAATATTATTATTATTCGCATAACAATAGAGGCTTGTTTAAGCCCCGCTGTGAGATCATAATCAATATAAATGCATCAAATGGACATAACAAGGCATTTTGAAACCATTTCGTAACTGCTTCAAAATACTGAGTAATTATTTGAAGTAAGTGATATTTAATAAGTGATTTAGACTACAGAAAACTGAACCTATGAGATCTGTTGGAAGGAGTACATGTTATGCACAGTACTATGTACTTAAAAATTTTGGTTTAAATTGCCTTTTCAAAAAAGTCTAACTTCTTGAAATCGACACTGTGATACTAAGTGTCACGAAGTAAATGATAAAAATAGTCATAAATGGGTTAGCCTATGTACTACTCGGATTTAAGCTATGATGCACATACTTCTTTGTAATTCGTCAAACAGATTTATTGATATTTAATACTTAAATGATTTTATCTTTTGAAATAGATAAAACCGTTAAACTATTATACTCGTACAACAACTATGAATTACATAAGAAAATTGCTATAAAACTGTTAATTTTAGATTACTATGAAATTAATAAGGATTGTTAATGTTTGCAACACATGGGTACTGGCCGTAAAGAAAATTGCGCAAATGTGTTATATAGGTTTGAAAACATGACTTCTTACGTATAAGTAAAAGTACTCATAAAATTGTTATTGATTGCCATAACGGGTTTTAATGTGTATTTTTTAAATACTTAATTACAGTTTAATAAGTTAGCAACATTTTAACTATTAGAGACAAACAAAAAAACAATTTGCTGGCGAAAACAATGCAAAAACGTGGGTACTATTTCTTAGCATACGCGCAGAATAATGACAACCGTATTATTATTCCGAGATCGTCTTAATTGTGGACCAAATATACTTTTAGAAAGTTCACGTGTGCTTCCGTAGTTTCTTGCAATTCTTTAATGTTTGTTTTGTTTACAGGTTGTTCTGGTAGCCTCATTGGCCGTGGTGGCCTTTGCCAGCGAGGAGAAAGGCGCATCGAAGCAAGCGGCAGCCGAAGACAAGAAACAAGAGAAGCGAGGGATATATGAAACTGGTTATGGTGGTGGTTACGGTGGCGGCTACGGTGGCGGCGATGGGGGCCACAGTTTTGGTGGTTACGAAGGCGGCTCCAGCTCAGGAGGACACGACTTCGGCGGTGAAGGATTAAGCCTTGGTCATGGCAGTTCCGAATTTGGTTCGTCCGGTGGCGAATCATGGAAACCTATCGGCGGTGGCGACTCTTACGGCCACGGTCACCATGAACACCATGAACACGTCAAAACCATTGAGGTCATCAAGAAGGTGCCAGTTCCTTACACGGTAGAGAAGCACGTGCCTTACACTGTTGAAAAGAAAGTGCCTTACGAAGTCAAGGTCCATGTACCCCAGCCCTACACTGTCGAGAAGAAAGTGCCTTTCAACGTCAAGGAATACGTCAAATACCCCGTCTACGTCCCAGAGCCTTACACCGTTGAGAAGAAGGTCCCTTACGAAGTGAAGGTCCATGTCGACAAGCCCTATGAAGTCAAGGTCAAAGTGCCCACACCTTACACGGTTGAGAAGAAAGTGCCGTACGAAGTCAAAGTGCCAGTACCCCAGCCCTACACCGTTGAAAAGAAAGTCCCTTACCCAGTCAAGTACGAAGTTAAAGTACCCCAGCCTTATGAAGTTATCAAGAAGGTGCCTTATGAAGTGAAAGTACCCGTTGACAAGCCCTACAATGTGTACGTGCCCAAACCCTACCCAGTGCACGTTGAGAAGCCATACCCTGTGACCGTTCACAAGCCTGTACCTTACGAGGTTAAGGTCCCAGTCGACAGGCCCTACAAGGTCGAGGTTGAGAAGCCCTACCCAGTTCCAGTTAAAGTGCCAGTACCGAAGCCTTATGATGTTTACAAGAAGATTCCATACACCGTTGAGAAGAAAGTGCCTTATGAGGTGAAGGTCCCCATCGACAAGCCTTACCCCGTGTACAAGGAGGTGCAAGTGCCTCTCGTCAAGGAAGTTCCTTACCCGGTGAAGGTGCATGTACCTTTCTACATTAAGAAGGAAGAAGAGCATCACGGTCATGGCTGGCAATGAGCTGGTTCTCGATTAGTTAGGTCTCACCCCAGTACCTTATAGGCTAAGTTTGAAATGTGATCATTAGTATTCGTAGTGTATATATGCAAAATTGTTATTTCGGCGCTGTTCGCTCACATTTGCAAGGTTGTGATATGATTCAGGAAGGTACATTGTTCTAACTGGCCACCCAGCTGGTTTCAATGGGGGCTTGACCGCATAGCATTGTACTACGATGCGTGGTCAGCCCGTTTGTATTATAATATTATAATTTTACTGTTATTACTTGTTTAGCTTTTTATATTGCTTTGTTTTATGTGTCTAATCGAAGTTTCAATACTTTGAGTTGAGGCTGATTAAATAAAAGTATGAAACGATTTTGGGTTTTTTTCGTCCTCTTTAAAAGTTATGGATTTTTCTTTTGCTTAATATAGTTTACGAAAGATAGTGTATTTTGTATCAACACTATAAAGTTTCAAAAAACTACTTACCAAAACTAAAACTTACTAAAACTTAAGCCGTTATTTCAAGACCTGGTTTATAATTCTTATAAATGCATCCAGTCGCTATGTTTTTGAGTCATCCCTTTTATATTATTTTCTATCTATCTTAAACAACATTCATGTCTGAAGTAACCAATTTTGAACTAAGATCACATAGGACTATTTATTCTGGCAATGATTTCTTTAACCAGCATATTATAGGAAAGATATCCATACGATTTTTGGGTTCATATTTTTACTCGTATATGAATACGAGCAGATACCTAATAATGAATTACCTAATAATTAAATTAAAACATAATTAGCAACTATAAAATATAATGTTATTTAGTAATTGGAATCCTTACATATTATAAAACAAATCCCTCGCGTCTTTCTGTATGTAGATATGATCCCAAAAATCTCAAAAATGTAGCGATGATCTCAAAAAGAACGGATTTTCTTGCAGTTCAACGAATGTAAGTATATAATTTGCAGAAAAATCCGGGTTGCAAGTAATAAATGAACCATTTTTAAAATTCAA
This sequence comes from Synanthedon formicaeformis, assembly GCA_945859745.1. Lineage (NCBI taxonomy): Eukaryota > Metazoa > Arthropoda > Insecta > Lepidoptera > Sesiidae > Synanthedon > Synanthedon formicaeformis. The sequence goes on from OX243975.1 coordinate 2,489,238, forward strand.
ATAAGACATTTTCCAAAAACACATTGATAGAATACCGAGAGCGTGGTGGATTTAAATGACCATCTCAGTTATATGTGTTAATGATGACAGATGACAAATGAAAATATAACAAAAACAATACAAACACACTTTCACAAAATTACAGTCGTTAAGTGTATGACAAATTGTAAAGTATTTAGTAATAAAATACATAATAATGCATACGCAATTGAAGAAACATAAAAACTGGGGCACAGAAAATGATTGCCTCATGTGCACTCAGAATGTGTGGCAGTTACTTGTTGAGGTGACTGGTGTCAAGAATGTTTCACTTTTTTATGTTAAGGTCGACCGACAGGCTGACGATCTACTTGATGGTAGGTGGCTATGATTGCTTATAACACAAGACATTGGTGTTGCCAGTACGCTAATGAACTTAGTAGGATTAAGGATGAGGGCATAAATCTTTCAAAAACATACTGTTGTGCTAACAACATCTTAGCTAAATTGACTGATGCCTGCGTCTCGTCAATGTTCTATTATTAACAACTAGCTGGTGCCCGCGACTTCGCGTCAAAAAGAAAAAAGTAGCCTATCTTGTGTCCTGTACTTCTAAATGTTTATCTACCAAGTTTCATAAAAAATCAGTTAATTCGTCTAAGTGCCTCTTTCACGAACGTCAAGTAAGCTAAACCGTCACTCAAAGTCACCTGTCACCGGGAATAATTTAGTTGATATACCTTTGTTTGTACGGTAAACGTCCTAAACATTAAATAGAAAATAATTTAAAAAAAATCGTCTATCGAATGATGCAGTAAACCGAGTGCATAATTTAATAAAACAGAAAACGATTTCTAAAAGTTACTAATCAACATTTTACTTGTAATTGGTGAAACAGGCGCTAAGAGTTATGGAGGAAAATACATACATAAAGAAAAAAAAATCTAAAAATCGTCAATTTAGTTTCAGTATCATGTATAGAGCATATAAACAAAGTAACTTAGTACATGACCAACCCTTACAGATTTATTATTAGTATTGATTGATAAATCCTGGACCTGGCTGTAGTCCTGTGGGGAAGTTCGTGTATCAAGATTTTTTTTCATCAAAATTTACGAGGCCTAGTAAGTATTTCAGACTTTAGTATCCACCTGGTACATTTTTGAAATATTTTTCAGTTTTTTGTATGATTTTTTTCTCCAGAAAACTATTGAGTACCTATATAAAAAGAAAGAGTTCTGAGCTGTTTCTAAAAATATATCACACTATTACATTTCAGCCGGTTGTTTCGTGAAATATTAAAAAAATTTGAAAAAACACATCAAGTTTGAGCTCTTACTTACTGACAGAAAACGGCCGAATGTTTTTTTTAATATACCTACGCCGAATTACTCGCTATAACTTTATACCTAATGTAATAAAAAGAATTAAGAAAATATTAATGCTTACAATTTTTTTATTCTTTTCTTATAAAGAAAGATCAGTCCTGTATTTATTTTATTTTATTTTCAACATAAACCCAACAGCTTCATTATGTGAGACTTAAATAGACTTTAAATAGTTACTAAGTAACTTTACCAAAGTTAATTACTAATTATTAATTCTAAACAACGGGGGTTCTAACAATATGGGGTAGAGTATGAGCAATTAAAATAAAATAAAATATTTTTTGAAGGTCTTTGGTATTAAATTTATTGATTCTTTCACTCCTGCCTCTCGTTTCCAATGTCAAGATTTATCCAATGTCTAACCTGACAGACTGTTATTGTGAATATCGATTAACACTATATCGAATGAGATTAACGTTGCGCAAATGGGTAATGCATTTCGTAAGTCTGATTGCAAGGCAATTGGTGCATTACATGATCAGATATGGCGGGCTTTCTGCGCCGGCGACTCCCATGGACGCAACGCTCATTAGTCGAAGCATTCGCTTTGTACTTTCAATGCGATGCTTTGGTTTCTAATTAAGAATTCCCTTAAATACATGAATTTTCAATTCCTGCATTTGTGGGACTGAATTGACTAACTGCTGAATTCTGCTTTCAGCTGTATCGAAACTAAGACTGTTTTTTTTTAATTAGAGATGGGTTTGCTCTTGGCCAACAACCAACTGTGTAGCAAAGATGAGGCCTATGATGGAGCGAGCTCACCCAGAAGATGCCTATTGACTCCAAAATTGAAAAGATTAGGGTTATATATGAACTCGGAAATACAGACGCCGACAGGGAGTTCCAAACCTTGGCAGTGCGCATTATAAAGGGTGTTTAAACCTAAATATATATTTTACTAACTTCGTCCGCCTTGAAAAAGAAAAAAGTAGCCTATCCTGTGTCCCGTACGTCTAAATGTTTATCTACCAAATTTTATGAAAATCAGTCGATTCGTTTAAGAGTTATGGAGGAACATACATACTTACATACATACATACATACATACATACAGAAAAAAATTGTAAAAATGGTCAATTTAGTTTCAGTATCATGTATAGAGCCTATAAACACGATATCTCTGAAAACAAAGTAACTTACTCCATGACCAGCCCTTACAGATTTATTATTAGTATTGATGATGATATTCTAGTATATTTTAGTAGTGGTACGACAGACTGTATTCTACCGTCATAATTGGCTTTTGTAAAAAATATATATTGGATTTGGGGAGAACTATGCTTGGCGCTACACACCCACACACACCCACCCACCCACACACACAACTACCCAAACACACACACACATACACACACACATACATCTAGACAGACAGACGCGGAGAGGTATGATAACTATACCATTATGCTGTGTTAAATTGTGTGTTACTTTACTATACTTCAATAAAAATTATCAGACATGTTATGTAAAATAATTATATAAGTTTATCTATTGATTGATCAACACATTACCCATATTGCAATCGGGACCAAATCAGTCTACTTACTTGTGGAAAGTTTAGTTGAATATTTAATTCATATAATTAACACATACATTAATATTAAACACTAAAAAGTGTGTTAACCATGCGCATTTTATTAACCTTTGATATACCTTTATATAACCTTTTTTTCTCCTTACCATCCAATCTTCAAAGTCCAATAGGTCCCCACGACGCTCGAGTGACTACACATTTAGCATCGTGGCCCTAACCAGAAGGCAAAGATTTAAATCTTTGCCAGAAGGTGTCTAATCACTCGAACTTTAAAAAGATTTTGGGTTATATGAGCTCGGAAATACAGACGCCGGAGTTCCAAATCCTAGCAGTGCGCATTAAAAGTACTAGTTTTCCGTTTAAAGAGATTAATACATTACTTATATGACATATATTTACGACTGACAAGATGGGAAATAATTTTAAAGAGTTATTGATCAGTTCCTGTAATAAGAACCAGTTCGTCAACACATATAATACTTATATTTTCAGGAAGTGTCACATACGAGCACAACACTTTCATTTCCAAAGATGTCGTGTATGTTTCAATTTATATTACCTATATATATATATATATATACTAATAATAAATCTGTAAGGGTTGGTCATGGAGTAAGTTACTTTGTTTTCAGAGATATCGTGTTTATAGGCTCTATACATGATACTGAAACTAAATTGACGTTTTTTAGAATTTTTTTCTGTATGTATGTTCCTCCATAACTCTTAAACTAATTAACTGATTTTCATGAAACTTGGTAGATAAACATTTAGATGTACAGGACACAGGATAGGCTACTGTTTTCGTTTTCAACGCGGACGAAGTCGCGGGCGCCAGCTAGTATACTATATATTAGTAAACTCCAAAAAATCGGTCCATCCGTTTGGGAGCAACTATTCCACAGACGTACACACAAATAGTCAAATATACACGTCATAGTTATAACACCCAGTTTTTGCGTCGAACGTTGGTTGTTAAAAAAAGCAAATACTAATCAAAGTAAACTCACAGGTAAAGAAGTTATAATAAATGGAAACATAGCTTTACGGATATTTGAAAATTTAATAGTCTTGTGCGGTTAAGACATCAGCGTTGACGTTTAATGTCACAGGAAGTAAGAAACAATGGCTTACACGAATCAACTTCAAGCAAATATTAACTATTAAGATTTCTATACATAACCATAATATTGTTTGTATTTGTACAATGTGGTTATATGTATATCTATATGCAATTTGCAAAGAAATATTAAGTCGCTTGAAAGAAACCTTACATTTTATTTTATTATGACACTTTTTATCCCAGAATAATGTTAGGTTTTTTTGGGGATTTTCTAAAAACGAACTACAGCGAAGTCGCTGGCACAGTAAGCGCCTCTTTCTCAAACGTCAAGTAGGCCAAACTGTCATTTAAAGTCACCGGTAACCGGGGATAATGGAGCTGATATACCTTTGTACGGTAAATGTCCCAAACATTAAATAGAAAATAATAAAAAAAAAACTCGGCTATCGAATGATGCAGTAAACTGAGTGCATAATTCAATATAACAGAAAATGATTTCTAAAAGTAACTAATCAACAGCCCTAAATGTCAGTTTATCTGACTTTTTAGATTACTTTTTTAATTTTTTTTTAAATTTCCCGCTGCTTCGTTCGCGTGGAATATATTAATTATATCCATCTTCTATTGGTGAAAGAATTTTATTAAATCGAATGAATAGTTTCGATGATTAAATACAAAATTTACCTATTTATAATATTACTTAGTTTAGTATAGACTAGCTGCTGCCCGCGACTTCGCCCTCGTAATTTTGTAAATTATTTACTAAAAACCTTCCTCGATAACCACTCTATCCATTGGTGAAAACAGCACAAAATCTAATCCGCGAATAGAAATGTTTACCGGTGAACTGTTTAATGTAGCGGAGGCGAGTGTCGAGATCTTACGATGCTTCCACGTGTTACGCGACAATTACGTAAACTCTTCCACGACGCGATTTTATATTTTATTACCGCGAACACTCCAACTAGGAAAAAATCATTCGATAACTCAATGTGTAATGACATTATGACATGTCTTATGTATAGTATGACCTATGGTGACCTTGAATGTAGGAGCAATTGTTGCTGTAAAGACCCAAAATATTAGGTCAAAAAGATTGCTTATACCTAATTAAATGTCGAAGGATATATATATAGGTACATTTTATGGATTTTTCTTTAATGTATTGGCTAACAGTCCACTTCATGTATGTATATACCTACTTATCATCAAGTAACACAAGCCAGCAAAGTAACACAACATAGCACAGGTGTTGCAAGAGGCTCCGTCTTATTATAACCAAATCCCAAATTGCATGAAATGTGAATACACCTGAATCCCAAATAGGCTGAATCCTAAATCGATTGAATCTTAAATCGACAAAATCCCAATTTCACATAGATAATATTATACATGATGTTATTTCATTACGGTCTTCTATACGAAAGAGGTTATACTGCCGAAGTATCGAAAAAAACCTAATAGTATAAGTACTTATAAAATAATTGTTCTACCAAGGCACAGCCAAAACTAGAGCCAAAACTGGAGTATAGAAAGCTGAAATCTGGAGAATAAGTTCATAAGACGGGATTTTTGAAAATTTTATCTCTACGTCAAGCCGGGGTCGGGTCGCTAGTACAAACACATTTCATAATATTACCTTAAAACAGCTTAACTTTCATTAGATTTAATATCTAACCATCTTTATATAATAAAAGAAAATAATTTTCAGTTTTAAACTCTCGATTTCTGGCAACGATAATCATCTTACCGCAAATGAGAAGTCGAGTTAGTTGCGGTTATATATTGTATAATCAGATCTGTGGTTTCATTATCATAAACAAGTTCATACAGAAATCTTAATATTTTTTTAAATATTGTGTTAAAATTTATGGCATTGTTATTTTTTAAATATCTTTAAAAACTAGAAGCCTTCTCTAAGGTCGGCACCTATGGCGTAGCCACACCAAGTGGACCGTCAGCCTGTCTGTCGATCTTAACATAAAAAAAAAGATGGATCAAAGACGACCTCCCTTCGGATCCTGTACTATATGGGCACATAATGACAACCAGGAAAATGTATGCTAAGCAAATTGTTATGGGAAGTCAATGTCCCAAATGCAGTATGCATTCAAAGTATAGTATAGTTATGTTTAGTACTCGTATTATAGACGTAAGTCGTGATTCTCGTAGATCTGTAATCTAACTTTCACTCTTTGCAACATCGACACAACATGTTTGATGTGTCTTTCAAAAGGTTTCATTGGAGCATTTCACGGGATTCATTCAAAACAGGGCCGTTTGAAAGGTGTTTTCCTTTCATATTATAAAATTCGCGATAAACTCTTTTGAGTTTATCGCTGCACCGATTTTCTGCACTACTGCACCGATTTTCACGCTGTTTTCACCAATGGATAGCGTGGTTATCGAGGAAGGTTTTAGTAAATAATTTACAAAGTTACGAGGGCGAAGTCGCGGGCAGCAGCTAGTCTATACTAAACTAAGTAATATTATAAACAGGTAAATTTTGTATTTAATCATCGAAACTACTCATTCGATTTAATAAAATTCTTTCACCAATAGAAGATGTATATAATATATTCCACGCGAACGAAGCAGCGGGAAATTAAAAAAAAAAAATTAAAAAAGTAATCTAAAAAGTCAGATAAATTTACATTTAGGGCCTCTTTCACAAACTACATGTAAAGTGTTGATTAGTTACTTTTAGGAATCATTTTCTGTTATATTAAATTATGCACTCGGTTTACTGCATCATTCGATAGCCGAATTTTTATTATTATTTTCTATTTAATATTTGGGACGTTTACCATACAAACAAAGATATATCAGCACCATTATCCCCGGTTACCGGTGACTTTAAATGACAGTTTGACCTAATTGACGTTTGTGAAAGAGGCGCTTAGTCAGGTATAATTTTTGGATAAAAATTATAGCTTTTGGATAGAGTCGTCTTCTTAATTGCTGAACAACGTGGCCGCTCTAAAATGCCTTTGTGGCATCGGTCACTAGCTGTCGTGCCACCCTTTTCTGTCCTCAGACTTTCTCATAGACTTCGTAAAGGCTCAGTTACACAAGAAGAGTTTCTTGTGTGAGTTTCGAACGCGAGTGGAAAAAAATCGTATCAGGCAATGAGCGAGAAAAGTTTAAAGGGGCGATAATTTCATTCGAGAGGTGAAACTCGAAGCATTTTCAACCGACGAAAATGAAAAAACAAAAACGGAGTTTTATTTTATTTTATTTTTTATGTATGATCACGCATAACTTTTGACAGGGTGGTCCGATTTTGATAATTCTTTTTTTATTTGAAAGGGTGCACCCCCAAGGGGGTCCCATTTTAATTTGGAAAAATAATTCCAACCCTAAGGGTAGGAAAACAGGGGATGATTGACTGTTCACTCACCGATTGTAGCGTATAACCACGCATAACTTTTTACAGAGTAGTTCGATTTTGATAATTCTTTTTTTAATGGATATTTTTTATACCTCGAAGTTGGTCTCGTATAATTTTGGAAAAAAAATTCCTACCCTAAGGGTGGGAAAATGGGGATGGGAAAATTAAAAATTAAGCATGTAGTAAATATTAATATTATAGCCACAAAAAAATATGAAATAAAACTTTTTAACAAAAAATAAAACCGCCGAAAAAACTGAAAAGCATAAAATAATCTTATTATTTTACCTAAGTAATTTTGAGTCGGCGCCAAACAAGCAAAAATTACGTAAAGAGTGATGCGCGGCGGCGACTCAAAATTACTTAGGTAAAATAATAAGATTATTTTATGCTTTTCAGTTTTTTCGGCGGTTTTATTTTTTGTTAAAAAGTTTTTGTTTACACTAGCCGATACTCGTAGTTGTATTATATCACGACAAATTGAATTCTCGCATTCGAGAAACTCTCCTTGTGTAACTGAGCCTTAACTGTAAGGCCTGTAAGAGCCACAACTTTTTCTGTCCATCGGCTAGGAGACCGGCCACAAGTACTCTTGCCATCCACTCTTTCAACCACCACCAGCTTCTCCAAGCTAAAATATACTTTTTGATCGTAACCAAGTGGATTAGTTGTAAATTGAACCGCTCGTTAAGTTTTTATGCTTATTTATATCATAAGTTATCGGCAATATTAATCAGATTAGATAGGTCGTGTCGGAGGGGTGAAGTTGAAATCCTTTTCAAAATGTTGCTTGACCAAATAAATAGATGTATACCAAAATTTTATTGTTCCCATTTATTCATAGATAAAAATGTTTATATTAGGGTCAGTTTGTTTAAAGTTTCACCTGTTTCGGTTGAGTATTAAAAAATAATTTATTTAAGTTCCAAATAGCTGGTGGACAAAAACTAATTGGTTACTTAATCGGAGATAGATAAAAAGAAATACTTTGTAATTATTTCCATGAGTTGGGTGAGATATTTTTAATGTTAAGGTCAACAGACAGGCTGACGGTCCACTTGATGGTAGATGGCACAAGCAACGCCACAAGTGCTGAAAGTGCGCTATAAATAAATCAAATATAAAAAATAAATAAAAAGATAGTAAAATAGATTAAAGTAAAATTACACATTAGTCTTAAGGCCTCTTTCACCATCTCTGAGTAATGTGTAAAATAGGCTAACCGCCATTTAAAGTGACTGGTAAGAGAGCGTACGAGTTTCAAAATCTTGAGTAGCATTACTCAAGGTTAATTTCAATGAAATTGACACAAGATACTCGTAACATTTACTCGTCAATTAACGCTACTTGAAAAGTAACTAATCAATACTTTACTTGTAGTTGGTAAAAGAGGCCGTTAGACTAGATTGTAATCTTAAAAGGAAGCATTTTTCCAACTACAGCCAGCTACTTCCAGCTCTACTTGAACCATGGTGTTGCTTGTGGTTGCTACCTACCATCAAATGGACTGTCAGTCTGCCCTCCACCCTTAATAATAAAAATAAAAAAAATCACCGAAAACAAACGATCCTGACGTGAATATTTAGTAGACATCCCAATGTAAAATATTGCATTCACATGTTGTAAGGCGTATTGCATTTATAAGTAAATCAATGTTCTCAATTGGTTCTCAAAATCAAAATGATAAAACAACACTTCTTTTTGAGTATGTGTCACGGATGTCACGGAAAAAACAGTTGAAACGTATAAATTGGAATGTATATATTCTGATGGTAAATGATTTCCGTTCAATGAAAACACAAGTAAAACTATAGGTTTAAGTATGCTATCAAAAATTATAGTATACAGACATTAATATACAATTAATATAATATACATTAGTATACAATTAAAAAATAAGAAGTAAGAAAGAAGGTAAAAAAAATGTGTGTGTCAGCTTCGACACACGACTGGAGTTTACTTATTACGAACGATTATAAAATTTAAAATTTCCCAATTCGAACACGCCGTAAGATCAACATTGATCTTTTTTGAGTTTTTGGAGTTTACTCGCATTCGTGTGACAATTTTGATCCTATTCCAATAATCCTTAGTTCTCTTGACACAACAGACCGCTCAGACTGTTGTATCCTTTTCCATCGCCACAGAAAAAGATGAACGGATGAATTCAGTAAAAGGATGAATCTATGTCAATATATAAAGCTGAAGAGTTTGTTTGTTTGGTTGTACGCGCTAATCTCAGGAACTACTGGTTCGAATTGAAAAATTCTTTTTGTGTTGGATACGCTTTAGAGAACGCGGATGAAGTCGCGGGCATCGGCTAGCATATAATAAGTATATGTAAATCGATTCTTAAGGAGTCCGATTCTTAAAGAAACTCCAAAAATAAAAATTGACTGACGTAGTAATGTAAGAGAATTTGTCCTGTCCGCTGTTAATATGATTCTATTTATTAGAAATAGTTTTTTTAAGCAGGTGCACACACCAAATCGGACAGAGTGAATGCTCGAAATATTTTTTGGAAACCGCATTTCGGTTCGTAAAAGGCTAATCGACAAAAATTCATTGGGGACCGACCTTTTGTGACTCATTTATCCAGAGCGGCGCAACGCAATCGAAAAAGCGCTCGACCCTTCGATCCACTGTTGATAACTAACACCTGTGGAGTTTTTCTATAGCCCATAGAAGGAATTAGAGGAGGCACTAATTGTGAAAATGTCTAAATTTGCTTCCATTGCTGAAAGAAAGAAAGAAAGAAAGAAAGAAAGAAAGAAAGAAAAAATGTTTATTTGGTACATCTTGGTTATTTGGTATTTGGCTATTTGGTTTATTTGGTATATAATGTTTATTGGTCTGTCTGTCTGCCTGTTCGCGATAAACTCAAGAAGTACTGCACCGATTTTCATGCTGTTTTCACCAATGGATAGAGTGTTTCTCGAGGAAGGTTTTAGAATATGTATAATTTACAAAGTTACGCAGGTGAAGTCGCGGGCACCAGCTAGTATATACATAAAAAAATAAACTTTCCTTGTATATCGCTCATTTCCTAAGTGAAATCGCTATCAACGCGCTAGAATTTAGCGAAGGAACTGACAGAAGCTGACTGCTATTATAAAGAGAGAAGATGTGTATGCTCTTAATTTAATAAATAAATTCAAATACTACTGAACTGACTTTGAAAATTCTTTTTTATAGAAAGCTACATAGGCTATCTATATATACTAATATATAAAGCAAAAATTTTGTTTGTTCGAATTTCGAATTGAAAAATTATTTTTGTGTTGGATAATCCATTTATCGAGGAAGGCGTTAGGCTAAAAGGCTTAAAAAATTAAAATATATATTATCCTTATTTAGATTAACGCCATCTATCGTTCAGTGGCAGAACTATTAAGACAAACAGCTTTGACTTAACAAGTCGGCTGGTCACCGGGGGAGGGCTTTAGGCTATATGAGGCGATATCAAAAAAATTGTACATTTTGAAAAAGCTCAATGTCCCCATATTAATACGGGTGTAAAAAAATCCTATGGTGAATAAATAAGCCGTATTTTTTAAAAAGGCGCTTCAATATTCATTCTTTGGTATATAAATACCAGATCAACTGAATTAGTCCAAAGGAATACAATAAAAACCAAATCTAATGAAGTGAAGTTTTTTTTTGTCATACAAAAAAGTAGTGTCTCCCGTGGTACTTTTAAAAGAAAAAAATTATAACTTTTTCATAATCCATCGAACACAGTTTTTTTTTATAAAGTGTACTTGGAAAACGATCACTGTGCATAAGAAACCTTTTTATTTCTTTAGAAACGTTGTAATAAATAAGAAAACTGAAGTAAAACTGATGTCTCCATATTTCATTACCTTGTGTGACGACCGTTGTGTGACGATATTATGTGTCCTGTTATACACTTTCGAAACGCATCCCTATTTTTTTACATCCGGAAACACTCGATTTACCACTCAACCTCACAAAACAAAACGTCAGCCACCTTACTTTTGCTGTATTGCTTTGATTTGTGAGGTTACCGTTTTGTTGCATTGTAAAATATTTACTTGTGTTACGCAATATCTCAGGTAAGTTTAATGATTTTACTACAAAAATATTATCTTATGATACTATTTGTAATAAGTAAATCGTGTGATAGACAAGAATTGTGAAAATCTTTTTACTTTGTTTGTAGCGCGTGGTTTTTTGTTTTGATAGGCTATATTTTGCTTCCATTGGGTGACGCCACACAAAAAAAGGGTGCATACACATTGGCAATTTTTATATTCCATTATGTTTCTTTCGTGTGACACATTTTTTCGTTTTAAAATGTACGTTGTAGTCTGAATATATTTACGTTGTATATTTCTACATTCAAAATATTAAATTTATATGAATAAAAATTCATTGTGATCCATTAATTCATGATAATTTTGTAATTTTTATTTTATTTTAGACCGACTAAAAAAAGGTTGGTTCTCGTTTATATGTATCTTCGCGATTTTATAAAGAACTACTGATCCGATTTGAAAGCTGTTTTCGCCATTCGATTACATATTTTTTCGTTAACTTATCGCTCTTACTTACTGTAAAGAAAAACACCGTGAGGAGCACAGTACGAAATTGCCCATGTATAGACTCTGCACTAAAAAGCCTTAAATATAAAAAAAGAAAAAGAATTTATTTATATAAGAAATATGAACTTCAAAAACTTACCGAACTAAAACGAAAAATATAAAAACATCAATAGACTTAGACCAGTTTACATTACCTAACTAAATATATACTTTTTCATTTATGTTTAAAAAATCTATTTTCGCATTTTCTTTTCCGTTTTTAATGTGAAAAATTATATAATTATCTCTATTGGTGTATTTACGTGATAGAACCATAGTTACAATTTGTGCTTTCTGGAGCAGAGAGATAATGAAGATATCGACGAAAGTTGAGTCAAGAAAATCCGGAGAAACTGCTATTGTTTTTACTTGCAAAATGTTGCATTTTAGATTGTTTTCTTTAAGATTTTTAATTAGTGATAATATAAATAAGATTTTTAATCTATTTTATTTTTGTTTATTTTTTAAATACCTAACTACCTTAACTATTCTACATAATGTGTTAAACTTTATAGTTTTGCGTCATGTCAAATGTTGATTAGTATAAAATACATTTATTCAAGTCAAATTAAAATACAAAATGTAAAAGATAAAATAATGTCCGTAAGCAAATACACTGTTGGTATAATGCACCTTTATATTCCTTTGTGTTACAGAAATGTTAATATTCCATTGTGTTTCTTTTGTGTTACGTACAATTTTTTTGATATTCACTCATATAACATTTTGAACGCGGACGAAGTCGCGGGCATCTATAACAACCGACAAACGAACGGTTTGTCTATGACATTATTAAGTCTATAGCAAAATGTTTCCTACACATCACACGACCGCCGCATTCTCGTGTATTTCCGACTTCATTGGACGGAATTGTGTCGCGATAACAATCTCTACTCAACACATACACTATTCTTTATTATTACTAATACTTCTTACTTATAAGTTCATTAATTCCTATTGCTTATAAACAAACCATTTCGACCAATTAGATTGTAAATCATGCGAACAAACGTTCCCGAGCCATTTCCTTGTTAATTTAATACTTACTAAATGGTTTATTGGTAGTAATTTCTTTTTAATTATGTAGAGGATTATACTTTGGAATTTGGATGGTATTTTTTTAACGAATAGGTTTTACTTCTTAATATTAATATCTATTCTATTCTATATCTATAAAAATTTATTAATTGAAGCGGCTCGCGCGTATGTCTGTCGCGTAATTTTTATGGAAGGTTTATATTAATATAATAAAACCTAAATTTAGTAGGTATTAAGTAGGTAGAAAAAAAAAACAATATTTTACAACGTAATTCTTTATAATCTAAGGAAAAACTGCGGAAATCTAAAAAAATCTCTCTGTTACGGTTGACTCACAGTAACCATTTCTTTTATTAAAACTTTAATTAAAAATGTTTCGAATTTCGATACGGTTTTCACAAATGGAAAGAGTTTTGTGTATCATAAAATAATTCTTGTTAACAGTACGTTCATAGTTTCATACATTTCATAACGCCTGATCGAATAAGTAAAGCAATGAGTTATTTGTGAAATTAGCTGCTATAAATTTACCAAGAAGTTAGTGACTTTATAAATTAGTGAAAAACGAATCAAAATCCGGTTGTTTTAGAAAAAGTTTTAGAAGCAGATAAACCTACTGAAGCGGACAGCAACTTTATTTTATAATTAGCCACTAGCCCCCGGCTTCGCATGGAGTTAACATTTTCAAAAAGTATTTCTTAAGTAATGCTAAGTTATGTTATAAAATGAGCCTATGTTCCAAATTTCACCTTTTTAGACTTAGTAACTTCGGCTGACTTAATAGTCAGACAGTACAAACGATTTTACAAGTGCAGATGTGTAGGTATAGATATAGATAACTAGTTGTTGCACGCGACTACGCCCGCGTAACCTTTTAAAATATGGCCTAAATTACTCGCTGATAATGTAGCTTTCTATAGGTGACAGAATTTTCAAAATCGATCCACTAGTTTTTGAGTTTATTCATAACAAACATAAAAATCTTCTCTCTTTATTAATAACTAGCTGGCGCCCTCGACTTCGTCCGCGTTGAAAAAGAAAAAAGTAGCCTATCCTATGTCCCGTACGTCTAAATGTTTATCTACTAAGTTTCATGAAAGTCAGTTAATTCGTTTAAGAGTTATGGAGGAACATACATACATAGATACAATACCTACACTTACAGATTTATTATTAGTATTGATACTAGTACAAATAAATAAGTACACTTTATCTACTTCAGGTTGAGTTGAGATTGTACAATACTAATGATAATATCTTAAATCTATTTTTAATTTGTTACTTGAAAACAAAAAAAAAATCAAAGTAAGATTTTTTTTAATTGACAGTAATAAAACGCACCCTTTCCTATGACATCTTATTAATTGGAGGGTTATAAAAGCGTGGTACAATATTCTTTGACTGCCCGCCAGTAGTCGAACAGGATTAAAATTTTCAAACAAACTCAAATATACCGATAACATCTGGTCTTTCAATCAAAACGAGTTAGTTTCAACCCTTAACTGAGAGTATTTGAGGAATTTCCCGGTCCTTTAGTTAGTTAAGTGTAAATAAATGTGTTTAGCATTTTTGGGCTACCGTTTTTATATGTTTTTAAGTGTAACAAATAGAGTTAAAAATAGAAAGAGATCATGTGAGGCTTCAATGACGATGGGAGATGAATAAAAAATTGTGTCGTGTCTCAGGGCCTCTTTCACCAATTAAAAGTAAAGTGTTGATTAGTTACTTTTAGAAGTAATTTTATGTTTTATTAAACTCGTTTTACTGCATCCTCCGATAGGTGATTTTTTTTTATCATTTTCTTTTTAATGTTTGGGACTTTTACCGTACAAACAAAGGTATATAAGCTCCATTATCGCCGGTTACCGGTGACTTTAAATGACAGTTAGCCTACTTGTCAGATGGTGAAAGAAGCTCTTACGTGAAAAGATACGTGTACGTACGTTACAAGTAATATTTTCTTTGTAATTTTTTGGTTTAAACAAGTCTTTATTTGCCTTGTAATGGTGTTGAGATGCTTTAATTACGTAACCAATTCCCGGGGTATGAAAATTTATGGGAGTAAAATCAAAATTGACACACGGTATTCGTTACGTTCTATTTTTGAATGTTTTAAAATATCTGAAGTTTCAGAGATATTGCGCCATCTACACAATATCTCTGAAACTAGAATTTTTTTTTTTTTCACTAAAACTCCAACTCGGGATGGGTATGGTTCAGTCCTGAGGGGACTTTAGAACCGTCACCGGGCGTCGGGGGGGCGAGAAGCGCCCGTCCCTTACAAACAATATTTCTTAAAACTAGCTTAACTATGAGGGACCGGCTAGCCCTGTATGGCCACTTGCGTCTGCCGCGGCTAACACAGTCGCGGAAGCTACAAGTGGTCCCCGGGCCGGGAGGTCCCTCGCAGGCGCTGGATCCTGGTCGCGCCTCGTTGATGAGTGGTCGCGCGGCGGTCGTCCTCTTCTCATGTGGTGGCGGGGAAGCTCTGCATCGGGGTCATCACCAGCAAGCGCCGCGTTTGCTGCCGTGATGGGGTCATCCTGGTCCAAAAGGATGTGTCGGGGTAACTAGAATATGTTACGTAATAATATTTCCCTGCGAAAACTAGATGGCACCGGTAATCTGTCGTATTCTAAATTAGCCTAAGATTAAATACGATGTTGGAGGAGCGGGGGTCTCCCGATACAACTATTTTTATACTCAATAGGAGGTCCCCTACACCCGTTTTGTACCTAGGCTTAAGTTAATTAATAAATTATTTTGTATTTTGTACCAAGTTTCATGAAAATCAGTTAAATCGTTTAAGAGTTATGAAGGAACATACATATATACAATATCTACACTTACAGATTTATTATTAGTATTGATTTTATAATCGTTCGTAAGGAGTAAACTCCAGTCGTGTGTCGGAGCTGACACACACACTTTTTTTCACACACTTTCAACACGACATCAAAAAACATATCTTAAATCAGCAGATTTGCGGAACCGATACGTTTGGGCAACCCCACACTAAGTGTATTTGTTTGAAGATATCCCAGCGACCACCGTCAAATGACCATTTAAAAGTAAATGAGGTGTAAATCTTCAAACTAATCACCGATGACGCGGTCGGCGCCTTTAAAACTAACATGTTGATGGACGGATAAAGATTGGCGACATTTTGGTTTTTGTTAAAGATTTCAAAGTTTCCGATTTGATATATTACACAGGTATATTGGGTTACACAACAAGTATCTCTTTGTAAATGTAATAAAATATTCTAGCTTCTTTATGTTTCATTGTAAGGCTAACGCTTAGCTTAGTTTTCATGTATGCAATTAACTTATGGTTATGATAAATTGTAGTATTCATGTGGATACAGTAGTCTAACACAAGCATCGCCATAGTCTACAAGTGCGATGACGACCTCAAAATGATAGATATTTTAATATTAATAAATTATAAACAAAAACCTTGTTTACGGCTTTTTTAATTAGTGAAATATGAATCAAAATTCGTTGGGTGTTTTAGAAGAAGTTAACGCAAAAACATTTTATGATTCCATGAAGGATTATAATCCGTTGTGTAGTTAAAGCGTGAAAAGGTGAAAAGGTGAAGCGTGACAGTCAGAGAGACAGACTGCAACTCTGCAAAAAAATATATATGTGAAACTAACTCTACTTTCACATCTATAATGCACATATATATTTTTCTTATTTGTCATTTTTAATTGTGTGTTCAAAATTGTGATTAAATATGTCTTTAGTTGGTAAGCCTTTTCAAATAAATAATATTAGTATGGAAGTATGGATTCTATGGATACTCTTAGACATAGCAATAAATAAAGTGTAATTAATAAATTTGAAAGTGAATTTTCAAAACGGTATACTTAATATGAAAACACAGTTAACTGAAATAAGTAGAACTCTTCAATTAACATAATAAAGAAGTGGTGACAGTTATTGGACCGTGTCCCAGACAACACCGCCCGCTGTGCCCACCGCATGTCTATTCGAACCACCCTAGTAGAATGCAATATTTATTTCTTTTTTTATTATCCCAAAAGCATGGCGACTTACAAGTTAATTAAGGGCTTTGTTTAAACAAGCAAAAATGTATATTAAGTATATTTATTTATTTAAACGGACACAGTATTCAAATTTTTTAAAAATACACGCGTTGAAAAATAAAAAATAAAACGCCTGACAAATATACATTGACCCCTGAAAAGTGTTTATTTTTAGATAGCTACTTCACCCGCATCCTGAAATCCTATTCTATCTTTTTGTGAAAGATTTTTTTAAATGCCAGAGACCATTTCCCTATCCCTTCCTAAGCTCTATTCTGAATCCTGGTATGGTCTTAATAATATAATATGTTATAGGCGACGGTAGTCACCTACCAATCACCTAACCATCAAGTGACCGTAATATTATATATTCTCTTCATCCCTTTTTAATGTCTTGGCTCCATCGAATAACTATGGATATTGCGTCACAAATGCCAAAGATTTTGCCAGTGTCATTTGTACAAATAGTAATTTAAAATAGACCTTTAAAAAAAATATAAAAACCAAAATTTAAATGAAAATTAAAAGTAGCAGATCCCAAGAGTTAAGTCAAGTTAAGTCCATAATTTTTCTTTGAGTTTTCCAAAACAGGTCCGTCGAGTCCAAAGCAGTCAGGTCAAGTCTCTATATAATATCTTAGTCTCATCACTCTTCATCATTGTCTGAGAAAAGTGTCAATGTGGCGTAGTTCTAAATCAGCCGGTTTTAATGACGGGGGCGCAGATTTGAACGCGTTGATTTTTTGCCATCTCCATGCTCTGCAGGGGGGACTACCGAAGAAGTCGAGATAACATAATAATACCTGAACTGCAGTTTAATTTAGTTACACGGTGACTTTAGTAGTTTCCCTCAAATAATTTATTGGCGCTTTTGCCTTTTGTTTTTCGAGTAATTTATGTTGTTGCTCGATGCAGAGGCTTAGTCGATTTTTTGTGTGTATCGATACTTACAAACCATTTTGATACGATCAAATGACCACTTGATACAGTGGTAAAAAGTTTTAGTGCGATGGTGTTTTTTTTTTAGTGTGTGAATGAATGTAATTATTTATTTTTATATTGCACTTTGATCGTGTGTGTTTGCGTGTGTGTGTTTGGGTGTGTGCGTGTGTGTGTGGTGATTAATTAATTCATTACATTAAAATAAAAAATTACATTAAAATTAGTTATTAGGAAAATAACAAAAAGTTGTAATTAATTTAATTACAAATATTTGCAATTAAGTGTACGAATATTTGCATGCCGTTGTTCGGTTTTTGCTGTAATTGCTATATATATATATATGAATTAAGATCCTGTAGACATGTGTTTGTGTAAATACAGAGCTATTTTGTTTATTTATTTGCATATTATTAGATTTTAAATAACACTCGAATTTATAAATTTTTATTTAATGCATACTAAATCGAAACAGATCAGTATTAAAATATTATGGTTCATTTCACCCCTCAAAGTGCAGACACAGGGGTAAGAGAACTACTGTGTTGTCATTGAAACTAACCAATTAAGTGATTATTTATGTGTATCATCAGGTTTTTCACTTGTATCATTGCATTGCGACCACAAATACACTGGACAGCCAGTTTTAAAGACCTACACGACTGACGTTCGTCTTTGTAATAAAGAGCGAAGTGGGAGGTCAATTTAAAGTGGTCTTCGAGTGCTTTATTGTAACAGATGTGGTGACAAGTTGACAAAGTGTTGGACGGTTCTCCTATTGTGATACAATGAATGTTTATGTGTTTACGGGATTCGCAAATGTGCGTATAATGAAGTCGCGTTCTGCGATTAAATGATCAACTACGGTGTATGTGGGGTTCGCATTATTTTGAATTAGATTAACAACCCGGTTTCGTGCGGTTGCAATTTTCTTCTGCAAATTGTGTACACAATTTTTCCTAGTTTATCACATTTTCAATTAGTGAAAACCGTATCGAAATCCGTAGGCTGGTTTAGAAGAAGTAAGCGGAGAAAAAGCGACAGAGTTTAGCAGCGAATTTATTATATAACTAGCTGACGCTCGCGACTTCGTCCGCGTTGAAAAAGAAAAAAGTGGCCTATCCTGTGTCCTGTACAGTCAAGTTTCATGAAAATCAGTTAATTCGTTTAAGAGTTATGGAGGAACATACATACAGAAAAAAGATCTAAAATTCGTCAATTTAGTTTCAGTATCATGTATAAAGCCTATAAACACGATATCTCTGAAAACAAAGTAACTTACTCCATGACCAACCCTTACAGATTTATTATTAGTATTGATGATATTAGAAAATAGTTTAAATATTATTAATATTAAATAGCTTGGAATACAAAATATGTAATTAACTTCCTGCGGAGGAGATAGAACACATTGCAAAATGCTATCAGAAGCGCATAGACGCATAGGTCTTGGTGAATCCTTACAGAATAGACGACTCAGGTGCCAGTAAATATTGGGACATAATATGAGTGACAGAATCTTCATTGGAAGGGCAACCCGCCCACGTCAATTTCACGTCAAGTATCTACTAATGGCTCTAGGAGCCGATCGCATGCGTACATGCAAAGATTTAAATCGAAAGATGCGGCGTAATCTCCTCGCGCCATACTAAAAACACACCGAAAATTCTTAACAATGGGTTGGGCGCAGGCGCTCAACCCAACTACAGTTGCACGCCAGCTACAGTGAGTGACGGGGGCTTGATGAGAGCTTCGCTATCCTCACACTCACGTTCGAAGTAAGAAATGTGTTGTCTATGTTTAAAAGTGTGTTTAGACAAAGGCATATGTATTTTATACTTTTGTCTTTAGTATAATGTATGTTGCATTTTGTAACACACTTTCGCTAGTAATGCCGCATCTCTCGATTTAAATCTTTGCGTACATGTTTATAAAACCGACTTCGCAATGTTATCCGCAAAATTCTGTCTATGGTCTTTATTTGATTTGAGGAAAACCTTATTAATATCAAGACAAAACCTTATAAAACACCATTTTATTAAAATTTAACTTTTTGTTGATTAATAAATATATAAATAAATAAATAAATAAATCAAGTTTTATATTTATTTGTACTTGCAACGAGATTATGTATGTTTTTACAAACATCCTTTTAAACGTTTTATAGGATTACTAATAAAAATCCAACGATATTATCGCTTGTTTAATAAGTGACTTCCATTTCTACTTATGGTTCACAGATGAAATCTTCCGCTCTAGCAAGTCTTGAGTGACAACGTTACAAAAAGTTACCAAAGATTAGGGCAAGCTGCCACGCGACCGAATTAACTTGCTGTAATCCAAATCAATGATAGTGGCCGTTATCTGAGGGAGCATTCGCTAACGAGTGAGCGCTTTTTATAATAGTTAATTCGGATTAGATAATGTCCCACGGGTGGTCTGAGAGTTGTTTGCGACCCCATCGCGCATTGGAGGGTTGGCGCCCTACTGGGGAATGGCAGGTTGATGGGATCATGTTTGTATTTGAGGGTTATTGTAGTGTTTATTACAGTTAAATGTGTTTAGTGAGATGTTTGAGTAGATTTGAAAATAGGAATGACTACATTTCGTTCTATTAAAAGCGTAATAAAGAAATGAAAACACTTTCGCATTTTCATAAGACTAAAGTTATCATTCTTCAAAATTCCAATTTAGTATCATCAATACTAATAATAAATCTGTAAGTGTACATACCTACATACCTAGATGTATATATGTTCCTCCATAACTCTTAAACGAATTAACTGATTTTCATGAAACTTGGTAGATATACATTTAGACGTACAGGAAACAGGATAGGCTACTTTTTCTTTTTCAACGCGGACGAAGTCGCAGGCACCAGCTCGTTTTAAAATATTAATGGTTTAGGTTTAGGTCCTTTAATACAGGTTTATTTTGACGAGTCAAATATTGCAGGGGAGCTGCAGGCTGTCAAAACCTATATTAGGGCAAGCCGTCAAAACTTTTGATCCATTTTCGTAACTATTTTTTTCGTAACCATGCTACGAAAAAGTTAATTTTCTTACACTATCACTGAAAACCTTATCAAACATGTTTATGCGTTCAACACATAAATCACCCAAGTATGAAGTTGATTTGGCAGCATAGGTATGGATTTCTTTAAACAACAGAAGTAGTGCATTAAGTTCTAGAGAACAGAACTTATTCACATAATTATGTATGTGTTTAAAATTTTCGTATGTACAAGTATCTGACAAGCTGTTTGAAGTTGTCCTATAATATAAGTGAAGAAAAAGTTCGGAGGCATTGCCTCGAAGGACGTTTATGGCTATAATGGCAGTATTAAATGAAGTGTATGGCGTATTCCTCCAATAAAACATGAATTACTACACTTATCAACGCGCTGTCATTACAGTTGCCGACTGCGTCGTGAATTTTGGGAATTATCTTTTATTTGACACAAATTGTTGATAAATATGTGTATGAATATTATTTTAATGAAAACTAAAATACAATGACGGTTAGTATAGTAGTCGCAGGGAAGAATTATTACATTACTGAATAAACTCAAAAGCTACTGGACCAATTTAAAAAAAAAAAAAAACCTATAGAAAGCTATATTATCAACGAGTAACATAGGTCATAAAATTACGCAGACTAAGCCGCGTGCTACAGCTAGTATTGTATAATTTGTAATTCTAATAATTGTGATAACACCAGCGAACAGATGTTTATACAATTAGCCAACAAGAAATCTCTCACTAGCTGGATTACCCATGAAATTAGGTACTATAAATACTGACACTTAAAACGCAACGTGGTACGCGTTTAAACAAGGTTTAAACCATTGATGCGTTTCTCATGGCGTCTCACAGCCATCAAACAGTACACCAATCAAAATCATCTTCAATACTTTATGTTTTTGCCTACTCGCGCTTTTTGAGCTACTCGGGCTCATACATTTTTCATGCGGCAAAACTTGTCAGGCAAACTTAACTTTTCCGTTCGATACCTTTGAGCTTGTTCAGTGGTCTCAACTGAGTCCACTTGCGGAGCCATCTTTTAAATGTGTCTGTCTGTTTGTGTGCAATTAAAGCACAGAAACGTGCACGTCATTAGCGCGAACGGCAATATTCCACGGTGTTTCTTACACTAGAACCGGTACGGGCGTAATTTTCACCGAGCCATCGAGACCATTGTAATACGATATGTTGATCGGTATTTTGATGAGAGACTAGCGACATTGTTGCGTTATATTTGGTGAATTAAAAACGATAAATGAGACATGGAACAATGGGCAATAAGTCATACAGACGTTAAGTTATTTGGTGAGCTTTTTCAACAACTTATAGGAGATGCGAAGATAAGCCCTACAGCATCTACACCTCTATCTACATATATCTTCAAGTGCTTGGAATTGTCGACAAATTCATTGAGGTTTAAATATTTTTTAAAATTTTTAAAAAAGTTTATTTTATTTTATGAAACCCTTGGCCGAGAGGATAAGATGCTCGTTTTAACGCTCTGTCTCAAGGATCTCGGGTTCGATTTTTGTCATGGCCCCAACTTTGGAAAGTACTTTTCATAGTTGGCTCTGTTGTGGTTCTGGCGTTTACCCCTTGCAGGAGACCACCCAGTAACTATCCTCTTACAAAAAAAACTATCGTGGGGTACAAGTTCTTTTGTCTTTTGGTAAAGACTCACGCAACACAGGCAAAGTCCATCTTTACCTTATCTTTTACCTATTCTTTCTGAGTATGATATGCATCGCATAACTCCTAGAAGCTTGTTTCCTGAAACGACAGAATCCTAACCGTAAGTGGTTATTTTCTAGTGTGGGTACTGTCATTAACTGTCTGGTAGCTATTAAAAAAAAAAAAAAAACTATTACTTTGCTTATACCTCAGTTCAGTACCTTGTTGGATTTCAACTTTTTGCATCTAGAACAACCCTTTTCAAATCGTTCTCGATATTCTCAAGTTGTTTGCCGACAAATGTAAAAGTTGGCGCAGAGAGAGGTTCGGTGCCACTTACTTTTTTTCCTAAAACCCAATTTTCCAAAGCTGCAGCGCACTCGGTCATTCCACCGCACTAACATCGCCAATCATACGCGCCACAATATTTATGAAGCGAACAAAAAGCGAAATAATTCCGGCAACGATTGCGCTTACCTTTTTATGTCTTCTTCATGTCTCGCATTTTTCGGACAAAACTGATTGTTTACCGGAAAAAATTACGTCTGTTAGTCGAAACGGTGGGCATAAATAAAAGATGGGCATCGGGGAATTTTGATTCGGTCGTTTTTGTAGACACGGGATACCGATTGTGGAGCGCAAGGGCAAAAAGCCGAACGATGTACGATTGAGAAAGGAACGTGGTGTCAAGTGTGACTCTGGAGATTTATATTGAACTCTTTACACCTTACGACCAACAACTCTTAAAAGGAGCTATAAATAAATGACTGGAAACACTCTTGCATTTCCTATGGGGGTGGTTCCCTTGTCTCCTGTTTATATTAATCATGTGTCTCTTCTAACCGTTTTAATACCCGTTCAGTCTCTGACGTTACGCATCCAAGCCAACCTTTTTCTTCCATATTTACTTTCTATCATTTTTCTTTACCTTCTCCGTCACTATTGTATTGCAACGCCATAGGGATTAGGAAGAGATTGTTAACTGATATCCCTTACTCACTCATCGCAACGCAACAGCATACATGGTGTTGTTTGCCCAAATTACTACTACATAGTGTGTCCTGCCACTACTTTAAAGCGTGGACGCTTATAGCGCTTATGAAATCCTTTAGCAGAGGAGGCTACCATTGCTTATTAATACAAGCATGCAACGGTAGTCACCTGCTGTCTTCAAGTCTGCTAAAGGTAGCGCTAAAATAAGAAAAAGGATGTCAAAAACCTTTTCACTTATAGGACCTGAATCGTGTATTGTAAGTGAGCCTCGTGGCTGATGGTTTTGGTTGTGCAATTTGAAGTGTTTTAATAAGCGGTAAATGCATTTATACGTTGTACCTTATATGGCGGAACTAATAGCGAATGTGGAATTCAAACATTATGAACTTAGTAGCAGGGTAGTTCGAGATAGCTAAAAACAATTTAACGTGTGGAGTTCCGTTGCGTAGATAGTCACACGTGATTATATGCAGTTCTAATGGAAGACGGTTTTATAAATTAAAACTTATACCCGAAATAGTCGGAACCCTCCTTTCTTTTGAGTATGAAGGATCAGTGTAATTCCGAAGATCCTGCTAGTTATCACCAATAGTATTCATCAAGAAGCAATTTATCGATATATGTGATACAGATATATGTAATACTATGTAAAAAAGATTATCGATAGTGCTTATTACGAAGCTTTCTATAGTCAAAATGGATTTGGACTTAAGCACAAAACAGCATGATTATTGTTAAAGCTAATAGTCTCAATTTTCAGGTTTAATTAAATTACCAGTTCATTACATTTGCAGTTAAAAAATTAAAACTACAATTGAACAAAGATTTAAATCGACAATTGAACTTATAAACTTCGCTTGTGGATAGCAAGAATGTTTAAAAACCATTTTGTATATTTGGGTATTGGAACAAAAAAAGATTGCATGATTAAAATTAAAAAAAAATTAGTTTTTCAAATAGTATTTATGAAGTAACACCTTCTGTTTCCTGTTGCTCCAGATTAAATACACGAATTGGTCCAAAAATTATATCGCGTGCGAGCGTATCCGTCCTGTTTTCACACATGCTACCTAATGTCTTTCCACTGAACCAATTTAGAAGTAGTCCTGTGGCCACACCTTTTACAATTATTTGGATATTTGCATTTATCCACGGTTATTTAACACTAAGTATAGTTGCAAAGTTTCCGTAAATAATGTCTGCGATATTGGATTTAAGATTTAAGAAATTTAATAATTGATTAAATTGGTCTGAGAAAGAAATTGGGAGTTTAAAAAAAATATGTGTGTCAGCTCCGACACATGACTGGAGTTTACTCATTACGAACGATTATAAAATTTAAATTTTCACAATCGAACACGCCGAAAGAACAACATTGTTCTTTTTTTTCAATATTGTGTAGATGGCGCAATATCTCTGAAACTTCAGATATTCTAAAATATTCAAAAAATATAATGTAACTATAACGCATAACAACGCATTCGTGTGATAATTCTGATTTTTCTCCCATAGATTTTCATACCACAGGCTTATATACCAATTTTCGGTCAAGTTCAACATTTTCCCAAGCATTTTCAACATTCTCCTAAGGAATTTCAACATTTTCCTAAGCATATCCAACATTTTTCTAAGCAAATTCCTAAGGACTTAACGAGTAAACTCTAAAAATAAACCTATGCTTTTAAGCATTTTTCTTGGAAGTAGCAGGCCACATTGGGTTTCGTAGTCATAAACTGGGCAGCCCGTTTGTTGGCTATAGTTACTGCCCTTTCATAGAAGACTACTATGAAACAACTACACGTGTGCTTATGTAAGTAAAGTCGGGGTACGAAAACCTTCGTCAGTTTTCAAATTCATTCATTTATCAAAATCGTAGACGCTTAGTACCTTTTGAAACTAAAGCACTAAGCAGACAACTGATAGACATTTGAAATGAAATTTTAGCATGAGAATCGTCAAAAATATTTTTTGCATTTTCAAAAAGCTGCCACGAGCTTGCGTTACATCCGAATCGTCTGAATTTTAAATTGGAGCTTACTTTAGGTTCACTTAACATCCCCTCTGAAAATCTGACGCGCTCGAGTTGTATTTAAAATTTTACCCCCACCCCCGCCAACCCCACCAACCAAACCGTCAGATTAATACATATCCGTTATCGGAGACACGTGGGGTATATACATTGGCAATATCTGACGCGCTCGAGTAAATCAAAAAATCCCCTCTTGGGCTCCCCTACCATAGGGAAAAACGACTAAATTTTATTATTTTATTTCTTTGAGTGCCTTATAGCCCAGTAATTCATCCTAGAACTAAACTAGCAGCAATAAATAAGTGACCAGTATCTCTCCTAACAGTGTGGTCACCATTTGTAAGATCCAATTTGGTCAGCGGCCACAAAGGTCCTGCTATTCGGTGGTCGGTGGCAGTTGCCAAAGATTGTAGCAAACGTTCTGCGTGACGTTTTCACGCGCCTCCGACCAAATTGGTCTGTTTGTCTTAAACACAGTATTTACCTTCTGTAATGGCCACACGTTTTAGTGTTTGTGCGGTCATTGGCTTCATTTGTAACGTCATGTGGTAGATAGTTGAAAAAGAAAAATATTAAAATCTTTATTTTACTGACAAATTACACAAGACACCTTAAAGACTTGTTTCAAGTATTCAATAGTATGCTGTATGAAGACTGCCCTCATACTGCAACCACCCCTTTAGAGACGACCACCATGAACTACATACTACAGATATTCATCATAATCATCTCCATGTCAAGCAGTGGACATAGGCCCTGGAGATCCCCTTAATTTCCAATAAGGCCGGTCAGAAGCAGCTTGGATCCAACGTCGACCTTATGAAATTCTCATGAAACCCTATTAAAAAAAATTTTTTAACAATTTTTCGCAATGCAAATTTTTCAACATTATACTATATTATGCAATTATAGATATTAATATTTTCTTTCTTTGTTCTAATTCCTATATTATTGGGATTCAATATAAAATTTAGACGAATTACTTAACATTATGCTAGAAATTAAAGTATTATGAAAAAATAATAATTAAAAAAAAAAAATGTCCAAATATTTTCCTTATATATTAAAGTGGTAGTAGTACAGTAACTTTAGCATTTATTGTCGGAAAAACTCCAATCAAGCTGAAAATTTGTACGTACCTGTTAGCTGCCTAAATAACCTCTAAAAAGTCCCATGAGTCCAGGGGTGGGCATAACTGTTGACAGCCAAAAAACGGTGAAAAATATATCTTTCACCGCTTTTTTTGGCAGCTAACAGGTATGTGTATACAAATTTTCAGCTTCGTGGGAGTTTTTCCGAAGTCACGCCCATTTTTCTTCTAGTTACCGAATTATAAGTATTATTTATTGTTTTAAAATTGCTAAAAAATATTCCAAAATAAATTGTTCCCTAGTAACGATACAAAATAGTGCACCCTACTCTAACACGCGAAGGTTTAATCGTGTGAAAATAATTGCTATTATTTTAATCTGTTACAGATCTGGCAATAATCGATGATATAATCGGTACCAAGTCGAAGACAGCCGATCGTCGCGTGCGCATGCTTCAGCCCGCGGCGCCAAGTGCTACCAACTTACAAATTATTCACTAATCACACAGGGTGGCCAACCGAACGGATAATTTCCAAATTTAATTGCTTCTTTAGAATACGCGTTAACGGCTAAATGCTTGTTGTAATTGCGAGTCAAGTATTGCAATTATTTCAATTAAATAAAAGATCTTTTTTAATACATTTACGGAAATCATATGTAGAAGTATCAAACTAATTTTAATAGCAGTTAGCGAGGTTTTTATCCTACTAAGGGCCTCTTTCCCCAACTACAAGTAAAATGTTGATTAGTTACTTTTCAAGTAAAGCTTATTGGCGAGTAAATGTTACGAGCATTTTGTGTCAATTTCATTGAAATTACCCTTGAGTAATGCTACTCGAAGATTGTGAAACTCGTACGCTTTCTTACCGGTGACTTTAAATGGTGGTTAGTCACTACTTGACACTTTACTCAGAGATGGTGTAAGAGGCCCTAATATTAATAAATGCGCATGTTTTTGAGGGTGGATGGATATATGGAAATTTGTTCCAGATTCAGAGCTTCAAATTTGCTTCATTCAGGCAATTCAGAAAAGTGATGATAACAAAATCGAAATGCCACTGAAAATCGTATATTATTTTGTAATTTGCTGAGCGCGTTACTATTAGGCAATACATAAAAGAAAACTTAAAAAAACTGGGCCTACAGAGCCTGTAATAATTTTACATATACAGAGTTTTTCCAGCTGAATTGAGTTCGCATCATTGCTTACAAAAATCGTTATAAACTCATAAATATTCCAAAAGTAAGATGGCCGGTTCGACCGGTGCTTTTTTTTTACTTTGTTGTGAGGACATTAATAATTTTTGTAATGTCATGAGAATGCAATGCTATTTTATCGCTTACCTCATCTTGTTTTCATGGGATCGGAGCTTTAGTGTTTTAATAAGATGTAATGAAACATTATAAACTAACCCCCGACTTTCTCTTAAGCTCAAACACGCTGTATCTGCTGTAAGTAGCTGAGGAGTTGGGTGTCCCTACTTGGTGCTGCAGCATCAGGTCAAGGTTACCATCATCACCATCATGTGGAAATACTATCAAAGTAAAAGTACACCAAATCTTAAGTAAATCGAACCTGAGGAAACTAATGAGGTTCCATCGTCAATTTTATTGACTGCGAAACACAGTGTGTCCTTCCACTACTTTCCAAAATCCAGACCAGAGACAGAGATTGGCCTGGCACGGGAATCCAACCCGGGACCCCTGAGACGTTAGGCAAGCACCCTTATCACTCATCCAACGAATGTCAGGCGTTATATCTCTAATTTTTTAACGAGGATAAAGTCGCGGACACCAGCTAGTATTTTCATACTAATAAATAATATAAAAATAAATATAAAAATGCATACGCATTCTACTTACTAATAGCTTGTACATTTTGACAAAATACATTACAATAGGAGGCGCGTGTGAACTTTGGATTTTCCAGTTGAAAGATTCTATTCGTGCACGCCCTTGTTGTGTTAATTTCATTCAACCGATTTGAATCAGCTATTATTTGCTTAAAAATCTCATAAACATTGATTTGTATATTTATTCGTATATTTTGTACTGAATGAACGTGGATGCAGGGAAATTGACGGTCACATAAACAGATTTAGAAATATTCAAAGAAGGTACAATTAAAAGTTTCCACCAATAAAGTTTGTTTTTTAATCTCAGAGACAAAAATGACATTACATGAGACATGCATTACATACATTACGTGGTATCATTATATGCAAACTTGACATTTGCATGTGTCATTTTTGTCTCTGATATAAAAAACAGACTAGGTATGAGAATGGGGGCTGAACAAACACGCTTACTCAAACTAATTTGAAAACTCAAACTAAGTAGGTATATATTATACTCTAATATTTTATTTTATAAATATTTATATTATTACTAATGGCCAACTCCCGGATTCGCAAGGGTTTAAAATAAAAAATATCCTATCTTTTACGTTGGACCAAATTACACATAGTTACGGATGAAAGGTATATGTCCTTTCTGGTGTCCCAGAAAACGTGTATGCAAAATTTCATGGTGATCGGTTCAGTAGTTTTTGCGTTAAAGCGTAACAAACAAACTCACATTCACGTCATCAATACTAATAATAAATCTGTAAGGGTTGGTCATGGAGTAAGTTACTTTGTTTTCAGAGATATCGTGTTTATAGGCTCTATACATGATACTGAAACTAAATTGACCATTTTTACAATTTTTTTCTGTATGTATGTATGTATGTAAGTTTATATTTTCCTCCATAACTCTTAAACGAGTCAACTGATTTTCATGAAACTTGGTAAGTAGATAAACATTTAGACGTACGGGACACAGGATAGGCTACTTTTTTCTTTTTCAACGCGGACGAAGTCGCGGGCGCCAGCTAGTTTATAATATTAGTAATTAGTAATAAAGATATTTATATAATGTACCTACATAATTATAGGTCCAGTTGTCTGAAAATAAAAGTTTTTTTAAATATAAAAGTCGTCAGACAGGCTAACGGTCCCCTTGATAAAGTTATAGAAGCCCCTATCTATAGATAGGCAACCTATCTATAACTTACAACCTTTACATAAAAATTTAATAAATATAGGCACGTTGTATTTTAAATTAACTTCAATTATCAAACCTTCTATGAAATAAAATAGCCTTAACAGTTTCAAAGACGGAGAGATAAATAACAAAGTGATCCACCCATAATACGAGTTGGGACATGTTGAGCCCTTAAAAATACATGATTGATAAAATTACCAACCAATACAGTCTTATATCAGTAAACGTTTGTGCCTCAAGCTATTAATGTATAACATTCACTTAATCACAAGTTTATATTAAATTAAGAATGACAAATTGGTCGCGTTTACCCTGATAAAGGGTTCGTATGTAAGCATGTGGTATTGCGGGCCCAATTAGTTTGGAATTATAGTTGTTTTGTCAAGTCGAACGCAGGTGTATGCGCTTGCGCACCCACTGCTGTAAGCACGCGTTCGGGTGATCAACTGATTTCGATAAATACATTCGAGCTTTTAACGAGGTGCTTTAGGCTTCAAATAAAAATTTGGCGTCTATAATTTTGAGGCAGTTGGGTCGAATGGTTGAAGACATGTGCCGACTTAGCGAAGTGACTCAGGGGTTTGATTCCCGGGTTGTCGACTTTGTAACTGAAGCTGAAGGAGAGGCAGTTGGCAGAGCATTTGGAAATGAATAAATAAATAAAATAATATCTTCACACATCCCACACAGTACAATCTATTATGGATACCAGACAGTTGATATAATACATAGGTTACTTTTTTTTTGTAAATACATACATGTTATAAATACAAACATCCATGAATCAGGTACAAAGGTAAATGTTAATACATAGACATTTGCCCCTAGTGGGATTCGAACCCGCGACTGTTTGGATAATAGCTAGTGGTTAATGGTTCATAGGGTTATTCCCACTAAAGCAAATGTGTCGTCAAAACTTTTCAAAGCTGGCTCTGTGGGTTTTGCAAGTAGTGGCAGGGCACACAAAATAATGGCGTCCACCACAAAATAATAGCATGTGTGTTCCGGTTCCGGTGTTATGTGTTCCGGTAAGTGAGTAAGAGATGCCAGAGATCGTTTCCTTATCCCTTCCCGATCCCTTATTCTAAATCTAACTGGTCGGCACAGCAGTTGTAGCATCTGTGTGTATGTGAAGTTTCATGATGTTCAGCTGAGTAGTTAAGGCGTGAAAACGAAACAGACAGTTACTGTCACATAATTTATAATATAACTAGCTGCTGCCCGCGTCTTATAAAAACCTTCCTCGAGATCCACTCTATCCATTGGTACAGCATAAAATATATACAGCATAAAATATAAACAGCATAAAATTCGGTGCAGTAGTTTTTGTGTTTATCGCGCATAGACAGACAGATGGATTTCCATGTAAAACATGTGCGAATGCTTGTTAAAAAATTCAAAATTATACTGTCACGTTTAAAGCACTCTTCAAGGCTTCGGGCGCAGTGCAATAAAATCAAACCATTTCAACTTCTCTTCCTTATAAAGTTGGAGATTTTTTAAAATTACATCTCTTGTGATTCGAGACAATGCGGTGCGCGTGCGCCTGTGGGAACGAATTGGCTAATACGAGCACTTCCGTAAAAAATCTGTAAGTAATAAGGCTGCTTCGAGAATCATTTTCTTAATGACATATCATTTTAACGACCTCACGGTAACGTCTTTTGGAAGTATGTGATACTAGGTGGTGCCCGCGAAATCGCCCGCTTTCTCTATAGCCTATAGCCTTCCTCGATAAATGGACTATCCAACACAAAAAGAGATTAGCGCGTACAACCAAACAAACAAACAAACAAACAAACTCTTCGGCTTTATATTATGTTGGTATAGATATGAAGAATATTATTTTCTCCTGCGCCCTGCTACAATACTGTTACTTTGTAATTTATGAAATGAAATATTGTCATATTAAAGAATTGCACCTCAGTTGCACTGCAATTACTTTAAATGCATTTTTATTGTTTTATGAATTCAAAAGACGGCTGCACATTTCAATCCAGACCAACATTTTGTTAATAAAAAAAGTAGCCAAATAAATAAACATAATACTTAATAGTGAAAAGCAATTCAGTCAAGGAACACAATTAATTAATTAATTTAAAATCATTGTCTATTTTCCACTTTGATATTTCGCACACCTATTGCAAAACAAACATATCTGCTAATTGTCATTACTGCGGGAAAAATTAAATTTAGACTTTGAAGTTCACATTTAATACTCGTAGCTATAGTGAATTATAAAGACTAGTTGCTTTGTACATGTAAATTTTACATAGCTACTAGAACCCAAAAGATATTGAATTTCATAAAAAAATGACTTCATAAAATTTGCAGATATTATGGTGGTTTTGCATTACGTGTGCGATTTATTTAATTTTTGTACTCAACTGTTCAGAATCACCTGTTGTGCGCGAGTTGACAAACGAAATAATAGGTAAAATATAAACAGAATAGATATGTACCTAACTCTCGTTGCAGTATATTTCCAAAGTTGACCCTGCCGGGGTTCGAACCCGGGACCAATGAGTCAGAAAGACTGTTACCTACACGATATTTTTATCGTTACAGTTACAGTTACAAAAAAGAAGTTTTTCAATAATTTTTTTCTATTTTTTTTTTAATAAATTTAACTGTTCAAAAGTCATGGGTCTAAGCTGTGTACCTATCGAGTATGGTTATTGCGAATCTAAAAACTGGACAAATTAAAATTATACGAATGTCAAAGTGACAGGTGAAGCGCGGTTGACAGATCATCTCTCGACATCAAACTTTTTGCAGACTA
This sequence comes from Synanthedon formicaeformis, assembly GCA_945859745.1. Lineage (NCBI taxonomy): Eukaryota > Metazoa > Arthropoda > Insecta > Lepidoptera > Sesiidae > Synanthedon > Synanthedon formicaeformis. The sequence continues at coordinate 2,521,861 of OX243975.1, forward strand.
CTCTGCCTACCTTGATATACCATTTATAGATGTTATAATTATTTAATTTTAGCTCCAGTTAGTGAACGTAATAATGCGTGGCGATTTTATCTCGTAATATAATTCAATGCGTTCGTTAAAATTTTATTTTTAATGCGTATATTGAATGATTTTTTAAATTCATTAAGGATTCCGTAGTTAATTCCATGCTCTTCGAGGAGTTTTATTTTATTTAGATATACCTAGAGTTTACTCTAGGTATACTTACCTAAATAAAATTCAAAATTTTCTAAAATCCAGGACGCTTGGTAATAGTTGCTGGCACCGAGTCGGGCACATCCCCGCGACCCTGCAAAGCAACGGCCGCGCTAGAGTCGTTGGGTTTTAGCCATTGACCTGTAATATATGGACTGGCTGTCCCATACAAATTACAGATAATTTCGTGTACAATTTTGAAACGCCGCCGTACGAAAGTACGGAGAACAAATTTTGACGTTTGCGTATTTTTATTCCATAGCTAAGACCGGTTTCAGTGCTCTCCTGACGGTCAGGCCTAACGATACGCACGGCCGACCGCGGTAGCATAGCGTGCGTACGGTCAGGCGAGCTCTGTAACGACTTGTGAATTTTCATACAAATGACAAACGCGTCGGTCGCACAGTCGGTCGTGCGTATCGTCAGTAGGTACTGACCGTCACGAGAGCACTGAAACCGGCCTTAGTATAAAAGTGTCTGCGGACATCACTAGTTTTAGTTCCATGTACTTACGCTCCATAGCCTACAGCGCCAAAATCGCGTTTTTCAAATAGACATAAAAATAATTTGACAGCAGCTTGTCTAGTGCTTATACAGATTGCACTGGACTATACACTGCCGGGCATTCTAGAGGATTTCCCAACATTATAAAAAAGCACGTTTGGTAGTCAAGATACAGTACCTAATTGTTCTTAAAGTACAGATGCCTCAGATAATAGAACCAAACTATGAAATTATTTAGTTTTATAGTTTACGGAACCCTAAAAATGCATGTATGGGTTTAGCAATGGGTTTGCAAAATAAGGAGCGTATGACGAGCGTAAATAATGCTTACAGACAACAAGAATAAATTACAAATACATTATCAACCTACTTAGGTAGGTACTAAGAGGTTTTGTGTTTTAGCATAGGCAACGAATGTTACAAATAATTATAACTCACAGTCAACAATGTTGAGTTGCATAAACAGTAAATAGGTAATAATAGACTCAATATAACCTACCACTGGAAAAAAAATTCAATGGTTTATTTAAGGCCCCACTGAATTGTATAAACGAAGAATAAAAGCAAGAATAAAAACAAAATTATCCTAGATTGTTTTAACAAAGTTGCATAAAGAGTATAAAGGATTCAATTTAATTACGTACCACTGGAAAAAAATCAAAAAATTGCCAAGGGTATTTAAGGTAACACTGAAGGTGTATAAACGAAGTATAAAAGCAATAAAAACAAATATGTCTTTGTTGTGATTAATTTGGATTAAGTATATAAGAAAATGTTTTAGACTTAGAAATATTTAAAACAAAAAAAAAATAAAAAAACAAAAATAAAAAAAAAAATTAAAACATCTTTTTCAAATTTTAGAAAACCTATTATACAGTGATTTCTACATACAGTAAATTTACTAACAACAATAACGAAGGAAAAATAATCAATTATTGTTCTATACCAATTCATTTTAAAATTTTTTTTATTAAAATTAATAATAATATTAATAAACTACTCATTTCAGTACTCAAAAGATTTTTTATACTCTTTTAAAAAAACACCAATTCAATAAATAATCTCAAAATTTTCAATTCTCAATAAAAAGTTTCCGATGCATATCAGAAAAAGCTCTGACGTTAGGAGTTATCTATTTGGTCACGCCTACCGTAAAAGGCCGTCACGTGGATCTATATCTATCTCTGTCGCTCTCGAATTAATTCGATATTCCCTCTCTCTCTCTTTAGTGTCGCATATATAATTTTTAGGCACATCATCGATGAGGCACATCCCGATACCCAATAACTGTTATTTTGTTTAAACTTTGGTAAGCATTGGTTTCAGTATTGGCTAATTTCATGCATTTTATGGTACCTTAGTAGATTCTTTATGCACATAATTAAGGCAAAATTCTCTTCTAGAAGTAACACCGTATACTAGAATCCGCAGAAAATTATGGTTGACTGTAGAAAAAAAACAAAATAATACTTACTGACCTTATAATACTCGGAGGATAAGGAATAGGGATTGTATGTAATTTTATTTACTTAATTTTATTTTTTATGTTAAATTCGACAGACAAGCTGAATGCTCCAATGATGGTAAGTGGCTACCGTCGCTTACACCATTAGGTGCTGCTGTAAGTGCGCTGTCGACTATAGTAGGATTAAGAATAAAGGATTGGAATGGGATGACAAATTAGCTCTGGCATTCCTTACTCACTTACCGAAACACAACAGCACAACGATTTCCAAAATTGTCTCTGCTGCTGACCCGGAATCGAACTCGGAATAGTACCAAATTTTAAAGAGTTTAAATCTGTGATTAAACTACGAGTATCAGATCCGTTAATGTACTTAAGTAGGTTCGTTTAGATTTTATTTTTGCTTTTTAAAGAATAGTTGAGAAAAAATGTAATAAGATCTACATATACAAATGACTGTGAAACGAAATGTGCCCTAAAAAGTCGATTTCCAAAATTGTCTCTGCTGCTGACCTGGAATCGAACTCGGAATAGTACCAAATTTTAAAGAGTTTAAATCTGTGATTAAACTACGAGTATCAGATCCGTTAATGTACTTAAGTAGGTTCGTTTAGATTTTATTTTTGCTTTTTAAAGAATAGTTGAGAAAAAATGTAATAAGATCTACATATACCATAAAATGCAAGTAGGTAAGTATTTACTTACTTAAGCTGCTTAATAAAATAATAACAAAGAACCATGAAATAACAGCACGTGTGCTTTTGTGTTTAGGCGCTTTTGCACCTATAAACATTCGACCAATATTATTGGGTTATCTACATTGCATAAGTTATTTATTAAAACAGGTTAAAAAGAGTAAAAGCACCCATCAATTATAACTGAGTGTCCGAAATATAGAAGTGTTTGCCTGTCTGTCATTGAGGCTCTATCTCGAGAACAATCAGCATTTGCACCCGAGTGGGCACCCTCAAATTATAGGGGTATTACTGGACATTGCGCATCGTAGCCACTAAAACTGTGAACTTAGGACTGTTTTAAGATTTAAATTCAAATAGTGTCATTGTTGATTCAAACAAGACGGTAAAATGTTTGAGCATTTTTTGATTATATGCTTAAGTAACTAGCTACCTGCCTCCGGCTTTGCGCGGGAGCATTTCTTTCTGCAAAATACATATTCAAGCCTTCTTTTTTATTGGTGCTTATTATTTATTATTTAACCAAATCCGTTTTTGAGAAGAAGTTAGCGGAGAAAAATGTAGAAGGGAACAGCGACTAATGTCATAATATTTATAGGTAGATATATAGATATGTATTGATTATATTGTATTATTAAGCTAATGCTTAGTTACAAAACAAATTTGTAAATAGTAAATACACTAAGCGCCTCTTTCACCAACGTCAAGTAGGCTAAACCGTCACTTAAAGTCACCTGTCCCCGGGAATAATTTAGCTGATATACCTTTGTTTGTACGGTAAACGTCCCAAACATTAAATAGAAAATAATTATAAAAAAAAAACAGAAAATGATTTCTAAAAGTAACTAATCCACACTTTACTTGTAGTTGGTGAAGGAGGCGCTCACAGTCATAAACTGGACCAGTTTTTCTGGTAGCAGTAACCAACCCTCTACAGGATAACTAACTCTCTACACATAACCTAAAATAATAGCACATGTGCATTTGTGTTTCGACGATGATCCCAGAGTCATGTTCCCAGAGTAACAAAGGGTTTATTTTATAAATTTATTCGCGGACAAAGTCGCGTGTAACAGCTATAATAGTATTTAAATGAAATTAATCAAGTTCATAGTTTACGCAGTCGTTATATTTCTTGTAGTGCCAACGTTAAATTTGAAAAAAAGTCACACACATCTGCCTTCCGTCTCCACATGGCAATTACACGGCAAATATGACGAAAAAATATTATTACTGCCATTTTAACATCTTTCCTGCGCCTTCAAATTACGTCCAAAAATTAACTTAATGACTTATTGTTTTTAATCGACACGTACAAGAATTGTAGCAATAACCTTTTTTTTTAAAAAAAAACCAACAAGATAAAATCCTTTACCGTCGAATAAAACAAATATTTTCATTCATAAAATAATTAAAAATGTTTGAGCATCAAGATCTTAAAAAAGAATTGAGTGTGTCAGCTTCGACACACGACTGTTCACTCATTACGAACGATTATAAAATTTAAATTTTCACAATTCAAACACGCCGAAAAAAAAACAATGTTGTTTTTTTTAAATAATATTGTGCAGATGGCGCAATATCGCTGAAACTTCAGATATTCTATAATATTTAAAAAAATAGAACGTAACTATAAAGCATAACATAACGCATTCGTGTAACAATTTTGATTTTATTCTCATAAATTTTCATACCATGGGCTTATGCCTACATAAGTAGGTATATATCGATTTTTAAGGAGTAAACTCCATAAAAAAACTTTTTTTAATACTGCTTACCTCGTTGTTTACACGCGACATCGTCCGCGTAACTTTTATAAAATACTAGCTGACGCCCGCGACTTCGTCCGCGTTGAAAAAGAAAAAAAGTAGCCTATCCTGTGTCCTGTACATCTAAAGGTTTATCTACCAAGTTTCATGAAAATCAGTTAATTCGTTTAAGAGTTATGGAGGAACATACATACCTACGTACAGAAAAAAAATTCTAAAAATGGTCAATTTAGTTTCAGTATATAAACACCTATAGAGCCTATAAACACGATATCTCTGAAAACAAAGTAAATTAGGTACTCCATGATCGACCCTAACAGATTAGATTATTAGTATTGATGCTGTTCTATACATATTATGTCTTCTGCGTGAATTGGGTGGTTACTGCCTCCACGGACGAAGGACTTCCCAGTAGGGTACTCGTATTTGACTGTGTTACGTGTTATGTCATAATCTATATATCTTTTATAAATAAAAATGAATCCCTAAATGTGTTGCTAAGCGCTAAAAACTCGAGAAGGGCTGGACCGATTTTAATTCTGTCTTCACTCATGGATAGAGGGATAATCAGGGAAGATTTTGCGGGTCGCTATTAGTATACAATAAATAAGTAACCAGCTGGTGCTCGCGACTTCGTTCTTTTGTTATTGTCACACTGCTTTATTTTCTTCTGTTTGTTATTGTCTGGTATATATAGGAATAGGTATCCTAATTATGTATAAATGCGAAACTAGGTATACTCAACTCAACCGAACATAAAATGTTGCATGACAACGTGCATGCAAAATTTCTATGTACAGAAAAGGACATAGATGAAGAAAAAAGACTGTTCTCGAGGAATCAAATAAAAATAAAAATAAAAGTTAGCGCCTCACAAAAATGTAAGAGCAATAAAGATTGAATAAATGTTTTCACACCTAAAAAAATATACGAAAGTGAGTTTGTATGTTTATTTGTTGAAATTTCAAGTCTTTATCATCATATAACAAAAAAAAAAAACCGACTTCAAACCGTTTCCTCATGGATGCCATTGTCAGAACTGGACTAAATTGAAATGGGACCACACAGGAAGCATCAGCTTTCAAATAAATAAAGAATTATCAAAATCGTTTCACCCAGTCAAAATTTCTGAGGCAACAAACATTAAAAAAATACAGTCTAATTGAGAACCTCCTCCTTTTTTGGAAGTCGGTTGAAAATAAACATTGTCAGTGGCACAAAAAAGGACATAGGGTACCTATATACCTACCTATGTCCTTCCTAGTTAATCCAGATACTATTCCCGTATTAAAAGATGTAGGTGTAGGTACTTTCCTAAAAGTCGCGGACAAAAACCTAATTTTAATATATTTCTTTATTATTATTATGAATATTCCTTCAACAAGCACCTTTCAAAAATGCTTCCCCCTAAATCCGTTACAAAATCTTCCAGGCATCCCTCAACTTGTTCGTACTTATAATTTTATATATAACCACATATACATTAATCTACTTATCTGTTTGCCCGCCCCGCGAAATACCAGAGACATCCTTGCAATGTTAACTTATGCGTTTATTATCGCCTTTATCAACGTTAGCATAGAGTTCACTATTCAACGATGCTAAGGTACAATGTGTTATTAGATAACTAAAAATGAATGAGCTCTCCGTTATGAAGGAGTCCCCTAGAGATGAAAGTGGTTCTAGGCGGCGAGGGGAGGGGGGGCGGGTCACTTTAAAATTGTGGCTCTAGTAGGTACGAAGTGTGAAGAAGCTAAGAGGTGTATCGTCCCCACCGTTCCGTTGTGAAGTAGGCGGGGCCGGTCGTCGCGAGCCGACACGGTCCGTTCCCGTTACAAGCGATTCACGTTCTGCGTTGAGCTTACGCCGAAACGCGAAACGGTACGCGCGCGTTAAAATCTCATATCGAACTACGATTTTGTGTTTGTGTTTTTAGTTTGTTTTCCTAAAAAAGATACGCATTATTTTTTAAATGAAAATTTTTTAGTGAGTTGACAGTTTAAGAAGTGTGCAATTTTTAAAGATTCAGAAAAACTGAAAGGCCTCATTTTTATTAAGGTGAGTTTTCAGTTTGTTTTAGTAATATTTAAAAATATGATAAATTGCCTTTAAATACATCAATTTCAATATAAGAAATCTTTATGGCTTTAAATATGAAGAGAGCTTATTTTAAAAAAGGTAAGATGTAATTAACACTGTCAAAATATTTTATGGAAATTTAGGACCTATAATGAAATAAATTATATTAACTGCAAAACATTTTTTTAAATTATCTCATTAACTTAGATGGTAGGTATTACTTATAAGATATTTTTAGTTAGGTAATACAATTTTATATAAAAGTATGTACTCATTAGGTGAACAATACAAAAGACATCAACGCTGCATGAATTTTAAATAATATAAAAAACATATTTTGTAATCTTAAATTTATGAGATCTTAATTCTAAATTAATTTAACGACTAGGTACCAACTTATAGAAGAATTTTAGGAATTAGTCTAAGGTTTATAAAATTAGAGGTCGATCTTATTAATAAAATTATTACACTTCAAAACTAGATATCTATCTAGTTTTGAATGCATACCTACTTTATTGTTTTATAACTACCGACCCGTTCCCGGATTTTTTCTGCGAATTAGACTTTCGATTAGACAATGGAAAAGATATAGGTTATAATTTTATACAGTTATTACCTAGGTAAGAAAAAAAAATTCTAATATTTTTAAAATCAATGACTTGATTAGTTTAGCTAACCGCTAAACTTTGTATGTTTACAAAATAGATTAATATTCCTCATGCAATAACGAAGTGAATGAGGGTTGCCGGGCCGATTTGTCCTCACTTTTCTGTGTTCAGCGTCTGTGTTTCCGGGCTAATATAAGCTTAACCCAAATCTTTTGAAAGTTCGACTGAATACGCTTTTTCTTAGTGAGAAAAAGCTTTTTTTTGCTACATCGTAAGCCTCGTTTTTGGTGCAAGGCTAGATGCTGGCCAAGAGCGAATATATACCGATAATCATCAATACTAATAATAAAACTTTAAGGGTTGGTCATGGAGTAAGTTCTCTGTTTTCAGAGATATCGTGTTTATAGGCTCTATACATGATACTGTATGTATCATAACTCTCCATAACTCTTAAACGAATTAACTGATTTTCATGAAACTTGGTTGACATTTAGACGTACAAGACACAGGAAAGGCTACTTTTTTCTTTTTCAACGCGGACGAAGTCGCGGGCGCCAGCTAGTAATAAATAAAAAAACTATCCCATACCTTAAAACCTATCAGGGTTCACAGTTAATAATTAACCCCTCTGGTGTCGCACTGTGTTGTTCTATTGGTCTTCTCTTTCTTATACAAAGTCGTTATGTCTAGGCACTTATTTCAAAGATGATTATCAAGTTTTAGAACAAGGCAACAAACATAGTTAAATAATATTTAAAGTTTCATGCAATAATTTCAACTAGCGCGTCCGTCACGGTGTTTCAACAACGTGGGATATTATTCATAAGAATACATGTACAGTCAACGATAAAAGTGTTACTGATCTCTTTAACCTTAAGTTCACGTAACGCAGCTAAACTTACAGTTTCACGTAGACTCGCATCTTGGGGAAACTATGCGAAAATCTCAATAGGAATTAATTATTTTTTTCTTATTACATATCAAATGTTTATTATACATCGTTAGAAGCGTATTTTTAATAGCATTAAATGTTTTAAGTACTTTTATAATAAACTGAATACTAGAAGAGATATACCTAAGCATATAAGTTACTTTTGAATATATAAAAAATGATCAAAATATACTAAATATGGAATAAAACAACTATAAGTCTTTTTGCAACATATACAATATGAAGGATTGTGATTGTATTTTTGCAATAAAAACATTTTTGGATTTTTTTGTTTTTAAGCAGCGATATGTTGTTGATTAATTATTGATTAACTTAAATATGTTCATTAATGGTCCATTTTCGAAGGTCAAAGCTGCAGGACATAAACATTTAATATGTCCAGTTTGAAAAAGTTTTAGCGACAATCACTGGACTTGCTAACAATCCGTTTGCACTTGATACAGTTATGTCCTCGACTGTACTAAACGCATAGCGCTTCCTATTTCTTTACACGCCTTAAAACAAAAGCATAGAGTTGTAATTTGTTAGTCATGGTAAATAATCGCAAACAGATTTAAGATAGTTAGTTTAAAGGAAAAAGTTAAATTGGTTGCTATTCGTAAAAGAAAAGATGCAAAAGGTTTCAGGAAAATTAATATTATAATTACTGCGTTTATGAAATGCCAAAACAACTTTGTATTTTTTTTTAATTATGATCTTGTTATTTTATTTTATTGATTTAAAAGTATTTTTCAAGATTTTTCTAGTCAACCTATCTTATGATATTTTTATATAGAAATTCTAGTAATTTACGAAGTATTCTAAGAAGACCAATGCTTCATCATCTCAGCCGCAGGACGTCCACTGCTGGACATAGGCCTCCCCCAAAATTTTCCAATTGGACCGGTCAGAAGCAGCCTGGATCCACCGTTGACCCGCGGCCTTTATTAGGTCGTCTGTCCACCTTGTGGGTGGACGTCCTGCGCTGCGCTTGCTGGTCCGTGGCCTCCACTCGAGAACCTTCCGGCCCCAGCGGCCGTCGGCTCTCCGTACTATATGCCCTGCCCACTGCCACTTCAACTTACTGATCCGCTGGCTTATGTCGGTAACTTTCGTACGTCTACGGATCTCCTCATTTCTGATTCGATCTCGTAGTGTAACCCCGAGCATAGCCCTTTCCATAGCTCGTTGAGCGACTTTGAGCTTCCTTACGAGGCCTATAGTAAGACACCACGTTTCAGCGCCATATGTCATCACTGGTAACACACATTGGTTAAAGACTTTTGTCTTGAGACACTGAGGGATTTTGGACGAGAAGATGTCTCGGAGCTTCCCGAACGCTGCCCATCCGAGCTGGATTCGACGATTGACCTCCCTCTCGAAGTTGGCTCTACCTAACTGGACTATTTGTCCCAGGTATATGTACTCGTCAACAACTTCGAGAGTTGAGTTCCCAACTGTTACTGGGAAAGAAGACCAATGCTTATGATTGCTTATCGTGTGAAAGGCATTACCTTTATACCTGAGTCATGTATGTTTGTATTTATAATATAAAAAAAGTAATCTCTATGACAATAAAATAATTCTTATTATAATTTTGGTTTAAATTTTTAAGGGGCATATGCATGGTGTATGGCCGTGTGTGTGTTTAACTTAGGGTTCCTACGGAAGCCTTAACTCCAGTGCTGGCCTATACCAGCAAAATACTGAGTAGCGACCTATTTCTAACTTGTAACTCTTTTTTTTTTCTCTGTTTCTTTGTCTTTATGTTACTGTTACAAAAAAATGTTTTTGATTGATTGATTTGATTGATTGATTGATAGTATATCAACTGTCTGGTAGGTACTGTAATCCATTATACAAGCATCCACCCTAGGATTATTTATTTATTTATTGTGACCTGCCACCCAGACAATCTGACACAATGTCACCTGTATTGTGTCAGATTGTCAAATGAAGATTTAATATACCTCATATCGATGCAATTAGAACGAGGTTTTATGTTCATTATAAGTTAATTTGCTGGTTAATGTCTTCATCAGGCGTTGTGAAGTATCGATTAACCACCGACCGGACAGGCAATAATTGACATTTGCGAATTGATGTCGATATTAAAAAGCCTACATTAGCGTTGGATTGGTCTGTCCCCTCGCATGTACGCTTAGATCTTTTAAACTAGGTAACGGATTTTATCAATAGATATAGTAGATGAGGTTGTTTTGTGTTAATTTGTTGAAATATTACGATGATTGTTGAAGATGTCGAAAAAAATCAAGCCTTCTGGGAGCTTTTATCGAAGCGCTGCCTAATCCGTTTGAAATATAAAACAAAAAATGTATAGTCTACAAAAAAGTTCGTAATAGCATATTATGTCTAGGCGATCGATAGCTTTACTATACCCATTATAACTTCTAAAAAATAATCACATATAAAATGTGGTATTTGGAAAAGCTAGTATTACCTAATCATTATCAAATTAAATTAGTTATCTTAAGCATTTCATACACATTATAATCTTTATATATATATTTCTTCTGTGCGTGTGTATGTCACTGAACTCCTCCTAAACGGCTGGACCGATTTTGATAAAAAATTTTGTGTGTATTCAAGGGGATTCGAGAATGGTTTGTATTAAAAAAAAAATTGGTCGCGGACGAAGTCGCGGGCACAGCTAGTTACTATGTATAAAGAGAGAAGATTTGTACAAACTCAAAAACTAGTAGACCGATTTTGAAAACTCTTCCATCTATAGAAAGCTACACTATTAGCGAGTAACATCTCTATGTTATTTTATAAAATTACGCAGGCAAAGTCGCGTGCAACAGCTTAGTTTGATATAAGTATATTTGTCGTCTGCACTTATTGTGTACGCTTCGTGTGAAAGTGAGACCTGGAACAAGCTATAGGTAGGTATATGAGCAGTTGAAAATTGGTCACTAATTACGCGAAATTATCGAACGGTTGGCAATAAAAGGTGCGAAAATTGGGTGTTGAAACTGACTTCCGATTATAAGCTGCTTAAGAGGCGTAAACACGCAACCGAATGCAATGTCGAGAATCTCTCTCTTAAGGTCTTATTTTATTTTATTTTATACTAGCTGGTGACCGCGTATTCGTCCGCGATGAAAATTAAAAAATAAATATGCAAAATTAACGCTTTATTTTATTTTAGATGATGCCTCGGAAACAGTATTTTTTTTTCTGGATGAAAATGTACCCTTTCTGGATGCAAAATTTCATGATCGGTTGAGTATTTAAGGTGTGAAAAGGTAACAGACTTTCACATTTATAATATTAGTAAGGATAGTATGGATTAGATCTTGTATTCTATTAGCAACACCCCCCGGATTAGCAATATTTATAGATTTGATTATTTTTCTACAAATTTTGTACAAAAACCTTTAAAAATTCGTTGAATAGTTTAAAAGGAGCACAGATTTTCGGAAATGCGCGCGGCCCCGCTAGAGATATGGCACCGCTAAAGAATAGAGCGTGCCACGGAATTGTCTAGCTCGACAATTCAATCACGTGTTTCGTCACGAACAACAAGCAAGCGAACAAATGCTATTGGTCCGGCAGTTGTGTGCGTGTAAATGGGTACGCCAGATCGGTTGTCATTGTGTGTTATTTGTACGTGAGTGTGCGTAATTTTAGTGACACGGTTGTTTGTTCTAATATGCCATATCTCCAGCGGGGCGCCCGGCCGCGCGCATTTCCGAAGATCTGTGAAAAGGAGTAAGCGGAATAGCAGAGAAGGACAAAGTTATAAACTACTTATTAACTTTTAAACTTAGTTTTAAACCTACTTAGCGTTCCGCGCCTGGCTTTGCACGGATGCTTTTTTTCTGCCAACAATATAACCAAACCTTCCACTTTTATCGCTCTTTCCATTAGTGAAAACTGTATCTAAATCTATTGGGTAGTTTAGAAGAAGTTAGCGGAGGAACGGACTATGTCTTTTAAGGACTATGCATTTTAAGGACTATGCCTTTTAAGGACTATGTCTTTTAAGGACTATGTCTTTTAAGGGCTATGTCCTTTAAGGACTATGTCCTTTAAGGACTATGTCTGTTAAGGACTATGTCTTTTAAGGACTATGTCTTTTAAGGACTATGTCTTTTAAGGACTATTTTTAAAACTACTTAAGAACTTAATAAATTTAGGGCCGGTATTTCAACTGCTATTCTTATGTTAGGAATAAAAAAGTTCGTTCCTCAATAAGCTTAGCTTTATGGTGAAGTGAAGCTTAGTTAAGTGTAAGACTTAAGTAAAGACTGAAATACCGGCCCTTAGTGATATTGAGGATTGTTTAAAGAGTGTTTCATGAATCTGTAAGTATATATGTCGCCTAATTTATACCGCAGGCCATTCACGAACTTGTCCTTTTGTGTTCACCGCCTTTATGTCCGATGATCAATTACATAATTTAATGTGTTTTAAAATCACCGGTCATCCCGATTGGTCCCCTCATACTCTTTAATCATGTGAGACCATTTTCATGATTAATTATCGTGCTTGTTCATATATTTGGAATACTGCAAGTGTAGATGGTATTACTTTTGGTATTACTTACTAGATGCTACCTACTATAGGTACATCTAGATGGTACTTACTTTGTAGATGGACTTTATTGTATTCTATTTCTAATCACATTATAGTTTTTTATTGCTTAAACTTTTGTTAGTTAAACTTTTGATAATTTTTTTTTTTAATATTTAATATGAACATTCTGAATCAATTTTAATTTTCAATCTGAACTTTGGTATGATTTGTATTACATAATAATAATTAATATATTAAACAATCAAATATTGCCTATATATGTAAATATTAACCGGTGTCCGAGTTTATGAAAAACACTAATTAAAAAATCCTATTTTCCTATATGGAGCTGAAACAAAGACGATACATCAGAAATATCCCAAAAAGATCGATCGCCGAGGATTGAGGTCGAAAATTTTGGATGATTTTAAGAATAATAGCCATTAACTGGAAAGAAATATTACAAGTTCCATTGCCTATAATCGTCCCATTAAATGTAATTGTTTTAAATTATATTTATTCACTCGCTTTTAGAAGGAAAATGGCTGTACCATTACCGACAGCAACATTGTCAGTGTAAGGCTGTCGCAATTATGTAATTTATCCTGAATTTCGTGTACCTTTTTTGAGGAGACACACTTTATGTAAAACTAGGTTTTTTCGCGGTTTCGTTTGCGTTGTAATATAAATTAAAAAATGTAGCCTTTCCTATAGAGAAAAGGTTTGTATTTTGGTTTGTAATGAATACTACCCCCAGCAAATATTAGATACGTGTATTATTTTATCTCTATAAAGTCATTATACTATTGTAAATACTGGGCTGTACATTAAAAAATCCTTCTACTCCCTTAACTGTAGCGTAGCGATCTTTAATGGCTAATTAAAACTAAGTTTTGTAGGAAATATAAAACTCACAAAGATGACTGGTTAGCGGCTGTTATTTGATATTATATCATAAATTATGGGTGGATACTTGTTGTTTTATTACTTAAATAAATTTTTAAGTGTTTTTTGAATTCAAAAATAAATATTAAAGTGGCTATCGCTTCGAAGAGCCACTTCATAAAATTCAATGCGAAGAAATTTTTTCAAACTTTACATTTGTTATAATATTTCCCTAAAGCTTTGGTCTCTTGATCGAAACGCACAACGCTGCGGTAAGCGTTATGTGGTTTCGGACACCTAATTGCATGGGCGTAGCCAGGAATGTATATAAGGGGGGGCAGGCAAAGAAAATTCTAGATTACTTATATTGTTTTCATCGTTGTTTTTAATAGTATTGTGGGTAAGATTTTTTAAAGCTATATAGGGTAAAAATTTTTTTAAGCTTAGTTTCATATTTTAAAAAAAAGTTCTGTCATTCTAAATGGCTTTTTCGTTTTTTTGTGTTAATATCAATTGCAATTTTTATTGGCAGAAAAAATGCTGAAAGCGCCTATCTCAGAATTGCATTCCGCGTAGAATGACCGATAGGTCATATTGTTCGAAGACTTCTATTTTTCGCAGAAAACCCACTTCTTGCCTAGACTTGGAGATCACATCCCGTATTGTTGGATTTCACAAGCCAGCCTTCAAGCCTGTTAGTTTCTTTTCTTAGGTCTTGTAAGAAGCGTCGCAAGCTATGAAGCTCGTAAAAATTACAGTTTACAAGACAACCGCTCTTCGAGGGGGGAGCAGCTGCCCCCCCTTGCCCGTACCTCGCTACGCCCATGCCTAATTGTATGGAAAACGTCTAGAATGGCCTGTTTTTCTGTCGGAGCGTGCGTTAACGATGAGGAGCAAGCGCGGTGAAGTACTCCGCATAGATGTTTTCCCGCGTTTCCCATACAATTAGGTGTCCGAAACCGCATAACGCTTACCGCAGCGTTGTGCGTTTCGATCAAGAGACCAAAGCTTAAGCCCCGCTCCCCCTCACAGCGTCCCCGCACTGTACTCTACACTGCCGGGTATCCAAGAGGATTTTCCAACATTAAAAAAGGGGTGGTCCTTTTCGCCGCTTCCTTGCGTGACATAATGTGCTCACAAAACGTTGGCATCGCCTGCCATGCAAGGTCACTGCCGACCATCGAAACCTAAAGACAGCCTAATATTACTATTACTATATACAAAATACAAATACAAAATAATTTTTTATCTCTCTTAAGCCTAGGTTTAAAAAAAGGTGTATGGGGCTTTCTATATCTAATTCACTACATATTATAAAACAAAGCCCTCCGCCGCGTCTGTCTGTAAGCGATAAACTCAAAAACTACTGCCACGATTTTGGATAGAGTGGTTCTCGAGGAAGGTTTTAGTATATAATTTACAAAGTTACGCGGGCGAAGTCGCGGGCAGCAGCTAGTTAAGTATAAAAATACCTATACCAGAAGACCCCCGCTCCTCCAACACCGCACTAAATTAATCTAATCTAGCAAAAACTAGATGATGTAGTAGAATAAAATAAAATGTGTAACTATACAGGGCGTCCCAAAACTATGCGGACATGAAGGGAAAGTACCTTAAATACCTATCGTGGATAGGATATTTTGCTGAAAGAAGATTTTATGTTATTTTTAAAAGTTAGTAATAGGTACTGCATTCAAAGATTTTCTAAAAATTACGTCGTCGTCAACAATAAATAAATATTCTTGAAATTTGAATCGAACATTTTACGTTATTCCTTTCTTTTAAGATACTATTTTACTATTCTTTCGATTGGCATCATAAAAATACGGGTTTTTATTTTCACATTTAAGTCGATTCGATTCCCAGACGAAGCAAGTAATTTTTAAAAAATCTTTGAATGCAGTATTACTTACTTTTAAAAATAACAAAGTTTTCTTTCAGCAAAATATCCTATCTACGATATTTAAGGTACTTATCACAGTACATACATCCAAACAACAGTACGAACGAAACCGGTGATAAACGGTGGTTAGTATCTAAGAGATCTCATTCCCGTGGCCTATTATCCTGTACCCTTTATCATATTAAGGTCGGCTACACACTAGCATCCTTTCTTGGTATTGCTTATGTTTATAATTCTGTCCGCCGATCTTTACGTTAAAACTTAGCTGTATTTAATAAACAACAGAACACGAATGCATAACGAATTAATTTATGCCACATCACTTTTGAGCATGACTGTGCTCGCATTAATTCGCTGCACAAATGCAAATAACTAGTGAAATATGAAACTGGGGTGAAAAAAATTAAGGAATGTAAATTTTGTGCGAGTTCATTATAAATTTTGTGTTTTATAAACTTGAAAAGGTCGGACATCAAAGTATTTCATGTGGCACGAAAATGCAAATGTCCAGTTATGCTATTTTTCCCGATGTCAGGCTGAAATTAATGTGCCTTTTTTTTTTGGCGAGCTCACAATTAACCGAGTAGCATTTATTATATTATAAACATGACTCAAATTGATATGGGTCGATATTAAAAAAAAAATGTATGTGTGTCAGCTCCAACGCACGACTTGAGTTTACTTATTACGAACGATATATAAATACAAGAGAAAATATATGACACTGACACCCAATGACAATTAAATATGTACAATATAACTATTTATTATTATATAACATGAACTTTATAATGACATACCATTAATAAATACTCCTTACGAACGATTATAAAATACATAATTATGACACTTATAAAATATTCGAAAAAAGAACGTAACACATTTTCCGTGTGACAATTCTGATTTTACTCCCATAAATTTTCATACCGTGGGCTTATATAATAACTAGCTGCTGCCCGCGACTTCACCTGCGTAATTTTGTAAATTATATACTAAAACCTTCCTCGAGAACCACTCTATCCAAAATCGGTGCAGTAGTTTTTGAGTTTATCGCGAACAGACAGACAGACAGACAGACAGACGCGGCGGAGGACTTTGTTTTATAATATGTAAGGATCAAATGTATATCGATTCTTAAGGAGTAAACTAAAAAAAACCTCTTTTTTTAAAGCTAAGTTTTAAAATGTTATAGTTACAATACTATCCCCATGTCACACAGCAATGTTTGGCTGAGTCATCCGTAGCCACCATGGCTCTGAGAAAATTGTAGCAAATTATAGTAATCAATAATTATTGTTGGTAGGTAAACAAGTACCTTTTTGTTTAATTTAATTAATAAACTAAAAGAAAAAAGTTTTTTGAAACAATTGGCTGGCTAACTAAAGTAATTTTTTCATTGTGAATATATTTATAGAAAATTTTTCTTACATATAAATAACTATTATTTGTGATTTATTGTCAATTTACGAACATAACCTACTAAATATAAAAAAAATTAAAAAGTAAATTCATTAGAATCAACACCTACCTAAATCAACCTAAACTCTGCATATAATAAAAAACCCATTGTAACAAATTACCTGGTATAACGAATATTTTCTAATTCTCTTTAGCTTTGTTATATCGAGGTTACACTATAACGTGGTTATTGGAACTGTAAATTAGGTTAAAGATCAATCGAGTTAAGGCGCGAACTGTGGCGAAAATTGGTGAATAATAACAGTATTATAAGGGGTGGTCTCGTTGTGTGGCATTTACTCGTAAATGCAAATGTGAAGGCGGTACAACCGCGCGGCGGCGCTGCGGTACACGTAGCTTTATCTCGACGCGCGCGCACCCTCACGCGAGGACCACCGCCTATTACACCGTACAGTAACTCGTAGTATAATAAAGTTTTTGTAATAAGCTCTAGTGATTAAAACAAATAAATTAATATTTTTTATCGTTGTATCATATAGAAAATTAAATCATTGTAATTATTATATTATTATTTGATATATTTAATTAATTTAAAATGCATGTAATTGTAGATTGGAAATAAAAAGGCTTTATTATTATTATTATTATTATAAGCTCTAGAGATAGAAGTAGAGGATGCAAATGTAATGAAGAGTCGTTAATTACATAATAACTTTTTTGTCTTGGTAGCCCTATTCCCTAACAATTAGCAATATTTGTTATTAAAATATATATATTGAGGTTAATACATGAGAAAGTAGTCCTAAGACTTCTTGAGCAATTCTAAATTAATCAAAATATGAAAACTGCTAATGCAGTCTTCAGCTTTTGATTAATTTAGGTATAATTATAAAAAAAAAAATGTAAGCATAAAGTGTCAATCCCATAAAATCATTGAAACACCGTCAGTAATTATTTATTGGTGCCAAAAGGGATAAAACGTGGAAAGGGCTATTTCAAGCCATACACATTATATTATATACTTTTTAAAGATTTTTTTTCTACATAAATAATACATTTGATTTTTTATTTTTACACAACATTCGATACGGTGTCATAGTCGGACTTCGCGCTACGTTCGAAGTGTTCCAAGCTCATGTGTAAGTAGTTTAAAGATAATGAAGATATATTCCATTCATTTATACGCTTAAATAACGATTGTTTAACATTACGTGTGACGATTTACAATCAACTTGTGGGAGAACTGTTTCAATGTTGAAAAAGTCAGCAAGTCCAACCGAGAATTTTTTTTTATTAAAAAAAACAGAGCTAACTAGTTTCTGCTTACGACTGGTTTTAAAATATAAAAATTTTCATCCAGCATTTAGTGTGGATGACGTCACAGTCCGTTGATTGTGACGTTTTTCGCAATGCAAATTAAAAGTTTTTGAGTTTTTAATTTGCGAGTTTTTTTTTTATGAAATGCACTAGTTATTCTACATCTTTATTTTATACTAGCGGGCGCCCGCGACTTCGTCCGCGTTGAAAAAGAAAAAAGCAGCCTATCCTGTGTCCTGTACGTCTAAATGTACATCTACCAAGTTTCATGAAAATCAGTTAACTCGTTTAAGAGTTATGGAGGAACATACATACATACATACAATACCTACACTTACAGATTTATTATTAGTATTGATGATTGATTATATAGCTATTGCACGCGACTTGCCCGCGTAACTTTATAGAATAGCCTATGTTACTTGCTGATAGATAATATAGCTTTCTATCAGCAATTAGCTTTCTACAGCAATCAGCAATTAAAGAACTTTTGAACGCCTCCGTTTTTCCTCTAATTCTTCTAAGCGTACCAACTTATTTTAATAGTACTGTTTTCATTAATGGTAAGAACGATAAAACAGGTAAGGTTTGTGTACTCGTACAATATAATTTGCAGAAAAATTTCGTGAGTAACCAGAAGGTCGTTGCTAGTTTACTAAGTATGAAATAATAATAAAAAAATATATTGACACCTTTATAACTTTATTGTCACATTTTATTGTGATCATTTTACATCTAAGTTTCATGATCATTTACTACCATGACATCTAAGTTTTGTATAAGACCATTTAATAAGGCCTGCAGTGATTTATAATCCTTAATAGGCTATTAGTTATGTTTTATTTTTGTCCGTAAATTGAATATTAAAAGCTGTGGATTTTAAGTAGGAACTTAAACATATATAAATAAATAAATAAATAAGTACATTTAATATAGAATATACAATATTATACATTTATTTATTAATAAACTTATTCAACATTTATAACTTAAAATTATATTTTAATGTGTACTGTACAGTCGAGGTAAGAAAAGGTTCGTCACCTTAAAGTCAAGTCTGTCAGTTTTCTGCTTACTGATTTTGTCTCAAAACATGCTAAGAGTCTACGACTTAATAAAGGAATAAATTTGAAAAAAGACGAAGGTTTTCGTATCCCGACTGTACAGTACACATTAAAATATAATTTTAAGTTATAAATGTTGTATTATAAATTGTAAATAAATAACTGTACATGTACTGTAACTCTTATCTGTTAAAAGAAGTGTACCGAAATAAATTGTTAGTTTCAGTTGGTAGTAGGTATTTGTGCAAAAGAATGAAAATGAAACGCGACCGTCTAGTAGGTAAATACAAAAATCCAGTAGAAAATAATGTCACCCACACGAATCGCGATAAGGGCGCTCGCACACGAAGTGCGAACAGACAAGTGGCTTAATTGAGAGTTGACCCGTGGGGGGTCTTAGCGCTTTGCCACAGTACAATAAACAAACGGTGAGAATACTTTACCACGCCACGGAATATCTTATAGCTACACATTTACAAAATATACTCTGTTTCACTTCCTAAGAACCTTTTCCTTTGTCTGTGTACCTATGCTATTTCTTATACACTATTCTTATTTTGTAATAAAATATTTTTAAGCTTTCTTATCCATATTCTTTATTTTACACAAAATAAATATGTATGCAACTGTTGTAACTGATTAAGTATATCAAATAATTCCATTAAAAACATCGTCATGTCAATGAAAATCAGTGTAAATATTCTTTAATAAATTTAATAAGTAAAAATTTAAATTAAATAATATTTTAAACTTTTTATTTAGAAGGATTTTATATAAGACCAGCTTTCGCTACACAAACCCTGCTCGTTTATTGCTCTTTTTAGAAGAAGTTAGTGGAAAAAGAGATTTGAGACCTGACAACGTCTCCTTGTTTATCTATATCTTCTATCTATTCTAATATTACAAAGAGAGAAGATTTGTATATTTGTGACTAAACTCAAAAACTACTGGACCGATTTCGAAAATTCTTTCACCTATAGAAAGCTATATTATCAGCGAGTAACATAGGCTATATTTTATAAAGTCACACGGGCGAAGTCGCGCGCAACAGCTAGTAATATATATGTATAGAATCAATATAAGACTGTATAAATAGAAAAATAAATATTTAAATTATAAATAAATAAGCAATGAAATACTGCAATTTCCATACGTGTGAGCATGTGAGTGATTTAGAAAAGTTGAGTGATGTTTAGCTACTGTTTATATTTATGCTATGGTAGGTATATGCTAATCAATTCACCAATAGTTTGTTTTTTAGCCGCGAACGCCGCTCGATTCGGTCTTTTACGTTTTTGATTGGGGTTCCGTAAAACGTATACTTGTTATGATTTTCAAATGTATTAATTAACAAATTTACATAGTAGTGGCAGGCAAACTGCGTTTCGCGGTCATTCGGGCAACTTGTATGGCGGCAGTTAAATCTTTTCATCTTCTAGGTGAACTCGCTCCATCATATAGGCCGCTAATAAAAAAAAAACAATTTTTTTTTGAACTAGAACTTTTCAACTGACTTTTCAATGACAACTTTCCTAAGACATTTCCTACGACTGACAGTTTTTTTTATTCGTAAAATATTTGCTTACCGTTACAGGTTTGCAAATATAGCCACAATTGTTATTTTTGTAAAAAGACTATAAAATATGTTCAGCAAACAAATAAATTATTTATATTGTTACGTGCGGGGTGAGTTAAAATGCCGTTTAGGGTTGTAAGAACACGATTTATTACGCAGACCAAGATGACTTCCAAAATATCAGAGCTTTTCCAATTAAACCGTAAAACTTGCCAAAAGTCGTAAATAATTCACTCTATGTGTCAACAATGCACTGTCGCAAATATCTTCGCAAAAGCTTCCAAGAGTTGTTTTCGTATCGGTTGTTGTCGCAGAACTGTCCCACTCGAGCGATGGCACCCGTATTTATACACGCGCAGTCAGCCGCGATGTTTTTGGAAAACACTAGAAACTTTAAGGTAAACAAGCTCGTACACAAGTATACAAGTCATAAAAAACAAACATCGTAAACAACTCTCTGGCTTAAGGGAATGTGAACCTTATGTCGCGAACATAAGGAACAGTTTTCTCTGAGACAGGAGGGCTTCCTTCTACGTATGGAAATTTCCATACGCCCAGGTCTCATGATAAACAACAACACGCTGTTTAAACAAACGCTTCGAGAATGTTCGGTCGTAACATTACCCCCCTCTTAGTTATGATCGTCCCGATCATCATTCGTGCCGTGATACTTTGTCAAACGGTCAATGTGTACGACCTTCGGTTTTCCTCTTTGCCCCTTTTTGATTCGATAGGTGACGTCGTTGATTTTTGTAACCACATTGTAAGGTCCTTCCCATCGTGCTTGCAACTTTGGGCTTTTGCCCTTTTTCCTGAAGGGATTATGAAGCCATACGAGAGTTCCCTCTTCAAAACCGTTGATGTTTGATCTCCTATCATAACGGGTTTTCATTTTTTCACCAGTCTTGAGACTGCACTCGCGAACTAGCACTTCATCCAGCTGTTCTCGAAGATCGCTGACATAATCCGTCACAAGTCTTGGGCTATTCGGCGGAGACCCTGTTATTGCATCGACTGGTAGTCTTATTTCTCGTCCAAAATTCACTCTGGCAGGGGTAAAACTAGTACTATCATGTACAGCGGAGCGATAAGACAACAAGAAAAGAGGAATGTACTGGTCCCAGTCTCTCTGATGTGAGTCGACTACTTTAGCCAAATTATTTTCCAATGTTTGGTTAAACCTTTCGACCATTCCGTCAGACTGAGGATGAGCTGGTGTCGTACGGGTCTTATGTATACCGAGAAGGTTGCACATTTCTTGAAATAGGGCTGATTCGAAATTTCTCCCCTGATCGGAGTGTATTTCCAGAGGTACGCCATACCGACAGATTACATCCTGAACTAGCTTCTTGGCAACAGTTTTAGCTTCTTGGTTAGGGGTCGCAAACACTTCCGGCCATTTGCTGAAATAGTCTTGCACTACAACGATGTATTTGTTCCCATCCTCAGTTTCAGGAAATGGTCCGGCCACGTCTATAGCGATACGTTCCCATGGTGCTCCTACATTGTAGAGCTTCAGTTTTCCCCTACTTCTTGTCTGTGGTCCCTTGACTGAAGCGCATGCGTTGCATTTACGACACCAATCTTCTACGTCTTCCCGGCAATGGACCCAGTAGAACCGCTGTCGCACTTTCAAAAGGGTTTTCTTCACTCCAAGATGACCACCAGACACCCCATCATGGATATGACGTAGTAGAGGAGATACCTTACTTCGAGGGACTACAACCTGTACAGTCACCTGATGTCCGGTATTAGACTCCCATTTCCTGCACAAGATTCCGCCTTCCAGGGTCAAACTATCCCATTGAGCCCAATAGCTTTTTGTAACAGGACTGGAAGCTGATACATCCGCCCACTCAGGTTTCACTCCCTTTTTTATCCAATCTAAGATCAATCGCAGGTCGTTATCTTCCTCTTGCGCCTTCCTCATATTTTCTCCAGACCAGTCATCGTCTAATCCTTGGGTACGGATAATTTTTACTGATTCCTGAGACTCTTGTTTCCTGCAGTGTTTACAGATTTCAGGACATGGTCTTCTCGATAGAGCGTCAGCATTACCATGACCTTTACCACTTCGATGTTCTGTTGCAAAATGGAATTCCTGCAATTGCTCAATCCACCGTGCTACCTGTCCTTCAGGACTTTTAAACTGAAGAAGCCATTTAAGTGCAGCATGGTCCGTCCTTAAGGTGAACTCACGTCCAATGAGATACTTGTGAAAGTGCTGCAAGGTCTTCACTACAGCTAACAACTCTCGACGTGTAACACAGTAGTTTCTCTCTGGCCTGGAAAGCGTTTTGCTGTAGTACGCAATCACAACTTGTTTGTCTCCCTGCACTTGTGACAACACTCCACCAATACCCGTGTTGCTGGCATCCGTATCCACAATGAATTTTCCATTCCGTGTCGGATAGCCCAATATCGGGGACTCACATAAACGCTGTTTCAGTTCTTTGAAAGCGTTGTCACAATTTGCGTCCCAAGCAAACACCTGTTTATCTTCAGTCAGGCGATGGAGGGGTTTGGCTATTGTTGAGAAATTTTTGACAAAGCGCCTGTAATATGCGCATAAGCCAAGGAAGGATCTGACTTCGGTTTTATTCTTTGGTGTAGGCCAATCTTTTACAGCTTTGATCTTTTCTGGATCTGTTTGAACTCCTTCCTTAGTGATTATGTGCCCCAGATAGCTAACTGCGTTGCTGAAGAAGGTACACTTTTTAGGACTTAGTTTTAAGTTTGCCTCGCGTAGACGGTTGAACACCTTTTCAAGGTTCTGGAGATGTTCCTCGAAGTCACGACCCATGATGATTACGTCGTCCAGATACACCAGGCAAACATCTCCCAGAAGACCCACCATAACTCTGTCCATAAGGCGCTCAAACGTTGCGGGAGCATTACACAAACCAAACGGCATGACATTGAATTGCCAAAGTCCATTTCCGATGCCCGTAGAGAATGCTGTTTTCTCCTTATCCTCTGGACTTATTTCCACCTGCCAGTACCCACTTTTAAGATCAACGGTAGAAAACCATTCCATTCCACTGAGCATATCTAAAGTGTCATCAATACGCGGTAGAGGATAGCTGTCTTTCTTGGTAACGTCGTTCAGCCTTCGGTAGTCTACACAAAACCTGGTTGTGCCATCTTTCTTTTTCACCAGTACCACAGGTGACGACCAAGGGCTTGTAGATGGTTCGATGACTTTGTTTGCCGCCATATCCCTTATCATATCCGCAACTTCAGCTTCTTTTGCCCACGGGATTCGACGAGGTCTTTGTCGTATAGGTCTTGAATCGCCGGTGTCTATTCTGTGCTTCACAAGTCCTGTTCTACCGCAATCATTTCCAACGGCAAATATGTCTTTGAACCGCATTAAAAGATCCTGAGCTTGCCTCAACTGAACTGACGACAAATTTCCTTTCAGCGAATCCAATAACTGCGATACCTGGTAGTCTGTGCTATTTACTGCGTTTGTTGTACTGCTTATACGTCTTAAATACTTCACTTCCTGACACTTTCCAACTACGCTGTTTCTTCTGAGCTGTACCTCTTCATTGCTGAGATTTAAAATTCTTACTCTGCCTATCCTGCTTGTCATTAGTAGTGTTCTGGCCATTATCCAATTAGGATGTGTTCCTTCATCCTCCGCAATGACACATAACCCGTTCTTGACGTTGGATGAGAATTTCGTCATTACTAGATTTTCTGATCTGGGAGCTAGTTTGACGTCCCTTAAACAATAGAGTGTACATGGGGTCGAGCCTTCTAAGAAAACTTCTTGTACAGGAAATTCGAGTACTCCTTGGTCGACGTTCAAAATACAACGGTGATTTTTTAAGAAATCCAGTCCTAATATGCAGTCGTCAGTAATATTGGCAATCAGCACTGAGTTTGAGTACAACTGACTACCAATTCCAATTTCCACGTCTGAGTCACCGAGGACAGGTACTGGCTGGCCCGTTGCTGTTCGTAGCTGACATGTTGGAGATCGTTGCTTCCATGAGATAGTTCGTTTTAAGAGTTCAGGTCTTACAATGGTGCGCGATGCTCCTGTGTCTATTGTGAACCTGCACTTTTTACCGTTCAGCGTACCCTCGATGCTTAAACTGTTTCCGTTAGAAGCTTGTCTGATAGTAATAGCAGGGGCTTTCCTTCTCCCAGCCAGCGCCTGCCCCGCGGCCCTGGCAACGCTTAGTTTAACTGCCCCTCGTCAACTTGGGTCTCCATCTCTGAGACCCTTTTTCTCTTCTTCTTTGGGCAGTCCAGCCTTATGTGGCCTTTTTCACCGCAGCCATAGCAGGTCGGGCCATAGCGAGGCTTTCGCTCCTCGACTACCAGCTCCCTGACCTTGAATGGCCTCGTGTCACGCCGCACAGCTTCCACTTCCAGAGCATGTGCCAGTGCACTCTTCAGGGTCTGGTGGTGACCTAAACGTACCGCTGCGCGAACTTCGCCGTCCCTTATCCCGTCCACAAAAGCTTGGAGTAGAGTTATTTCTACTGCATTCGGTGTTGATGTATAGGCGCGACGAACTAATCTCTCGATTTCGTCAGCCCACTGCTGGAGTGTTTCCGTGGGCTTCTGCGTGCGATCGCGTAGTTGAGCCCTATACGTGTGCTCCATGTGCTTGTCACCATATCGTGTCTCTAGAGCTTCCAGTAGGGCTTGCAGAGATCTTCCTTCTGTAGGGAGTCGCTCCAGAATCAGTTGGGCGTCTCCTCTTAAGGCTAGAGTCAACGCCATGAATGCTTGATCCTCAGTCCAGCCGCTGCAGTTAGAGAGGGTTTCGAACTGGTACTTATAGGCTGTCCAGGAAGATGTGCCATCAAACCGTGGCAAGTCCAGCCTACCTTGTGTAGGTACCGGCGCAGTGAAGACTGCCTCCCTCGTCACCAACTTCTGCACTTTCTCGGCGAGCGCCTGGTGGCGAGTGTCGGTTTGGTCGAGTCTCTCTTCCAGGCCTTCGACTTTCACTGAGACCCCTTTAACTTCGGACTCTACCTTTTTAACTTTATCGCAGATGACTTCAAGGCTTGTGTCCAATTTCGAAAGCAGCATTTGGCTAGCAGATTCCTGTTCACGGCGAGCGGCTTCCTGTTCACGGCGAGCGGCTTCCTGTTCACGGCGAGCGGCTTCCTGACTGGCTTGTATGCTCTGCACAGCAGCTTCCTGACTGGCCTGTATGCTCTGTACAGCAGCTTCCTGTTCACGGCGAGCGGCTTCCTGACTGGCTTGTATGCTCTGCACAGCAGCTTCCTGTTCACGGCGAGCGGCTTCCTGTTCCCGGCGAGCGGCTTCTTGACTAGCCTGTATGCTCTGTACAGCAGCTAGCAGCGCAGCGAGGTCCATCGACGGGCTCGATGTAGGTACTGCCGTAGGAAGCAAATCAGCATCGGTGCCTTCCTCCGGCTCCTCATGTGCTCGTTGTCTCGCAGCATCCATCTCCACTTGCCTCCTGGTCCGTGGAGTACGAGTTCCTTCGTCCCGTGGCATTAACGGCATCCCACTTCTGACACCAGTTGTTACGTGCGGGGTGAGTTAAAATGCCGTTTAGGGTTGTAAGAACACGATTTATTACGCAGACCAAGATGACTTCCAAAATATCAGAGCTTTTCCAATTAAACCGTAAAACTTGCCAAAAGTCGTAAATAATTCACTCTATGTGTCAACAATGCACTGTCGCAAATATCTTCGCAAAAGCTTCCAAGAGTTGTTTTCGTATCGGTTGTTGTCGCAGAACTGTCCCACTCGAGCGATGGCACCCGTATTTATACACGCGCAGTCAGCCGCGATGTTTTTGGAAAACACTAGAAACTTTAAGGTAAACAAGCTCGTACACAAGTATACAAGTCATAAAAAACAAACATCGTAAACAACTCTCTGGCTTAAGGGAATGTGAACCTTATGTCGCGAACATAAGGAACAGTTTTCTCTGAGACAGGAGGGCTTCCTTCTACGTATGGAAATTTCCATACGCCCAGGTCTCATGATAAACAACAACACGCTGTTTGTTTATGATAAACAAACGCTTCGAGAATGTTCGGTCGTAACAATATTACTAAGGGCCTCTTTCATCATCTGTCAAGTAGGCTAACCGGCATTAATAGTCACCGGTAACCGGGGATAATGGAGCTGATATATCTTTGTTTGCACGGTAAAAGTCCCAAACATTAAAAAGAAAATCAATACTAATAATAAATCTGTAAGGGTTGGTCATGGAGTTCAGAGATATAGTGTATATAGGCTCTATACATGATACTGAAACTAAATTGACCATTTTTAGAATTTTTTCTGTAGTATGTATGTATGTATGTTCCTCCATAACTCCTAAACTAATTAACTGATTTTCATGAAACTTGTTTGATAAACATTTAGACGTACGGGACACAGGATAGGCTACTTTTTTCTTTTTCAACGCGGACGAAGTCGCGGGCGCCAGCTAGTAGGTAATATAAAAATTTGCCTATCAAAGGATGCAGTAAACCGAGTGCATAATTTAATAAAACGTAAAATTATTTCTAAAAGTAACTAATCAACACTTTACTTGTAGTTGGTGAAAGAGGCCCTAAGCCAATGCCTTGAATTTAATGTATACAGAACCTTGACAAACGGTGTTGCCACTGTTGAGACATATTTATTTTGAAAAGAGCGTATAATTTAATCCGGCCGCCTGGCGCGGCGCGGGGTTAAGATATCTTGGTGTGGTCTTAAGCCGTTGACGGGTTAGCGTTATATATGCGATATATCTTTTCCAGTAAAAGAAAAAAAAGATTAAGATAAACCATTCGAGTCCACCGATTCGTTTGTTAATCTGTTAATTAGCTCATTTTTTTACGCCACGCTATCTGATATTTAAATGGGTATATCTATTTTAAAGATAGCAAAGCGATTGCGAATTCATTAGTTTAGTCTTTTATTTTTTCCTCCTTTAAGGCGAGGATTTAGCAGAAATGCGTAATTTTCATCGCCTAATTTGACTTTAGAGTACAATCAAAGTTTAGTTAAAAATACTATGACAAATTTAAAAAGTTTAGATAGGGCAGATTTATGTAAAAAAAATCTTTTTCTGAGACCTTTCTCAAAAACCCAAACCCTAAAAAGACTTTTCTCTTCACAGTAATAAAATTGTTCACTGAAGCCGGAGGCGGATCGCTAGTATTAATATAAAGTATAGAATCCGCAAAGAATTTGTTGGAAAAGAATTTATGTAGGTACTTTATTCACTTTTCTTGGTTAGGATTTGTCTGTCAAATAGTATAATAGATTTATTTTGACTAGAGTTTTTTTCCCATTGGTCAAAATTTGACCGATAATGATTATTTTTCTAAATTAATACCTTTTTATAAATTTTCTTTAAAATCTGTAGATAGCCTAATAGTTACTAAAAAAATCTTTTTTACATAAAAATGTAAAGTTGGTTTGTGTGTGTACACAAACCAACCTACACTTTCAGAACTGGAGAATGGGTTTAATTCGGCTTTCACATTTATATAAAAACTAACTGGCGCCCGCGACTTCGTCCGCGCTGAAAAAGAAAAAGTAGCCTATCTTGTGTCCTGACTCCTGTACGTCTAAATGTTTATCTAGCAAGTTTCATGAAAATCAGTTAATTCGTTTAAGTTATGAAGGAACATACATACATACAGAAAAAAATTCTAAAAAAGGTCAATTTAGTTTCAGTATCATGTATAGAGCCTATAAACACGATATCTCTGAAAACAAAGTAACTTACTCCATGACCAACCCTTACAGATTTATTATTAGTATTGATTTATTGCACCCCGGGCGATGCCGGGAGCGAGTCGCTAGTATGTTTATAAATTAGAAAATCGCTTGACATGTTAATATACCAATTAATCTGATAGTAGATAAATAATTCCAAAATGTTTTATTAAAAGTTAGAACAAAAGCTATACATTACAAATCTAAAACCGATAAACGGCTACTTGTAATTTTGCTCGGTCACTTAATTTCGCGTGAACGCTGTATGGTGCGTGTTGTATAAATTTTCCCATAACTTATACTAAATTATGATACTTACAATTTTTATGGTAACGCCTCGCGAGCGTTAATACTTGAATATTTGATGTGACAATAAGTTAAATACTTTATTACTTTTCAAACTTCATTACCTACTCATATTCACTATCAATACATAGATTGTTAATACCTAAAAAAGCTATACTTAAAAGTAGGAACTAAGAAAGAGTTATAGCTATGAACCATCTCCATTTAGTCGGCCATTAAACAAAAAAAACCAGATCAAAATTGGAAAATCCGTTTCGTAGTTATGATGCCACAAACACACACACACAGATACACAAATCAAACTCATATAATTTGTTTGCGTCGTGAAAAGTAGAACACATAATATATATATACACACACCAACATCACATATAGAGAAGACTATCATCTCTGTCATTTGTAAATAAAAATACTCTAACATGAGATTAATTTCAAAACGTTTGTAACATTTTGATACTAATGTCTCTTTAGTGGAATAATACAGATAATAGAGAATTTTTTTCTGCACTAAATTACAAGTCTTAATTTTTTTTTTAATAAGTTCAGTATCACGTATTGACCCTAAATGCACAAAATCCTTACAAATTAGGCGGGCGGAAGTGCCGCCATTTTTACAAAAACCGTTTAACCCTATATATCTCTGTAAGCGTGCAGTTGAGGCCAAAAATAGTAATAACCTTTATTGTAGATAAATAAATTTCCTATCTTTTTTGTCGAATTTTTTTTTTTCTATCACTTACCGTTCACGGCTTAATCCACTATTACGATTTGTTTATTGACACAACGCAGGTGTTTTAGGGTCAGTACGTGATACTGAACCTATTTAAAAAAAATAGACGTAATTTAGTGCATTATGGACAAGAGTAAACGGCTCCTCTATTACCTGTACTATGGCACACTGCTTTCTTCAGTCTTTTTTTGCAGTCTTTTGGGCAGCCCGTATGAGCAGTAACCACCCCTTACAGAAGACATTATATGCTGCGAAATAACAGCATATAATGTGCTGTTCTGTTTTGGTGTGTGAGTAAGGGATGCCCGAGCCCATTACACCATCCAAGCAAGCACCTATGAGGGTCACCAATAAGGGTTGCTATACATAAAGTCGGGCCGGCATAGCCGGGCGGTAGAATCTTACTGTCCGCCGTGTCCGCAAAGCCGTGTACGCAGAGCCGGGCGGCAAAAATTGCCGAATGAAATTTACCGGCCTGACTATATATATAGCAACCCTAAAAGCTGGTACACACTAGGCGTTTTGAAGCGCGCGCTCCGCTAACGCGCGCTTTGAGAACTATGAAGTTCTAACGCAATGCTAAGCGCTCAATGTGTACTAGAATTTCACAGTTCTCAAAGCACGCGTTATCAAAGCGCGCGCTTCTAAACGCCTAGGGCCTAGTGTGTACCAGTTCTAAATGTGGAACGGTTTCCGCTACCCCTTGCACGCACAGGCATTCCGGGCTGTTGACCTTCTTAAATCTGTGCAAACGTTCTGCGAACTCTCCATATCCTGCCTGTGATCACGCGCACCAGGATTGGTCTTAGTTAGGATCTATAAGTCTGACTGGCTTTTGCCTGCGGATTCATACACGAGTGAAGATCTGGACACTAGTCTATGTCTTTCCTCTAGGCTTAAACTATTTCCATCCATGGCAAAGTTTATCAAAATCTGTTTATTTATTTATTTATTTTTTGTTAAAGGCCGTAGCGAAGATGAAGCCTATGATGGAGCGAACTCACACAGAAGATGCCAAAAGATTTGGGTTATAATATGAGCTCGGTAACACAATATATGAAACGGAAAATTATAGTTGTTCTACGGTAAAACATAATTGACAAAAGTATTCAATAATTAATAAATAATTAAACTCTCAGGGCCTCTTTCACCAACTGCAAGTAAAGTGTTGATTAGTTAATTTTTAGAAATAATCTTATGTTTTATTAAATTATGCACTCGGTTTAGTGCATACTTCGATAGGCGATTTTTTTTTATTATTTATCTTTTTAATGTTTGGGGCTTTTACCGTACAAATAAAGGTATATCAGCTAAATTATTCCCGGTGACAGGTGACTTTAAACGACGGTTAGCCTACTTGACAGATGGTGAAAGAGGCCCTTACTTACTAACTATTATTATTTTAAGTTTTGTAAATTACTTTAAAAAATTGCAAAATTGTATCCCTACTACGTGAATGTACTATGAAAACGTACTATGCTTTTCCATTCAATCAAATATCGCAAATGATGTTTGCTCTTTATACGCACTTTGAATAAGACTTATATAGCACTTGAGTTAAGACGACACACTTTAAACTAATCTTTGCGTGCAACAAGAACTTTTTTTTATTGGATTTTTTTATTTGAAATTTTCACGGTGATCGCGGCCGCAGATAGCATCGATTTGCCCCGCGAACACGCACCGGGTTACTTAATTCCTGATTTAGTACCGCATCATATTTTGATAAGTATTTTTAATTTGAATAAATTATGATTTAAGCGTGTTATCGCGCGTAATGGGCAGCCTTTAATCACAACCGTGCTGCGTTTATGGTAAGAATGTCACAGTGAAATTGTACCCCACTGTAAAACCGGCACGCGAACATTTAGCTTTCGTACTGATACAAAACATGATATTCGTACATTCAAAACATGACGATGAATTAAGACTATTTTATTAATTTTTCGGACACAAACAGAAATAAAAACAAAAATATAGTATAACAGACAAAAAATAATGAACACATATTCCACAAACGTGTCCACAGATAGATATTAAGTATATTTAAGAGAGAACAGAAACCAAACATCGAGACAGAAAAGGACCAAAAAATATTACAACAAAAATAAAAAATAAATCAAAAAATTCTTAAACTCTTAATAAAATTAAAAATAAAATTAAAAATAAAATTTTTATTTTATTTTTAATTATGCAAAAAAAGAAAATTTAGAAAATTAGTTTTTTTTAAATTTTTATTACAACGGTAGACTGCGTCCTTAACTAAAAGTTTAGAGAGTCTACCTTTTTTTAAAGGTGCTTACCACATCAGTGTACTACTTATTATGCCATCGACTTTATTATTAATTTATTATTAATTTTCACACCATCATTTATTTGTACCATTTATCTAAGATTTAATTTTAATATTGAATCTTGGATAAGTGTAGGTACGTAATTGTTTAACCCTAGGAGGGTTAAAAGTAAAGTCAAAGTAAAGTCCTACGTATTCGCTGTGATTGGCCTCATGATAATTCTTGTGTTTACGATCAACATTAATAAAGAGGCAAGCATTTTTTAGGTTTGTGTCTCTTGCGAAGGTATTTTCGCATACTTGCGGTTTACTGCTCCCTTGAGAACCATGTACATTCTACATTCTGTTATTTCACAATTACCTACTGATTGACATAAGGAATTTGCTACACCGTGCGTATTAAAATTTTAATAAATCTGTAAGGGTTGGTCATGGAGTAAATTTCTTTGTTTTCAGAGATATCGTGTTTATAGGCTCTATACATGATACTGAAACTGAATTTACGATTTTTAGAATTTTTTTTCTGTATGTATGTATGTATGTATGTTCCTCCATAACTCTTAAACGAATTAACTGATTTTCATGAAACTTGTTAGATAAACATTTAGACTTAAAGGACACAGGATAGGCTACTTTTATCTTTTACAACGCGGACGAAGTCGCGGGCACCAGCTAGTAATAAATAATAAACAAGATTTTTTCATGTGAAAACTTCTTTAGGTGCGTTTTAAAAGGATTTTTAGATTTTAGATGGGAAAAAAATATTGAATTCGTTACCGTAACCGTGTAACCGTAACGTAACCGACACCTCTGTTGACAATTATATATTGTCTACACAATACCACTGAAACTAGAATATGTTATACGTAATAATACATCCTTGCGAAAACTAATCGAATCGAAATTAATTTAAAAAAAAGAACAATTCGCTGCTTAAAAACTAAAGGGCCATAAAACAAAAAAAAATCCAAAAATGTTTTTTTTTTTGCAAAAATACAATCATAATACTTCATATTGTATGTTGCAAAAAGACTTATGGTTGTTTTTATTTCATATTTAGTATATTTCAATTATTTTTTATATATTCAAAAGTAACTTATATGCTTATTTATATCTCTTCTAGTAATCAGTTTATTATAGAAGTACTTAAAACATTTAATGCTACTTAAAAATACGCTTCTAACGATGTATAATATGCATATATTTGATATATATATCTAATAAGAAAAAAAATAGACACTTGATGGTTGGCTAAGAAACGTCACAGGTGCTGCAAATAAGATTCTCATTTTATTTTATGGCATTTTTTATAATTATGAATTTATTTTTTCAGATTATCTGCTTTCAACCAGTATGCCACACACAGGTAAATATTTGATTAATTTACCTATTTATAATTTCTTCCATTAGTAACCCTTCCATAGGCTAGTAACCCTAGCTGTTATCCAAACGGTCGCGGGTTCGAATCCCGCTAGGGGCAAGGCTTTTATGTGTTAACATTTTACCTTTGTACCTGAGTCATGGATGTTTTGTATTTATAATATGTATGTATTTATAAAAAAAAAAGTAATCTATGTATTATATCAACTGTCTGGTATCCATAATACAAGAATTACTTGCTTACTTTGGAACTAGATGGTGCTGTGTGGAATGTGTGAAGATATTTATATTTATATTTATTTATATTCCATACGATATTTATTTACGTAGGTAAATCTTTTTTTCTCTACTTACTTACTAAGTATGTTTGTAAATTTAATTACAATGAATTAAACCTACAAATGTATGAACAAATAGATATACAAATGTACAATAGTATATGCTCTCTAAAGGTGTGCAAACACATCGACATTCGTATGTATAGTCCACACCTTAGCCTTCGTCGACGTCAGACGCAAAACGAGGGTTGTTATAATTTTTACCTGTGTGTCTGTGTTGTACGTCTGTGGTATCGGCGTAGCTCCCAAGCAAATAAAATTAAAAAAAAAGCTTAACTCAAGATTTAAGCAATCATTATAGTTCTAAATTATAACTAAGTGTGTCGCAAGCTAAATATAGTGAGAGAATAATTAAATTTAAAATAGAATCTCTTAAACCAACTAAAGGCTCCAAAGGGCACAGAATAAAAATTCAAATCTTAATTAACATAAACGGACCACATTAAATACAGGACCCTTATCGCTGAAACGGAATTTACCTCACGCATTGAAATCATAAGCGTTTCAAAGAAACACGGTCACCGTCCATTAACGGTAATTAAGGAAATCGAGAAATGAATCTCGTTACGAGATAGTATCGATCCATATCGAAGCCCACCCGAGAGGTTCATGCTAGTATAATTCATAACCAGTACATAAACTTAACGGTTTAATTAAGAGGTTTGTAGGAGTCGAACCACTATATTAAATATTTATCACTGACTTCACTGACTTGGAGAATTTGTTGTCTCAACTTACTGTAATGAGAATAACCGAAGATAGAATGCGAAATAAGACATTCGCGCCACTTATTGAACTTGCGAAAATAATAAAAAATACGCCAGCAATTCCAATATTTTAGAAAAACATATAAAAAACTGTTTCCCCTCTGTCTTTATTACATTAGTAATACACTAAAGCTCGTCAATAGCTACTAAGTAAATAACAAAAAAACTAAAATGAGAAACTGTTTCGTCTTTACCTATTTATATATTATTTATTGCTTACCTACTGCTTGTTAATAATTATGTGACCACCCTGTCTCCTAATACATTATACATGTTTAAGCCACATTAGCTCCTTATTAATGCCTCCGACTGTGAATTACCAAAACGCGAACTAAACGTTCATCTCAACTTCATTATTTAATGGAAATAAAGGCTGACTAACACAATCAGCGTGGCGGTGCGGTGTCGTAATTAATACGATGGGCGGCATTGAGACGAATCTATATATTGTGCTACAACATCATTTGAGCAATATTCTGTTTCGCTTATCGATCCGTCATCATCGATTACTTCCAAAAAAGGGTGACACAATATAAATGCTTTTTATTTCATTTGACTGTAGTATTCCTAAAGATCAACTATTCAGGCTCACTGCAAGGGTAGCTAATTTGCAAGGGGTGCAAGGATTGGTGAATAATTTTCAATCCGTAAAAATGCACACAAATGTCACGTTTTTCTCTGTTAAGTAACTCAAAACATTGAAATTAATTAAAACTGAAATTAATTAAATAAACGATTTCAGTTGCTCGGAAGATTAATATGAAAGAAGATAAATATAAAACTATTTAATTAAATAGATACAGAAAAAGAGAAATATTAAATTATAAAAACCGCTAGTTCATCGCGACAGAAACGCGTCTTGTAGAGAGATCTTAATAATTCACTAAACGAGATTTAATTATTAATAAACATTTATTATTGTCACATAATATCACTGTTAATATTGTAAACGTGATAATATCGTAGTAAGAGGTATAATTTGATGTTTGTGATATGATTTTGTTTTTGATTGACTAAATAACACCCACGAAGTTTCCGGAGGTAGACACCTGTTATACAAAAATTCTAATTTCAAACTCGATACACATAGTGTGAGAAAACTTTAGATTTATCTTGGTGGCTGGAATTAATTATAGCATAATATAAATTCCTATTACTTACGCATCATTATAAGTTCGAAATCATTAGTGATAATATTTCTCGACGCCTTTTGTGAGCTGATTAGGTAATTTTATATGCAAACTGCTTTGTATTTTTAATTTTTGTTATTTAAAAATTGTTCTTTTTATAAATAAATAGTTTCTTTGGCTTGGTTAGGTACAATTTTATTATGTTAAGCAAACATCAAGGTCGATATATTATCAGAAAAGAATCAACTAATAAATTGTAACAAGAGGAAAAGTGGCACACTGGGCTTTTGGCAGCCATTTGGGCAGCTTTTCTGGCAGCAGTAACCATAACCTTACAGCAGACCCAAAAAAAGAAGTCGGTCGTGTTTCCAGCTAATTGTGCTCAATTAGCGCCTCAACCTATTCATCGTTGTTAAATCTTTGCTACTTAGGTGCAAAGATTTAACAACGATGAGTAGGTTCTTCGTGAGCTTCCTTGAGAGGACCAAACAGGCAATATTCTAAATTGTGAAAGAGTCTCATTCTCTAACTATGCAGTGAATATCTTCTATGGCATGAAATTTTATAATACTCTTCGTAATTAACGAGGGAACCTTCTGCTGAGACCAGCTCAGATATCGTCACGATGGGTAGTGAGAAGAGCGAGCAAGGTCTGACTGCTTTTCTCACGCCCATCCCAGCCATATTAACCCAAGAAGCAAGAAACTTCACTTCAATATTACGCTCTTAGGGCCAAAAGTCTGATTTATATTTAATTCGCCTAATAATATAACATGATATAATATTCGGGTCACCATTGCTCTAAATATTTTTTTTTCTTAACCACCTTTACTAATCAATGGAATAGATCGGATTCATTGGACTGTGTCCTCGTAATATCGTTGTTGGAACCTTTTTGTCGGCCCCGGCGACACGTCATCGTATGAAGGGACATGCTTTTGACGGCAAATTAACACATCATTGACCGACGCTTGTAATCGTGTAGGTCGGTGCATTGTGACGTAAGCATAATAAGGATCATTTCTTGTATATTTTAAATATGTAATACAACTACCTTTTGCCTGCAACTTTTTCCGCATATTTTTACAAATTGCAGCCATTTGTTATTTTGATGTATGAACTATATTACTGTAAAGTTTCAACAAAATACGTGTACTTTCTAAATTATATACTAAAACCTTCCTCGAGAACCACTCTATCCATTGGTGTTATCGCGAACAGACAGACAGACAGACGCGACGGAAGACTTTGTTTTATAATATGTAAGGAATATATGTTATTAATGTCGGCGAATTTTAGGGACTCCGCTCTCTGTCGAAGAGTCAAGGCGGTGTCGCGTGAGAGACGACAAAAGGCGCGCTTGTTTTATATTTTCTATGTAATCATATGGGCGTCCGCTTACTGCAACAGTCGAGGCGGAGACGCGGCGGCGCAGGCGCGGTGGAGCCGAGGTGGAGTCGAGTCGGGGCCGTGCTGCGGTTTTCCTACTCGTCGCCAGGGCAACTTGCCTATATTTTCCATGTAATCATAGGGTACACAATCAAGGTGGAAGCGAAGCGGCTTCGACGCGGAGTCGATGCGCCTGTGCCTCGACGTCGCCTCGACTTATGCAGTGAGCATTGTCCCTTTTTTATCATTACAGTTGTTTACAGGCGACGGTAACCACCTACTGTCAAATAAATGTTAAAAAAGAGTGTCTACATTAATATCTACACAGTCACGTCGGTATCAATATATCTTAGACATCACATCAGATTTTCTACTCCAACGTTTACAACTGTGTTACGATAAATATAATATTACTTAGGCGTGATAGAAAAAAAATGTACTATTTATTTCTATTTGGTTAACTTCCTTGTTATCGAATCACCGTTATTTTTTTAATCAACGTTAAAATTATTGACGCATTTTTATAAGAATGAATTAAAAACAGATTTATTTGTTATTGAAAAAGTAAAAAGCTTTAAATTTTACAAAAATAAATTCAATGTTTTCTAATTGTTTTCAAATACGGACACCACATTTGCTGTATTTTACGTATTTTTTGGGGCAGCAAATTTTCCTTTGACCCATGTGTCTTATCGATTCTATGCGCCTTGGGATTTTCAAACTTTATGTCTGTGTAATCCACACCGTGCGGTATCCACGTCACAATAAAGCCGGATCCTGAAAAAAAAATAGGTGTCTATATAAATGCATCCTCAAACCAATTTTTTTATACATATGAAGTCAAAAAAATGTGTGTGACTGTGTCGTTGAGAAAATAATATGCCTATGTCCAGCAGTGTAGTTAGACCCGGGTTTCGAAGCAGTGTCAAGCTGAGCTTTCGCCCTGCTAGACTATGCCCTCTCAGTCTCAGTTGATTCTAAATACCAGGATGAATGAAAAGTTCTTAGAATCGCATACATACTTATATTACCTCTTTGAATTTAGTTTGACATTCATCAATACTAATAATAAATCTGTAAGGGTTGGTCATGGAGTAAGTTACTTTGTTTTCAGAGATATCGTGTTTATAGGCTCTATACATTATACTCAAACTAAATTGACCATTTTTACAATTTTTTTCTGTATGTATGTAAGTATGTACCTATGTTCCTCCATAACTCTTAAACGAATCAACTGATTTTCATGAAACTTGGTAGATAAAGATTTAGACGTACGGGACACAGGATAGGCTACTTTTTTCTTTTCAACGCGGACGAAGTCGCGGGCGCCAGCTAGTAGATACATAAAAATAAACATACTGTCGTAGTTGTCGATGATGTCCGGTCTTAGCGTCCCGACAGTATAGAATCTAAGTTTCTCAACAGCAGCAGCGTATTCCTCGCAGCGGCATCTGTCCATGGTCGCTGTTTTAATATTTATTATTGTTTTCAATATTCAATACAAAAGTTCAATTCATAACATGTCATAATGACATGTTGGTTGGCGCAATGACAATAGTGTTGGCAATAAACAAAAACATGTTATCCCTCTATGTTTAAAAAGTAGAGTTTGTACTATTGTTTTGAAAAAAACGTAAAGGTATAACAAGAGCATCAAAGTGGCTCTGCACTGGGCCCCACTAAAGTGTCAGTGGACCTGACGAGGCCATATTAAAATTGCATCTTTGCCACTCTTCTCTTAAATTTATCTTAGTTCCAACCAAAGATTAAATCTTTGGTTCCAACTCTCCATGAAAAATAAATACAAAATCGGAAGTATTACTGATGCTATTCGATCAAATTAGAATTTTCTCAGCCCATCAGCCCAATAAACCCTTTTAAGTTGATAAAATAATTCACGCCCGCGTGATTGGTAGGTAAGAGCAAAAAGTGAGGTGCTTCCGTTGGTAGCGAGCTCCTGGTGGATAGTCGGCGGCTTCGGTGCTGTAAAATCAGTCACAAGTTGTAAAATTCGCAATAACTTTCGCGATATACGGCCGATATGGCAAGAGTAAAAAGTCAAAGCATTTTACTGCCGGACTGTAAAAGAAGCGCATTAGCGGTAAAGCGGTGCATGCAATTGGATTTTTAAAGACGTTTCTCGAAAGTTATACCATAAAATGTAAACAGATGGGTGTTGCATAGCTCGTAGATGTCTCGCGACGGGGCAACATTGTCACACAAATTGAAAGGTTAGTGTAGGGGCACGGGTTATTTACAATCAACTTGTTGCGATTAGATGACGCTGAGAATTATCGTTGGTTTTAATATCATTCAATTAAAAAAAAAATGTGTGTGTCAACTCCGACACACGACTGGAGTTTACTCCTATTCGCTGGGTGCGAAGTACTAGTTGGGGGGTAATATTATTATAATCGATCGCAGCGCTCATAGTGGCCAAAAGAAAAATATAGTTGGCGCTTATCTGTCATATCTCAAAGTATCTGTTTACTTTGTTACCTACTCACTCACAAACCCGGTCCTTAAAATAATACTCATTTCGTTTTGAAAACGATATTTAATTTATCACTAGTGATAAAGGAACGATTATATATGTTTATTATTATTGAATGAAACCATTAAAGTAGCTTTATCTTCTTGTTTCACAATAAAACTACAGCTAAAAATAAAGTAAACAAACACTGACATATTCAAAATAAAACACATTTTTTGAATAAATTTTACTTACCTCATTTGATTTGAATGACCAAAAATGATTTCACAACCCTTTCTTCACCCAAATCAAGGTATCACAGTAATTTTTGAAATAAATTAATAGATAATTTTGGATTATAATAATATTTTCACATAATAACTTCAGAGCCAACACAGTTGCGGACGCTAGGTGGCGCTAAACTCGTTCACAGAGCCAATACGAACGATTATATAAAATTTAAATTTTCACAATTCGAACACGCCGAAAGAACAACATTGTTGTTTTATAAATAATATTGTGTAGATGGCGCAATATCTGCAACTTCAGATATTTTGAAATATTCAAAAAAATAGAATGTAACTATAACGCATAACATAACGCATTCGTGTGACAATTTTGATTGTACTCCCTTTAAATTTTCATACTACGGGCTTGATTGTAAGTGGCCACCGTTACCTAACTGTGACTAATGGATTTTTATTACAATATTTCTATATGACAAAATCCTATTATACCAAAATTATTATAGAATTTAATTGAAACCCAATAATTTCGGTACCATGTCATCTCATTTAGGAGGGTTACACACTGTCTCATTTTGCAGTAACGGTCCCTATACACCTGTCCAATTCGGTCCTAATATTTATTTGATTGCTAAATTCAAATAATAATGCTCCTACCTGACCTCCATTTCGGATTCTCTAATTATGAAGACGATAGAGCGATAACCCCTGTCATTGTTTTAACAATTTATTGTTTTTATCAAAGGGAATTTTATATTATAATTATTTCAAATGTTTATCAGACTGACATGACACAATAAATAATTTTACTCATTTCTTTTTATTTAATATCGGTTGTTAAACATTGAGTATTCAACATATTTTTTAAAGAGTAAGTACATCTGTGTATCGGTGTATCGTAGGTCCCAAACGGATGCATCAATTTTGATCAGGTTTTTTTTATTTGATAGCTGTCATAATCAACATGGTATGACATGGTTCTTAGCTGAGTATCTATACTAATATTATAAAGAGAGAAGATTTGTATTTTTACAATGAATAAACTCAAAAATTTGTGAACAGATTTTGAAAATTATTTCACCTATAGAAAGCTATATTATTGGCGAGTTAAATAGGCTAATAGTTTATAAAGCTACGCGGACGAAGTCGCGTGAAACAGCTAGTAATATAGAAAGATCTGTTTTTAAGCGATTGAAGATCACCAGCCAATT
Source organism: Synanthedon formicaeformis (assembly GCA_945859745.1). Taxonomy (NCBI): domain Eukaryota; kingdom Metazoa; phylum Arthropoda; class Insecta; order Lepidoptera; family Sesiidae; genus Synanthedon; species Synanthedon formicaeformis. The sequence goes on from OX243975.1 coordinate 2,562,836, forward strand.
TGTGTAATATAGTTGACGAAGAAAACTAAGTTCCGCATTCGATTAATATACTGTTATGTAGGATGTAGGTGGTATTTCCATGACACGATAACCTAGAACTGATGCTGCAGCATCAAGAAGTCTCCGGTACACCCAACTCCTCAGCAACTTACAGCTTTAAAGAAAATTTTACTTCAAAAATAAATTTCGTTATACAGGTTGCTACTTGTAATACCGCCGACATTGGCTACTTTAAAGATAAGTGTACACGGATGTGCCCTAAGATTTAATCACTTTGAGATTCCGTCAATAACGAGTTACATCCTTAACGGGCTACTGTTAACTCCGCCATTATAAAACAATAAAACAATCCCGATTTACTACCTTAATGCAATAAAATTAGCGCACTAATTTGTCTGAAGCAATTCGATTTTATGACTATTTCTTTAGGAACCGCACCGCTCCCGCCACTACGCCATTTCACGGCTATTGTCGTTCAAAACCGCCTCGGAATCGAGGGATGCAAATTACTTTCCTTTACGATTTCTTTCTCGAAACGCCTCAACGCCTGCTGTAATAAACTACACTTAAACATTCAATTATTAATGATCAATTTAGAATGGTGAAGTTGTGGAACCTAGAGAGACATCCTAGGTTAGAGACTCTAGGAGCTATGATGTCTCTCCATGACAGCCTTTTCTGTAAAGGCTGCATTGTTTAAAAAAAATCTTTAAATGTTTCAATCGAGCAACAAATAAATATAATAAATAGAATTTTATTTTTTGTTTCGCTATCAAGGGTTTCATATCATTCAGGTTTTTTTAGATTAAAACTGTATTTACTTAGTACTTATAACGAAACATTTCACCTTGTTCGTTCATTAGTTAAAACCGCATTAAACAAAGACAGCTAGTACTTTTGAGCGGGGGTCTCCTTATTTTTATACTTAATAGGAGGTAGCAGTAGAGGTACTTAAAGGTACTTAACACCCTTTTTGTACGTAGGCTTAAGTTTTTTTAATAAATTATTTTGTATTTTTGTTTTTTTTTTTGTAAATTTATAATATAAAATAAAAAATATAAATAAATATGTTTTTATATAATATTTATTTTATATATCCATGTTGTAGCCAATTTATAGAAATATGGTAGCCAATTTATAGAAATTGAAAATGAATACTGTCTTAGTTTTTTACAAATTTTCGTTTTCCATATAAATTTCATATTTTTAGTGGCATTTCACTGACAATAATAAAGGGATGCCAGAAGCCCACAATGCCTTATTCCATGTCCTGTTGCTCAGCAGCGCACTTATAGGTATCCCCTGACTTTACTCGTGTCACCAATGTCACCATCAAGTAAACTATTATCGATACCATATAAAAAAAGAATATTGAATTATTTTTTATGTTTCGGTCATCAGACAATAATGTACATATAACAACTAATGATAATGTGCGTCTGTGACGAATTCATAAATAAGTGATATCGCAACCGGGCATCGACCATAAATATTTCAATTGGTCATGGCATGCTTTGAACTAATAGGTATTGAAAGTTATTTCTATTATTTCTATAAAATGCTTGCCGATCGATCCTCAATAAAAGTAAGCTTTATAAAATATATTTTATAAATTATATTTTACTAGCGAACTGCTACAGGCTTCGCATGGGTACAATTTTTTTCTAAATTAAATATTTAAACCTACCCCGTTTAACGCTCTTTCTATAGTAAAAACCGCATTTAAATCTGCATTTAAAAGGTCAAGCTTAAAATACATAGTGACAGCGTGAAGTAAAGTCGGGGTACGAAAACCTTCGTCCGTTTTCAAATTCATTCCTTTATCAAAATCGTAGACTCTTAGTACTTTTTGAAACTAAAGCACTAAACAGCCAACTGACAGACATTTGAAATGAAATTTTGGCATGACTGACAATCACCTTTTCTTACCCCGACTGTACTTTTAAATTAAAAAAAATCACAGTCAGCCAAAAAAAGTTATTCAAATTATTATTCAAGTTATTCAAATCAATTAACCATGTTAACTATAATTTTAGAAAATAACACTTGCTTTGACAGAATTACTGTCAAATTACGACTATAACTTATATTAAGCGACCAGGAAAAGTACTAGGCGAACATATAACACGAGGACGTTATTTACAGGACAAGCGGGAGTGAATCAATTGGGAGGGGTGTTCGTAAACGGTCGCCCACTCCCCGACGTGGTAAGAAAGAGGATCGTCGAGCTAGCAATTATGGGGGTCAGACCGTGTGACATCAGCCGTCAACTCCTGGTATCGCATGGCTGCGTCTCCAAAATATTAACCAGATTCTACGAGACTGGCTCGATTAGACCTGGCTCTATCGGCGGCAGCAAAACTAAGGTGAGTTTTTTTATTTAATTATTCATACACTAGCGGCCCGCTCCCGGCTTCGCCCGGGGTGCATTTTTTTTACGTACAAACTTTCCCTGCTTATCCCTCTATCCATGAGTGAAGACAGAATTAAAATCTACTATATACTAACGCGCCTTTGTTTTGTTTTGATTGACGTCAAATGTTGGACAGCTGGGAACAGAGTGGTTTGTATAGGAAAAGTAAATTGTTGTTTTTGATTTTTTTCTCGTATATTTTTACGATTTCTCTCTCCATAAGAACCTTCCTCAGACTTCATCAAAGACAACAAAAAAGAAATCAGTCAAATCGGTCCAGCCGTTCTCGAGTTTTGCGCTTACATTTGAGATTCATTTTTATTTTATAGTTTTTTTTTTTTTAATGTTGTTTGTATGGAAAATATTGGAAAATTTTCTGGAGGGTAAATAGTAAATTTGGACACGCGACATGCGACATTCTCAGGCAAGTAGAAAATATCTTGTATGAACTGTGTTTTAGGACGAATCTTTTAGGTACGAAACCTAGTCACGTGACCACCGTGAAGCTTTTTTTTTTTGGGACGAAACGATTTTGTATTTCAAATCAAAATTAAAACATTTATTTATCAATTCTGCAAGAAACTCTTATGATCGTCATTATAAATTCAAACTTATCACGGTATAGGAAAAAAATAGCTAAGATGATAACCTGTGAAGAAATCCCGAAAGAAACTCAGGATATTATCCTTTTTGTCATCTATTTGATAGCCCTTAGATAATTCGTAAAAGGGATATTCGTATTTAGCCTACCAGTCATACATTGCAACCGTAAGGATCGGCAGATATTATTGGAGTTGAGTTAGAATGAAATGAAACGGCCATTCACACCGGCAATCAAATGTAATTAGAAACTATAAAAATCGTCCCATCTTTCGGCTTCTTCACTCGCCCTTTCGACACGGCTCAACTTGCCGCGGGGTAAGGAGTCAGCGCTTTTTTTCTATATTGTTTTTTATTTCATTTAATATCTGTCCATCATTGCATATAGTATGACCTTTAGTGGTCATAGAGAACCTACTATACAATGTTTTCCGAATTTAGTCCTTTTTTTTTTATAATTTTATACCTACTGAAAATAAGTAGTTTTAGGACAGTAACCAACAGATGCCCACTATACCAAATGTTTTTTTGTTTCTGTGCATAAGTAAGGGTGCAAGAGTGCATAAGTGAAGACCCTAGTTTCACACACACGTTATCTTTACCTGGTCATGAAAACTAACCTCAATAACTGAAGAAAACTTTTGGTTGGGCAGTCCTTTCTTTGAAGTCTTTTCTTCACTTTGATATACCACAGATTTTTAATTGAGTCTAATAGATCATGTGAATTTCCATGTTGCTCCATAACTCTTAAACGAATTAACTGATTTTCATGAAACTTGGTAGATAAAGATTTAGACGTACAGGGGTAGTGTACTTTTTTTACAAGCTTTTTATTCTTTTTCAACGCGGACGAAGTCGCGGGCGCCAGCTAATATGCATCATATAACTCTTAAATATTCAAAATATGGACGTTCGGTGAGCATTTAGCGTTGACCTCACAAAATTCGGTACGCTTATAAAACACTCGTTTGATGTTCAAAAAAATAACGCCGACATCAAAAATTGATTACTACAAAACGCTTCGAAATCACAGAACAGTTTTATTGACGCTGTTATGGAAATACTTAATTGACGGCTAATCAAGCCGCCCAATCGGTACGGCGCGTTCGATTGTCGAATATAATTTGTATTGCGGTCAAATGATCTCATCTTTCGTTCGCTCTGACAGAGCCCTAAAATGTATTTGTGAATTGCGCTAATATTATTTTTATAGGCGTTTAGTTTGAGGTCAAATAGAAGCGATGTCTTGAAATATACAAAACATCGATAAGGCGCTTGGAGTCTTTTTTTTTATTAGAAATGGGTTTGCTCTTGGCCAACAACCAGCTGAGTGGCATGGATGAGGCCTAAGATGGAGCGAGCTCACCCAGAAGATGCCTATTCACTCGAACTTTGAAAAGATTAGGGTTATAAATATAGGCTCGGAAATACAGACGCCGGCAGGGAGTTCCAAACCTTGGCAGTGCGCATTATAAAGGATTAAAGCATTTTAAAGCGCTTGGTCCTAAAACCGAGGGTGGTAACCAGCCGTACGTCTGTATGTCCGATGGAAGAAAGGGGAATGCGGTATGAGCTCATGCAACTCCTGAGCACACTCTCCGAAGTACATCTTATAAAAAACAAATAGACTGGCAATTTTGCGTCTATGTCGCAGGCTCTGTATCTTAGATTTTAAAAGAGTACTGTTGCCTATGAGTCTCCTAGCTCTGCGTTCCACTGAGTCGTCAATGGCGTTGGCCCTTTGGGCAGAGTGTAGCACGCTGCACCCGCGCCGCATATCGGAATTAGTAAAAGGATCTGGAATGAAAATGTTGATAGATTTACATAAGTAATAATCGTGTTTAAAGCACGTACAGTCGGCCGCATAAGTCGACTAACACATTCAAAGTACAAAACAACTGAACACTCAACTTACTTACTTACTGAAGCTTTTTACGATGAAACGTGATCAAAAGTTTATTTTATTTTCTAGACGTGACAACGACTTATGACGCGTTGAGTGTTCAGTTATTTTGCACTTTTGAATGTGTTAATTGACTTATGCGGCCGACTGTACACTTATTAATAGAAGTGAAAACTTCTTAGGCACATTGGGCATTTTTGAGATGGGATAAAACCATTGAACTCGCGACACTGTCATGTAATGTAGGTAACGTAACCGAAACCTCTGTATATTTACAGATATTAATTTAAAATAATTAAAAAAAAAGAAAACAATTTAAGGTGGAAAAAAACCAATGAACTCGCGACACTGTCATGTAATGAAATATATTTTTGTGAAGCTTAGTTTTCACTTCTGACCTGCAGTCCAACGACTGACACGTTTTTTTTAACGTGATATTTACAACTAACGAGTACGGTCATTATAAACTCATGCTAGACCCACGGAGTTACAAACCAAAAAAGTATGTCTTGTTTTTGAGTTCAACATTGACACATATGATTCAACATTCAACATTCAAACATTGACACATATGGCCACATGAACTTAGGATTACCTAGACTCAGACCGTCTGGTTCCAGTAACCACCCCCGTACAGAAGTCCACCGTGAAATAACAGCATATGTGCTGTTGTGTTTTGAGTGAGTGAGTGAGTAAGGGATGCCAGCACCCATTACCTTATCCCTTACCTTAATCACACTATGCTCGGAAACGCGATTACAGCACCTGTGACGTTGATTGTGTTATAGGCGACCGTAGCCATCTACCATCAAGTAGACCGTCAGCCTGTCCGCTAACAGTCGATGTATACGAGTAAAATTTACTTTTTATTTCTTATTCTGACTCAAAAATTATACACTGAAGGAAAACGCTGAGGTATTTTGTGCGAATAAATTAATATACAAGAAAAAACTTGACACTCAAGAATATGGTATTGACATCGTCAGTGCTTTACAGAGTTAATGGCAATCAATTTCTCATTTGAACGTTAAAGCATAACAAACACGATTGCTTGTGGAAAATCGGTTGATTGAATGTCATTATAAACCTTCGACTTTACAAGGTTATAATATAATGGTCAACCTATGCATACAAATTAATATTATTTGTCAGTCATTTAAGGCTTTATTAAGCTAATACCGACGTCCACCAGTAATGTTATCCCATGACCTTTACTACTGTTACCCCGTTCATACGTCTCCCAGTGTAACACTGGCATACGAATCGGACCACTTCCTCTCTATCCTTTTGGATATCCTATTTAAGGGAAATGTTATAAAAAAAAACGTCTATCAGAATTTTCTTAACAGTACTTTATGTCACTGTGGTCAAGGCCATATTTGCTAAGCATGATGGCTACTGTAGTCTTAAAACACAACTCATTTAAAAATCAAATAAGGAATTATTTAATGCAAAAATTTGCAATTTAGTTGCTTATGCTAGTGACTTATATCGAGCAGCTGACGCCTAGAGTGATAATGATCGGAATGATAATTATGAAAATAATGATGACGATGATAATGTTAATTTTAATGACGATGAAGACCATCTAGAAAAACATATTAATTGATTGATTCTAAACAACTAAAACGAAGGAACTTAAAATGTTATACGATACAGTTCAAAAACCTCGTTAAATTTAACTCTTTAATAGAGTGCTGAGACAAATAGTTATAATCAAATTAGTTGTATTGATAGTAAACAACAATATGTCTTTTGTTAAACCGAATCGAATATGTAACGTGAGAAAACACGCGAACTTGAAAATTTTTTGGTAGTTAAAGTTTGCATGATCAACTACATATTAGATCCGGATAAACTGTAAAAATATTTATGTTCTCGTAGCAATTCAAATATCACGTTCATAAAAAGTATGAGTTTAAGCAAAGCTCGCGCCTAGACTACGGGAAACGAAGGACTACGGGAATTCTGAATGCAAGGAACCGGGTGTAGTGGCGCTATAAGCTACTACCCATTCTCGAAGACGTCAGCAAATTTAAAAAAAATATATAGGTGGACTACGGACAATAAGGGTCTTAAAGTTTCCAATGAATGACACACGTTTTGACGACAGTTTGGTCTAGTAGCTAGTAACCCTAGCTAATAACCAAACGGTCGCGGGTTCGAATCCCGCTAGGGGCAAATGTTTATGTTTTAACATTTTACCTTTGTACCGGAGTCATTATAATATGAGTCATTAGTTTTGTATTTATAATATGTATGTATTTTGTATTTAGTGGCTATCGTGTAGGTCTGCTTCATTCCCATAAAAGTTGACGTTTGATCGAGTAAAACTGGGTTAGTCCAAACAGTTCTACTATTTGTTCTATGATAGAACAAAACTCTGTTCACTGGTATATTGTGGTTTGAAATGATTTTTATGACAATTGACTATGTACTTTCAAATTACCATTTTAGTACTTTTCACCGGACTGAATCCGCGGACAACTAGTCCGCTTAGTAATATGCGCTTAGTATTAGTACTCTTATTAATACTAATTATGTTAACAGTTATCAAAACTATTTTAATGAAATTTATTTTGAGAGCATCTGCAAAAAGGCAAATTGAAAACACGTCAGGCTCGGAATGTCTAAAAACAATGTTTTTTTTTTATGTTATGGCTTATTTAGTCCAAACGAACATTTCCAAATGACGAGACTAAAAACCATGAATTGATAAAAAAATATATCGTATAAATTACTAACTATATTCATTCCTGCTACGGTATTTTATAATCCTTAATAACTTCAGAAGCGTTTATTGCGTTTCATCGATGGAAGAGCTTTCGTTAATTATCACGGTTAATTAAACTAATAACTATAACTAAAATAAAATTATTCTTGATACCTATAAGCCGTTATACAAACGACATTTTTATGTTACAGATGTTCAACACGATACCATTTTATAAGCCTTTTGTTTCTGTCTTTTTGAAACAATGGGATATAGGTATTAGAATAGTTAAAGCATCGAGTGGATGAAGGTGATGTGTCGCATTTTACAGTTTTTTTGTTTTTTTTTTTGCGTTGATTAAAGTAATATCTGTCTCACTTCTGGGTTTTTTTGTTTTTTTTTTAAGTTGATGAAGGTAAATTGTGCATATAAATGATTACAGACCTTAAGATCGTTGATTTAGGACATATTTGGAAAATAAAAAGTTGAAAAGGGTGTTATGTACTTGATGTTGGGTGTTGGGGATGATAAGGGTGTTTTAAAAAGCAAAATGTGCAGAAAAGTTTACTTTTGTTAATGGAAGAGGGAGCTATGTTCACTTTTTTTTAAAATTTAATAATAGAAGTGTTTAATTGCTATCATACCATTAATATTTTAGGTTGTTTACACAACTTTGCATCATAATTTAGTACAAAAATCAGTTCCGTGGCGACTTATCTCAAAAATTAAAAGTAAAACTTTAACCTCGATTTATTCAAAATTGGAATTATGCGACATATCACCTTCATCCACTCACGTCTTCAGTTATTAGAGTAGAATATTAGAGTAGAATATAGGCTTCAAATGCTTTCTTAATCAAAAATTTCAAATAAAAATAAAAAATAAAAAATCCTGATTTTGAGTGTATCAATGAATGGTAAGATATTATAAGCGTGTTATTACCAATATGCGTTTACACTTCGAACGTATTATGGCACTTAGAATTTACTGTGAAAACGTTTCCTCAATGGCACCGCCCAACATAAAGGGCCTCTGACGCGCCGGCCCCACTAATTATGGTCATTTGACCATAAATACTGACTATCCATCATAAAGACCATAACATGCAGTCGTAAAGTTTGAAGATAGTGCCGCGTGAACATTCGATTGAGGTATGCAAATATCGAATGGCCTCTGAGATGTATTAGTGCGAATTTATGCGAGTTTCTCTTTATTCCGATTAATTGGATTTCTCAATTTTTTTTTTAATAATTGGTATAGGAATCGTTTATATAGTGTGACATACTACTAATATTATAAATGAGAAAGTTAGGGAGAATGTGTAGGTGTGTGTTTGTTACTCTTTCACGTAAAATCAACTAAAAAGATTTGGATAAAATTTGGCAAACAGATAGTTTACTACATGGATAAACAATATAGGATACTTTTATCCTAGAAAAATGTTAAGTTCCCAAGGGATCGTCTAAAATATTAATAACTTAGGTACACACTCCCAGCTTTGCCTGGGTTCAATCAAAATAAAAACCATCCTATTTTTTTAAGTTAGACCAAATTACACAATATCATTATATATTATAGAGATTCGCGCGCAACTGTCACCGTGACGTGACGTTTCTTAGTAGTTTAATTTTCACTTTCAACGCGGACAAAGTTAGTATTTTTATTAGAGCACGAAGTCGCGTATAACAGCTAGTATAATAGAAATACATAGATATAAATAAAGTGCGAATTTGAAGGACCAAAATATTTCATACTAGCTGGTGTCCACGACTTCGTCCGCGTTGAACAATGAAAGGTATTACGTCTTTTCTGGTGTTCCAGGTAACGTGTATGCAAATTTTCATGGTGATCAGTTTAGTAGTTTTTGCGTGAAAGCGTAACAAACAAACAAACACATAAACATTTGTAATATTAGTAAGGATTATCTTTCAATTTTTAAAAAGAAAAAACATATTTAAAAATAAGAGATCTTCATTAACCGTCTCTTGTTATAAATTAACTCTTTCCTGAACGAATTATTATATAAAAACCATCAACAACAACCCCAATTTCCACAAAGTGTACCCTCGATACTGCTTATCTTAATGACATGTTAATACATCGATGTCTGGGGTCTAAATTGTTCAAACGAATGTGGTTTTTGAACGCACATCACATTTTGATTAATCAATAATTATTTATTGGAAACATAATATTTTAGAATTTAGAGTAATCCCTGTTATTTAATATTTTATAATTACTACTTTATTTATAATTACTACTTTTATTTTATGATTAGTTAAATTTACAGTCTTATTTAATCTAAACCTATAGATACAGTTTACTATGTTAAACAACAAAAACACCATCTTTATCGCTAGAGGTCGCTTTTGTTTTTATTTATTGATTTAGTTTTTAATTCTTCTTTTCTTTCTTTGTGAACCGCATCTTTCTCTCGAATTTGTTATCGAAACTGATAAAGCACTTTTCTGGTCGGCCATACATATAAAAAAAACTTCGAAACAAAATGTCATCTCAACAACTATATAGTCGACAGCGGCGACAGATAATGTCATATATGTACTTACAATGTTATTATATAAAACAAAATCTAATTAAAATAAAATCTAATCCTAATAGTTAGATATATATATTTACACATTATATAATATTATATAAAGCATTGGTCCCTTTGGCGGGGTCCCAAACCTGCTGCCTGCACTACCTCGTTGTATGGCAATACTAAGCCTAAACCAGGCTAACCAGGCTTAAACATAATTTTTAAAAATAAATAATACGAAATTATTAAATGATCACACCCTGAATTTAAAGAACTATTGGTTTATTATTGAAAAAAAATGATAAAAATCTTATGACCGCTATGACATGCCAAAGCGACATTAACAGCTTTGTCAAACATAATAACGCGAGCATCAAAAATTCAATACTTGCGACACCGTACAGGTAGCATTCGTGTTTAATTGCGTAAGCAACACCGAACCGTGCATGTTCTGTTTGCTTAAAATTTATCCAACTGATAATCGTAATTGAGATAGCTTTACGAGTATGTTTAGAACTGTAAATAGGGGAGTAAAAGATGACAACATTAGCTGTGACGTCACTATATATAAAATCTTTTATTTATATATGGATTAAAACAATGATCACTAACGCTGTAGGGAGTCGTCGTGGAACTAGAGTGCCCAAGAATAGCAATATTCTTCTTTATAACATAACTAACCGAAATGTGCTCACAACTTCGTATCGGTATAATCTGCTGTTGTTCATTTTTAGAAAATTCCACACTTTTTATTCTAGAAAAATGTCAGGTTACATTTTTTTCCAGGATGAAAGTACCCTAATATAATAATTTAGGTAATAAACTATTTAGGTAATACTTCGGCATTCAATACAATAAAAGAAAATGTTTTTATATGTTCAAATAAAAATTTAAAATAATGCACTGTTAACTATTTTAAAAAAAATTGTTCGAATAAAGCAATAAATATTTCTCCCAACTTCGAGATAATTTTATCTTATTTTATCCTAAACGTTGAAGTATCCATCAATATCGCACCTTCTTTGTTACTGAAGGCTGTGTCGTTCAAAACCTTTGTCTGATCGAAATAGTAAAATTTTAAAAAAAAACCAATCGATTGAGCGCGACATTTGAAATTGGAATAATTAGGTCTTTTCCACACAATCGGGTGTCGGATCGGGGGTGATTTGTATCAGTAATGGCGCGATTGGTCAAGCGGTCGGGTCATGGGAGCGAATAGCACCTGTCAACCGTTGTCAACTATCGCGGTTGTTATCTGTGGAGGAGTTTAATAACGGGTGAGGATGGCCGATAAAGTAATTCGTGTGTTGTGCACACAAATAAGTATGACGTTTAAAAATTATTCCCTAGGTAACTCTTTTATGATGATAATTTAATTTTTGCTTTACTGATACTTAGTATCAGTATCTCTGAGTAAAGTGTCAAGTAGGCTAACCGCCATTTAAAGTCACCAGTAAAAAAGTTTCACCATCTTCGAGTAGCGTTATCTACTCAATGGTAATTTCAAAGAAATTGAAACAAGATAGTCGTAACATTTACTCGCCAATTAGCGTTACTTGAAAAGTAACTAATCAACATTTTACTTGTAGTGGGTGAAAGAGGCCCTATGACAAGTAATGTGAAGTAATGGTCTTGTTGTATCAGTCTGCAGGATTGTTTATTAAAACTGCTTGTAGGATTGTTCGCACACTGGTCGAATTCGAAAATAATCAATCCTAATTTGAGTGGAAAAACTGTTTCCAATATTGATAACACGCAAGCAAGTTTTAATTAAAATTATAAACAAAGCCCCAACTTTCTATTTAGCCCAATCACGATATACGCTTATCTGTAAGTTGGTGATGATTTACAAGACTGAACAGATCTTCTAAATTATAGCTGAAAACCATCTCCATTATGTCAGCTTTCAAACAAAAAAAAAAGTGTTAAAATTGGTATATCTGTTTGGGAGCTACACAGAGAGACACACAGGTCTTATAATACCCCTATTTTGCGTCGGGCATTAAAAAAGATATACATACTTTCCCAGAAACACCCCCAGTTTATAACAAAAAACTTTGTGCTAGATGGATAAAATCTTAAACTCTTCGCTTATTTTATTTCACTGACGTAGTAGCCCTATTCTGTTGGATTATATTGTCAATATATATTACTCGGCTCTTAATACCGTAAACCCGACTCATAAAACATATCGGAAATTATTGCACGCGTCCTGCATTTATCGCGGCTTTACTGGAAATTGCGTATAGGTGGCCACTCAATTTCATATTTATAATGCAAAACAAACCTTAATATACCTACCACCTTGGTACTTTTAGTACTGGTAGGGCGCACTGCGTTTTCCCTTTGTTAACCGTGGTAACAATGGTTTGGTCCCATAACGTCAGAGTTTTAAAATCGTCAAGAGTTTCAAATGGTCAGAGTTTCAAAACGTGAGACTTTCAAACCGCAGGGTTTCAAACAACTGAAGCAATTATTTTTTGCCGTAGCACTTCTTCGTACTCGTCTGGTGGCTTCTCTAAGAGATGGCCACCAACCACCATCTCTTATAGAAGACTACCGTGAACTAACAGCATGTGTGCTTTTGTTACGGTGAGTGAGTAAGGGATATTAAAGCCCATTTCCACATTTCTTCCTTATCCCTTATTCGCAATTGTATTAGGTAATACGTCGGCAGCAACGGTGGCCAGGTGGTCACATGCCGTCAAAGTGAATCGTCCTTATTTCACCTTTCTAAACTGTTTAAAAGTCTAATGATTTACCCTCATAGACCTATACGATCCGTTTTTATCTATTTTCATGTTCATTTGCTTGTGTGTCGAATTATTATGCATATTGCTAAATTATATTGCTAAATATAAATTTATGCATATTGCTAATAGGACGAACTGCTTATATGTCCTTTTCTTTAAAGGGTGCCCTTTCGTACCAATGCACGAAGGCTTTTATTTGACCCTAATCTACTTAGTTATAAAAAAATCGCTTCAGAGATTTAAGACCAAAATATGTTGATTTTTTAACACTATAATCGTAATTCACATGTTAAAAAACCGTCACTATCTCTTTATAATATTCGTATAATATAAAGAATATTAGTATTTAATCTTTATAATATAAAGAAGTTTAAAACTCAAAATCATTGGCCTATGACGCAAAGCGCAGGAGGTAGTTAAAATTATTACAATGATTCGCTAATATACCGCAAAAGCCACGGCATTTACCGGCGGACACAGCGCGTTCGTCAAACAAAAAGAAATAGGCACGCTTCCTTATCCCATCAATTCCGATGGCATTTAGTTCTGCCCGATGCCCCATTAGCGACGCGACAAAAAAAAAATCATGTCAACATCCTAGAGTAGGCATTACGTCGAGCACCTGCAGACTTGCATTAAGGTAATATTAACGGAGAAACGTCATCTCTTCCTCCCTCGAATTAATATCGAATCAATCCGCCATTAAAGCAACGGGTCGCGCTCGCACGCCCCGGCAAATTATCTCTCACCCCATCAGGAAGGTGGAAAGTCTAATAGAAATCGGTAATAAGAAACACTAATCGTCCACGCGTTTGTGGACAGTTATGAGCGCCATCTTGCGGAATCTCGCGCGTAGCGGGCGCGTGCAAAAACCGATATTGGATGTGTCAAGGTATGATTGATGCGCAGGCGCAGAGCAAAAAGCGTCGCGCGGTGAACGGAACGGGCCGTGACGCGTACGGGGGAATGCGCCACCGTATTAACAGCTCGCCTGCAAATCTATATATACAGTGAACTGGAAAATTGCCGTGTCTGTACGTCTGTGCTATACAAAAATCAATATTAGTTCGGTTGGTTGTATTTTCTGAATTTAATTTTTTTTTTAATGGGGTCTCTCAGTCGTTGAAACGGTCGTGTGTTTTACGTTACCAGTTTATATTTTCTTAAAAGCGTATTATGTATATGTAAACGAATTCGAATATAACCTACCATATATGCACCAAAAAATTAATTGATCCAACGTCCTACAAATACAAGTAGGTACAAAGTTACTACCCAATTTATGAACTGGGTGTAGGTACTCCAGCAATTACAAGTTATTTTAATTTTAACACAAAAAAATTAATGAAAAAGTACCCATTTAATTTGATAACAAATGCGTCAGATGAGAAAGAGAATGGAAGTGCTAAGAACGATGAAGGAGAGGATGCTGCAATATTTGAGGCACCTAATGAAAGGCGAAATATTACCGTATTTTTAAACTAGTGATGAAAGGGAAAATACAATGCAAATGTAGCAGAGGCAGGAGAAAGATATTCTGGTTGAAGAATTTAGGAGAATGGTTTAGTATGAGCACTCGCTACTTCTTTCGTGCTATTTCTTTCGTTAAGATAACCATGATGAACTTTCGTAGAAACTAGAGAAGTGGCACTATAAAAAGAAAAAAAAAGTCAACACGAAGAGAAACATAGGCTTTACTTAGTTTTACGATCAAGGACTTCAACAAATACGTCTTTTCTTCCGAGACGTAACCGCTTGGCGAATTGTTCCACACTCCACACATTATTATGATACTTAATTTATTTCGTACGTCATTTTTTTTTTTGAAGAATCCAAATTTGTTTAATATAAATTACTGTATGAAGCGTATCGCATCGTTACATTTTAATTTTTTTTAAATACATTAACTGTACTCCAACTCCATAGAAGTAAAAATACATTTGGACCTTCTTGATTAAATATCCTAACATTATAAATGCGAAAGTGAGTTTGTTTACTCACTTTTCGCATTTATAATCCATCATCACCGTGAAATTTTGCACCCACGTTATCTATACTAATCTATACTAATATTATAAAGAGGAGAGATTTGTTTGTTTGTTTGTTTGAATTGAATAGTCTCCGAAACTACTTGACCGATTTGAAAAATTCTTTCACTGTTGAGAAGCTTTTATATCAGCGAGTAACATAGGCTATGTCGCGTGCAACAGCTAGTCAGATATATAGAAAATCAAATAAAAGTAGCAGATTCAAACTTTGGTACTGAACTAAGTTAATTATTACTTTATTACTGTGACCTCAGACCAAATAAGAACATACTCTATTGAGATTTTGTGTTCCAACCAAAATTTTTGTTAAATTTAAATCCTGCTTTTTATTCTTTGAAAACTTATTTTTAGACATTTCAGCATTTTCACTGGTATAAATTTCTTGTAAATAAGTATTTGTCTGATTAAAACTTTTTAAATATTGCCCAATTATGCACTGTATTTTTATCTAAGTTTTAATTTTACTCTAAGAAGTCAAATTATGCAACAAAAATAACGCTTTTCTGCTAATATAATTCCTAAATACGGCGTCGGACATTAAGTACATAATCATTAAATACATTGTTAATTGTCCACAATTTTCTTGACGCGCGCATCATCTGTTTGATTGAATAAATAAGCTTCTAGGCAATTATAAAAATTGAGGTCAGAAATCCATTAAACATTCCGTTTTTTTTTTGCGGCAAAAACTACGCTTCCTTGCACGCTTTGTGTGGTAAATAATTACAGGACTCCAAAGTAGCCTGTCAAAGTTAATGTGTAAATAGTAGCCTTCAGGATTAGATGTTTTAAGGTATCCCTTTACGAAGCGAGGCGTCAATTTTAGCGGGAAACCAATAATTACGCCATTAGATGCTCAATCGATATCCTCTATTGAGCGCATTTTTTTTTTTATAGAACGGCTGCGTTCGTAATACAGTGACTGGTGATTATTTTGATGCGTTCAGAATACTTGGCTGTCATAATGTTATATTTAAAAAAATCTGTTATATTTAGTAATTTTTGGTAAAATAAAATTAAGTTTTTTTATGTAAGTGTCGTCAGACAGGCTGACAGTCCACTTGATGATACCGAAACCCATTATCCTATATCCCTTATCCAATAATCCTGCTATAGTTGGCAGTGCACTTGCAGCACCTGTAGCTTTGTTTGTGTTGTAGGCGACGGTAGCCACCTACCATCAGGTGGACCGTCAGCCTGTCTATCGGCATTAACATTAAAAAAAACATAACCGCAATCATGCTGTTATTTCACGGTGATCTTCTGTGAGGGAGTGCTTACTCCACCGGATAGGCTTTCCAAATGACTGACGAATTGCACTGTCACTACTTATTCAAATTAAAAATAATTCATTTGCTGAATATGGTTATAATATGTTGTTCTAGATGTTTATAGTTTCCACATATTCAACCGACAAGCGGTGTGCAAATCTTAAAGAGCAAACAGTAATTCTTCCAATATAATTAAATAATAATTTTTTATGGTATATTTTTGCACTATATAGTCCCGTCATTTAGAAATTCAATAAGTTAAAATCAATTTTAAAGAAATTTCAGAAACAGACAAAGACAAACAGTCATACATCCAATTTAAATAGCGAATATAAAGTACGCAGTTTGAATGAGTGTCCTTAACGCGTGATGTATTTCAATTAATGCCCCACAGAGTTCTTATTAGAGTTGGAATTTTCATTATATCGTTATATCTTTACTGCACTCCATGTTCAAATGTAATATCACTAGTGAAATGAAAGTCCGTGCGAATAGTCAGGTGTCGTTCGTAATGGGCTGGCATAGAAGGCTTTGCTCATTAGCCGGTAGTGGAGTGGGTATACCTACTATCGTTACATCAAATTTGTGTTTATTGCCGGTTGACTATCAGAATTGACAATCGCACAACAGATCATTATTTGTTTTATGGATTATAATAAAATCTCAAGGATCTACTTAATTAATACTTAATCTTTCAAAATGAAAGAAAATTAAAAAAATATTAAAAGAGTTTGCATTTCTCCTGATTTTTTGGAATTTTACATAAATTAACATATACTTATACATATATGCCCGTGGTATGAAAATTTATGTGAGTTAAGTTTAGGCGTTATAGTTACGTTCTATTTTTTTTTTTATATTTTAGAATATCTGAAGTTTTAGAGATATTGCGACATCTGCACAATATTATTTAAAAAAGAACAAATTTGTTCTTCCGGCGTGTTCGAATTATTGTGAAAATTTAAATTTTATAATCGTTCGTAAGGAGTAAACTCCAGTCGTGCGTTGGAGCTGATTCACACACTGTTTATTTTATTTTATAAAGGATGGCAGACAGACTGACGCTCCACTTGATCTTAGGGGGCTAGTCGGGGTACTCACTTGATGGTAGGTGGCTTAGGGACACAAACAACGCCAGAAGGATTGCAGGTGCGCTGCCTACCCTGCAGGAATTTGTTTAGAGCTCGCTTCTGAGCTGGTACAACACTAGGCGTTTTTGCGCGCTTTGCTAACGCGCGCTTTGAGGACTATGAAGTTCTAACGCAACGCCAAGCGCTCAATGTGTACTCGCTCTAAGAACTTCATAGTTTTCAAAGCGCGCGCTTCAAAACACCTAGTGTGTACCTGCTCTTAAGAAGCCCATATTGTAGCTAAACTCTGTATTTAAATAAAAATCTGTAATACTCGTAGTGACCTATTTTATCCTATTTTGTTCCAGCAAGTGGCAACGCCGACAGTTGTGAAGAAAATTCTGCGCTTGAAACAAGAGAATCCTGGTATGTTCGCGTGGGAGATAAGGGAGAGACTTCTTAGCGCAAGAGTTTGCGAACCGCACTCGATTCCATCTGTGTCATCTGTCAACAGGATATTAAGAAACAGTGGGCTTGCTTGGAGTGACGACGACACCAGGAGTGGGCATGGTGAGGAAAAACATATTTGTAAATACTTGTTTTAAATTTTTTACGTCAAGGTAGCTACTGTCGCCTATAACACAAGCAACTCCAAAGATGCTGCAAGTGCACTGACGACATTAAGGATATGGAATTAGGAATGATAAGAGCAATGGTCTCTATACATAGGTACATCTAAGGTTATTATAATACTTATAAATGTTTTGATAGTAATTACAAATTGCAAACTATTCTAATCTATACTAATATTATAAAGATTAAAAAAAATATTTGTATTTTTATATGTTTGTAATGAATAAACTCAAAAAATACTAGACAGATTTTTAAAAATTATTTCACCTATAGAAAGCTACATTATCAGCGAGTAACATAGTCTATATTTTAAAAAGTTACGCGGACAAGACGCGTGCAACAGCTAGTAATATTATAAATGCGAAAGTTTGTATGTTCAGAAGTTTATTAGTGTATTACTTAATCAATCAAAAATGGCTGAACGGGTTTGGATGAAATTTGGCACACAGATAGTTTATTACGTGTATTAAAATTTAGGATACCTTTTATAATGGAAAAAAATGTTAGGTTGCTGTGGAATTTTCAAAAAACGCGTACAAAGTCGCGGGTCATAGCTAGTAAATTATAGACGGACGGAATTATAATGACAACGGAATTAAATTATACTTACTAGTTTTAATTAATTAAACATAATTAAGTCAAAGTATGTATAGGTATCATACCACATACATACACTGACGAACGGACGTGCTCGAATTCTAGCTAGGCTTGACAGGTGAACGGAAGTTGTACAAAAATGCTAACATTTTTCCATAGCTGGTTAATTACATTAAAATCAGACATGTTCAAGCGATAAAATATGGTTTCTTCAATTCATTTGTTTTACACATTAATTTAAGTACCTACCTATATGATTACGATGTCAATTAACGAAATTAATTTTAGTTGAAAAGTTTATAATGTTTAAATTTATGGTCAAATGATTTATGTCGATTTATGGAAGCTACTTTTATTTCGTTTGATGTACTCATTCATCAAAACACAACAATCAGCCTACTTTCTATTTGTTTAAATAGGATTTAATTAATTAATTAAATTGTAATTCAATAGAATTAAATTAATTATTTGTTTCAATATATAAGTAGCAAACAGTATGTAACAGTCTTTTTAATTTCTCTTTCAGAACCATACCCGCAACCGGAACTACCACCAAACGTCATCGATTACATGTCACTCAAGACATCATTACCACCGCAGTTAGCCCAACAAAATCCGTCTTACTTCGCTCATTCGGCTATAAGGGTACCGCCGCCACAGACCGGCGAATCTTCGCACATTTACGACAGAAGACTGGCCACTTCATGGCTTCTAGCGAACCAAGTTCAGGCCCAAGGCCTCTTAAAGCCGTACCCAATATCTCCATGGCAAAGAATAATGCTACCGTATCAGCCGGATTCAAAACACTTCCCTCCGTACGCCTTAAACCTCCATACAGATTTGATTAACAGAATAAACTCTGAAGAGTCGAAATCAGAGTCTGAACACGTTTCCATAGACGCAAGTGACGATAGCACGGACCGTCCCGACATAGAAGAGAGGGAGTCTAAAACTGCTGGCGAAAAAGAGAAGAAAAAGAACCCGTATTCTATAGAAGAATTGTTAAAGAAACCCGACAAAATGGTTAGCGCCAATCCAGTCGGTTTTCAGAACATTCTGCGGCAACCTAGCGGAAGTATGATTGAATGTCAAAACCAGGAGATAGATCTTAGCAATAGGAGTTCTCCAGCTAGTTACTGTTCAGTACAAAGTGGAGTTTCAAACGAAGGCGATAGTTTTAATGAGTCCGTTACTTCTGAAATTAAAGCAAGCAACTAAGCATGTGAAGGTTAACAAAGTTTTAGAATGCCCAAACAAGGATTTAAATCACAGATCCTTCAGGCGGCCGAAAATGTGTCATCGTTGGGAAGAGTGAGCTCACTCTTCCCGCCTGCATACAGACATATTACGTGTACAGTTTTCAGTAGCACAGGGTGCATCTGTGATTTAAATCTTTGTGCCCAAAGGCGCGTCTGCCGTCCGTTTTTGGGTCTAAATACTACACAAAAGACTCGCCTTTAGATTTTCAAGTTCTTTCAAGACGGTACAATTTTCAAAGCAGACGCTTTCCTATAGGTATGAAATTGTCATTTTATCTAATTTATTAAATTGCCATATTGAAATATATACTTAATTATATTTATTATATAATACCTAGAAAGTTCGATAGAGAGAGTTAATAAGAATGGATTATAAGTGTTTTAATATTCATTTCCAGTACTTACTAAATTACCTACGTGGAATTTAAACTTTAAAAACTAGTTAAATATTAGTTTTTAGATTAGATACTGTAAAATGTGTGTACTATAAAATGTGTATGAATAGTAAGTAAGGATTATATAGGTAAATTGAATTTATTATCAACAAGAAGCCTGTTTTATCTACTAATATATGCATATAAAACATGTCACAAATACCTTATAAGACGTACAGTACAGAAAACTAACCTCAACAATCTATTGTTTTTTTAATATTATATTAAATTAGGGTATTATTGAGACCGCACAGAGTAATTCCAATCATTTGATTAAATTGTACGAAGAAATGTTTTTAATATTAACCCCCCCCCCCTCTTCCACACACACACACACACACACAGACAAGCCTGGGTGCTTTTAGGAAAGTTTGTTTACATAATTTATAGGGTATATAGATACTCGTATGTCCATCTTATCTTTCAACATTGAAAAATTTTTCATTTTCAGTTGTTTCCGAAAATTATCTACCAACTTTGCTATGGAGAGGATACATTACTTAGAAATCCACACTTACAATCTACGAGTAGATTGCCATATTTATATAAGACCCTTAAGTAAAAAGCCCGTAATCCTGATTTAGCTAAGTAAAGAAATTGATATTAAGATATTTTTTTAGGTAAAAAGTGGAATCATAATTAATTGCCTGTGTCTTAGATTTATTATGTTTCCAAAAATATTAAAAATATTTCAATAAATAAATAATTTGAATATTATGTTATTTGTAATTTAGAACTCTATCAAAGTCTATTTAGGTACCATTAATTGTAAAAATCTACTGCTTATTTTTACTTTAGGAAACTAAGTGGATGTAAAAGAGATAGTTCGACATTATTTAAATATTACATTACTAGTTGCTGTCCGCGACTTCGCTCGCGTAACTTTGTTAATTATATACTAAAATCTTCCTCGAAAACCACTCTATCCATTGGTAAAAAACCATGAAAGTCGATGCAGTATTTTTTGAATTTATTGCGAACAGACAGACAGACATACAGACAGACGCGGCGGAGGACTTTGTTTTATAATATGTAAGGATGAAGAACACAATACAGGTTCGCATGCCTAGTGTTTGTTTTTCATAGCTATAATACCTTTGTAATAAGTTTTTCTGTTAAATAAATATTTTTAACTATAACTTAGTTTTTTAGGCTTTCGTTATGTAATGTAAATTATGACTCTGTGATATTATAAGTACATTAATTATTTTGTAATCGTTATTAATAATTATTATTTTCAACACTCTTAATATCGCTCATAAATTAGCCCTTAAATTGGTTACAAACATCCAAAACATGAATGCACAATGCAGCTTTCTATAGGAGAAAGAATTTTCAAAATCGGTCGAGTAGTTTTTGAGTTTATTCATTACAAAAAAAAATACAACATTACAATAAATCTTCTCTTTTCATGTTTATAGTGTGATTTTTGGCCAAAGTAAAAGTAGAAGGAAAAAAAGTAAAAGTAGCCAATTTTGCAATGTATGCAAAATTATCCGGTTATTTTTTTTTAAGTGTGTTGAAAAAATTGTATGAATGGTCCTTTACTTTAGGCTCGCCATTGGCTTGGTCTGCAATATCGCCATTAATGACTAATTGACCAACTTGTGTCATATTATACCTATTTTACTTCTTACATTCCTGTAAATATGTAAATACATGTATGTAAACTTTGATTTATTAAAATATCTGTAAATTATGTAGATAGACAACTACGCAATAGTGTATTTTCTTTATTAGGTATTGCTTAGAACTATATTTTACGTAGAATGATTATATGGTGTGTTAGCAACACGTCATCATTATCTAGTTGTTAAAAAAAAGCACAATAAAACCAAATACTTGTCTATTTTTTTGCTGTTTTATTTGTAAGCGACAGTATACTCGTACTGTACTAAGTATGATCCTTGTATAGGTAGTTAATTGCGAATGTAATGTAGGTATATTTATTACTCGCAGGTGTGTACATCCACGACTTTGGTACCCCGCCACGGCTATCCAACGCGGGGAGGCCTGTGCTCCCTGTCAGAACCTTGGCGTACCCGAAAGTGGAGCTACGCCGGCCTGCTCGGGGGACCTTACGAGACCTTACAGTCTCCCCCAAGACTACCGCCCAGGTCCCGGTCCGTCCCCACGACCGACCCCGCCCATCAACGGCCGCGATAGATAGAAAGTCGTTGGGTTTTAGCCGGTAGGAATCCGGCATAACCCTGTAGTGTCCCCTTCACTGCTGGGTATCCAAGAGGATTTCCCAACGTTAAAAAAAAACATCCAAATTCTGAGCACAAAATAATTTCAACTCTATTCTCGTTACTCAAATGGTCGTCAAACAGGGTGACGGTCCACCTGATGGTAGATGTAGATCGTAGAGTCTTCTGTAAGGGTGTGGGCTGTAGGTGGTTACAGCCGCTAGACGGGCTGTCCAAATGACTGCGTAAACGCAGTGTGACCTGCCAGTACTATTACAACAAGTTATAACTATTTATAATTGAACACAAGCAAGTTAGACAGCGAGCGGCCTCTTTTAAAATGTAATTAAGTATTGTACATACAAAATTCTGCATAATATATACCATAGAAATATAATATACTAACTGGTGCCCGCGACTTCGTCTGCGTTCTCTATAGCCTATAGCCTTCCTCGATAAATGGACTATCCAACAAAAAGATTTTTTCAATTCGAACCAGTAGTTCCTGAGATTAGCGCGTACAACCAAATTCTTCAGCAACTTTTAAATTTTCGCGCCTCAATCCATAGACAATCAATTAACTTGATAATTTGTAATATGGAGTAGAACAAAGAAAAACAAACAAAGAAAAAGAAAAGAAAAACAAAGAAAAAAGAAATTTTTCAACTTCTCGAAATGTGAAATTGCCGAAATTGCCCACAGCAATGTTAATTAAAGCTCAGTCATAATAGTCTGTGTCGCATGACACTTCACTATTCTGTAATACAGAAAATGACAGCACCACATGTAAATTATCATCATGACTGTCAGTGTCATTGTTTGTGGGTCTTGTGTTGTCTACTGTCTGTCAGTGTCACTTACGCGAAATGTTATCAAACATTATCAAATCATAATCAAGTAAATAAATAATAATTAAATTACCTATAAATTCTATTATTGTACTTTTTAGTATAAAAAATCAAATTGATATTGCATTACTATTATATGTGAATATTTGTACTTTATCTATAAAAGTATATGTTAACATAATATTATACAATGGACGATAATTCAACAAAACAGGTTAGTATGTATAATGATAAAAATCAAAAGATACATGGCATTTTATTAGCATAATTTTCTGATCCTCCATGCTGTAACTCTCAACTAATTCCATCAATAAGTAACATGTGGTTGCTAAAAAAAATAAAATAAATAGCCTTTATTTGCTGATTTATAAGTTACTTATGTGTTAAACATAAGTAAATGTGGTCCCCAGTCCGGTTCCACATCAGCGTGTCCACATAGGCCTCCTCTAACTTTTTCCAATTGTCTGTTTCGAGCCAATCTCATCCATATAGTCTGGCAGTCCTCTTTATGTAATCTTTTTTTTGACGACACGTTTGTTCTAGTGGCTAGTAACCCTAGCTGTTAACCAAACGGTCGCGGGTTCGAATCCCGCTAGGGGCGCATGCGAAAACGGTTTGAAGTCGTTTTGCTTTTTTGTTTAAAAGAGTTGAAAACGTTAGTGGATGAAGGTGATATGTCGCATTTTAGGGTTTTTTCGTTTTTTTGCGTTGATGAAGGTAATATGTCCATATAAATGATTACAGCCCTTAAGATCGGCGTTTTAAGACCTTTTTGGAAAATAAAAATATGTAAAGTTGTTATGTACAGTAAATTTTAAAAAGCAAAAAGTGCAGAAAAGCTTACTTTTTTTAATGGAAGAGGGAGCTTTGTTCACTTTTTTTTTTAAATAATAGAAGTGTTTACTTGCTATCATACCATTGTTTACTTGATATCTTAAAATACTCCTTTCCATGCTTCTCTGACAAGTTCTCAATCTGTGTTGTAGTTTTTGTGTTATTACATATAGCCCACAGCACATATAGCCAATATGGGCTATATGTGTATGCTGATTTACGTTTAGGTAGGCCAACTTTTGTTATCAGTATGCCTAATAATCCATAATAAATAATAAGGGATTTATTAAACTCAAGATTAACTTATTGTTATTTTCATACTTAATTTTTTTATAACAATTTTAGATAGAAGAAGTAGAAGCGCTCAGTTCAATATACGGCGATGATTGGAGAACAGAAAGTGATATAACAAGATCTTATAGAATTAGGATAGAGGATAATAAGCACGAAGTAATTTTATATGTAACAATGCCAAATGAATATCCAAGCCAGGCGCCTCCCAAGTATGAGATATCCGCCCCATGGATGGACAGGAAATCAAAGCAACAACTCCATACTGCCTTAGATGAAGTTTATTTGTAAGTAGTATAAAATAATTAATGATACCTGCATATCTATACTAATATATAAAGTTTGTTTGGTTGTACGTGATAATCTCAGAAACTACTGGTTCAATTTATTACAATAACTAGCTTTTATTTATTTTTATTCCCCCTGTGTTTTAAATTTACATAAGGCTAACACTTGACGTGTCTTAGACTTTGTTCTAGAAGCATATGCATTGGCAATTTAGAGCTAACCACTCGTCCAAAGGCCTCGTCAATAATCATAATATATTTATGTATTTCAGGGAAAATGTTGGCGAAACAGTAATATTTCAGTGGGTAGAAAAGATCAGGGAAATATTACAAAAAATAAAACCAAAGGAAGATAAGAGAAAACAACTTAAAAATGTGCCAGTTGAAGAGGACATCGATATTGCCAAGGTATTCAGATTGTTTGTTAATTGCATAGATGAAAGCAAAAAAGAAAGATTAGTTAATCCCTATCCACGCATAACTTTTATTAGCGAAAATATTATTGGCTTGTTTATTGTTTACATATTTTTTAATACCTTATTTACAGCTAGAAATCAAATGTCCAGAAATAATTCACGGCGAAGTTATAATGGATAGGAAGAGTTCGTTTCAAGGCCACGCTGCGATAGTTGAAAGCGTACAAGATGTTAAGTGAGTACTAGTAAATATTATAATGCTCTATACCTCTTTGTCTATACTATATTAATCTATACTAATATTATAATAAAGAGAGAGGATTTGTGTGTTTGTAATGTGATAAACTAGTGGACCGATTTTGAAAATTCTTTCACCTATAGAAAGCTACTATAGGTGTGGTTGGGGCTCCAGAGTGAGGACAGCCTTCTGTCCTTTGATCCAGTAAGCCATTGTGTGATTTGTGTGATTATTGTCTCGTTCGCAGTGCAGTGATAATGAAATTGAAGGAGAACAAGAAAATCTTGAACGCCACCCACAACATGTACGCGTACAGAATCGAAAGGAAAACGGCCAAGGGCACGACAATAGTTCAGGACTGCGACGACGACGGGGAGACTCACGCCGGGGGCCGAATGTTGCATTTGCTGCAGATCTTGGACCAGAGGAACAGTATAGTCGTCGTCTCCCGATGGTAAGTGGTCACGTTTCCTTCAAAACAATGAACCTAATATAGAAAAAACCATGGGTAGTGCCCGTGGTCCACCTACTTTGTACACCTGAGTGGACCACATGCACAAAATTTGCCCATGGTCCACCTCATTAATAATGTCACTAAAAAAACCCAGTGATTTTGCGAGTTTCATGTTCAAAACCTTCTTTTTTGTTGCATTTAAAAATAAAAAATAGCTTTGGTCCGTGACTTCGTCCGCACCCCATTTCTATTGCTTACATATTTCTGTTTAAATTTTTTTTTTTTATATAATAGACTAGCACCTGCCCGCGACTTCGTCCGCGACCAATTTTTTTTTTTTACATACAAACCATTCCTGATTATCCCTCTATTAATAAGTGAAGACAGAATTAAAATCGGTCCAGCCGTTTAAGAGGAGTTCAGTGACATACATACGCACGGAATAGATATATATAAAACTAGCTGCTGCTCGCGACTTCGCCCGCGTAAATTTGTAAATTTAATATACTTAAAACTTCCTCGAGAACCACTCGATCCATTGGTGAAAACAGCATGAAAATCGGTGCAGTAGTTTTTGAGGTTATCGCGAATAGACAGACAGACGCGCCGGAGGACTTTGTTCTATAATATGTAGTGATGATATCTGGGAAGAAATGTACCCTATGTCCTTTCTTGTATCCCTGACAATGTGTTTGCAAAAGTTCATAATGATCACGGTTCAGTAGTTAAGGCGTGAAAAGGTAACAGGCAGACAGAGTTACTTTCACATTTATAATATACTAGCTGGCGCCCGCGACTTCGTCCGCGTTGAAAAATAAAAAAAGTAGCCTATCTTGTGTCCCTTACGTGTAAATGTTTATCTACCAAGTTTCATGAAGATCAGTTAGGTTTTATTTTATTTTTATGTTAAGGTCGACAGACAGGCTGACGGTCCACTTGATGGTAGGTGGCTACCGTCGCCTATAACTCAAGTAACGCCATAAGTGCTACAAGTGTGCTGCCGACCATAGAAGGATTAAGGATAAGGTATAATAAGGGAGGGATGGGGGGTAATGGGCTCTGGCATCCCTTACTCACACACCGAAACACAACAGCACATAATGCTGTTATTTCACAGTGGTATTCTTTTAAGAGGAAGGTAATTCGTTTAAGAGTTATGGAGGAACATACATACATACAATACCTACACTTACAGATTTATTATTAGTATTGATAGTATGGTATCTTTGCAGGTACGGTGGCATACAGTTGGGTCCGGACAGATTTCGTCACATAAACAACGCGACCAGACAAGTGTTACAGCAAGCCGGTCTCTTGAACAATTCCAAATGACATTTACACATGATTTAATAATGATTTATTTTGTAAAACCAAAATGTGAAATGTATACTTTTGAGATTTTTTCAAAAAAGTTTTTTTTTTTGAAATTTTTTACAAAAAATTTTCAACAATTTTTTTTTTTAATGAAACTACGTAATTAAACACATTTGTCTTTTAAACGTGATTTAATAGTTTATTCGTAATCTTGATAATTATTATTATCAAAATCAAAATTATGAACAAAATAAAAATTTTGCACATGAAAGATTCTAGTTACATTTTATTAAGGGCCTCTTTCACCATCTCTGTGTCAAGTAGGCCATTTAGTCACCGGTAAAAAAGCGTACGAGTTTCACCACACATTTGAGTAGCATTACTCGATGAGTAATTTCAATGAAATTGAAACAAGATACTCGTAACATTTACTCGCCAATTAGCGTTACTTGAAAAGTAACTAATCAACACTTACTTGTAATTGGTGAAAGGAGCCCTAAGAGGTCTTAGTTCGACAAATAGTGATCATAAGCACTTGGCAGTTTTTTTTTATACCATATTTTCTTGGAAATTTTGGAATCTCAAAAAAGTGCAAATGCAGATTTTGGTTTGACAATGACAATGTGTATAATATATAAAAAAATGTGTATAATTATGGTCGGTGAGGCTATAACAGATTTGTATTTGCCATGAAATCATTTTATCAAATATGTATTTGTTACAGAAAAAGTATGTTTTTTATCCCAAACAAATCCCAAACTATAGTTTTGCATACGTATGTATATTTACGTAAGATAAAGAAATGTACGTGTTGATTTAAATAATAAAGTACTGCTGATCAAATAAATACCTAAACACGTCTAAGAATGTCTGTAAATATGATTATAATTTAAATTATGTAATAAAACATAATACAGCCTTAATTCTATATTTGACTTTTTCTTTTAACATAGTTTAAAAAAATGGATTAACTTGTAGTATGCTTTTTATGTGACGGACAGACAGACACACAGGTCAAACTTAAAACACACGTCAGGGGTTCAAAATACTGAATAACGAGTACCTACTTCTAAAAAATACACACACACACATAATTTATAGTAATTAAACACACATACACACGTAAATTATAGTTTTCATGTACATACATAATTGCAATCTGTCTGTGTACTATATCAAATTCAAATAAATAAATAAATAACGAAATAGGTATTTTTCAGTGATAAGGTTCGATCAGACATTTCAAAGTAAGCTTTAAAATGAAAGACAGTAAGATACTTATATATTATAATCAATTTTATCTCAACGATCTTATTAAATTATACACAATAAAAGTAGATTAGAAACGTCTACTACTGTGCATAGTAAGTATTAAACAAATATGTGTGTAATTTTGCTAACAATTTCTTCATTAAGTATTACATGTCTGAGAAACCTTCCGGATCGTCTATAAGATTTGGTCTCAGTCCTTTTGAAATTATGTATTTCCTAAATGCCACTTCTTCGGATTCTTCGTACAATTTCTTCGTAGCTTGTCTTATATTTTTCGTAAAAGGTGCAATACTGTGTTTGGTAACAAATAATGGTTAATTAATTAATTAGGTTAAACAGTTAAAATAAAAACAAACTATACAGAATTATTTTTGGAATTTTCATATATAAAATGAAAATTTATGGGAGGTAAATCAAAATTGTCACATTTTACGCGTTACGCGTTAGTTATTACATTTTAGCGCCATCTACACAACATCTCTGAAACTAGAATGTGTTACGTAATAATAATATTATATCCTTGCGAAAACTAGATGGCATCTGTATTTATTTATTCGTTCGTTCATATTTATTAAATTACTAGCTGGCGCCCGCGACTTCGTCCGCATTGAAAAAGAAAAAAGTAGCCGATCCTGTGTCCTTTACGTCTAAACGTGTATCTACCAAGTTTCATGAAAGTCAGTTAATTCGTTTTAAGAGTTATGGAGGAACATACATACAATACCTACACTTACAGATTTATTATTAGTATTGATTTATCGTATAAGCATAATATATAAATATGAAAATCGATTTTTAAGTGGTAAACTCCAAAAAGCTATTACATATTGCATAATTATTATAGCTTGAAACTTGGCGTCTTGATTAATATACTTAGTACCTACGATTAATTGCAGCCGGAACAAAATAGCGTAGATGGGCAACTAAAAGAATAGCGTAGAGGGTACTTATAAAATACTTTAAGAAAAAGCTTACTGGAAAATAACGCCACACGCAAAACCAACACTGATAACAGCTAAAGCTATGCGATGTCTAAATTTTGCAGCTGGGGTCCCATTCATCTTTCTTGGCTTCCATTTTGATGAGTCTACACCAATGGCCATTATTTTGAAATCAGATAATATATGTACTACCTGAATTTTTATGTAATTGTCAATTTTGAAGTACGTAGACAATTAACCAATTAGAAAATAAAGATACAAACTCTTTGAATACTATCTGTGAAATATGGAAAAATTTTCTTGTAATGCATAAACTCTGTCGCTGTTTCCAGTAAGTATTCACACTTTAATGTAACGTTTTATTGAACTACTGAACCGATTTTCTTGCGGTTTTCACTAATGGAAAGACGATGAAGGTTTTTATATATACCTAATTTGCAGAGAAAAATTTCACCCGTGCAAAGCAGTGAGCGGAGTGTACCAAAAAATTTTTTAGCCATCGAATGTAGGTACATTCGTTTTTAGATAAAATACTACTTAACCACCCCTTTACAAAAGACTATCGTGAAATAAAGTGTGCTGTTGTATTTCAGTGAGTGAGGGATGCCAGACTCCTCATTTCCCTATCTTATCCCAATTCTTATCCTTAATCCCAATATGGTCGGCAGCGCTTGTGGCGTTAAGTAGACCGTAAGCCTGTCCAAGAGCCTGTCTGTCACGTATATTACGGTGGCATACCCATTTCATAAGCCGGACTTGAAAACTATATGGGAATTTGTTGCTAATTTGTACCGGAAAAAAAAATTTTGTACCTCCATTAATTTACGAGAAATGACGGGTATGCTGACGTAATATTACGCTAGCATACCCATTTACGATATCTTGCACCTAGCGAGTCCATTCCAACGGCTTATTTTGTTGCTAATTTGTTGCTCTGAGATATGCTAGTTAGATGTTAAAAAATGTCACCCCTTCAGAGGGGGTGAACTACCGCTATATATTAAAATTGAGAATAGCGAGCTCGTTGTAACGGCTTATTTTAATGCTAATTTGTTGCTCTACGATAGGCTAGTTAGATCTTAAAAAATTTCACCCCTTCAGGGGGGTTGACGTGCTATTACGCTAGCATACCCATATACAGAATCTTGACAAGGAAAGCACCTAGCGAGTCCATTCCAACGGCTTATTTTGTTGCTAATTTGTTGCTCTGAGATAGGCTAGTTAGATGTTAAAAAATGTCACCCCTTCAGAGGGGGTGAACTACCCCTATATATTAAAATTGAGAATAGCGAGCTCGTTGTAACGGCTTATTTTAATGCTAATTTGTTGCTCTACGATAGGCTAGTTAGATCTTAAAAAATTTCACCCCTTCAGGGGGGATGACGTGCTATTACGCTAGCATACCCATATACAGAATCTTGACAAGGAAAGCACCTAGCGAGTCCATTCTAACGGCTTATTTTGTTGCTAATTTGTTGCTTTGAGATAGGCTAGTTAGATGTTAAAAATGTCACCCCTTCAGAGGAGGTGAACTACCCCTATATATTAAAATTGAGAATAGCGAGCTCGTTGTAACGGCTTATTTTAATGCTAATTTGTTGCTCTACGATAGGCTAGTTATATCTTAAAAAATTTCACCCCTTCAGGGGGAATGACGTGCTATTACGCTAACATACCCATATACAGTATCTTGACAAGGAAAGCACCTAGCGAGTCCATTCTAACGGCTTATTTTGTTGCTAATTTGTTGCTCTGAGATAGGCTAGTTAGATGTTAAAAAATGTCACCCCTTCAGAGGGGGTGAACTACCCCTATATATTAAAATTGAGAATAGCGAGCTCGTTGTAACGGCTTATTTTAATGCTAATTTGTTGCTCTACGATAGGTTAGTTAGATCTTAAAAAATTTCACCCCTTCAGGGGGAATGACGTGCTATTACGCTAGCATACCCATATACAGTATCTTGACAAGGAAAGCACCTAGCGAGTCCATTCCAAAGGCTTACTTTGTTGCTAATGTGTTGCTCTGAGATAGGCTAGTTAGATGTAAAAAAATGTCACCCCTTCAGAGGGGGTGAACTACCCCTATATATTAAAATTGGGAATAGCGAGCTCGTTCACCCTCCCTGAAGGGGTGACATCTTTGAACATCTAACTAGCCTATCTCAGAGCAACAAATTAGCAACAAAATAAGCCGTTGGAATGGACTCGCTAGGTGCTTTCCTTGTCAAGATACTGTATATGGGTATGCTAGCGTAATAGCACGTCAACCCCCCTGAAGGGGTGAAATTTTTTAAGATCTAACTAGCCTATCGTAGAGCAACAAATTAGCATTAAAATAAGCCGTTACAACGAGCTCGCTATTCTCAATTTTAATATATAGGGGTAGTTTACCCCCTCTGAAGGGGTGACATTTTTTAACATCTAACTAGCCTATCTCAGAGCAACAAATTAGCAACAAAATAAGCCGTTGGAATGGACTCGCTAGGTGCTTTCCTTGTCAAGATACTGTATATGAGTATGCTAGCGTAATAGCACGTCATCCCCCCTGAAGGGGTGAAATTTTTTAAGATCTAACTAGCCTATCGTAGAGCAACAAATTAGCATTAAAATAAGCCGTTACAACGAGCTCGCTATTCTCAATTTTAATATATAGGGGTAGTTCACCCCCTCTGAAGGGGTGACATTTTTTAACATCTAACTAGCCTATCTCAGAGCAACAAATTAGCAACAAAATAAGCCGTTGGAGTGGACTCGCTAGGTGCAAGATATCGTAAATGGGTATGCTAGCGTAATATTACGTCAGCATACCCGTCATTTCTCGTAAATTAATGGAGGTACAAAAATTTTTTTTCCGGTACAAATTAGCAACAAATTAGCAACAAATTCCCATATAGTTTTCAAGTCCGGCTTATGAAATGGGTATGCCACCGTAATATACGTCTGTCTGTCGACCTTAATATAAAGAAAACCGAATGCGGAAAATGAATTCGGAAAACTTAATGAGAAAACTTAGAATAACGATAAATAATTCGTGATATCATAATTAAAAAAAAGTTTCTATACTTTGGACGGGTAGCCATTGGAGCAAGATCAAAAATATAATGTTAAACATAAAATAGTTATTATTCTATGTTTTATTGTATCCATAATATGGTCAAGTGTTACAGTCTGTCAGAAAATTGTAGAAATTAAAAAGTGGCAATACTGTATGGTTGTCCCGTCCTAACCATGTAGTTGATAAGAAAGAGACAACACTATAGTATTGCCACTTTTTAATTTCTACAATTTTTTTACAGACTATTTATTTATGTGTGTCTACACCTTTTATTCATTATTGCAACACTGTTATAAAAATAATGGCGGCCAAAAATCAATTTTTAAATTGTGACAGCCAAGTGTGAGGTCACGGTTTTTTTTTGTATATTTTGTCGCAAAACAAATAAAATTAGTGCTTATCATGTAAAATCTTCAAGCTGATTTAAAAAGTTATAATAAGTGTGTAATTAGACAGTTTACTTATTGTACAAAGTTTATAAGTTACATTAAGTTGTTTACCATCTAATGCGATGTTCTTTACCTTTTGCGTTTGATATTGTAATCGATGATGTAAGAATTCCAAGGCCTCTGACATTCAGACGAAAATTATTTATTGTTATGTTAGTTTGTTTATAAATTTCCATCATGGACGGCGAAGACAGCGGCTTGGGAAATACCGAAAGAGATGATTACGAGAGCAGTTCTCATTCCACTCCACAAGAGCATAAATCGTTTGCCGAGTTTGCGAAGGATAAATTGGATAGCGGTATGTAAGACTTAATCCTTTACATTATATTCAATTTACTTAAAACATAATATTTTATATACGAGGTATCTATATTTTTTGTAACAATTAAATTAAATGACAAATGAAAACTATTAGATCAATTATTACATATTAATTTATTAGCTTTGTAAAATTACAAATATTGTTTTGTAGTTTACTACTGCCAGCAATTGAACCTGGGCATATAAGAGAACATACAATTTGTTTAGACTATAAATGGATTTCATTATATTCATACATTTTCATTGACATATCCTGCTAAAAATAAACTTGATTATAATTTTTTCAGTGCTCTCAGTCTCAGGACTTTGATCACGAGCTGTTACATGTACTGGGCACTTTGAAATTTTTAAGACTTCTCAAACTCTAACTGGTACTAGTTACAGTTTGGGACGTCTTCATAGGAAAGCCATCATAGGTATATGTGCCGTTTAGATAAGTACCTAATGCTTATTATTACCTTGCATGTTGAGTTCATTTACAAATAACAGGGAAAATCGGTTATACCTTCAAGGGACTACAAAAATTAGTTGTTAAAAAGTGATTAACAACCAATTTTTGGTTATAAGCAATATTCATTATAGGGATATTGTTGTTTCGCCCTGGGGTGGATCGGATTTGTTGCCTCGTCAGAGCCCGGTCCACCCTGCTCAAAGGGCAAGGAGGCACCGGGGAGTTTTAGTGGGTATTCCCAGTGCCGCCACGATCAGGTGCTGGGCGACCCCCACATATCCCTTCCGCCTAGCCAGCGGTAGGGAATCTGTAAGCGGATTACTACTCATTTAAAAAAAAAAGGGGGATATTGCTGTTTAGTCGTTGTAACCGTTCTGTCGTTACATCTGGTTTCTGCTGTATTACGCTACACAGTTTTAACCACTTTAAGTAAGTCTTTTGATGAAGAAAACTATGTTTAAAGCGGGACGAGAGTTGCGCAGGCGTTTGCCAATGGCCGGACAGCTCGGTGCACATTTGATGCATCCCAGGAGGCTCCTTCTACATTCAACACCTACACAGCAAACTGACGTAGTGCTGATATTCCCAAAAGGTATGTTAATATTGATGTTAAATCATTTGTTTTACATTGTATGAAAATAAGTGAACAATGAAGTTGAAGATGCGAAATTTTTTTGAAGGTAGATTTACGGATGTTTGTTACTCTTTCACGCAAAAACGGCAACGGATTTGGATGAAGTTTGGTACACAGATAGTTTATTGCCTGGATTAACATGTATGATACTTTTTATCCTAAAAAAAAAAGATTTATTGATTAGTATTGATAATAATTTGGGAACTTGAACACTGAAATGGTTCGAATCTTCAAACATAGTCATAACTTAGTAAGTTTGGCCACAAATGTATTCTACCACTTAATCATCCCCTATCACTTTGTATTCCTTTGCCAAAAGTGACTGACCCCATTTCAGGTTATTGCCTCTTCAAATGTGAATGAATAATAATTTATGTGCAAAAGAGCGATGAACACATATTTTCTGGGTATTGAAATTTCATATTACACTTTTTTATATAAAATAAGACTACATAAGTACGGTAATATAGTTTATACTGAATAACAACGTCTATCAACATTTTTACACTAAAGATATAAAGAGATTTGATTTTTTTGTATATTTGTTTGTAATGCATAAACGCAAACGCGAACAGACAGGCTGACGGTCAACTTGATGGTTGGTGGCTTTTTTTATTTGCAAGTGTGCTGCCAAACATAGTGGGATTGAGGATAAGGGATTGGGAAGGAATAGGGAAATGGGCTCTGGAATCCCTTACTGATTCATTGAACCACAATAGCATATATGCTGTTGGTCTTCTATGAGGGAGTGGTTACTAGCGCCAGACGGGCCCCAAATGATTGCGAAACGCAGTAAACAAACTCTACCAGTACTTGTGAAATCGAGATTAGAGAGCCAACTTTAAAAAGTTCATTTCCAAAGTTGACCCTGTCAGGATTGGAACCGCGGACCCCTGAGACGAGAATTAAGGCCAGAACTCCAGCATCTCCAACGGGCTCTTCAAATATGCGGGTTTTTTTCCAGGACTTCCGGACAGCATGCTTCTATGGTTACTTCAAAAGTTACGCGGAAGCCGGCCTCGTCTTCGGGTTTGTGTGCGTCAACATGCATCGTCACAATGCTCCGCCTTCTACATCACGGCTGATGACGATGTGTAAGTCCTGCCTCATACGTAATCAACTCCCCATAAATCAAAGTTGAGCCTGTCAGAAATCGAACCCAGTACGGTACCCCTAAGTTTAAAGAGCAGACAGTAATTTTGTATTCAATATAATAAAATAATTAATTAATGTTTCTCGCTGCAGATTATTGCAAACGGCAGAGGAAGTCCATCTTCCGAAATTACTGAAGCCAGAGTTTGGCGGAGGATACAAGGAGTTCACAGTGCGAGATATGCATTGTTTTCAAAAGGTACTCCATTATTCATAATTTATTTAGGTCATGCCTATATTATACATATAGGCATTTATACATTATAATATTATACATATCTCATTTATAATTAACAAATTTATATGGTCCTTCGAGCCGCACGTTAAGATTTGTGATAAAGTAACTGTTCCTCGTGTACCGTGAATGTATAAAAAATGTTTTTTTTTGTAGGGTACCTCAGCGTCGACACTGTTCAACTCCCAGGAGCGAAGCGCCTTAGTGCGTCACGTGTTGGAGTCTGCGCGTGCGGCTGCCGGCGACGAAAGGGCTCTAGAACCGGCGCTCACTCTACGCATCGGACAGAGCATTGGTGAGGCCGTCTTTTGCAGGCACTATCTTCCCGTTTAGGTACATAATTATGGCGATTGATATGGCCTCTCGTGTTGCCGTATTTATTTCCCTAAAAACTGCTGTGACAAGTGTCAAGGGCAATGGGTGTTTACATATGGCCATTGACATGGCCGCTCGCGTTGCCGTATTTATTTCCCTAAAAACTGCTGTGACAAGTGTCAAGGGCAATGAGTGTTTACATATGGCCATTGACATGGCCTCTCGTGTTGCCGTATTTATTTCCCTAAAAACTGCTGTGGCAAGTGTCAAGGGCAATGAGTGTTTACATATGGCCATTGACATGGCCGCTCGCGTTGCCGTATTTATTTCCCTAAAAACTGCTGTGACAAGTGTCAAGGGCAATGAGTGTTTACATATGGCCATTGACATAGCCGCTCGCGTTGCCGTATTTATTTCCCTAAAAACTGCTGTGGCAAGTGTCAAGGGCAATGAGTGTTTACATATTACGCTCGCATTCGAGAGCATCTTCACAAATATAAGCATTTTAAATAATAATATTATTGGGACTTACCACACAATCACAATATAAATTGTTGTAGTGCCCGCGTGTGTGAGCCGCGGCGTAGTGGCCAGCATGTTTCCGTTGCACGACAGAGCGGCCTTGGAGAGTCTTCGGAAGAAATGGGTCAAAACATTCTTCTCGCCTCAACCGTTAGGTATATACCTATACCTGCATGAAAATAGTTTAGCAGTTTAGCAGAAAAAGTAAAGATTTAAATTGAATTTCAGATGAGATAAGTGAATATTTTGGTGTAAAGATAGCCATGTATTTCGCATGGCTCGGACACTATACGCGATCTCTCACTGTGCCTGCAGTAGTCGGATTCGTCTTTTGGGTGAGACTATATATTCTATTGTCCATTAGATCTTTTTCTCCAGTGAAGCAACAACAAGTGGACTGTCAACCTGTCTTCCTCTCGTTATCATAAAAAATAGTCTCATATTATTTAGCGTCCGACGGAAAAATGGCGCGTTATAAGTGTGACGTGTGCATCGGTGTATATGTCTGTGACATTGCAGCTCCGATTCGTTTTTTTTTTTGTTTAAAAGGTCAAGTGATCTTCTTGCTTTTAGCTATAACTAGTTGCTGCCCGCGATTCCGCCCGCGTAACTTTATAAATACCAAAACCTTCCCCGAGAATCACTCTATCCATTGGTGAAAACAGCATGAAAATCGGTGCAGTAGTTTTTGAGCGAACAGACAGACAGACAGACGTGGCGGAGGACTTTGTTTTATAATATGTAAGGATAAGGATTTATGAAGATCTTTTCAGGCATTTGAAGACCATCAGCCCATTTCCTAGTTGACGAATTTCCTAGTTCACTAACTCTCACATTTTCGATGAGTGTGAAATTTTCTACTTGGATGGCATTTCCTTGACCTGACCTGATGCTGCACGATGAAGTAGTCTGCGGGACACCAAACTCCTCATCCACTTACAGCAGATGTAGCGTGTTTGGCCTCAATAGAAAGTCAGGGGTTAGTTTATAATTTTAATTATATTATTATATAATTGGTATTTTCAGATTTGGTTGGGCACAGCAAACGAATATTGGAAGGATGTCGCCCACGTTTTGTTCTCTCTATTCAATGTCATGTGGGCTTGTGTCTACTTGGAGACTTGGAAGAGGTGTGTAAATTATTTTTTCATATTATTTCATCAAATTCCTCGTACATTGTCAATTCTACTTGCTGTATTTTTTAACGCCAGACGCAATAGAGGGGTTTTATGAGTTTGACCTGTTGATCGGTGTGTCTGTTTGTGTCAGTCGAATTTTGTATGAAAACATACGTCTTGTAGATGTTAACATTCGTTATAACGATCGATTTGTAAAATAAAACATCAGTATGTTGGAGATACAAAAGTCAAATTTATTTTTTCGAGTTATGAAGGGGAAATATGTCAAATGGCTCAAAATGAGTCATAGAAGGTGGAGATTTCGAGTGATGCAGGTTTTGGGATTTGAAAAGAAGAGAACAGAACACATTTTCTGATTTTGGAGGTTTTCGACTTAAAGAGGTTCCATTATTATTATGTGAAAACCACTTTTGAATAATTTCAGATACTCAAATGTGCTCGCATACAAATGGGGGACGTTGGATCAGAGAGACGATTTGTTAGTAGAACCGAGACCTCTTTTTCAAGTGAGTTCAATCAATACGATTTATGATTAGACAGAGTCTCTAGTTGGTTTTAGTTCACCTAGAAGTTAATAACTCGCCCGTTCAACTAAATAGCAAAGAAAAATGTTATTTTGTCTAAATATGTTTTTATTTTTTGTTTTATTTTTATTAACAGGGTGTCCCCTCCCTCGAGGCTTCTTAGGACTATTTTAGTTATTTACTAGCAGGCGCCCGCGACTTCGTCCGCGTTGAAAAGGAAAAAGTAGCCTATCTTGTGTCCCGTACGTCTAAATGTTTATCTACCAAGTTTCATGAAAATCAGTTAATTCTTTTAAGAGTTATGGAGGAACATACATACAGAAAAAATTTCTAAAAATAGTCAATTTAGTTTTAGTATCATGTATAGAGCCTATAAACACGATATCTCTGAAAACAAAGTAAATTACTCCATGACCGACCCTTACAGATTTATTATTAGTATTGATAAATTACTATAATTTATAATTTTATTTTAGTAGTTTATATACAAACTATAAAGTTGCTTCTTCGCTCCACCTAAACGGCAAAACTAAACTAAACTCTAAACTAGTCTGAAACTGTCGTTTCGAAAGGTTGAGATCAGTTTAGTCGATGAACCGCCTCAACCAAATTACTTACTAATCTACTCGACTAGCTTAGTGCGAACTAGCCTTTACAGTAAAGTTAAAATACCTGACAAGGAACAGTTCTCGGAGGAAAGATTGAACTAATCCTCATTCACTGAAACGAACTTATAGGGAGATAAAGCGTTCGGCTGTGATTGGTGGAGATACCAGACAATGTGAGTGTACACAGTACGTGTACTTTTTAGTCTGTTCGTAGAACTCTCACTGTTATACTGCGTTTTTTAATTTTAATTCATATTATTGTTATTTTAAGGTTTGAATTTCGTTTAACTAACGTTTAACGTATATTAACTAACGTATATTTTTCATTTTATGATTATATCAGTAATCAAAATGTCTATTATCTTAATTAATAAATAATTCACAACTTAATAGCTAGAATAGTTTATACAAAATAAAAAGTGTAGGGTTGTGGGTAAGTACGTAGGTATTAGGTACTATAATATTTTATTATAGTTTACAAAGCTAAAAGTAGCGTAGAATGAACGTTCACCTATTATTGTATATGCCCACTCAAGATTTGCTGTCCTTGTCTTTTGTATGGAATCGAGTGAAAGAGAAAGCGCTATATTAGCTCGTTTCAGTGAATCAACTGTAGTTGGTATGTTAAATCGCTGCTTAAAAACTAAAGGGCCATAAAACAAAAAAAATCCAAAAATCCAAATCACAGTCCTTCATATTGCATGTTGAAAAAAGACTTATGGTTGTTTCATTCCATATTTAGTATATTTTGATCATTTTTTATAATTCAAAAGTAACTTATATGCTTATTTATATCTCTTCTAGTATTCAGTTTATTATAAAAGTAATTAAAACATTTAATGCTACTTAAAAATACGCTTCTAACGATGTATAATATGCATATATTTGATATATATCTAATAAGAAAAAAATAATTTAATTTTTTTTTCGATTAGCTCTCCTGTAAAAAGTGTACATTTTGATTTGCGGCCCTTTAGTTTTTAAGCAGCGATATGTTTCCAATGGGCCTTTCTCTGATCGCTTCCAGGGAGAGATGTCTCTGAGCGCTGTGACCGGTCGACCCGAGCCGGTGTACGCGTCGTGGCGGAGACGCGTCTGGCGCCACTGCGTCTCCATCCCGCTCATGCTGCTCTGTCTCTCGGTGGCCGTCGTCGCCACATTCGTCTTCATCAGGGCTCAGGTACACCTGCAGCTCACTAAACTCCGACAACAGACAATAGGGCAACTTTGACTATTCTTGGGAGTGTTTAAAATCATGTATAGTACAAAAAAATATTATTTAATATAATTTTTTCAAGTTTTGTTTAATTTTAAATTTAGTTCATTGTTGTACTATTTGTTTTTGTTTTATGAATTAAAACTTTGTTTTTTTTTATTACCTATATTTTACTTAAAATGACATTTCTTCGCAGTTCTGTACAAGGAGGATAGAGGTAAGGAGTACCAACTTATACGGGTGTTAAATTGAAAAAGTGGCAAGCTAAAAGCGTTAAATAGTGGTTCATAAATTGATCACAGAATGGCGCTAGTGTAGCAACGGAGTGAAGTGCTCCGAGTTGAAAAATTTAATATTTTTGTCATGGAGAATTTTGTATTGTTTTTGTCATCGTGATTTTTGTATTATTTTCGTGAGATTTTAATATCTTTTAGTGATTTTATTTGTTTTGGTGATTGTGGTTTGTGCCGTAAAAACTTGTCCAAGCGGGCGCAAAATGAAAAATAAACAAAATAATACCTCAGTCTTTTTAAAATTTACACTCTTGCTACACTAGCGCCACCCTTACTTAACGCCTTTCAACGGACACTTATAGATACACAGAGATAGTTCTCCTTACCTCTATCCTCCTTGGTTCTGTATAATGACTGTTACTTAACTGGTTAAGTACTAAGTA
Organism: Synanthedon formicaeformis; assembly: GCA_945859745.1. Classification (NCBI taxonomy): domain Eukaryota; kingdom Metazoa; phylum Arthropoda; class Insecta; order Lepidoptera; family Sesiidae; genus Synanthedon; species Synanthedon formicaeformis. Next base: position 2,603,452 of record OX243975.1, read on the forward strand.
CTATTTAAAAAAAAAACCAGTCACACGAATATTACGCCAACCGAGCTATTAAGTACTATTTACTCTATGCAGTTATAGAGAACTCCGAGTGCAACGGAATTTGCTCAGTTTGTATAAAAAAGTGTAGTTTGTATTGTCGGATAAAAGTTATTATTTTTAAAAAAGTGGAATCAAATCAAATTTATATTCTAACTAGAAGGTTGCTCGGGGAGGTTGTTATGTTTTGTTTTGTCTTTTCGTTTGCCATGTCTTGCTTCAGTTTGGTTTTGGGTCATTGTTCTGTAAAAAGTGCCACTTTTGTATGGAGGGGGGAGGAGAGACGATCCCGGCCGATGGACCTTGGGGAGAAACTGTTATCCCCCAAACACACTGCCCCTCTATTCCCGGTGATTTTGGAGATAATATAAGATATTCCACTTCGAAGTATGGAGTTTAAAAAATATATATTATTTTTATCGACTCATCTTTCCTCGACAATAATAAAATATGAAAAAGAAAAGTCAATTCAATACAACTGTTTCAGGATTGGTGGGAATATAGGGTAGGTTATTTTACTTGGATACCGCGAGCGCTACTGGCCATCATCATAGCAGTAGAAGAGGAGCTTTACTCCAGAATAGCGAAATGGCTAAACAATAAAGGTAAAATATTAAATTTTATTATAAATTTTTTGTTGTTGTCAAAATCAGCGATCACATATAAAAAATAGAATGCATCATGAGATATATCTCGTGTAGGATTATTTAAATTCATATGTCCAAATTATAATCGTCTACTTAATTTTGAATATTTTCTGTTTTTTTCTAATGATGTCGAATAACTAAAATATAAAAAAGTGTACGTCTATTTGTTCACTATTTGGTCGCCCTAGGGACGTTTATTATTGTATCAAACTCTTTTTATATGTGATCGCTATTAAACTACGTATTTGTAGGAATTGAATTTTTTCTTTATCACTTTTAATTTAATAATGATAAAGGTATATACTTCCTACATAGCAAAATCCCAAACGAATTTTAATACTTTTTTGTAATATATTATACAGTCCAGTAGTATAATATCACCATTATATTTGACAATACTACATTGAAAAGTAAATATTGTAAGAGATATCACAATAAGAGACCAAAATATGGCCTTCATTACCAAAATAATATAATTTTAATTGTTTCATGTTTAAATACATATTTCGTAAAGATAAACTTTACGAAATTTTTAAATTATCTTTGGTTGTTTTTTTTAATATGAAAATATTATTAAAAAAATATGTATACAAAAATTATAATGATTTTATTTGATTTATTAGATTGATTATTTATTGTGATGACGTATTATAACAGTTAAAGGCATTTTCGCCTGCTTCTACCTAAGATAGATCTTTAGTTAAAAAAGTCCTGAAAATAATCCTAATTTGTCTTTAACTTTTGCCAAAAAAAAAGAGATTACAGAACATCTCTAATACGACATTAAAACATGCATTGTTTATATGGAAATCAATTTTACTAAACTATTTATTAATACTTATGACCCGTTTAGGTGCTTTTTGGCTTGTTTTTTGACCCCCCCTACTACCTTGATGCCAAAAGTGATTTTTTTCAAGTGATGATATATATATTATGTATATACTTTTAAAAAATCACTTTAAATATTCACAGAGCTGTCCCCTTTAATGTGTGTGTTTTTTTTTTGTATGATGAAATGAAAATTATTGATATTTTTATTAGTTTTCATATTTTTTGTGCATGACTGTGTTTAGGTCTCCTTTCTTCTTATAGACAATGTCATAGATCACATCTGTTCACACCGCTCCTTTAAAATAAAAATAGATTTAAAAAGCTAAATTTTAAAATCTAGTCAATAGTACCCTAGATAGGCGATTTCTGTAGAGATTTTATTTAAAATACGATATTACGTGTAGTGGTAATTTTTTTACTATAGTATAAATTTTCTTTTTATTGCTTACCGAATGGAACCCGGACCGCACATAAAAAAAAACCTACAAATTTTCTAAATGGTAACACTGGACACATGATTTTCGATTCTTTTTTTTTTTCAAATTCCCAACAGAAAACTATCGACTCGAGACAAAATATGAGAATCATCTGATTGTGAAAATTGCCTTGGTTTGTATTTTAAAAATAAGTGCTGTAAAAAAAAATTAATGCCACGCTAACCAGCTAAGCTAGAATCACGCTTCGCCAGTAACCTTAGACGAATGGAGGGTAGACGTTGGAAAAAAGTTGGGTAACTTTTAAAACGACAACATTTCTGTAGCTGAGAACTACAAAAGCACCTTAACTAAATGACCAATTACCAAAGTTTACAGTATTAGAGCTAATTTTATTTTAATTCATTAATTCAATTTAATATTGAATATATAAATAATTATTATAAAATAATTTCTTTATATTTAATAAGCTAAAGGGTCTCTTTCAGCAACTAAAAGTAAAGTGTTGATTAGTTACTTTTAGAAATAATTTTTTGTTTTATTGAATTATGCACTCGGTTTACTGCATCATTCGATAAGCGAATTTTTTTTATTATTGTCTTTTCAATGTTTGGGACTTTTACCGTACAAACAAAGGTATATCAGCTCCATTATCACCGGTTACCGGTGACTTTAAATGACAGTTAGCCTACTTGATAGATGGTGAAAGAGGCGCTAAGTCATTTAGACTTAAGTAATTTGATCCCGTGGACATTTTTTATGCGACAATGTAAATATTATTAAGATAACTTTTCAAATACATACCTACATAAATAAAAAAAATTAGAAAGGTCAATGTATACAGTGTACAGTGTATTATCAATTTTGTTTTTTTTTTTTCTTTTAATTTATTTTAAAAAACAAAACTATAAAAAATTCAATATACTTAGAATTATTTACCTCTCAGCTACAGATTAAAAAAAAAAAAGAGTTGCTATTACCGCATATGCACGCACTTATTTAAAACATTAGTTGGCATGCGATAAAATTAATAAGTCTTAAATACTAAACAACCTTAATAAACCTAAACTTACTCTAACATAGACATTGTAATGTTTTTTTTTTTAATTTATTTATTTTTGAAACGGATTACGACGTAGTAACGCTTTTGGTGTTCGCTCTTCAACGTCAACAGAAGGATAAAATAGATTTTTTTTTTGGTCAATTTCAGTTTCAATTCGTGAACTCGAACATGAGTTTGTTCTACATCGCCTTCTATCTTCAGGACATGGATAAGTTGAAGGAGGTTAGTAACACATACTTAAACGCAATTCACAACCTTCACAGAAAGAAACATTACAAGTATGAATTTAACATATATGAAAGCATTATTAGAAATTAGTTAAATTAGTTAATAAATGAATAAATTAACAAAATGAAATGTCAATGAGATCAAAAATAAAAACACCTAGAACCATTTCCGTGCAACAAATCAATAAAAAACAGAGAAACAATTCAATAATAAAATTCAAAATGACAAATAAGAAAAATATTTTAATAAATCTGAATAAAGTTTGTACACTGTAATGATTTAAATGCTTAATTTTTTTTATACGAGTTAAATTCCCTTAAATTAACTCTTCATATTGTTAAGATTTTATCATGTCCTCGCTCACTCCTTTTACTTCCTTATATGGGCAGTTTTATACACTTGAAATGTTACCAAAAATTGATGTTGATTTCGTTTTTCTTTCAGCAACTGGCCGTGCTATTGATAACTAGACAAATAATAGGGAACTTGAAGGAATCCGCTTTGCCGTATTTGATTGAAAACTTGAGATTGGCCAAGATATGCGTTGACGTTTTCGGAGCTCTGAGTCCAAGCAAAAGTGAGTATTACATGTCATATATGTTTATCCTCACACCTGACAGGAGACCCATCCTGAGTGTTATGACTTTATTAAAAATAAAAATCCTTCTTTCTTTGCTATATAATATTATGTATCAAGTGATAGTGATTTAATATAGCTTATTAATTGAAAATATTGTAATGGGAAAAATCGACATTTAAATATCAATTTGCACATAAAAGTGTTCGAGCATAGGTTTTGATGACTTTTTTTAGAAGACTGTAAGTAAATTAATTTCATTCTCTATAGAAGACATCAAATTAATTCGATTGTGTAGTGTAATGTTAAATGACCAGAAGCTGATTGAATAAGATAATGTTTTTCAATCAAAATACGATTGATAATGTCAATTTATATTACAGAAAATTTTGTAATCCCTTTTCAGTGCCAACGTCAGCGCAACTGACGGAGTTGTTCGAAAAGAAGACAGACTCGTCTGGAGATCCGCCTGAAAACAGCATCATAAACGGCACAGCCGAGAAGGAGGACAGGAGAGACTCGGAACCGCTGATCGGTCAGAAGGTGATACATCAAGCGGAACTCGAGTCTCAGTTGTTTAAGGTTTGTGTTTTTTTTTTTTGTTTGGGTAAAACTAGCAGCTATTCTTAATTATTACCTATTCACAATTTTTTCACTACAAAAAGTTGTAGTGCTCACTGTGATTTTTTAATGTATAGCGGCACTATGCGGCCACGCTGTAGTGACTTGGTAAAATGCGGAGAGTGGGTGAATAAAGTAAGCAGTCGGTGTGTGCAGTTCGAGGGTACAGAACTTGGTAAAATGCGGAGAGTGGGTGAATAAAGTAAGCAGTCGGTGTGTGCAGTTCGAGGGTATAGAACTTGGTAAAATGCGGAGAGTGGGTGAATAAAGTAAGCAGTCGGTGTGTGCAGTTCGAGGGTACAGAACTTGGTAAAATGCGGAGAGTGGGTGAATAAAGTAAGCAGTCGGTGTGTGCAGTTCGAGGGTATAGAACTTGGTAAAATGCGGAGAGTGAGTGAATAAAGTAAGCAGTCGGTGTGTGCAGTTCGAGGGTATAGAACTTGGTAAAATGCAGAGAGTGGGAGAATAAAGTAAGCAGTCGGTGTGTACAGTTCGAGGGCATAGAACTTGGTAAAATGCGGAGAGTGGGTGAATAAAGTAAGCAGTCGGTGTGTGCAGTTCGAGGGTATAGAACTTGGTAAAATGCGGAGAGTGGGTGAATAAATTAAGCAGTCGGTGTGTGCAGTTCGAGGGTATAGAACTTGGTAAAATGCGGAGTGGGTGAAAAAAGTAAGTGGTCGATAGAGGGTAGAACTTAGTAAAATGCGGAGAGTGGGTGAATAAAGTAAGAGTTCGGTGTTTGTGTGCAGTACGAGGGCACGTTCGCGGAGTACCTGGAGATGCTGACGCAGCTGGGCTTGGTGATGATGTTCTCGTCGGCGTTCCCTCTGGCGGCGTTGTGCGCGCTCGCCAACAACGCGGCCGAGGTGCGCGCCGACGCCTTCAAGCTGTGCCACGTCGCGCAGCGCCCCTTCGCCGACCGCGTCAACAGCATCGGCAGCTGGCAGGTACATAATCAGCATCATCATTATCATCTAGGCCGTAGGATGTTCACTGCTGGACACAGGCCTCCCCAAAAATTTTCAAAAGGAACCGGTCAGAAGCAGCTTGGATCCTACGTCGACGTATTGGAAAATTAGGGGGGGGGGCGTATGTCCAACAGTGGACGTTTTATGGCTGAGATGATGAACTTCAAAATACAATAGTCCATTTGGAGGTAGCAGTAAACCTCATACTGTACTGAAGATATCATCTTCATCTTTAGTATATAGTGTCGTCATCTATAATGATCCCTCTAAAGGGAGTCGACATAAAAGATGATCCACTCACCAAGGAGTGATGTTGCCCGTAGCCCGCAATGGAGGTGATGGTGGGTGTGGCCGTGCTGGTGAACTGCGCGCTGATTGGCCTCTCGGGGCCCGTCCACCGGTTGTTGCCGGAAGCTGCGCCCGCGCACACCGTTCTCCTTATAGTCGCTCTCGAGGTATGACCGAACCTTTATTCTAAACCGTCGACCTGTCTGTCTACCTTAACATACAAATATATGTATTATAACTGTTAATAGTTTATTTATTACTTTGACAATAGAGTAAATTTTACACATGACAGATTTTAACTATATTTTACTAAGAGGTCTAGTTCGATAAATAGCAGTTTTTTTTAATATGATGGATAAAGTCAAAATGATTGAAGCTCAAAAAAGTGCACATAGCAGATTTTCGCAGTGCAATAGCAAATAAGAAACTATAGATATGTGTAATACGGCAGCACGTGATTCTGGTGCTGGTGCTGTGCGTTCGCTTGGCCATCCCGGAGATTCCCGCTTGGCTGGCCACCGAGATGGCCAAAGTTGAATTTCAGCGGCGCGAAGCCATCAAGAACGCCCACGCACCCTTGTTGGTAAGCTTTTTCCATTGAAACTATCGCGATCTATATGTGTTCCACTAGACTTCACATTATGTCGTTCTCGTTCTAACTACTTGGTGATTTATTGTGTTTAGTGTAATTTTTGACGTGATAACGTCTTATAAATTGATGAACACCGGCTGCACACACGAAAAAGTGTCACGTTCCGCGTGCAAGCGAGAGCGCGGAACAAGCGATAGAGAGGCACGATATGACGTTATCACGTAAAAATATCGTCCGTAAACCGACTTTACAGGCAACCAATTTTTTTTATTATAATTTGAAATAGTGTTTTTTTCAACCTCAGAACTTTTTGAACTGGGTGAAACGATTTTGATGATTTTTTTATTTGAAAGCTGATCCTTCCCGTGTGGTCCCATTTCAATTTGGTCCAGTTCTGACAATGGCATCTATGAGAAAACGGTTTGAATTCGGTTTTTTCAACCGACTTCCAAAAAAGGAGAGATTCTCAATTCGACTGTATTTTTTTTTTCTATATAATATGAATTTGTATAATGTCAAAGTAACTTTGATAATGACTGCGTTAAATGTAATCAAGTTCCAAGTGATGCATTCGCATTTGAAAACGATATTAATGGACTTAACACCCGTCAGTCGGAGTGTTCGAGTCAGGATGACGTGCGGGGCGTACCGCGCGGTACGCCTCTTGCGGCTGCGCCCTCGCTCACGCCAACGACGCCAGCCAACGTCGACAAGCCCATTGGACAAGAGCGCAAACGGATTAACATTGGCAAGATCCCGGAGATACCGCCCTTCAGGTAATAAATAGTCTTAGGACCATTGTGTGTGCACGTCGCCAGGTTAGCATAATTATAGTAAAGCCAAGGAGACAATGCAAACAATGTAAACAAACCCTGCCCTCTGAGATTTTCTTTTATGTATGTATATGGTTTCATAATAAACTACCTGAGATAATCAGTGCGTTACCTTTAAATAAATTTTAAAGTTTAATGAAAACAAAACTCATTTCGAAGTATATTATAAAATCACAGATTATTTTTAAGCGACAATGAAGCCTGGATTTAAGCGATTCGGAGCTCATACTATTGTATACTTATATATTTTTATGTTGTTTATAATTAATTTATTATTTTAAAGATGATATCCTGAGTTTCTTTCGGGGTTTTTCTCAGGATTGTCATCATTTTGGCTTTTTTTTTCGAATTAATTTAAATTTATTATGAGAGTTTCCTAGAGAAACCTAATTAATAAATAAATATTTTGATTTGATTTTTTTATTATTTTCCCTCACACGAAGCGGCTGACGCTATTTCACAGTATAGGAGAAGCCATCTTGACAACCCTTGAAAGTTTGTTTAAACTCTTTGCGCTGTCTCGTTGGCCTTACTTTAGTAGCAGGAGTTCACGTATCATTAAAGGTTCCCAAATATAGTCTAAGATCCGAAGAAAGGTCGTCCTTCACTCATCTGTTTACCAGAAAGTATTAATTGTTATCAAAGAGAAAATAAATCGCTAAGTTTACCATATAATATACATGTCAAACTCATATGGGGAAACTTAGTTGGGTTTCAGAGTGAGGAAATCTAACAATTGTTATTAATATAATTAAGTTCGTAACAAAGTAGTTTGTTTCAATTATTGTTAGTCTGATGGGGAATGTGATAGTCTTAGTTGCCATATTAAATATTCGTGTCCCATATAACTTTGATCAAAGCATAAAAGAGGGTAATCAAAAATGTGTCAAGATATTTTAAATGTCCAAAATTTTTATGGTTTTGTTTTTGCCATGAGAGTTGATTGTTTTTTTTTTTTTTGTTTTTTTTTTTTTTTTCAAGAACTTGTAAGGTATGGATATATATGGATATCATTATTGAAAAAAATTTCAAGTAGTGTCAACGGCGTTTATAGCCTAGATTTGTCAGTCACTTATTAAGTATTGGACCCATTATTTTGGAGACTAGAATTGTTTAAGTAAAATACTGGATATACGACAATTTATTTTTAACAGACAGTATTGAAATACAAATTAATTAATTAATTTAATTGTGTACAAACGATTACTTGTCGTAGAAATTTCAACATGCTACAAGATATATAAAAATGTGAAAAAATAATCAGATTATTTTTTTTTAATAAATAAATAAAACGCATTATTTTAAATTGATCAAAGTTAAATGGGCCTTTATATTTTAATTTAGATTCATCTTATTTTTCTTTCTTTTTTCAGTTAATTTCACACAATATAAAATATGCCTGGATCGGTGTGTAGCTTCAGTTGTCAAAAAAATTACTATTACTACTATTATACTATTATTACTATTATAATAATTATTATTATGTATAGTTTTTAATATAGTTTTGTATAATATGAATTTATCGCTTTGTTGGATTATTCAACATTTTTATTTGCAATAAATATTTTTCGCTCGAACATTTGTAGTTTTCTTAGTTTTTTGTCGAAGCGGGAAGTATTGTGTGTATCGTGTGCAAAAAAGGTAATTATTTATTTATTATTATTATTTTTTATATTAAAATATACATTAAAAGTATCTAGTTTTTATAACTTTAGCACCATAATTCTTTTTAATGCAATCACAGACACTTAAACTTACATCAAAGTCCATATATTGTTTCTGTTTCACCGCACTTGTTGTATTGCAGCACCGCTCTGCTTGATGTGGTTTGCCTAAATGCTAATAACACTATTTAAAAATATAAATAATAATAAATTGTTATAACGATCATACACTTACATTTGGTCAAGTCAATATTTGAAAATTACGAGGTCCAGCATGTCTCGATTAAAAATATTTTTTTCAATTAAAGTACCCTAGCTGTTGCACGCGACTTCGCCCTCGTAACTTTATAAAAATATAGCCTATGTTACTAGCTGATAATGTAGCTTTCTATAGGTGAAAGAATTTTCAAAATCGGTCCAGTAGTTTTTGAGTTTATTCATTACAAAAACATACAAATCTCTCTTTAAAATATTATTATAGATAGGTACATTTTTATTTATATAGATTATTCCTTTTTATTGCTGTCTTGTAATCTATTGATTATTGTAAAATCGTTATAGCATTTTATTTACTAGCATATTAGGAATATGGGGATATACATCTATGACGTTTTTGGTCCTTCGGGCAGGATGTAACTAACCCGTTGTCCTAGTTTTTCTCACTGCTGGTTGTTAATATTTCTATTTCTTTCTTCTAACATGTTTTTTAAATCTCTTTTAATTCCATTTATTCTATGGCTCGTATGATGTGTGTGAGCAATAAAATTATATATGTATTTAACAATATTTTCAGAACTAAAGCGACGTCTATAACAGAGCCTACAGTGACAACGGGCTCTCTACAAATATTGCAAGATGTCAGCCCCACAAAGCCGATACGTAGAAAGGTACACAGAGTATATTTTATTGTGTTTTATTTTTATACTAGCTGGTGCCCGCGACTTCGTCCGCGTTGAAAAAGAAAAAAGTAGCCTATCCCGTGTCCTGTACGTCTAAATGTTTATCTACCAAGTTTTATGAAAATCAGTTAATTCGTTTAAGAGTTATGGAGGAACATATATACATACAGAAAAAAAATCTAAAAATGGTCAATTTAGTTTCAGTATCATGTATAGAGCCTATAAACACGATATCTTTGAATCCTTACACATTTATTATTAGTATTGATTAAAAAGTGTAAAACCCCACAGATTGATATGCCAAGAAACCGATAGTGAATAAGTGCAAATTTGTGGTATTACTTTATGTATAACATTTTTCTACTTAGGAGGCGACTCCCGGAGCACCGCTTTCATTGCTGGGCGTGCGTGGACTTCGCGACGAGCCTTTGCACCGTTCCGCGCATTGTATACCGCATCCGCATCACCGTCCACTCGTTAATCCCACTCTGCAGGTACGGTCTATTTATATACTCCACTGTGGGTCAGTAGACCCACTGTGGGTCTACTGACCCGCAGTAGACCCCACAGCGAATGAGTTTATAAGGACCGCACTCATCTAGCATGAGTTAGTCCCAATACTTTTACATTCAATTTTACATACAAATACAATTCCATCTATAAGATGGGCGGACAGACCTTTTTAATATCACGCCTCAGAGTACTTTATATTGTAACGCCACAGACTATACTATACTTTCCGCCTTAATTGATTAACTTCAGCCTATATAAATAGCAGACGCTAACAATTTATATGAAAATTTGACAACGTACCATGCAAATGTTATACGCGGTCATTATAAACTCATGCTAGACCCACTGTAGGTAATTGTACTGTGACAGGAATTGAGCGGTAGCGTGAGTGCGGGCGGCTCGGAACCGGATCTGAACATTGTACCGTCATCGGCTCCTTCCATCGACGTCAGCGCAACATCCAGCGAAGACGACAAGCCCAAGGACAAGGACAAAAGCAGTAAGTTACTATAACCGTAGAAGAATATTTTCACTAGTGATATGTGTTGGTAATTTATGTAGTGGCTTCACTTGACCAAACTTTGGCCGGAAGTGATATGGTCCGAGAATTGAGCCCTGCGTCATCATTAATTGTATACTAACGTCAACTGACAATAGTGTTCCTGGAATGACGTTTAAAAAAATTCAGAGCTTTAAGCCTCTTACTTGCACTACGGTACTGTTGAGTCAAATAAATCCAACCGTTTCCATCTTAGAATATGTTCAGTTTGCAGTCTAACTGCAGCCTTAAGAGGCAAGATGTTTGAGAATGCAACTCGTATCGTGGAGTAGCTTTAAACCCGCATACTCACTGTGTCAACTTTTGTTTAATGAGTTAGTTCTAATATTGTATTGCTGCCTTAAAATATGCGCGCGACGTGCTAGTTTTAAGGTAGCATTGCAATAATTTGAGCTTATTTGCTGCGCAGTTGAGTGAGTGCGCGCCGCTATATGCATCGTGTGCTCACTGTACTGTAAACCTTTTTATATAGTGCATATGCTGCCTTAAAAGTGATCCTTAGACCTCGGGCCCTAGCCAAGAGCAAACGTACAGTCGTAAACGCTACGCTGGGAAAAAGCTTTGTGATTGGTCAAAATTTTATGTGGGCATTACAACAACCAATCACCCCGCTTTATTTCTTTCGTTTCGTACAGTGTACACTGAAACGAACTAATATAGCGATTTCTCTTTCACTCAATTCCATACAAAAGACAAGGACAGCAAATCTTGAGTGGGCGTATACAATAATAGATGAACGTTCATTCTACGCTACTTTTAGCTTTGTAAACTATAGTAAAACCTACGTACTTACCCACAACCCTACACTTTTTATTTTGTATAAACTATTCTAGCTATTAAGTTGTTATTTATTTATTAATTAAGATAATAGACATTTTGGTTCCTGATATAATCATAAAATGAAAAATATACGTTAGTTAATATACGTTAAGCGTAAGTTAAACGAAATTCAAGCCTTAAAATAACAATAATATGAATTAAAATTAAAAAAAAAACGCAGTATAATTACAGTGAGAGCGTCTGAACAGTGAGAGTTCTACGAACAGACTAAAAAGTACATGTACTGTGTACACTCACATTGTCTGTTATCTCCACCAATCACAGCCGAGCGCTTTATCTCCCTATAAGCCCGTTTCCATGAACGAAATATGAGTACGCAAACGTAGCGATTCGAGAGGCCCTAGTCAAGAGCAAACCAATGCAAACGGCATTGGTTTGCTCTTGACTAGGGCCTCTCGAATCGCTACGTTAGGTCCCTTGGGTTGAATTTAGTGATGAAGTGTGGATGTGGCGGTGGTTTCTAAGGCAGGTCCCGCGCCAAAGCCCTGTTGGTGAAACGCGTGAGGTCAGTGGCCGTGTTCTCGCTGGGATTGCGCAAAGCTCGCGAGGCGGCCGCAGCGGCCGATCGCTCCTCCACTAAGCCCATCACGCCGCACACGCCCGACAAGAACTCCCTAGTGAGTATATACCTTTCTTAAACACATCGTTTGTGAAACACCATATTCTTGTCTCTACCGTATACCGTTGAAGCAAATAATTTTAAACGAGCAATCCCAATGATTTAAATCACAGATGCGGCCCTTGCCATATATACGCGGCTGAAAATGTGTCATCGTTGGGAAGAGTGAGCTCACTCTTCTCGCCTTAGTCGCTTGTAGAAAGCAATGAAAGGTTCACGTTGCATACAGACATATTACGTGGGCAGTTTTCAGTAGCACAGAGCGCATCTGTGATTTAAATCTTTGTGATCGCAAAGATGTCAGGCGTTATATTGCATTACACATTTAGTCAGACGCTACACATCCCTTACTTTTAACGCGGGCGAAGTCGCGGGCACCAGCTAGTTTTTTTATTTTTATATATATGTATATATATAAAAGGATTTGTTAAATATCTTTCAGGGTCTTCCCGCTCCCATACACGGCGGCGAGTTGTCCCTAATACCCATCGAGCAGTTGATTCAAGTCGACGACGTCAAACCGCGAAACACATAAACTATAAAGTGGTAACAAATGGAAATATTTATTTAAATATTTGCTTTTTCTATGAAACTATTAATGTTATAATTATATTGAAGTTTGAAATGAAATAATTTGTTGAACATGTGAAATTTTGACGCATTTTTAAAAAATATTCAAACGAGTCTCGCTGTTATGTAATTAAGAAAAAAAAAGGTTCTTTTAAATGGCAACACCAAGCTTCAAACATGAAAGCGATCAAGCGACTGACAAAAAACTACTTGTATGTTTAAAAGTAATGAGTAATAGCAAAACTAACTAGAACTACTAGATTAGATAGTCCATAGACAAAAAAATCTAATTAATGTAATTATGTAGTTTAGTTGTAATTTATTATTATTGGAACCAAAAACAATTTTATAATAGTCGACAATTTTAGGCGTTTAGAAAAGATGTTTTTTTTTTTTTTTTTTTTTCAATATAATTTGCATGAAAATATTGTAGATTAAAAAAAAATGTGTAGCTAAAATGAAATGGAACATTGAATTGAGGGCGTGAAAATTCAACACAAGAGTATTATACAAGTACAAAGAAATAGTTCGAAACTAAAAAAAAATTGAAATAATACGTCGAGGAAATAGTTTTTTCGTATTTTATAAGTAAAAAAAAAAGTTGCAGTAAAATGACTCTTTGGTTGTACTGTTTATTTCTGGCTGGATTTGCATAAAATTAAATAAATGACATTTTAAAAACATGACAAAAAGTAAAAAAGTCAAATGTGTTGGTTTGAAATTATTACACAATAGTTATACAAACCGCTTCAAGGATTGATCATAACATTTTTCGCGTAATAATATAATCTCCACCGGGAGAAAAATTAGATTTTTTTACGGCGCCATCTGCTGAAAGCGAGGAGAACTAACTCGCCAACGAGAACCGCTGTCACATTCAAAGTGGAAGTTAGCCTTTGTTATGGCAGCCGAGTTTAGACTAAGACTGAGCGGTTCAGCTAGTTTTCAATAATGTTAACATCTTGAATTTGTATATAAAATACGAAAAATCTTTTTCCCTGATTTATTGTGTTAATATTTTGACGAGTAATGAGAATGTGAGTATTTCGTCATTCAAGAGAAGACGAAAAAAGGTTCCTATGTTAGTTATATTCATGACAATTATCATTCAACTTATCTATTGTATCATAAATATTATAATTACTTACAAATTACAATGCGTCCATGATTTTTTAACAAAAAATTTCAAGTGATTCGTTCCGCCTTCAATATTTTTTTACATAATATATTACTTATTTTGTTAACAATGTTGTCAATTATGGTATTTATTGCAATAATTGTTATTAAAAAATATATTTTTTGACGTGATATCGTCTTATAGATTGATGTACACCGAAGCCATTATCTGCAAAAAATCGCTGCTTAAAAACTAAAGGGCCATAAAACAAAAAAATCCCAAAATGTTTTTATTGCAAAAATACAATCACAATCCTTCATATTGTATGTTGCAAAAAGACTAATGGTATTTTAATCGTTTTTTATATATTCAAAAGTAACTTATATGCCTAATATCTCTTCTAGTATTCAGTTTATTATAAAAGTACTTAAAACATTCAATGCTACTTAAAAATACGCTTCTAACGATGTATAATATGCATATATTTGATATACTTATATCTAATAAGAAAAAAATAGACAAAAAATAATTTAATTTTTTTCAATTAGCTCTCCTGTAAAAAGTGTAATTTTGATTTGTGGCCCTTTAGTTTTTAAGCACCGAAATGTTGAATACGAGACAACGTATTTTCATCAATGTTTCTTTACGACGTTATCCCGTAAAACTATCGTCCGTAAACCGACTTTAGAACTAATTTTTTTTTTGCAAACATTTTTTGCAAGTTGGTAAGGAAATCGATAAGACTTATTCTTTTGGTTAACCGCACAGCTTGTTTGTCTAACAGAAAGCAATCGCCTGACAAAAAATTTTTTGAGGCTTCAACGGACTACTTTGCGAGTAACATATTTTGTCAAATTGATTACGCTTGTGGCCTACCCTATTTTGAATCTTACAAATAGAACAATTCTTATAAGAATTTCCTCTCTTAAAAAAATCTTATGTTGCAATTTTTATTGAGATCGGTGGGTAAATCCTTTTTACAGAAAGCGCTATAATATCTTATTCCCTTGTCATTTAGATTTCACATTTATGTAGTTACTAGTTGCTGGCTGCAACTTCTTCCGCAATGAAAAATAAAATTTCACGCCTTAACTGATCATGATGAAATTTTGGATACACGTCAGGTATACAAGAAAGGATATAGGGTACCTTTCATCCAGAAAAAAAGTATTTTTCCCGAGTGATCGTCTAAAAATCTAAAGAATTGGGCGCCACTGTCGTCACAACGATAACGATGTCAGGCGTTATTATTCATATCTTCTTTTTGAACGCAGACGAAGTCGCGTTCACCAGCTACCTAGTAGTTGATAAAATATACTTTTCGTCTTGTAAACAGATCGGGTGAAGGACGGATCTTTGACCTTATGGTAGTTGGGTTTCAGATATTTCTTTTTCTACTAAAGTTAACCTTATTGTCTAATGTCTGGTTCAGCGCCGACGGGCGGAGTGGCAGCGAAGAGACTAATTTAGTAACATTTTAAATTCAACCTAAAGTGCTCCTGAACACGACTCTATTTGGTCGGCGCGCGCCTCTCGACCGCGCTTTGAGTCGCTCGCCGTCATTTTATTTCATTGTACCAAATACAGTCGTATTCCGGAGCGCTTTAGGTTGAATTTAAATTGTTACTAAATTAGTCCCTTCGCTGCCACTCCGTCCGTCGGTGCTGACCATTAATCTCATAATCGCGTGTAATTATTTACATATTATGTCAAGTGCCCACCAAGCGTAGTCAATTAGGCATTTCGAGTAGTAAGTAATTGATAGTTAGTAATAATATTGTCTATAACTATAAGTAAACACTATATTCTTTCTCTAATACTAAACACGGCTAGACTAGACTTTCACTTTCCCTCGCTATTCGTGTAAGTAGGTTAGTTCTCCTTTGGATATATAACACAAGTTGGTGCCCGCGACTTCGCTATGAAAAATATAGTCCAAAAAATATATTATAAGCAATAAAAAATTTGAGATCTTCATTGCTAAAGTTAAAAGGTGACAGACAGACACACATGGTTACTTTCACTTTTATAATATTAGTTTGGATTATAGTCAGTATATGATTTGCAATAACACGGCTGAAATGTTATAATTTTGTCTAAAATAAATGTTGTTTTTTAATGTTTAAAATAGCCCTTAAAAATGTTATTAAAATAAAATACGTGCGATATAGATGAATGTCTTCCAAATTTGATTTACATTTTGATGTTATATATCCAAACGAAATATTATGCAGAATATAATCGAATTGTTAGTGAAATTTTGTAAGTGCCCTCTTTTTTTAAAAAAAATATATAAGTATGTTATTTTAATTTGATTACGATTCAAAAAAGATCAGTGTATTACTTTTCTTGACTCCATAGTTATGACTGTCGTTTTTTTAAGCATTTGCGAGTCTAAAGTGAGGCCAACTAGACAACGCAAAGAATGTAAACAAACTTTTGGTCTAGTGGCTAGTAACCCCAGCTGTTAACCAAACGGTCGCAGGTTCGAATCCCGCTAGGGGCAAATGTTTATGTGTTAACAATTACATTTGTAACTTGAGTCATGGATGTTTTGTATTTATAATAATTATGTATTTACAAAATAAAGTAAATTTTGTAGTATATCAACTGTCTGGTATACTTACATAATACAAGCATTAGTTGCTTTCTGTTTAACTAGATGGCGCTGTGTGGAATGTTTGAAGATATTTATTTAATTATTTACTAATTACTAATTATTACTAGCTGTTGCACGCGACTTCGTCCGCGTAACTTTGTAAATGATATACAAAGTTTATTTTATAATATGTAAAGATTATTAAACTTTCAAGGGTTGTCTCGTTGGCTTTACTATATTAACAGAAAAAAAAAAATTATGTTGTTTTTCTATATGCTCAAATCAATAAGAAATAGTCAATTATTATTATCAATGTTGATGATTCAATTAATTTATTTTCTATAAGTGAACGAACTCGATAAATATTACCTAATACGATTTCTTTCAATTGTAAATTACGAATAACATACATTGTGCTTTATTATAAATTTTAAGCGTGTTTAAGATGTTGTTATTCCTCAGGCCTCAAGTGAAAGTAAAAAAAAAAACAGTCATATTTAAGGCCACCTTTCACTGTGAGATATGATTTATATTAAATCTCGAGTAATATTTTGGGATATAATATATACATAATAGTTTTGACCTTGCGAACTTTGTACCGCCGCGCACTAATAAAATCCTTTTCCATACAAAATGTATGAGAAAATGATATTTTTTTCGTCAATATTTCAAATGTTTTAATAGTTATTCCTCTATTTGGGGGAGACTACTTCAACAAATCACAAAAATAACTTAATTAAATTTAGTTATAATGGTGTAACTAACACGACTTTCTTTCATATTTCACACTGAAAAGTCAGCTAATAAACAGTGTGAATATAATTTATATTTTGACATATAATATTAAATAATATTTCACAGTGAACAGCCAGCCTTATTCGTTAGTTAAAACAAAAATAATTTTTTTTTTAGTAAAATTTATTGTTGCGGCCGTAAAAGTAAAAAATGTGATTTGTTTACGAAAAAAAATGACGATTGTTAAAAGGTTTTTAGTACTTAGAGAATTATTTAGTTAATTGGTTTAGTGAAAAAAAAAATGGTGTAAATTTATCTCCTACCATAGATATTGTAACGAGAGAAATAGATTAGTGATAAATATTCAGTTAGAGTTTTTGGTTTTTGTGTAATGGTAACATTTGTTTTGCCATATTTATAGATACAGGTGACGTTTTGAAACGAGAAAATTTTCAATTATAAAAAATTTCAAACGGACTAAAAAAAAAATTTAAAAAAATCCATTAATACATAGGTAAATAAAATAATGAATATTTTCTTGTATTGAAATGCCCCAATAATATAAATACTTGTGTAAAAACAGATGTCATCTTTAATGTAACGGGTAACTTTAAACAATCAAACTTTTAAAATTTCTTATACGAATGTAAGTAAAAGTTTACCTTTTATTTGGATTTCTTTGTATTAAAATGTGTTTCACAGTCGTTTGGGCAGCATTTACCCCCCTTACAGAATAGCACCGTGAAATAACAGCACGTGTGCTGTTTTATTTCGGCGAGTGAGTAGGAGATGTCAGAGTCCCATTTCCCTTACCCTCAAAAATCCTACATAAAAAAAGTAAAATCCAAAAGTTTATTTTAGTAATTTTAAAGTTTATATAAAATTTCAAAAATTGTACGAATTAGTTTAATTTTTTTGATGACTGATTTTTATATCAATGACACCATTGTTTATTGATTGTTTAAAGCTATTTACTGTAATAAAAGTATGAGATGCGTAAAGTTGAAACTCATAAGCTGATATTTAATCGCAAGCGACGCCGTTTCGTAATTTGCTGCGTTTTTTAGTCGCAATCGCGTAATGACGTGACGTAGCCATACTAAATATTTGTTGTTAATTATTTTTTATACAAAATATTGATAAACGTTGCATTTTGGGTAGATTATAAATAAATTTGCAAAAATATTACAAGCGTATAATTTCTGTTGTACATATTATGGTTTAATTTAACCCACATACCCCATCCCTTCCTTGATCCTTCTATGGTTACCAACGCACTTGCAGCACCTGTGCCGTTGCTTGTGTTATATGCGACGGTAGCCACTTACCATCAAGTGGACCGTCAGCCTGTCTGTCGATCTTAACAAAAAAAAATAATGTCCAAAAGGGTTCCACTATTGGACATAGGCCTTTCTAATCGAGCTCCACCACACTAATAATGGATATGAAAATATTGGCAAATATTGAACAAGATAAGTCTTGTAAACATTAAAATAAATATTTGTAAATTTACAAAAATAATTTTAAGGACGGCATAAAATATTGAAATAAAAGTTTTTTTTTTATATTAAACTTTATTCTACAGAACATAAATACTTGCTTGATGCATATTACTTAGGACCTCTTTCACGAACGTCGAGTAAAGTGTTGATTAGTTACTTTTAGAAATCATTTTCTGTTTTATTGAATTATGCACTGGGTTTACTGCATCATTCGATAGCCGATTTTTTATTATTATTTTCTAATGTTTGGGACGTTTACCGTACAAACAAAGGTATATCAGCTAAATTATTCCCGGTGACAGGTGACTTTAAGTGACGGTTTAGCCTACTTGACGTTTGTGAAATAGGCGCTTAGGTACCTATACACTTACCAGAGATAAAAAAATGTTTAATACTACTGGTTAGAAACTTTCACCAAGTTCAAGTAAAGTGTTGATTAGTTACTTTTAGAAATAATTTTATGGTTTATTAAATTATGCACTCGGTTTAGTGCATCCTTCGATAGGCGATTTTTTTTTAATTTCTTTTTAATGTTTGGGACTTTTACCGTACAAACAAAGGTATATATAATTGTAATTCAAAAGGTGCATTGTCGTTTGTTATTTGTAACAAATACTCATTCCGATACATTTTGAGGTTGAAGCAATTTAAGCCTTGTAAACTCGACAAATAAAGTGCTTTATCACCCTAAGATTGAACATTCTTTGTATGTTGTAGAATGATAAGATCTGTTTTCCTTTGAAAATTCAAACTGACAATTATGTCAATCAGTAGTCAATACCTATTTCAAATCTGATCCTTAGCGAATTTTGAAATGAATGGAATTTGTTATCGAAACTGATAAAGCACTTTTCTGGTCGACCATACAATCAGACTTTTACACGTTAAAGTATCGCCGCCCCAAAAAAAACTCGTGCTTTGCAAATAAAAGATTTTAATATGCTTATAAAAAATAAAATTTATTTAAAAATAAATATAAAAAATATATTCCCATATTTTGAAGCGTTAACGAATTTAAGGCACAAATTACTTAAAAATGTGTAAGTACATTGGTGTAAAAAAATAATTCATAAAAAAATTTCATCTTCCTCAACCATATTACAACAGCAGCTACAACAATCTAGTTTACATAAATCTATATATAGTTAATATTTACCTATAGCTACTAATATAGTAAAGCAGAAAAAGGTATCCCATATATACATATATGGATAAAAAATATAATAAAAAAAATATGTAAAAATCACGAAAACTGCAACTTTTACTAAAGCGAAAGTTATAGATAGGTTATGACCAGACCTATCTCGGATACCAAGATTATCCATTAATTACCGGAAATTCTATAGATATACAAGAATAACTCGTTTAAAATTTAGATTCTAAAAGTACCTCCTTCTTTTAAAGTCCTTATTGAACTTCTGATAGAGGCAACATTGTATGGTATTGTCTTTAAACATTTTTATCTTGTGTAATACATTCTCATAATCCTTTTCATGTCCAACTGGAGGGTCCAAACTCAGAAGATTTAACGCAATATAATATGATTCCATAGTATTAACACTTGTTAGGCCAACACATAGAAATAATTTTAAATTTGACGACTCAACATAATTATTTGAAATTAAAGTGTAAACCACAGATTTACCATATATTAAATCTTCAATTTCGTTTAAAAAATGAGGAATCGATTTGAATTTTTCAACAAGCTCTTTCAAAAGTTTACCAAATTCTGTGCCGAGGGTAACAATGAATTCTTTAGCGAACTCCAAACTGAATTTCTTAGCATCTTTGCATTTCTCACTGGCACAGATAGATTTACAAATCAAGGAAATTTTAAGATTTAAAAAAGTTAAAAATATTTCTTCTAAACGAAATGAACTTTCTAACCAGATCAGTATAGCCTCTATAACAGGCGCAGTAGGCATTGATTGCTTATTCAAAACATTTTTACTTTTTTCATTAATATGGTTAATAAAATTCAAACAGAATTCTCGCAATATATAAGTTTCTTGTGAATTTTCGTCCATATTATCATCCCTACGAACGACATTCCACATGTTCAAGCAATATGTTAATATCAGTTTTAAGAGTGTCAATTTCGTCTCCATTTCTTCCTTATTCTTATATTTAAGTATGTAATTTTCAACCAGATCCCATTTCGTTTCTATAAAAGTTTTTATTTCGATTTTGTCACAATTCAACTTTATCTGTTTCTCTACTAATAAGGTTGTAACGTGAGTTTCAACAATTGGCTTAAGAAAGTCATCATCAATACAATCTATTCTGTTAACCATAGCTTTTATAATACTATATTTGTGGTCGTAATTCGAAATTTTATCTGACATCTTAGAGACTACTTTCCAAGCGACTTGTATAAAATTATTTGCAATTTCATCAGGTAAATGATAGACATTTATCAAGTTAAATAGTTTTTTGTCATCATTTTCATTCAGATCCATAGTAAACGTTTTCAAGACATCAAATAATTCATCTCGACTTGTTTCGTTTTTGCTCACTTCATGAAACAATCTGTCATATAATATCGCTCTTAAAGTAATATTCTTTGTACTCTTCCAAACTTTCAAAAGAACAGTTTTCAAAGAATCTTTATCGAAACACTCAAAGGCCAATCGAAGGCTGTGTTTTTGGATAGAGACAGGAGTATCCAATGTGGCTTCGATAAATTTTATGCATTGAGACTTCGGTAAATTTGTGAAATAAGCGCCAAACATTGGTAGACAAAATGGAACATAATCTCCTTTAAGATACATAAGCATGTTTGATAAAGGCACAGGAGGCCGGGAGTAATGGGCAAAACGACATATCGACTCCTGTATTTTCAATAGATCATCGTCTATATTACTGTGATCAATTTTAGGCGCAGATGGCACATATTCCATCATTATTCTTTTTTTTAACTCATCGCTTCCCAATTGGAATACACCAAACATTACTGTATAAACTGCTCTAAAACGCACGTCTTTTTGTGATAAAAACCTTATAAAATATTGCTCATATTCTTTAGCGATATCTTCAGCGAAATAAGTTTTTAATTTTTTGAAAAATGTTCCCATTTTATCATTTCCCAGTCCATCTTTTAAAACATCTTCACTGACGACTAATTTTGCATCTTTTTTTAGTAGACACAAAAGACGTGCTTGAGTAAGTTTTGGAGGTTTAGCTTTATTAATAAACGCATGAGTACCATACTCATCTAAATCTAGTTTCATATATTTAATAACAACCTCAGGACATTCACCTACGTCCTTTTTAAATATACGCATAAACCACAATACACGATCAATCCAAACTCTAGCCTTAAATTGTATTTCAGTATTATAAGTTATATCATCAATTTGTTTTAGTTTGTTAACAAAATTTTGCATGCCGAACTTGTATACGTGTTCTTTCCTTTCCTCGTTCATTTTTAGTCTATCCATCATTGACACAAAGCTATACCAACTTAATTTTCTATCAAAGTAGTCTTTTAAACCATCCGGTATATCTTTTTTATTTATAATGTAATAAATCAACGCTACCATTTTTAAGTCATCTCCGTAAGTATTATTTGGATCATATATTTTCAAACTGTACAATAATTTGTTAAGAGCATTCCAACAATTATCATCAAAAATCACACAGTCATGTTTATAGATAGTATTTAACAGAAACTTCTCTTTCATGTCATATTTTTCATTCACGTGTCTGTCATAATAATAGCTGAAGACAGTTTCCAAATCGCGATGACTTCGTTCCGAATTTGTTAAAACTTTCAATATATCGAGTCTCTTATAGGGATCGGAAGTTCGCATAATAATTTTTTTAATCTGCATAAAAGCTTCTTTAAAGTTCACATACTTATACCAGACAAATTCATTTTCTTTATCTAAAATGCACTGTTCGCTTTTTAAATGTTTCAAAGCCCAAGCTTCTCTCTCTTCAACTGTCATTAAAGTGTGGAACCTACCCTTGTAGAATTCTTCTGACAATTCAGACATTTCCTTTTTATATTTAGATGCAAATGTGTCCTTCAAAAATTGGAGTCTCTCCTCAAAGGGAACTAAATCTAACAGATCTTTCTGATGTTTCAAAAAGTCACTACTCCAAAATTTCTTTACAGTCTCCGGAAATATGGTACTCAAAACTTTTTTAGCATCACTGCAATTGAGGTTCTTGCATAAAACCTTTAAGTTTAAAACTTTCAAATATAAGACAGGTTTTTTCAAAACTCTTTCCTTATGTTTGGTAACAACTTCTTTTGTAATTCTTATTCCGAATCTTCCTTGCATATTGGCATTTTCAAATTGTTCAAGTAAATCTAAGTAAGCAGAATCAGATACTGAATATAAATAGCGCAGTTGATATAAACCTTTTCTATCATTACTTTTACATTTTAAATATGCTGTAGCCAAAGCAAATGAGTCCCCAATAAAATCTTTCACTTCGCATGTAAAATTAAAATCACTTTTTTTCAGTAGTTTCATCTTGAAATATTCTGATGTCATTGGTAAAAATTTATCAGCAATATTGGGCATATTTGAATTCAGACAAAATTCATAGAAAACTTCTGCTCTTTGATTTTTCATATATGTTGCTATTGTTTTCAGAGTTTTCCACTTCATCTTTGTGGACATGAAAGGCAGGATTTCGGTATCAAGATATTCTGGATTAATTATATTAGAATGCTCATCATCATATAACCACTCTATTTTCAGGCATTTCGAGATGAACAAACTGTCACCGCATTTGAGTGTTTCAATAATGTAATCAATATTCCTGTATTTTGAAGCAAGATCGATCTTAAATAGCTTGTCAACATCACTGTTTTCTTTGTCACATTTAATTTTATCAAAGTTCACATTTTTCTTTGCTGCATCAATCACTTGCAGGTTTAGTTCTTTTTGTCTCTTACCGAGACTATCCCCGATCAAGTGTACCATTTTTCTGCAAGAAAAAATTAGGAGTGGAATTAGAACCAAATAAAACAAGTGAGGCGAAAAAACTAATGTTACTATATGGAAGAGATTATATAAGATACATAATCATCATTTTTATCATTATACTTATCATTTTTAACATTATCATTATAGGTAGGTGGATTAGATATATTGTTGGACTATCTGTGGTAGTGGACTAATCCGATTTCGTTTGAAAACACACTTTAAAAGCTATTTTTGTGCTACATACTTTGAGCCAATTGCAACTGGATCAAAACACCACGATTAAAAAAATGTGTGAATTTTTACTGGACTAATCCGGTTCTGTTTGCCAGCTCCTCAAGTGTATACCTACCATATCTATATACCAAAAAATTCTTTGATCTTTTAACCATTGAGTATTTAAATTCTGGGTGTAGATAATAGATGTAGCTATAGCAACAAACTGTAACCCCCAATTTTGTTATCATCACTTTGAAAAGCCTCCCACTATATAGAAGCAAATTTAAAACATATTCACATCAATAACAGTGACACATTACTAGCTGGTGCCCGCGATTTCGTCCGCGTTCTCTATAGCTTGCCTTCCTCAATAAATGGACTATCCAACACAAAAAGAATTACCAGTTGCACCTCAGATTAGCGCGTACAACCAAACAAACATACAAAAATCTCTTCAGCTTTATATATTGGTATAGATTAGTGAATTTCTATGTGATATTTACACATAATATTGTAAAGCAGGGTTGCCGCAGATATTAACATCCACATTTGCAAATAACTAAGTACTGAAATTGCAACTAGATACAGTTGTAATAAATTCAAACTTTTGGGGAAGCAGATGTCCTAAATCTCGCAGATTTTCTAAGTGTCAACAATGAAATTGTGTCGAGGGTTAGGATAGGCATGATGGTAGCCTACTTCCGATAGGCGATGGCATTGAGAAAAGATCTATTACCAAAACTAATTCACCTAAGCTATTTTTAGATATACTATATGAGTCACATTTGGTAAGATGAACTCATCCAGGCATAAAAATCTACAACCTACCTATACGTAAACAGACATCTAATTGTGATAAAAAAGGTTTTTCATAGTATTTATAAAACAGATGGGGGATATCCAAGTACAGAATAATCCATAAAGCGATGTTTTTTTGTATTTTATTACAATATTAAAACATATACCTACTAACCAAACTTGTTTTATAAATTACACAAATTAAAAATGTTATTCTTGTAATTTACGTAACATGAAAATACAACACTATAAATATTAAAACAAAGTTAACTTCATTAATTTTAAGGTTGATAAAAATCACAAAGTACTTTATAATAATAAATATATGAGTCAAACAATTAAAAACCGGGTTAAAACTGATTAACTTGTTTTGACTTGTCTTGGCGTGGTTTTTGTTTTGATTAGATTTTTACTTTTGCCTTTGGCTAATGACTTGACAGATTGACAGAGACAGCACTGCGGTTGTTCAACTGCATGCGGCTAAAAAATCTGTGGTTTACCATAGATTTGTTGCAGTGCGGCGCCGCATGGTTTTTTTACATCCTATGAACTTCTGTGAAACCGCGCGCACTGCGGCAGGAAAACCGAAGTGCGCCGCAGTCAGTAGTGCTCGATCGAGCCACCACGAGAGGATGTTGTACCTAAATTCTTTTTAAATTGTCATTCTTTAGTAAACAAAAAACTTTTTTGGAAACATTCGCAAATCATTATCACTACATATTATAAAACAAAATCCTCTGCCGCGTCTGTTCGCGATAAACTCAAAAACTACTGCACCGATTTTCATCTGTCTTCACCAATGGATAGAGTGGTTCTCAAGGAAGGTTTTAGACTTTTAGTATATAATTTACAAAGTTACGCGGGCGAAGTCGCGGGCAGCAGCTAGTATCTTATATAGAAAGAAACATTCAGTCTCATAATCTCATTGTTGTTAAATGGATGAACCTAATACTGCTTGTGTTTCTGTTTTCTTACCGTTAATATTAAATAAATGCAAATCCGGAGCCTGGTTTCGTAGTCCATGCCGGTCGACCTTCCGCTACGAAAGCTGAGATACGAATGGCCGACGTGGACTTAAAATCGTCACAGAAATTGGATTGCAATCGACGCTGGTTAATACATTAAATGCATTTACTATTGAATATAAAGTGAATATTTGTATTCATATACTTATGGCGCCATTTTTACAAAGAAGAATCAGTAGATTATTAGCCATTGACAAAAATACAAGTATAAATATACAAATATTAAAATACATAAAAACTTTTTAACAAAAATTAAGAACTTAGATACATAAGGTTAAATAAAAAGGTTTATTATTTTTTGCTTTTCAGTTTAATTTTTTGTGGCTATATAACCACTACATACTTGACAGCATAAAGCATAACCGATAAAGGTGTCAATTTAAAAAAAAAAGTACGAAAGAATAAAGCCCGGTGATTGGTTGTTGTAGCGCTCACATAAAATTTTGACTAATCACAAAGATTTCTCCCAACGTAGCGTAGCGTTTACGACTGTACGTTTGCTCTTGGCTAGGGCCCCAGACCTATCTTGGATTCCAAAATTATCTATTAATGACCGGACATTCTGTAGGTATTCAAGAATAACTCGTTTAAGATTTACATTTTAAAAGTATCTCCTTCTTTTATAGTCATCATTGAACTTCTGATAGAGGCAACATTGTATGGTATTATCTTTAAACATTTTTATCTTGTGTAATACATTCTCATAATCCTTTTCATGTCCAACTGGAGGGTCCAAACTCAGAAGATTTAACGCAATATAATATGATTCCATAGTATTAACACTTGTTAGGCCAACACATAGAAATAGTTTTAATTCTGATGAGTAAACACAATTATTTGGAAATAAAGTGTAAATCATAGATTGACCATATGAGTATATTAATTCCACAATTTTACTTAAAAAATAAGGAATTGATTTGAATTTTTCAACAAGATCTTTCAAAAATATACCAACGTCTGTACCGAGGGTAACCATTAATTCTTTAGCGAACTCAAAACTGAATTCCTTAGCATCTTTGCATTTCTCACTAGCACAGATAGATATACAAATTAATGAAAATTTAAGATTTAAAAAAGTTAAAAATATTTCTTCTAAACGAAATGAACTTTCTAACCAGATCAGTATAGCCTCTATAACAGGCGCAGTAGACAATATCTGCTTATTTGAAACATTTCTACTTTTTTTATTAATGTGGTCAATAAAATTCAAACAAAATTCGCGCCATGTATAAGTTTCTTGTGTATTTTCGTCCATATTATCATCCCTATAAACGACATTCCACATGTCCAAGCAAATTTTTAATATCATTTTTAAGAGTGTCAGCTTTGTCTCCATTTCTTTCTTATTCTTATATTTAAGTATGTAATTTTCAACCAGATTCCATTTCATTTCTATAAAACTGTTGATTTCGATTTTGTCATAATTCAACTTTATCTGTTTCTCCACTAAAAAAGTTATAACGTGAGTTTCAACAATTGGCTTAAGGAAGTCGTCATCAATACAATCTATTCTGTTAACCATAGCTTTTATAATATTATATTTGCGGTCGTAATTCGAAATTTTATCTGATGACATCTTAGAGACTACTTCCCAAGCGACTTGTATAAAATTATTTGCCATTTCATCAGGTAAATTATGGACACGGATATTTATTAAGTAAAATAGTTTTTTGTCATCCTTTTCATTCAGATCCATAGTAAACGTTTTCAAGACATCAAATAATTCATCTCGACTTGTTTCGTTTTTTCTCACTTCATTAAACAGTCTCTCATATAATATCGCTCTTAAAGTAATATTCTTTGTACTCTTCCAAACTTTCAAAAGAACAGTTTTCAAAGAACCTTTATCAAAACACTGAAAGGCCAATCGAAGGCTGTGTTTTTGGATAGTGAAAGGAGTATCCAATGTGGCTTCGATAAATTTTATGCATTGAGACTTCGGTAAATTTGTGAAATAAGCGCCAAACATTGGCAAACAAAATGGAAAATAATCTCCTTTAAGATACATAAGCATGTTTGATAAAGGCACAGGAGGCCGGGAGTAATGGGCAAAACGACATATCGACTCCTGTATTTTCAATAGATCTAAATTACTGTGATTAATTTTAGGCGCAGTTGGCACATATTCCATCATTATTCTATTTTTAAACTCATCGCTTCCCAATAGGAATATACCAAACATTACTGTATAAACTTCTCCAAAATGCAGATCTTTTTGTGATAAAAACCTAATAAAATATTGCTCATATTCTTTGGCGATATCTTCAGCGAAATAAGTTTTTAATTTTTTGAAAAATGTTCCCAACTTGTCACTGCCCAGTCCATCTTTTAGAACATCGTCACTGACGACTAATTTTGCATCTTTTTTTAGTAGACACAAAAATGGAGGTTTAGCTTTTTTAATAAACGCGTGATTACCATACTTCTCGAAATCTAATTTCATATATTTAATAACAACCTCAGGACATTTGTCTGCTTCCTTTTTAAACGTACGCATTAAACACAATACACGATCAATCCAAACTCTAGCGTCAAATTTAGTATTGTATTTTTGATCATATATTTCTTTTATTTTGACAACAAAATAATCCAAGACAAACTTATATGCGTGGTCTTTCCTTTCCTCGTTCAATTTGAGTTTATCCATCAAAAACATAAAGCTATAAGAACTAAATCTTCCATTAAAGTAATATTTTAAATCATCCGGTAAATCTTTATTGTTAATAATGTAATAAATCAACGCTACCATCTTTAAGTCATCTCCATAAGGATGATTTGGATCATATATTTTCAAACTGTACAATATTTTGTTAAAAGCGTTCCAGCAATTATCATCAAAAATGACACAGTTATGGTTATAGATAGTATTTAACAAAAAATTCCAATTCACGTCATATGTTTCATTCAGATGTCTGTCATGATAATAGTTTAAGACAGTTTCCAAATCGTGATGACTTCGTTCGGAATTTGTTAAAACTTTTAATATATTGAGTCTCTTATATGGATCGGAAGTCCTCATTATAATTTTTTTAATCTGGGTAAACGCTTCTTTAAAGTTTACATACTCATACCAGACAAATTCATTTTCTTTACCCAAAATGCACTGTTCGCTTTTTAAATGTTTCAAAGCCCAAGCTTCTCTTTCCTCAATCGTCATTAAAGTGTCGAATTTACCCTTGTAGAAATCCTCTGACAATTCAGACATTTCTATTTCATATTTAGATGCAAATGTGTCCTTCAAAAATTGCAGTCTCTCCTCAAAGGGAATTAAATTTAACAGATCTTTCTGATGTTTCAAAAAGTCACTACTCCAAAAATTCTTTACAGTCCTCGGGAATATGCAACCCAAAATTTTTTTAGCATTGCTGCAATTGAGGTTCTTGTATAAAACCTTCAAATTTAAAACTTCTAAATATAAGACAGGTTTTGTCAAAACTCTTTCCTTATGTTTGGTAACAATTTCTTTTGTAATCCTTATTCCAAATCTTCTATAGACAAATTCATTTAGTTCAAGTAAATCTAAGTAAGCAGAATCAGATACTGAATATAAATAGCGCAGTTGATATAAAACTTTACTATTATTACTTTTACATTTCAAATATGCTGCAGCCAAAGCAAATGAGTTTCCAATGAAATCTTTCACTTTGCATGTAAAATTACAATCACTTTTTTTCAGTAGTTCCAGTTTAAAATATTCCGATGTCATTGGTAAAAATTTATCAGCAATATTGGGCATATTTGAATCCAGACAAAATTCATAGAAAATTTCTGCTCTTTGATTTTTCATATGTGTTGCTATTGTTTTCAGTGTTTTCCACATCATCTTTGTGGACATGAAAGGCAGGATTTTGGTATCAAGATATTCTGGATTAATTATATTAGAATGCTCATCATCATATAACCAGTCTATCTTCAGGCATCTTGAGATGAACAAACTGTCACCGCACTTGAGTGTATCAATAATGTAATCAATATTCCTGTATTTTGAAGCAAGATCGATCTTAAATAGCTTGTCAACATCATTGTTTTCTTTGTCACATTTAATTTTATCAAAGTTCACATTTTTCTTTGCTGCATCAATCACTAGCAGGTTTAGTTCTTTTTGTCTCTTACCGAGATTATTCCCAACCAGGTGTACCATTGTTCAGCCTGTAAGTAAAAGAAGAGAATTAGAACCAAATGAAACAAGACTTTGACCTCAACATCCAAAGTAAAAGTATTATTCCAGCTCCGAATTGTTCTATATAGTTAGTCCACTTATTGTTTGGTAAAAAGTTACACCTATTTTAGAGAAGGTGGATTTTATCAGTTTTTCCTAAATATTTCGAAAAATATGTGGTTTAACACAAAAGTGCCCGGGAGAAAAATAATCTACATTGAAATTAGAACAAAAATGGTCTATGGCATAATCTTGCTAAAGTGAACAGTTTCAGAGTTACGGAGGTCCAGTTAGCTATTGTTCCTCTTTTTTTAGATTTTTGAAAAATTTGACATTATCAAAGAAAACTAATTGTTTTTATACAGGATTGCGTTTTGTATAAAACAAAATGCGATTTTATTGGCCTGTGCTGTGGTAAATTTGTGATGTCCACAACCTCACCTCACCACCCTCTGAAGAGGCGTTATTTTTTAAGGGAAAAGAGGCTTCCACAGGCCTAGGCCACATAAACCTGTGGTACGGAGAACCTAACTTACTTACCTTACCAAACTTGACTTATTATGAATCCAAAACTAATTTAGCAGGCAGTAAGGTACACGCAAATTAAAATTTGTTATTCTCGACTCGTAATATAACATGAAAATACACTAAACCAACACTAAACAAAGTTAACTTGATTAATTTCGGAGATAGAGTAGAAATCATTAACCAAACCAAGGTAGAAAGAATTAAGCATTATTCATTAACTTACTTGTTTTGAGTCGTTTCGGTTGATCAGAGTAGAAACCAACCAAACCAAGGTAGAAAGAATTGAGCATTATTTATTAATTAACTTACTTGTTTTGATTTGTTTCGGACTTCGGTTGATCGGACTGAACTGAAGTGATCTCGGGAACTTCGGGAAGTGCACAGACTATACAGAGAATCAGACAAGTGGTATTTGATTTGATATTACCTATGGTTATTACTGATAATATACTTGTCAAAGTTGTCAAATCCTTGATTGACTCTAGTATGAGTTACATGTTTTTTAAATTAATTCAATTATAACGCTAATCTTTTTAACGTTAGTTTAATTTAAACTGTGATTGTTTTATTAATTATTCAAAGTGAATCAAACAAACAAACTAAATAGTAAATAATTTCTGACAGCTGACAGAAACCACAAACTAAGCTTTTCCAATGATTTTAAACACAGACTGAGTATTAAGGAGAATTGAGTAAGGAGGACAATCTGAGTATTAAACGTGTCCGTCGTAACCGATAAATTGGTGGCGCTGGTGAGGCTAGTGTTCAACTAGATTTGTTCTGTGTGGTTAGCTTGACATGCCATTTAATGCCAACTACATCTACACACCATCTCTCGCTTAGAGAGTACTATATTCCTTGTACTACAGCTAATAAAAAAAATATATAATTATAAAATCAGAAAATGGCGGTTCGAAGATGTTGACTTTGTGATGTGTAGTTATTTACGCTTGCGACGCTTTCGATAATTTCATATAATAAATAATTGAAGTTTCACTAAAACTTTATCGGTTAAAAATTTTGTCCTGGTGATCAGTTACTATTATTTTCTACAATTCTTCTGAGACTATTCGAATACTATAGCGCGGTTCTCTTTTGGGACTATTATTTTCCTATTTTACCGGCTTATTGGTTATAATTGGTATTTGGGTTTGTGTCTTAATAATTGAAATTTTTTTCAGTGCTTATCGCTCTTAACATAAATGAGGCAGTTGCGTTTAATATGTATATTTTTACAACCATGTTTTAAGCAAAGACGTTTAATATAAATGCTTTTCACGATGAGTGAAACGGAAGAATTTAACGCTCTCACGTTCGAGAAGAAACTTATGAATCTTAAAGACACTCAAGACAATATACAATCGCTTTCGTCTTGGTGTTTGAAGCAGCGGACTCATCATAAGAGAATTGTTCAAAGTTGGCTGAGTGTTCTGAAGAGAGTGAAGGTTGAGCAGCGACTGGTGCTGTTCTACTTGGCCAACGACGTAATACAGTATAGTAAGAGGAAAAATTATGAATTCGTCGAGAGCTGGGGTTTGAATTTGCAGAAGGCTACCCCACTTGTAAGGTAAAACATTGGTTTCCTTATAATTAATTAATT
Organism: Synanthedon formicaeformis; assembly: GCA_945859745.1. Taxonomy (NCBI): domain Eukaryota; kingdom Metazoa; phylum Arthropoda; class Insecta; order Lepidoptera; family Sesiidae; genus Synanthedon; species Synanthedon formicaeformis. The sequence goes on from OX243975.1 coordinate 2,635,456, forward strand.
TTCTTTATTTTTTGTTGAGTTCGACAGACATACAGACTGCGAAAGTGTGCCACTACTAAAACGTATAATATTTAGCCAATCAAGTAGTCCATCCTAATTGTAGTTAGTTTAGTTTAGGCCTTTGCTAAAGAATAAGTAATAGTACTACATGTAGCCTTTAGCTTAAAGCCCAGTTTAGACGATATGAGAGTGTTCAGACTGACCACGCTCGTACAAATCAGCTCCTATAGGAGTGCACTCGGTTTACAGTTTCCACCACACAAGTTCAACAGTGTCCGAGTAGCATTATAGTAGCTACTTTTTTTCACTCTTAACTAAATGCATGTGAAATTTCCTTTGGCGCCATTTAATTTGATATTTATATCAGAGTCAGCTCGTAAAAATAGAGCACAGTCAGAGTCCACTCTGATTGGACGCTGTCATCTGAATGAACTCGGATCCCTTGTTTTCACGCTACAAGTAGCATTCAAGTAGTAGTCCAAGTGCACTCGGTTCAAACAAACTTATGTTCAGACCAAATGCACTGAGTGTGAAAACCCGGCTTTACAGAAGAGTCCGTTACCAGTAATTACAATGACACAACTAGTGGGAAAACTTAATGCCCCTATTAGTGGGATTTTTTCATCCCAGTAACATTGCATGTAGTAATTTTACAAAATCAGCAAAAAGAAATTTTGAATTCTTTTTTTTAAGAAGCAATTGAAAATTTTTTGCAAGAGACTGAGTGAAATTTAAAAAAGTACTAGTAGTAGAGTACTACATGTTTTTAAATACAAAACGAATGCAAAATTTATAAATAGCCATTTACACTTGCAAGTGTGCACCTTTACTTAAGCCTTTGTTCAAATATTTGTTTTTAGTAGGTTACGGTAATAAATAGCTTTATTATTATTATTTTTATTTTCCATACAATGTATTTGTATATCTGAACAGACAAAACATGTGAATAATTTCAATAAAATGTGTTTATAAACTAGCGGACTGCCCCTGGCTTTGCATGGATTTTTTTTTGCAGATCATGTATAAAAACTTTCCTTGCTTAAGAGTGCGTATAAAGCAAACAAATTTTGTAATGTAATTTCACCCGCGTGGCCCCTTGGACATGACAGTGACATAAAATACGTAGAACTACGCATAACATGCGACGGAAGATAGCGCATCTCGCTCAATAAAAATGTTATAAGTGCCAAAAGTATTAAATATTAATTATTCGTAAACTACAATGTCAAATGAAAAATAGTTACATACAGCCTTAGATAATATGTGAAGTGAAATTACTGATACACTTTTAGCTTTGTAATGTGTGTCATTTTGAAAATAAAACTAAAATCGATGGAAATGAGAGCTCACTTGGTGATTTTTTTCTATTGAGAAAATTTCATTATATTATGTTTTCTGCTACAGTCGTCACTTTCATTTATAATGTATTTATCTATTTAAAAAAATTAATTAAATTAGACTTTGTTTACTTAGATAAAATTCATATCTAGGATTGGCTATTTCTCTTTATACCCGCTCTTAACCCTCTTTCCATTAGTGAAATCCACATTAAAGTCCATCCGCATTAAGTCTAATAACATCTAAGCGTAGATATAGAGGGACACACTGTGCGAAGTGACTTTGTTTTATAGGTTTTATAATATTAATTAACGTAAAAGGTGTTTAAACACTTATCATTAATGTTCTGTTTTAGAGATGAGAAGATTAGACACAAAATTTTGCGTATATTTAAAATATGGGAGCAGAGATCTGTGTACGATGAAGAGTTCCTATCAGACCTGACAGGTCTACTTCAGGCTGGAGCTACGAAAAAGACTGATGATGATTCCCTGGAATTCCAGGTATTTTTTTTTATGTTGGCTTAATTTTATCCAATGAAAATTGGATAAAAGAATGGTAAGGGGGGAATGTCATATCAGTTTAAAATTTTATTTAAGTAGAAAGTTAAAAACAAGTTACATATATTTTGTTTTCAGCCTCAGCAATTAGTGAATAAAATAAAACAATGCTCAGTACTGGAGGCTGACACTGATTTAAAGCTGAAATACATTCATGAGAATCGATTACAATTGTCTGATTCTGACGAATTGAGAACTAGTTTGAAGGGTAAGTATGTATATATATATATATAGACATATATATATATATATATATATATATATATATATATATATATATATATATATATATATATATATATATATATATTTCTTTTTTTATGTTAACGTTGGCAGACACGCTGACTGTCCACTTGATGGTAAGTGGCTACCGTCGTCTATAACACAAGCAAAGCCACAGGTGCTGCTTACCTAAACACAACAACAAACATTCTATTATTTTACAGTGGTCTTCTGTAAGGGGGCTTCGAAACCTGCCACAACTAAATATATTTTTTAATGTGAAGATCGTCAGACATTGGTTTTTTGAGTAAGGGATGGTCGGCAGTGCACTTCAGCACCTATGGGGTTGCTTGTGCTATAGACGACGGTAGCCATCTACCATCAAGTGGACCGTCAGCCTGTATGTCGACCTCAACGTAAAAGAAGTGAAATAATATGTAAATTTTCAGATAGGACGAATAAAGACGACGTGGAGAAAGAGTTGAACGAAGGTATAGTGTGTGTTGAGAAATACACTGAGGCCTTGCAAAGAGAGATCGTCGCAAGGGAAGCGCTGTTGGCACTTTTGACAGCTGCAACTCAGTACTATTCGACGCAGCGGGGTGAAGTCAAAGTGGTCGCTTATGTGAGTATAAATGAATATTTGTTAAAATTTAAAATATTTAAAAGGAAAATGTCAAAAAATTTCTCGATACGCGAACGAAGTCACGATCAAATTCTGTATATTATTTCTCGTTGTATTCTTTTCTAAATAAAAATTTGCATTTTTTTGTATCTCGTGCGGATTGTATGTGTATGTTGAGATATCTAACCGTTGGGCCACGAAACTAACGCTCGAAGCGAATTCGCCTTGCGTTTGGAGCGTCAGCGTCGAGCGTCAAAAATAGCTTTACAGTTGTGGGCGATAAATATTGCACATCGACTTTTAGAGAGAGATGAACGGCTAGTTTCGGCTTCGTAGAGCGTTATCTCAGTCGCACAGTACCTATGTGACGTTACTGCTTCGAGCGACAGAGATGACGCTCTACAAGTATGACAAAGCCGAAACTAGCTGATCATCTCTCTCTAAAAGTCGATGTGCAATATTTATCACCCACAACTATAAAGCTATTTGTTTTTGACGCTCCAAGCGCAAAGCGAATTCGCTTTGAGCGTTGGTTCGAGCTTCGAGCTACAGCTGTAGTTCGTATGAGATAATATGCGCTGCAAGTTGCATCGAAATTTTTGAGGCTCGACGCTCGCTGGTTTCGTGGCCCACGCGTAAATTGTATTAACGATTTCATATTAAAATTTGTATGATATAATAATTGCAGGCATATAAGAACTTTGGTGCTCGCGTTCGCGCATTGAAACGTAAGTTAGACGAGTTGATACCAAATCTACCGAATGCGGCGCCTTCGCCCCCGCAACGGGATGAGGATGTACCCTCGCCTGGACCTGACGAGGATCTGGATCTGCCCGTGCCGGATAATGGTGATGAGAGTGGTGAGTACCCCACTCATCTATCTCTATCTATACTAATTTGTATTATAAAATGAAAAGATATGTATTTTTTGTTTGTAATGAATAAACTCGAAAAATTACTGGACCGATTTTGAAAACTATATATTAATTTGTATTTTCAGTGAGTTATAACATCGACAAGACATTCAACACGTCACTATCAGCCGACGGATCTCTCTACAATATGGGTTTGTCATCGTTCCTCTCTTCGGACAATCCAATGGCCATATTCAACGATTCAAACATGAACGGTAAGTTTTTTTTTATTGAGTTTATAATGTTACAGTATAACGCAAACAATGTTTTTAAACCCTAAAAGCGATATTAGACGGTTCATCAAAAGTGATTCATTTTTGCAATGAATGGTGAATGATGAATAGTGAACTGCGTTGTTTGTATAGACGCCATCACTTTTGATGAAAGCTATAATTTCATTCCTTGTGGAATTCCCGCGTGAACGTTTCGAGTGATTTAAAGATAAAAGTCGCTAAGTCGCTGTTTAGACGTTTCACTAATCGTTCATTGCCGATGAATGATGACCGATGCTAGTGAAAACAATCAGGTGCCGCAAGCTTTCATCGCGAAGGCACACTCAGATGAACGTCAATTTAGACATTTCATTTTCGGTCTTTCATCGATGAAACATCGAAAATGAAAGCAAAAATGAACCGTCTAATATGGGCTTTACTAAGTTTTAAAACATCGAGTGATTATGTATGTATCTCTGTCCTTTTCCCTCTCACGTAAAAATGTCATAAGCGACCGACGCTATCTATGTCGTGGTACAGTAAAGCGGTCTTGACAACCTTCGGTCGCTTTTTTGTGAATTAAATTTATGAATACCCACTCCTTTTTAAGAATTGTAGATAAAATACACGTACTACTTGTTAAACGACTAGCCCGTTGGATGAGTGGTTAACGCTCCGTCTCAGGGTTCCCGGGTTCGATTCCCGGCAAGGTCGACATTGGAAATGAACTTTTAAAAGTTGTTTCTCGTCTAGATTTGTAAAGTAGTCGCAGGCACACTCCATTTCGCAGTCCCAGTCTTCTATTGGGCAAATCCCAATCTTTCTAAAAATATTTTACTTCAATATTAAACGTCACTGTGGTATCACTCAGTGAACGTGACGGCGCGAGTTTAGTAAATTTTTTTTAATAACCTAAAACTGCCAAAAAAAGGAAAAAAATCAGAAGAGTCAATAAGTTGCTACGATCGTAATAAGCGATAATAACAATAAATGAATGTTGAATTTCCAGCGAATAAAATCCAAGTGATCAATAATAGGTCGGAAGAGACAGCGGAAAATGTGTCCGTACATGAAATTGTGAAAAATATAATCACAAACGAATGTAATACACCCGAACACTCATCAGGTACGACGACAAAAACGGAATGTCCGTCGAGCCTGTTTTCATTTCCTTTTTGGTCTTAGATGGTTGTGTAGTGCACTTTTTTATTTTTTATTAGTGCCATCGACAGTGCGGAAGTCTTTGCTGGGTTTTAATTTAACCTATAAACTTTGTACTGTCGGAGCAAGAAAAGGTTCGTCACCATAAAGTCGATATTTGCTTGCACCAGTGCAATTGTCAGTCATGCCAAGATTTCATTTCAAACGTCTGTCAGTTGTCTGCTTAGTGCTTTGGTTTCAAAAGTTACTAAGAGTTTACGACTAATGAGACCGTTACATAGCACATAAGTACTTTGAGATCAAGCTTGACTCATAGTACATACCACATAGTAGGTCAAGTCAGGGCACGGAAACCTTCGTCAGTTTTCAAATTTCCATTCCTTTATCAAGTCGTAGACAGTTAGTACCTTTTAAAGCTTGGGCATGACTGATAATTTCCCAGTCATCTTTAAGCAAATGTCAACTTTATGGTGCGGAACCTTTTCTCACCCCTACTATGATGAGATCAAGCTTAATTTTGATCATATTACATTGAGGTCTTCAGATGTTTAAAAGAATATTAATAAAACCTTTATTCCGGCATGACTTGCTTTAATAGGATTCACTCCACTGCACGTCCGTTAAAATATTGTGCACTTTTTTTTCTCTGATGTTGATCGTTTTCAAAGTGAAACTGATCAATTTAGATCAATAGATCACTCACTTTGAGATCTATTAATCTATGGATATGGTGTAAAGTCTAGTACCTTTTGACACAGCACTAACAGACAACTGACATACGTTTGAAATGAAATTTTGCCATGACTGACAATTGCACTGGTGCAATCAAATTTCGACTTTAAGGTGACGAACCTTTTTTTACTCAGACTGTACACCGTCTACAATGTCGATTTCAAATTATCAGTTTTTGCCTTTTCTGCAATGTATTCTAGGCCAAGTTTCTTTTTCTCTTATTTTTATGACTTTTTTAAAGTGATAGATTACATAATTAAGTTTATTTACAGCCGTAGTGAATTTTAAATGTAGGAATCTATTATTTAGTCCATTTATTACGGGTGCTATTCTTAGCGTTTCTTCATTGGCCGACTCAGTGGACGCTATGTGGACGCATAATTGTACGAAATTGTGCTGCACACTGTCTCACTGGCTACGTTTGTGTCACTGACCTGTAATAAATATACCACTGGACAGGCTGTCCCATACAAATACAGCTAATTTTTTGTGCCAACTTTGAAACGCCGCCCTCGATTGTCCCGAGAACTATATTTTTATTCCATAGATATTATCACGTCACAATAGAAACAAAAATTATTTGACAGCAGCCTGTCCAGTGGTATATATTATAAGTCAGTGGTTTGTTTTGTATACACACGCAAGCTTCCATGTGGGCGTGCGAGTGGCTTGACCGCTCGCCCAGGGTAACTGGACTTATAAAGCCGTCGTAGCATGTCGGTCAAATGAAGAATGAATCTGCCGGTGCGGTTTCGGCCAATGAAGAAGCGCCCATTTGGCTTAGCGTAAATGTCTGTCTTACTAATCGGTCTTCGGTTTCTTAGTGACCAGCAACACATCGCAGAAGTCGCAGGACGCGTTGCCGGGTTTGGACCTCCTTACACCCGAAAGCACGGGGAATCCCCCGCCGCCGATATCATTCTACGGCTCAATGGAAAACAGTATCAATGGTGAATTTTTTATTTTGACATATTTTCATTTTAAATAGCGGCAGCGGCAGTACCCATCCCCCTTACAGAAGACAAACATGGAACAGTAGCATATGTGCTGTTGTGATATTGTAGTCGGCATCGCAATTGCAGCACCTGTTTGGTTCCTTGTGTTATTTTATTATAATACAACTAGCTGCTGGCCGCGACTTCGCCCGCGTAACTTTGTAAATTATATACTAAAAACCTTCCTCGAGAAACAGACAGACAGACAGACAGACAGACGCGGCTGAGGACTTTGTTTTATAATATGTAAAGGATATTGTAATGTTTCATTTCAGATGAACCCGAACAATCTTACCAACCCGAAACAAACCAATGGAATAATGGGTCATGGAGTATGCCTGTAAGTATTTTTTTTAATTAACTTTTGATGATTAACTTTTTTGTGGTTATTTCGAAATTTTTCAAGATTTATCCAGATTACAGACCACAATTAAATAACAGCACGTGTTCTGTTCTATATATATCGGCGACTGCGTAAAGGGATGCCAGAGACCATTTCCCTATCCCTTCCTTATCCTTTGGCACCTAGGCCTAAGGATGCAATACTAGGTAACACCTAGGCCTAAGGATGCAATACTAGGTAACACCTAGGCGACGTTGGCCACCAATTATAAAGTGGACCGTCAGCCTATCTGCCGACCTTAACATAGAGAAAAAGTTAGAGAGGAAATAAAGGGGGGTGTTACGTATTGCTTTACAGTACAGTACAGGTGTGGAAGTGAAAGGTCCCTCGGGTGGGGCCACAGTGTTCGCGGAGGCGCCTGCGTCGCCGCCACACGTGCCACGCCTCGTACCGCCGCCCGAACCCGCCATATATCCGCAGGTACTTTTTCCACCGTGAACATTCTTCGTCTACCCGCAAACAATTTGAAAAAGTGAAAAAGTCATGATAATTAGTTGATTAGTTACGGCGTGAAAAGGTAACAGACAAACAGAGTTACTTTCACATTTATAATATTAGTATGGATTATTATGGATGGATTAATAAATATTAAATATTGTGGTATCGCATTTTTTACATTGTTATTTCATTCTTATGTTTATCAATATTTACCTACTGCAATTGTTTTTATTTTATAAATACTTTTAATAAATGAATAAACTAATGAAATTCTAATAAATTAATTTCAGGAGACACACGCAGCCGATGTAGACCATAGGGGTATTCTACCCCCTCCACCACCCCCACCAGTGTTGCCTATGCTTGGAGGTAAGCTTTCTAGGTCTAAAAATAAACTCTGAAAAACCTATGACACGTTATCTCTGTTAAACACCAGAAACCCAGTGAAAAAAAATCCAATTTTCTATAGTTATGTCAATACAAATTTTACAATTTTTTTTTCTCATAGTGTCCGTTTAAAGTAAATTAAGTATAAGCGTAGATGGAAGCAAAAAGAAAGATACGCTACGTTCTTACATTACGTAATCGATTCTAACACTTCTAATTATAGAGAGTCGACAATAAATGTATTCAAATTTTTCCACACAAACTGTGTCTGAATGATACTGAGTCCATTGGACTTAGTATGTGAGGTCTATGAGCGGATAGTGAATCACTTTTTGCTTACACTAGTACGAGTATAAGTGACAATATAAGTATGTTTTCATAGATTTTTAGAAGGTATTACAGATAGTTTTACTATGCTATAGTGAAAACTATAATAACTTATTATAGGCATGGAGGACGTAGACCATAGACATCTGCCGATGCCTGTTATGGCGCCTCTCTCCTCGACGCCTGTCAGACATCCCGTCGTACAGCAAGGTAATATATTCATAACTGGCTTCGCATGCGTAACTATAAAATACTAGCTGGTACCCGCGACTTCGTCTTCGTCCGCGTGATGTTATGTAGCCCAAAAGCCTTTCTCGCTAAATGGACTATCCAACACAAAGAATTTTTCAAAAAAGTGATTGGCGAGGTTATTGGCGCGTTATTGTGTGGGTTTTACTCTTGACAAAGTATTATTTCCAATTAATGTCGACATTGAAGTCGATAGGTTTTAAAAACCACAGATAAGAGAATAGGCCCGCAGTAGTTCCTGAGATTAACGCGTACAAGAAAACAAAAAAAAAAACAAACAAACTCTTCAGCTTTATAATATTAGTATAGATAGGCTATGTTACTCGCTGATAATATAGCGTCCCAACAGTGAAAGAATTTTTCAAATCGGTCCAGTAGTTTTGGAGCCTATTCAATTCAAACAAAAATCTTTGCTCTTTATAATATTAAAAAATTAATATAGATAGACAAACTTACAGAAATACAAATCTTCTCCCCTTATAACATTAGTATAACTATTTGGATGTAATTAATTGTGTTTTTTTTTTTTTTTAATAATTTTCAGACGTTGATCATAGGAACTTGATTCCGTTAACGCAACAGTTGCCGTCGCCAGGACCCATTATTAATACCATGGTGGTTGATCAAGTAAGTTATAATTATCAAATCATTTTACAAATTCGATAGGGTTTCTACCATTTTAGCATTCTCTGTGACTTTTTTTTTATAATTTTAAACATCTCAAAAAGAAACATTAATAGTACTGTGTAGTGTAATAGGTGAGGACTTATCATAGCAAGCACCTTTTTTTTTGTAATAAATACAAAATGTAATGATACTTATTATCATTATCTCATTATCTTAAAATAAAAAAAAAATATTAAAAGGGTAGTATTTAAACGCATATCAAAAAAAGTACTTTTTGTATACAAAAATAATCCGAATTCACATCAAAATTACTGATTGCACAGCAAAATACTCAACTCAAAATATTACTAAATGAACTGCAATTTATATTCGTGGCATACCGCTATTTATCTTAATGTACCGCTTTTTTATTAATGTACAGCTAATAATGACTAACGCACATCATACCTATTAACTCTTTTTTTTTTAAATATAGCTTCTATTTTTATATAACATACAACAGTTTACCTAAATAAAACAGCATTTTATTTGACAATCATCTTATTATTTATTAAGTACAACATAATGAGATCAGCAATATAATATAAAATCAAATTCAAAATTTTATTGAATTTATTACATTTGCCTTTCATCCTGGCGCTTCGTTGGGTGGGCAAGGCAACTCTCCAATATTCGAAAGCTTTTTTTTTTATAATCGTCAACAGTTTTCAGTTAATTTGTTCTGCTTTTAGAAATAATGCAGTGTAAAAAGTTGCTATAATAATTATTAAATTTGCACGTGTTCTTAAAAATTAAGACAAATATGATGAGCAAGTTTTGAGATGCATATTAGGATATATGCTTCTGGGATAGTTAGTTTGCTATGAGAATGAGTTAATTTGCTGTGCAGTCAGTATTTCTGATAAGATTGTAGTATTTTTGTACCTAAAGGAATTTATTTGTCTCGCATTAGAGGAAAAAAGTAATGTAGTGTTGATGTATAAATTCGAATTATCTGCAGTACTAGTTTTGTTATACATTTAGTTTAATTGTGGTGAAATAAGTTATTTGATGTAAAAAAGTATATAAATGATGACAATAAATTGATAGGCGATTATTTTATTTGATGTGCAATTAATAATTTCCCATATTAAAAATGTCTGAAAGCAGTTCTATACATTGTTTTTCAATGGTATCTAAAAACCAAAGAAATTTGTTTACAACTTTTCAATTATAAAATAATATGAGATTTTCTGTGTGACTTTTTTTTAAAAAAAAACTGGTACAAAATTTTTACTTTAGTTTTTTTTCGCCTATATATATGTTTTCAATTTTATATCTTTCAGGATTATCGAGTACCATTAATGGTACCTCCGCCGGACATAGTGGAAAGCGTTGATATGGACCTTTCGGAGGATGAAGACCAACGTATGTGCAACTTTTTCTTTACAGTACCGATTTAAAGTAAAGCCAAGGAGTCAACGCAAAAACAATGTAAACAAACCCGACCCTTACCGAGTTTTACAAAATCGAGTGATTATATGTCTCTGTTCTTTTCCCTCTCACGTCAAAATGTCATAAGCGACCAGCGCTATCTATTTCGTGGTACAGGAAAGCGGTCTTGACAACCTTCGGTCATCTTTTTATTAATGACCGCCGCTATCTATTTCGTGGTACAGGAAAGCGGTCTTGACAACCTTCGGTCATCTTTTTATGAATGACCGCCGCTATCTATTTCGTGGTACAGGAAAGCGGCCTTGACAACCTTCGGTCATCTTTTTGTGATCCTTTTTATGAATGGTTGCGCCCCACTAGTTAAAATACATGCTACAAATTAACTATTTGTTTCATCTTGAAGTTTGTTTACATTCTTTCCGCTGTCTCCATGGTCTTAGTTTAGTTAAATTCTCATTTTTAAAATTGAAAAATTCAAATTCAAATTTAAATCAAATTCAATCCAAATTTAATTAAGTACATTTAAATTCAATGTTCAAATTGAACAAAAGCAATTTGTTGTAGTGCTTTGAATTTTTTTTTTTTCAGAATTTCCTAGTAAAGAAAGTTTCATGCTTATTCAACGTCAAATAACAAAATTTGTCCATCTCTGCTCTTAAGATATATTTTTAAAGCGAAACTTCTTTGCGCGATGGCAGTAAAATTTCAAATTTAAATATTGTATGAGGCTTCTTGTTACGATTCTGCACGACATCTACTGATTACTATATATTTATTCGCCAAAGGAGTTTCTCTTCTGTATATAATTATATACGCATGTTTTTATTTTTATTTTTTAAACTTAGACAGAAAATAGTAACGTAACATGTTCAATGCAAATAACGAATTCTCAGCAGGTGTATACAACAATCAACACAACATTGATCGTAGAACGAGTTTTAACAACAACAAAGTGTTGGTCGGCGGTTACAACGGGAAGACAATGCACAACGATCACAATAACAGCAATTTGATCACGATCAATAGTAACGAGTACGAAAATAAAAGTGCCCATATACCGAACGTGCCCCACTCACTGCGCGAGCCGCCGCCGCCTATGCGCGATCTGGTCTTACCCCTGGAACAGATTCTACCCCACGATCCCGTTTTGCCCCGCGATCCCGTCTTACCCCGAGAACCGTTGATGCCCCGTGAACCGATCACTCCCAGTGAACCGTTGACGCCCCGCGAGCAGACATCGTCCCACAAACCCCTATTGCCCCATCCAGCACATCCGTTGGCTAATAATCGGTTCGATAAAATGCCTCCGAGTCTGAAAAGTTTTGACGCACAATTCTCGAACACGGAGGAAAATCAGGATCACCAGATTTTCAATGAGGATTTGTCGCAAAGGGACGAAGGAAATCCGACGGATAGAAATCCTTCACCGCAGGAGTTTATGGACTTGCCCCGAGAGAGTGATTGGCAACAGCCCGTGCGTCCGTTTCTGAACCAACGTTACCCGAGAAATTGGTCTCCGAGGACTTTCAGGCCGCCCGGATTCGGTCCGGGACAGTTTTGGCCCAGAAACATGCCACCGCGTCCCAGATGGGCCGGACCCAGGCCGCAGAGGTTTTGGTGATACGGTTCGTGAGTGATTTGACGGTTGTATGGATATAATTTAAGTCTCAAACGACATGTGTGACGATGTCGCAAGTGTAAAAAGACTCGTTGAGTTTGATTTCCTGTCGTTTAAACATTGGCACTGTTCTAGTTGTAACTTGGTTGGGTTTAGTCTGGAAAATTGCGTTGATTTACAACCGTTTATGGCTATAACTTTGTCAACAAGCAATACGTTAAAAATAGATAGCATTCTTGACTAGTCACAAGAAGGAACGGTTGAGGCAATGCGTGATTTTTCTAGATTAGTCTGAACAACCATTACGCCAATGTGGCCTTAATTAAAAAATAATAATAATAATTTGCACATAAATTTTAACAAAGCATAGTGGATTTCATACGATAAACCATATATTTTTTAAATGATTATTTTTCGAAATAATATGTTTTGTTCAGTGCATGCTCAAAAATAATAGTCAAAAAATAATATCATTATACAGATAGAGAAATTTATTAAAAATACACCTAACCCAAAAGTAAGGCCACCGAGACAACGCAAAGAATGTAAACAAATTTTCAGGGTTTATAACATTTTTTTAATTATAAAAAAAGGTGACCAATTATTTGGTGCCAAAATCGCTTTCCTGTTCCATGAAACAAATAGCGCCGGTCGGTATTTTTTACATGCACGAGAAAGGGATCGATACATAAATGTGGGGGGTCGTCTTCTTGAAATAATTACTCGTTTGGCTCGATACTGCGTCTTTATTACAATTAACTTATACATTTAACACATCTTACTTCTTTATACACGACCACCTCCTACGTCATTTTTCAACTCACTCCCGTCTACCTCATTCACTCCATTCATCTATTCGATCATACATTCCGTTTAACAAATCAATTATTTAAATCCCACATAAATAATCACACGATATTGTAAAACTGTGTATTGATCGGGTGTGTTTACATTTTTTGCGTTGTCTTCGTGGCTTTACTTTAGTACTGCCAACGAGATACGATAAAGAATGTAAACTGTTTAATATTTTTTTAAATATAGAATCAACATTAAAAAAAACATCGTAAAATCATATGGGTATTATATTAAAAAAACTGACATTGAAGAAGCATTAACTTAGTCGAATTTTAATTTTAATACTTACATGAAGTGTTGAAGTCGTTGACCTTATTATACAAGTTGCATGGCCCATATTTATCATTATTTTATAATTGAATTTGTAGTCACTACTGCTCTTTAATGAATTTAAAAAAATACCGCTATTTTCTCGCAAGTTTCAGTCGGTATTAAATCAATAGTTGTGTCGCGACAAATATGACCCAACATGTTGACGAGTAGACATTTCTCTTTTAACAAAATATATAGAAAAATATTTTTTTTTCTGTATTATTGTTATTTACATTTACAAATGTAATTAAAAATGTTAATCAAGAATGTATGACTCGCAAATAATTTTTTTTTTTTGTGAAATTTATACGCCTCATTAAAAGTCCAAGACAGCTATTCGTGTAAATAAATTTTGTATGTATATATATGTATACTTTGAATCTAGATTAGTTAAGGGTACATTTTGTTACCACACCTTATTAGATGTGTATGTATATACAGGTTGTTGAGAATGAGTTTTGAAAAGAATAAATCAAGTCGCAAAATGTCTTTCGACAATGATCTTTCATTGGTGCAATACTGAAACCGTAATACATTTTCTGTTGTAAGTTTTTTTTACATACATGAAAAAAAAAAATTACGATTTACATTTACATGAAATTTTATTCATAATGCAACGTAATTTTCACACCCACTGTATACAGCCTGTATTGTGAGCATATTCATTTCTAGTGTCGTTTGTATGTGTATAATTATAACGTCTAGAAATAGAATCACATTTTGTATTTAATAAAAAAAAAATGGGCTTAAATATTTTCCTCCTAGAATGTGTGTGTTGACTGACAGCTTGATTATTTTAAATCTGTCAAAACTGTACTGTAAAATATAAAGGCTTTTATTTTTTATGAGTGAAATTGTTTTCGTGTATTATTAAAGCAACGGAAATAATGTAAACAAAATTGCAGTAGTTGATAACATTAAAAAAAAAAAAACTAATATAATAAATCTAGTAGCGCAATTATTCTGCATAAAAATGCATTATAATTAATAAAAAGATGACCGAAGGTTGTCAAGACCGCTTTCATGTACCACTAAACAGATGGCGTCGTCCGCCTATGGAATTTTTACGTGAGAGGGAAAAGGACAGAGATACATAATCACTTGATTTTGTAAAACTTGGTAAGGGTCGGGTTTGTTTACATTGTTTTTGCGTTGTCTCTGTGGCCTTGCTTTAGTATATTCTCTATTCTTGTTTCAATAAGTTTGAAAATTGTCCCTGCATCCACTGGTTCATAACCAAGATTTCATAATCAGTTATGAATATGGATTTTTTTTCACTGTTTCATAACCAGTTATCAAAGAAAACTTTTTTTGTCCCGCACATAAACGATTGGAATTCATAATTTATTTATTTTTCAATCGGACATTGTGATGAAAAATATATATATATAGTCTGTTAGATAGAAAAGAAATTTACTTTTTTTAATCAAAATATTCTATATTATAGAAAAATGTTCCGAACTCATAAGAGCCATCCATGTTTTTACCAATGTAACAAATTCAACTTTTTTTTGAATTGTATAACTTTGTTTTAGCAAGTGTAAAATTTTGTCTTTCATTCATCATAATACACATAAATATGTTGAAAGGTTATTTTTAATATTTCACAGATGTTTACTAAGGGTAAAATAGTCAAGTTGTTGTATATAGAAACTCGCTATAATCTCTAATGTAGGTTTGAAGTAGATTAATGCAGTTATTACAATTATGCGTATGTTCGCGCTAATTTAATTACATATATACGCGAACACACGCATTTCTGGCGCTGCTAATAAATATAAATAAATACTTTTTCTCCTTTTGATTCTAAAAATAAAGTTTAATAATAAGGTTGTATATTATTTTTGTCTCGAAAAATTACATATATGCCCTCTATACAGGTAATTTTGAACTTTGTTAGATATTTATACCTACTAGTTTTTAAAAATTTAAAAACACAATATTTAGTCATAATTTTCTATCAGCAGCTATTAAATTTTTGTTTGCTATATTATGCAATTAAAAAATATTTTTATTACTCAGAAGAGTGATTAGTCATCAGCTAGTGTACCCAATGAGGAAGTTTTCAAAATGATTTTTTCATTTTGTTACCCATAACATAGTGCTGTAAGCGTGTCGAGTACAGCACTTTTTGAATTATTTCAAAATACCCAATACTGCCTAAGTTACAAGCAGTCAAAGTTTTAATTACATGACGTCACGAGGCGCCCGTCAACTAGCGACCGCCTCAGGGCGCGTTCCCACTATGTCGTGACGACAGATAGTCGTGCATTTTAAAGTGTCGTGGCGTGTATATTTAAATGGAGGTGTTCACATATAGGTCGACACGATTAACAGATCTACGACTTTTTTTCGTTGTGACGACAAATTAATCAAGACAATGACGGTAAATGGGAACAGCTAGAGACGACAGTCGTCCGACGATAATTAATCGTTACGACACAGTGGGAACGCGCCCTCACCGTGTCTTCTGCGACTATAGATTTCGCATGCCATACCAAAACACTACGAACTTCATGGAACATTTATAAGTGACATATGCGTAGAGCATGAACCCTGTCATCTGTCATTTAAAACCAGCCGTCATTTATCTGTCATTTAAAGAAAATGTGACTTACGTCAACACATAGGTGTTAAAAATGAATAGCAGAACTTGGTCGTTACAACCTTTTACCATTGACTCCGCCATGATTCCGTTTTAGGCGTGCTTTTTATGTGCCGCTTTGGCATTTGTAACGCAAATTCCATAGTTGTAGTACTTCGATGACAAGCGGCCGGCGGCCGGGCGACTAGTGACGTCACACGTGTTTTAAACGCTTGCCTATCGCGCGCTCACTTTGACAACTTGTGACTTTAATTTTTTAAATATTCAAAAATTTTTTGCACTGTTGCTAATAATTTTTTTAATAAAATTTAATTTTTAATGTAACAAAATATTATTATAGGAGTTTTTCTTATTGTAATGTAACATAAAATGCTAATAACTTTTTAATAAGATAAATGAATCTTTGAATGTAAGCCAAAGTGTGTCGACACACAGAAACCTCGTTACTTTATCGCCCAGAATAGTTTGAGATCTTGCAGTAAGTATGTAAAATATATTTTATAAGATCTCTATATCATAATTATAGTGTATTAATATATTCATTTGAGCAAGATATTTTTTGTAAACAAAGATAAGGTACCTATTGGCAAAAAGACGATAACAATGATGGCGTCATCATTGTTATAAGAAAATATTCAAAATTAGTTAATATAGTATGTCACCTTACATCAATAGACCTTAAAAGGTAACGTTGATTCTGTTCTCATACAAACTTTATTCGGTTATTCTCAAGAAATATGCATTACTTTAAGGCAGTGGTGCTCAGTACCTCTACCATGAGTTATAATGACCGCACATGTAAAATATTCCATATAAAATATTTATATGGAAAATTATCAATTTGACGGTGTGTTTGCGTCCATTGTAAACTCATGGTAAAGGTACAGTTGATTGCAATCGACCATCCGATGGCGTGAGCTTTTTGAGTCGATCTCAGGTAACATTCATCGATATAGGTCGATCCATAATTTTGTTTGATGACATGATTCCTATTTAAGCCAGTATAGCCCTTATTACTTTTTATGTCGGAATTATCTCCTGCTAACGACGAAGGGCAGCTATATCAAAAGAAACACGGTTTTCGTCTCATACTAACCGTGGTGGGGCGACGTTTTTGATTCCTGTCGATTCTTTTGGAATGCTACTTACTCGGTAAACATACTTGCGGCATCTACTGAGTCGATCTCTTGTATAGTAAAGCCAAGCATACAACGCATACAATTTAAACAAACCCGGCCCTCTGTCGTTTTCCCTCACACGAAGCCACAGGCGCTATGTGTTTTATTTCATGGTATAGAAAGCCATATTGAAAATCCCTTGATAGTTTGTTTACTTTCTTTGTGTTGTCTCTTTGGCCTTGCTTTAGTCGTAACAATTTTAAGGTCGATCGTCAGCAGTTAAAGTCTGAGCACCACTGGAATAAGGCGTCAACAGTACTAATTAATGATTGATTACTTAATGGCTTGCTAAAGGACAGCTTAGTAGATGAAGTCAGCAATAAGTAGATACAAAAGAATAAAGCTTAATAAATAAAGCGGGTTTCGAATGAATTGATTATTCTCCAGATCGATTATAGTAGAGTTATAGCGAGTTTCTATGACACGCAATCTATTTGTTTTCTATCTTCTTTAATTTAATATTTGCATAATTAAAATGGACCAAAATGTAAAATGAAATGGTTTAGTTTATAGTCTCAAAAATTAACGGTCTGTTTAGGTAAAGCGAAAGAAAATCTGTAACGCTTTAATTTTTGATTTTAATTGCTCAATTTTGACTTATGGAATTATTATTAATTATGGACTCATAATAATAGTATTATGGAATTGCCTCATCCCGACGGCGTAGCTCTCCCCACGCTGGATAGCCGTGGCGGGGCACCGATGTCGTGTCATAACGTCCTCACGATCTCGCCCATCTACGCTAAGCTCAGAAATCGTTGGGAGTTTAGCCGGTAAGAGCTGGTACACACTAGGCGTTTTGAAGTGCGTACTTTGCTAACGCGCGCTTTTGAGAACTATGAAGTTCTTATGGTGCGGCCATATTATCGGGATTCGGCGAATGTTCGACTTGTCGCGATATGTATAGCCACGTTGTTCGGCGTAAAAAGTTTTGTTGCGACAACGCGACACGAATCTTCGACCGACAATCTGGCCGTACGGTTAGAGTGAGTACACATTGAGCGCTTGGCGTTGCGTTAGAATTTCATAGTTCTCAAGTTCTAACGCAACGCGAAGCGCTCAATGTGTACTCGCTCTAAGAACTTCAAAGTTCTCAAAGCGCCGCGTTGCGCTTCAAAGCGCCTGGTGTGTACCTACCACTTAGAGTCCGGCATAACCCCGCAGCGTTATCACTGCCGGGCATCCATGAGGATTTCCCAATGTGAAAAAAAAGTATACAGCACAATTGTGAAGGTATAAGAAGAGAGACCGAGTGTTGTAAGTTCATTGTAAGTATGTACATTATTATGATTATTACCTATATCTTTAATACAAAAACACTGTGCGTTTTGATAATAAATATTATTATAATAAAACGGCTATTATAGGTTGTTTTAATGACTTATAATTTTTTAATATTATGTATATAGAGATTTAAAGTTTGAATTTAAATATATGAATATCGGAACTAGCGAGCTCTCGGCTTTGCATGGATGCATTTCTTTTTTGTTTGTTATCGTTAATCGCTATTTTTATCACAGTCCAGTGAAAACCGTATCAAAATCCGTCGAAGAAGAATCACAGTGCGTATCGCAGTCATTTGGGCAGCCCCCTTACAGAAGACCACCGTGAAATAACAGCATATGTGCTGTTGTGTTTCGGCGAGTGAGTACCGGATGCCAGAGCCCATTACCCCGTCCCTTCCTTAATCCTTCCATGGTCAACAGCGCACTTGCAGCAGCACCCATGGCGTTGCTTGTGTTAATAGGTGACTCACAAACTCGCATTATTTTAAATCAAACAAAAAATCTGTTGACATTCAAATATTCCATACTAATCTAAGCGTACAGTAAATTGACTCCACTTACGATCCCCGAAGTCCTTGCAACGCTTCCATTGTATGCAAATTAGATTCGCATGTAGGTAAACTTATGCAATCCAAGTTGCGAGAGTGAATATATTGGCTTGTAGTTCATTCGCCGTGTTAACTTAATCCGGCGTATCAATTGATAGATAAATGTGGCGGACACACGACACGGGCATCATACCTCTCCTCTGAATTTATAACATTTGACAAACTAATAAATATTTACTTGTAACAAGCTACCAAACTATTTGAGAATTTAGACTTACCGCCATTGTCAATGGAACATTTTAACCATTAAACTTTGTACATTTTTTGAGGGTTGCTATACACATACGATTCGGCAATTTTTGTTGAACAACAAGGCCGACCCGAAGTAACTTCTACATAATGTTCGACTGCCATTCGGCTTACCCGATCGGCAAAATCACCCGGCTTTTGCCAAGAGGCCTTTCTGCCGAATGTTCATCTACAAATTAATATTCGTGTCTACCGCCCGGCTTTGCCGACACGGCTATAAGTATGTATAGCAATTTGTCGAACGTTCATCTACACATATTCGATTCTACCGCCCGGCTATGCCCGCCCGACCATTATGTACCTATAACAACCGTGACACCTACACATTCGAACCATTTGGAAGTTCAGTCATGTGAACAGCCATGTCCCAGAAGCCATAATATAATATACATTGTAGGCCATAATATAATATACCTATTGTAGGCAGTAACGATGTCCAAATAATAGCCACAATATCAAACTTCAAAGTAACTTCAGTCTTCCGAGGTTCTAGTAACTGGGTAAAAGCGAGTGGCGTAGCAAGTAGGTAGGTAATCTTTGATACCTTGGACAAATTTTTGATATCGTGTCTTGACATTGTTGTAATTTTCGTAGGGATCTCTACTTTTTTGAAAATAAAATACCTACAGCCTATGTTACTCGGTGACAATGAATCTTTATAAGGTTTAAGTTTTTTAAAATTAGTTAAATAGTTTTTTAGTTTATCAACAAGTATAATTTGGAGCATTTTGATTTTCCCCACTCATTTGTTAATATTTTGATGTCCAAACTAAATGAGTGAAATTAAAAATGTTTTTCACCAGATCTGTAGCTTTATTTTTACACAGAAAGAATATATAGGATGCATAATCTAAAAAACAGCCCATCAGTATACCGCAGACAATTTATAAGGGCTAATCTCGGGGTGCCGTTAATACTAAGTAATTAGTGGGGTTGGAAAACACTTAAATTTGCCGGTTAATGTGTTTTTGCGACAACTCTTAATGACTGTAGGGGTGAAAAGGGTGCGGGTGTAAGCAAATAAACATCTTTGTGGAGTCGTTTAACGCAGGTTATAAGGGCGTCGGGTAACATTACCGCCGGACACTATTTTTATTGGATTTATTTATTAAATTTATGAAACTACCCGAAATATTGCCGTGATGCTACAAAATTGAGCCCTAAGGCTGAGGTCAGCTTACAGGATTATTATTAGGTATAAATTTTATACCTATTCATTATTAAATGCTATTTAGTTATTAGACAGTAGTTTTTGTTATAATATGTTTGTGGAAAATGATCCTTTGGCTCCCACGTCTAGAATCCCTTGGGATCCTAGGAAATTTTAGTTTTGCTTTTTGGCTCCTATGCATAGGATACACTTTTATTGACATTTATGATTCATTATCGTGTTAATTTCAATTCCATTGAAAATATTCAAAGATTCAGATATTTACCGTGGCTCCCATAAGATTTTTTTAAATCCATGATAATATAGCTTCCCAATTCAAACAAACAAACAATTAAATCTTTCCTCTTTATAATATTAGATAGTATAGATATTAGATTAGATAGATAGCCTATGTTACTCACTGATAATGTAGTTTTTTATAAGTACCTACTTACATGATTTTCAAAATCGACCCAGTAGTTTTTGAGTAATTCACAAACGTCAAGTAGGCTAAACCGTCACCTGTCACCGGGAATTACCTTTATTTGTACGGTAAACGTGCCAAACATAAATAGAAAATAATTTTGAAAAAATTCGCCTATCGAATGTTGCAGTAAACCGAGTGCATAATTCCATAAAACAGAAAATGATTTCTAAAAGTAACTAATCAACACTTTACTTGTAGTTGGTGAAAGAGGCCCTAAGAGAGATTTGTATATTGAGAAATACAATAACAAAAAATATCATACAAAATAATCTCTCTTTATAATATTAGTAGGATAGCTAAAACAAATAACTTTTCCAATAATATTATTAAAACAGATATTGTAGTTTAGTGGTTCATCTGGGTTTAGTTGCTGTGGTTAGTTTCAACTTCGCTCGCCATCAAGCGTCCGGTCCTTGTTAGATGCTTTGTTAATCTAATTTAATGTTGCTTCTAACTCCTTCGATATTGGCAGCGTAACACAATACAAGAGCTATTTCAATAGAATATCAAACGCCAGACGAAACTGAACCGTTTCTATTGTATAAATGAAATCCTTTTTTTCCGAATACTTAAGTTAATGCTGCCGTGCCGTTTACATTTTTTTTTATAGGAAATGATTTATCACGGAATTCCTTTGAAAGCACCTGTGGCCCGGTTTTAGCAATTCAAAACATTCCAATTTAGACGTCTCGTCGCAGCCGAAGGCGCGGGCTTTCGCCGCAACAAAGAAAAAATGAAATGATAATATCCGCCTCCGAGAGCATATTTCGAATTACAATTTTGACTTAAAGAGATGCGGAGTAACTTTCCTCGATACTTTGTTCGCTTGTAAGGGAAGTGGCTGAGAATTTGTTTAGCGCGTGCTTCGTTGGGTTCTTCTGGGGCTCGTGTTTTGATAATGTCAATTGTACGAGTAACACTTAGTGGCGTGAGATCGTCTCGCCGCCCGCTACTAGAGGCGGTAGTAATAGCAGATTTAAATCACAGATTCGCCTTGTGCCTCTGAAAACTGTCCACGTAATATCTATTGTCTGTATGCAACGTGTATGCACTGCTTTCTACCTCAGTATATAATAAGTTACTCTATGCTTTCTCCAAGCGACTAAGGCGGAGTGAGCTCACTCTTCCCAACGATGACACATTTTCGGTCGCCTGAAGTAGGGCGAATCTATGAGTTAATTAAATCTGAGTAATAGAAAATATTCGTGCCGCGCAATTGCGCTGAGGCAATTGAACTCGGGGCGTAGTTTGGTCGTCAATTTCTATTAGCACGTTGTGGAGTAAACATTATCCAAAAAGCGAAAGGAATGCCTGTGCTGTGCAGTGGTGAAATAATCACCCATTAGCCATTACACTATCCCTTCTATGGTATCTTTAATTCTTCTATCGGCAGCGCACTTGTAGCACCTTATATGGCGTTGCTTGTGTTATGGTGACGGTGGCCACCTACCATCAAGTGGACCGTCAGAAAAATATCACATGTGAGTAATTAAATGCAATTTTTAGCATTAAAAAATAAAATAAAAATTCAATGCCTAACAAAAAGATATTATCTTCATTATCAGTAACCCAACGTAGTTTGCTTATTATATCGCAGTTGTATCCAGCATGGTACCAGGCAAAAACGACGAAGTCCGGGCCTTTCAAAATCCCCCCTTTGGAATGTTTCATAATTGTTGGTGTATCTGTAGTCTACAGATAAATAAGTTAATCTAGGGTGTGCCGGTGAACTTTAGCGCAAGTTGCCAACTTCCCGAATAAATTATTCTCCCTAATTATCACAATAATAAGCCCTGGAGAGGACCCTTTAATTAGGAGGGCATTTAACTTTGTTTTTATGAATTTTCCACTTCTTATTTGTTGGGAGAATCCTGAGAATTGGGTATCCCATCTCAGAATAAATTTGTTTATAAACCCGTTGGAATTTTGTTTACATAAATAATTTCAGTAAAGAAGCTTTATTAAGGAAATTATTTTAATTCGGAATATTACCTAGGTACTCTTTGTCTTTTTATAATAAGCTAACTCCGGACTTTCTATTGAGCCCAAACACGATATGTCTGCTGTAAGTTGCTGAGGAGTTGAGTATCTTGCAGACTATTTAATGCTGAAGCATCAGGTGGAGGTTATCATGTCATGGAAATAATCACTGAAGTTATACAAATTTCAAATCAATCGAACATGTTGAAGTTAGTTAGGTACTCCCTTTGTCAACTAGGATAGATAATTAGTATATAGATAAACAGTCAAGACAATCTTTTATAAAATTGTAGGTGTGCCGTGCTAACGTTATGTATTGCAAGGAAGCGACGGAAAGGCAGCGGGAAGAGGATCCCCTCCCACCCTATCCGCCGAAGGAGGCTCGGGCACGGGTAGCTGGTCTATATCCACCACCTTCTACCCTAAGACTACCGCCCGTCGCAAGGGTCCCCGAGATGGCTGGCGTACCTCTACTTCTACTCTCGGGTACGCCAAGGTTCCGACAGGTAGCGTAGCCCTCCCCGCGCTGGATAGCCCTGGCGGGGCACCGATGTCGTGTCATAACGTCCCCGCGACCCCGCTTATCTACGGCCGGTTGGGTTTTAGCCGGTAAGTCCAGCATAATCCCGCAACGCCCTCTACGCCGTCTATTACCAACCGACAAACCACGCTGCCCGGGCATCCATTAGGATTACCCAACGTGAATAAAAAAGTGTTCTAATATTTTCATTTGTCTCAAATACAACAATCAAGTTGCAAAAGAGATAAAGCTTTTATTGTATTGCACAAATTGAGCAAATTAAGTAGATGTATAAGTGAAAGACTTAATTCCGTAAGTGAAAGATATAATACACATTCCGACCTCTTTATTTACTCCGAGAACTTATCACAACATTCGCTAAGGCGACATGAGTTAATTTATTTACGAGGAACTGGGAGCCAACGGCACTGCTTGCGGTTTCTAATTAACGTGAGAGGATCCATGGAGATAAGTATATATATGTTTGGAACCTTTATGTATAGATAATCATTTTGGTGTTTCGGGTTCGCATCTTGTGTTTCTTGTGTTAAGATTCTCAAGGCAAAACAAGGTAGAAATGTGGCACATATCATAAATAGTTTATCGCCTGGATTAACATATAGGTTAATCTAAAAATATAAAAAGTTAGGTCTCACTGCCGTCACAACGATAAGGTTGATAAGGTCAAGGTTACTCACTAAACAGGTAGTGCCCGTCCGCGTTGAAAAATAACAGATAAATAACGCTTGCCTAAATATATATGAAGCAAAATAACACCTGAACTTATTCTATTGCCGAGCGTTGGATTTTTATATTTAGACTAGCTGGCGCCCGCGGCTTCGTTCGCGTTGAAAACGAAAAAAGTAGCCTATCCTGCGTCCCGTACTAAATGTTCATCTACCAAGTTTCATGAAAATCAGTTAATTAGTTTAAGAGTTATAGAGGAACATACATACATACATACAATACCTACACTTACAGATTTATTATTAGTATTGATAACTGGTGCCTGCTGGTTACATTTAACATAAAAAGTGTTACATTTTTTATTTTACAACGCGGATGAAGTCTTGGGCACTAGCTAGTCTGTAATAAGAGCAGTAGAAATTGCTGTAGTATCGCGAAGTCAGCAGTGTGCCTCGCATAACTCATCTCCGCCATAAACACGCGACGTGGGACATGTCATGTTAACATAGATGTGCCTCCTTTGTAATATTACCTGTTACCTGTCGGATTCTAAATGTCATATTTTGTTATCTGGGGAACTTCTCAAACAGAAGTTTGAGAAGTTGAGAAGTTTGAGTGCAGTGCGTAGAAACGCACTGCACTCAAACTTCTCTAGACAATACATCAGCTTTGCGACTTTTGCGAGGCCTCTTAAGTTTCCAATTAGAAAGAAAAACGTTTCATTAATTATTTAGCCGCCAGAGTCGGATTTATCCGACAATTATTTTCGTGTCCATTTCGCCAGAGACGCGAATAATTCCTCTACTTGTATAATTTTTAAATCCTTTCTCTTAAAAAAAATAAAGTCAGCGCTAGGGACAGACAACTACAAAACCAAGCGGTTAACACGTTAATTGCCACATAACGCGACGTCGCGTGAAGTCTATTATGGTGTGACCGATAACGCGACTTCGCGTGGTGGTGCCTTAAAATAATATACGAACCATAAAATAGCAGCCGCAGCTTATTGGCTTCTGGCATTTTTTTGGCCACTATGGAAATATTTTCATTCAATTATTTTTATTATTTCGGCCATCTAAGTAGGTATGTAGGTAATTTCAGCTTGGCAATTAACGTGTTAAAGGGTTAAATGAGCTGAATTATTACTATGCACTTTTTTTCAGTGTGACGGATGATAAGGCTAAGGCCACACATGAAGTAACTAAGTATCTTGATCTCTATATTATAAGACGTAAAGCTAGAAATCGTGATTCGTATCGAATTTCAGACAATACTTCAGTCTAGCGCTCAGTTAATTCACAAGTCACGGATCGCAATATTTATTGAACACGTAATTTGTTTGATACCATATAAACATATTACAGTTATTAAAATTAATATATTTTGTATCTATTTCAAATTTGTATTATTTTTTAATATTATTTATATATCTATAGTTTTAATTATCTAATAATTTGTTACCTATTAGGTACTACAATTTAATATTTCTAAAAATAACTGTACCTACACACAAATGTAGCCATTAACGCCATTAATGAGCTTGCATTTGTGCGTGGAGTATGTCAGGCAACAGAGGATAACCGCGCGTGACGTCATTGTTCATTTGGAGCCCTTTGTTGCAAGTTGCAAGTGACCAGTTGTATCATTAGTACCATCAGTGGTTATATAGACTACACAAAATGTTCCACTAGCTTCATTAAAGTATAGTAGATAGGTACCTAATAAATGTTCTAAAGTGAAAAGATTATTATTAAGAATTAAAGAAAATTAAGAAAGAAAGAAATTTATAGTAGATACCTACCTATAAACTTTTGTAATTACATTCGACTTCACTATGCTTAACCTTCTATATTTTAATAATATTTAAAATTTCACAGTAAAAAATTGTATTACTCGCAATTATTTTATGTGTTAGTGCACAATAAAATTTAAATGATTATGAGTACCTATTTATAATTAAATTTTGTAGTTTTAAAAATAAAAGTGGGCAATGAAAAATCCTAATCCTAATGAAAATTATTTATTGTTTCACCAAATGCACGTGACATTAACTGCAACTAAAAATACACCGACCAGTATTCCTACATTCCTAGTACTGAGTGTGTCACTAGATTTCGTCACCAACATGGCGGCCAGGCGCATTGGCATTGGCGGGGCGTATTTAGTTCAAATCCTTTGGGAACGGCACCTGCAGTACCACAGTAAGATTTGTTATAATGCCTTGCAATATCTGTAATAAAAAAATAAACACAGTTTTGTTTTGTATTGTCGGCCTCGTTTTTTCTGCACGGCTAGATGCTGGCCTATTATCATCAATCATCAATAATTATAATAAATAATAATAAATCAGTAAGTTACTTTGTTTTCAGAGATACATGATACTGTAACTAAATTGACCATTTTTGAATTTTTTTCTGTATGTATGTATGTATGTATGTATGTATGTATGTATGTATGTATGTATGTATGTATGTATGTATGTATGTATGTATGTATGTATGTATGTATGTATGTATGTATGTATGTATGTATGTATGGCATGCATGCATGAATATTGATGTATTGATGATTATTATACTTACACTCCATAACAACATATTGTTAAAAGTAAAATATCCACGAGCGGTAATGTTAAAATCGAGACGTGAGATTTTGTAATGAAATCGTTCGATCTGTAAAAAAGATCATAATTTTTATTTAGGACTAGCTTTTGCTCGCGACTTTGCCATGTAGGTGCTTTTGCTAGATACTACATGATCTTGTATGAGAAAATAGGTACTCTATTGTTAATTTTGTACTTACAATTTCCATCATTTCATTCGTTTTACAATGGGTCATCATTTCAGCATTTTTATGTTGACGATATTTAATCTGCAATATATACAATAAATATTGAATTTGCAACATATTATGAAATTATGTTGAAACTTATGAAAATAGTAATTATTTCCAATCCATCCACAGCGCGCTTTGTCTGACAGACTGATTATGACAGTAGACCACCCGGAAATAACTAAGTGTGGAAACTTCTCCCTTTTATCCTCACTCAGCAGCACACTTGCATATTATAGATATACATCTGGTGCTGCATGTGTTTATTGACCCTTAACGCCTTAACCTGTCAGCCATTAAGTGCCTTTTTTAACGTTGGAAAATCCTTATGGATATGACAGATATGACAGGGGACGCTGCGGGTTATGCCGAACTTTTTAAAAAAATTTGTTATAGCTTTTTGAGTTTTTGAGTTATTATAGAAGTTGAGACTTGAGAACTCTTTTTTTTTCAATAATCAATCAATTGAACTCCTAATTGAACTAGTGGGAATAGATAATTTTAATTTGTCTATAACTTTTGCAATTGTTCATGTGATGATAAAACATTTTATAAAAGACATATTACAGACATACCTACAAGCACATATTTAAATATGTGCTTATGGGATTCGGTAAGAATCAAGTAATATCAAGAATTAACAACATTATTAAACAAGTACCGTAGAATGGGGTGACTGATCAATTTCAGAATTAAAACGATTTTTTTTCTCAAAATATGCGAGCGAAAAAATAATTAAAAAAAATGTGAATATCGGTTTTGTATATACTTTAAATTTCTTGAATAAAATTATTATTTTTCTCATTATTTTTCGAAAAAAAATAATAATATGACGCTGATCAATGTTAAACTATGATCGGGGTTACTTTGATACCTTTTTTTTACGGAATTCGAAAGTATCCCCAATCAGGAAGTAAATACAAAAAAAAAATTAATAGAAGGATGCGTTCAGTGTTCGCACAATTAGAGTTTAAAAATGAAACAAAGTTTTTATCAAAGTCGCCCCGGGATTCAAAGTAACCCCATTCTACGGTATTTAATATCTGTACATACTCACATTCTTTTTTATTTCGCCACACATGAAAACAAAAGATGTCATTGTTACAATGGAGCCTGCAGTTCGGGTCACAGTGAAACACAATCTCTCTATGTTATTGACTTCAATAATCATAAAAATCCTTATAGAGTCAAGAGTCGTTTTGAAAACAACAAATATTACATACAATAATAGTGTATAACCGTAATTCTTGTTAATTTCATTTATACATTCACAAACACGGTCAAAGTATGTTTCGTACATTTTGAACATATCTCTTTCTATGCCTCTATAAGTGAATGGCTTAAATTCGTTGGTAACGCTTCGTAACTCCATATCATCGAATAAAATGTTTATGTATTGTAAAATTTTTGCTATTTTTATTAAATACATCATAATTTTTATTATTATTACATGTGAAATGAACAACGAATATTTGTGTAAAATTCTAGATATGGCGTTCACTGGGCCGTATCTATAGTGAAATATGAAAGTTACGGCCCAGTAAAAAATAACAGTTGAATATAGGAAATAGATGTATCTATATTTTTTGTCGTATCCATTCGTACATACATTATTGTAAATAGTTTCCAACTTCTCATCAAGGTTTAAGAGAGCGTTGCGTTTCTTTATATTTATATAAACATAGTACGTTATAAACAGTACGCTACCAGTACAATTGATAATATCAACGGTCAGTTGTACGAAATTAGAGTCGGCATCTAATCTGTAGTGCCAAAACGCTAAAACACTAATCAGTACTGACATATTGTAAGCGCCGGCGTAGATGTGGGCGAGATAGTTCTTCCATGTTCCCTCTTCGGCTGGGTATATTGAAACAGCGGTGAAGTAAAACAGAACTTGGTAAAATTTTATAACATAATCCCAGTTGTTTCTTTTACGAGGCATCGCGCGTAACATTATTTTTGATAGTGTATTAACCGTATCCTTTCAGCCGGTTATATGGAATCGATACTGACGTAGTGCGCCCTTGAGTCGACCGTCACTGTAAGCTGAAAAAGTAATGTTACTAATATAGTAAAGCATATTAATATCGCTGCTTAAAAACGAGGGCCATAAAACAAAAAATCCAAAAATGTTTTTATTGCAAAAATACAATCACAACACTTCATATTGTATGTTACAAAAAGACTTATGGTTGTTTTATTCAATATTTACTATATTTTGATAATTTTTTTTTATATTCAAAAGTAACATATGCTTATATCTCCTCTAGTATTCAGTTTATTATAAAAGTACTTAAAACATTTAATGCTACTTAAAAATACGATTCTAACGATGTATAATATATATTTGATATGTTACGGCTAAAGATAGGTGTGAACATAAACTTAAGTTTAGCCGGCTAATCTTAAATTTATCTTCGAGAAGCAGCTAAAGTTCGATAACATGTTAGTTTGCGTCGTGAATTTCCATCTTTAACCTCGTGAATCAATGGAGAACACCAGCACATCCAAATATTACTATAAAAATTACTGGATTTGATGCGCCTACTCGTGCAAATAATAATAATTTTGTTTCATCGAAATCGGGCCAGGATTTCCAAAGTTATAGCGTTGTAAAGTTTCACCGCTTTTAAAATTTTCGTTCATACGCGCGCTACTGCTATGACGTCACAACGCAACAGTCTCTGTCCGATTGCGAGTAATGCGGAGTGTTTACCTTCATAAAATTTGATTGTTGTGGTTTGCAGTTATTATTTTAAGTATTTGTGTTAGCGATTACTTTAAATATTATTTTTATTAAATAAACATAGCGATGGAAGAGAGTTTTGTAAAAGGACAGTCGGATAACCTACCAAAAGTCGACATTTTTATGGTTGCGCGATATCTTAGAATGGTGATTTTGTAGCCGCAGAATAGAGAGAAATAAAACTGAATAAGTAAATAACATAAAGTAAGTAAGATTTTCGATCAAGTTTTATTAAGGGTATTGTAAAAACCTTTTTTTAATAAAAAATAATAAAAAGGATTTTTAAAGTTTTTTGTTTTATTAAAAGGTTTATTTTTGTAGAGTTTGGCAGGGGTGACAAATATTTTCTTAATTTCATTTTTAAATATGTACCTATTGATTTTTTTATTTGGTACAAAACAAAAAGTTCATTTCATACTTCATAACAAATAAACTTAGTGATATGACTTGATCGTCATAAAACATCACTCAGATAAAAAGAGATGTATGCTCTGTAAAATTTCATATTACTCCGACGCATCTGGAACGAACGAACGAATGAACAAACAAACGAATGAACGAACGAGCGAATAAACGAACGAACGAACGAATGAATGAATGAATGAATGAATCAATGTACCAACGATAAAATGGATGAATGAACGAACGAATGATAGAGTGAATAAAATGAATGAATAAATAAATAAATAAATGAATGAATGGATAATAAATATCTTCACACATTCCACACAGCACCATCTAGTTCCACATTAAGCAACTAATGCTTGTATTATGGATATCAGACAGTTGATATACTATGATTACTTTTTTTTACGAACATATTATTATTATTATTATTATTATTATTATGCACTTATTTATTTAATTTTCTTAATTTTAAATTTTTTACAATATAAATACAAAAAACAATATATATTATAAAAAACTTAAAACTAGACATCCGCTAGTAGCGGGGCTAGGCCCAAGCTACCGGTGGTTAGGGCTGCAAAGTGAGGAACCTCCTGACAATTCGTGCCGTGTCCAGAAGTACCGCCTTCTGTATCTGACCCTTGATCCAACCATCTAGCGAGAGACTCTTAAGATGTTGGTCGAGACTCTTCGCTATAAGACCGTTCGCCGATATGACTATCGGGACGATGATTGTCGAATCGACATCCCACATGGCGGTCACCTCGTGAGCCAAGTCTATGTACTTGGTAAGTTTGTCTTTCTCGGCTTTCACAAGGTTTTCGTCATGTGGGACAGTAATGTCAACAAGCATCGTCCGGCGTTGGGATCGATCAATAACCACGATGTCAGGCTTATTGGCGACAATAGTCCTGTCCGTGATTATGGAGCGATCCCAATAGAGCGTGGCATGACCATTTTCGAGGACGGGCGCAGGCACATATTTGTAATACGGTACTTCAAATTCAACAAGGTGATATTGAAGAGCAAGTTGTTGGTGAATAATTCTGGCTACTTGGTTATGTCTGTGCAAATACTCGCCGTTAGCAAGATGAGAACAACCGGAAATAATATGTCTCAATGATTCTCCTGGACGGTGGCATGCTCGACAAATGTCGGCCGTACCGTCTTTGAGAATATATTTCCGGTAGTTTCTCGTCTTGATAACTTCATCTGCTATTGCACAGACAAAACCTTCGGTTTCCCCAAATAGGTCACCAAACCGTAGCCAGTTTATTGAAGCGAGCGGGTCTACATCGAGTCCGTTGAGGGCTCGATAGAACCGCCCGTGCAATTCCTTGCTCTTCCATACCTCCCTGCGATTCTCAGCACTCAATATTACTGGTTTGCGCCAGTTCTCGTGAGATAAGCATAGAGGAGTGAAGTGTTTGTCAACCATCACAACATCATGATGTATCCCGCACTCGTTGTTAAGGAAATATTCCCTGAGACTGCATATTTCTCGGTTATGAAGATCCTTGGCATTCAGATAGCCTCGGCCCCCCAATTTCCGAGGAATATACAGTCTCATAACAGACGAGCGCGGGTGTAACATCCGGTGTGTGGTGAGCAGTTGACGAACCCTTCTGTCCAAGGCATCTAGTTCAGTCTGCGTCCATCTTAGTATGCCAAAGGAGTAGGTTAACACGGGCATAACCCAGCTGTTGAAGGCGCGCACCTTATTACCACCCGACAAAAGACTCTTAAGTACTTTTGTCAGGCGACAAAAAAAGCACTCCTTCACCCTCTGTTTTATGTCCCTGTCAACTATACCCAATGACTGTGACATACCAAGATACTTGTAGGTTTCGATTTCAGAGAGAGATTTAAAGGTCACTTCAGTAAGTTGTAAATTAGAAGAATTTACAACCTTGCCCCGCTGTACATGCATGACCGCACACTTATCTACACCAAACTCCATCTTTATAGAGTTGCTAAAAGTTTCTGTTATTTTCAGCAACTCTAACAGATCCTGGCGTTTGGATGCGAATAGTTTGAGATCATCCATGTACAGTAGGTGAGAAATGACCTCTCCCCCTCTCCGTAATCGATAGCCTAGTGTTGAATCCTTCAGCAATGTGCTGAGAGGATTCAAGGCTAGGCAAAACCATAGTGGACTCAGGCTGTCGCCTTGAAAGATGCCTCGCTTTATGCTTATTTCGTCTTGCAGACCAGAGACGCTCTGTAGACTGCCTGGTTGATGAAGGACAGTGGTCCATTGCTCCATGCATATGCTTAAGAAGGATCTTAGAGTTGAATCAATTTTATACAACTCCAAAATCCTTCTCAACCACGAATGGGGCATCGAATCATAAGCCTTCTTATAGTCAATCCAAGCTGTCGACAGAGCCCCTCTGTTCCGCTTGACATTTTGACAAATGGTCATGTCTATGAGGAGGAGTTCCTTAGTACCACGGGACCCAACTCTACATCCATTCTGAGCTGGGGCCAAAATATTATTTGCAACTATGTGCGAGTTAATTTTTGTCCTCAGAATGGATGTGAGTAATTTGTACAATGTTGGTAGACATGTGATGGGTCTATAGTTTTTGGCTTCCATGGTACTACCGGATTTGTGGAGCAGGAAGGTGATGCCAGTTGTTAACAGACTAGGGAGGCCACCGAAATCAAGGGCTTTTTGAAATTGCATTGCCAAACATTCGTATGAGCATCGAAACCATTTAATCCAGAAGTTGTGCAATCCGTCCGGTCCAGGACTTTTCCAGTTCTGGGCCACACGAATTGCACAACTAACATCATCGGGGCTTATGGTAACAGCCCCCATGGGTTCGATGGATTCACACGTCTGCTTGACAATGTTTATCCAATCGCCCTCCGTGTGTTCGTCGGAAACCGACCAGATGTCGCGCCAAAATTTGACCATTGCGTTTGCATCTGGAAGCTTTCCGGCTTCCACACGGTTATCGGTTCCCTCCCATTGTCTGTATACCTTCCTTTGGTCACTTTGGAAGAGGCGGTTCTGACGAAATCTATTCACGCGTTCTTTATAACGGCGTATTCTGTTTGCCCACGCATAGACTCTCTGCTTCAAGAAATCAATACGTTCCGTGACACAGGCCATGTACTCTTTAGGTCTAATATTAGTTCCTACAAAAGCCTGAGTCACGAAACGCATGACTCGAGGTTTATTATTATTATTATTATTATTATTATAACTACAAAACGTCCATGACTCAGGTACAAAGGTAAATGTTAACACATAAACATATACCCCTAGCGGGATTCGAACCCGAGCAAGATCATTAGGTTAACAGCTAGATGCTAGATTGGATAGCTAGCTAGTTATATGTAAGTATGTAACAAAGAAGAAAAATAGTATTATTGAAGTATTCAACGAATTTCAGTTTTATAAAATTCTTTACTGTGATGAGCTATTTTCAAAGATACAAAGATTTTGGGAGAGGTGCATAAACAAAAAAAATTATCAATCCTGAGCACAATAAAACTCGATCCGTTCTTTACTATTTTATTATTATGTACCTACTAATAGACTAATTTTAACATGTTATGTTTATAAATAAAAATAAATAGATATTACGTTATGCTAACTTTTAACTTCATAAATTTTAACCACTTTTTCCAAATATTATTACCGCGTGGTACAGAAAAAAAAACTATTTTTGGGTTGTTTTTTCACTGGAGTTGGTACACATAGGCACAATACAATATTTGTTAACAATTTTAGTGATGCACTATAAGAAAAACAATTAAATTTATAGCGAGACCGCGAGCGCAACGAGCTAAAGTATGTAGATACGCAGAACCGTGTTACGTTATGACGTCACACGTTAGCGCGATCACTCAAGATCACTAGTCGCGGAATCCGTACTTTAATGTTTAATATCTCAGTCATTTTTGAAGATAGGAAAAAAATAAAAACAGATTATTTTTTCTCGAGTTACCTATTTTGCAGATTTGCTGAAAAAAAAAATCATTTTGGTTCTCCATTTGTGCACATTAACCGAAACGAAACGGCTAAAAATGTATTCGATGGACGCAGTGCCGTAAATAGCCTTTTCTGCGCCCTGTGCGAGCTTCTATAACTGCGCCCTTGTTTTTTTTTTTTAGATATTACAGTTACCCTAGAACAATGCTATGTATAGGCCTACTTTATTTCATTCAGGGTGATAAAATAAAGCACAAAGGAACTTGGTGTTGTTGGACCAATCTAATATTTTGGAAGAAAAATCTATTTTGGGTGTGGGCAAACAAGCAGACGAGCCATCTGATGTTAAATCGACCCTTCGCCTATTATACCACCGACTGTGTCTCGCTCACTAAAACTCAAACGCAAGTTCACTAGTGCAAATGCGTTGCCCACCCTGATGCTTAAGATTCAATTTTTGGTGATACTGGCGTATGTGTTGGAATCGAGCACTAGGGGCGCAGCGGAAACTTATCAGGAGCAAACCGAAAAAATAATAGTCCTGCCTGGTCTGGCCATTCTTGCGCCCCCCAGAGTCTACGCGCCCTGTGCCTGGGCACCGGTGGCACCGCCCTATTTACGGCACTGGATGGACGCGCCGGGGCGAACATGTCGCTTGAGGGGCGGAGGGGAGATGAATTCGCCAATTCGAAATGCCATTCTAGTTTATCATGTTCCAATAAATAGCTCCTAATTATTTTATTTTAATGACTAGATATTGTTTTAAATAATTAACACTGCTGAAGTTTTATTTTGTAATTTTAAATACGGAAGTTTCTGTAAGTAATGAACAAATGGTTCCTTATTATTTTATTTTAATGGCTAGATACTGTTTTGTCGAAATTCGAATATATACTGTCGAAATAGTAAACATTATTATACCAGTTCCTTTTCCATTTGCTTCTACATTTTTAGCCAAGGGTCTGCGGTTTAGCCGGCTAATGATAGAAGAAACTAACATTAACATCTCCTCGAAGATAAACCTAAGTTTAGTCGGCTAATCTTAAGTTTATATTCAAACCTATCTCTAGCCGTAACAGATATAATTATATCTAATGAGAAAAAAATAGACAAAAAAATAATATAATTTTGTTCGATTAGCTCTCCTGTAAAAAGTGTAATTTTGATTTGTGGCCCTTTAGTTTTTAAGCAGCGATATGGCTATACTATAATGAGTCAAAGTTGTTTGTCTTAATAGTTCTGCCAGTGAACGATAGATGGCGTTAATTTAAATAATGAAAAAATGTTTTAATTTTTTTAGCCTTTCAGGTTTTTTTTTAGCACACTAAAATAGCCTAAAGCGTTCCTCGATAAATGAACTATCCAAAACAAAAAGAATTTTTCAATTCGAACCAGTAGTTGCTTAGATTAGCGCGTACATGCAAACAAACAAACTCTTCAGCTTTATATATTGGTATAGATTTAAACCTATCATTATTATTATCATCTCAGACGCAGGACGTCCACTGTTGGACATAGGCTTCCTAAATAATTTTCCAAAAGGACCAGTCAAAAGCAGCCTGGATACACCGTTTTGAGTGGACGTCCAAGCTACGCTCGCTGGTCTTTGGTACTTTTCCCTTTTTTGACAAAAACCGTGATAACTCGACAAATATAAATACGATATTTATGAATCACACATGAACAATCCTCAGAAATTCCTCTTTCTATCGATATAATTAGGAACAAAATCCGTTCACAACTTTCCGAGATTAGCGCACACATACAGACAGACAGAGAAAAAGGAGTACTTCATACTATGTACTTACCTACTGACTATTGATGTTATAAAATAAGCTATTATTAGATTAATACCCAATAGATTACTTTTTATTCTCTATGTATATTTTAATTTCTGAAATATGAAAAATAATTTTTTAAATACTTATAAAGTTCAATATTCACCACCGACTCACCGACACTGATTCAAAAACTTTTTTATTGATTTTGTTAAGTTTCACAATAAAATTATACCCTAATGTATTTTATTATCGTAACCATTAATCTAGGAAAAGGAAAATTAGCTTTTCACATTTGATAAACGGTTTAACACTTTTTTAGTATTGATGGATTCATACTTTATAAATTACTAGCTGGCGTCCGCGACTTCGTCCACGTTGAAAAAGAAAAAGTAGCCTATCCTGTGTCCTGTACGTCTATGTGTTTATCTACCAAGTTTCATGAAAATCAGTTAATTCGTTTAAGAGTTATGGAGGAACATACATACATACAGAAAAAATTCTAAAAATGGTCAATTTAGTTTCAGTATCACGTATAGAGCCTATAAACACGATATCTCTGAAAAAAAAGTAACTTACTCCATGACCAACCCTTACAGATTTATTATTAGTATTGATTGATTGATGGCATATATGTTACTCGCTGATAATGTACTATAGTAACTTTCTATAGTGAAAAGAATTTTTAAAATAAGTCCAGTAGTTTTTCAGTGCAAAAACAAAAAATACAAATCTCTTTTTAATAGTACTAGCTGTTGCATGCGACTTCGCCCGCGTAACTTTATGAAATATGGCCTATTGTTACTCGCTGATAATGTAGCTTTCTATAGGTGAAAGAATTATCAAAATCGGTCTATAGTTTTTGAGTTTATTCATTACAAACATACAAAAAAAGAAATCTTTCTTTATATGTAATACGAGCTAGTGCCCGCGACTTCGTCCGCGTTGAACGATGAAAGGTACCCTATGTCCTATCTGGTGTCCCAGACAACGTATACGCAAAATTTCATGGTGATCGGTTCAGTAATTTTTGCGTGAAAGCGTAACAAACAAACTCACATTCACATTTATAATATTAGTAAGGATTATTATAGATATAATAGATTTGATACAGACAGAAGTATTTTAGACCAAGCCTGGTTACACCTATTGTAGGTACTTACATTTATTTCTTATTTTGCATTAAAAGTACGAAAGCTCCTGGGAGAAACTTTGAGAGCCGTCTTGGAAACTTTCCAGTACTTACTACTTCCGGTTTGCAAGAAGCCTATTGCATGTAAAAACTGGCCACGGCCGCTTTGGGAAATGGTCTGCTGAGAAAGTTCATTAACTTGTAAATAACTTTAGATCGTAAATAAGAAGTGTACACTTAATAGAACAGTAGGTATTAACTATAAAAATTGTACTTGATCTTACTTAATCATTTAACCGCCAGAGTCGAGATTTATCCGACAGTTATTTTCGTGTCCATTTCGCCAGAGTCGTATATATATGACAAATTCCTCTACTTGTGTAATGTTTATTTTTAAACCATCGCTATTATTATATATCGGGTCGATCACTAGTAAATTAAATGTGAAATTTAAATGTTATAGTGTGACTTCTTCAAAAAAAGAAACAACATTTTAGGTTGTGGGATATTGAATAGGACATCACTAAAACGTATTTCCCCACTGCGCTTAGCCCGAGGGGTCTACTCTACTGCTAAGAGGATTATACCTAGAAATCCGTGGGAAATGAGAAAACGAGGACAAATAGCTATGTAAAATATACGTGATTTGAATTTAAATAACTTATATTAACACGTTATGCTCTATATTTATATAATACAAAATGTACCTACACTAATTTTTAACTCCCTATTGCCCACGCAAAAACAAGGTGTTATATGTTTGACGTGTGTGTCTGCTGTGGAATCGTAGCTCCCAAACGGGATGGGCCGACTTTGATGCAGTTTTTTCGTTTGATAGCTTACTTAATCGGAATGGTTTTTAGCTGTAATTTATGAAGATCTCTTTTTCATACCAATCGCTTTAAAAACTCTTTCATATATAAGTAACCCAATGTTTTTTAAAGTTCGAGTCGATAGTTAGGTATCTTCTAGGTGAATTCTAAAAATCGCAATACATACGTACATACAGAAGAAAAAATACATACATACATACATACAGAAGAAAATTCTAAAAATCGTCAATTTAGTTTCAGTATCATGTATAGAGCCTACAAACACGATATCTCTGAAAACAAAGCAAAATTACTCCATGACCAACCCTTATAGACTTATTATTAGTATTGATGATGATGATGATGATTGATGATAAAAAAAGGTATATATTTTGACTGCATAGATCGCAGTGATTATAAATCGCAATGGAAATAGTGGACCTATGGGATATAATAGTGTCTAAAAACAACGTAACGTGAGCAATAAACCAAGTGATCATCTATCTTTCCAACCCTGTAATAGTTTTCGTACAAAAACATGTCGCCCTGGAGAGGAGGATATTCCAGTGTTACTCGATTCTGGGGATCAATTTTACGAGCGAACGTAGTGGTTGGTGCCTTCGGTTTATAGGTAGCCTTTAGTACGTTGCGGGATGGACTACGTGTGGGGCAATTACATTAGCGATTTCTGAAAAGAATTTCAATTTTTTTGTCTTGAATTTTTTTTTAATGTTAAGATCGACAGACAAGCAACGCCACAGGTGCTGCAAGTGCGCTGTCCAAAAGACTGCGAAACACAGTGTTAGAGTGTGCCCTTACACTATTTAGAAATTATTTTATTATACCTGACTATATTACTATGTCAGAATCTTGAAATAGAATAGAAGTTATGAATCATAATATTACGTAAATATGTAATTGATTTACTTGTGTGTTGTTATTTAAATTACTAGTGTTTAATATTATTTTATAACTAACGACTTTTTTCAGGTAAGTGATCGGCCAATACTATAAACTCGACCATAATGACCATTATTTTACATTAATTATATATTTACAAATAATCTATACTTATTAAAAAAATCAAAACTTACTGTTGAACCTAAAACTAGAAACCTTAAAAAATAAAAAATAAATTATAATATAATAACTAAAATACATTATTAAAAGGAGTCACTTTAGGCAAGGTTCCGATGTAATTTATTTTATTCATATATGACTTCTATTTATGTGCGAGCAAGTTTAACCAAGAAATTCGTTGACTTTATTGTAATTTATTTATATGTCAAATACTAACTATTTGGTGGTGATTCTAGATTAGTACAAAACGTGAATTATGAATTATTGCCCCCGGTACCTTTCAACCTTTCCTAAATTGCCTGAAATGTGAATTCACTCGCTGGATCTCAAATAAACTGAATTTTAAATCTACTGTTTTCGTGGCCCCACTGTGAGTCGATAGTAGCTACTTAGTTAGATGGTGTCACTTTATGACGCCAATCTCCTGTAGGCCGAGGTAATCGAGCTTACGTGGCCTGATCGCTAACTGCGCGCGATTATATCGCTTATTACATTGTCGTAAAGTTATTTGTTCAATGCCAAGATACTATTTTGTGTGTCAAAATATTATGGCCTATAAGTATAACAATGTACATATTCTGTTTTGTTAAAAGCTCTGCGAGTAGACTTTCGTCGGAGTAGTTCTGAAGGGATAAAATTTAAAAAAAGCAATAAAAATATACATTTTTCCTTCACATAACACGATGTCTAGTAAGTGTAACGAAAGCTTGTATGACGAAACTGGTAATATTTTTCTATGCTAATAAAAGTTTAATTTAAAGATATTGTTATAGACTGACAGTAGGTACCTACTCAGTCAATATAATACAAGTTTGAAAAGCAAATATTAAGTTAAGCGGGAGAACATACCTAAGTAAATATGAAGTGTTGGAAACATAAGTTTTCTTGTGTCAGTTGAAACTTGATACTTCTAGACTCATGTGTACCTTATAGAACATTATATGAGATACTTTCGGGCGTCTTTGTACCTATAGTAGTCGTCGAAACTAATAGATTAATATTTACATACAATATGAACTTGTAAACTGACATCTTAACTTTTATATTGAAACTAGCTCGTGCCCGCGAATAAACAAGTACAAATTCTAAAAACATTATAGTCTTACCTAAATTTAAAAAAAATACTACCACGATGAGAACGTTCTTTTAAACATTGTAAGATTTTATTGATAAACAATTTTTTTTTTCATTCTTGAAAGATATTATGGTGCGTTTACACAGCGCGCAAACACGCGAGCCACGGCTCGTGATTCAGCGCGCCACGCGCCGTTTAAACAACTACGCTCGGCGCGGCTCGGCAAAGTTCGCACGATCCATCACTTGTCGGTTTTTTCGACACAGATCAAAGGCGCGCGCGCCATCTTCGGCTCGGCTTGTGTTAATACGCGCCGTCTAAACAGATGGTACAGAGCGCGCGACGAAGGAATCTCCATCTCCACGGACGGCTCGGCTCGCATAGGATCATGCTACCCCGCGTCGTTTAAACGAGGAGGCTTGCGTTCGTATTTAACCGAGATGCGGATCTCCACGGACGGCTCGGCTCGCGTAGGATCGCGTAGGACCCCGCGTCGTTTAAACGCATGGTGCGTTTAAACACCCTGTATGATAGATGGAACATGCTGTACGCACTAGGACAATTTTAAAGAAACGGTTGCGTACACAGCGCGCCAATAATACGTCCTTATCAACAGCCTACCTGCAGAGAGGTAGCCTGAAGCTGAATGTCAGCCTGTCTGCCTCCCTTTATCCTAAAATGTATCACTTACAACACATAACATTTCAATTACCTGTCAATGCTGAAAGCCCGTTCACCGATACTGAATAATGGTAAACCCATATATCCATTTTACGACGGCCATGAAAGTTTTTATGGCTTTCCAGTTAGTGGCGTGTTTGAGGAATCACCTAGCAAATTGTTATTCCTTGGACAACAATTACAGGTGTGTGGTGTGAGAAATTTCAAAAAATAATGATACATTTTTTAATGTATATAAAGCATTTCAGTAAGAAGGCTGCCACTAAGTACTTGATGGTAGGTAGGTTGATTGGTAAGCAATGTAAGGGGGCATCATAGGTGTAAGCCAACCTTAGATTTATTTATTTATTTATTTAATAAAGTACACAGATAGAATACAATTATTTACATGAATTCAAAAGATATGTGTATATGGTAATTTACTAAATTGTAGTCCTAAATAGATTAGTAAAAGTATGTAAAAAATACTATTATAATAATGACATTTATTTTTATTTATGGTTAAATACAATTTTATAAAGTATTTTATAAAATTTAAAGCTAATTATTTTTTCACACATTTACAAGTATTCTCTTGTATTTAAAAACAGTACAGGTTACCAATAAGTTGCTGTGGAGTTAGGTGTCCGCAGACTACTTGATGTTGTATTGTATCATCAGTTCAAGGTCAAGAAACCAACACCGAACATGAAATTTCATAACAATCGAACCTGTGAAAGTTGTGAGATCTTTTCTAAAATTAATATTTCCTGAAAAATATCTGTTTACCTTGTCAAAATCCGTTTCGTGGTTATGGAGGAGTTAGCGGCTATTATACACAGACGCGGTCAGCTAGTTCAATTTATACTATGTAAAGGAGAGAGAAGAAGAGGACTTTTTTTATTAAAAATTCAGTTAGTCTTGGGACCTTGTTCATTAATCCTTTTTTTTTTCTATTTCTCCCTAGTCATCTTATTTAATTTAATTTTTATTCGTCCTGATCGATACCGTTGCCACTTTGTGGCAGAAGTCTAAAAATTTTATAACCATATGTTTATTTTTATCAGATGTTTATTTTTATTTTTGCAGATTATCTGCACATAGATTCATTTCAATATAGAAGAAGACGCTTTGATGACTTTTCAGGGTCTTCAAAAGTTGGACAGTACAAAGAGGATTGGCTCTCATGCAAGCATTCCTAATAACCCGGGCCTCAATTCAATTCTGTAACGTAACTGACTTCAAATTAGAACGGAATTAAGTTGCCTCAAGTCGGATTGCTGCGGACGTGTGCCTCTCAATTAGATTTTAGACTAAGTCGACCAAGGTCTAAGTCATAAGAGTTAGGCATCCCAAATTAGGGCTGGAAAGACGAAGACGGAATGTGCCGCAACACATTCGCGCCACTTATTAAAAATAAAACATACGTCAGCAATTCCAATATATAAGAAATATTAGAAAAACTTTACAGGTGGATTCTATTGACAATCCAATTGTATAGCTAGAATGTTTACATGGAAAAACATTTTTTACGTTTGGTCACTAATTGCAAGAATTTTGATTTTTTGAAGATTTTTGACTTTTAGTCCTATTTTTGTTAATTTAACTATTGCTGTTTGCGCCTTAACAAACCCATCATGTAATAGATACACGACACCGCTTCTGTAACTTGCCAATGAAATAACTAAATTTAATCTTAATTACTGACTTATTTTATTTTAACGGATTTATTTATTATTATTATTTATTTTATTGTAGTCAAAATTAGCGACCCGCCTATTATTTTCTACAAATTAAAGTTTGTATTTGTATGTTGTATTTTTTTTAAGAACAACATGTATGAGTTACTACAAAAGTAGGTACTCGAAACAAGAAAGTGGGCGATGAATACGTCTACGCCCGTTTGTAATGTATACACTCAGAAACTACTGGACCGATTTTGAAAATTCTTTCATCTACATTATCAGCGAGTAACATAGGCTACATTTTATAAACGCGGGCGAAGTCGCGTGAAGCAACTAGTAATCAATAAATCATCAATATCAATACTAATAATAAATCTGTAAGTGTAGGTATTGTATGTATATATGTTCCTCCATAATTCTTAAACGAATTAACTGATTTTCATGAAACTTGGTAGATAAACATTTAGACGTACAGGACACTGGTTAGGGAGCCCACGATGCTAAATGTGTAGTCACTCGAGCGTCGTGGGAACCTATTGGACTTTGAAGATTGGATGGTAAGAAGAAAAAAAGGTTATATGAAGTTTTTCATTTCAGCGGTGGGGTGAGCGTCTACAGGCGTTCAAAATTTTGTAAGCGCTGTATTTTAAAAAATCCTCCATATAATCGTCAGATTAAGAATCAGCACGATCAGGAATTTAGGCTCGAGTATTACAAAATGAGTATCGTCAAAAATATTTTTTGCGTTTTCAAAAAGCTGCCACGAGCTTGCGTTACATCCGAATCGTCTGAATTTTAAATGGGATCTTTGTTTAGGTTCACTTAACATTCCCTCTGAAAATCTGACGCGTTCGAGTTGTATTTAAAATTTTACCCCCACCCCCGCCAACCCCACCAACCAAACCGTCAGATTAATACATATCCGTTATCGGAGACACGTGGGGTATATACATTGGCAATATCTGACGCGCTCGAGTAAATCCAAAAATCCCCTCTTGGGCTCCCCCACCAACAGGATAGACTACTTTTTTCTTTTTCAACGCGAACGAAGTCGCGGGCGCCAGATAGTAAATAAATAAATAAAAATCACAAGTAAACATTAAGCACTTACTCATAAGTGAAAGAGGGAAGTTATAAAAACCTGAAATTCACAGGCCCCTAACTTTACCTACTTAAGTATAAAAGGTAAGTACTTAGCTGTTTTGAAGGAAGCATAATGACTGTCACGTCCGAACATTAGGAACAAAAAATAAATGTTTGTTCGCCCACTAATTACCAAGCCGGCCGGTGTTTTTTCTCTCTTACACGGCACCACTAATTAAGAGCGCTATTTATCAAAGAGGACCGCATATAATTACTTATGACTTCGAATAAGAATAAAAATAATAGATAATAATTGCTGCAAAACAAAACATGAAAAGAAATATTACTATGAATAGATGCTAGGTATCATTTTTTTGGGTGAAATTGCTGTCGCTGTTTGAAAGGTAGGTACACAATTCCAATACGATATCCATACTTCTTTAATAATATTATAAATGTAAAAGTAACTGTTTGTTGGTCTATCTGTTACATTGTCACGGATACAGGAAAGGACAAAGGGTTCACCTAAAAATATAAAGTATAACAACGAACAATAATGTCAGGCGCTTTATTCCGGCATCAACTAGGACATTGGGCTAGGATACATTTCCTAGTTTGCTGATGGGCTGATGGCTGAGATTGATAGATTTTCGTAAACTATAGCTGAGAACGATATCGATCATGTTATTAAATAACGTATTATGAATCAAGAAGTTTGTACTAATTCGGGTAGATGGCGCTTACTTCATACAATTAAACGTCACTGAAAGTGTCGTCACTGGCCGAGTTCAGTGTTATAGAAGTTGTCACTTGTCAAAATCTGTTTGGGAGCTACGATTCTACAGACAGACACGCAGTTCAAATTTATAACAGTTATTGCGTCGGACGTCGGAGGTTAAAAATTGTGTTTTAAACACGTAATTGTGCAGATAATAAAGTATACCAGTGGCGTACTCGAAGCCACTTCCACATTAAGCAAGCTCTTGATTTCACAGGAAACGGTAGCCGGCACGTGACTGACATTATCTGAAATTAGTGTCTGAGAAGCGGAATGGTCGAATAA
This sequence comes from Synanthedon formicaeformis, assembly GCA_945859745.1. Taxonomy (NCBI): domain Eukaryota; kingdom Metazoa; phylum Arthropoda; class Insecta; order Lepidoptera; family Sesiidae; genus Synanthedon; species Synanthedon formicaeformis. The sequence continues at coordinate 2,679,918 of OX243975.1, forward strand.
ATAAAATGCAACCACAATCCGGCCGAGCAAACTTAATCTAATTCACACTCAAGTTTAATTGTACCTTGTAGGTAAGTTAATAATTAATTAACTAAGTACTGGATGCCATATTTCGGTATTATTTTATGGTGTTACACACATGGTGACTTCTGTAAGGGGTACAGACACTCAAATATTTAAATTTGAAAATTTACTAAGGCCGGTTTTAGAGCTCTCCTGGTGGTCGGTGCGTACGGTCGGTCGTGCTTGTCATTTGTATGAAAATTCACAAGTCGTTGCAGAGCTCGCCTGACCGTACGCACGCGTATTGATACCTCGGTCGGTCGTGCGTATCATCAGGACTGACCGTCAGGAGAGCACTGAAACCGGCCTAAGTATTGTCACTGTCAACTTGACAACTTTCCATATACATATTTACTTACTCTCGCTAGTGAGCGCGGGCATTATACACTCATAATACTATACAGTCACCTGATCTCTCTAACATTTAAACATATAAAAGGATCTATATAACATAATATTTAAAGTTATAGTAAAATATATTTATGTTATATTTTATTGTAAAATATTTTTATAAATAAAATAACACGTAGCATGTAAGATGACGTCAAATGTAGCTCCCGTTGGCGAGGTGATGCGACGCTTGAGTGACGCTATCTCAAACAAGGTCCCCAGAACTGGGGCACTGTGGTTTAAGTTTAAATACGTGTAACATAAACATTAAGTTGAAGCCTAAAGAAGAGTAAGTGGGTAATTTTCACTCTCAATCTCAGGACAGAACAGTACCAGGGGCTAATAGTCAAAGTAACATTTAAAAAAAAAAGTTCAAAAGAATAAATGTATGGGAAGTATCACGTGATTTAGCGACGGTATATGTCAATCCCATACATTTTATTGTTTTCGAACTTCGTTCTCGTTTCGTTATCAAAAAAAAAATACAAAATAATTTATTAAAAAACCTACAACGTACAAAAAGGATGTTGGGGACCTCCCAATAAGTATAAAAATACTTGTATCAGGAGACCCCCGCTCGTTTTATATTGTTGCTTTGACTAGGGCCCCCAGGCCTTATACCTTTTGGGATCGGGACATGCAGCACCTACCTCGTAGAATGCCTATTATTATAATTATACGTTATGTTATGTTACGTTGTTAGGCGTTGTTATTCGGGAAGGTCTTCCAGGCCAATGGAAACAGGGGCGGGTGCGGCGTTCTGGTGTCCAGATTATCTTTTCAATTGTAAATTTATAAAAGCACAATGTGACATTTTAACCACAGATTTGTTTCCACACTAATCGCTAGAGGGCTACTACTCAGCGTACATGTTTGTCGTTACCATGGTATTGATAATAAAGGATTATGAGTATGAGCGCCTCTTTCACCAACTACAAGTAAAATAAATTAGTTACTTTTAGAAATAATTTTCTGTTTTATTGAATTATGCATTCGGTTTACTGCATCATTCGATAGGCGAATTTTTATTATTATTTTCTTTTCAATGTTTGGGACTTTTACTGTATCAAACAAAGGTAAATAAGCTCTGGTATTAAGGTGATTAAGTATTTAAGGTGACTTTAAATGACAGTTAGCCTACTTGACAGATGGTGAAAGAAGCGCCGAGAATCATTGGAACCATTGAAACCAGGTTAAAAAAACGTTATATGTTGATGAAAAAATCCTTTTTCATACCGTGCCTTATACCAAATAATACGGCGGACTTCTGAAACATTGTTCTTTCTTAATAGGAAAAAAAAATTGTATCACATAAAAATATTCAAATCAAACCGCCATCAACATACATAAATATATCATCGCTTTTTGTTGTAAAGATCCTAATTCATACACGGAAGACCTTTTGGGAATCACGAGTCCCTTTTTAATTTAAAAACGAAATCGAAACCGGTATTCGCTCGCGGCTTCAGATCTAACCTGTACCAAATACTAACGTGTATCTAAGTCTGTTCTGTTCTAACGAATTTCATCCCTATTCAGTAGTACTTAAGGTCGACTTTGATAGGCTAGTGAAAGTCGTACACGTAAAAAGAAATTGGTGTTTCTGTATGAAAATTTGCTCATAGGGCGTAAGGGTCAAATGTACAATATTGTCGTGGGAATACGTGATAATAGCACAAACCTGCTGCGAATGTTATTTTTTATTTATTAATATTTCATATAGGCATGTATCGTGTATGTAACAAATGTGTATAGGATTAGTTTTACTTTGACCTCACGATTTTAGCTGCAGCGATATTACCTACTTACAATGTCCATCCTGAAATTCAATTCTATTAGTAAAAGTTTTTTTTAAATCGAATGAGTTATTATTATTTATTCTTAGCTTTTATCTTGTGTATTATTATTACTTTTTATTACTATAATTAGAATATAAAAAAATGCTTTTACTTAATATGTTTTAATATGGAACTGTCTAGAATAATTAATATATACATAATAATATAACATAATTGGGGTTCAGTTGCCTGAAAATAAATGTATTTTAATTTTTGTAATTTAAAATAAACTTATAGATATTTTTGTATGATTTTGTATTTGCAATAAATAATTTTATTATTAATATTTTAGTTTCACAACCAAATTTTTATTTAAATATATTATGATGGCAACTGTCTTTTCTAAAGGCAAGCGAAAACAGGAAAATTATAATTTTCGTGAATATCCGTTTCGAGTTCTGAACTTGGTAATAATATTTTAATTAAGGCGTGCATCAAAAGCAGTTAACAGGGCGAACTGTCGGCCAGGTGATTAGTAATTAAGCAAGTCCGTTTAGTAAAGTGTCCCAACGTACCTAATTAATCATTCACTGCGCCTTCAAGAGTTTTGGGCACTTCTCAGAGTATAGCGCCCGAACAAATTGAGCGGAAATAATATCCCAATATTAATTACCTACTTACATTTCGGAAGTATCAAATGGTTTTAAAATATGATTCAATTTGCACAATAGTTATATTTTTTACATTTTTTTATAGACTAAATTAACCCGTCTCCATCTTCACGTGGATGCATTTTTTTAAATCCTTACTAATATTATAAATGCGGAAGTGTGTATGGATGTTTGTTACTCTTTCACGCAAAAACTACTGAATGAATTTAAATGATACTTTACAATAATATATTAGTAGCTTATACATCAGAATAAGACATAGGTTATATTATAAGATATAAAAAAATATAAAAAAAAGATATTTCGTCGTCACAGTGATAACGATGGAGCGTTACCACTCACATATTATTTTTCCTTTGAACGCGGACGAAGTCGCGGGCACCAGCTAGTAATTATATACACAAGCCTTCCTCGTTTATAGCTCTTTTCATTAGTGAGAACCGTATCAAAACCGGTTGGGTAGTTTAGAAAAAAATAGAGGAGAAGCAGATAGAGGCGGACATCGATTTTTTTAAATAAAATAATAGCGACCCGCCCTAGGCTTGGCAAGGATAGATACAACTCTTTTCTGCAACTTATACATATATATATAAACCTTCCTTGTTTTTAGTGAGTTTTATTTTATTTATTAGTGAGAACCTTGAGACCCTTATCTAAATCGGTTTAGAAGTGTTTAGAAGAAGTTAGCAGCTAGCTAGCTGGCACAGCTAGTTTATAATATGTAGAGAAGATATAGACAGGTTTAGATATAAAAGTACCTATAGAAGATATAAATTTTCTCTATCAAAATAACACGTCTTCACCTACTGTCTAAAACAAAAATCGTTATTATTTTAACATTAAAGAAAACTGAAGAAATAATCAACAAATATTGCACTTCCGGCTTGAAATATTTAGTAAGTGGTATTTTTACTGAAGGCAGAAGTTTTTCTTGAAAAGCCTCTTACCGTTTTTTGTATTTTGTTTTAAAAAGCTCCATTTAAAACAAAGTACAAAGTACTTTTGGATTAGTGATACTTATATATTTCTTCGTTTGCATAAACTTGAAACAACCTGGATGGTATGGTTGGTGAATGGTGGCGAATGTCACCTACGAACTTATATGTAACAAAGAACATCTCATATTCAACTGTACGTCATACAATTTTGTTTTTATAGAGTATCATAAAAAAGGAAACTACGAGAAACCGTAATGTGGTTTGATCCTTAGTAAAACAGATTTGATGGTCCATAAATAGTGGGCGCTGTGTATTACAAAACTGGGGTCTTCTAATTCTATCGTATTTAACATAGAGGTCGGCTTAGTAATGAGTTTACACCACATAATGTTCGTACGTCTACCGTCTGCAATATGGTCTTCAAGTCAAAAGAATAAAGCGTTTTTGTTAGCATTGTAACAAAATATTATGCTCTTTCTCCTAAATCGGTTCATATTAAACCTAAGATTTTATTTAAAAGGGTTTATCAAAACCGTGATTTGATATTGATTAATAATAAAGAATGATAAATAAAGAATAACAATTCTTCTTTCACAATCGAAATTGCCAACTTGCCAAGTTGGGTTGCCAACTTGGGAGAACAAAATAAAAGCGACGTACAATACATTCGAGGGATTCCCCTCTCAACCCTGTAAAGCATCGTAATGTTTTACAAGAAAAATTGCGTTACATACGTAATACTTGAACGTCCTTTAAGAATAATTATTTTTAAAGTAATCACCTACAATTAATTAACTCGACTATCTTTTTAAGGGTAACCCTTTTTCCCAATCCTTTATCATTAATCCTACTACCTATGGTTGACAGCGCATTTGCAACATTTGCAAAACCTTGGCGTTGCTTGTGTCAGGCGTTAGGCGACGGTAGCCATCTACCTTCTAGTGACCGTTAGCCTGTCGGACGACATTTCCATACAAAATTGGATTCCGTAGAATGCGCTACGACAAAGCGCTACGCCACCTACTGACGTAGCGCTTTGACGTAGCGCTTCTACAGAATCCAATATCTTTTGTAAATAAAAGCTAAACATACGATTACATCTTTATTATAGCTTGGTAATCCCCCTTACTCATTTCCGCTACCGCTTGTGTTTTATAGCTGTGCCAGCGTATCTCAGATAGGTAGACAATGTGGAAGCAGTTCTAAACAATGTAGAACAATAAAAGTTTGTTGGTGCGGCTTGTCATTAATAAACCTTGTCGTATGTCTCGCTAACGCTCGCGAAGCATAATCACTGTCCTTGAAATTAGGGAATGAGAATGATACTAGCGACCCGCCCCCAGCATTTTTTTTCAATATAAATAAACATTCCTCGTTTATCGCTCTTTCCATTAGTGAAAACCGTATTAAAATCCGTTGGGTGGGCTTTAGGAGAAGTTAGCGGAGATACGGAGGCGGACAGTGACTTTGTTTTATGACTACTTTTTTTGGTGCCCGAGTCAAAAAAAAAAACATATATAGGATAGGTACGACTGACATAAATTGATGCCTGTCATTTTACTTTTGCCAAGCGTTGGATATTTATATTGATGCGGTTTTCACTAATTGAAACAGCTTTAAACAAGGAAGGTTTAATATATAATTTGCAGAAAAAAATTGCACCGGTACGAAGCCGGAAGCGGGTTGCTTATATACAATTTATCCAAAACTAGCTGGTACCCGCGACTTCGTCCGCGTTGAAAGGAAAAATATTTGTGGTAACGCCGGACATCATTATTGCTGTGACGACGAAATATCTTTTTTTTAATCTTTTTATGTCTTATATAGTCTATTAGCCGTCTTATAAGTTGCCAGACTTGGGCGCTGAACTACGCTGAAGAACAAAAACTTGCAATCTGTCAGCGTAAGATGGAGCGTAGTATGCTAAACCTAAAATTGTCTGATAAGGTTAGTAATGAAATAATTCGAAAACAATCAAAGGTACGAGACATTCTGAAAACTATAAAGCTATTAAAATGGAAATGGGCTGGACACATATGTGTCGTTCATTGTAAAAGTGAACTATCTCCTTGTAACTGAATTTTAGAATAACGAGCTTTTTGCGAATTATAGTGTAGGAAAAAATATATAAGCATTCATTCATTGTTTTCATCTATGTGATTTTAATGCAAATATTGAAGTTATTTCACTTTTATATTGAAAGTTATGACTAAATGTGATACCATTAGGCAAGAAAAGATGGTTTTAAAAATAGGGAGTTACACCACTTTTACAATGAACGACACATATGTCGATTAGATGGCGAAAGATGGACCAAAATTGCAACGGAATGGGTTCCTCGAGAGGAAAGGAGGAAAAGAGGAAGACCAAAAAGAAGGTGGGCAGATGTTTTCGTAGCAAAATATGGACAGAAATGGATAAGGAAAGCAAGAGATAGGAAATTATGGAGGAAATGGGGGGAGGCCTACGCCGATGAGGCGACTACATAAAATAAATCGAAACTAAAATCATAACAATGACTTACCTACAAATTTGGACGCATCTATTTTTATATGAAAAGAAAATGTTACATGTATCTGTGTTATTTTAATGTGTTCAAATGTTTTTTTTTTTTATGTAGAATAAATGGCTTATTATTATTATTATTATAGTCTATTAGCTGGCGCCCGCGACTTCGTCCGCGTTGAAAAAGAAAAAAGTAGCCTATTCTGTGTCCCGTACGTCTAAATGTTTATCTGCCAAGTTTCATGAAAATCAGTTGATTCGTTTAAGAGTTATGGAGGAACATACATACATACAGTATCATGTATAGAGCCTATAAACACGATGTCTGAAAACAAAGTAACTTACTCCATGATCGACAATTACAGATTTATTATTAGTATTGAGTATTGATGTCTTATTCTGATGTATAAGCTATTGTAAAGTTTCATTGAATTTCATTCAGAAGTTTTTGCGTGAAAGAGTAACAATCATCAATAAGTACATCCATACAAACTTTCGCATTTATAATATTAGTAAGGACTAGTAAGAATATAATATTAGTAAGGATAAGGATAATAAACTTTGAACAGATCTGTCAAATAAATAAGTAATGAGTTAAAATAAAAAATAAAATTCCTTTCTTCTTTTTTTTTCATAAAAAGACGATGTTGTCAGTTACTCGAAATTAAATCATGGCAAACAATACGTTCAGCCCATAATAATAAAAGGCTATGTCTTTTAAAGTGTAAATACACTGATATTTAGCAAATGGATGAGATTGAGCTTTACATTACTTTTCTAACCTCAACAGATCCTCACCGTAGTAGGTAGTATTTGATTTTTTGTGTCATTCATGTTTTTAATATCAAAAAGTCATTTTCAACCAAAAGTGGAGTTATTCGTTTTGCGAATTAAGGTATCGTTATGGATTGTTGTATACTGTGTTAACTTCGTAATAAATAAAATAAAAATAAATGAAATAAATACTAAAAAGAGGAAAGATTTTGTAGTTTGTTTGTTTAAATTGAATAGGCTCCGAAGGTACTGAACCGATTTGAAAAATTATTTCACTGTTGAGAAGCTATATTATCAGCGAGTTACATAGGCTATCAATACTAATAATAAATCTGTAAGGGTTGGTCATGGAGTAAGTTACTTTGTTTTCAGAGATATCTTGTTTATAGGTTCTATACAAAGATTTAAATCGAAAGATGCGGCGTAATCTCCTCGCGCCATACTAAAAACACACCGAAAATTCTTAACAATGGATTGGGCGCAGGCGCTCAACCCAACTACACTTGCACGCCAGCTACAGTGAGTGACGGTCGCTTGTTGAGAGCGTCGCTATCGTCACAGTCACATTTGAAGTAAGAAATGTGTTGTCTGTGTTTAAAAGTGTGTTTAGACAAAGGTATATGTATTTTATACTTTTGTCTTTAGTATAATGTATGTTGTATTTTGTAACACACTTTCGCTAGTAATGCCGCATCTCTCGATTTAAATCTTTGGTTCTATACATGATACTAAAACTAAATTGACCATTTTTACAATTTTTTTCTGTATGTATGTATGTATGTATGTATGTATGTTCCTCCATAACTCTTAAAAGAATTAACTGATTTTCATGGAACTTGGTAGATAAACATTTAGACGTACGGGACACAGGATAGGCTACTTTTTCTTTTTCAACGCGGACGAAGTTGCGGGAACCAGCTAGTCTGAGATATATTGATACAGAATTTATTATACAAAGCTGAAGCTACTTATTAAAAAGCCATTTTAGATCCTTGTAACAAGCGGACCGAAGGATTCATTTGTAAACAGTACGCACGGATTAATTTGCTGTCGCTCCTTCTGTCTGTCCGTCATACTTCCTAATTCGTTATACAGTGATTCGAGAATATAACAGGTGTATGGATACGCTATTTTCAACCGACTTCCAAAAAAAGGAGGTTCTCAATTCGACTGTATTTTTTATTTTTTTACACTTGAAGACGTGAGTGGATGAAGGTGATATGTCGCATAATTCCAATTTTGAATAAATCGAGGTTAAAGTTTTACTTTTAATTTTTGAGATAAGTCGCCACGGAACTGATTTTTGTACTAAATTATGATGAAAAGTTGTGTAAACAACCTAAAATATTAATGGTATGATAGCAAGTAAACACTTCTATCATTTAATTAAAAAAAAAAGTGAACATAGCTCCCTCTTCCATTAACAAAACTAAACTTTTCTGAACTTTTTGCTTTTTAAAATTAACTGTACATAACACCTTTTTTAACTTTTTATTTTCCAAAAATGTCTTAAATAGACGATCTTAAGGTCTGTAATCATTTGTATGAACAACGCAAAAAACGAAAAAATCCAAAAATGCGACATACCACCTTCATCCACTCACGTCTTCATTTGTTACCTCAGAACTTTCAACTTTTTTATTTGAAAGCTGGTGCTTCCCGTGTGGTCCCATTTCAATTTGGTCCAGTTCTGAGAATGGCATCCATGAGAAAACGGTTTAAAGTCGGTTTTTTTGTTTTCTTTTTATAAAAAAAAAACCTACTAAATAAAAACTAAAAACTAAACTAAAAAAACCACCAGCTAAATAAATAATACAGTGGAATTGAGAACCTCCTCCTTTTTTTGGAAGTCAGTTGAAGAGTTATTTTGTGATTTATTTGAGTGGATACTATTTCTGTAGTATTGATGGGTTGTTATGTTACAATTTTTTTTTCCTATCGTAACTTACTATGAAACAATTGATTAGAGCAGTATGGGTCATATTATACAGGGTGATAATTGGAGACGGGTCAGTAAGGGCAGCTACCTAAATCATTATAGCTAGAACAAAACTTTTGTAGACTATCCATAATTTTAATAGTTATTCCTATCGACATTCAAGTATTAATTGTATTTGTCTTTAAAACCTTATCTTACAGAAAAGACATAAGTAGGTACCCTAAATCCAAAACATGTTCATAACAGAACATTAAATAAATTATTGCTCATATATTTTGTTAGGCGTTACATCTTTTCTTTTTCAATGCGGACTAAGTCGCGGGCACCAGCTAGTTTAATATTGCCTCTCTTATTTTTTATATTGAATATTTGAATTACTCATATTGGATACAACGTGGGAGTAATTTGGATTTGGGAGTATCCAAAATCCAAACATTTGCAACTCCTTGTTAGCCGTCCAAATAACGTAAACCTTTAAAACCCTTAAAACCCCTGTTCTGGTATTTTCAGCGACAGCGGATTTAAGAATTCATCTAAAGCAACTCCGCCGTGGACAGGTACTCGGGGCGAATTAATTATTAATTTTTTATTTAAAAAAAATATTCCTAATCTTTTTGGTTTGTTTATGTATGTACCTATTTATAAAGTTGGTGTCTGTACTAACCATACTGATTTGTTTAAGATGAGAAGGTTCTCAAGTGGAATCCATGGTGTTCCAGGGTTCCCTAGTTCGATTCCCTTCGGAATCAACTTTATAAATGAACTTTTCGAAGTCGGCTCTGGTCTGAAACTGGAAAGTAGTGGCAGGGCACTATTTTCCACTACTTTTACTTTTAATTTTAGTTTGGGCAGCCCGTTTGGCGACATTTGCAGCATTTAGGCGTTTACAGCAGCATTTGTGTGGTACTTGTATTTCACTGAGTGAGTAAAGGTATGCCTATTCCCTATCCTTATCTTTAATCCTACTATTGAATCACCTGTGGCGTTGCTTATGTTATAGGCGACGGTAGCCACCTACCATCAAGTGGACCGTCAGCTTGTTTGCCAACCTTAAAATAAAATAACCCTTAAGTTATCAGCTCAAATAAGCGCAGTGTATGTTACTACATTATTCGCGATAAAAGGGTGTATTACTGCGCGCCCAAAAACATAGTACCTAATGAAGACAACACTAATTAATATACATTTGTAACTGGCCACGTATAACCGCACACCGAACTTGAGGCAACCTATCAATCTTTCTTTCATTCGATTAGGCCGGGAACAAACGGCAAACGAGTAGTAATAGAATTTATCTCGGTTCGACGTAAATTAGTGGCCGACAGCCGACAGCGGGGGTGTTGATTTATGCGAACGCGGGCAAAAAATTGTGTGCGCAGGCAGTGAGTGCGGGCAGAGATACTATAGTTCGTACTATATGTCCACTACCAAAGTTTTAAATCACAGATGCGCCCTGTGCTTCTGAAAACTGTCCACGTAATATGTCTGTATGAAACGTGAATCGCTCACTGCTTTCTACAAGCGACTGAGGCGGGAAGAGTGAGCTCACTCTTCCCAACGATGACACATTTTCGGCCGCCTGAAGTAAGGCAAGGGCGCATCTGTGATTTAAATCTTTGTCCAATACAATATTAATAATCATAGTTACTTTGGTAATGAAAAAATCGATGGCAGTGTTCACTGTGACTCAAGAGATGTCAAAGCCCATTCCCATGTTGCCTTCTTATCTACCCATTTTTAAAAGTCAGTGCAGTCAACGAAAGAATGCGATCCTGACGTCTATCAGTTGGTCAGGACTAGTCAGTTTCGCATTCTTTCGTTGACTGCAATGTATGTATGGCAATTGCAATCCATAAGGACCCCAGATTGCCTACTCCAGTCTGTGAGCTGATCTGACAGAAGTTGATTTGTCAAAAACTAAGTACCTATTGTGGACTTGACAGTAAATTTGTGTTATTTAATTAAGAATGACGTGTTTGATGTCAACATAATTTATGATTAAGATTTTTGAGTTTTCAGCTAGGACCATTGGATGGGAGAAAGTAAAATGGGATATTTACATTTTTTTGGCTTTCTAAGACTGCGAGCGAATATTTAAAAAAATATCTCCATCGGTCCATCCGTTGCACCACCGTGTTTTAAACTACTGAACCCGGGCGAAGCCAGGAGCGTGTAGCTAGTTTAACATAAATTACTATAAACGCAGGAAGGAAATTTTGGATTTGATGAATTGTAACCACGACAACCGACTCAGCAGAGTTGTCAACCGTATGATTTGTTTGGCCGAAACTGTATTAATGGATACACTATGAACATTCAATTGTGATCTTTATTGAGCTTTAAGTAAGGTGCTTTATTGCATAAAACTCAAGGCACCTGTACCCGAAAATCGTGACTTAATTTATTCTGTTATTATTCACGCACGAAAACGAGAAAAAGGACAAAGGGTATTTACAGATTTTATCCTACAAAGGCAAAAAGATGAAGATGGGACGTTTAAAGAGATCCCTCAGTGGAAAATAGGGACAGGTAATCCGATTCGCTGAAAATTATGGATACCTACAATTTTATTATCTCACTGATGACGCTGCCATTTTGTTTAAACAAGTTTACACAAATTTAACAATAAATTTATACTAATAAATAAAGCTAGAGTTTGTTTGTATGCTCTAATCTCGGGAATTACTGGTTCGAATTGAAAAAATCTTCTTGTGTTGGAGAGTCCATTTATAGAGGAAGGCTATAGAGGACGAAGTCGCGGGTACCAGCTAGCAATTGTATTATAAATAAATACCATTTTACATTTTTTTAACACTTAGCATATAGAAATCTACTTAAATATGTAATACGAGTAAATTTAATTTAACCGTTGAATATAATTATGTAGTTTTTAGTCAAAAATTACATACAAATGGTATCGTAAAACTTTTTTTTTGTTATCAATTTTCTTCTTCTTCTTAAATATTATATTAAAAGAGTATTTTATTTAGTGTTTATTATTGGGAATGAATTTGTTGCCCTTAAAAGGACCGTTGTAACAATTATTATAATTTGACAATCGTGCGATTCCTTCACTTGGAGCTGGTGTACTTGGTGACGGCTTTAGTGCCTTCGCTCACTGCGTTGGCGAGTTCACCCGGCAGCAAGAGTCTCAAAGAAGCCTGCCCCTCTCGCGATGTGATCGTCGAACGCTTGTTGTAGTGGGCGAGACGGGAAGCCTCAGCCGCGATACGTTCGAAGATGTTCATGTTCACGAAAGTGTTCATGATCGACATCGCCTTACTGGAGATGCCGGTGTCCGGAGGCACTTGCTTCAACACTTTGAAAATGTAGATAGCGTAGCTCTCCTTCCTCTTGTGCTTCTTCTTTTTCTTGTCAGACTTGGATTTCTTCTGGGCCTTGCCAGACTTGTTGGCGGCTTTTCCACTTGTGTTCGGCGGCATGATGAGAGCTTTGCTTATTGCTTGTCGTACGATTGCGGTATTTTTTAAAATTTCAGAATGCGTTTTAATAAAATCTCTTTTTCGATCGCGCAACTAGTGCCATTGAGCCCATGCGCGCAACCCGCTCGCATCCAATAAACGTATCGGTCACAAATTGCCAGAAAAAAATATTATTATTACCCCCTACATATCTGTCATACTTTCAATGTATAATAAAAAACAAAAAAAAAAAACATTTCAACCACACGTTTTCGCGACGCCCGACGCAAAAACAGGCTTTTATAAGTTTGATATTGTGCGTGTCTGTCTGTGGAATCGTAGCTCCCAAACGCATTGATCAGTTTTTTTTGTTTGAAAGCTGACGTGATCAGCATTGTTATTTAGAATTACTTCCAATAACTGTCCAGAATTTCACATACATTGCAAAAAAAAAATATTAAAAAAAAAGAGGTAAAAGAAATGAGGTCAGCTTTAATTGGTCATGGCACTTGATTTAAACTAACGATTTTTCCGGAAAAGAACAATGTTTGATACGCACCCATAAAAGTGTCGTTCAAGAAAAGTGGTCGCTTTCCTTTTAGACGGAACCCCGAAAGCGGAGTAAGCATTACACAGTCCCTGCCTGCGACATAATGCTGGAGATGGCATTTAGTCAAATGGTGTTTGTGACAAGCGGAGCGATGAACGGCGCGGAATTATGCGGCACATCCCACTATGCCCACTGCCCGAAGTGTCATGATCCATGGTGTAAGTGGGAATATTGTTTAATAGATTATGGTCCCACTATACTTATCCCACTTGCTCATTTAGACGACGAATGACTAAGTTATTAGGGCGGTTACAGATTACATCAGTTAGTCACGATCAATCCATCGCGTCAAATTGACTGACGTGAAGCCAATATTTGATCGTGAATGGTAAAAACTGATGGCTTGACGTTAAACACTGTATTTCAAATCGCGCCGTTGCGTCACGTCAGTTTGTCGTCACGCCAAATGATTGATCATGTATTTCGTCCATAAAGATTATCAAGACTGAACGGTTGTCAGTCACACGGACAAAATAAGCGCCATCTATCCGAATTAGTACGCACATCTTGGTTCATAATAAGCTTAAATCGTCAATAGTTTGTTGAGATGATAAAATATGCTTTTCGTCTGGTAAACAGATGGGTGAAGGACGACCTCTCTTCTGATCCTCTACTGCACAATATATATTTATATTATATATATTTTATTAGAGATGGGTTTCTCTTGACCAGCATCCAGTCGAGTAGCGAAGATGAGACCTATGATGGAGCTCACTCAGAAGATGCCCATCCACTCGAGCTTTGAAAAAATTTTGGTTATATGAGCTCTGAAGCACAGACTGCAGCGAATTAATAATAATAATAAAAAATAATAAAAACATTTATTTGTTCCAACCAATTACATAGGTATGAGTTTAAATCACATGTTATTACTCAATTATTTTGTGAGATTTAAATCAATTCTTACATCTAAACTAGGCCGAGCCTGTATTTTAAATGTAAGCCACTTCCAATGACACAATACCGCTGCACAATGTCTAATAATTAATTAGATATTATTTACTAAATATGAATTATATTTTATTGTATCTGACAACAAAAAGACAATAAGCAGGGTAAATTGAAAATTAAAAGTAAACAAATGTTTTATGTTTTCAATCCACCCGCATTTAAAAGTGTTATCTAGTTATCACAATGGTTAGACTACAATGTGTTCGAACTTAAGCTAATCTTTATTTTACACCTTCATATTTTTACAATTTCTGATAGCATCTTATCATTATCTTATACAACAAATACAACATAATTGAAATTAAAACTGTTAGTAATTACAATCAAACTAATATCGAAATACAAGAGAACCAAGTGAACGAAATACAAGAGAACCGAACCCATACACATACATTGCGCATACAGCATACACACAAACATACATACACACACACTGATACAGACATACATACACACCTAGGTCCGGGAGCCATAAACAATTGTGGTAGTGTAAGCATCTAGTTAAAGTTTATATTATTGTTTTTAGTAGATTTTCTGTTTCTTCATATGTTTTGTTTTTAAGCCAGTCAACAATTATTTTTTTAGCATCAAGTTTTTTTACATGAATATATTTCTTTAATTTTATTGAGTTTATTTTGCATTCAATTTATTAATATTAATTAATAAATTGATTGCGCGCACTAAACACACTTCCTAAGGTCTGGTGGATTGCAAATGGAAAAAGGAGGGGAATGGCAATCTATTTCTGCTTATTGCTTGTTCCGATTCACCATTTACTTAACACGTTCTCTTTACGACAGTTTCTTCAGAAGCGTGAACCGTTTAACCCAATTCACCGAACACACATGTCTTGTATAATGCCATTGTCGCTCCGCAAAATTATTTTGTTTGACAAGGTCCTCAGATGGATGAAAGTGTCGTAGAGATATACGTCGAAACTCCACTAGAATGATGCTGTATAGATCCCAATAAGTATACTGACATATATATTATATGTATACGAGCCTGATTCATTATAAAACCATTAAATTGTAATTACCTATATTCAGCAAATAAAATTATTATTATTATTATTATTATTAGCTGGCGCCCGCGACTTCGTCCGCGTTGAAAAAGAAAAAAGTAGCCTATCCTGTGTCCTGTACGTCTAAATGTTTATCTACCAAGTTTCATGAAAATCAGTTAATTCGTTTAAGAGTTATGGAGGAATATACATATATACATACAGAAAAAAATTCTAAAAATCGTCAATTTAGTTTCAATATCATGTATAGAGCCTATGCTCTATACATGATACTGAAACTAAATTGACACTTATAGAAACACGATATCTCTGAAAACAAATTATTAGGATTGATTGGTATTGATGAGAAAATGTATAAGGAATAAATAACGCCTGACATCTTTATCACTGTGATGCTGTATATTTTAAGGCGATCCTCGGGAACCTAACATTTTCCAGTATAAAAATATCATATATATCCAAGTAATAAACTATCTGTGAACTTTCACGCCTTAACCTAGTCGTCATGAAATTTTGCATACACTTAGTAAATTTGCCTCGAAGATTTTCCCGTAGATTTTCCAAAAAAATTCTTTCATACAAACACATATCTTAAATGATGTCCAGTCATATGTATTGCGTTATATTTTCATTGCCGTTACTTGTTGAAGTGTAAACTTAACTTGGTCCAACTTTTCCGTTTAAATCTCTTAGTGAATTCTCCATTCCAAAAAGCGTAATAAATTAAGCCAACAATGGAGTCGAAAAAAATGAGTGTTCACTGCAAATTCCAAGAATTTATGGGCAACACATATCCGGAAACCGGGGAAAAAGGACAATGACCAATAGACGTGACTTCCGTCTTACTTGGGGGATAAAAGACCCCAAGACTTGGCCACTACATTCACAATTTATATGAATGAAACATTTTGTTGCTATTCTTATTTAAAAATGTATAAAACGCGACTCCGCCGTAATGCTTGCAATTATTCTTTAACAATCACAAAATCGTGACATATTTTTACTAAAAAGAGATTTTATTATCAGATTTTATTGCTAAAATTTAGCTTGTGCCCGCGACTTCGCCCGCGTTAAAAGTAAGGGACGTGTAGCGCCTGAATAAATGTGTAAAGCAATATAACGCCTGACATCTTTGCTGTTATAAAATTTTCAGGGGTTGTATATTTATTTTTAATAGATAGCTGGTGCCCGCGACTTCGCCCGCGTTGAAAATTATATACTAAAACCTTCCTCTTGAATCACTATCTATCGACATCTTTCTTATTCTTATTTATCATCATCAATACTAATAATAAATCTGTAAGGGTTGGTCATGGAGTAAGTTACTTTGTTTTCAGAGATATCGTATTTATAGACTTTATACATGATACTGAAACTAAATTGACGATTTTTTAGATTTTTTTTCTGTATGTATGTTTGTATGTTCCACCATAACTCTTAAACGAAATAACTGATTTTCATGAAACTTTGTAGATAAAGATTTAGACGTACAGGATACAGAATAGGCTACTTTTTTCCTTTTCAACGCGGACGAAGTCGCGGACAAAACACTTGTATAATTTATTATTTTATGTTAGCCTATTAAGAAATTTTAGTCTATTATTTAGTCTATTTAAGAAATGTATTGATTAAATTTAAAATTTAATGTTTCAATCAAAATGAATCCAATTTAATCGTTTAATTTTATATAAATAAACAAAAATAAGTCATCCATGCAAATGTGTCCATGTGGAAACAAGCTCCCATTGTGCCTATTCACAAAAAGGTCTCACGTACAGAGATTATCTCAGAACAGAACCATCTCATGCAAATACATTTGGTAATTATAGTATAATAGTGTATCATTTTATTTACCCAAATACTGTTAACGGAATTACTATACTATGATGTTAAGCGGGGTATATTTAATTCTTAAAAAATAGTCGTAATCTACTATAATGTGTCACCTACCAATCATCATCCACTATAAAGTGTCATCTACCAATCATCATCTACTATAAAGTGTCACCAACTAATTTATTTATTTAATTATTTATAGCAGTATAAGGCACACAAAACAGGATACAGTCATTAAAAATACGGTGTAGATAGATGGCATTACATTGAAGTGAACTAGACAGGAGCCCAAAACATGTGTGGACAGCATGTAAAAATGAAACAGTGTTGTTTTAGCTTAGAATAAAAGGAAATAAAAGAGACGCACTCTCAACTAAAGGCAAGCTTAGCTATATTATAAAAAAGTTATTTTGAGATGAAAGCACGTCCCAACAGTCACTATAAAATGGATATTTTAATTTTTATAAGAACAATAAAATATTATGTATTGAAACTATTAATTATTTATTAACAATGGCTATGACCACGAATAACTTAATGTGGCTCATTTTGTTTAACTAATGATACGCTGTTGCGATGCAATGCCACGTGCAGTTATTATGGCCATGATACTCGTATGTTTTTTGAATTTACTTAAACTATTTTCGAATTTACTGTTGTGCCTAGTCAGGAGGAGATTGTTGTACTGTGGACACATCTTGACGAGGGGGGTTATAAAATGAGTTATTATTAAGGTGTATTCATTATCTGCTATCAAGTGTCTCCAACTAATTATTATCTACTATCAACTGTTGCCAACTAATCATCACCTACTATCAACTGTCGCCAACTAATCATCACCTACTATCAAGTGTCGCCAACTAATCATCACCTACTATCAAGTGTCGCCAACTAATCATCACCTACTATCAAGTGTCGCCAACTAATCATCACCTACTATCAAGTGTCACCAACTAATCATCACCTACTATCAAGAAAACCTAAAAAAAGGAGGCGCGGAGGAAGTCGCGGGCAAAAGATAGTACATAAAAGAAGTTCTTAAGGTGCTTAGATTAGGTGAGCGAATGTTTTAACCCACTGACGTCATCCTGTGCATTTTTTACCACCCACCGTTTTATACTCTGTCAGTGTCAGCCTTTTAGACACGAAAACGCAAACATAATATATACATATGACTCTCGCGGTTTTAGGTCACGAGTTCTTTTGATGTACATCACAGCTTTCCAAAACGAAATGAGATAATTGTGCAGCCCGGAATGAATTCTGAGCGAATAAACATTTTAAAATTATTGCGTATGTTGTTTTTACCATGTAAACTCATACTGAAGGGGTTTCGTGGTAAATATTAATTGAAAGAGAGCTTCAGTGGGTAATCCTTTTTGCTTTTAAATATACAAAATCATTTATCATTTTTTAAAGCGAAAACTTCTTTAGATACGCGACACCCTCACTGACGTTTAATTGTATAAAATAAACGCCATCTACCGGAATTAGTTTTTACATTTAATTTTTTAACTGTGACATTTTCGAGACAGGTTTTTGAGACAACTTTTAGGATGTCTCAATACAACTTTATACGAGTTTATAGCTGGGTATCTCGAATTCCGAGATTCTTATCTAATTTTGACTTATTTAACTGGATAATGTAAGTTGAGACCGCGAATTCTTCCAAATACCTATTATACTGACTTCATTCGCTCGTTCAGGATGCCCTTAAGGGATTCACATACGCCAATGACATTGACGATTTGACCTTTAAAATATATCAAACTAATTCCGCACGAAAAACACAAACGTAGTCCACACCTCAACGCAGTCACTGAGACACTGAAGCTCCATATATTTAGAGTTTCAAGGCGGCAGAAACAACTCAACAGGCCTGACAATTGTGATTTTTGTATTTACCATTAAAACAACATTAAAAAAAAACAATATTTTTTTTAACTGACATTGACTTATTAATCGGTGCAGGAATCATTTGTGCAATAAGCCGTTTTCGAAACAATTTTTAATATATCAAATTCTTCTTATGTTCTAACCTTTATTGTAGAGTTCTATTACTTCGATGGAAATTCTAAACAATACAATTTTTTCTTCACATGTTTAATTATAACATATATTTTTTCAAACCAATTGCGTTGACACTTTCTTGTAACAATGCAAATTTTTATTTTACGATTGGCCTTTATTTACACCTTAAGTACAGATAACAAAGACCAAATTTACGTTTGCCAGTTTTGACTGGCAGTAGTGAAAGATAGGAAATCCAAAGGAAAAAAAAAGGAAATAAAAAATTCAAAAGAACAAAACATTGTTGATTGACAAAGCGTTTAGAAACAACTAGAACGGCACATCCGGCACACGGTTTTAGTTTACAATTGAAAATTTTCACCGCCACTCACACCGTCGCTGCATAGTGCCAGAGTTGCAATTTTATAAACTCTTATTATTTTTAACTAGCTGCTGCCCGCGACTTCGCCCGCGTAACTTTGTAAATTATATACTAAAACTCTCCTCAAGAACCACTCTATCCATTGGTGAAAACAGCATGAAAACCGGTGCAGCAGTTTTTGAGTTTATCGCAAACAGACAGACACAGACAGACGCGGCGGAGAACTTTGTTTTATAATATGTAAGGATTAATAATACTATTTTTAACCCCCGACACCTGACGCAAAAGTTAGTCTATCAATGCAATAACGGGTATTATAAGCTTGACGTTTTCTCTCTGTGTATGTATATGTATATCTGTCTATAATAAAAAACAAAAAAAAAACATTTCAACTACACGTTTTTCGCGACTCCGACGCCCGACGCAAAAACAGGTTTTTATAAGTTTGATATTGTGCGTGTCTGTCTGTGGACTCGTAGCTCCCAAACAGATGGACTGATTTTAATCCGTTGAAAGGCCTCAGTGAATTACAATACGGTGTAGATAAATGAAAATTAAAAAAGAACCGTCAACATATGCTGTAAAACGGAACGAAATAAAGTCTGACCATTCGTTTAGTCTGACCATTTTTTTGTAGTTTTGACTAAAATGTTTTTATTCATACACAATCTGAATGTCGGAATATAAACTCAGTGAAAGGAAAACTCTTTACATGTGCTGGAATATAATATAACTGTAATAACTTTACATAACTGTAATATTTACATTATATATATATATAATTATATATTATTATATATATATATAATGTAAATATTACAGTAATTTATATTTCTTACTAGTGACCTGCCTCCTACTTCGTACGGACGGATGTTTCGGGCTTTCTAGTTTTCTAGGACTTTTATGAATATATAAAAAATATCTCTTTTTAACAAAAAAAAAATCGACTGCAAACCGTTTTCTCATGAATGCCATTGTCAGAACTGGACCAAATTGAAATGGGACCACACGGGAAGCACCAGCTTTCAAATAAAAAATCGTTTCACCCAGTCGAAAGTTCTGAGGTAACAAACATAAAAAAATACAGTCTAATTAGAATGTATTTTTTTTTATGTTTTTCAACATTTATTTTATTTATTTCTTTTTTTATTTTTATTTTTTCAACCGACTTCCAATTGAGAACCTCCTCCTTTTTGGAACTCGGTTGAAAACTACTTAAAACCCAGTTCTTATTGGTTAAACACATGGCGTCTCTGTAGACGTCGTCCAGTTTTAGGCACAGACAATAAAATTCTACTGCCAGTTCGTTGAGATGTTTCTATTTACTCGTATGTAATGTTATACGATTTTATTTAAATACTGGCTTGCGCCTGCGACTTCGTCCGCGTTGAAAAAGAATAAACTACCCTATCCTGTGTCTTGTACGTCTAAATGTTTATCTATTAAGTTTCATGAAAATCAGTTAATTCGTTTAAGAGTTATGGAGGAACACAGATACATACAATACATACACTTACAGATTTATTATTAGTATTGACTAGGTGTTGGCCGCGACTTCGTCCATGTTCAAAATTGTTATATAGCCTTTCTCGATAAATGGACTGTCCAACACAAAAAGAATTTTTCAATTCGAATCAGTAGTTCCTGAGATTAACGTGTTCAACCAAACAAACAAACTCTACAGAGTATAGATATAAAAAACATTTTCGACAAGTGGAAAATGTCCAAGTGTGTAAACTTATCATTGTAAATTTTGGATAATGTGATGTATGCCTACTTCATACTTTCTGATATAAATTATTTAAAAAAAAAAGATTAAGTAAATAGGATAAAACTGAGATACCGACTACATCTATCGTTAACTTTACTTCCCAAGAGAATTAGGCGGCCAATAACAAAGTTCGTACATAAATTGTTTATGCGTCATCAAAGTAATAATTGATTTTCACAAACTATGAGCTGCGTGTGTATTCTGATTATTAATATGGCGTTTGATATTGTTATAAAAGAGCATATTTTCTTTTACTAGAGACTAACCTCAGTAAGGACAAACTATAATAAGGAACTATAGACTAACTCCCTATTGCTAGATTATAGTTAGTTTATAGTCTTTCTATTAGGCCCAAACACGATATATCTGATATTAGTTGCTGAGGAGTTGGTCATCCCGCAGACTACTAGATGCTGCAACATCAAGTCAAGGTTACCATGTCATAGAAATACCGCCGAAGTAACTGTATACCAAATTTCATATCAATCGAACATTGATTACATTGTTAGTGAAATTACGAGTAACTCGTCAACTAGGAAATTATAGGCTGATGGTTTTCAAACGCATGAGAACAGATCTTCATAAATCTTTACATATTAACATATTATATAAAACAAAGTCCTCCGTGTTTCTCTGTTCCCGATAAACTCAAAAACTAGTGTACCAAAACGCACACACACACACACACACACACACACACATACATACGCGCACGCACACACACACACACACACACACAGACACACACACACACACACACACACACACACACACACACACACACACACACACACACGCACGCACGCACGCACGCACACACACACACAAACACACACACACGCACGCACACACACACACACACACATACGCACACACACACACACACACACACGTGAAACTTATAACACTCTGTTTTTGCTTCGGGCGTCATTATAAATAAGACTAATAAATTTTATAAGAATTTTATAAGTAATTATTATTTAAGAAATTTTATAAGTAAAATACTAATAAATGGAAAGAAATCCTACAGTTTTTTCCCGGTTGTCTTCTGGAAGACACGAAAACTAGTGTCCGACCGAAAATGGATTTTCAGCGAAAAGGAAAATGAAATAGAAGCTTCGGGCTTTAGTCTTATTTTCGGCCGCAAACGAAAATATGTCCACATCATGATTTTTGCCAAAAACGAAAACGAAGCTTCGGTCGGTCACTAATGAAAACCCATTTTTTTCTTTTTAATTAATTAAGCTTTCTTTTTAGCCGGGGTACTAGAAGGTTCCTTTGATTTGTAAACACATAACCCATCTATAAGTAACAGGTGTTGCAATTGTAGCAGTTATCCACAGATGATTACGGCAACTAACGCTACATCATTACCGTAAAGTTGAGAGTGTCCCAGGGCCGGTTCTCGGGGGCGATGTTTATTAGGTTACAGCACCAGAATATTAGATTCCGTCTCCTTCATATACTGCGTAAGCTGACGAGGCTCCAAGTTATAAGATAAATGATTTTCACAAAACCCATACTTATCTACATCTATATGTAGATTTGTATTTTTGTACGTTTGTGATGAATAAAATCAAAATTATGGGCCGATTTTGAAAAATCCTTCACCTATAGAAAGTTATATTATCACCGAGTAAAAATTACGCCGTCGAAGTCGCGTGCAATAAGCTAGTATTTATATAAATTCATAAAAAAAAATTAAATTTGATTCTTTTTTTTTATGTTAAGGTCGACAGACAGGCCGACGGTCCACTTGATGGTAGGTGGCTACCGTCGCCTATAACACAAGCAACGCCATGAGTGCTACAAGTGCGCTGCCGACCATAGAAGGATTAAGGATAAGGGAGGGGTGGGATAATGGGTCTGGCCTCCCTTACTCACTCACCCAAACACAACAGCACATAATGCTGTTATTTCACGATGGTATTCTGTAAGGGGGTGGTTACTGCCGCCAGACGGGCTGCCTAAATGACTGCGAAACGCAGTGTGCCCTACCACTACTTTTCAAATCCAGACCAGAGTCAATTTTGAAAATTACATTAAAATTTCCAAAGTTGACCCCGCCGGGAATCGAACCCGGGGCCCCTGAGCATAATAATAATAATGCAGCCTTTATTAGATCGTAAGTCGGTTTTAGAAATTAACTTTTCAAAGTTGGCTCTGGTCTGAATCTGGAAAGAAAAACATGAATAAACCATGAAATAATCGCACAGAACCATACAAATCGAATTTAAATAAAATAATATAACTCCTTGCCTATATGCCTTCTTCTTCTTCTTTTTTAATGTCTTAGCTCCATCAGATCTTCTCCGATGATTTTGCCATTGTCATTAGTAAAAATAGCAATTTGTAATAGCCTTTTTTAAAATAAAAAAAGCAAAATAAAAATAAAAATCAAAGCAGATCCCGAGACTAGTCAGTCAAGTCAAGTCAAGTCCAAAGCAGTCAGGTCAAGTCCATATTTGTTCCCCGAATTTTTTTTTAAAGAATTTAACATTTAAAGGTATTGTAACGACCCAATAAAGTCGCCCGTCGTATGTGACATACAAACGTCTCGTTAATTCCATTTGATTGAATTTCAGTGTTTGTCGAGACAATGAGTTTGGCACGGGTCGTCGGAGGGATAAAGGCTTGATGTAAACCCCGTGTCTATGTAGCTTGACGAGTTTCGTGATGACACGTTTGATATGTGTCAAGGACTTAGACACCTGGCATTAATTGTGCATTGTACAGTCGGCCGCATAAGTCGATTAACACATTCAAAAGTACCTCAACTTACCTAACTACTTACTTACTTACTGAAGCTTTTTACGATCGTTTGTACGTGAAGTTTATTTTGTTCTCTAGTCTTGACAACAACGCCTAGAAACCGAGTACACGGACGATAAGTGAGGCAATTTTCACCAAGCCGTATAAGCTTGGTAAGCGAACATCTCGCGTCACTCGCGTCATAGTGCTCAAACTCGTAGTTGTCAACATTTTTTGTATACTTGTGTGCGTGTCTTCGAGCGTACTCATTACGTGTGGCTTACGCATACATCTATTAAATTTGTGCCTCATACTCGCCAGTCTTTTGATATGAAACTATCGTTTTAGGCGTTGTTATTCTAAGTTGACAACGACTTATGGCGCGTTGAGTGTTACGTTGTTTTGCACTTTTGAATGTGTTAATCGACTTATGCGGCCCACTGTACAAATAGTCATTGGAAAAAAAGGATTCGCCAGTTCTCAATTTTTCTCATTCACTATTCTAATCACAGTAGGTACTTATTTACTTGTAATTTTTTTTATTGTTTTTACAAAATCTTCATGATAAGATCTTTAACTTGCAAGTACTCCTCTCATCTCCTATCCTAATAAATAGGTGATTACTGCTGCCTTAGAGATGTTTAGATTTAGGTTATGACTGCAAAACCTATTGTGTCCCGCCCCTACTTATTTGACGTGACTCCAAAAGACTTAAATCAAATGGAGCGACTCCAAACATTGTGCCCACTCACGGTCAGTCCAATTTTCTGTAATTTATGCGTTTGACCGGGTCGAGTGACATTGACATGAGCTCTGATTCGGAAGCGCGGCAAGATGCCACGGTGTAGTGTTTCTACCAAGGAGGATAGAAAATGTATTCTATCCTCCTTGGTTTCTACACTCACGATCTGTTGGCGCGATGAACTGACGTGACGCAACGGCGCGATTTCAAATCCAGTGTTCTGATGTTCTGTTCGATGGACTGATCGTGTCTTTCGTCCATTAGGATTAGTGAACCCGTTAGACTCTTTAGAAGTAGTCAGCGGAGAAATGGGCAGTAACGGGTAGCGACTTTATTTTATAATTTGTATAGATTTTAGATGATTTTATATAATATACGAATATACTCACCTTAGAACAGTATAATATACATTCTGTCAAATATAGCCGGAAGCATCTCTTTGTACGTCAAAATGAGTATTCGTTTCAACGTTGAACTTCATAAATATGCGGTAAAATGAACGAATCGCGAACAAAATCGCGAGCCGAGTATGATGTATGTGCTAGGAAATTGAATCCCGACTTGAGATCGCTGACCTATGTTACGGGAAAACTGCCTAATTAGCCATTGTTTGAAGTATCTGTGAATAAAAATTTCAATAGTAGTTCTTTTCAGATATTTATGTGTAGAATTTTGTAAATGATATATTTTTAACGAGCTGGACTTGGCTGAACCCGGCCCCTGTTCGCTACAGCGTGCGCGTACGGTACTAGACACTACTAAAGGTTCTTATGAAGAGAAAAATGGACTAACTGACCGGAAAATTGAACTCGCACGAAGCCGTGGGCGGATCGCTAGTTTGAAATAAATTTATCATTCCCTTTACTTGAGGCTTCTCTTTGATGTTGAGGCATTTGAAGATTATCAGCTCATTTCCTAGTTGACGAAGGAATTATTTTACTAACATCCACAGGTTCAATTTATTTGAAATTTGGTGAACGGTTAATCACTTTGGTGGTGTTTCTACGACATGGTAACCTTGCACTGATACTGCAACATCAAGTAGTCTGCGGAATACTCAGCTCCTCAGCAACTTACAGCAGATGGGTCATTAGAATGGTCTCGATGGAATATTTATAATATTTGTAATAAATTATTATAAATATTATATTTATAATAGTTTATTAACTTTCATAGATTTTAGCAATTATTGTAATAATTTTTGGGTTTTTTCTTAAAAAAACCATTTTACAAAAATAACCGCAACATTTAAGTTGGCACGACTTGGCTGGCTTTTGATGAAATATTACTTTACTCTCTGTGTTTTGCAATATATTTGCGAAATTTCGCTTCATTATTGATATTGCTGGCGAGTTTTCATATTTATATTACTACCATTAAAATATTCATTTGAAAAGTTACTTATTTAAAATCCGAAAGTTGCACAGGATCATATTATGTTCCCAGCGTCTCTTTGCCAGATTCATGTTTTTTATTATATTACTATTTTCACCCACCCCGAAGATGCCTATTCTCACGAACTTTAAAAAGATTTGGATTATATTATGAGCTTGGAATCTCATTTAAAATCTCAAAAGCTTAAGTCACTCTACTCGAGTTATTGTGTAAACTAAATCTATGTAAGGACATTAATTATTGTCAACAATACAAAAGGGATGTCTCATGAGCCATTGTGTATACTATCACACCCACGTTTACATTATTACTAAGATAACAATAAGACACAAACTGTAGGGACACATATACTAACTAATACGCGCTATATTGTTGATTCGAAATGTTTTTGAAGATACCTAACAACTTATTAAGGTCATGAATAACTGTTGTTGTAACGAAAACGAGACGACGGGGGCTTCACCACCCGCTGTCGTGCAAATCCGTGTGAAGCTGGTAGCGGGTCGCTAGTAATCCTATAAAATGGAGTATGCACATAATATTTTATGCTGGAAATGTAAAAAAAAAAATCATTCAGTTACCCAGGCTGACTGTACACATTTATAATATAAGTTAGCGGTCTTTATAAAATAATCACAAGGTATTTTATATGCGAAACATTGTTCCCAGTAATCCTATAATTTGTGTGAAACGCAACAAAACTGGAAATTAACGCCCAATATCGCGTTTACGTTACGTCTCCCCGTCCGTAGTTAGCATTCAAAGCACGAAACAGCGAAACAGTTGCTAAACAAGCTTGTATTAGCTGAGCCGATATTGCTAACAGAATGAGGGTTACAATTTCAGAACACGATATAGACTAACTGGTCTATTTACAAAATCGGACTCTCGGACGTGACGTGAGTAGTACCACTAACTGCCCTACACTAAGGGAGGTCGCACATTGGCTACTATCGCGCGAGCAACTAGTTGCTTTGCTGGATTCGTACTGAGGCCAGCAACTGAGTTGCTTTTGACGGGTTTGTACTGAAATTTCAGAATTAGCTACTATCGCACGGGAAACACTGTTAGTCAAATGCTTGCGATAAATTCGCAACTGCACAACAGACACGTGTGCTTGTCGCTTCAGCAACTGATTTTATGATGGAAAATAACTAATATTTATGCAACATGTGATGGAGAACTTTTCGCAGTCAATGGGGAAGTTAGCGGAAGTTTAAATAATTTTGGGTCGATTGATCGCTCTAGCGACAGAATAATCGCTTATGTGACATTTCTATCGTGACAGTGTGTGTGCGCCTCCCTAATGGCCCCTCTTCACGATGGGCCATCCCTATGGCCCACTAGGATGGGCCAGCGTGAAGAGGGCGAAGTGGTGTCGGATGGCTTATGGCGCGTGCGATGGTCGTGGGATGGCGTCGGTGTCGGTCGTGAGCAGGAATGCTCACATGCGCCATCGTGTAGTCGCGTTTCAACCATCGCATGGCCATCTCGCTGGGCCAGCGTTGGCCCATCGCGAAGAGGGGCCATAACACTACAGACGTACCAACTTTGGTGTTACTAATGCGTTTATTGGCCCTACATTGACACGCCACGGCTTCAAACGATTGCATTTGTATAACAAAACATTAATCAGTATTATTAGCGACCCGCCCGCTAATAGTAATTTTCTGTAAGGACAATAATTTATGACTACAAAACCCAGTGTGGCTTGCACTTTTAAAAGGAAGTACCCACAATTTTGTAGAATTGAATGTTACCAACATGAAGGATCAGGTTGGAGGTTGTTAAAGAAACTATTCAAATCTGCTTCGATGTATAATACCATAGACATATGAAGTCAGATACAGAATATCTATGTTTTTAGCTATCATTGACGTTATAGTGACATTTTGTATGCATTTGTGTTATTTTTGAAAGTATTTTCAAAATGATAATTTTATTAATTTATTTCATATATGTTTTTTAGCTTTTTTTATTTAAAGTTGTTGCTACGATATGAATGAATCATCGGTAAATATCGATGTTAATCTAGATATTGAAACAAGTATAGAATATGTTACTATTAATTTTGATGAAGCGTACAATGATAAAGATAAAGATGAAAAAAATTGTGAAAAAGATATTAAATTTGAAGTCGATGAAAGTGATGAAAGGAAACACGAATCAAATGAGCATAAAGAACTTACTGTAAAAATGAAACCAGATGCTAAGGAAATCCAAAGTGACGGAGTAAATGAGAAACGTACCGGAACTTATGGTTTTAAACCAGTACAGATTTATACTTTTTTTAGTCCACGTAAGCTATCCTTTTAAACGTATCTATTTTTGAACAGATCAACACAAACACAACATACTATAGGTACGCTGTTATATCAAAGTATACACAAGGGCACGCTGTACGACAGTGAAGTTATCGTATATATATATATATATATATATATATATATATATATATATATATATATATATATATATATATATATATATATATATATATATATATATATATATATATATATATATATATATATATATATAGAGATATTAGGTTCGATTCCTGTATGTAACAAGCGAATTTTCAAAAAATCTTTGAATGGAGTTTTGCTTCTCTTAAGAGCGGGTATAAAGAGAAATAGCCAATCCTAGATTTGAATTTTATCTAAGTAAACAAAGTCTAATTTAATTAATTTTTTAAATAGATAAATACATTATAAATGAAAGTGACGACTGTAACAGAAAACATAATATAATGAAATTTTCTCGATAGAAAAAAAACACCAAGTGAGCTCTCATTTCCATCGATTTTAGTTTTATTTTCAAAATGACACACATTACAAAGCTAACATAAAAGTGTATCAGTAATCTCACTTCATATATTATCTAAGGCTGTATGTAACAATTTTTCATTTGACATTGTAGTTTACGAATAATTAATATTTAATACTTTTGGCACTTATAACATTTTTATTGAGCGAGATGCGCTATCTTCCGTCGCATGTTGTGCGTAGTTCTACGTATTTTGTGTCACTATCATGTCCAAGGGGGCACGCGGGTGAAATTACAAATTTTGTTTGCTTTATACCCACTCTTAAATTTGCTATGTCCAGTATTTAGAAACCTTCCTTCCAGGTGCGGCTATATATAAATGCATATTATAAAACACCACGTCTGTCTGTCTGTCTGTTCGCGATAAACTCAAAAACTACTGTACCCATTTTCACCAATGGATAGAGTGGTTCTGGAGGAAGTTTTTAGTATATAATTTACAAAGTTACGCGGGCGAAGTCGCGGGCAGCAGCTAGTTATGTATATATAATATAGATTCTTATGTAACCAATTTTGATGATGACGTTAACAAATAGATTCACAAATGAATCCGATAGGTGGCGCTGTTCGAACATGACATAGTCATGTTTTAAGTTAGTTATTCACATGATTTAAGACATGATTTAAGTTAGTTATTCACATGATGAAGTGTATATTGCGGAAATTTTATTACTGTCTAGCTTAGTCCTTGCACGTGACTTTGTCCGCGTAACTTTATAAAGTACCTATAGCCTATGTTACTCGCTGATAATGTAGCTTTCTGTAGGTGAAAGAATTTTTAAAATCGGTCCAGTAGTTTTAGAGTTTTTGTAATCTATACTTACTTACTATTATATAAAGCTGATGAGTTTGCTTATTTGGTTCAACGCGCTAATCTCAAGAACTACTAGTTCGAATTGAAAAATTCTTTTTGTATTGGATAGTCCATTTATCGAGGAAGACTTTAGGCTATAATTATAACATTTTGAACGCGGACGAACTCGCGGGCAACAGCTAATCAATACTAATAATAAATCTGTAAGGGTTGGTCATGGAGTAAGTTACTTTGTTTTCAGAGATATCGTATTTATAGGCTCTATACATGATACTGAAACTAAATTGATCATTTTTAGAATTTTTTTCTGTATGTATGTTCCTCCATAACTGTTAAACGAATCAACTGATTTTCATGACACTTGGTAGATAAACATTTAGACGTACAGGACACAGCATAGGCTACTTTTTCCTTTTTCAACGCAGACTAAGTCGCGGGCGCCAGCTAGTGAACAAATAAAAATAGAAATATAAATATTCTCTTTCTTAATATTATTAGTATAGATTTCTGTTACATACCTTGTCAATACTTTTATGTTGCAGCATCGGCACATGGAGGCGAATTACTACAGGATAACCCGGAAAGTCGTGGTGATTTTATTCGAGCAGTTTTTACGATTCTCCTTATAATGTTAATTATTACGACCGCTTTAAACTTCACTATTTTAGCAAAGTAAGTTTTTTGTATAAATATAATATTAGCTGATTCGGCAAACGTTGTTTTGCCAAAAATTTTTTTTTTGTGGTGGGTCACCCTCATCACTTAGGGGTATAGAAAATAGTTTACGACCTATTCTCTGATCTACCGAATAGTATACGAGTATTACACAAAAAAAAATCATAAAAACCAGTCAAGCCGTTTCAGAGGAGAGGAGAATTTTGTATAATAACTAGCTGCTGCCCGCGACTTCGCCCGTGTAACTTTGTAAATTATATACTAAAACCTTCCTCGAGAACTACTCTATCCATTGGTGAAAACAGCATGAAATTGGGTGCAGTGGTTTTTGAGTTTATCGCGAACAGACAGACAGACATGTATATTGTTTTGTAATATGTAAGGAGGATATTGTTGCAAAAATATTCCTCGTTTATCGCTCTTTTCATTAGTGAAAAACCGTATAAAAGTATCAAGGTCCACTAGTTTTTGAGTTTATTCATTACAAACAAAATACAAATCTTTTCTCTTTATAATATTGGTTTAGATAAGGGATTGAGAACAGATAGGGAAATATATGCTTTGGAATTCTTAACTCACTAAAACACAACAGCACACGTGCTGTTGTATCACGGTGGCCTTCTGCAATGGGGTCCAAAACGCAGAAGGAGTGCCTAAATGTCTGCGTAACTCACTGTGCCCTGTCACTACTTTTGATTTATTATTATTTTCAATGCATAGCATGAAATTGAAAAATACTAAACGGTGGAGAATCCAAAAATGTAACCAAAGTCAAATCAAGATCTTTGATTTTATAATAAGTGTTTAAAAATATTTTTCAGTCCAATGTTACGAGATTTCTTCATTGTAAATGGAATCATAGTATATGTGCCGTGTATGTAAGTAAATTTGTTTATTTTTCTATATAATTTACGTGAATTTTCTATAAAAGTGCAGGTTTTAGAGCGTTTTAGGTCTAGTGCTGAAATTTTTTTTTTATATTTTTAGAATAGTAATGATTGCAATTGATTATGCGATGGTGTGTAGCGCTTGCACCCGAAAGCTCCCTTGCAACATTGTGTGCCTTGCGTTAACGGTAAGGTCCTAGCTTCATTTTGCTTAACGCTAAACAGTTTAAGCGCCTCTTTCACCATCTGTCAAGTAGGCTAACTGTCATTTAAAGTCACCGGTAACCGGGGATAATGGAGCTGATATACCTTTGTTTGTACGGTAAAAGTCCCAAACATTGAAAAGAAAATAATTCAAAAAAAATCGCCTGTCGAATGATACAGTAAACCGAGTGCATAATTCAATAAAAAAGAAAAATATTTCTAAAAGTAACTAATCAACACTTCACTTGTAGTTGGTGAAAGAGGTCCTAAAAGGTTTAGTTTACACGCTGATAACGTATAGCTTTCTATAGGTGAAATAATTTTTAAAATCGGCACCTTAGTTTTTGAGTAGTACTAAGGGTCAGTGCGGACCGACGGAGTGGCGGCGAAAAGACTAATGAGCTATCATTTGAAAATCGACTTTAGTTTCTTTAGCTGAAGATTCACCGAGCGCCGCTCGACCGCGCTTGCCGACGCGAGAGTATTTTTTTTATTATACCACTTTCAATGACATACCGAAGTAACTAAAGTCGATTTTCAAATGATAACCCATTAGTTTCTTCGCCGCCACTCCGTCGGTCCGTGCTGACCCTTAGTATATCTTTCAGGTGTTAGCTATGACTGGTATGACGGGGTACATTACCGCTAGACGCGAAGACCACATTATAATATTAGCTCTGATAGCGACTTCTTGCGTTGTATTGGTTTGTTTGGGATTGGCGTGTACTAATGTGAGTATTTTTTTAAACACTAGCTTTAAATCCGTAAGAGGTTGTTCTGTCAAAATGAAAAAAAAAAAAAAAACGGGATACCTATTTACGTTTTTTCCCGGGCAATTTTTCTAATTTTTCTCATCTTCTTCATCATTTCTCATCGAAATCCATCTTTTTCGGACCAAGTGCTTTAAATCATCCTTTATAATGCGCACTGCCAAGATTTGTTTGTTTCAAAGTTGGAGTCAATAGGCATCTTCTGGGTGAGCTCGCTCCATCTTAGGCCTCATCTTCGTTACACGGCTGAATGCTGGGCAAGAGCAAACCTATCTCTCTCTAATGAAAAATCTCTAATGAAAAAAATCTTCAGGGAAAATTTGCAAATGCAAATGTACTTAAAATGAATAACAGAAATTACAAAAAATACATTAAAATCTGCGTGTTCCTTCATTAAATCCGCTGTTAACAGATCCCCTGCTATCCCATTTCGATATTAATATGTGTAAAGGGGGTCATTATACCTTTTGGACGACCCGTTGGATGAGTGGTAAGGGTGCTTGCCTAACGTCTCAGGGGTCACGGGCTCGATTCCCGGCTGGGTCAACTTTAGAAATAAACTTTTAAAAGTTGGCTCTAGTCTGGATTCGGAAAGTAGTGGCAGGACACACAGCTTTGTCCTGTACAGAAGACCACCGTGAAATACCAGCAGCACGTGTGCTTTTGTGTTTCGGTGAGTGAGTAAGGTATGCCAGAACTCATTACCCCATACCTTCCTTATCCCTTAATCCTTCGATGGCACTAGCACTAGCAGCACATATGGCGTTGCTTGTGTTACTAGTAGTGATGTGCCGGCTATCCGTATCCGTATCCGTTATTTATGGTGGATCTTTTTACGGATCTTTTATTTTATTAATTTTTAATTATTATTAATAGCTGAAATTCTACATAAAGGTGATTAGGTAGCAATGAAAAACTATTAAATTCCATTCAGATTATTTTTTATTAATTAAAATCAAACATTTGGCACCTTAATAATGCAAGCGTGAAGTGGCGGGCGTCAACTATCGCTTCAAGGTCACGCGCACCAACACCGATTGAGCGTATCCGTATCCCTCGGACCAATTAGCCACCCGTATCCGTATCCGCGCATCTACATTTTTAACGATCCGGCACATCACTAGTTACTAGGCGACGGTAGCCACCTACCATCAAGAGTGGACCGTCAGCCTGTCTGTCGACTAAAAATAGATACATTTTGTGTTTCAGTTTGATTTCACGAAGTTCATGATATACATAGTTGTGATCAGTCTCGTGTTTTTTGTTCTTATGTCACTGATCTACGTAACCTGGCTCTTAACTAACACTTATTATAAGCCGTTGCATATTGCAATGCTTTTTATTGGAACTATTTTACAGGCCATCGTAAGTATATGTTTTGTGTTCTTCTATGACGGTATTTTATATATCTATCTATCTCTATCTATAGGTACAAGGTAGGTATAATCAAAAAATTGTTATTTTAATATTTATTTATTTACTTAGGTTTATTTATTTTTTTATTTTATCAATACACTTTAGGTTACGAAACTATCGAATCAAAGAACGAAAATGAATTTCTATTTCATAGCTCGTCCTAAGTTAAGCATTAGGTTACGAATCGGTTTTTACACTCAATAAACAGGTTGTGAATATAAATTAAAAATAAAGATCTAATGTTATTATATAATTGTTATTGTACATAAATTTTTCGTCAATCTTTGTAATTTTTATTTTTTGACAAGGATGAACCCGCAGGCACCAGCAAAATCATTTTATTTTTATTTTTTATAATGAGCTAGTGTATAATACTCACGTGGAGTTTACGACAAACGATCTTTTTTCAACACAAACAAACTTAGACAATGAGTGGTCATTATTCTTAACGATATGACTGTTTTCAGATTCTAATAATGCAGTTACAAACAATATTAGGAGGCAAAACAATAGAATTAAATGAAGACGATTACGCACTGGGTGCCTTCATGTTATATACTTCTATAATTTCGATATTCATACACATATTACAATTAACGGATTTATTAAATTAGTTATTTACATACCTAACTCGTTTTTATTCAATTTGGTTTAATCTACAAATCTGTCGAGAACAAAATGTAATATTTCTTAAGCACGTGTTGTAACTATGGGCTTCGATGGCAGGAATAGAAAAAAAATATGTCAAAATTATTCTAGGTGATTCTTCGTTGCTCTGTCATCTCTATTATACATATATAAAAAATACATGTCATATGTTTGCTCGCGATGTACTCCTAAATGAACCGATTTTGATAACATTTCGTACCTATGTGTAATTTGGTCCAACTTAAAAGATAGGATATATAAATTGCACCTCGGGCGAAGCCGGGAGCGGCTCACTAGTCCGTACTAATATTATAAATGTGAATGTAAGTTTGTTTATTTGTTACTCTTTCACGCAAAAACTACTGAACCTATCACCATAAAATTTTGCATACACGCATATACGTTGTCTGGGACACCAGAAAGGACATAGGGTACCTTTTATAGTTCAACGCGGACGAAATTGCGGGCATCAGCTAGTTTCATATAAAAATACATCCAAAATAGTTTGATTCTTTAATCGGAACAACAGGAAAAGGAAAAATCCGCAACACGGTCTCGGGGAAATTTTCGACTCGTAAATTTTCCTAAAAAATATTTTATACAAATCTTGTACTGGTAATTATTATTAAAACAATAAAAAAAACTGAGCGAAATCACTAGTGCCGTTCCTACTCAAGTGATGCTTTGTTATACATAATTTACTTAAATAGACTTTTATATTCTGTGGCTTTAAGTCACAAGACATTTTTTTGTCTGTGGTCACTTTATTTAATATTTTGACATAAATTTTGTGAACATTATTATTGTTCGTATATTTATTTAAGTCTATCGATATAAAATAGATTTTCTTTAGAATTTTTTACATTTTTTCTGCTATGAATAAAAATCTAACTTTTTTTTACAATTTTTGTGAGTCCAAATGAAAAGCATGGAATATTTGGCAGTTGTTATAACTGT
Organism: Synanthedon formicaeformis; assembly: GCA_945859745.1. Taxonomy (NCBI): domain Eukaryota; kingdom Metazoa; phylum Arthropoda; class Insecta; order Lepidoptera; family Sesiidae; genus Synanthedon; species Synanthedon formicaeformis. Next base: position 2,715,070 of record OX243975.1, read on the forward strand.
TATATTGCTTCTGGCCGTGTTGGCTATCTATTTACTGAGAAAGTATTTACATTGTTTTTCTAGAGAAGAAACTATACGAGTACATTAAGTTCTCTGATAAATTGATTATTTTCTCAATTATGAATGAAAATGTGAGAAGCAGTAAGTTGTTGCAATCTCAAGCCTTAATAAAAATGTGGAAACAGTTCAACGCTAAAATATAATCTTGGTTAGAGGACAGTTGGTCTCTGTGACATAGGTTATTTAGTAATATTATTACTAATTCTCAAGAGACTATAATTCTCAAGACCTATGTTATGACGAATTTAAAGTCGAGATGTATCTACACCGATTCATTTGTATAAAGGCTCTGTATTCGTGTTATACTGTATAATAAACGTTCGCTTTTTTTGTTTTAATTTTTTAAATGCTTTTCCCGTTCCCATCAAGTCTACATTTGATTGTTTTTTGAATTCACTTTGTAGTATAAAAAAGAAAATATTTTTTTTTACGGTAAGATAGGACCGTCAGCCCGTCTGTCGCCCTTAAGTAAAAACATTTGACTGTATGATTAGTCATTACACATTATCGTAAAAAATAGTGCCTTCAATTACAGTGTTAGATAACAGCTTGTACACTAAACTTGTACAGCTCAGAAATAATTATTTATTAGTCAAACAACAAACTTCTTTAATAAGCTGGAAGCGTCAAGTCTTCAAGAGAGAGAGAGAAAATCCGAAATATGAGATTCGTTCATTTAGGACTACGTCTCCAGATAAGTTTTTAAGTTGAGTAAATTTTAAAGTTGGCAACATTTCAGTCACAAGACAACAGTCGTCATACACTTTAACTTAAGTATAATTATTTAAAAGCACTATGTTTGCCTTTGTGATTCAGGCCTATTTTGTGTATTTACTTACTATGTAAAGATTTTGTGTATTGTGTAAAGCTTAGGTAATATTTTTAAACAGATTCTTAGGAGAGTCGTCGTAAAAATGTTTTGTTATGTAGATTACACATTATGATGTATAAACTATGGGCCCCATAAGAAAGCTCAAGTTCGCTCATTGAGCTATTATGTACTCGGGGTAACATTGCGAGATCAAATCAGAAATGAGGAGATCTGTACACGAACGAAAGTTACCGACATACCCACATAGTCGTTCTGCGACTGAGATAAAGATGATCGATGTTAGATGTAGATAGTAGGAACATTATAGATGGTAAAATATACAATAAAATAAATTATTTTATCGTTCGAAAACAAAGAACATTGCCGTCTACATTAAGAATTTAAGATGTCTTTCAATCCATCAACGCGATGTGGACTATTTTCTAGAAACAACTCAAAGTACCCACCGCCCGTCGCAAAACTTTAAATCATTGTTAAGACTTGACCTTTCACTAGTTAAACTGTACGAAATTGCGACTCCGAGAACAAGCCTCCGGGGCAAGAAAATTGTTTAACAAATTAATATAAATGTTGTATCTTCTTCTTCACTTGTATTAAGAATTCACAATTATAAAGTCACCTTGGAATTAAAAAGAAAAAAATGTGTTAACATTTACCCGTAAACTATATTAAGAATCTAATATTAAAGACCAAAGGTTTAGGCTATGATGTTGCTAACAATTTGGTAGCGCATACTGCATTCATAAACTGAGTCGAGGCGGAGAAGAGTCGAGGCGGAAAAGAGTCGAGGCGGCTTCGCGTAGGAGGCGACCAACTGGCGCGCCTCAATTTATTTCTATGTAATTATATTTTTGTCCAACCTCATAACTTCATATATGAAGATCGGCGGTCATACTCGTCCGTTATACAAAACCAGTTCGTGTATAGACAGCTAATTAAAGTGGCATCTTGATAGACAAGCGCTTTGTTGAACGGTCGGATTCGCAGTAAGTAGCAGGGACGTGTGTGGAGGTGTGGAGTAGTGGCCGATTTTACCCCCACTACCATTCTCCTAATATTGCCACCGATTGCAGTGACGTGTGTGGACCCTTTAGCTTAACATGTTATGAAAAATTGCAAATATGTTGTTAGTGGTACAGGTAAGGACATAGGGTACCTGCAGACAGAAAAAAGGGGTGTTCCTGAGGGACGCGGACGAAGTAAGATTTAGCCTACGTGAAACTGGCAACGTTGAAATAAGGCTTTATATTATATATACTAGAGATGTCTAAGTTCTAGCTATATCAATCAGATGTAATGTAGTATGAAGATCAGATCAGAACTACTTTTATCAGATGTACTTTTAAAATAATGATAGTTACCTACATAATTGAATGCATAAATATTCTACGGTCAGGATAAAATAAATAATGAAAAAATCTCAAGGAAAATAAACTTTTACGAGTATACAATTTTATGTTCGCAACCCTTACGGGCATCGTGTATGTCTAGGGTTGCCACTTGATGTTTTTGAAAATGTCAAACTTAATTTATGGGTGAAAATTTACACAATACTAGCTCGTGCCCGCGACTTTGTCCGTGTTAAAAATTAAAAAATAAATAAGCATAATAACGCCTGACATCTTTATTGCACTTTTGCCATGCGTTAAATTTTTTTAATTTTTAGATGATCCCTCGTGAATAGTACCTTTTTCTGGATATGTCCTTTTCTGTATCGTTGATAATGTAAATAAAAAATTTCATTATGATCGGTTTAGTAGTTAAGGCGTGAAAAGGTAACAGACAGAGTTACTTTCACATTTATAATATTAGTATGGATTAGTAGGACTAGTAAGATGTAAGAACGGATTTATTTTTTATTTTAATTTAAACATTTATCTACATTATTATCTCTTATAGTAAGAAAGATCGGCACCGGTAGTGGAGAACCGAAAAATTTGACTATTTGAAGGGCTGTGCCAAATTTAACTGCGAAGCGTAGTGCCCTGCCACGATAAAATTTCGCCCGTAATTTTTTTTTTTTATATAACTATATGACCTGTCGACAACCCTAGATCTTAAGCTGAAACAACACATGTTAATAATTTTACGAGATGAACTACAAAACGAGTACGCTCTGAATTTATGTGAGTTTACTTATGTATTATAAGGTGAGTCTGGAAACTAAGTATTATATGAGCGATTGCTTGCATAACGGCATCAGCTAGGAAATTATCTGTACTAAGTAATATTATAAAAAGGTCATGTTTGTTTTTGTATATGTAGGAGGTAATCTTCCGAAACTACTCATTCGATTTAAAAAAATCTTTCACCAATAGTTAAAATAGAATTTCAGGATGGACATATTGCAATATCTTAGCTATCTATCTATCTAAAAATGAAATTTTTCATGCCTTTGATAAAAAGGTGAAACAAGATATTCCCTTTGAAACTTTTTTGTAACACCTTACCTACTACTATGTTTTAGGCAAATAAATACCTAAATAAATAAATAAAAATCTGCTTGGCAAAGGTGTAATGTCGGGCGTCATTATTAACTTTATATAATTATTTTATCATATTTTATGTAAATTTATTGTTAAAATGTTTATTTTATCATATTTCATACAGCGTGTCTTTGAAATAATACGTAAATGCTACACGAAAAACAAATGACCTACTTATAAAAAGAAAAGAAAATAGAAAGCAGTTTAATTTTAATCTCTCAAATAAATTAAATTGAATTAATATCATAATAATATCGAATATAAAAAATACGATAAAGAAACATTAAGTATACCATGTATGTAATGAATAAACGAACAGTTACGAGTATATCGAATTTAATTCCAAACTCGTCACCCAATAAGGGCCTTAATAATCATATATTCATAGAGTGATTTTGTTCTGAAATGGTTTGGCGAGGTGAATGTAAATCAGTAAATTACGAGGCCCACCCCCCAACCTGGATTTCCCTAACCAATTATTATGTAAAAGCATTTTTCATCCAATAGAGGATCATTTTTTTCACTGACGTGATAAGTGGCATAGAGTGATACTGTTGGACGTGCCCTTTGTGAAGGATTTTTTGTAGCGTTAAAAACAGAGTATAAGCGCCTGTTTCACTAACGTCAAGTAGGCCAAACTGTCATTTAAAGTCACCGGTAACCGGCGATAATGGAGCTGATGTACCTTTGTTTGTACGGTAAACGTCCCAAACATTAAATAGAAAATAATAATAAAAAAATCGGCTATCGAATGATGGAGTAAACCGAGTGCATAATTCAATATAACAGAAAATGATTTCTAAAAGTAACTAATCAACACTTTATATGTAGTTTGTGAAATAGGCCCTAAGTAAGTTTAATTTTATCTTTCACATAACAAGCGTTTGCCCGCGACTTAGTCCGCGCCCCTTTTTTTCCTAAGCATTGAAAAATAGAAAATAATAATCGGGTGTAGCTGTGTCGTGGAATTGTAGACATTTCCGGGTAAGTATTTGAGGCACGCTGAAAACTTGACCTATAACTTTTCTACAATACACTAACATAGAAAACAACCCTTATATTTTCAGTTGCATATTTTTTTGCAAAAGGTTTATGTAAGGCCAGACGGGGTAATTATAAGACGAAAACAACAACTTTTAGATTTTCAAGATAATAGCAATTCTTAAAAAGATCTTAGAATGCTTAAAACTATTCACTCCTAAAGTATCTATCTTGCATTAGGTTCAGATATGCTATTAAATGTCTAGAAAGTAATTTTTTAACACAAAATATGCGTCTCATTTTTTTCCTCTACAACGGGGTAACTATAAAACACCATACTTTAAAAATAAGACATCGAATAACTTCTATGCTGTAGATGTTTTTTAACTGACAGGGTTATCGTAAGATAGAGTGAGAAAAAATGCTACAAATAAATAAGAAAACTTTCATTAAGTCTTTTATTTTCTCAGAAATTTCTTAACAAAATTAAAACACTTTTACTTTACTATGCTTAACATAGATAATCTTTGGTATGTAATTACTAGGTTTTTAGTACGAGTAGTTAAATCACTGTCACAAAATGTACCACATAGGCATGAGATCACAATTATTCATAATAAATGGAAAATTGTCCACAAACAAAAAAAAAATTGCATAAAATTCAATTCAAGTACAAAAATGAGACGTTTTAGTCATCACACTACATAGTATAAATCAAAGTCGCGTCCCGCTGTATTTGTCCCTATGTATGCTTAGATCTTTAAAACTACGCAACGGATTTTGATGCGGTTTTCATCAATGGATTGAGTGGTTCTCGAGGAAGGTTTTAGTATATAATTTACAGTTACGCGGGCGAAGTCGCGGGCACCAGCTATCTACTAAAAATAAAGATACAACCCCGGAAAATTTTATAACAGCAAAGAGGTCAGGCGTTATATTACTTCTTCTTCTTCTTCTTCTTCCTTACTTAACACTGTCTTTCTTCCTTGCTTCGATGTGTTATAGTTGTGGACTCTTCTCCATAGCAACGATTTATCAACTTTATACTTCTCTTCTGCTTCTCTGTATAACAGCTTACCTTTTTGCACTATAAGTCTTCAATTTTGGCACGTAATTTCGTGGCATTTTGATATGTGCTAATAGGTAGTCTGTCTTATATTTAAACTAATCTTGTTTTATATTTTCCCGAAGACGTGTCTTATTTTTTCCCACAAAAATAAACCGTTTTTACCGTGCGCTAGCGAAAGACAGACTAATAAGACCGATTGTTCCTGCAAGTATTGCTCCCGCCGCATGCGCGGCGCAGGAGCGGGAGCACGTAGGTATAATGTCCGAGCGAGCACTAGAAAAGTTTATGGACCCTGATTAAAAGTTTTTGCGCCAAATTTCTCAACTATTGACAAATTGTTCTCAAAGTAGTTAAAGTTACAAGAAAAGGTATCAAAAAAAATTTGGACGTTATTGCTTATGAAATAAGGAATATATTAGTCTATATAAGTAATAGAAATTCAATTTCATTCGAGGTTTTCAAACAGTGTCTTATATTTACCCAAAATATCGGATGTTTTATTATTACCCCGTTTGGCCTTATATACATATTTATGTATACTTCCTAACCATGAGTTTAGATAACGTCGTATAATAGATTTCGATGTGCATTGCTGCTATTAGATGAGACGGTAGGTAATAAAAAAAAATCAATTCTAGTTCAATATATCTTATTGTAGGTACGTTTCACGGAATGCGCTATTCAGTTCCAGTTTGTATTATATGCTGCGTTTGAATAGATTGCAACAATCAATTCAAGTTACTACGCAACGAAATTTATGTTGAAATCCATAGCGAATACATGAACCTAGATAAAATAAGCATAAATCAATTTTAAAAGTTAACATCAAATGTTTAATATATTTTTTATTAGGATCACAAAAAATATATATGACAAAACTTGTGATTTCAATATTTTCAACAACCACGTTGTTTTGGATGAATTTAAATTTATTTTATTATGTAAAGATATAACGTATTAATTAAAAAGGGCGATAAGCAGGCCGACGGTTTGCTTAATGTTGGCGGTGACCGTTACTTAAGGATACAAGTAACACCATGGAGGAAGCAAGTGCACTCCGCTCTTAATATGATCAAGGATCATAATATTAAGTTATAAGTTAAGGTATCGACGTAATCGAAAAATAATCGACGTAGAGGAATGCGTTCTCGCATCCTTTATTCAAGCTATGTATAAAAGTTCGTGTGTCCACAGAATAAAATTTCTACCTATACAGACAGTCTGTAGAAAAGCCTCATGAACATTTTTTTAATATAATATCTTTTCTCTATAAGTCTAGTGGAAATCCTGCACATTAATTAGAGCCATTAAAAAAATTCCTTCGTCACAGATAAGTGATTGATGATGAGTAAAAATGTCTCTCATACACTGCGCTAAACAAGTTTTTATTGTAATTTTCTACAATTATTATGAAATTATGAAAGCAATTAAGTAAATGTATTTTTTTTTTCTGTTAAAGTTTACAGATTTGCTGACAGTCCACAGATGGCTACTGCCGCTACTAAAGTCCAACTCCACACCTGTGGAGTACTTGCGCTAGTACTCCACAAGGTGTGAACGCGCAAGCATCGAGAAACGTGCATGTACATAATACCGTAGTACTTGAATATCAACTAGATAGATAAAGTTGTATCCGACTGTTTAGTTTCAGACCGTTATGGCATCCGGTATTGGTTTCCTATATTTTGACCGAAAACAACATTTTACGAATGTATTTGACTAGCCTCGACAAGTTGAGATCTCCGACGTTTGGCCATCATCTATATTTTATACAAATTTAAGAAAACTTTTTTTATGATTTGATATTTTTTTTGATTTTTCGGTATATATATGGTTCAATAAATAAACTACGGACTCGGGCGTATCGAATCCGAGACCCTACAGCGAGAAAGCTAACAATTTAAGCATATTACTATCGAAGTACCCTGAAAATTAATATGTATTACTAGTGCTATCTAATTGTATAATTAAAAAAATATAATGTTCGTTTGTTCAAAATCGCAAATCTGCGAAAATACTTTGTCGATCACTATCAAAATTTTCCATATAATAATTGGACGATTTCATTCGTCTGTATCACAACGTTACTATCATAATCACATACACCTTTGTATCGGAGCCACACCATGAACTGGGGAAAGCTCAGTACATTGATCATGGTTAGTTTTCACGTTTTCATATTCTCACAGTGAGCTTTGAAAAGAAGCTTGACAGGATTTGAACACGATAAGCTTTGAAAAGAAGGTCGTCTTGATATGGTTATCGATCTTGACAGGATTTGAATACAATATTACCTTCATAACCACAGATAAATAAGCTCGTCATATTCTAATATATATGAGATGTACTCGTAACGAAATATTTCCAACTAGATGTTTTACGCGACTTCGTCCGCATAACTTTATAAAATTACTCGCTGACAATATAAAACAGCTTGCCAACAGTAAAATAATTTTTCAAATCGGTCCAGTAGTTTCAGAGCCTATTCAATTCAAACAAACAAACAATCAAATATTTCCTCTTTATAATATTAGTATAGATAGAGGAATTGGGATGCTAAAATGTTGCTAATCTGTGAGACTGTTTTTGGAGCAACTTTATTTGTCAATTAAAACTTACTCAATGGAAACAGGGATATTGTAGAAGGTTCCGAATGAAAGTTGAAATGTTTAATTAATTTTATTCTGTGGCAATAAGCAGTACAATGGAAACAAACAAGCGATTCAGAACATTGGTTCGTTATTTCACTGTAATTGGATATTTATGTATCATTAATACATGATCACATTTGCATATCAGTTATGTCACGTACGGTTTTTTTGTTTAGTGAACAATATTACACTTTGTTATTAATTTTTAAACCCCGACGCCCGAAGCTAAAACGGGGTGTTATAATTTGACGTGTTTGTGTGTGTGCTATCTATATCTACCTATATTAATATATAAGTGAACATATAAGCTGAAGAGTTTGTTTGTTTGGTTGTAGGCGCTAATCTCAGGAAATACTGGTTCGAATTGATTTTTTTTTTGTGTTGCATAGTCCATTTATCAATTAAGGCTAAGAGCCAATAGGCTATAGAGAACGCGGACGAAGTCACGGGCACCAGCTAGTGTTAGATATAACAGTACGTATAGCGTATTTGGGCTCAATAGATAGTCGGAGGTTTTTAATTATAGCTTGTAATACAGTAATAATAGTATGAAAGCGAGAAACGTGTATGTTACCCTTTCACGCCTTAACTAAACCGAACATCATGTAATTATGCATAATTAATGTTGTCAGGTAAGTATACAAAAAAGGACGTAGAGAACTTTTTGTCCAGAAAAAAAGTTGTCCACAAGGCATAATAAAAAAATAGAAATATAACGTCTGACAAAATTATAACAGCAATGAGTTGGTCAGGCGTTATGTCTATACTTTACTAATATTATAAACAGAGATTTGTATTTTTGTATGTTTGTAATGAATAAACTCAAAAACTACTGAGCCGATTTTAAAAGTTCTTTCACCTATAGAAAGCTATATTATCAGCGAGTAACATAGGCTATCAATCAATACTAATAATAAAATCTGTAAGTGTATGTATGTATGTATGTATGTATGTATGTATGTATGTATGTATGTATGTATGTATGTATGTATGTATGTATGTATGTATGTATGTATGTATGTATGTATGTATGTATGTATGTATGTATGTATGTATGTATGTATGTATGTATGTATGTATGTATGTATGTATGTATGTATGTATGTATGTATGTATGTATGTATGTATGTATGTATGTATGTATGTATGTATGTATGTATGTATGTATGTATGTATGTATGTATGTATGTATGTATGTATGTATGTATGTATGTATGTATGTATGTATGTATGTATGTATGTATGTATGTATGTATGTATGTATGTATGTATGTATGTATGTATGTATGTATGTATGTATGTATGTATGTATGTATGTATGTATGTATGTATGTATGTATGTATGTATGTATGTATGTATGTATGTATGTATGTATGTATGTATGTATGTATGTATGTATGTATGTATGTATGTATGTATGTATGTATGTATGTATGTATGTATGTATGTATGTATGTATGTATGTATGTATGTATGTATGTATGTATGTATGTATGTATGTATGTATGTATGTATGTATGTATGTATGTATGTATGTATGTATGTATGTATGTATGTATGTATGTATGTATGTATGTATGTATGTATGTATGTATGTATGTATGTATGTATGTATGTATGTATGTATGTATGTATGTATGTATGTATGTATGTATGTATGTATGTATGTATGTATGTATGTATGTATGTATGTATGTATGTATGTATGTATGTATGTATGTATGTATGTATGTATGTATGTATGTATGTATGTATGTATGTATGTATGTATGTATGTATGTATGTATGTATGTATGTTCCTCCATAACTCTTTAACGAAGTAACTGATTTTCATGAAAAGTAGATAAACATTTAGACGTACAGGACACAGGATAGGCTACTAGTATTTTATAAAGTTACGCGGACGAAGTCGCGTGCAGCAACTAGTTATTATACATTTTTATTTTTCAACGTAAACGAAGTCTCAAGCACCAGTTAGTGTAGAATACATTATTTAAAAATGGTAGAGATTTGAGTATTTTTACTTGAAATTCTGAATGACCGTGTGTGTACGACACATTCGGCAAAGAGATTCCTTGAAACGTTCATGAATAAAACATTGTAGGAATATTCACGTCAAAGCCGATGTAATCACCTGAGGGGTACGCCACTAATAGATAATGACTTCGCGATTTTGTGAGCAAGTTCTGCATTCGCTTTAAAACATTGTCACCCTAACAACGTTCTACATCATCATCAATACTAATAATAAATCTGTTTAGGGCAAAGACTTTATAAGTATATTTGGGAGTATAGACACGGCGTAGCCCGTAAATAATGGTAGTAGTACAATTCGTCCACTCGAGATTGTCCACACGAGAGAGAAAGAGAGAGAAGTGGACGAATTCGCACTGTCGCTCGCTAGTGCGAGTATGATTTTAATACTACCAAAGATTTCGGGGCTTTCTGCTTGCTACGCCGCATCTATAGTTCAGATCAATGGTTTAGGGCCGGTATTTCAACTGTTACTGTTCTTAGGAATAAAATTTAAGTGAGGCTTAACTTTACTTTAGCGTATTTCATCTTTCACTCAACACAAATTCGTTCCTGAGTAAGCTTAGCTTTATGGTAAAGTGAAGTTTAGTTAAGTGTAAGACTTAAGTAAAGACTGAAATATCGGCCCTAAGTGTAGGTATTGTATGTATGTATGTATGTTCCTTCATAACTCTTAAACGAATTAACTGATTTTCAAGAAACTTGGTAGATAAATATTTAGACGTACGGGACACAGGATAGGCTACTTTTTTTTCTTTTTCAACGAGGAAGAAGTCGCGGGCGCCAACAAGTATCTATATTATAAATGCGAAAGTTTGTGAGCAAGGATGTATGGATGTTTGTTACTCAATAACGCAAAAACAGCTAAACGGATTTTGATGAAATTTGGTAAACATAAAGTTTATAACCTCTATTAACACGTAGGATAATTTTTATTCTGAAAAAATGTTAGTCAACATAATCGAAAATATAAAATATTGGACGCCACCGTCGTTATTACTGCGATAAAGATGTAAGGTGTATATTTTTATTTTAAAAAACGCGGACGAAGTCACGGGCACTATCTAGTAGTTTCTTTATATTTTATTTTTATTAGACATGGGCTCACCCAGAAGCTACCTATTCATATAGAATCCTCGATTTCTATGTACACAAAAGAAAATTAGTCAAAATAAGTAAATCTGAATATAATCCCGCTCTACACAGTAGTTTTGTTGCTTAAGTAAACATAATTTCAAATAAGGAAACCAAGCTTTACTAACGTGACCCAAGAGCGCATTTCTATTTTATACCACATAAAATACAATCAACGGACGCGCGGTCAGCCGGGGATAGTCAGCGATCGACTAGACTCGGAGGCGCTCGGGCAAATTCGATGAGTTAAAGATTAAGATAAAATTGTGTAGATATGACACATTGTAAGGCCACGTTCGCACGGGAGCTTTATTAAGCGTTAAGAGCTCGGAGTTTAAAATTGAGCATAAACGGATCCGACGTAAAAAAAGCGCCTGCGTTTGAACACATAGCTTAGAAGTCATAATTATGGTCTATTCGAAACGTCAGAAATAACACGCGTTAAAGCGTCGAAAAAGCTCTCGTGCGAACGTGGGTTAATATCTTCTTGACTCTTTACAGTTTAGGAAAATTTACTAAAAAATCAAAATTTGAGTCCTTCAGAGGCATTTTTGATATGTGATATCGATAGGTGAAAGTAATTTATTATTCCTTAGCGCATTATTTTATTAGAAAGAGTAGATTGCTAACTGTTGACTTAATTGAAAGTGACTTTTGCCGCCTTTAAAAGCCAGCTAGCAGGCTATGCATTGCCTAGAAAGTGTCAGGCCAGTAGTAAGTCTATAATAAATAGAGGTAAATAAAATCGTCTATTCCACTTAGGTTCATTAACCTGTAGGTCAATGGTCACAGGTTAAATACGTCACGAACAATATTTTATTGTGTATTTTAAGCATACATTATGTATTACATTGAGTGTATCTTCTGCATCTCTGTATAATCTTTGCGAAAAACCAATAATCTAAGGATTACTGTTCTCAGACGTTCAGTTGTAAAAGAACACACGTGACGGATTTTGCAGAGAAAATTTCTAATTGAATTATCTATATTGTTTGTAGTTTAACTGTTAGATCAATCTTTATCTTTTGAGTTTTCTGTTCAAAAGATTCTTCTAACTATGGAGTTCATTTCATTATTATTAATGCATCAATCGTAATAATTGATTTGTAAATTTGTTAAATCTAAGCACACAAGTGAACATGTCATTAAGGGCCTCTTTCACGAACTACAAGTAAAGTGTTGATTACTTACTTTTAGAAATCATTTTCTGTTATATTGAATTATGCACTCGGTTTACTGCATCATTCGATAGCCGAATTTTTATTATTATTTTCTATTTAATGTTTGGGACGTTTACCGTACAAACAAAGGTATATCAGCTAAATTATTCCCGGTTACCGGTGACTTTAGATGACAGTTTGGCCTAATTGAGGTTTGTGAAATAGGCGCTTATACTCGTAACATTTGATTCTGTGCTATACTGAGTCAGTGAGGTTCACAATAACGAGTTTTCATACGTTTTGCATGACTGGGTCCGGCGTGTAACTGCTTGCAACATTGTGGACAGCAGCCTTGCACAGTCGAGACGAGAGTCCTATAACATAATTATATATATTTTTTATGGAGTTAACGCAGCGCTTGGCTGCGATCTCACTCGATGCAAGGTGCAGATGCTTCCGAAGGTGGACCACGCTTACCTAGTGAGCTAAAATGTATATTAAATTGTATTAATTATATATATATTAATTATATATATTAATTATATATATTAACTAGCTGGTGCCCGCGACTTCGTCTGCGTTCTCTATAGCTTATAGCCTATATAGCTTAGCTCTATAGCTTATAACACAAAAAGAATTTTTCAATTCAAACCAGTAGTTCCTGAGATTAGCGCGTAGGTACAACCAAACAAACAAACTTTTCAGCTTTATATAATGGTAAGTATAGATTATATGTATTAGGAATTTAAATGTATTTTAATTACTAAAAGAACAGGATACATTAATAAACCTATGAATAAGTCTAGTTAAGATTAATTTACCTGTTGTTTCCGAATCCTTTATCCTTAAGGTCTGCCGAATTGCAGCACCTGTCACTTTGATTGTGTTACAGTTACAGGTGACGGTAGCCACCTGCCATCAATAGGTAAAAAATAAACATAGTTATTTTATTTTTCACATACCGAATAGAAGTTATAGTGATCGAATATTATGTTTTGAATAAAATTAGATAAGTAAGTCAAATGTTGAGAAACATTTCTCAACATATCACAACACTCTTTGTGAGACTTTAAAATAAAATCCAAATGAGAAATGGTAGGTTCAAATGCGCCGTCACGTACTTGAGACAAGTCTGAAGTGCTCAGCTTCAAAACTTGCTTTGACTTTCGTTTTAAATTAAAACGAATCTTGCATTTTCTCTCCAATTTAGTTTTCAGTTTGTTTATTTTATTATTACTATAAAACATCTAATTTATTGGCAAGACACACTGTGTTTTGATGTCATTTAGCCCGACTACGACTACGGAGTCCCAAGTCAGTGGACAGCCCGTTTATTGGCAGTAATATCCTTCTTGTGTTAATTTAGACAGACTGACGATCCACTTGATGGTAAGTGGCTACCATCGCCTAACGCACAAGCAAAGCCACAGGTGCTGCAAGCTGCAACGCAGTGTGCCCTGCCATTACTTTGTGAATTCAGACCAGGCCCTGTAAGAATTCGAACCGGTTACCCTTGTGACAGAGCGTACGTAAGCTCCTATTCACTCATCCAAAGGGTTCATCAATCTATGTGTTTCGTTGAGTGAGTAAGGCGTACCTTTTCCAATCCCTCATTATTAATCGTACTAAGGTCGGAAGCACATTTACAGTATGTACCTATAGTTGGTTGTATTAATAGGTGACAGTAGTGTTAGGTGTTAATAGGTGACAGTAGTGTTAGGTGTTAATAGGTGAAATTAGTGTTAGGTGTTAATAGGTGACAGTAGTGTTAGGTGTTAATAGGTGACAGAAGTGTTAGGTGTTTATAGGTGACAGTAGTGTTAGGTGTTAATAGGTGACAGAAGTGTTTACTTACCATCAAATAGACCGTGAGCCTGTTTGACTACCTTTACATTAAAAAAGTGAGTAAGGGATGCTGGAGTTCATTTCTTTCCTGATCCATACTTCCATACTAATATTATAAACTAGCTGTTGCACGTGACTTCGTCCGCGTAATTTTATAAAATAATAGCCTATGTTACTCGCTGATAATAGAATTTCTCAACAGTGAAATATTTTTTCAAATCGGTTTAGTACTTTCGGAGCCTATTCAATGCAAACAAACAAACAAAAAATCTTTCCTCTTTATAATATTAGTAAGTATAGATATGAAACGTTAATTTAATGTTAAGTTAATGTTAACACTTTAATGTTGATTTAAGTTTGTCCTTTTTGAAATTATTACGAGTATTGTCGCACAAATGAGTGACAATAATAATTTCAAAAGCGTGTATATATACAAAAAGTGTAGGTACTTATAGTACATCAGAAAATTGGACTGTCAGAAGCAGAAACAGTTTGTTGGCCACGATCCAACTAGCCATTCGTGATTAGTTATACCCTTCTTATAAATTATTTATAGGCTCTATCGGATTTGCGACACAGTATATACAATGTTTTCAGTGTTAACTCTAACGGTGTGGGAGTTTTTTAAAGGACAGTCAAATTCAAGGAGCCGGACTTGTAACTGCCTCTTCTGTTGGTAAAATTTACGACAGAAATTAGTTGACTTCTACATTCGGGTCCTTTCTTCTGTCTGAGAAAGAAAGAAAGATATATGTATATATATATGTATATATATATGTATATATATATGTATATATATGTATATATATATGTATATATGTATATATATATATATATATATATATATATATATATATATATATATATATATATATATATATATATATATATATATATATATATATATATATATATTAAGAGTTATGGAGGAACATACATACATACATACATACAGAAAAAAATTCTAAAAATCGTTAATTTAGTTTCAGTATCATGTATAGAGCCTATAAACACGATATATCTGAAAACAAAGTAACTTACTCCATGACCAACCCTTACAGATTTATTATTATATCATTAATCATTAATTAATATAATATTAATGAGAAGTGTCAACATTTATCTACTAACGAATCAGTTATGAGGAGATCCGTAGACAAAGGATACTAAGGGATCTATAAGTATTCAAATAGTAATGGCCAGTATAGAGAGATGGACACACCCATATAAGAGCCGCGGTTTTTATATGGGTTCTTATACTTATAATATTCTTTCTTTATATATAAAAAGGAATCCCTAAATGTGTTGCTAAGCGCAAAACTCGAGAACGGCTGGGCCGATTTTAATTCTGTCTTCACTCATGGATAGAGAGATAATCAGGGAAGGTTTTTACGTTAAAAAAATAAAGCCGGCAGCGGGTCGCTAGTATTTTAATAAAAATTAAAATATTATTTGATATATTAGTTCCTTTCTTTTCTGTGTGTATTGTGTTGTGCTCGTATTGCGTTGCGCAAATATTAAAAGGTAGGTTTTGTATTATCACATTCCATGCATATTTAACCAATAAGATTACAGCTGAAGCAATTCTTTGAATTATTAAAATGGAATTTGAAACCATCTAAAATTTTATGTAATGAGGGTTTTAGTTAACAAAATATAAGCGGAAGGCTGCCGTTTAATAAAGGTATTTAATTCTTTTGTGTTTCGACGGTTTTGTAAGGGATATCACCGCCTATACCTACATCCTTGTCCTTTATTCTTTTTCACAAAAAAAGTCGGCAGAGAACTTGTAATATTGCCATTAGGTAGATTACCAGCCTGAAGACATCTCCATAAAGAAATAAATAGATACATTTTCGGTTTGTAACAAATTTATGTATTGATTAGATACATAAATAAATATAACGACAGACACACTACATGCACTACGTAGGAATATGTTGCCACGCTCACGTCCAGAATTACAAGCCTGCAAGCCGTTCAGGTCGTCTGTCCACCTGGCCGCAGGGCGTCCAAGCAGCGCTTTTCAATTCGTGGCCTCCATTCGAGAACTCTTCTACATCGGTTTTCCGCTCTGCGACTTATGTTATAACCACAGATCTTCGGAAATGCGCGCGGTCGGGCGCCCCGCTAGAGATATGGCATATTAGAAAAAACCTCCGTGCCACTAAAATTACGCACACTCACGTACAAATAGCACACAATGACAATCGACCCGACGTACCCACTTACACGCACACAACTGCCGGACCAATGGCATTTGTTCGCTCGCTTGTTGTTCGCGACGAAACACGTGATTGAATTGTCGAGCTAGACAATTCCGTGTCACTCTATTCTTTAGCGTTGCCATATCTATAGCGGGGCCGCGCGCATTTCCGAAGATCTGTGGTTATAACGTTATGTATTACTAGTCTGATGTTCTAAAAAGTACGAGTATCATCAGTCTACGTAATCGGACTAAGCAATCGATGCTAAGTTGGAGCCGGTTTGTGACAGGGAACGTTTGTGTGTCTTTTTATTATATGTGACTGTTATCTATGTAGGTATTCTTTTTTTTTATGTCCTGCCTGTGTTCCAAATAAATTTTTTATTATTCTTAAATAAATATTTGTACAGAGATATTATAGGTTAACAACTATTGAAAGAATAACAGCTTCGTCGTATTTTTATATTAAGAAAAAGATGAAAAAGAAAATGAGGTTCCCTTTGAAGAGTGTGGCGTTACATAAAATGTTTTAAAGTAAATAAAAGTGGCAACAATCTTGTTAAAAGGCTCGGTTAACTTTAAAAGCCTTCTCGTTAGCTTATACCAATGAATCGTTGTTTTTTGGGTGTTAAACGATGAGTTCGTTTATAATTAAAAACCAATTAAGGTGTTTCCAAGTCTCTCAACATGAATTTAATTAAACAATTTTCTTTCTTAGGTTAATCGATTGCGAACCATTTTGTTATTTTTACTATATTTTCCTATACATTTTAACATTATCATCATTTTCAGCCTGTCTCCACTACTGGGTGTAGGCCTCTCCCAAGGTTCGCCACCACGCAAGGTCTTCGGTTTCTCGCATCCACTTCCTTCGAAATCGTCTACAATTTTGAATATATTCGAAAGGAATTTATAAGATCACCATGAAATTGCGTACCTTGCCAACTATTTAAAAAAGGACATGGAATAATCCAAGAAAATGTGCTGATTCCGTGAAAAAATAAATAATAAAAAACATAATAAATAATACTTAATTTAATGGTAAAAGTAATTATCTGTGCTACTTCTTTTTTACAGGAAATAATTTGGTTCTCGCAAAGAGGCGAAAGCAGTTTTATTTAATTAGAGGTTACTATTTCTTTTAATTTTTTAGAGGTTACCATTTTACTATTTTTTTAAAGTATTTACTTTTATTTGCTATATTTATCACGCTAACTGTGCCTACTCAAATCAACGATGACCACATTGGAATTACTGAATAGAAATCAATATAACCAATTGGTATGCAACTCTCGCAATACTTCCAACCTTGCCAATTTTCCGCAGATTTCCACTCGAGGGAAGTTTCGAAGTTTCCTAATACCCCCAGGGTAACAACACGACTTTATTTCACACACCACGCTGATTTGATCCACCCTTCCCCCCGGAGTTGCAGTGAAGGCTAAAACAAAATGAGAAGTTGTACTTGTCATCGGAGATCAATTTATATTGGTTTAGTTTTCAGCACGTACAGTAGGGTCAGAATAAAAGCCCAAACTGCATTTCGCTAAAACTAGTTTTATTGCACTGTACAATCATTTTATTCTATATTTAATGGCATGCTTTGTTTAGTGGCTTGTGCGTTTGTTTTGGAAAAGAATAGTCATATTTTTCTCTGCACATTATAATATAATATGACAGTTTTTTTTTTTTGTAATAGCACAGTGGGATATGTTGGTGCTCTTACATCACGAAGTATTTTAAATATTATGTGTTTTTTCATGTAAATTTCGCAGACAGGTTGACAGTACATTGATAGTAGATGGCTAACAAGCTACCATAGGCTATTAAAACAAAAAAAACATAGGTAGATACTACATATGAACTTAGTAAAATATAGGATAAGGATCTTCGCTACTCAGCTGGTTGTTGGCCAAAAGCAAACCTATCTTTAATAAAAAAAAAGAGTTTTAATAAACAATACATAGATAATTTTGATTTTGATATTTAGGATTGTTAATAGACGAGGAAGGTGCAAACTTACATATACAATTGCTACCGTGCGATTTTGGAGAGGATCGCTAGTTTGTGAAAATGTACGGTAATATTTTTATAGAATAAATTAGTGGCAAAGAACACAGTGCTTCATCCATAAATTTACTATACAGTCTGTCTATCAGCAGTAATAACCTGTTATAGTACACATATAGCAACGACATAACAGGACGTATGAGTGTTATTTACGTATGTGAGTAGAGCCAGAGCGTGCAATGTTCAGCTGTTCTTATTAGAGTTGGCAGTGCATTTGCAAACCCCTCAAGTTGCTTGTGCTTATAGGTGACGATACTTACTTACTATCAAGTAGATTATTCCAATTTTAAACACCGAATATTGAACCTAATTGAACCTACTGAAGGCAAAAATCCAAAAAAACATTAGGAAACTTGTATTAATTTTTGGCTTTACTACATCTATTTATTCAACGCAGTATCTAATGGCCTACAAAAGAAAGTACACAGTCGTGTAGAAAAATGAGTAGACTTCAATCTTAATGAAGATAATGCGTACGGGCCATTAGGGATAAAACCTGTCATTTTTTCCCTCCAACTACCCTCATTAAGCGCTAGATCCGACGAATTATCTTTTATCGCCTTTGGAACCGCTTTTTTACTCAACATCTTATTTGCCCTGTCATACTCGAAGAGAAAGTAAGCCACCAGCTTTTTGGGTCATTATTTTCTTCATTTTAAACATTTTCGTATTCAAATATACTTAACTACCATATACCAAACAAATTTTATACCTTCTCAAAGTAACATTCGCTAACTGATTCTAACGAAGGAATAATATTACTTCACCTTTTCGACCGGCGGAGGTAATTCTTACATACATTGTATAATTAATAATTCATTAAAGGCAGATGTTATGGAATGTTAAACGTGTAACAATAATACGGCGTACTTTTACAAATTCTATCATACCTTTCAAGCAAGAACCAAGTATAAATTAACAAAATTTAAATGAAATACTTGGACGGTTTCAGATGTTAGCGTAAACAAACAAAGTAATAATTATGTGATTTTATATATAAGATAATAACACTGTAGCCTAACGTTTGTACTATATCTTTTACATTACACCTTTAATTTTCATCGTATTAGGGTTGGCAGCCCCGGATCTACGAATTTTTCGAATCGGGACAGAAACTTGATAATGGCGCCCCCTTCTCACCAGCGTTTAAGATAAATTGTGTAAAAAAAATCACAAATAAGTAGTGGATGAACTTTTCGCACTCTTTTTTACCTATTAGCTAATATTTGTTTCATTTGTGTGACAAAATTAAATACATAGGTTTAAGCAGAAAAGACAAAAGACATTTCTTTAATCTTTAGTGTAGTTCACAATTACAAAATGGTGTTAAATTTTTCAAAAGCTTGTAAAAATATGTGATATAAAAATATTTGCAATTTAAATGTACATAAAAATTGCATAAGTAAGTTGTAAACAAATTAAAATGAGAAGAAAAAGACATTTAGTTTTTCACTAATATAACCCAAAAACTAAAATCTAAAAAACGAAAATCGGAAAAAAGATTCTTAAAGAGGAGAAAATTTCCGATAAAAACTTCCCAATTCCCAGATCAGTAGCTATATATTATGAGCTGGCGTTCGGGGAATGACAGCATAATTTTCAGAACTGCTGTCAATTTTATTATTATAATAAGGGGCAGTTATTATAATAAGAGCCATTGGTTAGTAACACTAGCGGCAAACCATTAAAATCTATTTCATATAAAAGCGACAAATAATCTGTTAATTGAAAGCAAATGGCCACTTTTACGTCCATACGAAACCTTCAGCTTCATTTCGTACCAAAAAACCAATAAAAACATTGCAGCTTTAAACGATCAAGCTCATTAGTTGCTACGAGTGTAGCATAATAAAGTGACCAGAATTAGATGACCTCTCGCATCTTCAGATACTGTTACCAATTAAACGCAAGTCTATAGGTAAAAGGCTCACTTTATGTTGGTACTTGTAAATGTTCAACACTTCTTGATATCCAGGAAATGTTAAAAGCGTTTTAATTTCGTCTCGAGGCAGAAATAAAGACAATGTACTGTTTTATTTTAACACCGTAATATTAATTAAGAACAACACTGTTTCAATTACGACATTGATTGTTCAAATTGTGAAGTTTGATATTTGTGTAATAATTAGGTTGATATTATTATAAAGAATTATTTTTATGGTATTAATTTTAATTAAAATAGAACCTCGAAAAAGCGAAAAAAATTAGCAAGTGCAGAGCAAATAGAATAGACCGTCATGTGGTATGTTTATTCGATAATCATCGTCACTAATACTCGTCTCGGCGAACGGTCTTTTAGCGAAGAGTCACAACTTCTCTAGCTGCCTGGAACAGATACAGAAGGCGGTATTTCTGTATCTGTATAAATAAATATATATAGAAAAATCTGAAAATGACACACCAGGGGCCCTAGCCAAGAGCAAACCAATGCAAACGGGAGCGTTGCGTATTTACGAAACGATAGAAAATAAAGCCCGGTTATTGGTTGTTGTAACGCCCACATAAAATTTTGACCAATCAACGGGCTTTATTTTCTATCGTTTCGTAAATACGCAACGCTCCCGTTTGTATTGGTTTGCTCTTGGCTAGGGTCCCATCAGTTAAAGAAATGCTTAATAATTCGAAAAAAGTCTTACATGTTCGACTGAAGTAACAAGAATAAATTGATTCTAATGCGAGACGAATCTATCGATAAAATCGCGTTGATGGTGACTTATCACATTTGATGATTAATGAACGAAGCAAATTTAAATTTAATTTATCTAAGCCAATGATGGATAGATTATTATTCGACCCAAATTGGAACTCATCGCACATATTTTTTATAGATCACAAGTGATACGAGCAGAGCAACGCCTTAACTAACTATATTTTGTTACTGATCTCATGTGGTACCAACACTATCTCAACTAGTCCTAATTCTGAGTCCAAGCGGTGCTGGCTGAAAATCAGTGCTGCAGGTGCTTGCCCAGCGTCTCAGCACAATGCTGAGCAAGTATCCGATTCACTGCCGCGAGGACACACACATTGTGGTTTTTCTATCATGTTTGTGTCTTTGTGTTATAATTAATTGAAATTATTGTAATATGTTCTTAATTTTATTATTTTAAAGATGACACAAGTAATGGTATCCTGAGTTTCTTCTCAGGATCGTCATCATCTTGGCTTTTTTCCGAAACCCTGGTAAATTTAAATTTATAAGAGTTTCTTGGAGAAACCTAAATGATAAATAAATATTTTGATTTGATTTCATTGTTACTATAAAAATTGAATTAAAATGCTTGCTATGTAACTGCCATAAATGATTACTTCATATCGCACATTCCACGTCTTGTACATTGCAAGACATTTTTACAACTTATATCTTAAACAAAAGTGGATTTCTTTTCCTCTATAATAACAAGAGACGCGAGCGTCAGTCAAATGTGTGTGATATATGAAACGTCACAGAATGCAATCCAGTGGTAACGGAAATATTGCACAGAGCGACCGCATTCGGGTGTGCACTCCTGTTGCGGCAACCGCATTTGATACTCGTATATGGCTGGAATAAATTCATTGTTTGTAGGGTTGCTTATAGCCCTGTCGGCAAAGCCGGGCGGCGTATCTCAATATCATCCTAATTACTTATCCAATAATTATTGCATTAGTCAGCTTATGGACCGTCAGCTTGTCTAACGGCCTTTAAAAAAAGTGGTTAGAAGCGAAAATGTGTAATTAAAATCTAATTTTTGGTCAATTTTTTTAGATGACTTGTCTTATAAATAGACTAGCTGGCGCCCGCGACTTCGAACGCTTTGAAAAATAAAAGTAGCCTATCTTGTGTCCTGTACTTCTAAATGTTTATCTACCAAGTTTCATGAAAATCAGTTAATTCGTTTAAGAGTTATGAAGGAACATACATGCATGCATGCATGCATGCATACATGCATACATGCATACATGCATACATGCATACATACATACATACATACATACATACATACATACATACATACATACATACATACATACATACATACATACATACATACATACATACATACATACATACATACATACATACATACATACATACATACATACATACATACATACATACATACATACATACATACATACATACATACATACATACATACATACATACATACATACATACATACATACATACATACATACATACATACATACATACATACATACATACATACATACATACATACATACATACATACATACATACATACATACATACATACATACATACATACATACATACATACATACATACATACATACATACATACATACATACATACATACATACATACATACATACATACATACATACATACATACATACATACATACATACATACATACATACATACATACATACATACATACATACATACATACATACATACATACATACATACATACATACATACATACATACATACATACATACATACATACATACATACATACATACATACATACATACATACATACATACATACATACATACATACATACATACATACATACATACATACATACATACATACATACATACATACATACATACATACATACATACATACATACATACATACATACATACATACATACATACATACATACATACATACATACATACATACATACATACATACATACATAC
This sequence comes from Synanthedon formicaeformis, assembly GCA_945859745.1. Taxonomy (NCBI): domain Eukaryota; kingdom Metazoa; phylum Arthropoda; class Insecta; order Lepidoptera; family Sesiidae; genus Synanthedon; species Synanthedon formicaeformis. Next base: position 2,738,289 of record OX243975.1, read on the forward strand.
ATACATACATACATACATACATACATACATACATACATACATACATACATACACACACACACACATACATACATACATACATACATACATACATACATACATACATACATACATACATACATACATACATACATACATACATACATACATACATACATACATACATACATACATACATACATACATACATACATACATACATACATACATACATACATACATACATACATACATACATACATACATACATACATACATACATACATACATACATACATACATACATACATACATACATACATACATACATACATACACACACTTACATATTTATTATTAGTATATTGATTATAAGTAGTCCACATTTAAAACCTTTACGAGAGTGTACCGGTAAGAGGACTAGATGTAGAGATTTATAACGTATTCTGGGTTATTGCTGCATGAACAATGGGACGGATGACGTCATAATACAGCACAAGATAAACGGCGAATCACCTGTTCGGAACATGCAGACATGTTTAATTATGTTGACTCAAGCCACATTTACTACGTCTAGATTTTGTTTCATAAAAATTAAATATCGGGGAAATTATACTAGCTGGTGTCCGCGACTTCGTCCGCGTTGAACGATAAAAGGTACCCTATGTCCTTTCTGGTGTCCCAGACAACGTGTATGCAAAAGTAGTTTTTGTGTGAAAGAGTAACAACAAACTTTCGCATTTATAATATTAGTACGGACTATACTAGGGATACCGGAAAGAACATAGGGTACCTTTTAACCAGAAAAAGTACTGTTCCCGAGGGATAATCTAAAATTAAGAAAACTACCAGTAATGTTTTGTAGCAATACGTTCTGAGAACCTTCCTGGTCAAGCCGTCGTCGACTCTCAATAAAATTTAAAAGCCTTTTTATGGTTTATTTATGAGCCACATCGGAAATACTCAAATATTGACATAAAATGAATACCACACTGGCAAACACCGCGATCACAGGTACAAAGCTAAAGAGTGTCGTGCAGTGTAGGTGTGCATACGATTCCCGAGACATAGATATTCAGATATTATACGGAAAGTTTACATAAAAAGCCAATTTGAAAAACAAATAATGCACGGAACGTAGCTCCGTTCCATTGCATATGCATAGAATACTGCGCAGACAAGCTTCTATTCTAATATCGAATATGGTATCATGTGAAGCGTGACATATTTAAAAAAGGAGGCGTGGCTGTGTCGTTGACACGGTTTTGTGTTTTACATGAATATGTCTATACTAGCTGGCGCCCGCGACTTCGTCCGCGTTGAAAAGGAAATAAGTAGCCTTATCCTGTGTCCCGTACGTCTAAATGTTTAACTACCAAGTTTCATGAAAATCAGTTAATTCGTTTAAGAGTTATGGAGCAACATACATACTTACATACATACATACAGAAAAAAATTCTTAAAATGGTCAATTTAGTTTCAGTATCATGTACTCGTATAGAGCCTATAAACACGATATCTCAGAAAACAAAGTAACTTACTCTATGACCGACCCTTACAAATTTAGTATTAGTATTGATTACGAGCAATATTTTCTTTAAGCGTATTATATACGAGTATGTATATATCCAAGGAATTCGAATATACTCTATTATACAAAAAAATTCTTTGAACTTTTAGCTATCGAGTTTGAGTTTTTTAATTACAATATTTTCTATTAGTGTAGAGAATTAAGCACTTGAAACGCATTTTTTTACAAAGTATATTTCTAATTCTAAGGTTTCCTATAATTCCTAAGGTTTTCTAAATAAATAAAGCCACTCAGTTTGCCACGGCTCACCAAGTAGGTGAATTTAAATGATTTCGACCACGAAAACTTCGGAACAATTACTCATGTAAACGAATGCGTGGAGAGAAAACTAATTAGATATTCGAAACTTTTCAACCCCCACCTGAATATACAAATACCATTTGAATTTTAAATCACTATAGGCTTACTGAGTGTTACGTTTCGGTGACATTATACCTAATGCAATTATACTTGCTGTGGTAAGTAAATCGGGAATGTTTTATTAATAGCTGTAAAAGCGTCTACACACGGCCCTAAAATCGGTGGCAATATCGCGGCAGTGGTAGGGAGCCCACTAGATCGCATGAGGCGATCAAGGGAGCGATATAGGGGGCTCCCCACTACTTCCCCGATATTGCCACCGATTTTAGGGCCTTGTGTAGGCGCTTTAATTTCAGTAATTTGGCACATTAATAGTTTATGACCTGGATTAACAAATAGAACACGTTGTATCCTAAAAAAATGTTAGGTTACCGAGGGATTGTCTAAAAAATGTAAAAAATGGCGACACTGTCGCCTTGGACCGCCTCCGTGATGTCAGATATTTTTTCAGACACCAGGCAGTAATTAATAAATCTATTGGACGTGGTCGTATGTATCGGGACGATGATTGTCGGATCGACATTCCACATGGCGGGGTTTATTACTATTACTATTTTTAAGTAGCCATTTCTCAATACATTTGTTACTCCCACTCTTAGCAATATTGTATTACCGTTTCGTAGCGAATCAAGTTGCGTAAAAAGCTAAGTAATAAATAATAGGGTTCAGAGTATGAAAGAAGCCCGGTTTATTCCATTTCGTCTCGTAATATTTCCGAGGACGACGGTCCGACGTTTGAAAAAGTGGCGGTGGGCCGGATTGCGGCGATGTCCATTTGTCAGGGGCCGACATGGTGAAGTTTTTTAAATAAATATATATTAGGGTCCGCTACCCTGATAAAGTATGAACAGAGAAATCTGGTTATAAAACGATACTTTTAAAAGAAGAAAATGTGACGTGGCTGCGTCGTGGTCGAGTAATATTTTCTTTGAGCGCATTATATGTATATATTCAACGAATTATATAAATATACCATGTATACAAAAAAAATCTATGATCCTTTAGCTATGGAGTGGTTTGAGTAATCTTTGGATTTGGATGATAGATATGTAGCTGCAACATCAAATTCTAAATTGCCTCCCAACGTGGAAGCTTTATATATATGTATTCATAGCTAGTAAGACATACAAAGAAAAAAAAAAAAAAACGATGTCCGGCGTTACCACTTACATATTTTTCCTTAAAACGCGGACGAAGTCGCGGGCACCAACTAGTATCTTATAATCCTAATCCTGTTTAAGTTGTGTCAGGACATACTGCGTTTCGCAGTCATTTGGACAGCTCAGTAATTAATAAGTAATTAGCCTAATTTAATTTTTAATTACACTTTTTTTTCTTTCTTTTTAACGCTAAAAACTATATACCACTTCTTTATGTCTATATGAAACTGCTTAATTTACGCTTATTAAATTTACATTAAGATTTACAAAAACTAGTCAACTCTTTTAAGGTTAGAAATAGGGACGTCGTGACATATAATTAAGCTTATGCTAATATTAACTGCTAACACAAATTGATGTTAACAGTAACGTTGATAATATTATTGAACGTGGGCGGACTGAGTGTAGGCAGAGGCCAATAGTTCATTGACAACATTGACAATATTCTGGGCATCTTTGTTAACTACCGTTCTTGTGGTTAGGCTGGTTTTACAGTGACGCTTTCGCCTGCGCGGTTGGTAAGCGTCGCGGGCCACGAGCTTTGCGTCTCTTGGATCGTTACATAGTTTAACCAACACGCGCGGATGGCCCGCGCTGACGACTGTACGAGGTACTCGTAGCAAACCGCGCGACTCTAAACTCGTCGAGCGAGTCATCCGCGCGCTTACGGGCCGTGCTTACAACCCGCGCGGACGGTAAGCGTCACTGTATAACCAGCCTTAGTGCTGTATTACGCTTGTAATTGGTACGCGCGTCAGCCGAAATACGCTGTAATTCATTATATTATAATTAAGATACACCAAATATTGTAATAATATTATATATGATTTATCTTATTTGATTAAATAAATAAATATTGCATTTAACTAACTAACAGTGTCTGATGTGGATAGATATAATAAGTGCCACGAAAGAAGCGACCTGAAGCATCACGTGGTTTAACTTCGCAGTAGACGATTTATATGCTATTTTTTTTAAATTAAAAATATATATTTCAGTTTTTTTTTTTCATTTAATATAATTGGAATATTTTTGAAACCTGGACTAATATTTATTTATTTATGTAATTATTTTGTGAGCGAGTGTTCCAACCTGCTGATCAAAATTAATTGAAGTTGGCAAAAAATATCTATCTTCCGGCAGTTGATAAACCGTTAACAGTTTTATTGCTGAAGCACAAATTTTTTAGGCGAACACTTAATTAGGAAGTCAAGAAAATATTTTTCATTAGGAAGTTTCAGCAAAGCTTAAAATCAAAAGCGAAACTGGAATAAAGTGAAAAACGTCTAACTCATTTCTAAACGTTTTAATCTCATTTAAAACTTGAAAGGTTTTGCTATGAAATCTTTATTATTTTACCAATATTTGAGTTCGCTATTTCTCAAATATTATACGATGAAATGTGATTAACCCAGATTTGCTTTGAGATTTTTTTTTATATTTATGTAGGTAACGTAGGTATTTATTTATTTACAGGAACATACATATTAGTTTATTAGCTATGAAAATACACACTAGGCGTGCAAGCCAGTGTGCTTCATAAATTGTATTTCATTTTTTGATATTTAAAATTAGCAAAAATTAAAATTAGTATTCCCGAAAACTTGACTTTTTTTCAGTATGCAAATCTCTATGCTCAGACAGGGGTTTGAGCGGCACCTATATATATACTATACTATCATTTTATTTAATTTGTTTACAGTGCCCCATTTATCAGTTCATTTCAAGCGTGTTTCTCGATTTTTACAAGGACCTAAATATCGAACAAAAAAATATTGCATTTTAAACGGAGTTACGAGTGCCAAAGCGCTGAAAATGCTACTTAAGGCTGACTGTGAATCAATTTTATTAATAACGCGCTCCTAAGAGTCGTACAGTACATTCAAGACGCCAAGATTTGATAAAAGATTTGCCTTTCTCAGTTTAGCCATCAATATCTTCCACTGAACTTAACAAACTAAACGAAATAGTCATTAAAAATCATAGTTTAAGCGCCTCTTTCACAAATGTCAAGTAGGCCAAACTGTCATTTAAAGTCACCGGTAACCGGGGATAATGGAACTGATATACCTTTGTTTGTACGGTAAACGTCCCAAACATTAAATAGAAAATAATTTAAAAAAATCGGCCATCGAATGATGCAGTAAACCGAGTGCATAATTCAATATAACAGAAAATTATTTCTAAAAGTAACTAATCAACACTTTACATGTAGTTTGTGAAAGAGGCCCTAAGTCTAAGATAGGCAGCCGCTAAAATTTATGTATCCCACGAATCAGTTTGTATGACGGCCCTCGACTTGTCCCAAAAATCAATTAGAAATAAAATTGTCCAATGAACAAGTCATTTAAGTATAGCAGCAATATTTATAAAATGCATAGCCGACATAGGAGAGGTCGAAATCGATCAAAAGTGAAGGTAATTTTCACGGTTTTTTTGACTATCCTGTGATTGTGCACTCGTAATTTTAGACAGTGAATTAAGAATATTATCTGAGTGAATAGTATATGAGTGAATGAAACAGTGAATAAAGAATATCACAACGGCATAAATTAGTCGAAAAAAGTAAGGTTTGTGGGAGAAAACTCATGGATTTTGCATCACGATATCGAACCATTGTGAGATGGTTATCATTGTGAACGAATTTCTGGCCAAAAGTCAACAAATCCTAAAAACCACCGTATTCCGACTGCGACAGAGCTTTCCTCTTTCTAAAACTCAAATTATGATTTGGAACATTTCATTTTCAGTCGATAGAATACATAAAAGAGAATTCGCGGCGAGTACTGAAGTCGTTTCCTGAAAATGCGTATAAAAATATTTTGGTGATTGGAATATTTGTGTATTCTTTCGTTGAGGGCCTACTTTGAAGGCGATACAATAAAGGATTAAAAATAGATCTTTTGTGATTTATTGATTCACAATACTTTTTTCTTTTTTTTGTTGCAATAAATTCATTTTATTGAATCATAATTTAATAATCTTAGGTTCTAATAAAATAAATAAATTAAAGTTGTCTGTGTTTGTGTAAAAATTTTATGTATACTAACTATAGGTTTTGTAAGATGTCTACTAACACTTTGGGTCCAAGTAACCCGAATAAAGAATTTTATTATTATTATTATTATTATTATAATTTGGTCACTCATTTAAGATTCAGATTATAATATTATTTATGTGTTTTACTAATGATTCATTGAGTCTACGAATTAAATTAAATTTAAGTAATTAGTACTGGCAGGGAAGATTGCGTTTCGCGCCAATTTCTCTATCCCTTCCGTGTACTTGTCTTTTGTTTTATCTAGATCCTATAATTTGAAACCACTCTTGGTGTTGTTTGCTTTATAGGTGACGGTGGTACTATTGAAACTTGTTAAATTTTTTGAACCATTGCACAAAAAGTGCAATATTTAATATGTATGTATTATTATTTGCCAATAATCTTTTCTTTTTTTTTCTATTAATAAAAAATAATTAAGAAGTTGTCACTAATGCTCTTATTAAACAAGCAGTGTCCATCTCTATATTTTATCTCTTGATTTCTTAATGAACGAAAATACAATTTATGTTTTCGATGAAACATGGCTTCAGATCATAAATCGATTACACGACCTGTCGATATTTCGAATGAGAATACATCAATCAGTGTAGTGCATCATGCATGTCGCTTACTTAATGCGAATTATGTGTTTAAATGTACATACACACTGCTTATTTGTTCTGTGAACAAAATACTTGTTCTGTGACTGTTTGGCAAAAGTTGTCTGCACGGTTTTCGCTACTAGAGTGCTTTCATAGAAAAAAAAAAACATACTATAGGCAGTAATATGTTAAACAAGACAGGATGCGCCCTTACCATACTACTAGTGACAAAAAAATGGTATTCCAATTTGCACATCTAGTTACTAGAAATAGTTTGTTTTCATTGCCATCTTAATATACGTATTTTTATTTCTTATTGGCGTATTCTGTTATTGTAAAGTGTTCTCATTGGTTGGTTGGACATATCACTGGTAAGTAGGCATTTTCGTATCTTTCTACGCACAGAATGAACACCCGTCATTGGTGCCAATTTCCGATTTTGACACCGGCGCGTCGGTGCCACGTACTAGGAGCGTTAGCCTTTTCCTACGAAGTAATATAGAAGTCATTGACTATAGGACAAAAAAATAATAATATTATTTTAAATTTTCACTTCATCTGCGCTCCTTATTCTTAGGTGTTAAAACATTAATATTTGTTCAATGTCTATTGATCTCTATTGATTATTTTTTTATTTTTAAATGATCCCTCTCGGGGTAACATTTTTTCAAACAAAATATTTAAAAAAATCCATTGTGAATCATTTTATTGGATTAAAGTGGAAACAGAGATTGTAACTCATATTCAATAAATTATAATTACTTATGAAACCTCTGTCACTTATGAAACCTTTGTTCATTAGTTCACATTAGTTCACTGCTACTCTTTAAATTTTATTAGTCTTCATTCAAAACTATTTCCCCTCTATATTTTCCTTTAAGTAAAGCAAAAGACATATTTTTCCCAGTTGTCGCAGTTTGAAAGGACTAGAACGTGAGCTACTACAGCTCTTTTTACTTTGACTTTATTAGAAACATTTTCATGTGTGTACTCTAACTTATTTCATAACTTTATACACACACACGCACATACACACACACACATACGGACACGTCCATACTTCCATATTATTCATACTAATATTTTATAGTGAAAGTAACTGTCTGTCTGTCTGTTACTTTGTTATGCCTTAATTACTCAACCGTGTAATTTTGCATACACTTTTTCAGGGATACAAGAAAGGACATAGGGTATATTTGATCCAGAAAATAAAGTACTGTTTCCGAGGGACTATCTAAAAAACTAATGCCTGGCCCAAGTGTATAGCAGCAAGGGTTCAAGCGTTATATTGCTTTTATATTTTTTTATTTTTTTTAACACTGACGAAGTAGCATGCAACAGCTAGTCATAAATAAAATTGAATAATTCTCAAAAAATATTATTTAAGTTCTGATTCCTGTGTGTCAATATGTCACTGTTGTTAACCGTTCGAGTCAAACAGGATATTATGTATCTACTACCAGTTCTAAAGCGTGTCTCACACTGAACCAAATTTTTTCAAACCGCCTGACGAAAAAAGGGGTGTTGTAAGTTTGACGTGTGTGTATCGGTCTGTGGAATAGTAGCTCCCAAAATATATACTGATTTTGATAAGTTTTTTATGAATAAGTGGGTAATTTTTATGAATTTTTATAAGTGGTTCTCGAAGACGGTTTTAGTATATAATTTACAAAGTTACGCGAGCTAAGTCGCGGGCAGCGGCTAGTAATTTATAAAGATCTGTTTATGTTTAGGTGTTTTTATCAAGTTTTATATAAATTTAGAACTCGGTGTGCTTCAAACCAAAATAGTCTCGAGCCATTGAATACTGCATATATATACCAATATTAATTCAACAATTTCATGGATCAATTGGCTGAATAGAACGGTTTCTTACTATGAACAATTACAGGACGTACACTATTATATGGTTAACAATTATTACCTTGTAAAATGTACATAATGGTAATGATATACAGGCATAATATAATAATTAAAATTATAGACTAACTCCCGACTTTCTTTTCAGCCCAAAACGCTGTAAGTTGCTGAGGAGTTAGGTGTTCCGCAGAAAGCTTGATGCTGCAGCATCAGATCAAGGTTACCATGTCATGGAAACTCCACTGAAGTAACAGTACACCAAATTTCACATCAATCGAACCTGTGGAAGTTAGTGAAATCCCGTCAACTAAGAAATAGACTGATGATCTTCAAACGCCTGGCGATCGCGTCAGCTTTCAATAAGAAAAAACGAATCAAAATCAGTCAGTCCGTTTAGGAGATACGATGCCACAGACAGACACACAGATATACGGATCCACAGATATCTTTTTTGTGACTGGTGTGATTAAAAGTCTGATTAAAAACGACTAATCTTGAAGCAATTGTCAGTAAGAAACTCGATTCAACACCGAGTTGACATTTATTTCGAAGTTGGATTCGTCTGTTAAGGTGATACAAGTCAGCTTTCCTCCATACAAACGTAGAATGATTATTACTCCGCTGTTTTATGTTTAATTTACAAAAGTAAGCATGATACCGATTTATCTTGTCGTTAACTAGGTTCCTTTTCATACAAACTTTAAAAAAAAGTATTAATTTAAAAGATATGATCCTTTAAAAATCCATATTTTAAAACAAGTTTTAATGCAACTTTGAGGGTGAATTGGTCACTCTAGTGTAAAAAAACTCCAAAAAACTTTGCATACAAACATTGATTAGTTATTCAAGAGTTCAAATAACTTTACATGAAATAGATATATGCAGTGGTTTTGTCAAAAAGAGTATATGCCCAAGGGTCCCTTCATGATTTTATTTTTGGTACGAATCATTGTGCATCTCATTCGAATGCTCTTCTCGCGCTTTGTGCTGTGTGACAGGACGCATTTTAGCCATGAGACCGATGAGTTCGGGCCGCCGACTTGTTTCGCCTTAAATCAAAAATACAAGTTGTTCATCGAAAAATATTGCCGACGTTTAAAAAGAACAAGACGTCGCAATTTGTATAACGAACAAGACAGAAGAAGCTTGTAAAACTTAGTGATTACTTTGATTATTAGTTGCGAGAAACTAATCCGAACATAAGTCTATACGGGGAGAGAAGAAAGTTTGCTTGAATTTGTTGAGGCGTGAACTGACGACACCCCATTCGCTTGGATGAGTTATGCGTCTAGTTAGTTCTGTATATACATGAATTACGGAGAAGTTAATTCTTATTTAAATCACTTCAAAAATTCACCTTTTTCACTGTTATGGTTATCTTAGACGTCGCTACCCTGTACCAACGCTGGACGTTGGTAACGTTAACGCTGATTTGCTTGTGATGTTCACACCAAAATGAATTAGAGCTATTGAAAAAGAAATGCGTGTAGAATTAAATAGTAGGTACTTTTAATACTTCATTGACTTCATTTTTAGGATTTTTCACGGATTTTTTTTAATATCAAAGGCGACAGTCAGGCTGACAATCCACTAAGATGGAAAATGGCCACTGTCACCTATAACACAAGCAACGCCACAAGTGCTGCAAGTGCGTTGCCGATCATAGTAGGTTTAAGGATTAGGAAGGTATAGGGTAATGGGTGCTAGGGCTGGCATCCCCTACTCACTCACTCACTCAAAACACAACAGCACATACCTATGCTGTTTCACGGTGGTCTTCTGTAAGGGGGCTACCACTACTTTCTAAATCCAGACCAGAGGCAACTTTTAAATGTTTATTTTATAAGTTTACCCTGCCGGTAAATGTACCCAAGACCCTTCAGACGGAGCATTCAGAAGGCAAGCACCCTAACCACTCCAAGGGACTTATCAATATTGTATATCTTTTAATTGTGTTTAGTTTCACTGTAGAATAAGTACTCATTATTGTTTTATTCTAAACTAGCTTTTGCACGCGATTTCGTCCAAGTAACTTCATAAAATATACTATAGCTTACTTTATAGCTTATGTTACTCGCTGATCATATAATATAATATAATATAATATAATATAATATAATATAATATAATATAATATAATATAATATAATATAATATAATATAATATAATATAATATAATATAATATAATATAATATAATATAATATAATATAATATAATATAATATAATATAATATAATATAATATAATATAATATAATATAATATAATATAATATAATATAATATAATATAATATAATATAATATAATATAATATAATATAATAATATGTATTTTCCCAACAGTGAAAGAATTTTTCTAATAGGTCCAGTAGTTTCAGAGCCTATTCAATGCAAACAAACAAACAAACAAATATTTCCTCTTTATAATATTAGTATACAGATATTCATTTAGTAATAACCTAACTGCAAGCTCTCAACCTATTTAAAAAAAACGTACGTTTTAAAAATTTAAACCTTCCCAAAAATATATTTTTTGGACAATAGGATATAGGATAGGATATAATTTATTAAGACAAAGGAATTTCCAAGCGAAACCCAGTAAGTATAAGTATAATACAAAGTGAAGATAATTTTATACAAACAAAGTATGTATTCGCTAACAACACTATTACTCAGTAGGAAATACAGTCACTTACGTGACAAACTGTGCGAACACCAACGACAGAAAGGGTACCAAGAAAATATTTAATCTAAATAAATGGGAGCGCGTCAAAGATTAAGATAACAATTACGCAGACAGCTCACTGAATGCAAGTAAAAAGAAATAATTTTTTATTTATTTTTTTCACATTCCAAACAGCACCATCTAGTTCCACAGTAAGCAACTAATGCTTGTATTGTGGATACCAAATTGATATAATATTTTACAAAGATTTGTTTTTTGTAAATACATACCTATTATAAATACAAAACATCCATGACTCAGGTACAAAAGTAAAATGTTAATACATAAACATTTCCCATAGCGGGATTCGAACCCGCGACAGTTTGGTTAACAGCTAGGGTTACTAGCTACTAGACCAAACGTGTCGTGTGTGTTAATTTGTAAAAATATTCATGTCAACATTGTTGATGTTATGGCGGCTGTACACATGTAGCCAAGGTGTTGGGCCAACCTGTTGGGCCAACGTGTAGAGAGATACTTGGCGGTGTGTTGGCTTAATTGGTCTAGTTGACGCCGAGATTGGCAGGCCAACCAAATAGTGTCGGTTTTTTGTGCACACATCAAAGGATCTTGGCGCGCTCCGCAAACAGCGTTCACACGTTGGCGTCTCTTGTTCAGTTCGTTGTTACTCGTTAGCGGACACAGTACAGACAGTCTACATACATGTTTATCGAAGCGCCAATGCAGAATGATCAGTAAGCCAATGTGTAAACAGCAACCTTGGGGATGCATCATTTAGGCCCGACATGTTGGCCCAACACCTTGGTCCCATGTGTAAAGCGGGCTTTACATTCAACGGTTTCCACACTGTATACCTACTTGTGATCTTTTTATTGGTTTGAGTTGTTGAAGTAAAATTTGTTTGAAAATCCGTGTTGGTTATTTTGGGATTTAATTATATCGAGAGAAGTATAATATAAATCGTATATCAAAAGCTGTCTTTCTACAGATGACATCCTCAATATTCAATTTTATTTCACATCTACAAATATTAGCGTTTCTTAGAAAAACCTGATCTTGTATGACGAATTTTTTTAAAACTAGCTGCTGCCCGCGACTTCGTCCGCGTAACTTGTAAATTATATACTAAAACCTTCCTCGAGAACCACTCTATCCATTGGTGAAAACAGCATGAAAATCGCTGCAGTAGTTTTTGAATTTATCGCGAACAGACAGACGCGGCGGAGGACATTGTTTTATAATATATATAGGATGTGTTATTTTTAGATATGCGCTTCGATGACTTCGACTTTGCGCTAGTATTTGCCGATCCTTAGTGTGTATTACATTTGATTAGACTAGTCGTGTCTGCGTTATCTGTTCTTTGGCAATAAAATTCAGTGAGCGACCTTCAGGCGGGAAGCGGGAGTAGCGCACGGTTTCCTGCTGCAGGAAATGACTTAGTGCTTTGACGTCCAACGGCTGGTCGCAAAGTGGAAATGGAATCGAGCTTGACACACATAACGCACTCACATCTAACTAATTGCTTATTTCAACTATTGTTTCCAAGGAATGCTCATTTCATCTAAAAAACGCACGTTTTTTTTTATTCGGTTTCCATTTTAAAGGTTGTAACCATCGAGATACTACAATTAAATTTGCGTCACAAATGCCAAAGCGGCACATAAAAAGAACGCCTTTGACAGAATCATGGCGGACTCTTGCCTTCGCGCGTCAATGGTAAAAGGTAGTAACGACAAAGTTCTACTATTCATTTTAAACTCCAATGTGTTGACGTAAAGTTACATTTTCTTTAAATGACATATGTTTGGTTGGTTTTAAATGACAGTTCATGCTCTACGCATATGTCACTTTTAAATGTTCCATAAAGTTCGTAGTGTTTTGTATGGCACGCGGATTCCATGTTGTAGTAGCTTGATGGTTGTAACCCATCTATACTTATAAAATCATTTATCATGACAACGTGACAAACTAAAACTTCAAAGTGTAGAAAGCTGAAATTTGGAACATAGTTTTGAGTATTTTATAATGTAAACATCCACAACGTAACGATTTAGGCAGGTTGCTAGTCTATTTTAATATCATACAAATGTATTTTAATATATTTTTTATTTTACTTTTACAGTTGTACAAAGGTGTAACGATTACAAAATAGTTCCAAAAGATATTCGATTAAAAGCTATTTTATACAATGTCACATGCATCGAAATAAAATGTCACATGTCACATGTCAAGGAAATTCGAATTTGTATTTCGAAATAACAGAATATTTATTTTAAAAATAGAATTATCGCAGAAGTGCGAATCTCATGTTCATTTTATTCAATAAACTCGTTGTCACTGATATGGGTCCAAGCTGCCAAATAATAAAGAACAACTTACACTTACTTTGTTTGAGACACTTTAGTAATTATAAAAATATTCTTTCCAGAATTATGACTTAAGATGTTAATGTAAACTCATTGTTACCAGTTCATCGATATGAAGCAAGTTTTTTTAATGTTAAGGTTGACAGACAGGCTGACAGTTCACGTCCACGTTACAGGTGCTGCAAGTGCGCTACCGACCATATGTTGGACTGAGGATAAGGGGCGAAATGGGCTTTGGCAGGACACACTGCGTTTCCTGGCCTATGTCCGCCATCTTCCCCCTGGGCGTGGCGGGAGCCGGGCGGTAGTCTTAGGAGAGACTACCTCCTGTCGTGAGGTTCCCTGGCGTACCTCCACTTTCGGGTACGCTGAGGTTCCAACATGGAGCGTAACCCTCCCCGCGCTGGATAGCTGTGGCGGGGCACCGAAGTCGTATCATAAAGTGTCAGCGACCCAGTGCCGGATGCCGCGAGGCCAGTAGCAAATTCTCCTCTATTTTTTTAAAAATATAATATCAAAATAATTTTATTTAGCCTCTTTCACCATCTCTAAGTAACGTGTCAAGTAGGCTAACTGCCATTTAAAGTCACCGGTCACCGGGAATGATGGTGCTGATATACATTTGTTTGTACTGTAATTGTCGCAAACATTAAAAAGAAAGTAATAAAAAAATTCGCCTGTCGAAGGATGCAGTAAACCGAGTGCACAATTATTTAATCATTAGAGATACTACATCTCATTTTCCTATACCTTCCTTAACCCCTTACTATGATCGGCCGACACAAGTTCGTTTTATAGGCGACGGTAGCCACCAACCAGCCGGTAGCCTGTTTGACAACCTTCACATGAAGGAAAAACGAAAAAATCTGCAGTGTACGTTAAGGTTACATAATCCAATCTCCTCGTCAGCAAAGATTAGCCTCCAGTGAGTTACGCCTTTAACAACTTTATCTGTCAGTTCGCTTATCTATCAAAGTTTCCTGATTACGTTGAAATTTTAGTGACAAAATGTACAAATAAAGCTTCGTCAACTTTAAGAGCGAATATTGCATCATAGACAGTTTTCAAATTGTAGAAAAATTAAGAAGCAAAATTAAATGTCCTCATCATGCTTCTGTTGTTTTCGTCCAGTTAAATATTAAGTAAAGTAGCCTTAATAATTTTTTTAATAAAATACAATGGGGATGTATGTTTAAGTTTTATGTTATTTCTTGTCTCAGATAAAATAAGAACTAAAGATAGAGCCCTGTGGACGGCAGAGTGAAGCCGATAAAACTACGTCTTAACCGTGTACATACACGTTTACACGTACACAAATGCAATCAAACTAAGTATGTCTTGGCTTTTTAAAATATTAATTAGTGATAATTCCTAATGGTGTAGTGGAAAGCTTTCTCATAGCCAGCCGGTGAAGGTAAAACCCGAAGCAGAAACAAAAAGCAGAACCTTCCCGTCAAAGTCAAAGAGGTTATACAGAAATGACATTTCATTAAAAAAAATGTGTGTGTCAGGTCCAACGCACGACTAGATAATTTTGAAGTTGAATTTTGAATTTGAATTTAATTTGAAATTTGAATTTTGAATTTTTCAAACTGTAAGGTGCGCTAGGTACGTTGCGCATAAGAACATATTAATTTTACTCCTCATAAAATTTCCATACTGGGGAACTTATATGAAAATCGATTCTTAAGGAGTAAAATAAAAAAAAAAAACTAAATTATTCTGAAAGCAAAAGTTCAAAATAGCTAATCTTTTTGTTTTGAACATGAATATCCATTATCTATTTACTTTACGACATTCGTACTAACCAAACTTATGAAAATTACTGTCCCTCGACTGGACTAAGAGACAACTTTAAATTTCATTTGCATAGTTGGCCTAGCTGGGAATCGAAGCCTTAATTCAAAGAGCTAAGATCTTAATTCACGATCTTCAAGACAACTGTATAATTAATATTCAATGAACACAAATAGTAAATTATCGTCTTAAAGTGGATGTTAATAGTACACGGAGTTGTTTAGTGTAAGTTCGGTCACACTTGGCTTGCTTCTCGAGGAGTGTGTGAGCTGTGAACTCCGATAACAGTTACACCAACTTCAACTTAGGCAGAGTTCACACTGACTGTAACAATTAATATAGGTAACACATTATGTGCACAAGTACGGGTCTATTACAAAGGCTTTTGGTTAAAAATATATTATAGGTTGTGTCCGCGACTTTGTCCGTAAAAAAAAATTACACCCGTTCGAAGCCGGGAGCGGGTCGCTAGTATATTTTACAACAAAGTCCTCCGCCGCGTCTCTCTGTTTGTATGTTCGCTATGATCTCAAAATTACTGAATAGATTTTCATGCGGTTTTCCCTAATGGAAGGAGCGTTAAACGAGGAAGGTTTATGTATATTTGGGGCGAATGCTAAAAAGAGGAAGAGGTCGCTAGTATTAAATAAAAATATTTAGAAGACTTCCTCTTTTGGTAATCTGTGATTGCATGCATACGAGTCAGTTAGTTTCTTTAAAAAAAAATATTTTTTTCACATATTATTTGGTACTTAAAACGAAGTGCAGTCGCTTTTTAAAAATACTTTTAATCTGGAAAGCGCTTTTCAGATTAATGCGTCCATAGCTGTCTAGACGCTAGTTACGAAGTCTCTTTAGGTACAAAACGAAATGAAATTAAAACTATATTTAGATACGACTGCAGATTGCCTTTATGCAAAGTTTAATGCTTCGCTATTCAAAATCACAGCTAACCAAAGTTTTATCTTCTGGCTAGAATATCAGAAATCATCCTATTATCAATAAAAAAAAATATTTGTGTGCGTGTGTGGTGAGTTTGTGTGTGTGTGTGTGTTTTTTGATAGTTGAGTATCCTTTGTCGTATGTTAGATCAATCTGATCAAGACCACTCTTTAGTTTCTATCGCGTATACTACTAGCTTTTGCCCGCGACTTTGTCCGTGTTAAAAAAAATATTAAGCAATATAACAATTGATCTCTTGTTGGCCAGGTTTTGTTCATTTGGGAACAGTAGGTACTTTTTTCTAGATGAAAAGTAGCGCTTTATCTCTGACAACGAGTATGCAAAATTTAATGATGATCGATTGGGTACTTAAGGCGTGAAAAGGCAACATACAGATATAAAGACAGACATAGTATTAGTATTGATAGTCTATACTTATACTAATATTATAAAGAGAGAACATTATTTGTATGTTTGTAATGAATAAACTGCGTGCCTAGTGTGTGTTTTCATAGCCAATTAGCTGAAATATAATAATTATGTTATTATTGTAAATAAATAAATAGGTATAGATAATATTAGTACGGGAAGTGGATAGTTGTGTTTATACATACATTATTCTGTTCGCAGTCTATTCTCAAAAGACACAAGTTCATTCCGGAAATGTACCGAGTTAGAATTTCAATCCACAACACGATGCGACTTAATTGTAGCGGTTTACTTAAGGCCGCTCACACACGAGACTTCCTCGCAGAATTACGAACAACACGAGAGCAATTTACAGTCCATTTCGCACGTAATACGAAGTTTTATTGCTTGAATACCATCGGTGTGGAAGTAGGTTTATCTCTACTAGTGAAATAAGCTGGCACTGCTTTTGGTCGTTAATATAACGAGCCAACTAATATAGTAGAAGGAGTAGTTATCATTTTAATGTTTTGATTTGTTGTTTAAGGTTTCATGAACTGTTCCTACTTAATTAATGTACTTAATTTTCTAACTGTAAGAGTTATTCGTTACGAGTGAGCTAACTAAATAAATGATAACTAGTTGTTGAAGGCGACTGTCCGCGTCACTTTATAAAATATAGATAATGTAGATTTTGTATGTGAAAGAATTTTTAAAATCGGTTCTTATTCATTACAAACAAAAATACATATTACGAAAAATAATTTAAAAACAATAAAAAAAAAGTTCGTGGCTTATTGTTATTGAGCATTATTGACATTGGCATTATTGGGCATGAATATTTAAAACTAGCTGGTGCTCGCGACTTCGTCCAAATTGTATAATAAGGGACAAAATATACTCCTGACCAAATGTGTAAACAAGTATATAATAAATACTTTTGCGTAGTTAGATCTTTATTTTTAGATAGCTGGTGCCTGCGGCTTCGCCCCCGTGGAATCCGTTGAATGGAATGCCTATGTTCATCCTGAAATTCTATTCTAACTTGATGAGTTTTTCTAAAGTCATATCGAATACAAACTTTCATCCTTATATTTTTATAATACTAGTATAGTTAAACCTACTTAGATTTATTTTACCCTACTGTATTGCACCGGTACGAAGCTTTTAAAAGTACCTACTTAGTAGAAATATAAACACCCAAGTTGTTATAATTAGGGGCCTCTTTCACCAACTACAACTGAAGTGTTGATTAGTTACTTTTAGAAATAATTTTATGTTCTATTAAATTATGCACTCGGTTTACTGCATCCTTTTTTTAATTATTTTCTTTTTAATGTGTGGGACTTTTACCGTACCAACAAAGGTATTCAGCTCCATTATCCTCGGTGACCGGTGATTTTAAATGACGGTTAGCCTACTTGACAAATGGTGAAAGAGGCCCTTAGGTAAATAAATGAGCCAGGAAATTATTGCGCCTCAGATACATTTAATTTGCCAACCCTCTACATCTAAAATTATGCTATTACAATTCGAATTAACTATATTTGTCGTAGTTTGTGATTCAAATGTACGCGACATATGGCGGCCCCATATTACTGTGAATCTGCAAGATTTTATTGCTGTAGGGGGAGGTCAGCGTGTAGCGGTACAATTCTCAATTTCGACATTTGGCATTTTGTCTACTAATTTAGTAGCTTTACTTTATTTTTTTAGACTTAATTTAAATTAATAATTTAATTTATTTTGTTATTTTAAATTTAATATATAGCGAAAAAAATTGTTAAAGAAAGCCACACAACTACCTAATTACTTATTAATAATTGTTTTTAAATTATAAAATACTAATACTAAATAAATAAAATAAGTTTGTTAATACATATAGGTAATTTCTTCCAGGAAAGTTGAATCAATTTACAAATTGACTTTATTTTAATTCACACATATGCGAAGCCTACAATAATCTTTACATACGGTTTTCACCGTCAGATAGATAATTTTTCGCGAAAGGTAATTTTTTATTATTATCATAGGTGAATATAAGGTAATAAAATAAATTGTAGATAGAAACAATAAAACCTAATCATGTTTTTATGTAAGAAGAAAAAATAAACAATATTTTGCGTCGTCATTTGTTTTTCCGCTAAACGACTCAACGGATTTTAATACGGTTTTCAAATATGGAAAGAGGCCTAAATGAGGAATATTTGTGTATTTAAGGGATGCGAGAGCACATTACCCCAACCCTTTCTTATCCCTTAACCTTAATCCTCCTATGGTCGGCAGCAGCTGTGGAGTTGCTTGTGTTATAGGCGACGATACCACCTACCATCAAGTAGACCATCAGCCTGTCTATCGACCGTAACACAAAAGATAAAATTAAAATATGCATCACGGGTGAATCAAGAAATATGAATGTAGACATTTTAAAACTATACAAATTATTTGTAATTAACCGTAACATGTGCACTGCAAAGATGTTTTCTCCCTCTCCTAGTATGGTAAGTTATTACAAGCCTCCCTTACTGTGGCTGTTGGCAGAGGGTTTGATTTTGCTATTGTTACCAAAGTTAACACACACTTGCGGGATATATTTTCAAAAAATAATTCTAGTTATTTTTATATTAGAAAATATGCTATAACTATAGTTACATTTCTATAAGAACTATATAAGCCACCGTGTGTCAGTAGCCACAAAATAAAAGGCTAAGTCGCATATGAACTTTTCTATAATAATAATAATAATAATAATAATAATAACGCCGGACGATGCTTGTTAACGCCGGACGATGCTTGTTGACATTACTGTCCCACATGACGAAAACCTCGTGAAAGCCGAGAAAGACAAACTTACCAAGTACATAGACTTGGCTCACGAGGTGACCGCCATGTGGGATGTCGATTCGACAATCATCGTCCCGATAGTCGTATCGGCGAACGGTCTTATAGCGAAGAGCCTCGACCAACATCTCAAGAGGCTCTCACTAGATGGCTGGATCAAGGGTCAGATACAGAAGGCGGTACTTCTGGACACGGCACGAATTGTCAGGAGGTTCCTCACTCTGCAGCCCTAACCACCGGTAGCTTGGGCCTAGCCCCGCTACTAGCGGATGTCTAGTTTTAAGTTTTTTATAATATATATTGTTTTTTTTTATTTTTATTTTTTGTATTTATATAAATGTATATTGTAAAAAATTTAAAATTAAGAAAATTAAATAAATAAGTATGATAATAATAATAATAATATTCATTTATTTCAGACATAGAACATCCATAATTATTAATATAGGTTCATAGGTATTAACAAAATAATAACAAATATATACATCTATGTGAATTATAATATACAAATATTATTACATCCTTACTACCTTATGTGAATGTGAGTTTGTTTGTTGTTACTATATATTTGTGAGAACCTAACTTTATCCTTTATCAATCATCAATCAATACTAATAATAAATCTGTAAGTGTAGGTATTGTATGTATGTATGTACCTCCATAACTCTTAAACGAATCAACTGATTTTCATGAAACTTGGTAGGTAGATAAACATTTAGACGTACAGGACACAGGATAGGCTACTTTTTTCCTTTTCAACGCGGACGAAGTCGCAGGCACAGGCTAGTATATTAAAAAAAATACCCACTTCTCTCTAGGAGTAACTGTAGCATATAATTTGCAGAAAAAAATTACATCCGTGCAACGTCGCGGGCAGGTCGCTAGTGCTTGAAAGTTTTTATTGGCTTCATAACTCGAAACTTTCTGCGCACCCAAAAGTAAGTGAAAAATACAGACACGTTCTAACCAATTGGACACATTCATGAATCTCTCAAGTTATATTTGAATAATGAAGCCTTTTGATATCCGATAACTTTTAGAGGCCATGGCTTTTTTCGGGTTTGCTTTCAGGAAATAATGGCCTCTTATTGTGAACACATAAAAACATATATTATATTTATATTCTCTAACAAGGTCTTTAATGGAGGATTTTGTTTCGGGTTAAACCTTTTCAATGTTCGCATATAGGAATACAATATCAAAGGTTTTTCGACTTATATTGGGAGTAATAGTTTATATTCAGTTGCTGTCATTTAAAAAAGACGAAACTACCCTTTAATCGCTAGGTTTTGTAGTAGTTTTGTAGTGCCCTCCCTAGAGCCTGACTCGTATTTTTTTAATTTTTTTAAAAGAAAGCAACTCAATGATTTAAAAATGAATATTATACAAGTAGAGAAATTTGTCGTATATATCCAGCTCTGGCGAAATGGACACGAAAATAATTGTCGGATAAATCCGACACTGGCGGCTAAAGTGTTAATGACATAGCGAACTTTAGTAGTGGCGTGGCAAATTGTGCATATAAATTTTAAGGCTTTTAAAAACCTATTTCTTATTTTTTTAACAATAATTATTTATGAACTTTGCACATGCGATTCATCATTTATGACATTAAAGTACCATGTGATGTGATGTTATGTTATGTGACCATATTATGGTTATGGATTATGGTAAGAGTGTTAAAGGATGACGGTTTTTATATATAACTAGCTGATCCTGAAAACGTTGTTTTGCCAAAAAAAAGTTTGCAAAAACATTCGTTGGTGTTGCTTGTAGGAGTCACTTACCATTAACCATCAAATGAACCGTTAGAATTTTTGCCGTTACACCACATGCCATCGCAAACATCTGTTTTAATATGCAATAGATTTTTTTTGAATAACAATTCACGTTGTGCTTCCAAACACGACCTCCCCCGTGACATATAAACAATGTAACCTGATTCCGTATTCACTAACACGGTCGTATACTTAATTTATATATGGCATTCCCGGATATACTGAATTCACGTACCGTGTGATTTGATGTGGCAGGATACTAATAATAGTATCCTGCCACATCTAATAATAGTATCTGATAATATAAAATTATCAGTGTTATTATAGTTATAATATTACATTTACTTATCATGGTGCAATTAAATTTATTAAGATAATAGCTGGTGCCCGCGACTTCGTCCGCGTTGAAAAAGAAAAAAGTAGCCTGTACATGTAAATGTTTACTTACAAAGTTTCATGAAAATCAGTTAATTCATTTAAGAGTTATGGATGAACATACATACATACATACAGAAAAAAATCTAAAAATGGTCAATTTAGTTTTAGTATCATGTATAGAGCCTATAAACACGATATCTCTGAAAACAAAGTAAATTACTCCATGACCGACCCTTACAGATTTATTATTAGTATTGATTACTATATTATTATTCACGTATTTATTTTCTTGCTTAATTTTAAATTTTTTACAATAAATATTATTAAAAAAAAAAAAAACAATATATATGGTAAAAAACCTAAAACTTGAGCTCCGCAGGTAGCGGGGCAAGGCGCAAGCTACCTGCGGATATAATAATAATAATATTATTATTTAGTATTGACTAATTAGGTCGGGAGCTAGAGCTTGTAAACAAATATAATGACATGTTATGTTATGGAATTAAATGCCAATAATTTCCATAATGTAGTTATAATAACAAAACGTAGGCAGGTATGAGTTTTAGACCAGCCTCTAGTGACTACTGATATAAGTTGTAACGATGAACTTAGGTATGAAAGTTGAGCTATGGGAATAGTGGATCAAAAGTGAGATAAACTCTAATAACAAAGTTTCCTTAATTCAATGACGTTGGTTTGACGATTTATTAATACTAGCTGTTGCATGTGACTTCGTCCGCGTAATTATATAAAAATATATAGCCAAATATGTACGTAGATGTAATAATGTAGCTTTCTATACTCAGTTCTGAAATTCGCAGAAGAACCAAATTGATACCTTAATTCGCAAACCAAATAACTCCTCCGAGCCAAACTTTACAGGGGAGACTAAAAACGTTATAATTTTTTTTTGTATGATACGAGAAAAGAAAAAAGACAGTTTAACATTGGAAATTATGGCTTGTATTAACCGATAGACCTTTTGAAAATTAAATTCTAACTGTCATTAAAATTCTCCCGTATCAAAAAGTCATTTTCAACCAAAATTGCTAAAGTGGAGTTATACGTTTTGCAAATTAAGGTATCACTCAATACTAATATCTGTAAGTGTAGGTATTGTATGTATGTATGTATGTATGTATGTATGTATGTATGTATGTATGTATGTATGTATGTATGTATGTATGTATGTATGTATGTATGTATGTATGTGTGTGTGTGTGTGTGTGTGTGTGTGTGTGTGTGTGTGTGTGTGTGTGTGTGTGTGTGTGTGTGTGTGTGTGTGTGTGTGTGTGTGTGTGTGTGTGTGTGTGTGTGTGTGTGTGTGTGTGTGTGTGTGTGTGTGTGTGTGTGTGTGTGTGTGTGTGTGTGTGTGTGTGTGTGTGTGTGTGTGTGTGTGTGTGTGTGTGTGTGTGTGTGTGTGTGTGTGTGTGTGTGTGTGTGTGTGTGTGTGTGTGTGTGTGTGTGTGTGTGTATGTATGTATGTATGTATGTATGTATGTATGTATGTATGTATGTATGTATGTATGTATGTATGTATGTATGTATGTATGTATGTATGTATGTATGTATGTATGTATGTATGTATGTATGTATGTATGTATGTATGTATGTATGTATGTATGTATGTATGTATGTATGTATGTATGTATGTATGTATGTATGTATGTATGTATGTATGTATGTATGTATGTATGTATGTATGTATGTATGTATGTATGTATGTATGTATGTATGTATGTATGTATGTATGTATGTATGTATGTATGTATGTATGTATGTATGTATGTATGTATGTATGTATGTATGTATGTATGTATGTATGTATGTATGTATGTATGTATGTATGTATGTATGTATGTATGTATGTATGTATGTATGTATGTATGTATGTATGTATGTATGTATGTATGTATGTATGTATGTATGTATGTATGTATGTATGTATGTATGTATGTATGTATGTATGTATGTATGTATGTATGTATGTATGTATGTATGTATGTATGTATGTATGTATGTATGTATGTATGTATGTATGTATGTATGTATGTATGTATGTATGTATGTATGTATGTATGTATGTATGTATGTATGTATGTATGTATGTATGTATGTATGTATGTATGTATGTATGTATGTATGTATGTATGTATGTATGTATGTATGTATGTATGTATGTATGTATGTATGTATGTATGTATGTATGTATGTATGTATGTATGTATGTATGTATGTATGTATGTATGTATGTATGTATGTATGTATGTATGTATGTATGTATGTATGTATGTATGTATGTATGTATGTATGTATGTATGTATGTATGTATGTATGTATGTATGTATGTATGTATGTATGTATGTATGTATGTATGTATGTATGTATGTATGTATGTATGTATGTATGTATGTATGTATGTATGTATGTATGTATGTATGTATGTATGTATGTATGTATGTATGTATGTATGTATGTATGTATGTATGTATGTATGTATGTATGTATGTATGTATGTATGTATGTATGTATGTATGTATGTATGTATGTATGTATGTATGTATGTATGTATGTATGTATGTATGTATGTATGTATGTATGTATGTATGTATGTATGTATGTATGTATGTATGTATGTATGTATGTATGTATGTATGTATGTATGTATGTATGTATGTATGTATGTATGTATGTATGTATGTATGTATGTATGTATGTATGTATGTATGTATGTATGTATGTATGTATGTATGTATGTATGTATGTATGTATGTATGTATGTATGTATGTATGTATGTATGTATGTATGTATGTATGTATGTATGTATGTATGTATGTATGTATGTATGTATGTATGTATGTATGTATGTATGTATGTATGTATGTATGTATGTATGTATGTATGTATGTATGTATGTATGTATGTATGTATGTATGTATGTATGTATGTATGTATGTATGTATGTATGTATGTATGTATGTATGTATGTATGTATGTATGTATGTATGTATGTATGTATGTATGTATGTATGTATGTATGTATGTATGTATGTATGTATGTATGTATGTATGTATGTATGTATGTATGTATGTATGTATGTATGTATGTATGTATGTATGTATGTATGTATGTATGTATGTATGTATGTATGTATGTATGTATGTATGTATGTATGTATGTATGTATGTATGTATGTATGTATGTATGTATGTATGTATGTATGTATGTATGTATGTATGTATGTATGTATGTATGTATGTATGTATGTATGTATGTATGTATGTATGTATGTATGTATGTATGTATGTATGTATGTATGTATGTATGTATGTATGTATGTATGTATGTATGTATGTATGTATGTATGTATGTATGTATGTATGTATGTATGTATGTATGTATGTATGTATGTATGTATGTATGTATGTATGTATGTATGTATGTATGTATGTATGTATGTATGTATGTATGTATGTATGTATGTATGTATGTATGTATGTATGTATGTATGTATGTATGTATGTATGTATGTATGTATGTATGTATGTATGTATGTATGTATGTATGTATGTATGTATGTATGTATGTATGTATGTATGTATGTATGTATGTATGTATGTATGTATGTATGTATGTATGTATGTATGTATGTATGTATGTATGTATGTATGTATGTATGTATGTATGTATGTATGTATGTATGTATGTATGTATGTATGTATGTATGTATGTATGTATGTATGTATGTATGTATGTATGTATGTATGTATGTATGTATGTATGTATGTATGTATGTATGTATGTATGTATGTATGTATGTATGTATGTATGTATGTATGTATGTATGTATGTTCCTCCATAACTCTTAAACGAATTAACTGATTTTCATGAAACATGGTAGATAAACATTTAGACGTACAGGACACAGGATAGGCTACTTTGAACCGCCCCCGGCTTCGCCCGGGATGCAATTTATATATATCCTATCTTTCAAGTTGGACCAAATTACACATAGGAAATTTTATCAAAATAGGTTTAGTAGTATCAAACAGGCTGATGATGATGTCACAAATATTTATTTATGGTATTTATCTTAAAAGATAAACCATAAAAAAATCATATCATTAGTGTTTATAAAGTAAACAAATGTTCGTTTAAATTTTCTAATTAGGTTTTCATTGATCGTCGTGTCTGTGGAATTTGATTAATCTGTGAACGTTTGAAGTTCAATCATACGGTTGGTGTGTTCTTACAGAAAAATATTTAGTTTTGCAATATTAAAAGCAAATAATATATAATGAAATGTTGATTTTCATTCCACGCGCTTTTAAAATTATTCTGTATTTACTCGAAAATACTGATGGAAATTTAAATACTTATATCTTTTATATTTGAACATAATTCCAAGGTTAATTATTGTAGCAATCTTTAACCTAAACCAATATTATATAAACGGATAGCATATAAAATCATATTAAACAGAAGAGTGCAAAATATTAGTATTGATTTGCCTGTTAAACAGGTAAAACCTACCCAATATTTATGACGAAAAAAAAAATAGTCAACCTAACGTTTGCATACTACAGACTTCATTCTATCGATTGGTATGTAATTTGTCAGTTAAACAATACAATCTATACTAATAATAAATCTGTAAGGGTTGGTCATGGAGTAAGTTACTTTGTTTTCAAAGATATCGTGTTTATAGGCTCTATACATGATACTGAAACTAAATTGACCATTTTTAGAATTTTTTTCTGTATGTATATATGTATGTATGTAAGTATGTATGTTCTTCCAAAACTTAAACGAATTAACTGATTTTCATGAAACTTGCTAGATAAACATTTAGACTTACGGGACACAAGATAGGCTACTTTTTCTTTTTCAACGCGGACGAAGTCGCGGGCGCCAACTAGTGTTCAAATAAAAATTAAAATCTAACTAATCATATCCTTGACAGAAATTTACTCGAACAATCCAAACAAAACTGAACAATTAATCAATAGCAGAGTGTTTGTTTTTTGGTACAAGTTAAACTTTCTGAACTGTCCGATCTTAACCGTTGGTACAACATTTAGTTCGAAAATCAAACTCGAACTAAAATTGCTGATTTAATGCCAATAGATTTAATCTGATTGGTTCAATTATGTCGACAGTTCCGGTTAGTTTCGAACTCAACTTGTTTTGATGTCGAATTGATTTAAAGCAATTTTAAATTGATTGTATGTCAGGGTCAATGGAGGTTTAATGTTGATAGAATAATATACAATAATTATACAAAGAGGTCGCCTTGTGGTCGAAATTCGACTATAAACAAAAGTTTATACAGGGTGTCCCAACATTAATCCTTGCACGTACTTGAAGACAAAGGTAAAGTACCCCTACAAACTGCTTTTTATTGGATTTTATTTTTTATTTGCACAGAATTGTGAGTTATACTGTTTTTTTATAGTTATAAAACGTTTCGACGTGAACAGGCTTAAGGTAGTCATCCCATCCCATCCCATCCCATCCCATCCCATCCCATCCCATCCAATCCCATCCCATAGACAGTAACGTATGAGACAGAGTATGTCTAATAATAATATATAAAAAACATTAAAAAAAAATTTAAGTTCACGAGCCATTTAATGTTTGACCTATTTGTCGTAATTATAAACCCACGCGTAAACAAGCATTAATTACTCGTATGTTGATTTGATGCGTCATATTCATTACCAAACATTAAGTAAACAATTCAGAGGATGTTAGGAGTATTATTAACTATGGAATACTCAATCAATATACAAATTAATGACGAATTTCATTAGTTGTGGTTATAAATAATCTTAGTATATATATTACTAAGTTATCATAGGAATGTTGTCAAAGCTGTGTACGCCTATAATTGACATGCTTACTCGTATACCTATCAGTATATTGTCTTATACCTATTAATTAAGATTAAATTTTTGAAAGAAAAACTTCTTTGGGCATTTTGGGCACTTTTGATATGTGGAAAAACCACTAAACTCGCTAGACTACCACGTTACGCTCAGTGACGTTTAATCTTGAAGTGATTTTTTTTAGAAAGGTTTAGAAATTTTGGAATGAGGAAAAAGCACTGAACTTGCATGACTGTCACGCTCATTGACGTTCAATTGTATTTTTAAATGTTATTGTATGTATTTTTAAGTGTGACATGTAATTTCAGCCGCGGGAAGTCCACTGCTGGTAGGCTTCCCCCATAATTTGCTGTAGCTCGTAGCACATAAAACAATTTCTCCTTAGAATTTTAATTTTATAGCGCTCTACGATTACTTTAAAAGGCACTATTCGATCATCAAAAATTTCAAAGAACTCCAATCGGCGATGTATGTAGGAGGTACACGAGGTACACGAAATAAAAACGAACTGGTCAAGTTCAAACAAGTTGGTCAAAAATCGTTCTCGTATCGACAAATGACAACAAATCAAAGGAATGAATTCGTGAACTTTCCAAGCCATACTACGAGTACCATACATCGTTAGTCAGAGTGCAATTCAGGCAGTTGTATCAGGATTACTTTTTGATTTTTTTTTTCTTGAAATGCTCCACGATTTAACATCTTTGCCACATTTTACTAAGATATTAGTCCGTTCAAGTTAGATGGAAGATGGAAGTTGATTTAAAATTATAAAGTCTAAGAATAACTATTATGTTATAATTATAGGTGGCTACCGTCGCCTATAACACAAGTGCACTGCCGACGATAGTAGGATTAATCCTACTATAGTAGGATCAAGAGATTATTAAAGAGATACAGGCATTATTTTAAAGATGACAAAAAGAATGCTATCCTGAGTTCCTTTCGGGGTTTCAGGATGGTCATCATCTTGGCTTTTTTCCCGAAACCCTTTTAAATTTAAATTTATAATGACGATCATAGGAGTTGAAACCTAATTGATAGGCAAATGGGCTTTGGAAACCCTTACTCACTCACCGAAACACAACAGCACGCGTGCTGTTACTGCCGCTAACAGCTGCCCAAATGACTGTACAACGCAATGGGCTTTGCTACTACTAAGCTACTAAAAGTTAATTCGTAAATTCAGTAGGTAATTAATTCTTTTTGATTAAAAGATCTAATTATCAATACCTACACGATTCACATAATAAAATGTGAGCGGTTTTGAGAGAAAATGGAAATATAGGTAGAAATGCGCAAAATATAATGTACTTACTTCAACAGAGGAAAGACTGACAGATTTTATTAACTCGAACGACCCTAAATGCATAGCCACCGGTCGTAAAAGATTTGATGACGTCGTAAAAAATTCGGAATATGATAACAGATTTTTTCATTTTAACTCAACGTGACAGTAATGTCGTTTTTAATATTTCTCAGGTACTAGTCCAGTAACCTTATCACAGACCTTGTGATTTTTGGCTAATCTATACTTACTTACTAATATATATATGAAGAGTTTGTTTGTTTGGTTGTACGCACTAATCCTAGGAACTACTGGTTTGAATTGAAAAATTCTTTTTGTGTTGGATAGTCTTTTTATCAAAGAAGGCTATAGGCTATAGAGAACGCGGACGAAGTCGCAGGCACCAGCTAGTTTGTTATATTTTTCCCGCATGTATGAGATTTCGAGTGCTGAACGTTGCGTTCTTTGTTATAAATCGAAAAAAAAACAAAAACATTTCGACTTTACTTTCGTTTTTTGTGATTCAAACCTTAAACAATTAGTTATCCAATACCTTATCAGAACGTTTTCACTTTTTCCAAAAGGTATGAATGAAAGCAAAGAGAAATATTAGTGACTCCCTAATCGCGCTTTGACCTCATATACTGAGTCCAAGACAGTGTCATAAGAGTCCACTCTTATGACACTGTCTTGCACACACATCACGTTAAAAATACAGATTTTGTGGAACGTAGCCCATTTATTGACTGTTGTGTAAGAATATACCGTATCTTTCTTTTTGTTTCCATCTACGGTTAGACACATGAGTTTTGTGTGAAAAGTATAGCAATATTAAAAGAAATGTGTCCATACAGTGCATCAATTGTAGTACTATTTTAGGTATACTTAAGGAAATCTATAGCGAACTGAATGAATTGGCTAAAACAGACAGCAGATGTAAGATTTCTGTTTAAAACTGTAACTACTTCAATAAATTCTGTTGTTGCCGCTAAGAATTGAAAATGTCCGTTCTTAATCCACCAAGATAGTAAAGATGGGTTTACTGGCGCGGAGTTAGTTTTAAAAGCATTCAACCATAGTTTGGTTTGGTTTGAACTAAATTACTGGAACAGTTAGTTAACTATAACTTTTTTACTGTAGTTGAATATGGGAAGTAGGAAATTCTGATTTTAAATTTGTCAGTAATCATATGAAAGTGTAGTAAATATAAAAATATACATAAGACGCTTTCTGCTTCTGTCTGTTTCTCCGATAACGCTTTCTAAACCACAACGGTTTTCACTAATGGAAATAACGACAAAATATATAATTTGCAGAAAAAGTCGGGGTCGGCTCACTAGTAATGAAATATTGGCACCTAGGGGTTTAGAAACATAAGTTTACTTTTTAACAAGTGTAAGTAATCGCTAAGAAAAGATTATTGAAAAATTTCAACTCGTGCGAAGTTTCCAAAATAAAATTTCAATTTAGCGGAATCAATCAATACTAATAATAAATCTGTAAGGGTTGGTCATGGAGTAAGTTACTTTGTTTTCAGAGATATCGTGTTTATAGGCTGTATTCATGATACTGAAACTATATTGACCATTTTTAGAATTTTTTTCTGTATGTATGTATGTATGTATGTATGTATGTATGTATGTATGTATGTATGTATGTATGTATGTATGTATGTATGTATGTATGTATGTATGTATGTATGTATGTATGTATGTATGTATGTATGTATGTATGTATG
This sequence comes from Synanthedon formicaeformis, assembly GCA_945859745.1. Classification (NCBI taxonomy): domain Eukaryota; kingdom Metazoa; phylum Arthropoda; class Insecta; order Lepidoptera; family Sesiidae; genus Synanthedon; species Synanthedon formicaeformis. The sequence continues at coordinate 2,768,998 of OX243975.1, forward strand.
TATGTATGTATGTATGTATGTATGTATGTATGTATGTATGTATGTATGTATGTATGTATGTATGTATGTATGTATGTATGTATGTATGTATGTATGTATGTATGTATGTATGTATGTATGTATGTATGTATGTATGTATGTATGTATGTATGTATGTATGTATGTATGTATGTATGTATGTATGTATGTATGTATGTATGTATGTATGTATGTATGTATGTATGTATGTATGTATGTATGTATGTATGTATGTATGTATGTATGTATGTATGTATGTATGTATGTATGTATGTATGTATGTATGTATGTATGTATGTATGTATGTATGTATGTATGTATGTATGTATGTATGTATGTATGTATGTATGTATGTATGTATGTATGTATGTATGTATGTATGTATGTATGTATGTATGTATGTATGTATGTATGTATGTATGTATGTATGTATGTATGTATGTATGTATGTATGTATGTATGTATGTATGTATGTATGTATGTATGTATGTATGTATGTATGTATGTATGTATGTATGTATGTATGTATGTATGTATGTATGTATGTATGTATGTATGTATGTATGTATGTATGTATGTATGTATGTATGTATGTATGTATGTATGTATGTATGTATGTATGTATGTATGTATGTATGTATGTATGTATGTATGTATGTATGTATGTATGTATGTATGTATGTATGTATGTATGTATGTATGTATGTATGTATGTATGTATGTATGTATGTATGTATGTATGTATGTATGTATGTATGTATGTATGTATGTATGTATGTATGTATGTATGTATGTATGTATGTATGTATGTATGTATGTATGTATGTATGTATGTATGTATGTATGTATGTATGTATGTATGTATGTATGTATGTATGTATGTATGTATGTATGTATGTATGTATGTATGTATGTATGTATGTATGTATGTATGTATGTATGTATGTATGTATGTATGTATGTATGTATGTATGTATGTATGTATGTATGTACATACATACATACATACATACATACGTGGACGTGGACGATACCTGATGGAAGTAATCGCTGATCTGGACTTGACTATAGTGAACGAAGGTAAAACGGCCACCTTTGACAGGGGCAATAGAAAGTCTATCCCGGACATCACTATGGCTAGCGCAGATCTTACTGGTAGGATTAAGAAATGGGCGGTCCTTGACGCGGAAACTATGAGTGGACATAAATATATAGAATTTCATATTGATGATGAAATAAAAGTGGCGCGACCCTTTAGTCCAAGATGGAGGGTTAATAAATTTGACGTAGAGTTATTTCGCCAGGTGATGGGCTCCGAACCAAGTACTACGCCCGAAGAGTTAGTACATGCAGTGACCCGAGCCTGTGACAGATCGATATCGCGCAGTAAATGCCGGAGGAGCGCAGTGTATTGGTGGAATCCTAAAATAGCGGAGGCCAGACGGGAATGTATCAAGACCCGCAGAGCCTTTACCAGGACTAACTCCAAGCTAAAAAAGGGTCTTCTGAACTACACGGATGTTGATTTAGCCAGAATGCGCTATAAAGACGCAAAAAAGAGGCTGCAAAAACTGATTGTCACGGCTAAAGATGAGAAATGGAGGGCGGTTATTGAGGAAGTCGATAACGATATTTGGGGCCTTGGATATAAAATAGTTGCCAAGAAACTGCGCATTGGACCGCTTCCAGCTATGGACTATGATCAGGCCAGAGAAATAACTAGAGTCTTATTCCCGGAACATAACGAATTTCCAAGAGATCCAGCGCCGACAGAAGTAGAGTTCCCGGAGGTCACCGTCACTGAGCTAAAAACAGCATGCCTGAGGATGAAACCTAATAAGGCACCAGGGCCGGACCAACTCACTCCAGAGGTCGTAAAATTGGTGTGCAGGACTGCCCCAGAGACAGTATGCCGGGTGATGAACTGGTCTCTACGAAATAGCGATTTCCCCGCAATATGGAAAGTGGCACGGCTATTGCTAATAAGGAAGCACAACAAGCCTATTGGAGACCCCACGGCTTATAGACCCCTATGCCTTTTGGATGCCTTTGGGAAATTGCTGGAGAGAGTGATCCTAAATAGACTTGAAAGCATACTCCCCGAACATGGAGGATTAGCGGATTCCCAGTATGGCTTCCGAAGCGGTAGAACGACCCTTGGCGCGCTGGAGGTGATTACAGAAACAGTTACGACGGCCAGACAGGGCACGCTGCGATCGCGCAAGTTATGCGCGCTAATTGCGCTAGACGTTCGGAATGCTTTTAACTCCGCGTCCTGGGAGATAATTCTGGATAACCTCAAGACAAGGAGCATTCCGGAATATCTTCGCGCTATAGTGGATAGCTATCTAAAAAATAGATATATCCTGGTTCAGGATAACAACGGTAGCACTGCGAAAGTAGCTGTTAATAGTGGAGTACCCCAAGGGTCTGTTTTGGGTCCTACCCTGTGGAACATCTTGTATGACGGCGTCTTTAATCTGGAACTAGGAGAGGACGCCCGCTTGGTCGGGTTTGCTGATGACTTGGCTCTGGTTGTGTCTGCGAGAACTCCCGACGCACTCATGAAGTCGGCAAACGCAGCCCTGGAGAGTGTAAGCGAATGGATGAAGCGGAATCGCCTGAGACTTGCACCCGAAAAAACCGAGGCAATCGTCTTTAGCGGTAGAAGACGGTGTGAACCGCTTAGCTTTTTGGTAGAAGGAGTGCGCATCACTGCTAAGGACAGACTAAAATACTTAGGAGTGTGGTTAGACAAGAGTTTATATTTTAACATACACGTTGACGAGGTAGCCCGGAAGGCGGAAAGACTGTCCTGGGCACTGAGAAGGCTGATGCCCAGAAAGGCTGGTCCCAGATCGAGCAGGAGGCGCGTGTTGGCGTCGGTTACGCACTCTATTATGCTGTACGCGGTGCCTGTATGGGGCAAAGCACTTAAAGTAAAGAAATACCGAGAAAAATTAAGACGGGTACAAAGACTAATGGCCATCGGAATTTGCGGGGCATACCGGACAGTTTCAACTGAGGCCGTGCTGGTGTTGGCTAGCGTAGTCCCTATCGATTTATTGGCGGAAGAAAGGAGGCGTCAGCATTGCGGGGTCGACAGGAAAACTCGGGCAGAACAAAGAAAGGCAACACTCACTGAGTGGGAACGACAGTGGAGCTGTGGAGACAAGGGTAGTTGGACCAGGGAGCTCATCCCGAACCTGAGCTTATGGGTCGGCCGTAGGTATGGCGAAGTAGATAGCGTCCTGACGCAGGCGCTAAGTGGTCACGGCGTTTTTAACACATACTTGAAGAGGATTGGCAAAACTGTTTCGGACGAGTGTGCATACTGCGGACAGCAGGACACCCCGAAACATGCAATATTTGAGTGTCCACAGTTTGAAGAGGCAAGAAATATAGCACAAGCTGGCATATCGCACCCTGATAGCCTCATAAATACTATGCTTGCAACCAGGGAAGGGTGGGATAGCGGAGCGACAATGCTTCGTGCTATAATGTCCAAAAGGATTAAAGACGAGATGAACCGTCGAAGCCTCTGAATAGGAATGACAGCGCCCTTTCGAAGGAATGCCTCTAAGCCTACCGAAAGGGTTGCCAGAGGAATAGGGGGAGGTTTTGGTCCGTAGGTCACTGGAGTCCCAGTGGAGTCGGGCATACTGATGCAAGGCTCAACACATCGGTATCTATGATGGATTTCCTCCTCCTACACAGAAAAAAAAAAAAAAAAAAAAAAAATGTATGTATGTATGTATGTATGTATGTATGTATGTATGTATGTATGTATGTATGTATGTATGTATGTATGTATGTATGTATGTATGTATGTATGTATGTATGTATGTATGTATGTATGTATGTATGTATGTATGTTCCTCCATAACTCTTAAACGAATTAACTGATTTTGATGAAACTTGGTAGATAAACATTTAGACGTACGGGACACAGGATAGGCTACTTTCTTTTTCAACGCGGACGAAGTCGCGGGCGCCGGCTAGTCTATATATAAAAGTCAATGTGTGTATGTATGTTCCCTATGGACTCAAAAACTTTTGATAAAATTATCAGACAATTTTCAGATTAGTCCTGTGAAGTTTGGCAGCGGTCGGACGCGGACGAAGTCGCGGGCAAAACCTAGTATAAAATGTTTTTTTTAAAGCTGTTATAATAAATCTTTGTCAATAATTTCAAATTAGCGATTTGTCTTTTCTAGAACAATAACACAGAGGAGTTAATACCACGCTTACGATTTTCTATCGTAGGTACATAAAATGGATTTAGGTTCGCTCGCTGCGTTTGCTCTGTGATTTAACACCAAGTCTTGGCTCCGTACTCGGATGTAACAGGAAAGTTTATAGAAATATGTACTTTGGGTGTTACAGACGTTAACTTTATTGGGGTACATTTTTGGCAGTTTTGCGTGCGTTGTTAGATCAGAAATTATCACGTTTTTATTATTCTCCTGCAGATTTACATTTTTGAACTTGTAACTAACACAGTGACAAGAACATTAAGAGGGGACGCGGGTACGGCAGAATTTGAAAAATAGGTATTTGAAGAAACTATTGCCATCGCGCTGCTCTCCAGCCTTCCCCCGTATTGTGCGATAGGGACAAATGCAGCTCAGGTTTCGTATTCCCCTGTTTTCTCCTCTAAAAATTGAGCCTACCGAATAATTTTTACACAAATATTTTCAAGAAGAACGAGTCTATGTGCCTATTATTTTTTTTTATCTAAAAAGTCTTTCAAATTTGTTTTATAGTCGTCTGATTAGGGCGACATAAAAGAGCCATTTATTACGATTTTTGAGAAGTCATATTTTCTTATGTAATTAGTTGGTTGAAAAAAAGAAATGATAGGGGCATAGCTTTAGCAGACCTAGATTATATAACAAATTTTGCTCTAGAAGGATTATCCAAGGAGAAAACAGGGGATTACATTTGTATGGAAAAACGCTGGTAGCGTCCCCTGTTAAGGGCCTTTTGCACCAACTGTCAAGTAGGTTAACCGTAATTTAAAGTCACCTGTCACCCGGAATAATTTAGCTGATATACCTTTGCTTGTACAGTAAAAGTCCCAAACATTAAAAAGAAAATAATAAAAAAATCGCCTATCAAAGGATGCACTAAAGGATGCACTAAGCCGAGTGCATAATATAATAAAACATAAAATTATTTCTAAAAGTAACTAATCAACCCTTTACTTGTAGTTGGTGAAAGAGTCCCTAACAGTAACATTAACAAGTTAAAAAATGTAAATATCTAAGTACCTGGCTACTCCTGCCAGGTCTATAGTTCTGTGTTAGGGTAGTATAGAAGAGTTATAGGACAAGTTTTCAGCTTGCCCTAAATACCTACCCGGAAATGTCTACCATCTCACTCTCATTCATAGAATATATCTATGAAAATCAATTGTAGGACTCAAAGTATGCCAGCTCTTACATTTGAAAATCTACTTTGTTGAATTGTTGACTATTCTCCACTGCAGTGTGTATCGCATATAATATTAGAACCCATTCAATCTTCACTAAGCATGTTACCTAAGAAAGTTACTAGGTGTCCTTTCCGGAGACTCGTCTACTTTAATGTAAAATGCACTTACGTCTTAGTAATTGTAATTTTTTCTAAATTCAACTCCATGTTAATATTTATAAGGTTTCTTTTACAAAAACACGAAATTTGACTTTTTGGAGTAGGTGTACAGGACAAAATATGATAATGCCGGTAATATTACCTGATAACAATAAACTTTAGTGCATTGACACGAAGTGGAAAGTCGTCAAACAATTACATTTTAACAACTTGGTAGTAGCAAGGTGGTAGCAAGCAAGCAATCAACATCCTTTTAGAGAAGACTGCTATCCAATTATAGCACTTATTGCATGTTGTAGTGTATATCTATCCTATACCCACCTTATTCTTCTATTCCCTCTTTATTGCTTATTCTTAATCTCTCTCTTTCTCCCTCTTTTCAGTCAGTTCTCATTACTGATAACCGTGGTTACGAAAACCCAGTTTCGATTGCACATCGCCACCTGTCTATGGTCGCCCTAACCGCCTGCTGTAATAAATCAATTCTTTGTGCTTTTCAAGGGAAAAACGACAAGGAATTGATTTGTTTTCTAAATGTAAATTCTCCTTTCTGAGGCGGAAACACCTCAGAAAAGATATTTTTTCCGAAAATCTCAAAAGCTTCAAGTTACATAGCCTAGCTTTTGTCTGTAATTGGATGCTTTCGCAAGAACATGAGACAGAACAACAGATGAGCAGCTGAATACTCAAAATTATTAAACAGCGAATAATAGCTGCAACAAAATTGGGCGTTAAAACTGCATCCAATTACAACAGTTTATGCGGGTGTTAATAAGAGAGCGATTTTGTAAATTGTTGGTATTTATAATACAAATTTCATTTATTTTTATATGTAGCTATGTAGCCTTAGAATTAGGCAACCAATTAACATTTGGATTCTAAGTTTTAGTTTATTAATACAAAGCCTAAATCGTTGTTCCGAATTTACTACAGGGTCGATTTATATCAATAATCTGTGACAACTTTAATCATGACAGATGACGATCGCCTTCATTGTTTAGAATAAGATAATGATGATTCCATTAGGCGATAGCAAGCGATTAACAGCTCTATAGATGTGTAATTAAAACTCAAATTCTATTTGACTTATGTTTTGAATTGCAGATTCGTTCATTATAATTTATTAACTGTTAGTTTATTATTTGGATTGTAATATCCCTTTGAAATATCAACCTGATATTCATCATTTATGTATTACTAGCTGGTGCCCGCGACTTCGTCTGCCTTGAAAAAGAAAAAAGTAGCCTATCCTGTGTCCTGTACCTCTAAATGTTTATCTACCGAGTTTCATGAAAATCAGTTAATTCGTTTAAGAGTTATGGAGGAACATACATACATACAGAAAAAAATTCTAAAAATCGTCAATTTAGTTTCAGTATCATGTATAGAGTCTATAAACACGATATCTGTGAAAACAAAGTAACTTATTCCATGACCAACCCTTACAGATTTATTATTAGTATTGATTGATTGATGATTATATAGTAAAAGTATCTATATAGCTATCAATCCATAGTATACATACTAATATTATAAATGTGAAAGTAGTTACTTAGTGAAGTGAAAGTAGTCTGTCTGTGTGTGAAAGTACCTTTTCACGAATTAACTACTCAAGCGATCATCATTAAATTTTTCATACACGTTGTCAGGGATACCGGAAACCGGATCAGGGTCTAACGCTTGGCAAAAGTGTGATAGCAATACAGATGTCAGGCGTTATATTGTCTACCTATATATCTTTTATTTTTCAACGCAGACGAAGTCGCGGGCACGATCTAGTCCTGAATTTGTCTTATAGATACTCGTACATGCAAATACATCCCACTGTGAAAACCAAATTATCGTAACTCATACAGTTTTATAGTGGCTCTATATTTTGTGTAAAAGGTGCATAAATACGCGATGTGGGTAACAATTCGTTAAAACAGCTCAACGGAACTGCGGATAGCTCACTGACAACATTAAATATACTGAAGTACAATTCATTGTTATGCAATTGTGTCTGAATGCTTTATACGTATGGCGTTCAATACAATATATTAATTCATACTCGGTTAACAAGCGAGTAATTCGTCTAATTGACACGTTTGGTCTAGTGGCTAGTAACCCTAGCTGTTAACCAAACGGTTGCGGGTTCGAATCCCGCTAGGGGCTAATTTTTATGTGTTAACATTTTATCTTTGTACATGAGTCATGGATGTTTTGTATTTATAGTATATATGTATATAGTATATATTGTATTTATAGTATATTGTTGTTGTTGGCTTCCTAATAAATAAATAAAATATATAGTAGGTACAAATGTATACGTTACTTTATTTATCAATTGTAAGTAAATGTTTAACTTAAGTAAGTTTAAAGTAAGTATTAATATTTAGTATACACAATGTCTAATAATAATAATGGAGACATGATAATGAAGATTTCCCATTTTAACAGTTCATTAGCTGAAGATGAGCTCATTATGTAGGCATGAAAAGCTCTAAGTACAACGTCGTTGCAGTATTAATATGTGATATACAGTTTAATATTAATATGTGATATACAGTTTATGGGACAATGTGTACGCTTCTACAACAGACTTCCTGCTAATATACAACAATTATCTCTGAATAAATTCAAAGTTTATATTAAGAAAACCCTGTGCAAAAAGGGTTATTATAGGATATTAGATTATATAAATGATGAACGTCCTTGGAGTTGAATATAGTTGAATATTGTGTTATTAGATTGTTACTATTGTTATTATTATTATTAGATATTGTGTTATTAGATATATGTATTGTTACGTGTTACATGTTGTAAATTGATTTATGAAAAGAGCAACTAGGGGGTTTCTTGCCGAGTTCTTCCCCCTAGAAACAGCTTTCCGAACCGGTGGTAGTTTGTAATTTTGATGAAGATAAATGTTTTGTTAAAACTTACATCTAATAAATGATTTGAATTTTGAATTTTTTTTTTGAAAAAAAAAATATTGGCAAGCAAGTTTTACATAAACTAACTTTATTCATAATAGAAGTATTGTGAGGTAATCACATTCTAGTGACTAAAGCTATGTGTGTGGATACATTTTCATGTCATTAATTCAGAGAATATTGAATGATTTACACCCTTTATTGACACATATTATCAAATTATATATGAGGAACACTAGGTATATTATTTTATTGCTACCGATTAAGGAGAAGAGCCGAAATAAAAGTTTGACGACACGTTTGTTCTAGTGGCTAGTTTAACTAAATGGTCGCGGGTTCGAATTCCGCTAGGGGCAAGTGTTTATGTTAACATTTTACCTTTGTACCTTAGTCATGGATGTTTGTATTTATAATATGTATGTATTTAAAAAAAAAGTAATCTTACATAGACTCCAAAACCGCAGAATTGATTTTGATGAAACTTTCAGACAATCTTCAGATTAGTCCAGCGGGTGTTCCTGTGAAGTTTGGTAGCGATCGGACGCGGACGAAGTCGCGGGCAAAACCTAGTACTTAATAGAGATTGACGGAGTTTACTTAATTGATTAATTTATACACAAGTTAAAAAGTATATCATTTTCTCTGCACAGCTTTTCAAATTAAACATAATGTATTTTATGATCCTTGAAAATAATTTAAAAAACTTAAAAAAGGTTAAAATTAAAAAAGGTTTTTACTGAAAAAGCTCACCCAAATTTTAATCCACGCGAAACCCTGCTTATTTGAAACGAAAAATGCAGTCATAATACAAAAAAGGGATTTTAATCGTGAATTTTCTCTCAAGACTAATAAAATTTTAATGTCTAGTGAAAATTATTTTTACAAAATTTAATTTCATAAGTTTCCCATTACACGGTCGCTGTGACATAATACTATGTATGTATAATTTAATTGCGTGTCATATATATGCTAATATGGGGTCGCCTCAGGTAAAGTAACTTTGGAACCTTTGTTAAAACTTATCAAATTACCGTAGAAGTTACAGGAACTACTCGACTCTCCTCCTCTTTGTCTACTTGTTGAGACAATATCTTCATGACAACGAAGTATTTTATAACTTCCTTTGAAAATGTACTTTTCAGGTATCACACTGACAATCTACTTTCAAAGGTACACCGCTACTTAGTTACAATTTCTATTTCTACAGTAAAATATCTCCTCACACTTCCTAATTAGCTCTTAATTGGGTTAATTTTGCGCTGATATCTTCTTTTGTTGTCTGAGTTGGGTCATGATAATTAAATTGGCCAATATTGTGCTCGCATACTGAAACATTGAAAACACTTATAAAATATATATTAAATATCTAAATTAATAAGAACTATTATAAAAAAAAATCAAAAAACTAACTATTAAAAACCTTCCTCGTTTAACGTTCTTCCATTAGTGAAAACCACATGAAAATACGTTCAAGTAGAATTTAATACTAGCGACCCGCTCCCGGCTTCGCCTGCGTTCGATCGCTACCAAACTTCACAGGATTACCCACTGGACTAATCTGAAGATTGTCTGAAAGTTTTATTTCAGCGGTTTTGGTGTCCATAGGGAACATACACACACACATACATTAAAAAAGATAATCGCGAACATATTACATGCAGACAGACATGGCGGGTACTTTGTTTTATATTAATTATGGCGACTTAACTGCGTTCAGTGGCCTTAAGATCGTCACAACAATTCCATTGCAACCGTCGTCAGTAAACACAATATATTTAGGTATTCATTGTTACTATCGCTCACTATCACTACATATTATAAAACAAAGCCCTCCGCCGCATCTGTCTGCCTGTCTGTTTGTTCGCGATAAACTCAAAAACTACTGCACCGATTTTCATGCTGTTTCCACCAATGGATAGAGTGATTTTCGAGGAAGGTTTTAATATATAATTTACAAAGTTATGCGGGCGATGTCGCGGGCAGCAGCTAGTTTAAAAAAAATTTAAAAAAATCTAACGCTCTCCCAAAGCGTTAGGTACATTGCTTATATACTTTTATATATTCAATGGAGACGAAGTCGCGGGCACCTAATAGTATTTTATAACCTCTTATGAGCATAATATAACTCTTTTTAACAAAAAAAAAACCGACTTCATCCGTTTTCTCATGGATGCCATTGTCAGAACTGGACCAAATTGAAACTGGACCAAATTGTTTTGAGGTAACAAACATTAAAAAAAACAGTCGAATTGAGAACCTCCTCCTTTTTTGGAAGTCGTTTGAAAGAGATTGTATGCGCTTTGTATGCGCATAATAAAAGGAACTTATCAGAGCATACTCACTTTAAAAAAGAACTGGTTGTTCGCTGTATAAACGCCACAGATTTCAATATTTATTTTGACCAGTTGATGCTGATTGCGCAAGTGTCGAAGCTGAAATTGGGTCACACGACTAAAAATTATTTCATTTATTCTTGCCATCCATTACAGATACTATGAATGAAAATAAAATACAAAATTGGCGGCATAGGTAAATAGGTGTGCCAGTACCTGATCTCTTGACAAGACAAAACTGTCTTGTACATTTGTGCAACCCGTGTAGCGGCAGTGACCACTTCCTTACAGAAGACCACCTTGAAATAACAGCATGTGTGCTGTTATGTTTCTATTCCTATTCCTACTATAGGCATCAGCGCACTTGTAGCACCTGTGCCGTTGCGTATCTTGGAGGCTACGCCAGTCGCCAGCCAGATCTTCTTTGGTATACCTACATATTACCATCAAATAATCTGATTGACAATTTATTTGATAAACATAAAAATCCCCAAATTACAAGGCCCAAAACTGTGAAACTTGACCTGTATTTTTGAATCTATAGTTGGACTGTGAGCAAATCTCGCTTTATCGTCCCAGGAAACGAACTTGTGACGCTTGACTTGATTGTGTGAGCTATGTCGTTTTATTTAGTTTTATTTATACATTTGTTGATAATAAATAGCTGTTAGTTATTTCATCTTTGTGATAGGTCATAGTATGACGTGATGCATGTTATCTACGAGGTGTGTGGTTAAGCCACTGTACTCGATATTTCATAAGATCATATACAATCACATCTCACAAATTTAAATTTATTTTATCTTTATATTTATTTATTTTTTCAATAAATGTACCTGTTTGTTTGTTTTGTACATATAAGTATTGTTTTTTTATTATTGTACATATTAACCAAAATTGTTTACTTCCCCCATATTAGGACAGGCACAGCCTATAGTGTGGGCGATACGCTCTGCCTATAGTGTTTATAGCCTATAGTATAGCCTATAGTATGCTAAACAAAAGTTATTATTCTGAAAAAAAAAATATCTCCAAATCTCAAATTTAAAGCAGTAAGTACGTGTTAATATTTCTACTGGCAGTAAATCACCACGTAGTTACAGTGCAAGAATAATTTTTCAAGCAAACGTTAGTCAACCACAAACCTCCATTGTAATTCGTTCCTCGTCATAAAGAAAACTGAGTCTACGTAGTATAATTGTTCCCCTTTTGTACTGAAAACAAAAGATAATAAACATTAACGAAGCTATTCACACCAGAAGGGAAGAACCACAAAAAAAATTGAGATTTGAATTTGGTAGAAGTTTTTAAAATTACTTCTTTTCATTCTGACCACTGACTTTAATATTCGCGTACATTCAACTTTGTCACTAACAAACCTTTTGTAAAGCTGAAACTTACTAACATTTTGATAGGATTCAGAAAATGACCAGTGGATCATGGTATGATTGGCTCCTATAAATTTTCATACCCCGGGCTTATATATGAAAAATCTATTCTTAAGGAGTAAGCTCCAAAAATAGGTTGTATTGTCAGTGATAATTTATGTAACAATGACCTGGCCATGGAATCTTATACTAATGCAAAGGTTTAAAGGTGCTCAGCGTTCTAAGAAAGAACTATAAGTATACCTACTATAGTGTAAATAAGATATTTAATATCTATTTTGGTTAAAAGCTTCTCAAATTGTACTTCTTGAATTACCTAAAAACAAGCTATTTACATACAACACATTCTAAGAATAAAACAACATTAATACCTCATTAACTAGTGTAGTGCACCTACACGTAAAGTAGGCGGTTCCTAATAAATTTAATGTTATGTACAGAACTGCTGTGATTTCTACCACCAGCACTTGACTCCTGGATGTTAAAAACAAAATTACTCCGTAACCCATGCAAGCCAATGTTATTATCCCATTTACATTGATGACCAAAACAGATGGCCCAATCAACTTAGATATACCCTTACACGTTTCCATCAAAACTACATTCATTTGTTTCAATTTTGAGATTTCATCTAAAACGTCTTTTACTTCACTAGTAGGCATTTCTGCAATTTTCTTGAGATTTATATTGAATTCAGCTACGCCCATTTCACAAGTTTTGATAATTACACCGAATTTTATAAATGTTAACACATTGACTCTATTTGCGAATTTATCTGTCATTAAATCGTGTGTCGATTGTACCAGGTCACCTGTGGCTTTACCTTTAAACCACATTATAGAATCGACGATCCACACAATTACGATAACTAAAAGAAATATTTTGTCTGGTTTAAAACTTATATTCTCTGTCTTAACATCGCATTTTTCCAAGACATTGTTAACAACATCCTTATATGCGTCATAGAAGACAATGTGTCTAATGATTACAAAGGATATGCACGTTTTCAAGGTCCACTCCACCGTGTCTTGTAAATAGTACTCCATGTTTGTAGCGTCATGGAAAACCGAAGTAACTATAACGACATTGTAAAAGAGAGAAATCGATGCGTATGCGATCCAAAAGCATTTCGCTGTAAACACTAGCCAAGGTTTTTGGTCGTTATCCATAGTACTGCCAAAAACACCGAACAATTGACACAAAATTGGTATTGGAAAAGATTTTCTGACAACATCGTTAAACATCTTACTAAGAGATACTAAATAAAAAATCTAGTAAGTAATAGACCTATTATATTAATGTATTTTCTTAACAATTAGCTTTCACATACTCCAATTAGGTTGTGAATTCAAAGTAAGAATAAACCTTTTGTGGTTCCTTTTAACCGAGTGAATTTTATTCGATAAAGCATAATTCTTTTATATCCTTTATGGATTCCATAATGTGTTCTATTGTGATTTTTATTAAATGTATTGGAAGTAAAATCTCTTTCATTGGAGAACTTTCACCGTAACAATGGAATGATTGACGATTTCATAAAAGTCACTGGCTATTAGGGTATGCTAAAATTATTTGTTGTAAGTATTATAATATTTATGTTATTACTAATGGAAGGGGAGTGCCGAATCGTTTAATTATCTATTTCATATAACCCAATTAATAACTAATCACCTTGGTCGCTCGGCCACTGGACGCAGTGCGATCGCACGTCACATCCAAAAAGCACATCAAAATAGCGGACTTCTTTTTCCTGTTGGTTCGATTAAAGAATCAGACTAAGCGCCTCTTTCATAAAAGTCAAGTAGGCCAAACTGTCATTTAAAGTCACCGGTAACCGGGGATAATGTAGCTGATATACCTTTGTTTGTACGGTAAACGTCCCAAACATTAAAGAGAAAATAATAAAAAAAATCGGCTATCGAATGATGCAGTAAACCGAGTGCATAATTCAATATAACAGAAAATGATTTCTAAAAGTAACTAATCAACACTTTACATGTAGTTTGTGAAAGAGGCCCTAAGCTTTATTATTTTTATTTTTAATTTAAACATTAACATGTTTTAAACATTTTTAAATAATTTTATTTTATTTTATTAAAACACAGTCACACAGCACTCATACGACAATAATATAAGAATAAATACATACTTATGTATACTTAAAACCTACTGCCAATAACGGACTCCATTATTTTTACCATAAGAAAAACTATGAACACAATAAAAAATAAAATTAAAAAAAAAAACAATAAAACAACAAATATTAAAAACCAATATAAAGTAGAACACCACAAGTTTTATGTACTGTTCACATATTTTTTAGTTTTCAACGCTAGAAAATGGGGCGGGGATGAAGTCGCGGACAAAAGCTAGTTTTAACAAAATACCCTGTGTATTAAGAGAAAACAGATTCACCCACCAATTTTCAGGACATTATTTTAACAATACTTGTCATGTTTTCAACGGAACCTTGAAAATGTGTGTTTTATTGAAGTTGCAAACGGAATAATGCAACGGGTCGCGTCCCCGACGTAGAAAAACCAATTGGAACACTGTAAATAAATTACGTCGGAACTTCACGTGCTAGGCGTGCAGTTTTTCCAGATTTTTTTTTATATTCTACACTAGTATAAATAGATTTGAATCGCGACCGGATCGACTGTTTCCTAGTACCACTACCGCTAGTATATATATATATATATATATATATATATATATGTCGGAGGAAGCTATGAGTCTAGTTGATTGTTATTTGTATGCGTAACGCAAAATATTAATTGTTTACCTTGTAATTCATTCTTAAAAATCTTAATTTTATTTTACTTCATTTGTTACATCTTTCTTATGTTTAAAATCCTTACTAAACTAATAAAAGTAATGAATATTGTAACGCAACCAATCAGAGCAAAGCACATGCTTGGAGCGGGGTTGCGGCGCCATATTGGAGAGGCTATGCGGTAGTGGCACTTTTCGAAAAGGAATAAGTGAGAAAAGACTGATCGTGCTTCCGTGTGCTTGCATTTAACCTTGCTTTTAACCTCAATGCCGCCCACTAAGACTCCAGCCACTAATGACGATGTCGAGGGAAATGATGGTTCTCCGATATCAGAAGTGGGATACGTGCAGGCACAAAACGTGAGCGAACAGACATCGGCAAATGACGGATGGCGCGCGTTATTCGAAGCACAACAGAACAGCATGAAGCTACTCGTGGAGGCGCTAGCCAAGCCACCGAATATCGAGGATAAGGACATCACGCTGCCTAAATTCCAACCGGAAGATGCAGACACTGACGCCCGGGCCTGGCTGGCAACGGCGGATATCTGCTTATCGGATCGCGATATACAGGGGAGTAAATTAATTCTTATACTTAGTAAGGCTATGAGAGGCTCAGCTGCAACATGGTTTTCTCAGATAGCTTTTCCTAATATGAAGTGGGTAGAATTTAAAGAAATTTTTTTCTCTCGTTTTGATACATTAGAAACATGTTCAGCGACGGTACTAAAAATGTTTTCTGGTAAACCGCAAGAGGGTGAATGTCTCGCTGCATACGCAAGCCGTTTATTTACTTTACTCATGTCACGATGGGGTAATTTAGGCAAGGAAGAAATGGTCGTATCCGTGATACTTGCACACATGGGGCAAATCGAGCCACGGTTACAACGCAACATTTTTTCCGAAGAAATAACTACCCGCTGTAAAATGCAACGTGAACTAATGGCGTTTTCTTATCGCAAGCGGAGTTATCCAGAGATAACAAGAAGTGTTGCAAGCACTACACAAGATAATAAACGTCCTAGGTTATCTTCTGCTGGCACAAAATGTTACGCTTGCGGAAAGTTTGGCCATAAATCTTTTGAATGTTTCAGCCGATCGCATGACAAGCAACAAACAACTACGATTTCTGAGCGCCCCAACGCGGCCGTTTCTACGCGGGCTCCTGTGACTTGCTACAAATGTGGTGTTGAGGGTCACGTGGCGTCGCGCTGCTCAAAGACATGGCCAGTTGCGAGCGGCAGCGCACAGCCCGCCATCACACCCAACATTGTGAAGCGAGTGGATGTATGTGATGTGAATCCTGTCACCGGAATAATTACGCAATTTGGTGAGCGGTTCTCATTTTGTTTCGATTCCGGTGCTGATTGTTCCTTAATTAAAGAGAGCGTCTCTACTAAGCTTGTTGGTACAATGCAACGTACAATTGTTACTCTGACTGGTGTAGGAAAATCTAGCGTCTTATGTGACTCACAAATTTTATCTAGGGTTACTCTTAGTGGCCATGACGTACGAATTTTATTTCACATTATACCTGATGATTACCTAGATAACGATATTTTGATTGGACGCGATTTGTTAGCCTTAGGGTTGTCAGTACACATATCGAGTGACAAACTTACTATAGTTAAGAAGCCCTCTTTAGTTAACATTTGCAACATAGATAATAACTCAGTAGCCGACTTTCATAATGTGGATACAGACATACCAGATGACTTTAAGCCTCAATTGATAAAACTTCTTAGCTGCTTTAAGAACTCATTTGTTGAAGGCACACCTACTAGTAGGGTAAAAACAGGTGAATTAGAAATAAATTTAGTAGATCCTAACAAAATCGTGCAACGGCGGCCTTATCACTTAAGCCCCGAAGAGCGATTGATAGTACGCAATAAGTGTAGTGAACTATTATCTGCTGGAGTTATTAGACCAAGTAAATCGCCCTTCTCTAGCCCAATACTCTTAGTAAAGAAGCGCGATGGCACTGATCGAATGTGCATAGACTACAGAGAATTGAACGCTAATACAGTTCCCGACCGGTACCCCTTACCTCTAATTGGCGACCAAGTTCAAAGGTTAGCAGGCGCGCAATTTTATTCATGTCTCGATATGGCTAGCGGGTTTTATCAAATTTCTATAAATGTAGAGTCAAATTCGATAGAGAAAACCGCATTTATTACCCCGGAGGCTCATTATGAATTTACTGCCATGCCTTTTGGTCTACGAAATGCTCCCTCAGTGTATCAGAGAGCTATTAATACAGCTCTCGGTGACCTAGCGCACTCTTACGCAATTGTCTACATGGATGATTTAGTTATACCCGCGGTTAATGTAGAGCAAGGGTTGGAACGTTTACATGTGGTACTGAAAACTCTTAGTGATGCTGGTTTTTCGTTCAATATGAAAAAATGCGCATTTCTAAAGAAGCAGGTAGAGTTTTTAGGTTACGAAATATCAGAGGGTAAAATCAGGCCGAACCCCCGTAAAATTATTGCGTTGACTAGTTCACGACCACCACAGACCGTCTCCCAGCTTAGACAATTTTTAGGTTTAGCGTCCTACTTTAGGCAGTTTGTTAATAATTTTTCCCTTAAAATGGCACCGCTGTACCGTCTGTTAGCTAACAATAATTCAAAAATAATTTGGACCACAGATTGTGAAGCAATTAGACAAGACATAATATCGGTATTAACTTCATCCCCGGTTTTGATGCTTTTTGACCCAGAATTACCTATAGAGTTACATACGGACGCGAGTAGTGGAGGTTACGGCGCGATCCTCTTCCAAAGAGCTGATAGAAAACTGCACCCGGTAGAATACTACAGTAAACGTACTACGCCTGCGGAGTCTCGATACCACTCTTATGAGCTGGAAACACTAGCAGTTGTCAACTCAGTTAAGCATTTTCGCCATTATTTGTATGGAAGGACTTTCACAGTTGTCACTGACTGCAATTCACTGAAAGCTTCTAGAACTAAAATTGATTTAACACCTAGAGTACACCGGTGGTGGGCCTTTCTTCAAGCTTTCGATTTTGACATACAGTACAGGGAAGGTAAGAGAATGGCCCACGTTGACTTTTTCTCGAGAAACCACTTACCTGAGATGCACAGTACGGCCGTTAGCGATACTCCTAGTTTAGGTAGAGCAAATTATGTAGAGGAAAGACGTATCAATATAGCTGAGTTATCTTCGAATTGGTTACAAGCGGAGCAACGACGAGACCCCGAGTACAATGAAATTATTAGTAAACTCGAAAGCGATGATCTTGACTTGGAGAGTTGTAGCATCTATGAATTGCGATCTAATGTGCTCTATAGGAAAATTCAAAGGAACAATCGCAATATTTGGTTACCAATTGTACCTAGGGCTTTTCGTTGGTCGGTTATAAATCACATTCACGAGTCAATTCTCCACTTGGGATGGGATAAAACTTTAGAAAAGGCATATCAACACTATTGGTTTCCCAATATGTCGAAATATGTCAGAAAGTTTGTTGAAAATTGCATAACATGCAGAGTTTCTAAGTCGCGAAGTGGTAAGCAACAGATAGAATTACACCCTATACCGAAAGCTATTATTCCTTGGAATACAATCCATATAGATGCCACAGGTAAACTCAGCGGCAAAAATAATCAAAAAGAATACGTTTTTGTCCTTGTAGACGCCTTTACCAAATATGTGTTACTCAGGCATTCCACAAGAATTGATACCTATAGTGCGATTAGCGCTCTAAAAGCGTCCATATCTCTTTTCGGGACCCCTGTGCGTGTTATTGCAGATCAAGGTAGGTGTTTTGCGAATAAAGATTTTAAGGATTTTTGCGCCAGTCACAATATTCAACTACATTTAATAGCAACCGGCTCTTGTCGTGCTAATGGCCAAGTGGAGAGGATAATGAGTACACTCAAAAACATGTTAACTGTCGTAGAAACAAGCCCAAATAGGTCGTGGCAGGATGCACTAGACGATGTTCAACTCTCTATAAATAGCACAATTCACAGAGTAACCAAAGCAAGCCCCCTAGAGTTGCTAATAGGCAGGGTAGCTAGACCCTTAAACTTATTAACTGTTGACGATCAAGAGGTTGAGGTAGATCTAGAAGAGGTTAGAGAACAAGCTAATAGGTTAATTAAATTAGGCGGATGTCTTGATAAAGCACGGGTCGATAAAAGTAAGGCAAAAGTCACTTCATTTTCTGTAGGGGATTACGTTTTAATCGAAAATCACGAACGAAATCAAACAAAATTGGATCCTAAATATAAAGGACCTTACGAGGTTATTGAAATATTGGACGGTGACAGGTATCATCTCAAGAGTCTGAATTGTAATCGTACTTATAAGTACGCGAGAGACCGCTTACGTCCACTCCCCCAATCCTATGTCCCGACTGAACTAGATCCATGCCTGTCGGATGACAATGATGGTAAGATCTTCGTACTAAATTCATTTAGTTTAAAATAATTTGCTATCGGTGTGTATGTATGTGAGTGTGTTGAATACTCAAGTCTCTTTATAAAATATTCTAACAACGTGGGGGTTGTTAAGGTTTAATTAAGCTTTGTGAGAGGCGAGGTGGCCATTGAGAGGCGAGGTGGCCATTGAAAGGCGAGGTGGCCATTGAAAGGCGAGGTGGCCATTGAAAGGCGAGGTGGCCATTGAGAGGCGAGGTGGCCATTGAGAGGCGAGGTGGCCAAGTGAATTCTTTTGAGTAAAAGGCGATGCGGTCACTTGGATATTGTTATTAAGCTAAAATCTGTAGTGAATATTAAAACGATAGCCTACGAGGTGGCTGTTTTGTTACTAGGACTTAATTTAGTAAAGTTTACTATTATTGTAAGGAAAATAATATTTTGAGAATTTAAGAAAATTATCGTGAATGAAGTTGTTGCTCAGAAGATAAAAATGTAGGTAAACGATTTCCTTGGTCAGGAGCGACTAAACCATTTAAAAAAAAAAAAAAAAAAAAAAATGTTTTTGTTTTGCAGATAACGATGATGCGCGACCTTCAACATCACACGAGGGCGTGTAATATGTCAGGACGGCCGTGTCGGAGGAAGCTATGAGTCTAGTTGATTGTTATTTGTATGCGTAACGCAAAATATTAATTGTTTACCTTGTAATTCATTCTTAAAAATCTTAATTTTATTTTACTTCATTTGTTACATCTTTCTTATGTTTAAAATCCTTACTAAACTAATAAAAGTAATGAATATTGTAACGCAACCAATCAGAGCAAAGCACATGCTTGGAGCGGGGTTGCGGCGCCATATTGGAGAGGCTATGCGGTAGTGGCACTTTTCGAAAAGGAATAAGTGAGAAAAGACTGATCGTGCTTCCGTGTGCTTGCATTTAACCTTGCTTTTAACCTCAATGCCGCCCACTAAGACTCCAGCCACTAATGACGATGTCGAGGGAAATGATGGTTCTCCGATATATATATATATATATGTTGTAAATAGGTACCGAGTTTCTTTGGAAATCTGCATGCGAACTTCTTTACCAAAATTGAATTTATTATTGAATTTTGATAATATAAAGATCGATATAAAATAGGATCGACATTTAAGTTTGTTTATCAGATACTTTTTTTCACGAGACAAGGCAGTTAAGTATAAACACAAAACCAAAAAGGGAATCAGAAAAACAAACTTTTTTTGTTTTGTAAAATAATACTCAAAATTAATTCAGTTCAATAAATGTACTGGTGAAAACTCGTAAAAAATGCTGATAATTACTAGAATCAGCATACACCGCCATGTTAATTTTTGTTTCCGCCATACAAGTCTGTAACAGAATGCATTGTAAATAAATTCATAAATACATAGTAGACAATAACTTCACTTTCGTTTTGAGCAAAATTTTAGGATGAAATCCGAGCGAAGTCCAGGAATATACCATATTCCTGAATATTTTCAGGGAACGTTCCAGGAACTTTCTCAACGAGAGGATTCATTGCTATTTATATATTCCACTATATATATTTATATATTTTGACGAGCCCGTTGGATGAGTGGCAAGGGTGCTTGCCTAACGTCTCAGGGGCCCCGGGTTCGATTCCCGGGCGGGGTCAACTTTGGAAATTTTAATATAATTTTCAAAAATTGACTGGATTTGAAAAGTAGTGGTAGGGCACACTGCGTTTCGCAGTCATTTGGGCAGCCCGTCTGGCGGCAGTAACCACCACCTTACAGAATACCACCGTGAAATAACAGCATTATGTGCTGTTGTGTTTCGGAGAGTGAGTAAGGGATGCCAGAGCCCATTACCCCATCCCTTCCTTATCCCTTATCCTTAATCCTTCTATGGTCGGCAGCGCACTTGTAGAACTTATGGCGTTGCTTGTGTTATAGGCGACGGTAGCCACCTACCATCAAGTGGACCGTCAGCCTGTCTGTCGACCTTAACATAAAAAATAAAAAAAAACTATGCTTCTGCATTGAGAATTATCAATATGTGTTTGAAGAATACTACTGTTCTAGGTCATAGCTAGCTCAGTCATAGCTCAGTTTCAGTGTATTTCTTCACACTTATAAATGATTGATCCTTAAAAACCAAACATAAAATAATTAATAAATAATAAAAGAAGGAATTCATATGAATTCATCAGATAGTAGAAAAATCCATTATAGATTTTACGGAACTCGAAGTCATCTGTAAGAATAAATGAAATAGCAAACGACAAGAGTGGAAGATAGTAATTCTTCGGTCCAACGAAGCGAGAAACTTTAGCAGGGTTCGGTTATGGATACCGATATTAGTTTTACCACTTATATGTACTTAAACATTATGGATTTTATTATGAAGTTTTACAACTTGATGTAATCTTTTGACTATGTGAGGAAGTAAGACTTAGGGTGCCTACAAATTAGACGCGGACAAATGATGTCAGGGAAACACCAGCGAGGAAACAGTTACCGAATTTCTAATTATCGATTGATTAGAAATTAGGTATCGAAGTTAGTAAAATCTTTGCGTCAACTAGGAAATGGGCTGATCATCTTCAAACATCTAGTTCTATAGTTTTATATTTTGGTAATTTATATCAATACTAATAATAAATCTGTAGGGGTCGGTCATGGAGTAATTTACTTTGTTTTCAGAAATATCGTGTATATAGGCTCTATACATGATACTGAAACTAAATTGACGATTTTTAGAATTTTTTTCTGTATGTATGTATGTAAGTATGTATGTTCCTCTATAACTCTTAAACGAATCAACTGATTTTCATGAAACTTGGTAGATAAACATTTAGACGTAGTCGCGGGCGCCAACTAGTTTATAATAAAGCACAATGGTAAGCTAGTACAAATGGTACACTGTATGCCGAAAAATTACGCGTACAAAATCTGGAATTCACTATTCGGAAATTTTGCTCTCTAAATCTGTAACTAAATAAACTTCGGTTCAATTGATTCCACCAAGCAATTTACAAAATCGTTGACTCTGAATTTTCACTTCAGTTCTGCTGACAGCATTCAAAACAATTCAGCAATCGAACACGGAGTTAAAAATTGTATGAGCAAATAAAAATGTAAGGTGAGCACGACTAAATAAAGAGTTCCTCGATGGCAAACGTTGTTCAGTTTACCTAATGGTGTGGCCGCAGTTTCAGCGTGAAAGAATTTCAAAAAGTGAAGGTATTTCATTGCATAGTGTATAGTGCAACAACCACGATTTTTTAAAGTGAGGAAAAAAAGACAGTTTATTTAGACATCAAGCAAAGAAAATTTGATTATCTTGTACACTTGTTAAGAGATGAGATATAAATTTTTCTCGTGCGAATAACCGAAGACACAATACATTCGCGAGATCTATTGAACTCGCGGAAATAAATATTTAATAAAAAACCTTTCTAGATTGTAGGTGTTGACAACTCAATTTTTTTTTGGTCTATTCCCACTAGTTCAATTGCTAGTTCAATCAATTGAACTAAGGCATACTGTACCACCAATATTTTCTAACATGAGAAAAGAAGACCGTCAAGCAGGAATATTTGAGAAGCTTACACACTTGCCAAGACATTGTAAGAAAGTAAATAGAAAAAAAAATTGTTATTTAAAAAAAAACATAGCGAGGAATTCAACATACGACGCCTAAGAACAAAATGTTCACATGCATTTTTCATCACTACCTATTAGAAAAAAAAGGGCGTCTCGTATGGAAAATATTGGACGGAAAGTGTAAATAAAACAAATCATTATGAACATTTATATTTAAAACTCGGACCAATCAGAAAAGAGAAAACTTTCATCTAAGGCTATTCGAATATCGCTTTTTCGAATAGGTGTAATGAAAAAAGCATTTTCGTTTTTCCCTAGTGCATAATGTTTTATTAAAGTGACACATCTAAATCTATGCCAACGACGTCACAATCAGAAAGTGAATAATCCATTACGAATATGTATTTTCTTTAACTTTTATTTCAAAAAGAAATATTTAATAAGACAGAAACACATTTGCAACGATAGCTAAAATCTCAAAGGAGAGACATGGAAAGTAAATCAGTAACTGCCACGTCCTTTTCATAACCAAACCTCACTTTGTCTGAAAGAAGAAAAATATCACGTCCGACCTCCCGCGGGAGACACCAGAAAATATGTAGTATTGAGCGCCACTGGAAATCCACTGAGACCTTTAGAAAATATGGGAATTGGTGACAGTTGAAAATGTAGCCATAACCTTTACATTAATACCATTTAGAAAGATAATTCTCTTGCTGATAGTTTGTATCAAACATCTATACAAACTTTCGCATTTATAATATTAGTACGGATTAGTACGGATAGTACGGATATAAAATGACGGCGAACTTTGTACACTTTGCCCATGGTACGGGTACCCAAAATTTCATGGTTATCGGTTCAGTAGTTTTTGCGTGAAAGAGTAACAAACATCCATACATCCATACAGACTGTCGCATTTATAATATTAGTACGGATTAGTACGGATAGTACGGATATTAAATGACGGCGAAGTTCGTATACTTTGCCCATGGTACGGGTACACAAAATTTCATGGTGATCGGTTCAGTAGTTTTTGCGTGAAAGAGTAACAAACATCCATACATCCATACAGACTGTCGCATTTATAATATTAGTACGGATTAGTACGGATAGTACGGATATTAAATGACGGCGAAGTTCGTATACTTTGCCCATGGTACGGGTACCCAAAATTTCATGGTTATCGGTTCAGTAGTTTTTGCGTGAAAGAGTAACAAACATCCATACATCCATACAGACTGTCGCATTTATAATATTAGTACGGATTAGTACGGATAGTACGGATTAGTACGGATAGTACAGATTAGTACGGATAGTACGGATTAGTACGGATAGTACGGATATTAAATGACGGCGAAGTTCGTATACTTTGCCCATGGTACGGGTACCCAAAATTTCATGGTTATCGGTTCAGTAGTATTTGTGTGAAAGCGTAACAAACAAACTCACATTCACATTTATAATATTAGTAAGGATCATTAAATATAATTTATGTTTTAATTTTTTTGTTATTATTATACAATATTTTGTCTTATTAGTACATTGCTTTTATGTTGCTGCGTAAGCGGTTTAAATAGCGAATTAACGAAGATTAATTGCTGTGTTAATTTTAACCCCCGAGTTTTTGATGATTGTTAACATTTTAACTTTCGCCTTGTAATCGTTGCGTTTCAATTCATTTCCGGATTTGATGAGGTTTTTTTTATATGAATCTATAGTAATATCACTATAGATTCATATAAAAAAAAACCTATAGTGATATTATAAAGAGAAAATATTTGTATATTGTAAATTTTCTCGTAATGAACAAATGCTCGTAAAAAACTGCTGGGCTAATTTTAAAAATTCTTTTATCTGTAGAAAGCTAAATTGTCAGGGAGTATCATAGGCTATACTTTATAAAGTTACGCGGACGAAGTCGCGTGCAACAGCATAATGTATTTGGTATGTAAGTAATGAATAAACTCAAAAACTACAAGACTGATTTTGAAAATTCTATCATCTACAGAAAGCACATTATCAGCGACGAAGTCCCGTGCAACAGCTAGATCTAAATGTCGGCGGCCGATCCTATAATCCGGCAATTCGTGATGTGCCTGGACACATCGGTGCCTGGACACATAGCCAGCCATGAGCTCAGGGTGGGGCAGCAGTCTAAAATAATATCTACCTACCTACCGCTTTTTGTTTTGATCGCATTTTTTTTTTGTGTCGACTGACGACTGTCGAGTGTGAACTTTCTTACGGATAATAAGTATCGTAGTTAGTACCTAGATAATTAAGTTTTTTAGGTTTGATTACCTTACAGGTAGCCCCACCGTGGCTACACCCATGCCTAGGCAGATCTTGATATGGCGTAGTTTCATGAAGTTCCTAACTAATATCAATCAGACCGTTCGAAGTATATCATTCGACGATTTGGCTGCCTATTGTAGGCATATCGTTCATGTATTGTGAGATTCTGATTAGTTTTTGATGAAATGTAATTTGATAATCAATTTTTTGATCACTTTGCAACTTCAATAAACACCGCCATATCACGATCTGCCGGTTTATACGATTTGCCGCCGACATAATAATATATAAAAACACTGAATGTTTCTGAAATTTTTAAGGTCTCACAGCTTCTAGTGACCCACCCCCAGCTTGTCACATATGACATTTTGAAGAATAATTTGACCATTTTCCGTAATAGAATTCAAGAAATTTCATGATTTCTATGGATTATTACGTTCAAAATAATTTTGATACGTTTGAAATACTTTCAGTCATTAATTATTAATGACTAAGTCCAAATAAATGATGTTTTTACAATTTAAGTTCTTCTTAGTTAACTCCTATTTTTTTATCTATTTATTAATACAGTAATGTTTACATTTAAATTAACATTGGTGTAAACATAAACTCTTTAGAGTTTCACCGTACACCATGTTCAGTTTACATAATCATTAAAATTTGTAGGTACACACAAATAATTTATATCAATATATATACATACATATAGATAATATTAAAATATATACATTTATACAGATACTTATTATAATTTATTCCGATTACCCTTGATTAAACCTTTTGTTGACGGTTTAATTATAATTAAACCTATTGATTAAGGTGAGTGAACAAATTCGTTGTATTTGCGTATTACTATTTTTTAAAACATTCAATGAACAGTATTGAGATTTGTAACCAATTTGTAGCTAAACAATAGAATCAAATTTAATGTTTGTTATATTTAACTAGCTACCCGCTCCCGGCTTCGACCGCGTCCGATCGCTACCAAACTTCACAGGATTAGATACCCGCTGGACTAATATGAAGAAGAAAATTTCATCAAATTCAGTTTAGCGGTTTTTGAGTCTACAACACATTGCCTTTTATATACATACTAGTTGGTGCCTAAAGTCTTTAAATTACGTACTTATTATTATGTTTGTTTTGTTTTAAATGACAGTTCATGCTCTACGCATATGTCACTTTTAAATGTTCCATAAAATTCGTAGTGTTTTGTATGGCACGCGGGTTCCATGTTGTAGTAGTTTGATTGCTTTCTGACCTTTATTCACTACTCGGTCAAGAATTGTTAATAAAATTTAATTATCGAGCTGCAACACACATTGGAGGATATACTTGTGTGAGTGTCTAACAACATATTCATAGACGCAGTATCCATGACATCATATTAAGATAATAAAACCGTATATTCATCAGCTCATGCAACGTGACGATTCAAATATACTTAAAGAGCCTGGGTTTTTCACAATCGCTCTGTCGATTAGCAAGAATAAAGGTTATCATCTGTAACCTTATATGAATAAAAATAAGGTTTTTGGGTCGCCGAATCATTTTTGGGTTATCAGCTAACATCGCCTGAGCACAAGAGTCACT
Source organism: Synanthedon formicaeformis (assembly GCA_945859745.1). Classification (NCBI taxonomy): domain Eukaryota; kingdom Metazoa; phylum Arthropoda; class Insecta; order Lepidoptera; family Sesiidae; genus Synanthedon; species Synanthedon formicaeformis. The sequence goes on from OX243975.1 coordinate 2,795,916, forward strand.
TTGCCTCGAATATTTACAGATTTATAAATTTTACAAGAGAGTGCTTATTTCTTATCTCACAAACATTTGCACCGTTCAATCACTTAAGTATGCACAGTTTCTACTTTTTTCTTAATTAAAAATGTTACTGAAATATTACTAAATATTCAAATAACTTTACACGAAATAGATATATATAGTAGTTTTGTCGAAAAGACAATTGGCCCAAGGGTCTGTTATGATTTTTGAATCATTGTGCATCTCACTCAACTGCTCTTCCCGCGCTTTGTGTTGTGTGAGACAGGACGCATTTTAGCCATGAGACCGCGCTGGTTAGCCGTGGCGGGGCACGGCTAACCAGCGGATTTCCTATAATCCGGTCTTATTGCAATCGTACTAGGATTTTAGAAAAAAAAAACCGGTTTTTTTTCGATTACACTGCGACTTCATTATTATATAGCACATATCATCTCTTTTCTACACTGAACCAAATAGTTTTTCTTAGCCAAATTTCAAACTAGCTTGCGCCCGCGACTTCGTCCGCGTTGAAAAAGAAAAAAAGTAGCCTATCCTGTGTCCTGTACGTCTAAATGTTTATCTACCAAGTTTCATGAAAATTAGTTAATTCGTTTAAGAGTTATGGAGGAACATACATACATAAAATACCTACACTTACACAGTGATATGTTAAGTAAGTACTAGATTGAGCACTCCCTACGATTTCTTGCTAAATTCATGTTCAAATGCGGAAGGTGCGCGGGGGACGGCGCGGCAGTAGTGTCAAGGTCAATACGTCAAGTCGTAGACAACTGAATATTAATATGGCCGACCCGATAAGCACGTCGGTTTTAACAAATTAAATATGAACCTATTAAATGTTTCAATATTAATGAAACTTACATATGAAACGTCACACCAGAAGTTTTACCAATATTTTTTGTTGTATTTTTGCAATATCTCATCACACAAGACGGCATTTTTATTGGTTTTGAAAATAATAACGCGCCTAATCCCTACGAGCGCGTATGACAGACTGTGAACGGGTAGGACGTCGGAACTCCAATCACTTGGAACACTCATCGCGTCTTGAGTGTTCCATCTAGTACGTAGTACTTAACATATCACTGCACTTACAGCAGATTTATTATTAGTATTGATTGATGAGAAACGTTCAAGGCGACTTTTACCGCGTATCGCATTAAACGTGTTAAGCAAGCTAATTATAAATACTCGTAAAAGCTGATAAAAAGCATATAAATTGTAATACAATTCATACAGCGATCGCATATATTCGCAAGTCGTACGTGAAACAAAATGCACGCTAAACTGTTCATAATATTTGTTTCTTTAATGCTGTTTTGTCATTTAAGCGAACAATCTTTATTAGACGATTTATCAGCTGGTGGAAGATGTGAACTTCAAGGGAAATCAGTGACGAAGGAAGAGATTTTACGTTTGAGTCAATCAGGAATGTTGGAAGAATTCTTAAAGAAATTTTACCCTGATGTATATAAAACAATGAGTTATAATTGTGTACTTTAAAGTTTTTCGTGTCTACAAACAAAAGTATGTGACCGATTAAAAAAAATATTATGAAATTATGCAGGTTTTTTATTAATTTCAATACCTAATATTTTTCGTTTTGAGATTATATGTATAAGTATTAATAATGTCGAGTTATGTGTGTGTGTGTCGAGCTCGGCACTTTTGGTTTGGATCCTTTCAGATGCACAGTTGCACAGCTTAGTAGATTTATTTGGTTGTCGTTCTTCTATTGTATTGATTGTTTTTTCTTCTTTAATATCTGTTTGAATTTTTATTGTAATATTTTTTATTATGTATTATAGTTTTTTTTTTTTTTTTCTATATTTTTGTTTTATTTGTGTTTGTCTCAAAAATTAATAAAATAAAAATTTTTTAATATAATAATATAGATAATTAAGATAGATTATAGACAAGGTAGCTGAAGAATTAAACTGTATCACCAAAATTTCTTATCATTATAGTTTCCTACTGAATCGTCTCCCACTATGGAAACAAAAAAGATACTTATGTTCAAGTAAAAAAAATGCCATAATACGTAAAAATCAGTCCAGAAATATAGTCGTGAAATTTTAAGAGCCAATCAGAGTCAACTTTCGCATTAACCATACTAATATAAATCCGAACTTCTGTTAAGCCACTTACAAGATAAATGCAACTCGAAATGCTATTTGACAAACCCTTTACACAGTTGACATCTACCTACTTTCCTAGTCACAAAAAAAACTTACCCGACAGTAAGTTTTCCTTCAGCATTAGATATTCAGAGGGTTTGTCCTTTTCCAATCAGATGTTATTCTCAAGCTTCAACTCTTTGCGCCGCGAAGAAGTTTGAAAGCCGTACGAAAGTCAAACAATGATACGGACCGGGTTTATTTGAATATGGATTCACGAATAAAAAATTTCTGACCTAAACCGTATATTTTGTCGTGAATTGAATTAGCTACCTATAGTCTGGACTGGCTGTAAGCTTGTTCCTGGACGAAAACTAATAAAAGTAAGGGTAGAAAGAATTTTAATTACCATTTTTTTTTTTAAATATTTAAATTGTGTGAATTTTATTCACACAATTTAAATATTTTTAGTTTTTTTAAGTTAAAATATTTTTTCTTTCTTTAGTCATGGTCTGTGAGCGACACCCTCAGTGACGTTTAATTGTAAGAAATAAGCGCCATCTATCCGAATTAGTACGTTCGTTTTGGTTTATAATAAGCTTAACTTCGTCAATAGCTCACTGTTTTTTCCCATAATTCCTTATGGGAAAAAACTTTCCCATTTCACTTCACATTTCACATGTAATATCTTTTCCTATGTTTAACTAACCAGGGTAGATGAAGCAACAGATCATTCATTCATGCGTCAAGAAAGAAAATCAACGATATGAAGTAAAGTTCTGTAGCTGAGCTTATATACTAAGAAAGACTGACTTTATTACTTGCTTCATAGAAATTCGAAAACGAAATCCAATTTAGACCCTCTCTCTATGTGCTGTGGCGTTAGGATGTGTGAGTTGTTAACATTGTTTGAACGTCAGTCAAACTTACAACTTTTATAACATTCTTCCATATATTTTTGTTTATATATATATACTAACTGGCGCCCGCGACTTCGTCCGCGTTGAAAAAGAAAAAAGTAGCCTATCCTGTGTCCCGTACTTCTAAATATTTATCTACCAAGTTTTATGAAAATCAGTTGATTCGTTTAAGAGTAATGGAGGAACATACATACATACATATTATACATACATACAGAAAAAAATTGTAAAAATGGTCAATTTAGTTTCAGTATCATGTATAGAGCCTATAAACATGATATCTCTGAAAACAAAGTAAATTACTCCATGACCAACCCTTACAGATTTATTATTATAGATATATATAATAGAAGAATGTTATATGGAAAAAATATATCGAGATTTTTAAGGTAATATTTGATTATTATTTACAAGGAAAATTAATAATTACTTTTACATAAAAATTCAATTACTTTCACGAAAATAAAAGAAGAAGCAGTAATTGCTTTGGCGGAGTAATTTAAAATAAACATTCTCTGCGTCCCTTAATTCGTATTCAATGGTAGTTTCCTTTTTCATATTTTAATATTATAAAAATTTTACTCACATTTCTTTAGAGCACTCAAAATTATAAACTAACCCCCGACTTTATATTATTACTTTGAGCCCGAACACGATATATCTGGTGTGTTACCGTCTAGTAGGCTATCCCGCAGACTACCGTCGAAGTAACAGTATAAACCTCATCCTTGCTACACATCTGGTTGTTGGTCAAGAGGAATCCCATCTCTAATAAAAAAATTAAAAAATAAATACAAAATTTCACATCAATCGAATCTGTGGAAGTTAGTGAATTCTCTTCGTCAACTGGGAAATAGACTGTATGGTCTTTAAACGCTTGAAACAGATCTTCGTAAATTATTAGCTAAGAACCTTTAAACAAAAAGTAAACCAAAATTTAATCCAAAATCGGTCCATTTGTTGATCTACAATTCCATAGACAGACGCACACATACGTCAAACTTATATCACCCCGTTTTTGCGTCGGGTGTCGGCGGTTAACAAGCTTTATAATTGAAGCGTGAGATTTTGGAGCAGTGATTGTGAATATTTGCTGGGACCGTCTGGTGACAGTAACCATTTTTTTCCAAATAGTACCACTGTGAGGTCGTATGTTTTTGTTTTTCTGTGAGTTTATAAAGGCCTATTTGTCATATTCGCTCCTTTTTATGTTAAACATGACAGACAGGCTGACGGTCTACTTGATGGTAGACTACCATCGCCTATAAATAATATAAGGAACGCCACAGTTTCTGATTTTGCTTTTGCAGTGCCATCTAACGATTTAGTCCTAGAAAATTATCCACAGCGCCATTTGACGTTAAAGAATTGTATTTTTTGGGTGACGCTGACGTCATCTCGTGAGTTCAGTGTTCTATCTTCATACAAAGTTTTGCCCAACTCACCTAAGGAAGTTTTCACTTTAAAAAAGATTGTTTTTTAATATTGTAGTGTAAGCGCCTGTTTCACAAACGTCAAGTGGGCCAAACTGTCATTTAAAGTCACCGGTAACCGGGGATAATGGAGCTGATATACTTTTGTTTGTACGGTAAACGTCCCAAACATTAAATAAAAAATAATAAAAAAAAATCGGCTATCGAATGACGCAGTAAACCGAGTGCATAATTCAATATAACAGAAAATGATTTCTAAAAGTAACTAATCAACACTTTACTTGTAGTTTGTGAAAGAGGCCCTAATACTAATAACATCCGAAGTGCTGTACTAATAACGTCACTACGAAAGTAAGAGCGTAATTGATTCACGTCTAATTGCCTCAGGAGCTGTTGTAAATTTTTAATGCGAGGTCCCGAGCTTTGTAATGAGACCGGACAAAGTGGCGGTACAATATTTACTCTAATTGCCACTAGCTGTATGTAGGTTAGAGTGCTGTTTCAGGGCTTAAAAAATATTAAATGAGAAGGCAGCCGAAGCACAGTAAACACATATTATACCTACATTAATATTTTAAGAGAAAAGAACCGATTTTTGTATGTTTGTTTCTAATGGGTAAACTCAAAAACTACTTGACCGATTTAAATAAATTACAGAAGCTTCTTCACCTATAGAAAGCTATATTATCAGCAAGTAACAAAGGCTGTATTTTATTTTCAAAAAAATAATTAAATACACTACAAAAATGTATTGCATACAAATTGCCTATAAAAAGTTAAGTATAGGTTGATGTTCTACAATTCTACATGTTTATAATATTCAATTGGTTGCCAACACATTTTTTGCTGAACTACACGCTTTTATATTCTCAAAAAAGGTCATATAAAGGTTACTTTAGCCTAAGCCAATAATAGATATACCATAAAACGCTATTTTAAAATTAATTTTTATAATACAAAAAATCTATTCGAATTAAACTTTGTTCAAATATTATGATTTTATTAATAAACAGTCATTACTATACAATCAGAGTTTGATTTTGCACACGTACGAAAATAATAACAGATATTCTGATCATGAATAAAATATAAATCGTCTAACAAACCTTTGGTAGTCCACCTAACTACCAAAGGAAATCGATGGTAGTTTTTTTTTTAAATTATATTATGAACAAGAAACACGAAATCACCTGTAATGAAGACATTTAACCGTGAAATTTCTTTTCTCTCGCTCCGTAGTAACTTCATTGAACATCTATTAATTTAACGTGTAATGGAATTGAGCATCTCTCTTTAATTAATGAAGAAAACGTTCCAGAATTCTCCGACTGCAAGAAGTTTTTTGCTGTAAGAAACTTATTCAACTTTCCAGTCACGAAATGAACGCAACTAGGAACAATGACTGGTTCGTCAATGCTGAAGCCATTAGCTGTAGCTATTATGGCGTTCTGCTTAAGGCGGTTGTCGCAAAAGACAGCAGAAAGTCAAGGTTTTTATCATAGTTTAAAGGCAGCATCATCCACCATAGAACGTCCACTGTTGGACACAGGCCTTCTGCATTAATCCAGTCACTGGGGAAAAACAGCTTGCATCAAACGTCAACCCGCGGCTCTCATTAGGTTGCTAGTTCATCTCATGGGTGGACCATCTTGCCATCTTGCCAGCCCGAAGTTCAAGAATTTTCGGCCCCACAGCAGTCAGCTCTCTGTGCTATGTTATTCTGCTCATTATAACACACATACCGAATACACATTCCTATATTTATAAATTACTAGTTGGCGCCCGCGACTTCGTCCGCGTTGAAAAAGAAAAAAAGTAGCCTATCCTGTGTCCTGTACGTCTTAATGTTTATTTACCAAGTCTCATGAAAATCAGTTAATTCGTTTAAGAGTTATGGAGGAATATACATACATACATAGGTAGAAGATATGCCACACTAGCGCCATTCTGGCCACTTTTAGAAACCTTATTTTATATTTTTTGTTGGAGAGGATCATTTTTTTAGTTTGATTGTCATATGAATCGGTACCTTACCTCTATAGTTATGGAGGAACATACATACATATATACATACATACATACATACATACATACATACATACATACATACATACATACATACATACATACATACATACATACATACATACATACATACATACATACATACATACATACATACATACATACATACATACATACATACATACATACAGAAAAAAAATTCTAAAAATGGTCAATTTAGTTTCTGTATCATGTATAGAGCCTATAAACACGATATCTCTAAAAACAAAGTAACTTACTCCATAACCGAACCTTACAGATTTATTATTAGTATTGATAACCTGTGAGTTATTGTGTGTATAAATTATACTACTGTAAAGTTTCATTAAACACCGTACAGTAATTTTTCCTTCGCAGCATTTTGCATTTATAATATTGTTAAAATTTTGAAACACCTTTACCAGTATTTAAAAAAAAATTAAACTGCCTAATAATAAGGGTAAAGATACATTTTTGGTACATTTGAAGTACCGCTCGCGAACGCAGTTAATTTTGTTTTTAACAATGTTAACTTGACCTTTTTAAGTGGTTAATTAACCGAAGAAAGAAAAGATTGGCGGAACTCAGCTAAACAATAGTACCTACCTGAGTATGTGGAATTATACTGTACGTGTACGTTTGTAAAGAGAAAACGCTATATTAAAAAAAATACCTTTAATATTTTAACATTTTGTAAGTACCTTTGTGTTTGCGAGAACAAAGCCTTTTATTTTTAATCTCTCTAATGTGTTTGCAATTTTTGTGTGCACGTCGTAGCTGGGTTAGATTTGTAGAGGGACGAGAGTGAAGTTGAGTGCGTTGATTTAGTTTTGTTGTTAGTGAAAAGCTAAATTTTGTTAAGTGTTAGTAGAACCCTTAAGAAGCTTTAGTCTGAGCTTTAGTCCCAGGTGCCTTGAGTACCTAGGATAACACTTGAAGAAAAACCATTATTTAATATCGACGCACCGAATGGCTGAGATACGACATCATTGTTTGTAGACTATTAAGAAGACTTAAGAGTCTACGATAATTCACTGTGAATATGGGTAATACTTGAAAAAAAACCATTATTAATTTTGACTTACTGAATGCCTGACATGTGACAAAAATTTGATATAGTAATTCTATACACATATCAACTTTTTGTCACATATATAATAAGTATTGCAGGCAGGCTGTGGTATATTTTAAGGTAGGTGGCTATCGACACATATAAACACTAGCACGTCGTAGGTTCTACGCGCCGTTGACCTTATAGTAAGACTAGCTGCTGCCCGCGAGTTCGCCCGCGTCACTTTGTAATTTATATACTAAAAGCTTCCTCGAGAACCACTCTATCCATTGGTGAAAACAGCATTAAAATCGGTGTAGTAATTTTTGAGTTTCATAATATGTAGTGATAAGGAATCGGTAGTAACGAAGCGCACACACGATCAGTCCATCGTGTCAAATGGACTGACATGAAATTTGATCGAGAGATCTTCACATTTCTGATTCTATCTCGCAGCGTAATAACAAACATAACTCTATACATTATATTATTAGCTTACATAGCTATAGTTATGTACATACGTAATATAAGTTTTTGTTTCAACACCACAGAATCTAATTAATACTGAAACTATACAACAACAAAGATTAAACAGTATGTATGTGCTAAGTAAACAATCAACTTTGCAAAGCTTATTAGATAAACTGGTGCACATCTGTTACTGAATGCATTCATTAGGGGGATTACAATTCCAACCCGTACTAATTATTTCAATGACGCCTCTTCAGCGCGAGCGTAGAACACATTGCTCAAACAATGTACAATTTGTGTGAGGGCATTCGCAGGCGTGTTGTTGTGAAGTATGACTTATTATCTCCAAGCAATGAATAGAGTTGAAAATAAGTGAAGATTTTCACTTTTGAGAACAGTGTAAATGCAGAAAGGTTAAAAGATAAATTTAGAGGAATCCTTTAAAGCAAGCAAATCCTTTTGTTAAAAGAGTGCTGACAGGCAGCCACTTGATGGTAAAATATATTAATGATAAACATGGGTTATAAAGATCAGAAATAACTGGAGTTTAGTTTTCATTTTATCAATACTAATAATAAATCTGTAAGGGTTGGTCATGGAGTAAGTTAATACTTTGTTTTCAGAGATATCGTGTTTATAGACTCTATACATGATACTGAAACTAAATTAACCATTTTTAGAATTTTTTTCTGTATGTATATATGTATGTATGTTCCTCCATAACTCTTAAACGAATCAACTGATTTTCATGAAACTTCGTAGATAAATATTTAGACGTACGGGACACAGGATAGGCCTACTTTTTTTTTTTTCAACGCGGACGAAGTCGCGGGCGCCAGCTAGTTGATTAATAAACCATTCAGCTAAGGGATGGCTCCTTTAGCTGAATGGTTACTTAGTCATTTTGTGACAAGGGAGTTTAGGATCTGGACTAATACCCAAGTAAGATGTTCTCAAATTGACCAAACCATGGCCATTTGATTTGGAGTCAAAAAGTTTGAATAGAATATTGTTGGTAGACATAGTGAAAAGGTATACCTATTCAAATTACAAACCTACATTACGGATCACAAAATTGAATGAAACCAATGGTAATAGCATCCAACAAAACGGTACCTTCAATTCTTAATATAACCTCTATTTTCTCTTAACGCTATGACTTGTAGTTTAATCAAATTTTATTATGTTTGACTTTCCGTTTATTGGCTGTGTCTTTGTTAAAGGTTTCCTACTTGAAACATTGAAGTTTTTTCATTTACACTTTATTACTTCTTTGTACCCGACTACACCGAAGCAAAAGGAGGGTTGTGAGTATATGGGGAAAATATTATTATGTATGTTCATCTGTTCTCTCATAACTTTGAAACTTCTTATCATAATTTGACAAATGAAGCGTCATGATCGTCTGCCTGTTATAGGCCATGATAGGCCATATGACGTCACAATGATTTAAAATGTGGCGCCCTCTAGAGGGCATAAAATTAAGCACTAAGATATATGACATATGACCACGGCTATGCCAGTAAAGTTTTGTTTTGGTCGGCAGCTCACTTGCCGCATCAGTGGCGTTGCTTGAATTATAGGCGACGGTAGACAAATACCATCGAGTAGACTGTCAGCCTGTCTGACAACCTTAACATAAAAAAAAACAGTGGCACTCCGGAAGTGCCGACAGAAGTGAAAACTGTCAACAGTGGTTACGGTAACAGTGTCGCGAGTTCAATTGTTTTTTTCCCCTCTTTTTGAAATTACTGTGTTCTTTTATAATTGTCAACAGATGTGTCGGTTACGGTCACAGTGTTGGCAACGGTAACAGTGTCGCGAGTTCAATAGTTTTTTCCCATCTCAAAAATGCCACCTAAAGAGTGGGTATATAAAGAGTGGGTATAAAGCAAACAAAATTTGTAATTTCACCGGCGTGGCCCCTTGGACACGACAGTGACACAAAATACGTAGAACTACGCACAACATGCGACGGAAGATAGCGCATCTCGCTCAATAAAAATGTTATAAGTGCCAAAAGTATTGAATATTAATTTATTCGTAAACTACAATGTCAAATGAAAAATTGTTACATACAGCCCTAGATAATATGTGAAGTGAAATTACTGATACACTTTTAACTTTGTAATGTGTGTCATTTTGAAAATAAAACTAAAATCGATGGAAATGAGAGCTCACTTGGGGATTTTTTTCTATCGAGAAAATTTCATTATATTATGTTTTCTGTTACAGTCGTCACTTTCATTTATAATGTATTTATCTATATAAAAAAATTAATTGAATTACACTTTGTTTACTTAGATAAAATTCAAATCTAGGATTGGCTATTTCTCTTTATACCCGCTCTAAAGAAGTTTTCACTTCAAAAATGTGGTGAAAATACCTAAAGAATGTTCTATTGCAAAAGAATAGTATTGCAGTAAATCTGTAAAAGATATTCTAATAGAAACAATACAGTGTTTACTTTATTTGAGTTCCAGTTAAGTTTTTAACTGGTTGCCCACTAGCAGGTGCATTCAACGGGTGGAGATAAAAAGTTTTGAAATTAAAACTTGGAAAGCACGATGTATGATACGACCTGATAGCGAACACAGTTCTTTACATTCTTTGTTTAGTTGTAACAATAGTTTGAATTGAGTTGAACTTTGACTAGCAGATTCGTAGTGGCTTGTTATCCAGACTGAAGAGTGTCAGACATTGTTGTAAATTGGCCCTAGACCTTTCTATAGATTATTGTGTATTCACAAATATACGTGCGATGAAATGTTTGAAATGAAAATTCTTCCTTGGTTCACTAGTTTTTTTACTTTGATTGAGTAATCTAAAAAATTTGCAGATTACTATATTTCAGACTTGAACACGAATGCAATTTTTTCTGCAAATTATACTCAACTCTTTCTCGTTTAAAAGAAGGTCGCTGAGGAATAGAATTTATTTTATAAATGAATTAAATATAAAAATTAAATTCATTTAAAGTCACCCGTCACCGGGGATAATTGAGAATCAAACGAACTTACCTTGTATGTGAAGTTTGATTTCTAATTATCCGAGTATCTCGAACGAAGATGATTACTGTTTACATGCAGCATTACGCAGTATGATGCCATCCTTATCACACTTTAAATATAAATGTCAAAATTAAAAAGTCACATTTTATGTCTCGCTCCGGCGCGCCCCCTACCAGTCTCCTGCATTCGGCGCCATTATTTTTAGAGATCCTGAATTTTTTGAAAGGTATGGGTAAGTATATATACTTTTAGGGTAGGGTGGGAGGTAATCATCTTCGTTCGAGATACTCGGATAATTAGAAATCAAACTTCACATACAAGGTAAGTTCGTTTGATTCTCAATTATTCTTCGTATCTCTCTCGAAGATGATTACTGTTTACATGCAGATGTTTAAAGCTTCAAGAAATTCAGGACACGGTAAGTATGTTATTTAAATTCATTTAATTTACATATTCGACTAACATTATTTTTGATAAATAATTATAGTCACTTTTGCGAAACCAACAAGTAGTTTAATACAGTGTAACATACATAATGTACTAATTTATAATAAGTATTATTTACTCAATCTTAGAGTAACAATCTCAGATAATTATAACAAAAACTAATTTTCCATATTAAACAACGCAGTGACGAAATCATATTTATGGGAGGATCGATAGATTTGTGTTTTTTCTATAAATGTTTTAAGGGATAATGCAGGACATATGTTTGGATTTTCCTTAATATAAAGTAATCCTATTATTGTTTGGCTCCTGGTCTAGGAGTCTTAAGAAGCTCATCAATTTTAATTAGTATATCATTCTCATTAAAAATTATGTTTTTTATTTTAATCAAACTTAACGTCTGTATTCTTTGAACAGACGCTAGAGAAAGTAAACTTATCGTTTTTAGAGATAAGTCACGTAAACATGCATTGTCATAGGGAAAATATTTACTTAAATATTGTATGACTAAGTTAAGGTCCCAAGTGATTTCATATTTGGATTTAGGAGGTCAAAGTCTGAATACACCCTTTATGAAACGAATAACGCAATCGTGAGATGTAAGTTCTGAACCGATTATTAAGGAGAACGCAGACCTTGTACTATTCAAGGTACTGTAACTTGAGCCTTTTTCATATCTTTTGGTCAAGAAGGAAATAATATTTTTTTTTTTTTTTTTTTTAAGATTTGTTTTAAACGGATCATAATAATTGCCAACACTTATTATGTTGGCAAAATAACCACCAGGATTTTAGGGGTGAATTATATTGAGTAAGTGTATTTTCTGCTAAAGAGGTCAATGCTTGCCGGATAATTTCGCCGCCACCAGGGTAAGATCTTTGTGAAGAGGGTGGACACATCACGGTTGTGATGGCCAATACAGTACTACTTTTTTTTTTTTTTTAAGAACTTTTGTGATTAAACAAAATGCATAAAATTTTAAATCCTACTTCTGAATTTGGATCGAGCTTCCACGAAGCATTTGTGATTATGTGTACTTGCGAAGAGATCAAATTCTGGATCACCAAGTGTGACAACCATTTTCTGAAATGCATAGTCTGCAAGTTCCCATTCAGTGTCAATGTTTAGATCATGTGACTCACGATCGGCAACGACATTATCCGACGATTTTATATATGACGCAAAGACAAAAAAATATCACTGCCATATCTGTCGCGTTATGTCGTTTAAATGAACAAATTGAACGCCACCCATCCTGTTTATATAATTATGCGATAGCCGTGGTATTGTCAATCTTCAATAACAAATTACAATTCTTGAGATTGTGTCCGAATATTCTAAGTCCATGGAAAGCTGCTTTCAGTTCGAGATAGTTTATGTGATAAGCTAGCTCTGATAACTAAAATGACCATTAGCAACTTCATTGGCACATGATATACCCCAGCCTGTACGAGATGCATCGCTAAAGATTTCTAAATAATAGTCATTAGATCGAAAAGGTGAATACGATTTTTGTATGTTATCTCTCCACCATTCTAGATCTGATTTTATATGGTCGGGTAAAATAATATTTTTATTACAATTATTTGAATGATTTAAAGCTAGAAAATTTTTTCTTTCGCATAGTTTTGTATGAACCCATCCATACCGGACAGCCGGGCATGCTTATGTCAGTAGCCCTTGGAATTGCGAAATGTCTTAATGTACACTTGTGAAGACGTAGAAGTTTTTATCTTTTATACGTAATTTTTTCATTTCCGGTAACTACAGGGTCATACTATTGGTGTTAAATATAAAGCCAAGAAATTGTATTTGTGGTGTAGGTATGAGATTACTTTTTGTCGATTAATTAGGAAACCTAATGATAACTTTTTGGTTGCTAAGACGTTTTCTAAACAAAGCTCTCGTGTGTCACCAATGCATAGAAAATCATCAAGATAACATACAGACATGAATCCGACTAACCGTAACTTCTGTAACTGGCTTTAGTAATTTGGTAAATACATAGGGCGCTGTATAGAGACCGAACGGTAATACATTAAATTCAAATAGCTGTGAGGGGTACATCTGAGACTCCCATTTAAAACGTCTATTGAACGTCTTTCTCGTCTATTGAAATTAAAAAGTATGCATCTTTTAAGTCTAAATTTGTCATGAAATCATTAGGTTTAAAAAGTTTTAATGCAGTACGGTAGTCTTCCATTTTAAAGAGACTTAAATTAATGAATTTAATAAATTGTTTAAGATTCAATACGAATCTGTGTTCTCCATTAGGCTTCGGTATTTTGTACCCTTTTATCCATGATAGTATAACTGGATCACTGGTCAAATTTCTCCATTGGTCACGAAAGTATCGTAACCTGCCTGCAGTAACGGATGTGTATACCTGAGGGTTTGATGTGATTATCTCCGGGTCCTCTGGTTGCGTTGATAATTTTTGCTCCTGTGGGTGGTCAAATCGCGCATGCGGCGGCCCGGGTGCGGTGGCGGTGGTAGCAGCGGCGGCGGCGGCTGCGAGCGGGGCGCCGCTTGGTGTGCTCTGGGTTCTGCGGCGGCGGGATTCCGCGGCGTCCCCCTCGCGTTTAAAGCACCTCGTCTAGAAGTTGATGCCGAACCGGATTTCGAAATTGCTTTCGAAGATCTCAGGTGCTCTGCTAACTGAACCGAAAAGAGAACCGAGAATCTTTGTATTCTTGACTGTGTCTCTGGTTTCTTTATTTAGTGTATTTATAATGAAATATCTCCAGGATTGAATCGCAGAATAGTCTCCCTGCGTCACTAAGTGGTTTTATAATCTCGCGCACAGCGGGTTCATTGTGCATCAACACCACATTCAAAGCTTTACCCACTGCGGCCAGACAACTTGATAATTGTTTTTGTTTATTCTGACTCACCATATCCTTCTTATAGGCCATTTCAGTAAGGAGGGCCTTTATCTCCAGATTTAATTTCGGTCCTTGCAAATTAGGACAATTTTCTGCAGGTAAATAAGATTTCAATAAATCAGATTTCATTTCTTTAGCTAGCCCATTAAGTAAGATGTGTTTTCATGGAGTAGCGATATCTTTGTGTAAATTTTTGCCAAACAATTTTTCTGTCGTGTCGTCCACGTTTGCCTCAGTAACATTTTGTGAGTCAAGTATTAGCTCTTGAAAATACACACAATAAGAACTTCAAAAATACTGTTTGTTGCGTGAATTAATACACTATATTGAATGTGTATATGTTTCATACGCTATTTGCTTATTATTATTGGGTACATAATGCAGGTACTATAAAAACGCGTGGTGGTGGTGCGAACGTTCAGCGAGCACAACATGATTTACATGATGCGAGCGTCCAGCGAGCTCCACAGAATTTACGTGGTTTGGCGAGCACAAAACGATTTACGTAGTGCAACCGTTCGGCGAGCACAACATGATTTACTTGATGTGTATTTTCGGCGGGCACGGTGCGAACGTTCGGCGAACATTGCAAGATTTACGTGTTGCAAACTTTCGACGATGCATTACACGATTTACGTGATGCGAACATTCGGCGAGCACTACACGATTTACGTGGTGCGAGCATTCGGCGAGCACTACACGATTTACGTGGTGCGAGCATTCGGCGAGCACTACACGATTTACGTGGTGCGAGCATTCAGCGAGCACTACACGATTTACGTGGTGCGAGCAATCGGCGAGCACTACACGATTTACGTGGTGCGAGCATTCGGCGAACACTACACGATTTACGTGGTGCGAGCATTCGGCGAGCACTACACGATTTACGTGGTGCGAACATTTGGCGGTAGCATAAAATTTTCTCATGTTACAAAATTTCGAAGTATGAAAATACAATGTATGTATACTCATAGGCGTAGCCAGGGTGGGGCAGGTGCCCCACCCTGGCTACCTGTAAGGTACCTCATCAAATCTAAAAAACTTAATTATCTAGGTATACTAACTACGATACTTAATATCTGTAAGAAAGTTCACACTCGACAGTCGTCAGTCGACACAAAAAAAAATGCAATCAAAACAAAAAGCGGTAGGTAGGTAGATATTATTTTAGACTGCTGCTCCGCCCTGAGCCCGTGGCTCCACCGATACACCGATGTGTATACTTACTATATGTTGCAACAAACACAATAAGCAAAACAAAAATGTATATTATTATGTTATTGTATTTACAGACAACTGTGTCACTAGTAGGTATCTATATAAAATATACCTAATGCTCACCTGTTACTTCATTACCAATCTCATGATTTGATGGAGTCGGAGTTCGATCAGACTCACCTGGCAAATCCACTACTACCTTCGATGAGGACGACGAAGATGAAATTCTTCGTGGTTTTTTAACCTTTTCTTCCAATTTTCATATTTTCTTCATTATATTTCCATATTTATCGTCTTTGGATCGCTTTCTTTTCCCCATGTTGCACAATTAGACACAGAAAAAGGCTAAACGATTTTAGTAAACCGTTGTGCGTGTGACTCGGATAGCACAAAAAAACGTAATGGCGCCGAATGCAGGAGACTGGTAGGGGGCGCGCCGGAGCGAGACATAAAATGTGACTTTTTAATTTTGACATTTATATTTAAAGTGTGATAAGGATGGCATCATACTGCGTAATGCTGCATGTAAACAGTAATCATCTTCGAGAGAGATACGAAGAATAATGGAGCTGATATATATATGTAATAAGTATTATCTTGTATCATAGGCTGTAGAAATAAAATAACCGAAATGCGTTGCTCTGAAAGAGATATTATATTTTTTTATTAAATAAAATAATTTTACATTTTCAGTTGTATATAATTTCACCGTACTAAATATTAATCTTACCTGAAAGAGAAACAACATTTAAAGCTATTATTTTTATCTACTTGTGAATTCTTTGAATGCTTTAAATTATTTATTATTTAATCACACGACTCGTATTAAAATCAGATAATATTATACCACCGTATTATTCCCGCGTTGTAGGTAGCTGCTTTTAAAATTATAAACAACTACCCACATACCTACTAAGAAGTTTACAACGCGGGAAAT
This sequence comes from Synanthedon formicaeformis, assembly GCA_945859745.1. Classification (NCBI taxonomy): domain Eukaryota; kingdom Metazoa; phylum Arthropoda; class Insecta; order Lepidoptera; family Sesiidae; genus Synanthedon; species Synanthedon formicaeformis. The sequence continues at coordinate 2,812,467 of OX243975.1, forward strand.
TCGAATTAAATGAAGTGAAACCAACTTCATTTACATATATACCTTCGTTTGTACGATAAAAGTCCCAAACATTAAAAAGAAAATAATAATAAAAAATCGCCTATCGAAGGAACCGAGTGCATAATTTAATAAAACATAAAATTATTTCTAAGTAACTAATCAACACTTTATTTGTAGTTGGTGAAAGAGGCCCTGAGTATTTTTAGAGTTGTCCCAATTAAAAAGTATGGACTAATACTCGTATTTGAAGCTATCCAACATTCGACAACGTCTTTAACTGGACTTAAATTAATGAAGTTGTGGAAGTCATGCAATACGGAGGTTCGCAAACATTCACTCCTAAAGGCGAAGAAGAAGTTGTTAGACCGTAATTTGGTACTTTTGTCAAAGCAGTCAATTTTGTCGTGTTTCTGACTACGTACGACGACTGACTTTGCGGTGAGTTGTTCACTTGACCTAATTGGTCTTGGAGTTAGCATTCGAAAGCACTTTATGCATGGCACAGATTACAAACGGAAGCGGAAAATTTTAAATCACGAGACCATACTTAATTAGCTACTCAGAATTTCTTGTAATGTAATACTCATTTTTATCAGGTGAATTCTACTAATATTATAAATGCGAAGTTTTGTGAGGATGGATGTATGGATGTATGGAGGAAGAACGCAATCTGTGGATTAGCCTACCGCTTTATTGTATAAGATAAGAGAGCTTTATTGTATACTAGCTGCTGCCCGCGACTTCGCCCGCGTAACTTTGTAAATTATATACTAAAACCTTCCTCGAGAACCACTCTATCCATTAGTGAAAACAGCATGAAAATCGGTGCAGTAGTTTTTGAGTTTATCACGAATAGACAGATAGACAGACAGAAGCGGCGGAGGACTTTGTTTTATAATATATAGTGAAGCTGTAGAGGTAAGGTACCGATTCATATGACAATAAAACTAAAAATATGGTCCTCTCTTGGTCTTTTCCAACAAAAAAATATAAAATAAGGTTTCTAAAAGTGGCCAGAATGGCGCTAGTCTAGCATATCTTCTATCTATCTATACTTGTCTATTCCATTACTTCTATCTATTCATCTTTGTATAATTTACGAGACAATGCTACACTAGCGCCATCTTAATTTACTGGTATTCTGGGACCACTTTTTAATACATAGAGTCGGTCCTATGGAGGTCCTATGGAGGAGGTGGAGGATATGGATCCTCCACCTATAATGTCAAGACAAGCTCGGAACAGGTTTGACTATGATGAAGAGCTGTATGCGGTTTTGTAATAATAAATCTGTAAGGGTTGGTCATGGAGTAAGTTACTTTGTTTTCAGATATATCGTGTTTATAGTCTCCATACATGATACTGAAACTAAATTGATGATTTATTAGAATTTTTTCTGTATGTATGTTCCTCCATAGTTGTTAAATGAATTAACTGATTTTCATGAAACTTGTTAGATAAAAATTTAGACGTACGGGACCCAGGATAGGCTACTTTTTTTCTTTTTCAACGCGGACGAAGTCGCGGGCACTAGCTAGTGATACAATAATTTCCCGCTTCCTGTTAAGAAATTAAACCAAAAAACTAACAATCTCTTGACAGCTATTGTACTCTGTGCAGAGGTTAATCTAATTGCGTTGACTCGGGGGGTGTGAGACGTAGACGCTAGAGGGCCACTTTTTAATGAAGAGCTCTTAGACCTTTTACTCTTATTAGGTCACTAGGGAAATAATTGCGACTTTCTAACAATATTATTTATAATTAAGAGAATACGAATATTAATATTAAGAGTTGGTTTTCGCTTTCTTTGAAGCATGGAGTTAGGTCGTTTGAAAAAGATATAACATTTTTTTAGGTCTAGTCGAGAAATAATTGGAGTACCTATCGTTGGTATGGATTTCAATAGCAACTCAACAATTTTAAGAGAAATATGATTTGAAAAGCATTTTTTTTACAAACAAGAAAATAAGCATTCCTTTACTTAAACAAAACTTATACTATATACCTATTACTTATACCTAATGCCACAATCTATGGCCTACAGACATCACGTATGTATAGGATGCATAGATGCATTATTTGGAAATAATTAACATTTATTAATTACTAGCTGGCGCCCGCGACTTCGTCTGCGTTGAAAAAGAAAAAAGTAGCCTATCCTGTGTCCTTTACGTCTAAATGTTTACCTACCAAGTTTCATGAAAATTAGTTGATTCGTTTAAGAGTTATGGAGGAACATACCTACTTACATACATACAAAAAAAATATCTAAAAATGGTCAATTTAGTTTCAGTATCATGTATAGAGCCTATAAACACGATATCTCTGAAAACAAAGTAACTTAATCCATGACCAACCCTTACAGATTTATTATTAGTATTGATACTATTTTTCATAATTTTTACAAAAAGAATTTATCTTCTCTGGTGGTATTTAGCCGTATATTTCTAATTCGACACACTCCACCATTACTTAGTTATGCCCAACTTAGTCACGGACAAAGGCTATAATTTGTAATCATAGTGAATCACTTTATAACGCTGTGTTCATTAGTACTAATGGACTCTACATACATATTTGTTCGTAAATGAATGCGAAAATGTAAACTAATCCACAGAAAGGCTACGCGAATTCGCTTCGACCGCGTTTTTAAAAGTCAGTTAGGAAAACAATTCTAATTTTAAAACTGTTTTCCGCATTCGCATTTTTATTTTAGGCAAAAAAACCTAAACGATGCTTTAGTTTGAATTCTATTTTATGATAAAAGCTGGCGGGCTGACTGGCACTCTGAGTCTATTAGGGACCATGAGGGATACTAGTGCATAAATAAATAAATAAATAATATGATACATAAATAAATAAAAACTCACACATTCCACACAGCACCATCTTTTTCCACATTTAGCAATTAATGCTGTAATATGGATACCAGACAGTTGATATACTTTATATATTACTTTATTTTTGTAAATACATACATAACATCTATGACTCAGGTACAAAGGTAAAATGTTAACACATAAACATTTGCCCCTAGCGGGATTCGAACCCGCGACCGTTTGGTTAACAGCTAGGGTTACTAGCCACTAGAACAAACGTGTCGTCACCCATACTAGTGACCTTTATTTTGCGTGGGAAAATCTGCGAACCAGATCCCATACCGACCATAGAGAGAGATCGATGGGGTATGTGGGACATCTACCCACTACAAACCTACAGTGTTTCCTCGTATCGTCTATGGGCGGAGGTTGGGAACAATAAGACACGCTACGTTCTCACCGTACAATGCTGTTTTCAACAATGCTTTTTAACGGATTCTCCCTTTATATCGCTTTCCGCGTCTATCTGCCTGTCTGTAGGTCTCTATATCCGCTAACTCCTCCTAAACGTAAACCTTTCGCATTTATAATATTATTATATCCTAATGAGCGTTTTTTCATTAGCGATGGCACGGCACGGAGGTGCCGGGGAAGCAAAAATGTATGAAAATGTATGGCTCGTATTTCCATTAGCCCCGCACGGCACGGCCCGGCACGGTCCGGAATTTGACTCCCGCCGGCGCCGGCCGGCCGCCGTCGTAACTGCATGTGTGTTGTATATGAATTGTAGCCGTGTGCGTGTGTGAGTGCGCAGCGCGGTTTACGTAGGACATAAACCGGCCGATCAACACCGGCTTAGTGCAAAAACGAAGCCCCGGCGTGCCGTGCCGTGGCTAATGGAAAACCGCCCAATGACTTGCTCTAAGCTTCGCTCGGAATGCAATTTTTCATATACAAAAACTTTCCTCCTTTATCCCTTTTTCCATAGGTGAAAATCTAATTAAAAACGGTTGAGCGGTTGAACATTGATTTTTATTTATATTCCAATAGTAATGAGTTTTGGATTCATTACATGAGTTGTGTAGAAAGACTCGTATTATGGCGCTTTCCTATAATATGTAACCTCGAGAACTTTTTCGAGACGAAAATACAATGTCGAATGAAAAATCTTGAGCTCCCACATTCACGATCTACTATCTGGAGAGCAGTTTGTACGAAGTCTTGAGAAATGAACTACTTACAACCCCCTACAGTTTCATCCCCGAAGAAAATGTTCAATGAATGTGAAAATTTCTCTTCGCCTTCTTCCTACGAACTAAAGAATGAAGACCGCGAATTGATAACAAAACTGACACATTTGTTATTTCCACAGGACAAAATATATTATCAAGTTACGATGTAATGCTTTTTCACATCTATTTATTGTCAAATATTTATTTTCACAAACACGTGTCTACAGAATCTTAAATTCGTAAACAGTGTAAATAAATGGAGCAAGCAAGTCACGAAATGGACCAAGACGAAAGTATCCAAGAGACGGAGTTAGAAGACAGGGGCGCCTATAAAAAGATGGGAATACGATATTCGTATGACCTTGGGACCATATTGGCTGAGAGTGACTCTAGATAGAGAACAATGGAGGCAGTTGGAGGAAGTCTATGCCGAAAGGCACATCGAATTGAGAGACATTTTGTAAAGCATTAGTAAAAAAAAAAAATTAACAGTTCGGAAATAAATGACTGTTATTATATAAATTCGTATACAACAGTTAAATTCATTCTCACCTCCTTACAGAAGACCATATTGAAATAACAGCACGTGTGCTGTTGTTTTAGTGAGTAATAAGGGATGCTAGAGCCTATTTTGTTATCCCTTCCTAATCCCTAACCCATACTGTGGTCGACAGCGCACTTGTAGTACCTGTTATTTTTGCTTGTATTATATGCGACCTACCATCAATTAGTTGACCGTCAGCCTCTCGACTACCCTTAAGACATCAGTCTGAAAAAAGACATAAGTCGTCCTAATAAGCTTTAAAACAAGAATTCTAATATTTATTTATTTAGGTACACCAACAGAAAACACAATACAACATAATAATACAAAGTTTACATACGGTTATGGTCTGATCAGATGTAAGTTCCAATTATAGGTATACACAACATTTACCGAAAATTCATTTTCAACCCTTTAAGGTTTATAGAAGTACATATACCAAAATCTAAAGTTATTACAAACAAAATTGATAAGCAGACGCAAATCAAAATGTATAAATGGCATACAATATTAAATAGACGACATATAGACAACTAGTAAACTATTCATTTACACTATTCAACAACTTTTACAGAGTTTACTTATTGAATAGTAAACTATTTAAATATTAGTTTAACAATTATTATTCAACAATTCTTTCATATTATAATTAATTACTAAGTATTCAATTATTAGTTTACTTGTTGAATAGTAAACTATTAAACAAGTAACAAAATAAATACAAATAATTACCTGTGAATTATTATGAGAGTTGAAACTTTGCCAAGAACCTTTCTGCTCGGTGCTGTACGTTGGACGTCCTCTAATCAAGGTTAACTGCACCGAAAAGGATCGCTCCTGATAAATGTATCCGTCAGTTGTGATTGGCAATTTCCTGTGACGTCACCGTAGAGGACTTACATAGATCGTAAACTGTAACCACGAATATTTTGTAACTTTTTATTCTGAAAAAATGTTAGGTTTCTGTGGGAAATCGTGTGCACAGCTAGTAAATAATAACTAATGATAATAGTAATAGGTTAATTCAAAGTAAACTGGTTCTATGCAACTATGAGGAAACGGTGTGCATCTCTGGTGCAGGGTTCGGGGGAGGGCAGAAAAGCTTGACTGTCGGTACCTGAACCGTTGTTGTATGGTTCAGTTACTATCTAATAAAAACTGCAGTGCCAACTTAAAATATTTTCACTAACATAGACTACATAAGTTAAATGAACAAATTATCAGACATGGTCAAAATAAAGAGTTTATTATTAACTTTTTTATATAGAGGAACATACATACATACATACATACATACATACAGAAGAAAATTCTAAAAAAATGGTCAATTTAGTTTCAGTATCATGTATAGAGCCTATAAACACGATATCTCTGAAAACAAAGTAAATTACTCCATGACCGATCCGTACAGATTTATTATTAGTATTGATAATAACAAAATACTATGTAATGTTAACATTAAATGTCATGTTTCATATGAGTAACGTTATTGATTACATATTATCTTCGGGTAAATTCGCAAAATAAAAAAGATACTTTATTAGAAACTGGTAACGTATCGAAATATTTTACCAACGAACATATCCGGAAAGGAAATGTAACGAAACAAAATAATATTTGTGCAAATCTTAAAGCCAAGGTACATTTTAACAACATGATCCTCTGTCAATGTCAGCCGAACGCACCTGTTACCAGGAGAATCGTGAAATTCACCTAAATATTCGTGGAACACGATATTTTCTCCATTTCCCTCATAACGTAGCTCCTAGTGACTTGAGATAAAAGCTATCTCGGAATAAGGTCAAATAATTTTACATGCATACTTTAAAATATCAACACATAATGTATTCTTTTGACGAGCTTGCCTGTGATTGAGTAGATATTGTTCGATTACTTTGAAGTTGGGAGGGTAGTTAGTCAGATAAGGTTTTATTTTATGCAGGGAGGCTGACGGTCCCCCGAAAAACATATTATTATAGACGCGGACAGCAACTTTATACCTACTACGAGTAATATTATGAATGGGAAAGTTTGTGAGGCTGGATGTTGGTTACTCTTTCACATAAAAAGTAACAAATTTGGATGAAATTGTTACATTTACTTATTAGTTTAGCTAAACTTTTAGATTGAATTAACTTTTAATATGAAATTTCGTTTTCTACATACCTAGATGTAAATAAATAAATTTTTCCTTTTTTTTTAAACAACAGATGATTTTAAAAAGCACTATTGCATAGTGTATCCCATCCTTAAAGTCGTAATAACCATAGTCGACTCAGCTTCGATAAAAGTAGGACAGACAGCAAAAAAATTACAAAATATTCTATGTCATTAATTCCAATTGCTGTAAATGTGATAAATAGGGAGGGGGCCCGTCTGTCCTGTGCTTTGGAGGTTTTTAAAGGCGGTTTATATCCAGCAATAGTAGTTAGTCGTTGCTTGAATGGTTAGGCGAAGACTAATAACTGGACTTCGATAGCGGGGTTTGCGAGGAAAGCTCCTATAGAAAAAGAAGGAAGAGGAACACACGCAGGTGTAGCTGTGGACAGCAGCTAGGAGGGCCTAGTACCGCAAAGTAATGCTAACGTGAGGGAAAATTTTTCGTAAGTAAAAACCTCACGAAAAATCACACTAACGGTCACTTGACCGATGTCTTAGAATATTTTCCTCCTCTCAATTAAAAAAAGCAGTGGTTAGTCTTAGAGTCTATATGATAACGTTTATAATGAATCAATCACTCAACTGTCTAGGTAATGTATAGGTAATTATTTGTAAACCGGTAGTACTAACCGGAAATCTGATCCAATAAGTTTAAACTAATTAATTTTTAAACTAAAAAAAATTAAAAATTAAATGAAAGAGTGACGCGTTGTCAGTCTGTACACGAAGTGACTTACGGATATTACCACTCATAAGTTCCATGGAGTTGCATCTTCGAGATTGAAATGTTACTTGTTGACCTGAAAATTAATATTATTACCGTATTTTTCTCGTTTTTAATATAAATTCCTCTGGAACTTTTCAAGAGTTTATTGATATTTATTTTAGAGATTTACTTTTATGTAACTTACTTCGATTCCTATATTAGCTTGCAAATTCTTGGAACATAAAATAAAGATGTTCATGAGATGTCATTCCACTCCAGTCATTGACTGGATGCCACTGTCACAAAAAAGTCACTGTATCTTATATTTGCAATCAAAGGTCATTGAGTTCAAAATAGAGGTCAGAGAAATCGGAGTAGATCAGTGTAATTACTTTGGTATTTTAGGTTATCAGTCAGATTTTAACTAGTAGTTAAAATAGTAGTAGTAGTAGTAGTAGTCAGATTTTAACCTCACGGCGTTTGGTGGCAGTAACCTAGACCGTGAAGACCACCGTGAAATAAGAGCAAGTCTGTGTGCTGTTGTGTTTTGTTGAGTGAGTAAGGGATGTCAGACCCCATTTCCTTATCCCTTGCCGTCCTATCCCATTTCCCTATTCTACTATTGTCGGCACCCGAGTAAAGCAGCGCACTACACTACAACTAGAGGTTGTATTTTGGAAGCAAGATATCCGATAAATATATAAAAACATATGTAAAATATACAGAAAAAGTGTTCCTAGCTCATATAACCCAAGGCTTTTAAAGTTCGAGTGAATAGGCGTTTTCTGGGTAAGCTTGCTCCGTCATTGGCTTCATCTTCGCTACACGGTTAGATGCTGGTCAAGAGCAAACCAATCTCTAATCTTATCTTATCTTATACTCGTAATACTAAACGAGGAATTCTTGTATGCCACGACGATCTCGCAAACGGCTCTAACGATTTTGACGAAAATCTAGGGTTAGGGGTTTTTTAGGTCTAGAAATCGATCTGTCAGGGTCTTATCTTCGAGAAAATTCGTTTTAGGTAGATTTTTTTTATGGAACTGTTACAAAAGTAATACCGTTTGCTCGTTTTATAGTATTTTGAATGATTTGAATTTTTTTTTCTATAATGTTTCATAGACTTATTTTCTTACATGTAAAAAACTTTAAGCCTTTCATTGGCCCGAGCGAAGCTCGGTCACCCCGTTTAGGAAAAAAAAAGAGGGAATCGAACCCGTGACATTTGACACAGCAGTCGGATCTATATACACGTTAATCGTCAATCTTTAATATAAGAAATGCAAAAGGTAGGTAGAGATTAGTTGAGTAGAACAAACAGAAATCATAAATAATATATTAGTATTTCTGTACGTGTAACTTTATTGCAACATTTTTACTCTACATCCAAATGTTGGAATACGGTGAACGCGAGTGTATGTAATAATATTATCTAATCCCAAAGGAAATAAGGGGATTCCCAACAAAGGTAGGAGATTTAGTAGAAGGAAATACATGAAAAGCAATTAAGCCGTATACTCATGTGGAATCAGAACTGGTGATGTTTGATTGAGATCTTCTTATATATAATACTCGTATAATATTATTAACATATCGCTGCTTAGAAACTAAAGGGCCATAAAACAAAAAAATCCAAAAAATGTTTTTATTGCAAAAATACAATCACAATCCTTCATATTGTATCTTGCAAAAATACTAATGTTTATTTTATTCCATATTTAGTATATTTTGATCATTTTTTATATATTCAAAAGTGACTTATATGCTTATATCTCTTCTAGTATTCAGTTTATTATAAAAGTACTTAAAACATTTAATATTACTTAAAATACGCTGTATAATACGCTAACGATGTATAATATGCATATATTGGATATATATGTAATAAGAAAAAATAGACAATTTTTTTTTTTTTTCGATTAGCTCTCCTGTATAAAGTGTAATTTTGATTTGTGGCCCTTTAGTTTTTAAGTAGCGATATATAGCTATCTATACTAATATATAAAGCTGAAGAGTTTGTTTGGTTGTACGCGCTAATCTCAGGAACTACTATTTCGAATTGAAAAATTTTGAATTTTGGATTTTGGATAGAGGAAGGCTTTATTAGGCAATATAACATTTTGAACGCGGACGAAGTCGCGAGCAACAGCTACTCTAATAATGTGATATTGTAACCTCTCGTTTCTGCTATAGAACTCAGTATTGCTTGTATAGAACTGTTGACAATTCGCCCGCGTTGCCATATTTTGCCTATCCTGAAAATTCTATTCTAACTACTGGTGAAAGATTTTTTTAGTAGACTTGTAGTTTCGAAGATTATCTTTTATATACAAATAAACAAACATACATAGAAACTTTAACTTTTTGTATTATTTTTATTATAGTTCCATGTAGTTCATTTTGTATATTTTAGTTTCATTTGAATCGTTTCATACGGTTTTATACATAGCTAGGATAGAGCTAACACACATAATTTGAAACATGAAATAGCTTTGAAACATGCGATCTATTGGAACTCAATTGTGTGCCAATGGCCGGCAGATTGCTATTTTCAAGCCAAATGTTACCTTGCAAACAGAGAACGATATTTTAGCAAACCTGGCCCGTAGATTAAACTGTTGAATGCAGTACTTAGTTGATTAAAAATAAATTAAAATTAACACAGTATAAAAGAAAAAAAATATGCATTAAATGGTATATTATATTTATATCGAAAATACAATATTGTACATATAAAAAAGAAAGCAATAAATCTGTGAAAGAAGGAAAAATCAAAACAGAATCCAAAAAGTGCTACCTAAACTTTAATTAAAACGAAATTAGATTGTCTTTCTGTGTTCTTGGAAAACAATGATATTGTTAGACGATAAAATTTAAAATAAGACAATATCAAAGATGGCCGCGATTAGAATATTGAATTGAGCTGAGACACAGATTTCTGTTCTAAAACTGCTAACTGTGGTTTTCGCCGAATCAATATGGATGTCGCATATGGTCGCATTAATAAACGCAAATGCGAACAGCGACCTCTGTAGAGATGACTTGTTCTCTCATGTTTTTTATTTCTTATTTATTCTATTGTAGTGGTTCATATAAAATAGGAATGATTAGAATTCTAATACTGGCTGATATAATTTATTTTTTATTTTTTAACTTTAAACAAACAAACTCACATTCACATTTATAATATTAGTGAGGATTAGTATTATATAAAAAGTATCTAATATTCTTCAGTATTCTAAAGTAAATGATGTATTCTTTAGAATGGATTTCCTTTTGCTTGTTATGTTCATTTTGAGTTTTGTACATTTTGCGTTTTGTTCATTATGCTTTTTGTACATAATGCTACTGAGCGAAAAATTAACTAAGAATTCCTAAGACTAAAAATCACTAAAAATGATCAACACTAAGACTAGAATTTCGTATGAAATATACCCAGCATATTCACACGTCATACTGGGTATGTTTTCTAAGAATTAACAAATGTAATATCTACTCAAAGTATTTATTCAATCGTACTTACAGCCGTCATACTCGTACCACAGCATTAAAGTTTTTATTCAATTTCGTTATAAAGCATATACTTGTATAACACAAAATCTTTTTGATGTTAAACCGTATCCAATGGGTGAGTTAGAAATCAAATTGACTGCTACTTAACTGGAATGTTTTGCCTCAACTTACTTCTTCATAACATTATTTCAGCCCGAAATATTTATTGTAAGTAATTTTGTATGGTTTCTGAGTGGGAAAAATTATGAATAAATTCCCTTTTATATGTACCCCGTTTTGAATGCCATATTATTTTTTCTTTGTGTGGTGCTACATTCTCTTTCTGCTTCATCGAGGAAAATTTTTAGCTGCGAAGTTACATTGTAGATTCCATGCCCTGATTTCGAAACACACAAATATAATACAAGATATAAACTAAATTAAAATTATAGACTAACCTCTGACTTTCTATTGAGGCCAAAGGCGCTATATCTGCTGTAAGTTGCTGAGGAATTGAATGTCTCGCAGACTACTCTCTGTCAAGGTCAGATGGAAATACCGCCGAAGTAACAGTACACCAAATTTCACATCAATCGAACCTGTGGAAGGTAGTGAAATATCTTTTAAGAGTAAAGGACTGCACTACCTACACTTGTCCGTAAATACAGTTAGAAGTCAGCACCTTAACCACTAGCCAACTACTTTGGCGAACTAGCTTTGGCCTTATTTTTTTTTTTTGAGGAGGGGAAATGACATTTCCACGGGGACAGTCGACGAGGGGGAGTGTGGGACTCGTCCGGTGAAGTGACTTATCACCGGGAATACCCACTAAAACCCCTCCGGGTTCCGCCATCAGCGGTGATGTGTGGGTCCGAGACGACAGCCCACTGGAATGCCGTGAGCCGCCACGCGTCCTTGTTGTTGTTCTGACACCCTGAGGTTGTCACGCGACGTGCTCAGGCGGGATGGGACGATTCGTCGCCGCCGATTCAGCGCCAAGCCAATTCAGCGCCGGCCGATGCGACGCCGCCGGCCGGATTTCCTCGCCATTCCTGTGCTTAGGCGTATGCCTCGTGCTCTTCGACGCCTGAGTGGATCAGCCTGGGGGTCCGCCTCACCGGCCCACTCGTTGAGAACTAGCTTTGACCTGCAGTTTTAACTGCGAAAAAAAGCTAATTTTATATGAAAGAATTATTTAAGTCATATGGCTTAGTTCCCGCTATCTATACTATGTAATATTACAAAGAAGGAAGATGTGTATTTTTCTATGTTTGTCTATACTAATACTTATATTATAAAGAGGAAAGATTTGATTGTTTATTTGTTTGTTTGCATTGAATAGGCTCCGAAACTACTGGACCGATTTGGAAAATTCTTCCTCTGTTAGAAAGCTACATTATCAGAGAGTAACTACTGGCCCGATTTTAAAAATACATTTAGCAAAGCTTATAGATTTATAGAAAGCTTCAGCTTTATTTAAAGTTATATATATTATCAGCAAGTAACATCCTTACTAATATATTACATTTAATTGTGAATGTGAGTTTGTTTGTTACGCTTTAACGCAAAAACTACTGAACCGATCACCATGAAATATTGCATACACGTCTTCTGGGACACCAGAAAGGACATAGGGTACCTTTCATCGTTCAACGCGGACAAAGTCGTGGGCACCAGCTAGTAAGAAATATTTATAAAACTTACACGGGCGAAGTCGCGTGGAACAGCTAGTATTCTATAAATATCCAAACTTATATAAAATCGATTGCATTGTAATGACAATGTAGATAATTGTACCATTAGAATTTGGACTCAATTGTGAATTTTATTCCCAAGGTGATAAGAGTCATCCTTTTCATAACGATGTTAACATTTGTTGAATGTTTACAGAAGACATCTCGGTATTCTCCCCTATTAGAGACAAATTTATGTTTCAAGAAATCGTTTTATACGTGGTTATTTTAGGTATTATTTAGTGATGTTAGTGGCGAACGTTTAATTTTGTTTCGCTTGTTTTACAGACGTTAAAAACATTTGATGTCGTCCGTTGCTTTGATCTTTAAATGGGGAATGTTTTATGTGCGCCATTTTAATATCTTATTTCAAACAGAGGTTTTTTAGTCAAGCAGGAAAACTCAAAGTACCATTATTAACCAAAAATTGCCCTTGGTGATGCGGATGAAGGACCACAGCACCCTGGATGCTGATTCAAAATTCGGTTCGACAGGACCATCTTAATGGGTCGACATGACCGAAAACTAATGGTTCATCAAGGGACCATCTAAGGGTGCCGATGCGGGTTGAAGATCAGATGTAATAATCTTCATGTGCGGATGGATGTATCTTCATAGGTTTGCGGTAAGAAATAGGAAAGCGGTAGCGGGGCGTAGGGATTAAATGCACAACACGTACCTCGTGATTTGGCGGCTTGGTCAGGATCTGGTGGCGACTGCTCTCGTATCTCGCTGATGGCTGGATATTTGGATCCGAACACACAAAACACTTCACCTTGTGTACACAATCTATTGTTATTTAAACGAGTTCGTATTATAAAGTATATATGCGGATTTAGCGGTTTTAAAAGCGGAGCGGTTGTTGTCACATCAAAATTGCAACACAATCTCTGTATGTCTCCGACGCGAAGCGTCCTGCGCAAGCGCATCGAAGCCATCTCCCCATCTCCTTCACTCTCGCTGGACGGTTGTGCACGTATGACGAGGAAAGGGATAGGAAGTGTGAAGAGAGCGGCGCATACATCCTCCGGCGCCTTGAGAAAGAGAGCTTTCTCAAAACCAAAGAGGATACTAACAGAGGAATTAATTATAGAGCGGGGTTAAATAAAGCGGATAAAGAAAGAAATTAAACTAAGTACTTAACACTAGAAGAATTAGATAAAAATTTGAGAAGATGCGGTATTGTTATTGAGACGGCAATGGACTCAATTTAACTATTGGTCTTTTCAGTAGACCATTTTGCGTTTTAACTAATGCTACTCGAACGACACCATCCGCGCCTGGATAAGTCTTTTCGATAATTCCCATTGGCCATCGTAAGGGTGGCACATTATCGTCATGTAGTAGCACGACAGTACCAATCCTAACATTTGAAACGTTCTTTAACCATTTTTGCCGGGCTTGCAAATTATTCAAGTACTCTAAATGCCATCTCTTCCAATACGAGCGAATCATTTGATCGAGAAGAGATTTACGCGCAAGAAGCGGCGTTGTAGAAAGCGGTGTAAGTGGCAAGTACTGTAAGGGAGAGGCCATAATAAAATGTGCTGGCGTTAAAGGCTCGGGATGCGGTTCTTCCTGCAAAACGCAGAGCGGACGCGAATTCATAATAGTTTCGATTTGTGTTAAGACTGTTAAAAGCTCTTCATAGGTAAGAAGTTGATTGCCAATAATGCGGTATAAATCTAATTTATTTAGCGGTGCGGAGGGTATAGTACCCCTTTTTAGATCCTTTATTACATGCGGGAAATGTGCAGCTTGAACTGCGCGGAGCAAATAATTTTCAGCGGTATGTATATGAGCGGTTTCTATATTTTTAGAGCGGGTTAGTATTCGTACAAATTGTAAAATATAGACAATTATTCTTAATAATTTATTCCACGATGAGGCTTTACTTGCAAGTGAACAGAGCGGTGACAATTCTACGGTATGAGAAGCGGTTGACATAAACGTCTTATTGTTAAATTCAGGCAAATTTTCCAATTTTTCAGGCTTAAAAGATTCTTGTAAGAAAACTACACAGCCGTATGCTTTCATACTAGCATCGGCAAAAGCAACTATATTTGTCGTACAACCTTGTGTTACGGCAATATGACGCGGTATTTTTAAAGTAGTAAGAAGCGGCAATTGCTCTCTGAATTTAACAAATTTAGCGGTTATATTTGCCGGAGGTTCGTCGTCCCATCCGACTTTTTGAATCCAGAGTTCTTTAATTAGAAGTTTGGCATAAAGGATTACAGGTGCAGCGAAACCTAGCACGTCCCATAAGCGGGCGATTACAGAAAGTATTGAACGTTTTGTACAGGAGCGGTCATCATTATTAGTTTTAAAAACGAAAGTATCGTTTTCCGGCTGCCATTCTAGCCCTAATATTTTAAGAGATGCGGTTTTATCAAATTCTACTTTCTGCGTAAGTCTTAGCGATTGCGGGATGCTCTCAAGCACCTTTTTTGAATTGCTTGACCATTTTACTAGATCAAAGCCAGCAGATTTAAACACGTTAATTAATTGAGCGGATGCCTCGACAGCGTCAGATTCATTTATAATTGAACTAGCCAAATCATCCATATAAAGTTCCTTCTCAGCTATTGCAGCTGCTACTGGAAAATTGGTGCGTTCATCATTACAGAGTTGGCGCACAGTGCGCATTGCAACGTATGGGCTTGACTTAAGACCAAACGTCACTCTGTTGAACTTGAAAGTACGAATTGGTTCAGCGGTGTCGAAGCGGAAAAGTATTTGTTGATATTTTTGATGTTCTTCAGTTACACGTATTTGAAGATACATCTGCTTTATATCGGCGGTTACAGCAATTGGGAAAAGGCGGAAATTCAATAAAAGTAAAAATAAATCTGCTTGTAGATTAGGACCAGTATGTAAAATATCATTGAGAGATACGCCATTATGGCATTGAGCACTTGCGTCTAAAACTACTCTGATTTTACTGGTTTGTTTGTCTTGTCTGATCACCGGGTGATGAGGAATTATATAACCTCCTTCGAGTTCGTCCGATGATGACACTGGAGATAAATAATTATTTTCTATGTAATCCATAATTGCGGCGTTATAGCTCAAACGTAAATCGTTGTGGCATAACTTGCGCTCTAGTGCTAACAAACGACGATGAGCGACAGCGTAAGAATTCCCTAAGCTACTTGGATCCTTAGAGAACGGCAATGCGGTACAATAACGACCTGAAGAGTCGCGAAACACCGTAGAAGTGTATATTTGTTCGCATTCTTCTTCAGACTGACTAAGAAATTTCTTTGCGGGAACTTCTTCTAACTCCCAAAATTTAGAAAGAGAAGAGTCTATATTATTCTCAATACAAGTGAGAAACGAAGCGGTAGGTGAGCGTTGAAGTGCGGTTAGATCGCCTTGAACTGACGAAGCGGTAGTAGCGGTGTCACCCATGAACACATATCCGAACACTGTTTCAATAGCGGGTGGAGCGGGAGGCGCAATAATCTTTCCACTAAGAAGTATAAATGGAAATAATTTTGCTCCTAATACGAGTTCTATCTCACTCGGTATGTGCCAGTATGGATCGGCAAGCGGTATGTCTACTAAATGACTAATGATAGATGTATCGATATAATCGACAGGAAGTCGATCGGTAATGCAATCGATTACTAATGCGGTTAAGTTAAAACTTTGTTTATTATTTTTCGCGGAAATTATAAAATTGACATAACCTATGACAGGTCGAGATGTTAAACCAACACCCTTTAAATCTGAATTCGAAAGCGGTATAATATTTAAATTAAGTTTTCTGCAACAATTTACAGTTATTAAATGATTCTGTGAAGCATTATCAATAAGACATCGAACAGTTTCTTTTACATTTTTATCATTATTATATGCGTATATACTTGCAGTAGAAAGAATAACTTCAGTACGTTTATTACACGATAACGTGGTACGGGGGTGCAACTTAGTTGCAATCACGCAAGGTGAGCGTGCGCAAAGCGATAACACCTTGGTACCGGGCGTCGATGCCGAAGCTATGCATTTCTCTGTGTGCGTAAGATTCGTAGGTATATCCGGTACATCGTTACTAGATGTCCGGTCTACCGCGGACGATACGTTTTTATTTTTAATAATATCTAAATGTAGCAAGGTATGATGTCTCTTTTCACATTGTTTACATCTATATTTCGAATTACAATGTAACACCGAGTGGGTCAAACTAAGGCAGTTTACACACCCTCGTTTCGATTTAATAAATTCGATGCGATTTTTCGGTAACATTGATTTAAATGCGGGGCAAGTATATAGTAGATAATGTTCAGAGGTATTACACATAGAACATAAAGGCTTGTTGTAATTATTATGACGAGTTACAAACGAATGTACTGTATTGCGGGGGCGGTTATAATTATTATTATTGGCGTTATTATTACGTGTAGTGCGGTTGAATGAATTATTACTAGTAGTAGTTCTATCTAATATTTTTACTTGACTTTTAATAAATTCGACGAAATCTGAATAACTCGGAATAATTTTATCCCTAGCGGTCATTTCAAAGGCCTGAGCGGTACTTGAATCTATCTTGCGGTATGCTAAGTTGAATAAAATGAAATCGTACATATTTTCAATTTTTAATTGCTTAAGTGCAGCGGCAGCAGCATCAAATGTTTCGATGAAATTATTTAATGAAACTGAATCATTTGAAGCGCCTTTAATGTTAAGTAACATAGACATATAATATGAACCTAGGGCTCTTTTATCTTGATATTTCTTGGTTAGACTTTCCCAAATATAAGGATAGTTCTCACCGGAAGGAATTACACCTGCAATAATTTTTAGTGCATTTCCAGTAAGTCTTCCGACTAAATACTGAACTCGATGTGAATCGGTTAAGTCTGGATTACAATGTATGTTAGCCTTAAATGATTCATAGAACACTGGCCAGTTTTCAATTTTTCCATCAAAGTTGGGAATAGCGAGCGGTGCCAGTGTGTAGGGAGCCTTAGCTGCGGTTTGTGTATTTGTATTCGTAGGTATGGTCTTACTTCCCTTTAAATTTACGCGGTATCTTATGATATGAGAAAAAAGATCCTCAAATGATGAAAGTGATTGATAATTTGGTTTAAATTTGGGATCTAATTGTATTTGTATTTCGTTAATTTCATCCAATGTTTGCATGAAATCATTACGTAATGTGTCTATGGTCTCACTCTCAGACATAAAATTTTCAATCGTATTTAATTCCGTAGATGACGGAGACAGCTGTTTACCAGCATTGTATAATTTCGTAATACGTTCAAATCTGACGTTATTTTTCGCCTGTAATATTTTTAATTTCGACTCCATTGCAAAAGATGGCAAATTAGAGACTATTTATATATAAAAAATGTGTTTACAATTTTTAAACATAAATCGATAGCGGACGTCAGGTATTCAAACAAAATGTAAATTTAAATTACCTACTTTAACGTGATGAATAAATATGAATGGAAAACAAATTAATTATTAAATTAAATAAACAAACTAAATTGTTTATAATGTTGTAAGAAACTTATCCAAACGAATAGGAATTATGCGGAATTATCCCAACTAATAGGAATTATGCGATGCGGTGCGGCTAAATAATAATAATATTTAATTATGTATGCAGTAATTAAATTGACCGAAAGTCGGTGCGATGCGGTTTTACTATTACCCACATAGGGCGCGGTAATACGAAATCTCGTCAAAATAACAATACGCATGAACTATGGGTATGAATAACAAACTGATATTGTTTGCTATAAAGAAAAGCGGTTAAATGCTAATTCAAGATCCGGCTCGAAGGACCATCTTATGGTGATGCGGATGAAGGACCACAGCACCCTGGATGCTGATTCAAAATTCGGTTCGACAGGACCATCTTAATGGGTCGACATGACCGAAAACTAATGGTTCATCAAGGGACCATCTAAGGGTGCTGATGCGGGTTGAAGATCAGATGTAATAATCTTCATGTGCGGATGGATGTATCTTCATAGTGTTAGAAAATTAATAATGGTAATACCTACCAACGAGCGGGAGCGACCGCCATTCTGCGCTAGGTCGTGATAGCGTGAAGACGATTGATTTACCTAGTCGGTATTTTTGTAACAAATAGATATGTATATATAAGCAAGAACAAATAAATAAGTGTTCCAACTATGTGGAGTATTATTACTACTATTATCTACCGTGGTCTACAGGAAAGGCAACAAATCAGAAGTGCGGTAAGTACTCAGCGGCCCTTGAGGTATGTACTTGTAATTTTTTTTGTTAACGAAATTCTATCTACCTACGTGCATAATAACAATAAATGTCGTACGTATGTACGACTGAGACTCCAATGAAGTTAATATCGTAAGTAATTTTAGTATGATGATGTAATAATATACTTTTATTTAATTTAATTTTTAATAACATTGTATTGTTTTTATTAATATTATAAATTGACTGGTATGAATATCTATACGAGATACGTTGTAGCCTGAATTCAGTTAGGTACGTATATTTTACCTATGAGTTTCGCATGGAACATTTGCATGTTTCTTTTATCTGTAATTATGGGTGAAACGTTATACTCGTATAAACAAAAAAATATGCTTTTGTTGACTGTTCAGTACGAGTTAATCTACTTATGCACTTCATTTACATAAAAATAAAAGACATTTACAAATTAATAGACTTAAGTTTACTTATTGGAATTCATAAAAAGTTTACTTAAAATACTAATATCCGTTTCGTTTGGTAAAATACCTTACTTATTTGGATGTCTTAAATAGGTGGGTACGTATTACCTAGTTATTACTTACACTTGACTTCCACTGATAGTTAAAGTGATAGGGTAAAAAAAAAAAAAAACATGATAATTGTGCTATTTTGTGGAATCACATGTCCCCGCTTGATACAGTACACGTATACTAGCTATTATACTCCTACACTCGTAATTTCAAATGTGATGATCATGACAGAACTATTTAAAAGTACTTCCTATGGAAAAGATACATAGTTTTTCAAATGTCAAATTATTTTATATTTAGTATTCACTAGCTGTAGGTATAAGTAAAAAATTCTACCACGACAAAGAAAGACTGTCAATATTAAATATTAAAGGTACTATTATTAATATTAAGGTACATGTGCAATATTAACAGCATTTTTGATAAATAATAGTCGACAAGGGTCTAGTTTTAAGCGTCCGTCACAGCTACTGTATCTGCGACGTATTTCCATGAAAACTATTAAGCTTAACGGAGTTAGAGAAGTCCAGATACATTGATTTTGGTAGTCAGTGTACTCTGATCAAAGAGAGGGTAGTTAAAGAAAAAAAAAAAAATCCAAATCTAAGTCTTGATAAGGGGTTGATAAGTAACCCTCAAAAGTCCTACTTCTTCAGTCGACGTCTAGTCGGGTCGGGTTTTGGTAACTTTGGGTGTTGAGGCTGTTCAGGCTGACATTGAAGCTTCGGCGGTGAGGGACGAGCTTCTCACGACGGATGAGACTCACGAAGTGGGTCAATCCTTTACGGAATTAACATCGGTTACCGTATGTAAGACTCATTCGGAGTTAGTTTTATACTACGACGAGTCGGGACTTGAGCGTAAGTAAGTTTGAAGATGTCGTTTTAGAAGGCTCAAATTATATAAAACGTACACTTCGGATAATATCACCGGTACATTGGTTGTGGTGCTGGAGGAGAATGCTCGGAGTATCGTGGACTGAATTCCGTACCAACGAGTCTATACTTCGAGAACTCGGCATCAAGCAGCGCTTGTCATCTTTGGTACAGTCCCGTATCCTCACGTTCTTTGGCCATGTCTGCCGCCGAGGGGAGGTGGCTATTGAGCGACTTGTGGTCCAGGGAAGGGTTGAGGGTACCAGGCCGCGGGGAAGATCGCCTATGAGATGGACGGATCAAATAAAAGCTGCGTTGAATGGCTCACTGCAGGGATGCACGAGGAAGGCGGCCATCAGAGAGGAATGGCGGCGTATTGTGAGGCTTGCCACCAACACCTGAAGTGATGGCCACGACCACTCTGTCAAGAGTGAAGCCGAAAAAGAAGAAGACATTGGTTATACCTGGAAACGCTTGTATGAAGGTTAATGTTAAATTCGCGACGCTACAGTGTATACAAATTATTATTGTATATCTTTCCGGGTTGCCGTTAATTTTGTTTGTAAGGCAAGAAAAAAAAACAGGAACGAATCACCCTGGCTCATACTAAATATTGGCCCTAAAGTTAAACAATTAATTGATTAATTAGTTATTTGATGAATTAATAATTTAAGTTAAATAAGGACAACAACAGAATATACCGCCAACAGTTTCTTCGAACCGTATCGTCTTCCCTACAGCGAACGGAATGTAGTCAGGAAAATGGTAGACGAGTGACTGGATAATAATAGAAACTCTTATTCCACGTACGCCAGCCCTATTGTACTTACTCGTGCCAAAGAAAAATAACGATGGCGTTAAGAAGCTAATAGTGATGAGCCGTATCGTTAAAAATGTATATCCGCGGATACGGATCCGGATACGGATTTTAACTTTCATACTCAATCGGTGTAGGTGCGCGTGATCTTGAAGCGATGGTTGACGCCCGCCACTTGAAGTTTTGCGTGACAGGCAGGAGATGTTTCGATTTGCATTGTGCATTAATTCTACATTTAATTAGAATTTGGAATGTTACGAAGATTTAAGTTTTGGTTTTCTCATTATAAAATCATTGTTGGATAATATTTATTAATAACACCCGCACATCACAACAACATGAGACCAATCGATTTGGCAGTTTCTGTCGATTCGAAAGTACAATTTATTTCTAAAGTGATTATCTGGTTATTGTTTTATTTATTTACGTTAATTTTTCGATATTTTAATGGTTATTCTGCTACTCAAATAAAGATTATAAAAATCGGTCTAGCCGTTTTCGAGATATACCTGTGGTATAACTAATACGACTTTCTTTTATGTATATAGATTTCATTATTTTAATAAGCTTGTCACAAAGATTTGTGATTATAAAGATAGTTTATTTAGTACCCTTAATATGTACTATTGGTATGGTAACTCACTACGATAAATGTTTGCAATATAAAGGTGCCAAATATTTCATTTTAAGAATTTAAAATAATAATAACATCTCAATGGAATTTAATAATTTTTATTGCTACCTAATCACCTAATAATTAATTAGAATTTCATCTATGAATTGAAAATTAATAAGATAAAAGATCCATACAAGATCCGCCAAAAAAGAAATGGATACGGATACGGATATCACTAATAGCTAGAGGAAATACTGAGGAAGTGCTTCCTTTGTTTTAAAATTTTAAATAGGATCTTGGATATCAGATCTTCATATCCGCCTTTGAGGCCTGGATGGAACAAACAAAATACAGGCGGTCACTGAATTGCCTAGGCAAAAAAAATAAAATTAGATTAGCGCGCAACCCCGGAGTTATGATGGTCGGTAATTTACCTTTTTGAGAAACAAGTGCTTGAACTAGTTCAAAACTGCTTTTGCCTTTTGAAAGTCTTGTATAAAATTATAGATGTCTTATCTGTGTTGATTTGTGTTTAAACTTAAACTTTGTGAAACGATTATTTCATCCAAGTTGAATTATTGTTTGGTTGAATATGGTAACTTGTTATTTAAGAAATTATACAAATTAATTCAACGAGTGCAAAATTCCTATTTGCGTTTCTGCGTGAAGGTTCCTCTTAGATCGCACATAACACCTTTCTTAAATAAATATATCATTTGGCATATGAATGTCAGGCAATAACTTTACTATGCAACGCTAATCTTCGAAGTGGCTGATACTAACAGACCTGAGTATTTGTTTCAAAAATTGAATTGGCGTGATCCTCTCTTTGTAGCAGACATCCGACAGATACATTGAATGTTCCCTTGAATGTCCTCGGTAAATTTTTGCCAAACAACAGCACGCTGTGGTAGCTTCCAATACTTGACTTTTAAGTGCAAACTGGTCGGCGGCTCGAAAACATCGGTGCGCGTGGCTAGAATTCGTTCCGTCTCACACAGCACGAATGGGATACGCAATGATTCGTACCAAAGAGGAATTATAAGCAGACCCTAGGGCATATGCTCTTTTTGACAGAGCTACTGCATATATCTATTTCGTGTAAAGTTATTTGAACTCTTGAATTATCTAGTTATTGATCGATGTTTATATTCAAAGTACTTTGGAGTTTTTGTACACTAGAGTGACCTATTTACCCACAAAGTTGCATCAAGACTTGTTGGTAAAATATGGATTTTTCAAGGATCATATCTTTTAAATTAATGTTTTTTAAATTTGTATGTAAACGAACCTAGTTAACGACAAGATAAATCGGTACCATGCTTACTTTTGTAAATTAAACATAAAACAGCGGAGTAATGATCATTCTACGTTTGTATGGAGGAAGGCTGAGTTGTATCACCTTAAGTGTCAGAATTATATTTCTTTTGTTCTCATGTCTAAATCTGCTTCCAAAATTGAATATACTGTGTTACTAATTGAGACAAAAGGAGAATGAGGTCTTGAGCCAAGTGATTAACTTTGTGATATGAGCAATAACCAAAGACAACCTGATGGAGGGTAGTGTACTGTTATTTTTAAATATGATTAGTTGCAGGCTAAACAGAGCTATGACTTTAAATTCCTACGAGTCACAGTACTGCAGTGGCGACGCGTGTTCTGACGGCGAGAATCTGTCAAGTGGGACTGGCGTGGGATCGGCGCTATGGTTTGCTTCAGCCTATGCTGAGCAATGGCACATATTCAATGGGATTTTGGTTGTGTATTCTCACTTAAATTCGAGAGATTTGTATATATTTAATTTTTGTTTTGTTATTTTGAATGTATTCGTGTATGTCAGGTGAATGCAAAGTAAATGTTCTCTAATGATATTCTATTCTAAAAAAAGAGAAAAGCAAGAAGCTGGCAGCTAAACTTTGGGGTCCCTAAAAAAAAAAAAATAACTATAATTTTAGACAAAGACAGAATATTGAAGGGCGTTCCTGTAGATAGGCAATACAAAAATATATTTCAGCAGATAAATGCAAGGCGTGGGTGACATGTCAGTCATCATCATTGATAACCAGTGATAACGAGACCAGTACTAGTAATGAGGCTGGAACATTTGGGTCAAAGGTCAAAGGCGAAGTTGAACTATCAATCCTAAATTCCAAAATCTATTTTCCTATACCTATATTTACAGATACAGAGCTTAGATGCGAAGTGAGAGCAGTCTGGTGTTGATCGGGACGGGCATCAGCTGCTATGACTATTGATAATGAAAACGATGCAATTTTATCCCGGCAGGCCGTGTCCCTCTGGTGGCAAACGGTAGCATGAGCAGGCCGTGTCCATCGAGTGGCAAACGGTAGCATGGGCAGGCCGTGTCCCTCGGGCGGCAAGCGGTAGCCATAATAGAATTATGAAGAGCCTCGGATGGGCAACGATAGCGAGCAGTAAAGATGGTGGCTAAGCGGCTATAGTTGGGTAATGGGCAGGCCGGGTCTCTCAGGAGGCAAACGGTAGCCATACTCGAATTGAGAAGAGAGTTGAGCGTACCCTGTGAGTGACAAACGGTAGCTCTACATATTAGTTCCACGACGTCCCCTTGAACTACAGTGATTTAATGCCAAATGTTAGTTTTATTGTTTGTAATAGTGGAGTGTCAAATGTGTCAAATAGTAGAATGTAAGCGAGTTAAATCTAGAAATATGCATAACAATCCAATTTTTAAGTAGTTATAATGTACCTAACCAGAAAAGCTTTTCTTCTATAGAATAAAGACTTTTAGCACCTAAAATCATAAATAATTATGCTGAGAGGCATTTATGTAATTAAGGTAAATAATTTGATTGAATTTGATATAATGTAATTAATGATTTTGTAAAGTACCTAAGTACGATTTAAGTACATATTGCAGTACTCTGTATATTTTAAACTGCTAAAGCTCATTTAAAATAACTTAATCCTAATAGTTATATTTATTTACACATTATATTAATATAAAAAAAGAGTATCGGTCCCTTTGGCAGGGTCCTAGGCATGCTAGTCAGCATGCAGTCGCATTACCTCGTTGTATGTAATTAATTAAATATAGTTTGATATAATATGACTAATAACTAGACACTAGTCTGAAATAAAAACCAGAATTTTCCAATAAATAGATCTCTAATTAATTAATTAATTTGAGGGTGGCTTTTGTAATTGTTGAGTCTTAGCGTATGATTTTAGACAATATTCATTGTAAGTAGTTTTAATAAGTATCTTCAGATTCTTTTTACATTCAATATGTGTCACAATAGTCATCATAGTCTACCTCTAAATTTATTTTATTACTTAAACATTTTAGTACTTGGTGGTATTGATATTTCCCTAAATTTTTATTAATATATATAAATTTACAATTACAATATGTCTTAACAAGCGACCCAATGTGATTGTTAAGCAAGTCGCTTGCAAGGTACTGTAGTACTTACAGATTATTTTATATTTAATGACTAATTAAGATAAGCTCTGCATTCAGAATATCAGAATGTTTTGTTTGGTATTTTGTGTAACATCTGGAAATTATAACTTAGCTTGAATCTATATCATATTGCTATTAATAAATATATAGAATATAAAGTTTATGTGCATTGCAAACCCAATAATAATAATTTATTTATACAAAAATATATTCAGCATTATTCACTATGTATTTCAAACGGATGTAGATCTAAGAATTATGTACATATCTGTTATTATTCATTGTTATTGTTACATAGTGATGTATTTCAAACTGATGTAGATCTGAAAATTATATACATATCTGTTACTTTTCATTTTTATTATGTTACACAGTATTTCCAACAGATATATATATCTGAAAATTATGTACCTACATAGCTATTATTATTCCTTCTTATTATGTGATGTATTTCTAACTGACGTATATTTGAAAATTATGTACATAGCTATTATTATTCATTGTTAACATTTTACTCAACTCTTACTCAATATTGTATCTCGAACTCATATATTTTTCTTCTTACTCCGAACTAAGTATGAGGACCTACTCACTCAATCCGGATGACCGAGCTTGGCTCCGGAATGAGGACATTCCTAGAACAGAATGGCCGTCTGTTAGAAAATTAATAATGGTAATACCTACCAACGAGCGGGAGCGACCGCCATTCTGCGCTAGGTCGTGATAGCGTGAAGACGATTGATTTACCTAGTCGGTATTTTTGTAACAAATAGATATGTATATATAAGCAAGAACAAATAAATAAGTGTTCCAACTATGTGGAGTATTATTACTACTATTATCTACCGTGGTCTACAGGAAAGGCAACAATAGGTTTGCGGTAAGAAATAGGAAAGCGGTAGCGGGGCGTAGGGATTAAATGCACAACACGTACCTCGTGATTTGGCGGCTTGGTCAGGATCTGGTGGCGACTGCTCTCGTATCTCGCTGATGGCTGGATATTTGGATCCGAACACACAAAACACTTCACCTTGTGTACACAATCTATTGTTATTTAAACGAGTTCGTATTATAAAGTATATATGCGGATTTAGCGGTTTTAAAAGCGGAGCGGTTGTTGTCACATCAAAATTGCAACACAATCTCTGTATGTCTCCGACGCGAAGCGTCCTGCGCAAGCGCATCGAAGCCATCTCCCCATCTCCTTCACTCTCGCTGGACGGTTGTGCACGTATGACGAGGAAAGGGATAGGAAGTGTGAAGAGAGCGGCGCATACAGCCCTTTTTTAACGTTGGGAAATGCTCTTGCTTATGCCGGATTCGTATCGACTAAAACCCAACGACTGCCACGGCTATCAAGCGCGGGAAAACATTCATACCAGGGTTTGAACTCGATCATGCATCCGCGCAAAACCATCCACGATTGCACTGAGCCAGCTCGCCTTAGCCAAAAATTGCCCTAGATAATATTCTAACCTTGTTTTCTTCAGTCAAAAACTAATCTTGTTCTAGACCAAACCCGTTCATACTAAGCGTGTCAGCATAATATATCTACTTTAGGCCATATTAGTAGTATTTTTTCTCTTCATATACAAAAAGCTTTTGCTCGTGTATTATTTATAAAATGTATTTGATCAGATGTATAGGTAAACTATATTCTTGTGAAGTCTTATCAAATCTAACTAACATCAGAATAACTAACATATCATAGGTCTTCATAAGTGACTAGGGAGGGTTGTAGCTTAAGAATATTTAAAAAAGTGTTATAGTTTTGTCAGGTCTGGGGGATCCCTTGGGAACAGTATACTTTCATTTTTCTGGATGCAAGGAACCCTATGTCGTTTTATATAACCTTGACAATGTGGATACGAAATTGCAAGATTGTGAGTTTGTTTATTTTTGTTTGTTTGTTTGTTTGTTACGCTTTCACGCAAAAACTACTGAACCGATCACTATGAAATTTTGCATACACGTTGTCTGGGACACCAGAAAGTACATAGGGTAGGTAGGTACCTTTCATCTAGAACACGGACGAAGTCGCGGGCACCAGCTAGTGAATAATGAAATGAATGAAGTTGAATGAATAATGAATAATGAATTACTTTCATATAATGAATAATGAAAAGTTTTTGCCATAATGAAAACAACACCTACATTGGCTATTGGCCTTTTTTATTAGATCTACAGATATTGAGCTGCATTTGTGTTGTAAAATAGTTGTAATTTATGTATGTACCTATGTACTTAAAATATCGCTAGTCAATACTGTCATATACAGTAACGAGAGAGCCTTAAACGACAAATAATTTCATTACAATTACATTTACACAGATTAATATTCAATTAATTGTTGTACCAAAACAAACCATTCCAAAATTAAATTAAACAAAACAAAATCTCGATATCTGCGTGAGAAATTCGGAACATGGTAGAAACAAATAAATACTATTTTCTCGTACCAATAATATTGACTTTTTGGACAGTGACGTCATTCTTATATGAATAATAGTTGGTGACCGCGACATTGTCCGCGTTCACAATTAAAATAAATAAATAAGCAAACATAACGCTTGACCGCGTGTTGCTATAACACTGGCCAGGTGTTATTTTTTAATTTTATTTTAGATGATCCCTCGGAAACAGTCCTTTTTCTGGATGAAAGGTACCCCATGTCCTTTCCAGTATACATTTTTCAGTTAAACGTGAAAAGGTAACATACAGTCTTCATTTTATAGTATGTATAGATAAGACATAATGTATTACTTATTTTATTATGCTACAATGGCACATAAAATTATGATTTATGTGCCGCATTCCCATTCCCCATTCGCACATGTGCGGGTAGTTTAATAAAAGAAACGTTTTTAAGGTTTTTTAACGGTAACATGTTTCACGGTCGTTATTTTTACGTCGCGTCACTAAATTTGATTTTGAATGGAGGTAATAAAATTCAGATGGTTCCGTACTCGAATTGGACAGTTTTATAAAGCTATTTTAAGTAAATCGTTATTTTTAAGATTTCGGTTATTCAGTGTTGGGGATTGAAAGAGTATTTCCTGTTACTCGCTCATCAAAATATAACAGCTCACGTTTATACCTGAAAAAAGATTCCTGAGTAGTACTTAGATGATGTGAGCGATGATCGAGAGGAACGGTTTCATCGGGACATAAAAGAAATGAAGAAATGGCACCAGGGACGGTTGAATACCAAAACGCAGAGATTTAAATCACAGATGCGCCCTGTGCTTCTGAAAACTGTCCACGTAATATGTCTGTATGCGTAACGTTTCACACGTTCGTTCGTTTCTTGAATTATGAGAACACTTTCTGAAGGCACATGAAAGCATTTTAAAGGTAAACGAACCTAATTAGCAAAATAAAATATGTGTATGCAACGTGAACCGCTCACTGCTTTCTACAGCGACTAAGGCGGGAAGAGTGAGCTCACTCTTCCCAACGATGACACATTTTCGGCCGCCTGAAGTATAGCAGGGGCGCATCTGTGATTTAAATCTTTGCCAAAATGATCATTGTCATTGGAGAAAAATCTACATTTACAAGAAATTTTACCAAGAAGAGGGAGAGGAAATAGAAAATTCAATAATTTGCATTTAGTTATATATCATTGTAAGTGATAATTGTAACTTAATAAAAAATCTTTGATTTTTTTCAATTTTAAATTTTGCTTTTTTTTTTAAATATATGTATAATTGATGTCTTATTGAAAGAGAATCATTGGAAATAACAAATTTAAACGGACTATTCAATAAAAATAGACAAAAGTTGTTTTAGGAATCACTCAACAATATCGCTGCTTAAAAACTAAAGGGCCATAAAACAAAAAATCCAAAAATATTTTTATTGCAAAAATACAATCACAATTGTATGTATGTTGCACCCTTCATATTGTATGTTGCAAAAATACTTTTGGTTGTTTTATTCCATATTTAGTATATTTTGAACATTTTTTATATATTCAAAAGTAACTTATTTTATGCTTATATCTCGTCTAGTATTCGGTTTATTTTAAAAATACTTTAAACATTTAATGCTACTTAAAAATACGCTTCTAACTATGTATAATATGCATATATTGAATATATAAAATATGTAATAAGAAAAAAATATTTAATATTTTTCGATTAGCTCTCCTGTATTAAGTGTAATTTTGATTTGTGGCACTTTAATTTTTAAGCACCGATATGTTTTTGTTATTGATAAAAGCGTCATCAAGGCCTATGAGACTTTAAAAATATCCATTTGTAAACACAGCTTAGTAATTACCAGGGGAATGCTAGTTCAGTAAACGCTTGCTGCACTTATATGACGCATTTTGCCCTGTAATTACCTCGCTATAATCACACTCTGCGATAATAGACGCTGAGGTAACATATGGGAAATATACCCTGCAATCAAGCAGATGACATGAAATTATGGTTGTATACAATTTTGTCGATAAATTTGGTGTTTTCAAACATATAATAAAATCATAAACGAGCCGTGTTTGTAAATTTATTATTAAAAAAAAGAAAATTTGTACAAGTTATACAATTACTGAGGTCAATAAATAGGTTTTAGAATGTTTCTGTTTATCTGCGCGTTTGTGCAAGCTTATCTCAGAAAGAGCTCAACCGATTTGAATGGGGTTTTCACTTATGTATTCATCATTACCTGGATTAAACTAACGGATTAACTTTCACTCGAGTAGAAAGCTAGAAATTGAAACACTTAAGAAAATAGAGTAAGTATTACAACGCTGTGACGACGATGGTCAATTTATTTTTTATTTTTAGAAGATTCCTCTGACACCAAACATATTTTCAGAACATAAAGTATCCTATATGTTAATTCAGGTTATAAACTATATGTGTGCAAAATTTCGTCCAAAACCGTTAAGCCGTTTTTGCGTATATCCATCCTCACAAACTTTCGTATCTATAATACGAGTAGTAGTAAGAAAGTAGGATTGGTATATACATTTTTTTGTGGGCGAACTTATAGAAATTTTCGAAGAAAATTTAATTTTAAGTTTAAAAAGAGAGCGAGCAATAAAAGCAGGGAGTGGTCGACAGTCGTTAATCATAATAAAGGAGTCGTTGACACGGAAATTTCGATAAAATATGATTTATGGACACTCAACAGACGTCGTGTCAACTCCGTTTCAGCTGCTTTTTTTTTATTTTTTCATTTTTAAATTAGCTTCTGGCGAGAATAGGTTAGGTATACGAAGAACAACTGTAAAACCTTCAAATGGATGTAAGTATGCCAAAATTTTCACTGTACCAAATTACTACGATAATATGTCGTACATGATTTTTTTTCATTTTACACCTTGTTTTCAGGATTATATTGATTTCCCTATTTTATGTGTAACTGTCTTGACATTTTATGTTCTTAGTATGTTGTCGTAGTTCTGCTAAGAAATCGCTTTTAGTGCATTTCACTTGATTTGAAAAATTCATTTCGCTTATTGCACGCTTTGGAAATAACCTTTTAAAAGTTTCTCTGGTCTGGATTTGGAAAGCTGTGCCTGTCACTTCTATGTTGTCCGCTAATTTCTGTATATATATATATATAGTTTTTATTTGATTTAAGAATACTAAATAACCGACTTCTTTACTTTTTGTTTGTTCTTAAGAGGACTTAAAAATCTGACTATTTAAAAAATCAAGAGTTTGAAATGAGGCATTTAATTATATATTACGTTTTCATCCTCGCTTATCAATATAGTAATAATCAGTATAATTAGTTTTAATAGTCGAATTTTTAACGTCCTTTCAAATAACAATTATTTAAAGTTGTTTCTACTCAAAACGTTCATTGCTCGAAATCGCTTTTTATTTTCAAAGTAGTTACTTACAGACTTTTACAAATTAAATAAATACGCCTCTGCGTCTCTAGAAATTCGCAGCGGCCTTTTCTAAAAATAAAGACTGTTCATAAATATTAGGTCGAGTGTACCGCAGCGCATATGTACTTAAATTCTCTTTAGAGAACCAGGAAAATTGTAGGAATGTAAA
The DNA here is from genome assembly GCA_945859745.1 of Synanthedon formicaeformis. Taxonomy (NCBI): domain Eukaryota; kingdom Metazoa; phylum Arthropoda; class Insecta; order Lepidoptera; family Sesiidae; genus Synanthedon; species Synanthedon formicaeformis. The sequence goes on from OX243975.1 coordinate 2,843,654, forward strand.
CTCAAAGAACAAAGTAAACGCTGCATCTAAATTTTTCCGAATTAAAAACAAACGCCGTTCGAAATTATTTTCTTGGTTTATTCACTGTAGTATGATTGTGAGAACGAGTCACACGAGAACAAGCCCTCACCAGATCCAAAGATCTCTCTCTCTCTCTCTGTGTGTGTGTGTCTCTCTCTGTCTCTCTCTCTTTCTCTCTCTCCGATCGGTCCCTAATTGCTGCGGATCCTGGTCACAAAGTGAACCGTTTTGACGAGTCCATTTAACGAACAGAGGGTACTTGTCTAAACCCTTTCTTTCAGGGTTCCCTAATACGATTCCATGCAGGGTCAACTTAGGATATGATCTTTTCAAAGTTGGCTCTGGTCTGGATTTGGAGAGTAGTGGCAGGGCATAGTCATTTGGGCAGCCTGTCTGAGGGCAGTAGGTAACCGCCCCCTTACAAAAGACCACCGTGAAATAATAAAATTTGTGGTTTTGTGTTTCGGTGAGTGAGTAAGGGATGTCAGAGTCTATTTCCCTATCCTTCCTAATCTCTATAGTGGTGTCGCAACGCACTTGCAGCATCAGTGGCGTTGCTTGTGTTATTTATAGGCGATGGTGAACCGTCAGCATGTCTGTCGAGTTTAACATAAAATGTAATTACAGACTACAAGTAGGTTGCTCTACGAAATCCCAAAGTTTCATACAGAGCAATGTCTTCGTAGAATTCGCAGTACTCGAGCGCTGTAACGGTTCTTCACTTTAATTTTACGCTTGTCTTGGTGTGCTAAAGTTGGACACGTCTCCAAGAGTCTTTATTGTGTTGTCAGAAATCCTAGTTTTGAACCAAATTAGAAGAGTTTCCACTACAATGCAACATTAAGATAATTCATTATGTTACTAATGTTATAAATGCGAAAGTTTGTAAGGATATATGGATGGACATTTGTTACTCTATTACGCAAAAACAGATCGATAGATTTGGATGATATTTGTCACACCACAAATAGTTTATTACCAGGTTTAATATGTAGAATACTTTTTATGTGAAAAAGGTTCATTCACCGATGGATTTACAAACGTGAGATGATAAATAAATGAATTTCTAATGTCACATAAAACACAAAAATAAATTTGAATTGGGGAAGGCAATTACAGTGTCAACAAAAAAAAAATCGGTTATGATTTCGCCAAAAAATCGTTTGAAAAACATTTATGCACAGAGGGAGAACAGGCGATACGATCAAGGTATAATATTCCCATCGTTGTGAGATTGTATCGCGTCGCGAAATTCATAATTTATGAACCTATGTGCGTTTTGATATATGCCGATACGGATATAGAATTTCTGAATTCGTCACACACGTTTCTTTGGTACTGAATTCAATTTTCATCTATACTAGATTGAAAACAATATACTGTAGAGTTAAATTATTTAAAAACAGCAGAAAAGCTTAATGAAGAGACGGCTTAATCGTGTTTTTAAAGAAACACCCACAAACGTGTCCTAATCTGAAGAGGGTCAATTAGAGCCTTTCAGAGGTCTGTACAATTAAGAACCCGATCACCTGTTATTAAAATTAAAATTTGTTCAAACGTTGGCCCAATGTTTGACGAAATGCGCCAAGCTTCCGCATTACGGAATATCCGATGTGTACGTATTTAATTCTTGATGCAGACATTGTCACTACGACCCACAAACCCGTTTCCATTCAGAGCACTCCACATTAATTTGGAGAGGTGCGGCGTCATCAACTTAGTGGGCTGATTCACGCACTCAGACTAAGTTTTAATTAAGAGCAACGATCTGTTTCTCTACCAGTGTACAGTCGGCCGCATAAGTCGATTAACACTTTTGCACTTTTGAATGTGTTAATCGACTTATGCGGTCGACTGTACATGTACATATTTATATATAGGAAATATTTACGGAGGGTTTAGATTTTTTTGTGTAAAAAGGTGGCAGACAGGCTGACAGTTCAGTTAATGGTATATGGCCACCGTCAACTATATAAACAAGCAAGTATAGCAAGCCTGCAAGTGGGTTTCCGACTCTGATAGGAAAGGTATAAAAAGGATGGCATCATTTTCTTATTCATTGAAACAGAACAGCACAAGTTAGTGGTCTTCAAGGATAAAAATGTTAGGTTTGCGAGGGATCGTCATGGCGATAAATATTACCATTATCATGAGTTATATTTCTCATTCTTCAACGCGAACCAAGTCGCGGGCACCAGCTAGCAAAGTATGAAAGCTTACGAACGGTTTATAGAGTAACGGGCTCTGTCCTTTATGCATGCAACAACTAAATACAACAGCACAAATCCTTACTTAATATAAATGTCTGTCTGTCTGTCTGTTACATTTTAACGCCTTAACTACAGAATCATCATGAAATTTTGCATAGCACGTTCTCAAGCACACAGGAAAGAGCATAGGGTTACCTCTTTCATTCAGACAAGTACTGTTCTCGTGGAACCTAAAATTTAAAAAAAAAACTAACGCCTAGCAAAAGTGCAGATGTCAGTTATATTGCTAACAATTATATCAATACTAATAATAAATCTGTAAGTGTCTAAACGAATTAACCGATTTTCATGAAACTTGGTAAATAAACATTTAGACGTACAGGACACAGGATAGGGTACTTTTTTCTTTTTCAACGCAGACGAAGTCGCGGCCGCCAGCTAGTTTTTCAATATAATTCACAGACGAAGTCGCGGGCATCAGCTAGTACAGTTATAAGGCGGTGTTTACTGCCACTAGACGGGCTGGCCAATTTATGACTACGGAATGCAATTTGGCCTGCCACTACTATATAATACGAGTATATTCCTTCCAGTACGATATACCGCTGCGAACACCAGAGTAGCATTTTATGTATTCGTTGAATATATGACCGTAACTTACGTTTCGTTTCACGTGTGACTAACATGCAGAGATTGACGTGTGATTACAATATTGAGAATATGCTGAAGGAATATTTTTGCAAGCGAAACATATTTTAATTAATACTTTGGTTATTAGAAGAACTTTTTAAGACATTTTTTTATTCTTAGTATTAATGTAAAATATTTTATTTAGTATTTTTTTATGCAAAGTAATTAGAATTGTATAGGAAAATGGGTGCTGCCATCCCTTACTCATTTACTGAAACACAGCTTAATTAATTTCATATTTAGTACAATTAATTTCAAAAGTTGCAGAATTTGTGACATTTTCATGGATTACTGTGTAATTATTGACTAAAAGCCAATATTGTATTTCCAAGAAAACATCCTACTTATAATGTACATTTAAAATTTGAATATCAATACCATCCATAAGGGTTTTATATTATTTTCATGAGTTCCTTATGTGGCATGCATTTAAACTAGCCAAAAAATGCAGATGAGTACTGTATTAAAAAACAAAAAAAAATCTCATATTTTATGAAGTAATAAAATCTAATATGTGTTTTGCGTAATACTCGTAAAAGAATGATATTTTCGTATCAGCAACATCTGCGGCGAGACAGTTTATTTTGTGGGTAAACATCGAGGGTGGATTTCTGTTAATGTATGCCGAAGTTCTGTATAGTTAATATCTTAAATAGTTGTATCTTAAATATATTCTAAGATATTTTTCGTTTTCGGTGTGTTTTTAACCCTCAGACAGATCTGTGTGTCTGTCTGTGGAATCAAACACACAAACTTATAACACCTCGTCCCCGTTTTTACGTTGGGCGTTGGGGGTTTAAGCCTCGTTTTTGCTTGCTTCCCCTAATATTTACCTATATGAGTTTTGTTATTAGAAAATATTTGGAAATTTAATTGAATGACAAAATTTAACTAAAGAGCAACATACATGAGAGCGATTTCGTATAAATCTTGTTGAGGATTAATCGATAGTATACCAGTAGAACCGCATATGCGGCTCACAGTTTGACGGCACGTGTATAAACAATTTAGATTAGACACGCAAATTCCTATGTGACAGTTTTGTGTGGTCCAAACGAAGAGAGAGAGCGATACGTTTTCAGTCGAACACATTTATGGACGAAATACACGATCAGTCCATCGCGTCCTAAACTAACTGCTGCCCGCGACTTCGCCCGCGTAACTTTGTAAATTATATACTAAAATCTTCCTCGAGAACCACTCTATCCATTGGTGAAAACAGCATGAAAATCGGAGCAGACCGACAGACATACAGAGGCGGCGGAGGACTTTGTTTTATAATATGTAAGGAGGATAAGGATATTAAAGAAGGAATTGAACACGGAGCAGCACAATCAATTTCTTGTAATATTTTAAGTTTAACTGCAATTACAACTAAAAATGTCCTAAATCTATTTATAAATTTGCTAGTTAGTTATACTTAAGCATTAAAAATTACAATAAATGATATTATTTTCAAGGTTTTAAGCTAAATCTAAACCAAATTTATAATAAACTAGTTGGCACCCACGACTTCGTCCGCGTTGAAAAAAAAAAGTAGCCTATCCTGTGTCCCGTACGTCTAAATGTTGATCTACCAAGTTTCATGAAAATCAGTTGATTCGTTTAAGAGTTATAGAGGAACATACATAGTTACATACATACATACATACATACATACATACATACATACAGAAAAAAATTCAAAAAATCGTCAATTTAGTTTCAGTATCATGTATAGAGCCTATATACACGATATTTCTGAAAACAAAGTAAATTACTCCATGACCGACCCCTACAGATTTATTATTAGTATTGATTGATTCATAAGTTCAGCTCTAAAGATACATACGTATTCAAAGATTCATACAGTAATCTATTTCTGTATGTATATAATATGAATATTGTGATTCTTAGAATAGTATCGAATCATCGAATGGAAATTAACTGAATCAGTCATGGTAATGACGTCAATTCTTGAAACATTGCCCAAGAATTCATGGGATTTGTTGTACTGTACAAAAAACGCCAATTATTATGAACTTGGACCTTTAATTAACTTTATCCCGCTGTCGCTTGTCACATGTCACTGGTTGATACGAAAAAAATGTGGGGTGATACGGTTGATGTGATTTATAGCTACGATTCGTTAGATACGGCTTGGTAACAGCACGTGACATTTTGTAGTGAGCCAAAACTATTTCCGACTGCATTTTATGGAGCTTTACGTCGCGCTAGATGGGTGTGAATTACTTTAGATAAGTTCTGGGGTAATCTTGAGTGAGTTTAATATAATATATAAATACAGTTACTAAGTTTTTTATGGGTTGGGCGAGATTAGATATTTTTAACGTTTATTTAACTTCCTTGAGGCGCTTGGAGTCGTCAATGGTGTTGGCCGTCTGGGCGGAATTAGTACATATTGATGTTGTCAATGAAATTTTAATGATTTACAATGTGTTTAAAGATTCTTAATTTTTTAGCGTGTAAATATTTTGAATCGCCGCACCCACTTAAGAGTAGTAGGAATAATATTTTTCCTTCTTTTCGGTCTACTCATAAACGAGGAGTAGTCTTAAGAAAGTACCTGGTACCTAATATATACAATACAATAATAGTATAAACGATTGGCGAAATATTTAAGCAAAGCATGCATTAACAATACACAACACTGCACTCCTAACAATGCCGATTTGCAGCGGCTTGCACCAGCTTGCAACGATTTAAGCCACCGACACAGTATAACGCATCAACGAACAGTAGTTGTGGCGTACAGTAGGTATATTATGTACTTTAAATTGTAACTGTCGGACAGACGAGTGCGCGTCAATAATAAATCAATGCGCACGCACACATCTGTGCCTACATACTCGTACCATATCGCTGCTTAAAAACTAAAGGGCAATAAAACAAAAAAAAATTATTGTAAAAATACAATCACCATCCTTCATATTGTATGTTGCAAAAAGTCTTATGATTGTTTTATTCCATATTTAGTATATTTTGATCATTTTTTATATATTCAAAAGTAATTTATATGCTTACTAGCTGGCGCCCGCGACTTCGTCCGTATTAAAAAAGAAAAAAAAGTAGCCTATCCTGTGTCCTGTACGTCTAAATGTTTATCTACCAAGTTTCATGAATATCAGTTAATTCGTTTAAGAGTTATGGAGGAACATACATACATACATACAATACCTACACTTACAGATTTATTATTTATATGCTTATATGCACACAAGCGTAAGCGGCGCGCGCGGGAATCGATCGGCGACGCTTGCGATGTCGCAAAAGTCACGCAAAAATTCTCAAGGCCAACGCACGCTCGTTCCTCTGTCCTCATCACCAGCGCCTTCAAACCTCCAACCACAGTAGTTAAAGTAGTCAAATCGTTAAGAACTTTAGTTAGATTAGTAATAAATGGGATGTCAAAAGATCAGTAATTCAATCTATTTAGATTTTTTAATGTTATATAAAAAAAACTAAGTAGTTATGACGCAAATTATTGTTTTATCTTAGACTAGCTGTTGCACGCGGCTTCGCCAGCGTAACTTTAGCCTATTCAATGCAATCAAACAAACAAACAATCAATTATTTCCTTTTAATAATATTAGTATATAGATTATTAGAATAAAATAGTTTTATCATAAATACTTGGACAAGGACCTTAGCATGTTCAAAGATTTTGCAAAATGCAGATTTACAATCTTTTAAATTATGCAAAATATAAATGAAAAAAATAATAAAAAAATCTCTCCATATTTATTTATTTTTTAATATGAATAGAGTGCTATAAGTTTGACGTGTGTATCTGTGTTCTGTGCCAAAGCCTATTTCCTTATACCTCATTACGTCTACTAATAGTTCAAGATAATTAGAATAAAAACTGACAAATCTGCCGGGCATCAATTTTTTTTTTGGCACCTCCAATGACCCTCTACTGATGCAAAAAAAAAAAAAAATTGATGCCCGGCAGATTTGTAGATATTTGCCACTTTTTGATCTAATTATTTTGGCGTATAAGTCAATAGCAAACTTGCAACACTGGTGGCGTAGGTTAATAGGCGACGGTAATCTTTTACCATCAATGTTAACGTCAGTATATCTGACAAAATTAACGTTCATAAAGATACTTGCATCTCATTATCTTCTATGTTTTTTGTACTGTGTGAGTGGATTTACATAAGGCCGGCAGAGGACACGACGACGCGTTCACACAGAATTATATGAATGGAAACAGCTGAAATATACGATCCGGCCATTTGAAATAATACACGAATATTTTGTAAAGCAATTTTGGATTTATATAAAATGAAAAATGAAACATCGCCATTTTTCTTTTACAATGTCAGCTTTTAATAGCATAGATTCAGCGCAAGTAAACTGTAAATCTTTTACTATCCAATCCCTTATTCTTGACCTTACTATGGTCAACACTATTGCAGCACTTGCAGCGTTGACTATGTCTGTCTGTCTGTCAACTATGACATAAAAAGAAGCTGCTTCGGGCAGATTATTTTTGTTCGACGCCTTCACACCTGCTTAATAGCATCAAAAAAGAAGTTTTTGATGTAATCATCAAAAACTTCTTTTGTAAGTATGACGATGATCGTTTAAGTTATGAATTTTGGTGCTAATGATGATAAAATTAATAGTATCCTTAAAGCAAAAGAGCAAGAGTATTATCTAAACTAATATTATAAAAAGAGAATACTTGTATGTTTGTAACGATTAAACTCAAAAATTACTAGACCGATTTTGAAAATTCTTTCACCTGACCTGAAAAATGAAAGCTACATTATGAGTGAGTGACATAGGCTATCATCAATCATCAATATTAATAATAAATCTGTAAGGGTCGGTCATGGAGTAATTTACTTTGTTTTCAGAGATATCGTGTTTATAGGCTCAATACATGATACTGAAACTAAATTGACCATTTTTAATTTTTTTCTGTATGTATGTATGTATGTATGTATGTTCTTCCATAACTCTTAAAGAATTAACTGATTTTCATAAAACTTGTTAGATAAACATTTGGACGTACAGGATAGGCCACTTTTTTTCTTTTTCAACGTGGACGAAGTCGCGGGCGCCAGCTAGTACTAATAATAAATCTGTAAGTGTAGGTATTGTATGTATTTATGTTCCTCGATAACTCTTAAACGAATTAACTAATTTTCATGAAACTTTTTAGATAAACATTTAGACGTACAGGACACAGGATAGGCTACTTTTTTTTCAATGCGGACGAAGTCGCAGGCAACATGTAATAATCAATAAGACTAATGAATCTACTAATCTGCGAGCGCAATGTTTAACGCACTCAACACAATTTGCAGAGCTACTTGCATTATTCGAACCGCGTAGATTGCCTTTGTATGCACCCCAGCTTGTACCAGTCCCCACCCCTACTAGGATCCGCTTTTGTCAAGGGATTTTAGTTACCAAAGCGCTTGTATTAGCAACTCTAGCGGGGATTTAATTAAATAGATGTACCATTGTTATGTGAAACATATTCTCCTTATATAGAAAAGAGAATTTAATGTTTTAAAAACATGCTAAACGGTCGGCAACAGAAGTTAAGAGGCCACTTTCCTACTCGAGCGGCTTACCAATTCCATACTACGTAATTCCATGATTACTCATTAGTTATTGTTCGTAGTAATACATGAAAAAACACGACTTTTCTAAAACATAATATGAAGGTTTGCATCGAAAGAAAAAACAGAAATTTATTTTATATCTAGTATAATTAATTTCTAAAATGTGCAGAATTTGTCACATTTTCGCTGGTTGAGATCTCGTGATTATTGACTGAAAGCCAATAATGTTTTCCAATGAAAACATCCTAGCTATAGTGTACATAAAAAATTGGGCTGTCAATAGTTACCATTTATAAAGGTTTTTCTAAAATATTGGAATTGCTGGCGTATGTTTCGTGAGTTGAATAAGTGCGCGAATGTGTTGCTTCGCATTCTGTCTTAGGTTATTAGCATTATAGTAAGTTGAGACAACAAATTCTCCCAAATACCTATTACTGAGTTCCCACGCTCGTCCAGCGCCACCTTAAAGACGCAATATAGGATTGTTCTATACCTTGATGACTTTGATGAGTATTTTTAGATTTCATTAGTCGCCGACCAATAATTGGTCGGTTTTACTACTTGATCTGATAAAGTAAAACATAGTGAGTAAATCTGCAATTTCAATACAAGACTGCAAGACTTTCAAGTCAATCTTTGATTGGCTAGTGTGAGTGGTACTATATTTATACCTACTAAGTCGCATTGACGAAAATTTCTTTGGATGACACAAATCCCGAAATTCAATGCCACATCAAAATCAAAATTGAATTTCTGGAGCCACTACATCAATTTGAAAAAATCTTCCACGATATGAAAGAAATTATTACTATTTAAGGTACAGTCGGGTAAAAAAATATTTAAAGTCGACATTTGCTTACATATGGACCAAAATTTCATTTCAAACATCTGTCAGTTCCCTTCTTAAAAAATTCAAAATTCAAAAATTCAAATCATTTATTAGATGTAAGTTTTTACAAAACATTTATCTTCGTCAAAATTACAAACTACCACCGGTTCGGAAAGCTGTTTCTAGGGGGAAGAACTCGGCAAGAAACCCCCTAGTTGCTCTTTTCATAAATCAGTTTACAACATACGAGTAACACGTAACAATACATAGACATCAATCTAATAACGTAATATTCAACTATATTCAACTCCAAGGACGTTCATCATTTATATAATCTAATATCCTATAATAACCCTTTTTTTAACATTTTAACATTAACATTAACATTTTAGTTCCTAAAGGTATTAAGTGTCTACGACTTGATAAAGGTATGAATTTTAAAACTGACGAAGGTTTTCGTAAACCGACTGTACAATATTCCAAATAATGTATTTTAAGCATACCTACTTATTAATTTCCCTAATCGTACCCAGGCGAAGTCGGGACGCAAAGTTCTATCATCACATACAACGGTCACCTAGTAATCATGGTTTTTCTGATATTTTAAATGATTAAATACTTTTAACAATGTGTTATTATTATCGTTATACTTCATGAAAATTACTTCCCTACCACAAATTTTGTTTGAAAAGAACATTGACTTCAAAATAAACCTTAGTGCAAATTCCACAAAGGTTTATTTTAAACGCAAACTTTGTACGCCAAAGTTTATTACAAAACATCCAAATGCTGGTGACATTTTATTGTTATTTAAATTGGTAAAGGAAGGAATACATTCATCCTCAAGTCTTTTATAAACTTTGTACGAGAAAAGTTTCTTCTTAGCGGCACACAAAACATCTCGAGGCCTTTTACGAAATTCTACCAAGCAATTTTTATATACAGAGTACAGTCGATACTAATGGTGCCTAAATTATTTAAAAAAAATTTGATTAGGCACGTGTGTACATGAATACTTATTGTCAGCACCCTCTACTTCGAGTTACATTAATTAAACAGCTTTATATTTAGTCCACATACTTTTATTGTTCTACCAATATACTATCAGAACTACAATTCCAACTATAAGATGTGCGGACATACGACAACGACTTCTCTTCGCGAACGCGTTCGTTCAACTGACTGATACACTCAATATCATACCACCAAATGAATCTGAACGAATGAACTCTTTTGAAACGTCACAGAGCACTTTTCAATCAACTTCAGTCGACATGAATAACAGACGCTAACATTATTTTACAAGGCAAATAAAAAAGCCTGCTACTATTTTTTGAAGAAGTGAAAACTTCTATAGACGCGTTATACGACTTTGGGTAGGGAAAAAAATGTATGGGTTCGCCAGCTGCCTACGTACGCGATCACGCCAACACATTGCATATACCCGATTGTATGTGTGTGCGATGGACGCTCAGTTTTAAATTTTCACTTCTATCGGCAGTCCTCATGACTGCCTCCGATTTTTTTAAATTTAAGATAATCGCTCGGAAACAGTACCTACTCTTTTTCTAGAATCTAGATGAAAGGCACCGACAATGATGATCGATTGAGTGTTAAGGCGTGAAGGTGTAACAAACAAACAAACTCACTTTCACATTTACAATATTATAGTCGGTATAGTAAAATTTTGAAAAATAAATTTTACCTACTGCTTGAACTAATATATCGTTCAAGAGTCACCAATCATATTTCGCATTTCCTTGAATATGATTCAATACTTACACATAAATTATGAATTTGAGTGTACCATGAAATCAATATGCAAACTACATTTTAAATTATACCTATCTTAAAGATGAAGAATACTTATGATATTTGTAGCAGATGAATCAAACTTACTATTTTCATTAAAATCTTATTTTGCTATTATTATTTTACTATTACTATTATTCAAATCTGACAGAAATTTATTTGTAGGCCTGGCAGGAAGACTGACGGTCCTCTTGATGCTACTACTGTCCTCTATAGACACAAGCAACGCTAGAGGATGCACCGTTTTAATAGAATAAGTAATAACCAACAAAAAATGAGCTCTGGGATTCTTTACAAAAATGAATACTACAATGTGTGTGAGTGTACTTTTATGATTTATATGTATGAGTAACATATATATATGTGTGAGTTCTGTTTGTTATATTACTGTGGTCTTTTGTTATTAGTGCCGCCAAATGACCCGGACAGTTTTTGTATGCGGAATGCATACAAAAACGTGCTTTTTAAAATCTAGTATTAAAATACAATACAGGGATATCTGTATGAGTAAGAATAAAAAAATTAAAATATTTTGTAACATCAATTTACTTTAATATTACGTAGTTATTACCAATTTGAATATCTCAAAAAAAAAAAATAATGATCCTTAAGTTAAGTTACCAATTTACATAGAGAAATTATAATTTAAATTTTAAATAAACTTTCCCTACATTTCTTGTAACAATGTTACTTAGGGGTGGATCAGACATTATCACCCCTTATTAATATATTAATTCGCTACCCCTCAAATAACTTGCAAGTTACCTAGATCCCGTGTTAGTATAGTGTAAGTGGTTATTAAAAATTAACATGTGCATGTTTTACACAATTGTCTGACATTGTGATCCTTTTTTTATAAGGTAGCTGTCTAACTATAATATTCTTGAGTTGGTTAGGGGTTATTAAGAGCACACTTTCCAAAGGGAGCTGCTTACCATTTCCATACTACGTAATTCTATGATTACAGGTTAGCAATTGCAACAAATTATGTCACAATATTATACTTATATAAAAATTCCCAGAAATGTCATCTAACTGATGGTGAAAAACCGCATCAAAATCCTCAATCATACTTGTAAAGTTTCGTTCAATTAATTTAAGTCCTAATGTTACGTAATAAAATTTGTAGAAAACTGCGGTAGCGTAAAACGAAAGTGGATTTAGAAGAAAAATCGAGTTTTCCGTGACCTCTCAATCCCGTTAACCTAAAATGCAATAATTTTAGAAGCTCACCTCGAAGGTCTCCAAATTGAATTTAAGTTCCTTACCTCAATTAAATTTAAGTACAGTGGATAAGCAAAAATACTATCAATATAAAAATATAGTCAATTTATATAGGTACTTACAAAATCCATACTAATATTATAAATGTTTAAGTAACTTGTAAACATGTAATACATTATTTTAGGCGTCATCAGTTTTCACAGCACATCATAGCTCTCCATAGCTCGTTGAACGACATTGAGCTTTCTTAAGAGGTCCATAGTGACAGACCACGTTTCAGCGCCATATATGTCATCACTGGTATCACACATTGGTTGAGAACTTTTGTTTTGAGGCACAGGAATTTTGGACGAAAAGACACCCTTCTCGAATTTGTCTCTACCTAATTGGACTACAGATCATTATCATTATCTGCTAGTGGCTATTTCTGTCTGTTAGAGAACCAGTATCACTTCGTCCATTGCTGAAATATTGTGATCGCCACGTAAACTAAAGCTCTCTACCTATACCTACCACGTTGAGAAACTGTAGTACTTTTTTGATAGAGGCATTCTTCACATCTTAACAAACCATTGTGTGGCTTCCTAGAATGTGACTGCGCTTGTGCATTAAGGGGCCACACTCGCACAGGATATGCATTGGTGTTTCTTCTGCCTCATGGAAAAAGCAACACTCTCCTGTACCATTGAGACCCATTACTTTAAGGTGCCTATTGAGGCGGCAGTGCCCCGTTAGTGCACATGCACATAGTTAGCATACACATAGCCTGGTTTGTCACGTTTCGACTATAGGCTTTTATGAGCGGTTTGGAATGGTTCAACCCCAGCGTTTGTAAGATTTAATAAAGCACTGGTTCCATATGGTCCAGTTAGCTAGGCTGTTTGGTAGTCCGCACATAGGTTCAGGACCTATTAGCCTACCTTTATTGGACTATAGATAGTATAGATAGATAGTAATTTTAGTATAGATAATTATATATAGGCTATAATGTAGATGGAAACAAAGAAATTGAAATTATTTTGCAGGTTAATAGATAAGAAATCTTATGTTTACTGTTTGCGCTCAGCAGTTTTAATTCAAAGCTTTTTGAGTTGATGAAGAAAAGATCGTATCATAATTATGTACGCTCATGTGTGTAGATTTTATATAGTTTTAATAAAGTAGCAACAACTCCTCATTTAAACTTGACCTCTGTGAATTTATTAAAGGTGATTGAGTTAATAATAACAGTGTTGTTATCGGCATGTAGAGAGGTCTTGTTATAATGGTTATAAGAAGGGTTTGTCACCCTTGTCATTACTAAATTAGTTCTATGACACGAAGCAAGCGGTATTAAAATTTTAATACAGGAGGGATAGAATTAGGGTGTCCACAATTTCCGTGAGACTATTAAAGACTATAAGCGCTCAAAACTTCATTTTGTAAAAAAAAAATAAACAAAAGAAAATAATTATCATTTTCCTAATTGCTCTCACTACTTTATATAATGTTATTTGGCGCACATTTTAGAATTCCGCTGTTTCTTGTCCGGATGAGCGTAAATTTGGTAAGTTTTGGAAAATGTTTTATTTGTTATATGAAACTACTGGCTGAAATGTCATAGTGTTGTATATTTTTAGAATCAGCTCACGGAGCAATTTCATTTGCTACACCACTCGATAGGTTTCTGAAGAAAAATCTGAAGAATTTTTTTATACTAAAAGTTGATGACTTCATAACTGAGAAATATACCAGGTGACGAATATTCACCCAAATCTAAAATACTTAGACATACTAAACTTTCCTGAAAAAAAAAATTCTTTATACGTGAACTTTCCCACAGGACTACAGTCCAATTGTAAATTACACGAAATATAATGCTATTTATTAGTATTGTATTGGTTTTGAAATAAATATGCGATCTGACCAGGCTATTTCTGACCCGTCCTACGAGTATTAAAAAAATATTGGGGAGCAGTGAACATCCTACAGCGGAGATGATGTTGACGATGAAGACGATATGAACACACTATCATATAACAGTATTTTTATTTTTATTAAAACAAAGTCACACAGCATTTAATTCAACATTAAGTGTCCGACTTCCAAAAAAGGAGGTTTTCAATTCGACTGTTTTTTTTGTGTTTGTTACCTCATAACTTTCGACTGGGTGAAACGATTTTTGTGATTCTTTTTTTATTTGAAAGCTGGTGCTTCCCGTGTGGTCCCATTTCAATCCAGTTCTGACACTGGCATCCATATGAAAAGACCATGAGACTGTTTGAAGTCGGTTTTTTTTTTGTTAAAAAGAGTTATTAGGTTTTAACTCCTTTTTTGGAAGTCGGTTGAAAATAGCTATGAACACAAACAACATTCAATTATTCAATTTCAATAGTACCAGCGATTCTATAAACTAAAAACATCACTACCGCAGCCCTAATATCTCACGTCCCTAATAAACACGATACCTTTCGTTCTATTTTAAGATTTTAATTAGTTTCTGACTAAACAAATATGATGGTCGCTCTACCCGTGATAGTTTCTGCACGCGAGGAGTTACTGTATTAAATTATAAAGGATTTACAGATTCCGAATGTAATGTATTGGAACAAAGTGTGTGGTACAGTTGTTTTGCATTGTGTTCAGCGTTTAGAATTAATGGGTTTTAATTAAATGTGTCGTAGCGTAAAGATTTAGTGGGGGATTCTGGGATTACATACGTCAATGTTAGAATTTACTAATATTTAATTGTATAGAATATTTACTTTATATATTAACCTACCATCAAGTGAACCGTCAGCCTGTCTGCTATCCTTTATAAAAAAAAAAAACTTCTTTAATTTTACGGGACATAGCCTTTTTTAGACCATTCAATAGAATCACGCCAATAAACTACAACTCAAGTATAGATAATAGCACAAGTCAACCACTTAGTTAGAGCTATGACGCAAACATTCGATCGCTTTTCCTGAAAGCGGGTGATATATTATAATAGAAATTCAGTTCATAACCGCACCGTCAATGAATGCAACCTGTGAGATAAAAATCAAAATATGTAATTTTGACTAGATATACATTGTACGCAACCGTCGGCCTCCCAGCAGGAAATGCAGTGGAAGCGGAAGAAGTTCCCTATTGGAGACCAGCGGTGACGACAAAGTCCGCGTTACGCGGATCAGGGGGGGGGTTTGGACGCTTGGCTATCAGCCTATGCCGACAGCCAAGAGTCCAGGATATAAGCTAAATTACTTACCCTAGTCCTCGATGGGTCCTCGTTCCTCGAACCCCGTCTATCACGCAGACGGCCCACGGCAGGGAAATAATATATATATAATATAGGTATGTAGGTAGGGAGTCGGGAATACAGGTTGGGAAATACCGTGATCCTCCAGACAGCTGCTGGGTTCCCGATGCAAAACTTCCCGTCACAAATTCACTCTCACCAATTTAGGGAAGACAAGAATCTCGCGTTACCGCGGTTCACCAAAGTCTTTTCAAAGTTAAGAAGCGGATTAGCCAAAATATCGAGCTCAAAAATCACGCCGCGCGCGTCTCGATCCAAAACCGAATATTTTTCCATGTGTATCGTCCAAAGTCTAACCAACATCTCCTTTTTATTATCTACCGACCTTTGCAATCGTGTTCACAAAATATTAATATATAACTACCTACTTCACGATTCGTGTCAACGAATAAACTCAAACGCCTATACAATTTTAATAGCAACGACGAGCCGATACTCGAAACATTGTATCGGTTTCAAACATCCACCCGCCCCAGCCGGGCCTACCCGGCTGCTAATCAATGGGGAGGCGAGAGAGAGTGGCTACCGCTCTCTTCAAGACAGAGTCACCAACAAAGACTCGAGAGAAACGGGGAATACCGTCCGCTCCTGTTATGAGCTCAATTATGCGTCCCCTACGCCAACGCAACGGAGGTAAATTAGGGTCCTTGACCAGCACCAAGTCACCCACCCGAGGGGGGCTGGTCTTGTCCGTCCACTTAACGCGTTGCTGGAGAATATGCAAGTATTCCATATGCCAACGCTTCCAAAAACTCTGAGTGAGTTGCTGTAACAATTCAAAACGGGACAGTCTCTGTCGCGGAAAATCTTCCCAAGGAAACTCCGGCAAGGCGGTAAGCGGTTGTCCTATCAGAAAGTGCCCAGGTGTGAGGGCCTCCAAGTCATTCGGATCGGCAGACAATGGACACAAGGGACGGGAGTTGAGGACGGCCTCAACTTTACAAAACACCGTAGTTAACTCCTCAAAGGTTAGAATAGTTTCTCCAATAACACGACGCAAGTGGGTCTTAGCAGATTTCACAACAGATTCAAAAATTCCTCCCCAATGTGGGCAAGCAGGGGGATCAAACCGCCAAGTTATTCCACGACGCGACAAAGCGTTTCCTATTGCTACCTTATCACTATCCAAAAACTTAATAACATCGTTAAGATAACGATCGGCCCCTTGAAAGTTTGTGCCACAATCCGACCTAACTAAGGTGGGAACACCCCGGCGTGACGCAAAACGACCTAACGCAGCTACAAATGCCTCGGTGGACAAGCTGGAAACAACCTCTAGGTGCACGGCCTTGGTGGACAAACAAACAAAGACGCACAAATAGGCCTTAAGGGCTCTCGCATTCCGAAGGTGCGACGTCTTCACCATAAAGGGACCCGCAAAGTCTGTTCCTACACCAGCGAAGGGTCTGGCCTCCCGTACTCTATCAGCAGGCAAGTCTCCCATTTGGGGCTGCATCGTGGGTGCTCGTAAGCGGTAACAGGGTAGGCAACGAAACAGAACACTTCGAATGGTTCGTCGGGCTGAAAGTATCCAAAATTCTCGTTGTAAAATGGCCAAAAGTGCATTACAACCTGCGTGAGAATTCTTCAAGTGTCTATCCGAGACCAATAAACGTACCAAATGACCGTCCTTTGGCAACAATAACGGGTGCCTGGCCTCCAGGGGCTCATCGGCGTGCCTGAGGCGGCCTCCAACGCGCAAAAGTCCTTGCTCCTCCAAAAAAGGGTTTAATCTGGCTATGGCACCTTTGAGCTTCTCGCGGACTCGTTGGAGAGTAGATATGACATCACCAAAGCTATCCCGTTGCACGTATCCTATCCAAAACAAAAGAGCTTCTTGCCGCTCTTGAGGCGAGAGCACAGGGGATAGTTGTCTTCCATCGCGGCGACGACAATTCTGTGCAAAACGTCGCATCCAAGCGGTCACGTTCAATAACTTGTCGAGTGAGCTGTATCGCTCCAACAGGGCAAGGTCTCCTGGCGATGATGCGTCCAACTCGACAGCGTGTATCCGCAAGTCAGGCAGTTGTGTCTGCCTTCCAATGGAGGTCGTGGGCCAGTGACCTTCATTTCTGGTCAACCATTCTGGTCCCCACCACAATGCGTGATCCACCAATTCCGGGGCCGAACAGCCACGGGATGCGCAGTCTGCCGGATTCCATTCACCCGGCACGTGCCTCCATACCAAAGTGGTCTGAGAATTTTGTATCATTGAGACACGATTTGCTACAAACACTTCTAAAGTGTGGACGGATGCTCTTAACCAACAGAGAACAATCTCACTATCCGTCCAGGCATAGACCGTATCAAAGTTTAGTGATTTCCCCAAGGTACTGCATACGTGATTTAAGAGCCGAGAACACAAGGCAGCGCCACTTAACTCCAGCTTCGGAATCGTCAGTCGAGTCCGAAGGGGGGCCACTTTGCTCTTGGCGGTAATCAGCTTTACGTCTGTACAACCGTGGACGTCCACGGTTCGCAAGTATACAGCAGCCGCGTAACCGCGTTCGGATGCGTCACAAAATCCGTGCAGGCTTATTTTACACTTCCCTTTTGGGAGGAAGTGCCTGGGGATCGCAATCCGATTCAACTCCGCGAGAGTGGAGACATACGCGTCCCATTCCATCCGGAGCTCCGGAGAGAGAGGGGCGTCCCAAGAAATCCCGGCAGCCCAGAGAGATTGCAAGAAACACTTCGCATTAAATATGAGTGGGCTGATCCAACCGACGGGATCGAACGTTCGGGCGACAGTAGACAAGACAAGGCGCTTCGTCCATACTTGTGGGAAACTGGACAAGTCTACCTTGTAGGTAAATTCATCCTGGACGGGCCTGTACTGAATTCCCAAAACTGACAAGAGGTTCGGATTGTCTATATTTTCAAACAAATGAGGATCCAGCTGGTGCTCCCCTGGCAAATCTAACAACAGTTGGGGGGAGTTCGACATCCATTTGCGGAGTTCATATCCACCAGTCCCCAATAGCTCGATGAGCTCATCGCGCAACAAAACAGCCTCAGCAACGCTAGCTGCTCCGCAACAGATGTCGTCCACATATGTCTGTTCGCGGATCACAGCGGCTGCACGCGGAAAGCGTAAACCCTCACGGTCCGCCAACTCCAACAACGAACGTATCGCAACAAACGGGCTTGAGCGCAAGCCGTACGTATTCGTGTTGAGTTCATACACCAACATGGGGTCGCGCGGACTCCTTCTCCACAATATTAACTGGAATCTCCGGTCGTCGGGATGAATAATAGTCTGACGAAACATCATCCGGATATCCGCAACGAACACGACTTGGTGTCTTCTAAAATTGGTTAAGATATCCGATATGTCATGGTGCAGCTTCGGGCCTGTGTGTAGGCATTGATTCAACGAGACGCCATTCGAGGTGCGCGCGGAGCCATCAAACACCACTCGAATCTTGCCGTTGGGCGTCTTCAATACTGCGTGGTGTGGCAGGAAGTAATGTTCATCTGAACTCCAATCTTCTTTCGAAATAGACATATGACCCAGTTCTTCATACTCGCGCATGAAATCTATATATTTTTCGCGGAGAACCGGGTCCCGAGCCATACGTCTCTCCATGGACAATAGTCGCTTCTCAGCCAAAGCTCGCGATTCGCCCAAGGTGGGACGAATAGACAACAGCGGCAGGCGAGTCAAAATCCGCCCACTTGGTAAACGTCCGGTGTTGTTCTGATAGAACAACTCGCATTCTTGATGGACCGGATCAATGCGTTCTACCGTGGGGGGTTCTTCCACTTCCCAAAACTTCTGCACTGCATCTGAGAGTGCGGAGTGGACCGAGAGAGGATGGGCCATTGGGGGCCCACAGTGGGAACCAAACACAGGTCCCAAAATGACCTGTCCCAAAGTGGTTGGTATGGCAACTAGACCACCAGTGAAGGTGGTTTTCCCCGTGCTTAACAATACTCGGCTCAGGACGTCTGCCCCTAGGAGCAGATCAATGCGCCCTGGCCGGAAGAACTTAGGGTCCGCCAAATCCAAACGCTTAGCGTCGCGTATTATGTCAGAAGACAATTTCATATGCGGGTGGCTACCCATTATATCTTCCAGGACAATTGCATCGATGTGCAGTCGTGATGTGGAGCTTCGGTCAGGACAAATTTCGAGGGAGGTCCTGCCTAGCAGACAGGTCACGTTCACTCCCCCAATGCCCCGAACAGAACTCGAAGCCTCAGCACGTTTCAAGTCCAATTTTTGTGCAAGCCTGCGCGAAACAATACAGCCTTGTGCCCCAGAATCCAATAAGGCGCGCACAACTGTACAAGCGCCGAGGGGTCCCCACACAAGCACTGAGGCGGTCGGCAGCAAAACCGTCTCAGGTAGGGAGGCTGTCGCACAAGTGTCCTATAACCGGTTACCGAGGGGCCCGAGCGGGTCCCAAGCGGATACTCCCCTCGACCTCTGCCTCTCGTAGGGGGTCGATAGCCCGGGTTGCGTCCAATTGCAGGTGGACGACGTTCCAAACGCGGGTATTCTGCGAGGGGGGGCGAGAAGCTTTTATATCCCCTAGTTGGCGTCTGCTTCATTGCAGCCCAATCGCCACCAGGTCTAGGGTGCTGCTCCAAATCATCTCGCGGTAAACCGTAGCGCGCACTTTCAATTCTTCTCTCGGGGGGCGACCGGAGGGTGCGGCTGTCCAATGAACTCGCGCCTGAAGTACGGGCCGAAGTTCTCTTCATAATTCGGCACCCGCCCGAAGAGGGCCCAAAGGGGCCACGTTGATCCCCACGCTGTGTACTCCTCAAACCGCCGGAGAATTGTGCCCTAGTTTGATCAGGGCTCTCTTGGCGAGGGGCTCCATTAACATTCGCGCACAAAGTCACGTGGTGCCTGCCGCCACAATGCTCGCAAGGTCGAGGACGGGGGCACTCCCGAGAAAAATGGTGGCCCAAACAAAAATAGCACCACTGACGCTGTTTGGCCACTGCACGGCGTCCCGGCATTCGCAGCTCCAAATACCGAGGGCACTGCACTATATTATGCCCATCAGTGCCCTTGCAAAACTGGCAAGCCGCGCGGGCATTCGTAGTCGCATAGTGAATAGGTGGCCGACGCGCAACAGCCAACCTGGACGGACGAGGGCGCGTCCATTCCGGTTCGCGACCGGTCCGGTTCCGGTTCGCCACAAGCTCGTGCGAAGCACGAGGCGAACTCGTGGAGGGGGAAGAGCCCGAGGCCGCCAAATCTCCCCTTCTACACTCCGCCTCCAAGAACGCTTGTAGATCCCCGAAGGGCGGCAGGTGGTCGGTAGTTCCTCCTCCATGCACCTGCTCAAACCGCCTCCTCATCTCGTCAGGGATTCTGCATAATACTATGTGCAGGAGTATAAAGGACCACTGGTCCACTGGTAGATCCAATCGCCTTAATGAATTAAGGGCCACAAGAAGGGGGTTCAATAGGTCTCCCCTCAAAGCTGAGAGTTGGGTAACCCGCGGGAGATTCAAAATAGTCGCAATATGTGCGTCCGCTATATGTCTTATGTTGTGGTACCGCTTGCGTAAAATGTCCAAGGCCACAGCATAGTTTTCATCAGTGACCGCCAAATGGTCAATCAATAGGTGGGCCTCGCCCCGCAGACTGGAGCGCAAGTACGCCAACTTCTGAGCTGGGGCCAGGTCTGCACGGGAGTCCACCTGGCTCATAAACAAGTTCTGGAAGCCCATCCATTGCTGCAGTACCCCCTCGAACTGTGGCAGGTCCAAAGTGGGCAAGCGGCCCAACAGTGGGACCGGAGTGGGCACTTTGGATTCAACCTCTGCAGCAGTCACAGTCGCGTTCCTCGAGAGGGCCTTTTCTCTAATGGCACCTTCCATTTCGCGGATCTGCTCATAGTCCTTTTCAGCACGAGTGCGGATCTCTTCAGTGACGAGGTCACTGTCCTGCTCCCTCAATAAATCTATTACGGACATCGCCTCTTCCAAAATTTCCATATGTCCGTCAAGCGCCCTATATCTGTCTTGCAATGCCATCTCGCGATCAACGCGGTTTACAAGACCGTAGGCGGAGCTCATCCACCTCAGCACACTAGAGATTTGCTTCCGAGCTGTGCCCAAAAGTCCCTTATTAGAAGACATGGCAACTAAATGTGTACTGAAGGCACTTATAAAATGACACAAAAAAAGAAATAAAAAATATGTAATAATAAAACCAAAATAAAAAAATATATATGTTTGTTTGTTTGCGTACAGGCAGTCTTAATCCGTCAACAAAACCTAGGCCGAGCCCGTCGGATGGACTGACGCAAATAGTTACGAAAAAAAAATATATTAATATTAAATTAGATGGCGAGAGTAAACCCAAATGATAAGGTAGTATGTATGTACAAACAATCCCAATAAAAATAAAAAATATTAATATCAAAATTAAATAATGAAGGCAAACCCAAATGACCAAATATGTATTTACGTACGAACAATCTTAACAATCCGTTAACAATTACAAGCCGCGCTTGAACGGTTAGATTGACGCAAACACACACATAAATAAAATATAACAAAATAACAATTTAATTTGTAATCGAAGGCACAAACGAACAAGAGACCTTATTCCCTTCACATACGTTACAAATTCCTATATATCGATTTTTCATAGGCACCCACTGTAAATTACGAATTTTAACTTTATTTTATAAATCGAATTTTCTCATTCAAATTAACAAAGACAATGATAAGATTGCAAAATCGATAAAGGAAACACGTTAAATCTACCATATATGTACGACAGGTGAAGCCAGCTAATACCACTATAGCATAAACCTGATCACCAACTAGTGGGTGGCTTCTATCAACCTACACTGTCAACCAAATAATTAATAGCGATCCCCTTTTTCGGGATGACAACCTCTGCTAACAATTTTTTGTAGACAGGAGAAACCAGGGGACTAGCCTATGTGGATTCTCTCAACCACGCTCTGCTACCAGCAATTTGTACGCAACCGTCGGCCTCCCAGCAGGAAATGCAGTGGAAGCGGAAGAAGTTCCCTATTGGAGACCAGCGGTGACGACAAAGTCCGCGTTACGCGGATCAGGGGGGGGGTTTGGACGCTTGGCTATCAGCCTATGCCGACAGCCAAGAGTCCAGGATATAAGCTAAATTACTTACCCTAGTCCTCGATGGGTCCTCGTTCCTCGAACCCCGTCTATCACGCAGACGGCCCACGGCAGGGAAATAATATATATATAATATAGGTATGTAGGTAGGGAGTCGGGAATACAGGTTGGGAAATACCGTGATCCTCCAGACAGCTGCTGGGTTCCCGATGCAAAACTTCTCGTCACAAATTCACTCTCACCAATTTAGGGAAGACAAGAATCTCGCGTTACCGCGGTTCACCAAAGTCTTTTCAAAGTTAAGAAGCGGATTAGCCAAAATATCGAGCTCAAAAATCACGCCGCGCGCGTCTCGATCCAAAACCGAATATTTTTCCATGTGTATCGTACAAAGTCTAACCAACATCTCCTTTTTATTATCTACCGACCTTTGCAATCGTGTTCACAAAATATTAATATATAACTACCTACTTCACGATTCGTGTCAACGAATAAACTCAAACGCCTATACAATTTTAATAGCAACGACGAGCCGATACTCGAAACATTGTATCGGTTTCAAACATACATATAATTATTTTATATTTACCTTTTTATATGTATACTAATATTGTACAGAAGTAAAGTTTATTTTTTCTTAGAATCTACTCATACGATTTAAAAAAATCTAGTTAGAATCGAATAAAATTTTAGTATGCACATGCGCTAAATATTCCAATAAGAAACCAGCTTACAACAAACATCCATCTATCCTCACAAACTTAGTAGGATTTAATTGATGAAATTGACGAAACAACTTCTTTGGTTGGACATACCAACCATTGCCAATGTTTGAGCCAACTCGTTTGCAACTATATATAAGTATTACTTTATTGACCAAACACAGTTGGGCCAGTGGTCCAATAGCCGAGTGCTATGTCGGCAAAGTTATAGATGCAGCCGGGAAACTTCATTAACACACAAATTAGACATTAAAACGTGTGGAGTGGGAGCGATGAATAATTACGGTGTCAGCAAATTTAACTTTGCTGTTACCCACACTTGCTCCGCGGGGATCCTGACAAAGTTATGATTAATGACACCAAAACAAGGTTGTTGCACCCAGAGCTGAATCGCCGGGAATATTTATAAAATTCCTTCCGTCGGGAGTACCGAGTGGATTGATGAATCGGTCGGCACGCTTCGTTAGACGCATGAAAGTGTGTAATTAAATCCGAAAAATAAATTTTTGACTTATAAAAGCTTTTCTCCATGCGTGTAGATACGTAGTTCTGTAAATAGAGGATGAGTTTCACAGAGATTAACATTTTAGTAAACTACACCGGACCACAAAGAAGAACAAATCTTCAATATCTTCAAAAGTACCTGACTATAGCTTTTATGAAATAAAACTAAGAATAAGACTAAGTATGGCTAATGATATGGATGGGATAAGCCTTGTAGATAAGCTTTGACTTCGAATATTATATGTACCTTCTCGTGTATTTGGTCACAGGATAAGGTACATTTAAATGCGGCAAGGCCTGTCTCGAAGCCTGTTTTTGGACATACAAATATATTGTCTGCCGGAAATATGTTAACATTCATTTAAAGTTTGCGCTAACCGCTTCCAACATAAATCACTCGTGTTTGGCTTCATAAATTATAGCTAGTGAATATTCCGTTTTGTTTATAACTATGAAAATTAATCAATTTTGGCTGTGTATGTAATGTCCATTGTCCATTATAATATAGTTTTTATTTTCATATAATATTTCTATGATTATATTTGTTATAGTCACTACCTATAGTAACTTTAATTCATCTTATCGAGGGAATTCCCCGCATTTAGTTTTTGACCTAAATGCGGGGTCAATAATACTTTTTTTATTTTGTGAATTTTACAAATTATTTATTTTCTACTTTAATATTGGAATTTTCTTTTCACAAAGAATTACAATGACCCTAATTTTGTGTTCCCACTAAGAATTTGCAATCTATACGTATTTTTGATTTATGGTGTTTGCATGGATCATTACCATAACACCCTCCTACTTATACCCAAAAGTAAAGATAGATTTCCATCTAACTACCAAGTTGATTCGCTTCTACCAAATTTAATTAGTCCATCGTAAGATTTTAACGTAAGTTTCAATCTAAACCTATTATTACATTTTAAACGGTCCACTTAAATAAAAAATAAAATTGAACTCCAAAAAACGTCTGCCATACCTTTTAATTTTTTTAATAAAATAGATGAACAGAGCTTTATTTGTGTACTGAAATTGTTCTAATTTAAGTATCTATAAAATCGCTAGGCCGCGCTAGAACATCCTGTATAAAACGCACAATTCGCTTAAAATAACTTTACTGAGGCACCAAAACCACTGATCAAACAATTTCATTACGGTATAGATACTATTGTAAAGAGCTTAATTGGACCCCTGACCTAAACAAACGTTCATGGAGCTACTAAATTTATTACAAGCTTTTTTTAAATTTCATATTGCATTCTAGTGTCTTATAGCCGATCGATGCTAATGAATAAAATTAAAGTGTCTATTTGTAATTTAAAAAAAAAAGTCATGTCTGTTAGTCTATTAATCTGTTTGTTCCATCTTATCTCAGAAACGGTTAGACCGATTTTGGCGGGACTTTCACTGGCAGATAACTGAGTAACTTAGGTTATATCTTTATTTAAAAAAAAAATTGAAAAAAAAAAATAAGCAGTGACAAACTCAAAGTTATCGCTTTCTCAATATTTGATATTAACAAACTAATGGTCTCGATTAATTCAGTTAATAAACTAATTTATTAATTCATCAATCAATCAAATTTCATCAAATTTCGTTCATTGGTTTTTAAGTGAAAGAATAACAAATATATAATAAATACATCCATCCTCACAAACTTTCGCATTTATAATATTAGTAGAATGATTTATATTTGTTAGGCGTTGATTTTTTTATATGTTTAGAAGATCTTCCACGAACAATAATACTTTATTCTTGATAAAAGGCACTCTATGTCCTTTTCTCTATAAACTAACAATGTGCTCGAACCCTGAAAGCTTAACAAACAAACTTACTTTCTCATTTATAATATTAGTTAATTAAAACAAAGTGAATAAAAAAATATAAAGTGTAATATAAGAGATAATATTTAATGTCTTAAGCGTAAATATACTCAAGTATTCTCTTCGTGTTTTCATATTCGCATACTAAAGTTTCTTAGCAACTTCATGTACGTCGCTCGATGTTAGAAGACGATTATGGTGCGGTTTACCCTTCTTGATTGGTACTTTCAACTAGATATAACATATTTGACTAGGTTAATTATATAGACAAGTTCACATCACAGTATTAACGATCCCATTATTAATATTGTGCTCATATAATACTAGTTCGCAAAAGTTTGTCGATTGAAAAATTATCCCTCCCTAATCCTTCTATGCTCGGCAGCGCACTTGTAGCACTTATGGCGTTGCTTGTGTTATAGGCGACGGTAGCCACCTAACATCAATAGGACCGTCAGCCTGTCTGTCGACCTTAACATAAAAAAGGGGGGGGGAATGGTTACTGCTTCCAGGCGGGCTGCCCAAATGACTTCGAAAATCCAACCAGAGCGAACTTTGAAAAGTTCATTTCCAAAGTTGACCCTGCCGGGAATCGATCCCGGAACCCTTGACACGGAGCGTTAAGGCAAACACAGTAACCACTCATCCAAGAGGCTCGACCCGTGGCACAACTACGTAGTTGTGACACCGGTAGTTCTACGGGTAAGCACCGTAGTGCCTCTTAGAGTAATATTCAAATATACAACCGATTTCGATGCGGTTTTCCCTATTTCCAAAAAAAATCTAGATGTTTGAAGTAGTCAAAAAGCTTCTTAATATTTAATGTACTAACAGTGGATTGTTGAATGGTTGGTTTCATTAAACATGGATATTTTTTTAAGAACGTAATCATAAAATAGTGATAGCGATAAATAAAATATTTCTACGGAGACCGCATCATCATTATCTCGACCGAAACGAACCCCAACCCTTCTCATTAGAGGGCAAATTAACATGAAATATTAAAGTGAAGCGTCGGCCTTCCCCAACATATTGCTCGGTTGCATTAAACTACTACAACATGGAACCCGCGTGCCATACAAAACACTACGAGTTTTATGGAACATTTAACAGTTGCGTAGAGCATCAACTGTCATATAAAACAAAACAAACATAATAATAAATACGTAATTTAAAGAAAATGTGACTTTACGTTAACCCTTTAGAGTTTAAAATGAAATAGTAGAAGTTGATCGTTACTACCTTTTACCATTGACGCGTGAAGGCAAGAGTCCGCCATGATTCTGTCAAAGGCGTTCTTTTTATGTGCCGCTTTGGCATTTGTGACGCAAATTCCATTGTAGTAATTCGATGCTCGGTTGTAATAATAATGCAAACTATGACTTGTGTATCTGTCCGCACAAATGTCGAGGAAAATTTCAATAATTGGAAAGTTGACAGTACAGAAAATTTACAGAATTATTTATAGAGATAAACCCAAATTTATTAATGACCTTCACAGCTGCTAGTTCTCTATAGGGCCTGCCCTCACCCTTCTTGCAGCTAGCAGGGACACTGCATTGCGCACGTATTACACTGAGCAGCAATCGTCAAGCAAGATCATGTTGTAGAAGACAATAGCATTTGTATTTCGGTGCATTTTTTATGTTAAGATTGACAGACAGGCTGACGGTCCACTTGATGGTATGTGACTACTGTCGCCTATAACAACTATAATTAATATTAACTATAACAGGTACTATAACTGACAGGGTAATGGGCTCTGGCATCTCTTAGGTACTCACTCAATGAAACACAACAGCACACATGCTGTTATCTAACGGTGGTTTTCTGTAAGGGGATCCGGATGGTTACTGCTGTCAGACGGACTACCTTTATGCAAAACGCAGTGTGCCCTTCAAAAAAAAATTAACGTCTGACAAAAATATGAGCATAAAGATTGGTATCGTAAATAAGAAAAAGGGCGCGGACAGAGTCGCGGGAAAAAGCTATTATAAGATATAAATCTAAAAGTAGATACAAAGGCAAAGTTTCAATTACTCGTTCTGACCTCTTTTTCTATGCATTCGTATAATAATTTGAATTTAGGACGGCAACCAATCTAATTGAAACAATGCTAAGAAACAAAACTCATTGTCTTCGGGTTAATCACGATGCGAACAAAGCGATCTGTCTTAATCCTGAACATTTGTGAAGCATTAAACACAATTTATATCGTGTCGCCAGCCCTAGAAACCTTTAAGGGTTGTGCAAGAAACAATAATTTATAACCTTTAAGCTCTAATTTATTTGAGAAACTCCTCCAAGCTTTCGTTGTATTCACCAACCCTATTGATGTAAGTCTCTATAGGTATATACAGAGTGCGGCCTGTAATAAGAGCAATAAATTAAAAAGATGATTCTATAAAGTATACGCAGTTACCTTAACCTAATCATAATGCTCCAAAGTGCTTATAATCTGATACATAATCAATGAATTTCATGATCCGCTAAATTGTCGGTTATAAGTCGTTAGATGTCTTGGTACAGAGTACTGGGGCGAGAACGCTCGTAAATGTCAATGTCAAGTACTCTGACTGGACACATTATTTTTGTAGTAGTACATTGCTGGCTCGATTAATTTTGTTAGAAAATAACAGTAAATTTGTTTTTCATTTTAATTAATTGAAACCATTTGGAATTAATTTGGATTCATTTTGAACCATTTGGATTCGTTAAATGGTCTATATTTTAATTTATTGCTCTTATTACAGGCCACAACCACCCCTTTACAGAAGACCATAGAGAAAAAATTTAATATTGAAAAGTAAGAGATGTCGGAGCCCCTTTCCTTATCCCATACGAATCTCTTATCCTTAACCCAACTGTTGGCAGCGCACTTGTAGCATTTGTAGCGTTGCTAGTGTTATAGGCGACGGTTATCACTTACCATAAAGTGGGCTGTCAGCCTGTCTGTCAGTCTTAACATAAAAAGAGAAAATCTGGTAGATTATACTTACATTGATAAATTACAAATGGGTGCCTAGCTAAATTGCTTGAAAATGTCCATATTATAGCTAGTTAGAACCACTTAAAAATGGGAATTGTTATAAAGTTCCTATTCCGCTCATTATTAGCGTGAAGTTTCTATTCATCCGGTTATTCGCATCAGCACCTCTAGTACTCAATGGATTTAGATGAAATTGGGCATACAGACAGTTTATTACCTGGATTAACGTATACGACACTTTAAATCCTCATAAGTTCCCGAGAGATCGTCTATAAATATAAAAAAGTTGGCGCCACCATCGTCACAGCGATACAGAATTCAGATATTTTCTCAGGTGTAATATTTTTAATTTTTCAACGCGAACGAAGTCGCGGGAACCAGTTAGTATTGCAATATTACAAGTACAGGCATATTGGTATTTTATCAATGTTTGTCTTTACCGCCAGTCAATATAACAATTAAAAATATTAAATTTAAGTTAAAGCAATATTTTTTTTAAATTGTAATTAATTATGGTTATATTTTAGTAACAATTACAAATAATAACACGAGATTAAACCTCAGTGGTTTTTAGTGTTACATAAATTTATTATCCCTAAAAATGTTAAAATTATAAATAAATAAATAATAATAAGAATAAGTAATTTCTAATCCGTAATTCGAGCAACGACATTGCCTGTTTAAAATATTTTCACTTCGTGACCAAACCTAATAAGGCCTCACAGAAATATTCACATCAATTATTTTAAATGCCTTATTATTTAATGTCAAAAAAAAACGTGATGACATCCCTAGACGCCAATTTAACGCACGCAACACACGTGACAGCCCTAAGGGAATATGGACAGAGATAATCTTGAAACATTATTCAGCCGTAATCAGAGAGGAAATATGAGCCCCCATAAACATTATAGGTTTCGCGAAGATATCTGTTTAAAATAAACAATTGTGTGCAATAACGTCCCTTTTCGTTCGGGTAGAATGTAAAATTATTTTGATACAAATTAAAATAATTTACTATTTTGATAATAATATAAAATTATTCTGATAGAAACTACACCTACAATAGGTAAACGAGATTTTGGAATTAATTTTAATAAATAACAATATTATTAAACGTTTATTTCAAACTATTTTCCGTATTCTTCTTTTTTTACAAGTTTTTTATTATTAATAGATTTATTAATAACTATATAAATCCTATCCCTTAATTATCCTCATCCAGTGAATTTGCGTAGGACAGTCATATTTCTAGCCGACGTCTGACAAAAAACAGCAGCAGTCATAGATAAATGAATGGTCTCGCTGCGCTCAACTAGATACGGCCCTACCTAAAAGCAATAGCTCCGTGAATGCGGCAACTTTTTATTGTACTGTGTGTAAAACATCGTCACTATTTATCACTTTTTACACAGTTTCACTATGCAAATTGGCATTTTATCATGCCCAAAATTTAATAAAACATTCGGCACGTACACATCACAGACAGTTTGCAGTGTGACTAGCTCGGGTACGCCGAATTCGGCGTAGTATTTGTTGCCGCATTTGTTAAGTACGGCGGCTCTACCTATCTAGTAGAGCGCAGCAAGACCAATCAAATATCTTTGGCAGCTGTGTTATAAGTTTGACCTGTGTGTCTTCGCATCTGTTGTGTGTGTGAGGTATCGTAGTTCCCAAACGGATGAACTGATTGTAATCCGTTTTTTTGTTTGAAAACAGACGTGATCGAGATAGTTCTTAGCTGTAATTTATGAAGTTCTGTTCAGACGTTTGAAGATCATCAGTTTATTTCCTAGATCTCATTAACTTACACGGGTTCGATTGATTTGAAATTTTGGGCTCAATAGAAAGTTGGATTATAATTTTAATCAATACTAATGTATTGATAGTATTAATATATCAATATTAGATATATTAATATTAATATATCAATCAATACTAGAGTATAAAGAGAGGAAATTTGTATTTTTGTATTATGTTTGTAATGAATAAACTCAAAAACTACTGGGTTGATTTTAACTTATAGAAAGCTATATTATCGGCGAGTAACATTTTAAAAAGTTATATTTTATAAAGTTACGCAGACGAAGCCAGTTATAATGTAAATCGGTTAGCTTATATTTTTAATTATAACTTGTTAACCAAAAAAATTGAATTTCTCAAAAAAAAATACTTAGTTTTACACTTAATAATAAATTCTCCTATTTCGATTTTATAAACGCAAATAGTCCATATTTCAATCATATTTCCATCCACATTTAGAATTGTAATACACGGACCAGTCATAACTTTGTCCATAAGCGGTTTATTTGTAAAATAAATACCAATTTACACCTTTCTTCCACGCGTTATTCTGTCAAAATGATTACTTAGGGCACATTAAAATACACAGCAATAAAAAACAGTAGTCAAATTAATTAAAATTACTGGAATTATGATTATAGAGCTAATCTTTGTATATCGACAGTCTATATGCTTGTATATTTATTCTTCAATAAGGCAAAAAACTGCTAAACTTATTTAGATAAAGTTTGGCACACAGATATTTTTTTAACTGTATTAGGCAGTTGTCCCACTGCCGGCGAGCAAGCGACTAACTATCAACTGTTTTCTCGCTCAAGAAACGTACAATAAAATATAAATTCCTTTTGAACAAAAATTTAAAACTGTTACACTGCCGGCGAGGACTCGCTCCACAAGTTCGTCACTGAGCGACAAGAACTGTCAAAGACCGCGTACTCGCTCAGCAATGCTCGCTTGGCGATCAGGACTCGCCGAGATACCAACCAACGCAACGGTTATATCTTCCAAGCTGCATCTTTTACGTCTAATTGTTTATAGGAAGGTAGTTTTGTGTCCCAATAAAAATCTCATCCAATAAAACAAAACACCCTTCTTTATTTCGTCGAGAACACGTACGTAGTTCGCGCAGGACTAACCGGCTAGCCGCTCCGAGCGACAAGACTATTCTAAATCATACACTCGCTTCTCGCTGCTCGCCAACTAGTTTCTAGCTCTAATCGCTACTCGTTCATCGTCGGCGCTGGGACCTTAACATTTTGCCTTAACGCACCTGTGACTTTGCTTGTATAGGCGACGGTTGCCACCTACCATCAATTGGACCATCAGCCTGTCTGTCTAACCTTAACCCAAAAAAAGATTTACTATTCTTAATTTTTGTCGAATGTATCTTCTGTGTTATAATTGTTGTGACCATAATGTGACATTAGAATATTCCCGTTGCGGCATATTGCGTCGATCCATCACGTCACGAGGACGGAGAAATGCGTTGCATGCGCTCTAATACGTAGATTTATTGTAAAACAACTGGCACTAAAGACACGTACAGGGAATGGCACAAACAAATGCGGCAAATTGTTTCTTAGCAACAAAACGTCTCTTTGCTTCTGTGTTCACTGGCAGATACGTCCTTTTTATATTGACTTCAATTTGAAGACAATAAATGTAAATTGGGTTTAAGATCTACTCAGTATGATAGGCTTTCATAAAATATTCTAAATATAACTGAGTACGTGAAAAGGGATCTAAATATCCTTTTTTATATTGAAAGTTTCCATGCCACACTTTTTCAAGCACTACTTAATATACTTAATACCAACTTCACCACACTGGATTACTCAATTATTCATATATTACTAGTATTTAGCTGCTAAGCCTCGCACATTGCTAGTTGCCGGCCGCCATTTTAGTGACGTAAACTCGTGACACACTTACTTTTATCAGTTTTGTTAGCTATATTTTTTAGTTGTGGATGACGTCATGTGCATGTTAATGTGACAAGGTTCTCCTGTGCATTAACATTTTGTGGGAATCATACCCAGTACTTTCATGTACAGGTCGGTAGCAGGCAGGTCAGGTCTACTGTCTATATGATCACAAGTGGCTATTCCAATTATAAACACGAATAACACAACTCAGTGGAGTGCCGTACCAGAATTTAAACTGGTAAGATAAAATAGGTACGAGCTGGATAAAGAGGAATGAGCAATTTTAATAATAATTGAAAATATTAAATATATATAATTTAAACCATCTATTTTCTTTGAAAAAGTATGGGCAATCAGGGAGAATCGGCTTTCACCTGCATAACATGTTGTGTGATTGAGTGAAGTGTTCACAGTGTAGCATATCTTTGATGCTTTGATACAAACGCCTCACACTCAATACTTGACACCCCATAATATGGAAGCTGTCGGTCGTGTATCTAACCCGGATAACTAGTCTAGCCTTTACAACGGTCCGCTGAGCCTTTTCAGTACAGTATTTTGTGTTATTCAAAAAAAAACATAAATTTCTGTATCGTACTCAAAACTCGAAAAACATAACGAGCCCGTTGGATGAGTGGCAAGGGTGCTTGCCTAACGTCTCAGGGGCTCCGGGTTCGATTCCCGGCGGGGTCAACTTTGGAAATTTTAATATAATTTTCAAAATTGACTCTGGTCTGGATTTGAAAAGTAGTGGCAGGGCACACTGCGTTTCGCAGTCATTTGGGCAGCCCGTCTGGCGGCAGTAACCACCACCTTACAGAATACCACTGTGAAATAACAGCATTATGTGCTGTTGTGTTTCGGTGAGTGAGTAAGGGATGCCAGAGCCCATTACCCCATCCCTCCCTTATCCCTTATCCTTAATCCTTCTATGGTCGGCAGCGCACTTGTAGCACTTATGGCGTTGCTCGTGTTATAGGCGACGGTAGCCACCTACCATCCAGTGGACCGTCAGCCTGTCTGTCGACCTTAACATAAAAATATTAAAAAAAAGTACATTTATTTCCTTAAACTTATCTTTTAGCGAGACCCTGGGACCGAGTTTGTAGATGGAACGAATAGCCTTTTTCTGTAACACAAATATAGTGTTTATATCCGCAGCATTACCCCAAAGTAAAATACCGTACGTCATTACACTATGAAAATAGCTAAAATATACTATCCTTGCGGTATTTACGTCAGTAAGCTCGCGAATTCTTTTAACAGCGTAAGCAGCCGAACTTAATTTAATGGCTAGTTTATTAATGTGAAGTCCCCATTGTAGTTTAGAATCTATACTTATTTATACCTAAAAATACAGTCGACTCAACCACCTCAATGTCTTCACCATTTACGTGAACATTATGATCAATTTGTTTGACATTAGGTAAAGTGAATTTAATACATTTTGTCTTTTTATTATTCAACAATAGATTATTAACATTAAACCAATCAATAACCATAGACATCGCCGAGTTAACATGATCATGATTCTTTCTACGGTTAACTTTAAAAAGCAATGACGTATCATCTGCGAATAAAACAATATCATGATCATTAATATGGGAAGGTAATATAGTAATGGTAATTATTATTCTCTCTTTATAATATTGGTATAGATTCACAAACAAAAACTCAACTTTTTAAGTTTACAGCAAACAATATGATATTTTGAGTTTGTTATCTGAATCATAGAAACTAAATGCAGATTTTCAATTAAAAGTCTCGTTTACAATTGTGTTTCCGTTCCAATTAGCAATTCATTTTGTGAATCAATGACGCGAAATCAATTGTGAATATTTTTGGTTTGACAAAAAATACGACAATAATAATGGAATTAAATATTTGTATACCTCAGATATTATGACAAAAGTTAGTTTAATTAAAAAAGATTTTTTTTAATACAAATAATATTTTAAAATCATGTATTCGCTCCATAACGCCAACACTTATTACGTGAAACTTTGTGACGTCACTTGTTCCCGACACTGGTAAACTGTCAAGTTCAAATCAAGTCAAGTAGTCTCGGACAGCGATGATGTTTGCGAACAAGTGACGTCACTTGACTTTGATTGTTGTTCGTTGTCACGTCAGTGCTTTCTTTGCCTACATTTTGATTAATAAATAAAAATTAAAGCTCTTAAAAATTAAGAAAAATATTGTGTTTTTTAGGTACAGGTTTTTAGGTATTGTATTTTATTTGAATACAGTCTGCTGACTTATTGTTAAGTAAATTCTAACCGGATCACAATGAACGCGAGTAGAAAATTGTCTATATGTATGATTTGGTGGATAAACACATAAAAAGTTAGTCCATGATTAGAATGAGCGTGATAGACTACCCACATTACATCGCATTATTTATGAGCTGATAAGTAAAGTGTGCGAGTACATTTTAGCTTAGCTGTAATTCTCCCACATTATTTATTACACACGTGTGCGCATCGGAAGAGCGCTATATCTGTACACGCTTGACAGTCGTCGTGTCATCCATCATTTCCATATTTGCTCGGAAATGAGGTATTTTTGGAGACAAAAACGAGAAACCGAGCAGTCGTACATAAAATAATTTTCCCTTTTCATTTATTTTTCATTAGCCTTTGCCTGCGACTTCCTCTGAGTCCTTTTTTCTTAGATGTTAAAATATTTGTTCAATCTTTATTGCTCATGTGATTTTTTAGGCTTTTATTCTTATTTTGGTACATGTTGGTAGAAAGGGATGTTAAAAATGGTATCGACAACTTCAGACTTTTTTATTTCCAACAATAGACCCCTGTTCATGCTTGTTGAATCGAGTTTGCTGTTTAAACAAAACATGTCGACACGTTGTTCCAACAATGTGCCAACGGCTGTACCAATAGTTCTTATTATACTGGTCGGTTAAACTGTGCTATGTGGGATCGTAACCGCATAAGCATATCGGATCTATTGGGAATATTCGCCACCCTTGGTGTCAACTCGTGTTAGCTTACCCTAGTTTGATTTGCGTTCCCAAAGTCGAATATACTTGTCAAAGGGGAGAGGGAGATTCATGACGCAGATTGCTCAGGAAATCGAGCGAAATACGTCTTTTTATTTAACAATTATTAGTTTTTGCCCACGAATTTTAGTCTCAATGAAAATTATCTCTCTTTCTCTCTCTCTCTCTCTCTCTCCCTGTGCCTTTTCAATCTTGAAGGTTAGCCGTCAACTTCCTGAACCAGTCTCTGTCACGAGCCAATTGGAGCCATGACTTTCTTCTTCGCCCAGCGCAGCGCGTATAATGTAAATTTTATTTGTCTAAATTACTAGGTATTGCACGTGACCTCGTCCGCATAACTATTAATTAAAGCCTACTTTACTCGCTAATAATGTAGCTTTCTATAGGTGAAAGAACTTTTAAAAAGGACTATTAATTTTTGAGTTTATTCATTACAAACAAAAATAAATATAATGTAGATTATATACTAGTTAAATTATCACCAACTAGTAGCACATTATGGGCTCGCTTCTTTTCCTCAACCTTTATCTTTATGTTATTAATTACCCTATTATAATTTCTTAAAAACGGCATGAGGAAGCCACATAAAATTACACCGATTTTCTAAAAAAGTTGATATCTACATATTATATTGCGTGTAACATTTGACCGTGAACCAGGCAGCAAAATGGATTGTAGCCAAAGTTACCCCCGGAGTTGCAAAATTAGGTCAAAAACGTTGGCAGGAGGAATAAATACACAAACTAAATGTAGGGACAGTTTTATTTGTATTTGAATTTGTGAGAAAAGGGACGTGACTCCGAATACGGCATTGGTGTTATACCGAAACTGACTCAACGATAGAAACAGTCCTCTTTCCAGAATGAAATTAACAAATATCTACTCTCTGGGTTTCAAGGAAATACGTGTTTCTGGGTGCTTCGAGTCCGTTTTAAATTGGTCTCACGTAGGTACCATTGAATACTTACGTTATTATATACGAGACTTTCTACTATACCATGAATGGTAATTCTTAATTACTTTTCCATTAAAATTTCTATTAAATTTGTGAACTAGGTTTACAAAATTTATACAACACTTTTGACATCGAGGTAATACTGGAGAAACGCTTCTTTGTCGTATTAGCTGAATTCTCAGTACAGGTATTAAAAGCTCAATACAGTAAGTTTTGCTTGAGAGAGTAACCGACATCCACCCATTCAATGGTAACACCAAAAAGAAAGTTTTAATTAAAAAGCAAGCGACCTTCTATTGAGCCCAAACACGCTCTATATCTGCTGTAAGTTGCTAAGGAGTTGTATAATGGATATCACCTACTTGATGCTGCTTGCTTGCTGCTACTATTCGGTAGAAATATCACCGAAGTAATATACCACTAAGTGGTCTGTGTATACCACACATCAATCGAACCTGTGGAATTTAGTAAAATCCCTTCATCGACTAAAAAATGGGCTGATAGTCTTCATACGCCTGAACAGATCTTCATAAATTAAAGCTACAAACCGCCCCGATCACGTTAGCTTTCAAACAACAAAAAACGATCAAAATTGGTCCTTCCGTCTGGGAGCTACATTTCCACAGACAGACACGCAGACGTACAGAAACACGTCAAACTTATAACATTTCAATTTAGCGTCGGCCGTCGAGGGTTAAAAAGTAACTTTCTACACATTAATGATTAAACTAATGAACAAAAATTTACAAATTGTTACAAATTTACAAATTGTTTTAAGGAATTATAACAAATGTTATACTAATTCCTTAAAACAAATGATTTTGTCTGACATTTTTAGCAATCGCTGAATAAAGATGTCAAAGACAATAGGCACCGTTTAAAAGGAGCTTTGTTAAATTGGCAACGAGTCGTTCATAAGTCATTCTATTGAGGATCGGAGCGATCCCTATTCAGTTACTAGTCAATATATCAGCGGGACGCACAATAGACTGGACAGTATAGTATAACTGATAAAGATAGAAAATTTCTACCGCACCTTTTGTGCTGCGATCACGACAATAGAGAATTTATGCTCTTTATAATAAAGTTAATCAAATATATCTTCTTCTATTACTTATGTAATAGTTTGTCAAGTGTGACTCAACAGCGCAGAGCTAAAATCACAGGAAATTTTGACCTAAATACTTGAAATTTTGGCATTTTATGATGAAAACATCATAAAGTGCCAAAATTAGTAAAGAGGTAAAAGAGGGATGAACGGTTGTATGGAAACCTGGTTAAAAATAACCAAATTAAGTATTTCAGCGTTTTTTGAAAAGTTTTACCCTGAGGGTGAAATAGGGATTGAAGATATATATGGGAAGATTTTTGAAGTATGAGTAAGAATAATGAAATTTTATATTAATTCTTCTCAGCAAAAATAAATACAATCATACATATTTTGTCGTTTTCCGAAGGATTAAAAATTGGCGGCGTCATCATCAGCGATGTCACATATTTTCTCGGGTGTTATATTTTTCAATTTTCCACGCAGACGAGGTCGCAGGCACGAATAACTTTTAAGTGAAAACAAAATAAATGTGAGTCAAAATAACAGCTAAATGCTGTTCAAGCCTTGTAGCATCGAATTGTTCGAATAGTCGATCCATTGCTCACACAACAGAGGTTAGAATTCCAGCGTAAGAAGATATGTAACCTACTCCCTTTGTGTGTTCTACTGGCTACACAAGGTACTCTGCTGAGTTATTCCAATTATATTCCAATTTTTTACTACGCGGAATAGATCCGCATTACTTGAATACGTCGTTGCTGCGCACGGTCAAAACTCTCGTCTGTTATTGACGCAGATCTGCGTCAAGCGCCTCGCCTGTCACGTTCACTCGATTTTTAATATTATGGGTATACAAATAGGGTTTAAAATTGAACAAACATAATGCCAATAAATAGGCATATACGCAATCTAGAACCTGCCAATTTAGAACCGCAACAAACAAGGAGTTTAAGAACTGTTTCTTAGCTTTTGAACGAATTACTTTCTGAGTTGTTTCCACCCACTTAAGCATGTAGAAAACCTATGTTTCTAAAGTCCTAAGAAAACCTAGAAAACCTGTTTCACTGTGGTCTTCTGTACGGGGATGATTACTGCGGCTAGACGGCATTTGTTCCATTAGATGGATCTTCAGCTTGTCTGCTACGTCTTTTAATTTATATCAAAAACTTCTCGAAGTTTAGTTCAAATATAACGCTGCTGATCCCCTTCAAAATACATTTGCTATTGTATATCACCCTGTCTTTTATTCTTAATTAATATTTGTATTTTAGAACGGTTAGTTTTAGTTTACTTTGACTACATACATAGTAAGTGTTAAAGTAAAGCTTTTACGGGCAACTAGGTCTCGAGAGCAAGGCCACAGTGCAAAGGAAAGCAGTAAATTTGGACCTTTGTTAAATACTTTCAACAAATCTATACCAATATATAAAGCTGAAGAGTTCGTTTGTTTGTTTGGTTGTACGCGCTAATCTCAGGAACTACTGGTTCGAATTGAAAAATTCTTTTGTGTTGGATAGTCCATTTATCGAGGAAGCCTATAGGCTATATGAAACCGCGGGCGAAGTCACGAGCACCAGCTATTAGTCAAGGATAAATTACAACAAACATATCTGGTATGGTACTTACTGTAGACGGTCCGCGCGTGCAACTATGATCAGACGGTCATACTCGTCGATCCATCTTGCAGTTATGTTCAAAGTGCGTGTTCAAAGTAAAATCACTCTTACTGCTGACTTGTGCGAGTATTCCTTGTAGAGAAAAAAAATACTTTTTGCTCTACAGCTAGCATTGAAGCAGGATATATATATATATCTTCATCGGTAAGTCAAAAATTATAATAAAACTTTTATTTTTTATTTTTATTGAGTCAAGGCAGCGCTTGGCCGCGATCTCACTTGATGTAAGGTGCAGATGCGTGTGGCCGAAGGTGGACCACGCTTACCTATAAGTGCCCATTTACCCTGGATTTAAAGACCCCGAGGTTGTACTTT
The DNA here is from genome assembly GCA_945859745.1 of Synanthedon formicaeformis. NCBI lineage: Eukaryota > Metazoa > Arthropoda > Insecta > Lepidoptera > Sesiidae > Synanthedon > Synanthedon formicaeformis. The sequence continues at coordinate 2,883,176 of OX243975.1, forward strand.
TGAGGAAACACAGACGGAGGCAGTGAATTCCACTCCTTAGCAGTTCGGACAAGGAAGGTGGAACTGTAACGCTTCGTACGTGACCGAGGAACATAAACCACGAAGGGATGAAACCCCCGCCCGCGCCTCGTGTTCCGCAAGTGGAACGGTTAGAAAAGTTATTATCTAAACAAATGAATTTTGGCACACGTTCATGAGAACAAATCACAAAAAAAAATGATATATGAAGATGATCTATGAGCGTTTTTATAGATCATCTATTGGAGTACACATTACTGTTACACAAAGTGTGCATAAAATTGTTCACAACTTTGTTCGTATGGGCATGAGTTTGTTTGAGTTGAGATCTGTACGGGTCTTAATTTAGGTGTTAATGTAAATAAAGTGCTTCATTTATTAGCTTTATGGTGACTACTTGCATACTGCTAGAGTTTCGCATAGTTTAATAAAGATGTGTGTTTGTCGACAGTGATGACATATGGTGCAGAAACGTGGTCTCTAGTGTCTTTAACTATGAGTCTTGTAAAATAAAAAGAAAAACAATGGCACTCTGGGAGTGCCGACAGAAGTGAAAACTTGAACAATTACGTGTGTATTTTTTGACTCGTCAGGAAGGTACATACTTATATACAGAGGTGTCGGTTACGGAAACAGTGTCGCCAGTTCAATGGTTTTTTCCCACCTCGAAAATTTTTTTTTTAAATTAATATTAGCGCTATCTCTGTTCGCATTGATTAATTATTCAAATTAATTAGTTCATTATTTCAATTTAATTAGTTTTCCAAGGATGTATTATTATAACCCTGTACGAATTAACTTGAGACCTGGGCCGATGACAAAATTCATTTGCACACACGCATTAGCGTCGTAGTATTTTTTTCATTTGTTTTTTTTTTATTTGCATGAGATTATTAAGAAAATCTTTGAATGCAGTATTACTAACTTTTAAAAATAACAAAGTCTTCTTTCAGCAAAATATCCTATCTACGATATTTAGGGTACTTTCCCTTCATGTCGCATAATTTTGGAACGCCCTGTATAAATTTTTGACGCAGACGAATATAAGCTAATTTTATGTGGACTTACCATTAAAAAGAAAATTTTATTTCAATGCGTCGTACAAATTGAGTATAAGCTATGTAGTTTTATTTTTATGACTCCATTGAGAACAAAACGGTACCCAACAATCGTAAACTGACCGTAAAAACTAAGTAGATAGGGTACTTATTTATTAGTATTGAAAACAATAAGAGCCCAATGGTTCACCCATTGCTTGGCTGGCAATGGCATACGAAGGCTCGTATCTCCATCGGTCCCAATACTTTGTATGTTTCCCAACATGTATTAGAATATAGTGAATGTATCAAAATAATAAATCTTTGCAAGCAAGTGAAGAAATCAGGTACGTTTAAAGGTGTAGGAAAACATGTTTTTTTTTGTTATATAAGGTTGTCGGAGAGGCTGACAGCCCACTTGATGTTAGGTGATAACCATCGCCTATAAAACAAACAACCCCACAGGTGCTGCAAGTACTGTGCCGACCTTAGTAAGGGATTAGGAAGTAATAGAGAAACTGGCTCTGACATCCCTTACTCACTCAACGAAAAACAACAGCACTAATGCTGTTATTTTACCGTTCTGTAAAGTAGTGTTTACTACCGTCATACGTGCTCCCCAAATGACTGAATCACTGAAATCGTGTAGACTTTTTTTATGTTAAGGTCGACAGACAGGCTGACGGTCCAATTGATGGTAGGTGGCTACCGTCGCCTATAATACAAGCCACGCCATAGGTGCTGCAAGTGCGCTGCCCACCATAGAAGGACTTAGTACAAGGTGTAAGGAAGGGATGGGATAGTGGCCTCTGGCATCCCTTACTCACTCAACGAAACACAAAAGCACATATGCTGTTACACAGTGTAGCAGCAAATATACATAGTCTCTATCAACTATACCATTTCATACCTAAATTTTTGTTCTAGCACCGTTAATAATATGTAATCGCTCCGTTCTGAGTTAATTCAATATTGATTCACGACAACTGTGTATTTTATATTTACGAGCTTTTTCCAAATAATAAAATCATACGTCTGCAAGCGATACGCGTGAATGGATTTCACCACAAATTCGAATACCTACGTACAATTCACTGTTGACTTTCACAACGTGGTACATGACATGAACTTTTGAATTAAATATTAATTTATTTTAAGCAGTTTTAAATTATCAACCCCTTACAGAAGACCAGCGTAATATGTAAGGGATGCCTGAGCCCACTTCCCTAATCCAACTGTAATCGGCAGCGCACTTACAGCACTTGTGGGGGTTGCTTGTGTTATAGGCTGTTATAGTTCACTGTCTGCCAGCCTGCATGATGATACGAAGCTCCTCGATTTTTTTCCACCCTTTGGGCCTTCGTTGGGAAATTTTATTGAAGGAAAATTTTTTTCGATGATCGCAGATTGTTGCTAAACTATATCTCACAGATCGATAACTCTTGCATGATTCTCTTGGGGTTTGGCTCCCTTACTGATGTAAGTATTCATGTACGAGTTTCAAACCGATATGTTGATAAACACCCGATTGCGGTTGCAAAAACCAAATGTAGAATTCTCATTTTTATTTGCCATTAACTGCTTAATTAACAATGTCAGTACTTTTTTCCCCCAGGACCTTTTTTACAGAGGACGTTATATGAACAAATTTTATTGGAAACTTTTTTGGATAGGACACGTTCCAAAAAAATTATCTCAAAAATATCCATTTCTTAATTTTCTATTGCTAAAACATTCCTCGGAAATGTCCGAAAACTCAGGACTATATTCTTGTAGGTCCAAACAACCTATAAAAAAATTGCCCAGAGGGTGGGCCTCTTGAATAGAACTTCGTACATATTGACACAGATCTGCGTCAAGCGCCTCGTCTGTCACGTTCACTCGATTTTTAATATTATGTGTATATAAATAGGATTTAAAATTGAACAAACATAATGCCAAATAAATAGGCATATACGCAATCTAGAATCTGCCAATCTAGAAACGCAACAAACAATGGTGACTGGATTATACCTCTTCATACTGATTCAAAAGCCGACCAAACTATGGGCTGACAAAAAGCCTGTAGTCTGCGGGGACTCTAAACTGACTAATCCGCCTGGCTCTGTCGGTAACTTTCGTACGTCTACGGATTTCCTTATGTCTGATTCGATCTCGCAGAGTAACCTCGAGGATAGCTTGTTGTTCCTCTATAATTATAATAATAATATTGCATATTATTGCAGTTACTTAGTAGATAATCTGCGGCCATACGATTAGAGTGATTGTCTGGGTAATTAGATTAATAATCAATTTCGATAGATTACTATCTAAGTAATTTAGCAACGTTACGATAAGAACTCATTGTAACGTTGTTAAAAACAACAGTCGAGTTGGAAATCGTTAAAGTAATGGTCACACCTTATTGTTTTATCGTTCATGCATAATAAACGCGCCATTCTGCGGTTATGGTGACAGATGGTGACGACCACCCTTTATTACGGCCCATAAAAGATAGAGTAGGTAAGTATAAGATATTGATTATATTCCTATAATTTTTTATGCACTTAAATCACTTAATTATATTATTGGAACAGTATTTTGAGATGATGGCTGTCATATTTTATTGTTACTTTAGCAATATAAATTAATAGGTATACCCGGATTACAAAATCTTTCGTATTATTAATAGTAAGGTTCAGATCAGAATTAATATAGGTAGTGGAAGAATTTTTCAAATAGTGAAATTCCAGCGCTTTGAATGGAGATTATCCTCCATAATAGTCTTACAAAATTCTCTATACCTCTCCTTTATATTATAAATTGTTACAAAGATTAGATATTGCCTGCGTCTTTATACGTCTTTATCTTCAATACTAATAATAAATCTGTAAGGGTCGGTCATGGAGTAATTTACTTTGTTTTCAGAAATATCGTGTTTATAGGCTCTATACATCATACTGAAACTAAATTGACGATTTTTAGAATTTTTTTCTGTATGTATGTATGTATGTATGTATATCATTATGTATGTATGTAAGTATGTATGTTCCTCTATAACTCTTAAACGAATCAACTGATTTTCATGAAACTTGTTAGATAAACATTTAGACGTACGGGACACAGGATAGGCTACTTTTTTTTTTCAACGCGGACGAAGTCGCGGGCGCCAACTAGTTATAAATAAAATAATATTATTAATCTCAAATTTAAACTATAGCATGAAGCTATGAAGTTTAGTAAAATTCCTATCAGCAGTTTTTGGGTGAAAGAATAACTATCATCAAAATTAATAAACTTTTGCATTAAAAATGTATCATAAAAATTCACATTTTTTAAAATATAAATACACTAAAGCCAATTATTATATAATGGACTAGCTGGCCCCCGCGACTTCGTCCGCGTTGAAAAAGAAAAAAGTAGCCTATCCTGTGTCCTGTACGTCTAAATGTTTATGATAATCAGTTAATTCGTTTAAGAGTTATGGAGGAACATAGGTACATACCTACATACATACACACATACATACATAATACAGTTTTTTTTAAATGGTCAATTTAGTTTCAGTATCATGTATAGAGCCTATAAACACGATATCTGAAAACAAAGTAACTTACTCCACGACCAACCCTTACAGATTTATTATTAGTATTGATGATAAACAGATCGTCAAAATAAAAGAATTCCAAAATAACCTTTTCATAACTTTGACTAAAGATAACGCAGCTAAGATAAAACTAAAAAAAGTAAAGAAACAATAGAGAAAAACATAAACATTTTACCTCCACTCTTAGAAATTATATAAAAAAAACAACAAAACGTAAAACTTCTCAGTAAAAACAAAGGAGTGAGGGCTGTGATAGCAAATGTCATTTTCTAGTTTAGGTTGAGGGCAGACGCGCAGAAAATTGGATACGTCAACATCGCGAGACGGTGGAGAGTCAATTAGCCGACTCGCTACCTAACCACACTTTAACAGTACGATTACCATTTGACGAATTCTTATTCAAATTGACTATTTCAAAGGAGCCTCATTAAATTATCTCACATATTCTGTATTTTGGGGCACCAGGCTCTCACACAGTTACATCCATTGCTTGTATGTAACAGTTAGGTTAACATTGCCTGTATATTGTGTGGCGCTAATTATCAATACTAATAAGTAAGGGTTGGTCATGGAGTAATTTTACTTTGTTTTCAGAGATATCGTATTTATAGGCTCTATACATGATACTGAAACTAAATTGACGATTTTTAAATTTATTTTCTGTATGTATGTATGTATGTATGTTCCTCGATAACTCTTAAACGAATTGACTGATTTTCATGAAACTAGATAGATAAATATTTAGATGTACAGGACACAGGATAGGCTACTATTTTCTTTTTCAACGCGGCCAAAGTCGCGGGAGCCAGCTAATAAAATATATATTTGTATAATATTATTATTTTACTAGTTGGCGCCCGCGACTTCATCCGCGTCGAAAAAAGAAAGTAGCTTATCCTGTATCCCGTACGTCTAAATGTTTATCTACCAAGTTTCATGAAAATCAGTTGATTCGTTTAAGAGTTATAGAGGAACATACATACTTACATACATACAGAAAAAAATTCTAAAAATCGTCAATTTAGTTTCAGTATCATTTATAGAGCCTATATACACGATATTTCTTAAAACAAAGTAAATTACTCCATGACCGACCCCTACAGATTTATTATTAGTATTGATGATGATGTCAGAATATGAAATTTGATTATATATGTACCTACACTTTAACTGTATGACAATACTGAAGAATTCTTATGCAAATCGACTATTTCAAAGAGCCACAGTAATTCATCCAAGTGTGTTAGATTTTACTGTTTAAAAGTTTGTGTAAATTTGGTTCGGTGTATAATTTTTTTTTTAAATTCTACTATATTTTCCAAAAAAAATATATTTAAATTCATACTTCATATTTAATTTAAATACTACCAAGCGTACCCGTGATGTGCTGTGTTAAAAATAATGAAAAATTAATTTCAAGTTCAAAATAATAAAAGCTAAAATAATAGTATTAGTTAAAAGCCAAAAAGTAATATTTTTCTTTAAAATAGTGGACAGTAGAAATCCAGCGTTATGTTCCAATAAATTATACTAAATGATTTTTGTTTTTCAATTTTTCGTCAAAATTATATATTTTAATTGGACCGTGAAATTGAGATACCTCAGCGAACTCTCAAGTTGTAATTTCCGAGTATGGAAATGTCAAAGTAATATGAATTCTCATTAAACTGACGGCTTTGACAATGATATTGTATACTGAATTCTGAACGATATTTTACAAACGTTTATAATGTCAATAAATGTTCACGAATTCATTTGTAGAATAGATATTTTTAGACTTGATACAAGTAGTCTTGTAAGTACATTACATAACCAGCTGGCACCCGCGACTTCGTCCGCGTGGAAAAAGAAAAAAAGTAGCCTATCCTGTGTCCTATACGTCTAAATGTTTATCTATCAAGTTTCATGAAAATCAGTCAATTTGTTAGAGTTATGGAGGAACATATACATACAGAAAAAATTCTAAAAATCGTCAATTTAGTTTCAGTATCATGTATAGAGCCTATAAACACGATATTCTGAAAACAAAGTAACTTACTCCATGATCGACCCTTAGAGATTTATTATTAGTATTGATTATAATGGTAGATATTATATCCTAATTAATATTGTAAATTTAAAAGTGGTTTTTATTTTTATATTTCATTCATTACTCTATTAAAGCTCTATGTACCAATTTAATTTTGAAGTGAAAACTTGCGCATTAGGCATTTTTGAGATGGGATAAAATAATTGAACTCGCGACAGTGTCATGTTACGTAATGTAAGCGTTGATGTAGCTGATATTAATTTTCATACGTTGACCGTTGTTATGGCAACCATTGAACGTTGCTGACTGAGCAAAGCAAGGTGTGGCCGAGTTCAACTTGTTTAAAATTATTTTAAAAAAGAACAATAAGCAGACAGTTGCATATGAAAGTAAACTTGCTAGATATTATGATAACAAGGATCTATATAGTATACACCTCTGACCAATAAAATAGTTTCATATCAAGTTCAAACCTTTTTAATGGTCGGTCATTATGAAGTTCATGATAAATAAAATTATGACTGTTCTATTTATTTGTCATTGCGTGTCAGTGTCATATATATTTTCTCTTTTATTTCTCTCTATCAATAATAATCGTGTTTACTTGGTGTTTACCTAATTCGATAATGCCATGGAATTTAAATATCATACAATTATTTTTGTGAAGCTACGTTTTCACTTCTGACGTACAGTCCTACGAATGACATGTTTTTTTTGAAGTTATTTTCAATAATTTTTCAATTTATCTGTAAGTGTAGGTATTGTATGTATGTATGTTCCTCCATAACTCTTAAACGAATTAATTGATTTTCATGAAACTTGGTAGATAAACATTTAGACGTACAGGACATAGGATAGGCTACTTTTTTCTTTTTCAACGCGGACGAAATCGCAGGCAACAGCTAGTTTTCAATAATTTTTCAATTATATGGCATTGGATAAACTTGTAAATTGACCTAAGTCTGGGATAAGCCTAAGAATATACTCAAGGCTGCGGCTCAAATTTTCCTTATTATAAATTCAATAAATCATTATTGTTAACAACCGTTAATACTGTTCACAAATTAGAAGAAAATTACGTTTTCGTGTTGTTGGAATAAAAGTAACTCACTATCAGCGCATGGACTTTAAAAACTGTTTTTTTTTTATGTTAACATAAACATAACATAAACATGTCGACCTTAAGGTCGACACAGGCTGAAGGTCCACTTGATGGTAGGTGGCTACCGTCGCCTATAACACAAGCAACGCCATAAGTGCTACAAGTGCGCTGCCGACCATAGAAGGATTAAGAGGATAAGGGGGGGATAAGGGAGGGGTGGGGGGTAATGGGTCTAATGACCATACTATCATTCAGTCGCACAAAGGACACTATCTTACATACCAAGTACTCTTGATACAAAATATTTGTATTTAGTTCTGTACGGGGGAATAACCGCTTTCGATTGGATTTGGCGCTACGCTACGCATCCAGCGTAGCAGTGACTCATTTTATGCGTAGCTGATAGCGTAGCAATCATCTCATTCATTATCCATACTAGTCCACCATAATCAATGTGAAAGTAACTGTCTGTCTGTCTGTCTGTTACCTTCTCACGACTTAACTATTCAACTGATGATAATGGAATTTTGCATACACGTTGTCAGGGATACCGGAAAGGATATAGGGTACCATTCATCTTGTAAAAATGTTCTGTTCCGGAGGGATCATCTAAAATTAAGAAAATTAATGCTTGGCAAAAGTGCAATAACAATTTTATTTTTTAACGCGGTCGAAGTCGCGAGTGCCAGCGAGTTTAAATATTTTGTCGACTCCAGGTCTACTCTATTATTACATGTGTTCAATATTGAAATTTTAAATGTGGGTTCGAGTATTTACGGATATTATAGTTTTATGAGGCCCATTTTTCGATTACATAACGTAAGAACGTGCCGTATCTATGTAGTTATTTGTACGGTCAACGCATTTTTGTTACATATGGCAAAATGGAAACTATCTGTAATCATATATACATAATAATATCAGTATATTTTCGACAGAAGTACGAAATTGAATAAAAAAGTCCTATCCCCTGCACCCGAAATCGTTCACACTCAATATGAGTGAAATCCAATTTACATCGTCCCCTTTTTGTCTGCACCAGCGATACTCAACCTGCGGCCCGCCAATCTTTTATGAGTGGCCAGTCATTGGTCAGTAAAGCGACCCAAAAAGGATATGTATTGCATGAAAGTTTTATTTTTACTTATGACGCTTCGCCACGCGTTTTTAACCCCGACGCCCGACGCAAAATCGGGGTGTTATAAGTTTGAAGTGTGTGTCTGTGTATCTGCGTTTTTGTCTGTAGAATTGTAGCTCCCAAACAGGTCCCAATTAGGATCGATTTTGGTCCGGTTTTTCTGTTTGAAAGCTGACGTGATGGAGATGATTATTAGCTATAGTTTATAAAGATCTGTTTGGACGTTTGACGATCATCAGCCAATTTTCTTGATGATGAAGGGATACTAACATCCAAAGGTTCGATTGGTGTAAAATTTGGTGTACTGTTATTTTGGTGGTATTCCAATGACATGGTAACCTTGATCTGATGGTGCAGCATCAAGTAATCTGCGGAATATCCAACTCTTCAGCAACTTACAGCAAATATAGCGTGTTTGGTCTCAATCGAAAGGTCATGAGTATTTTTTTAATATTTGCTGTAGCTTGTTTATCTATACTAATATTATAAAGAGGAAAGATTTGTTTGTTTGTTTGTTTGTTTGCATTGAATAGGCTCCAAAACTACTAGACCGTTTTGAAAAATTCTTGGGGGGCGTATATTGTCAGCGAGTAACATAGGTTACATTTTATGAAGTTACGCGGGCGAAGCCGCTGGGAACAGCTAGTTTATTCATAGGTTCATGATAAAAAGTGTCTTTTTTGAAGTTAAATTAGAAATAAACATAATATTAAAAAAAAAGTTGTTATAAACAACAAAAAAGTAGCCCGTTCGGCAAGTTGGCAGCTGGAGTTGGCGGTAACTTGTTGGATGCTTCTGAAAAATTCCAGCCAATTTCATTAGTGTGTGACGTTCTATGCATGTAAATTGACGCGTGATGGAATTTCTAAATTATTTCATCACAAGTGTGAGAATGTCGGTCCTTTAACTTTAACATGAAGTTTACTATATATTAAATATCAAGCGTCAAGTAACACTTGATATTTTTGGGCTATAAACGTTTCGTCATTAAGAAAAGTTCCATTTTCGACCCGTATTCTTTTACGAAATTTCTTCTATCTACTTAGGTATATAACCCTCAAAATAGAATTAGCCGTTTCTTGATTTTTTATGTTAAGGTCGCCAAACAGAATGACGGTTCATTGTGGTAGATGGGCTGACTAAAAAAAAGTTTTTACCCATAAAAGGTGTCGACATCAGAAACCCCAATGTATAAAAAAAAATGTTTTTAGTAAGGTTTTGTATAGCCTTTTTGTTCTAATTTAATTTGGCTCGGAAGAACCTTTCTTTTTTGAATTCATTCTTTATCTTCCACTTTTGTCTACATATGCAATTCGTGGTGTAAAATATTTTCTTTAAAAGTAGGTATAACTAATCTCTAATGTAATACAAGGATCTGAAAATCCTTTTATGTTATACTAGCTGACGCCCGCGACTTCTTCCGCGTTGAAAAAGAAAAAAGTAGCCTATCCTGTGTCCTGTACGTCTAAATGTTTATATACCAAGTTTCATGAAAATCAGTTAATTCATTTAAGAGTTATGGAGGAACATACATACATACATACATACATACATACATACAGAAAAAAATTCTAAAAATGGTCAATTTAGTTTCAGTATCATGTATTGAGCCTATAAACACGATATCTCTGAAAACAAAGTAACTTACTCCATGATCGACCCTTACAGATTTATTATTAGTATTGATGATAATGTACCTGAATGTAGGGACAACACGCCACCTTGTAGTTTAAGATGTTGCTGGCAATGAGATAAATTCGTATTCTCTTTTGCAAAAATACTAATCTTGTATTGTTACAAAAGATGTAGAGATGTATTTTTAGAAGCAAATTTTACTCCCCTATTTTCATCCCCTAAATTGTAAGTTGACTATTTCAAAGGAGCCTCATTAAATTATCTCACATATACTGTATTTTGGGGCACCAGGCTCTCACACAGTTACACCCATTGCTTGTATATTGTGATTGTGTGGCGCTAATCATCAATACTAATAAGTAAGGGTTGGTCATGGAGTAATTTTACTTTGTTTTCAGAGATATCGTATTTATAGGCTCTATACATGATACTGAAACTAAATTGACGATTTTTAAATTTATTTTCTATATGTATGTATGTATGTATGTTCCTCCATAACTCTTAAACGAATTGACTGATTTTCATGAAACTTGATAGATAAATATTTAGACGTACAGTACACATGATAGGCTACTATTTTCTTTTTCAACGCGGACAAAGTCGCGGGCGCCAGCTAATAAAATATAAATTTGTATAATATTATTATTTTATGTCAGAATATGAAATTTAATTATATATGTACCTACACTTTAACTGTATGACAACAATGAAGAATTCTTATGCAAATCGACTATTTCAAAGAGCCACAGTAATTCATCCAAGTGTGTTAGATTTTACTATTTGTGTATATTTGGTTCGGTGTATATTTTTTTTTAAAATTCTACTATATTTTCTAAAAAAAAATATATTTAAATTCATACTTCATATTTAATTTAAATACTACCAAGCGTACCCGTGATGTGCTGTGTTAAAAATAATGAAAAATTAATTTCAAGTTTAAAACAATAAAAGCTAAAATAATAGTAATAGTTAAAAGCCAAAAAATAATATTTTTCTTTAAAATAGTGGACAGTAGAAATCCAGCGTTATGTTCCAATAAATTATACTAAATGATTTTTGTTTTTCAATTTTTCGTCAAAATTATATATTTTAATTGGACCGTGAAATTGAGATACCTCAGCGAACTCTCAAGTTGTAATTTCCGAGTATGGAAATGTCAAAGTAATATGAATTCTCATTAAACTGACGGCTTTGACAATGATATTGTATACTGAATTCTGAACGATATTTTACAAACGTTTATATTGTCAATAAATGTTCAGGAATTCATTCGTAGGATAGATATTTTTAGACTTGATACAAGTAGTCTTGTAAATACATTACATAATTATAATGGTAGATATTATATCCTAATTAATATTGTAAATTTACTATATTAGAGCTCTATGTACCAATTTAATTTTGAAGTGAAAACTTCTTTAAGCGCATTGGGCATTTTTGAGATGGGATAAAATCATTGAACTCGCGACAGTGTCATGTTACGTAATGTAAGCGTTGATGTAGCTGATATTAATTTTGATATGTTGACCCTTGTTATGGCAACCATGGAACATTGCTGACTGAGCCAAAGCGAAGTGTGGCCGGGTTCAACTTGTTTAAAATTATTTTAAAAAAGAACAATAAGCAGACAACTGCATATGAAAGTAAACTTACTAGTTATGATAACAAGGATCTATATGGTCTATATCACCTCTGACCAATAAAATAGTTTCATATCAAGTTCAAACCTTTTTAATGGTCGGTCATTATGAAGTTCATGATAAATAAAATTATGACTGTTCTATTTATTTGTCATTGCGTGTCAGTGTCATATATATTTTCTCTTTTATTTCTCTCTATCAATAATAATCGTGTTTACTTGGTGTTTACCTAATTCGATAATGCCATGGAATTTAAATATCATACAATTATTTTTGTGAAGCTACGTTTTCACTTCTGACGTACAGTCCTACGAATGACATGTTTTTTTTGAAGTTATTTTCAATAATTTTTCAATTTATCTGTAAGTGTAGGTATTGTATGTATGTATGTTCCTCCATAACTCTTAAACGAATTAATTGATTTTCATGAAACTTGGTAGATAAACATTTAGACGTACAGGACATAGGATAGGCTACTTTTTTCTTTTTCAACGCGGACGAAATCGCAGGCAACAGCTAGTTTTCAATAATTTTTCAATTATATGGCATTGGATAAACTTGTAAATTGACCTAAGTCTGGGATAAGCCTAAGAATATACTCAAGGCTGCGGCTCAAATTTTCCTTATTATAAATTCAATAAATCATTATTGTTAACAACCGTTAATACTGTTCACAAATTAGAAGAAAATTACGTTTTCGTGTTGTTGGAATAAAAGTAACTCACTATCAGCGCATGGACTTTAAAAACTGTTTTTTTTTTATGTTAACATAAACATAACATAAACATGTCGACCTTAAGGTCGACACAGGCTGAAGGTCCACTTGATGGTAGGTGGCTACCGTCGCCTATAACACAAGCAACGCCATAAGTGCTACAAGTGCGCTGCCGACCATAGAAGGATTAAGAGGATAAGGGGGGGATAAGGGAGGGGTGGGGGGTAATGGGTCTAATGACCATACTATCATTCAGTCGCACAAAGGACACTATCTTACATACCAAGTACTCTTGATACAAAATATTTGTATTTAGTTCTGTACGGGGGAATAACCGCTTTCGATTGGATTTGGCGCTACGCTACGCATCCAGCGTAGCAGTGACTCATTTTATGCGTAGCTGATAGCGTAGCAATCATCTCATTCATTATCCATACTAGTCCACCATAATCAATGTGAAAGTAACTGTCTGTCTGTCTGTCTGTTACCTTCTCACGACTTAACTATTCAACTGATGATAATGGAATTTTGCATACACGTTGTCAGGGATACCGGAAAGGATATAGGGTACCATTCATCTTGTAAAAATGTTCTGTTCCGGAGGGATCATCTAAAATTAAGAAAATTAATGCTTGGCAAAAGTGCAATAACAATTTTATTTTTTAACGCGGTCGAAGTCGCGAGTGCCAGCGAGTTTAAATATTTTGTCGACTCCAGGTCTACTCTATTATTACATGTGTTCAATATTGAAATTTTAAATGTGGGTTCGAGTATTTACGGATATTATAGTTTTATGAGGCCCATTTTTCGATTACATAACGTAAGAACGTGCCGTATCTATGTAGTTATTTGTACGGTCAACGCATTTTTGTTACATATGGCAAAATGGAAACTATCTGTAATCATATATACATAATAATATCAGTATATTTTCGACAGAAGTACGAAATTGAATAAAAAAGTCCTATCCCCTGCACCCGAAATCGTTCACACTCAATATGAGTGAAATCCAATTTACATCGTCCCCTTTTTGTCTGCACCAGCGATACTCAACCTGCGGCCCGCCAATCTTTTATGAGTGGCCAGTCATTGGTCAGTAAAGCGACCCAAAAAGGATATGTATTGCATGAAAGTTTTATTTTTACTTATGACGCTTCGCCACGCGTTTTTAACCCCGACGCCCGACGCAAAATCGGGGTGTTATAAGTTTGAAGTGTGTGTCTGTGTATCTGCGTTTTTGTCTGTAGAATTGTAGCTCCCAAACAGGTCCCAATTAGGATCGATTTTGGTCCGGTTTTTCTGTTTGAAAGCTGACGTGATGGAGATGATTATTAGCTATAGTTTATAAAGATCTGTTTGGACGTTTGACGATCATCAGCCAATTTTCTTGATGATGAAGGGATACTAACATCCAAAGGTTCGATTGGTGTAAAATTTGGTGTACTGTTATTTTGGTGGTATTCCAATGACATGGTAACCTTGATCTGATGGTGCAGCATCAAGTAATCTGCGGAATATCCAACTCTTCAGCAACTTACAGCAAATATAGCGTGTTTGGTCTCAATCGAAAGGTCATGAGTATTTTTTTAATATTTGCTGTAGCTTGTTTATCTATACTAATATTATAAAGAGGAAAGATTTGTTTGTTTGTTTGCATTGAATAGGCTCCAAAACTACTAGACCGTTTTGAAAAATTCTTGGGGGGCGTATATTGTCAGCGAGTAACATAGGTTACATTTTATGAAGTTACGCGGGCGAAGCCGCTGGGAACAGCTAGTTTATTCATAGGTTCATGATAAAAAGTGTCTTTTTTGAAGTTAAATTAGAAATAAACATAATATTAAAAAAAAAGTTGTTATAAACAACAAAAAAGTAGCCCGTTCGGCAAGTTGGCAGCTGGAGTTGGCGGTAACTTGTTGGATGCTTCTGAAAAATTCCAGCCAATTTCATTAGTGTGTGACGTTCTGTGCATGTAAATTGACGCGTGATGGAATTTCTAAATTATTTCATCACAAGTGTGAGAATGTCGGTCCTTTAACTTTAACATGAAGTTTACTATAGATTAAATATCAAGCGTCAAGTAACGCTTGATATTTTTGATTTTCATTAAGAAAAGTTCCATTTTCAACCCCTATTCTTTTACGAAATTTCTTCTATCTAACAGGTATATGAACCGTTCAAATTAGATTTAGCGGTTTCTTGATTTTTTTTAATGTTAAGGTCGCCAAACAGACTGACGGTTCATTGTGGTAGATGGGCTGACTAAAAAAAAGTTTTTACCTATAAAAAGTTTGTCGACATCAGAAACCCCAATGTATAAAAAAAAAGTTTTTAGTAAGGTTTTGTATAGCCTTTTTGTTCTAATTTAATTTGGCTCGGAAGAACCTTTCTTTTTTGGATTCATTCTTTATCTTCCACTTTTGTCTACTTATGTAATTTGTGATGTAAAATAGAATATATTTTCTTTAAAAGTAGGTATCTTTAAAACCTGTAATGTAATAGGAAGGATCTGAAAATCCTTTTATGTTCTATATGTACCTGAATATAGGGACAACACGCCACCTTGTAGTTCAAGATGTTGCTGGCAATGAGATAAATTCGTATTCTCTTTCGCAAAAATACTAATCTTGTATTGTTACAAAAGATGTAGAGATGTATTTTTAGAAGCAAATTTTACTCCCCTATTTTCATCCCCTAAATTGTAAGTCGCAAACGATAAAATGACATTTGCATCTATATCTGACGATTTTGTACTACATCTCTAGAGGGTTCTTTATTTTAAGAGTTGGTAGGTACTGACGAAAAAAAGGAAATTTCTTTAGTGACGCTAAATTTACGAAATAGCACAAGATTTTTTTTATATACGACCAGCTTTTGCACGCGACTATTGTTCTATAGGTGAAAGAATTTTCAAAATCGGTTAAGTAGTTTTTTGAGCTTACTCTTTACAAATAAAAATATAAAATACATTTTTTTTTCTCTTTATAATATTAGTAAACCGCGGCCCGACGTGGATCAAGGTTGCTTCTGACCGGTCCTTTTGGAAAATTATAGGGGATCGAAGCCTACTTATGTCCAACAGTTTACATCCTGCGGCTGAGATGACGATGATGACGCTGACTCAAGATCAACTCAGCATTGACGCTCACTTAACTGAGCATTAGCTCTAATTCGTGACTTAGGTAATATGAAAAATTTTAAAGTGACCGATACAGCAATACATTAAAAGTAATATCATATAAAGTTCCTTCGGAACAGTTTATTGGTATAGGCGGGAATGCGTAGCTAATATACAAATACAAATATTGAGTAAATAGGCCGACCTTAGGCGTATTTGATCGTAAAACTCCCTTCATATTAATAAAAATTTACACTAAATTTAGCCACGGACTACCTAATGTTTCAAGACCAACCAATGCCTTAACTTTCATTTTAAAATTGATTAAAAAATACTCTTTATAACATCAGCTATTGGCCAATGAAAGTCACGTCAAAATCGGCTAATCCGTTTCTTAGTTTAGCATGAATTTAGCCGAAACAAACAAACAGATAAAAAAAAATTAAAAATTGTTTTTCTATAAGTAAAGGCGTAACTGAGATTAGCGTGCAAAAACACACGGGAAAACAGACAAACAGACAAAAATTCTTAATACTTTTTTTCACCTAACCAACAAAGAAAATCAATTTATACTCGTACAACGCGTATAAATTGTTTTTCTTTTTGCTCGTTTACGATTTTATTAAATGTATAGATTACTAGTACCTACTTGAGATTGTACCTATACTGATATGACGAAGTTTGCTTTAGAATTTTTACGTCCAAATTTAGCAGGATTGTATTGGGGTGAAAATAACATACCTCCATAAAGAGCGTCCGCGACATTGATAAGGGTATTCTTATCTTGGCGCTTCCTTGCCGAAACTTTTTTTAGTACGCTATTCATTCTTCTCAAAGGTTATTTGCGGTGTAATTAAATGAATTTTAATTTGGGTAGAGTATTTTATTTGGTTGATTGATTAAAAAAGAAACTTTTAATTAATTTTATGAATAAGAAAATTAATAAATTAGTAATAGCGATTAACATTTGGTATTTTTTAATGTTATGAGATAATCCTTACTAATATTATAAATGTGAAAGTAACTCTTGGGTTTGTTTTGGTCTTTGGGGGCGTTCAAGTATATTACGTAAAGCAATGTTTGAAAATCTAATTAATCACTCAAAAATACAGGCTTTTACAATTTTAAACTGAAATATATTGAAGTCGATGCTGTTCGTTTGACGTTTTCTAATTTAATTTTTATTAATTTTAATAATTTTAATAACGGAAATCTAATTAATTAATGTTAAAACATTAAAAAGCGAAATGACACCCAAAAACATGACATATAAGCTAAAACAATACTTTGTACAATTAACTGCAGATAAATATAATTTTTAACAACAATAAATGTACATTATTCATAAACAAAAAAAAATAGTTATTATCAATTGGAATTCTAAAATGCTAAAGTGGGTAATTCTAAAAAATCGAAAGTGTTCGTGAGCGTCAACAAAAGGTTTAATCAAGGGTAATCGGAATAAATTATAATAAGTATCTGTATAAATGTATATATTTTAATATTATCTATATGTATGTATATATTGGTATAAATTATTTGTGTGTACCTACAATATGATTATGTAAACTGAACATGGTGTGCGGTGAAACTCTAAAGAGTTTATGTTTACACCAATGTTAATTTAAATGTAAACATTACTGTATTAATAAATAGATAAATAAAAAAATAAAAAAAATAGATATATTTTTAGTATAGTCGTCTCGCAGGTTCAGCTAGCTTACCAAACTTTATATAAAAAAAATCTACATTTTGATGTCGACATTCAATATGGGTAACTATTTATAGCTAGTCTAGGAATAATATTTTATTCATCTTTGACCTAACAAAACTATATTAGTTTAGACTATCGATCTGTTACTATAAATATACAAACTTGACATATTACTTTTTTATTACATTTTTCATTTATTAGACTACTATTAAAGTTATGATTAATTACACTAACAACTCAAAATTAGACATTATATACGTATATTAAGTTTGTTTGTTTGTAGGAGGTAATTTTCAAAATATTCATCCAATTAAAAAAATCTTTCACCAACAAGTTAGATTAGAATTTTAGGGTGGGCATGGGCTAAAATTTCCGTGCGGACAAAGCCGCGGGCATCAGCTATCTAAAAATAAAGATTCAACGATTGGCAAAAGTATAATATCAGTATAATATCATAATTTATTTATCAACGCGGAAGAAATCGCGGGCACCAACTAGTGAATAAACTCAAAAACTACTTTGCTAATTTCAAAAATTCTTTCACCTGAGCAAGCTATACGAGTATTATTATCAGCGAGTAACATAGGCTAGTGATTTATAAAAAGCCAGAAGCCATCGCGTAAGTACTAAAGCCTCCGTCCAGCTGTCGGCTTTCAGCTACGCGATATTTGTGTGAAGATTACTCGTTATTTATGGACAGTCAACATTGTTTTTCGGATTCACTTCGTACTACTGTAAAAAGAAACTGGTTGGGTCTGACGTGATGTTGAAAAGCGAAAAATCGAATCGTAATTTTCGTACGTACGTAACTTTACTAATGTGTCGTCAATCGACAATCCATACTTCTATACTTTACTTTACTAACATTATAAATATGAAAGTAAATCTGCCTGTTTGTCTGTTTGTTACTTTACCACGCCTTAAATACTCAACCGATTATCATGATATTTTGCATATTGTTATACGTTGTCAGGGATATCCACAGAGAAATGCGCGCGCGCATTTCCAAAGATCTGTGGGGATACCGGAAAGGCAGTGCCGGATTAAGAATGCGCGGGGCCTGTAGCAAATTCTATTAAGAGGCCCTGGTTTAAGGTATTACGTAAAAATCCCTTAAATAAAATAGAAGTGTTACAAATAAACTTTTCTTAACTTAATGAGAGGGCCTCTTTTTTTTCAGACTTTCCACAAAGCACCATCTAGTTCCACAGTAAACAACTAATGCTTGTATTATGGATACCAGACTAATTGATATACTACATAGAGTACTTCTTTTTGTAAATACATACATATTATAAATGCAAAACATCCATGACTCAGGTACGAAGGTAAAATGGTAACTCATAAACATTTGACCCTAGCGGGATTCGAGCCCGCGACCGTTTGGTTAACAGCTAGGGTTACTAGCCACTAGACCAAACGTGTCGTCATCACACACTAACTACAAGTAAAGTGTTGATGAGTTACTTTTCAAGTAACGCTAATTGGCGAGTAAATGTTACGAGTATCTTGTTTCAATTTCATTGAAATTACCCTTGAGATGCCCTAGAGTAATGCTACTCGAAGATGGTGAAACTCGTACGCTTTCTTACCGGTAACTTTAAACGGCAGTTAGCCTACTTGACTCTTTATTCAGAGATAGTGAAAGAGGCCTTTAATAATAATAAAAGGATACGAATACTATGTTATATTTTGGCGTTTTGTAACTATTAACTGTAGTAAGAATCTAGTGCACGCGACACTGATTCCAATTTCGAAACGAAATTACGTTTCAAATCTGCTACAAATATTTTCTTATTGAGCCCCAGGCTTTGCACAAAGACCAATCTATTTTTATTTTATTCTTTGAGCGGTCGTTAGCAGGAGTAATGTCCCCCAAGAGAGACGGGTGGAAAATTATTTTTTACGTGTGCTGTGGATTTATTAATGAGACGGTTCCTCCTATATTTCTTTAGAGAAAGTCCCTTATCTAATAATCGTGATTGTAGGGAGCACGAAAGTCCTGACCTTGAGCCATACAGGACTGGCATGAATGAAATAGTAGGTATGTAAGCAATATAAAGTTTTGGTAAATATAAAAAGAGTTTTAAATTTCCCACGATTTTAACTTGAGCATAAAAAAAGAAAAAAATTATGTATGTCAAAATTTTCGTGATTTAGTTATATATTATGTTTTTTTTTTATTGTTTAAGCTCCACGCTAATCCCTCCTGGTAATCCAAAAGTCAATAGGTACCTACTTTACCGCTATTAGGACAAGCCTTAGTAGGTATAAATTATTTAGATAGTACTTTACTTAATTACGTAAATTATTTAGATAGATAAAATATTTTTATACTTCGTCCAACCACTTATTTTACTTTTGACAGCTCGAGTTAATGAGGTTCTAATGCATTACTGATTCGGTATCTTTTTATAATCGACTTTATTTATGGACTTTTTGGATATTTTATTTTGGCTGATCATTTTGAATTAAATATTTTATGACTATAAACATACTCAGGCCTTAAATGTTATAGCTACTCATTCCATAACTAGCGATAACTATATAATATTTTATATGCTAGTTAGAATAAATATTGTTACTAAGTACCTACGAGTAATTAATTTTTTTTCTACATTAATTAATCTATTATCGATAACTTTTAGTCTGTGCGCGATCCACAGAATGTCACCATATTACGTCTTTTTTTTTATAGTTACACCACCCCCGTGGGCCATATTTATTATTCAGTTTTACATGACTGTGGGCATCTTTCACCAACTACTAGTAAAGTTTTGATTAGTTACTTTTAGAAATCATTTTATGTTTTATTAAATTATGCACTCGGTTTAGTGCATCCTTCGATAGCCGTTTTGTTTTTATTATTTTCTTTTTAATGTTTGGGACTTTTACCGTACAAACAAAGGTATATCAGCTCCATCATCCCCGGTGACCGGTGACTTTAAATGAGTTAGAGATGAAGGTAGCCCCCTCAGCCTGTCTGTTGATATAAACATACAAAAAAAAAATTCTCTCACATTGCCTTACTAAAATATGAGTACCTATCTAATTAGAAAAACGCCTGATTTTAAAATGACAATTATTATTTAAATAGTCAATACAATTGACTATTATTTTCGGGGACGTTTACAATCCTCATATAGATTTCACCCCACTTTCCAGTTCAGGAGAAATGCTATCTCTTTCACTCCCCGAACGAATGAAATGAACAAACACAGACTAGTGCGTTTTGATACCTCGCGCCAGTCAGACGCTGAGGCCTGTTCGATTTTTAAATTTTGAAGCATGGAAGATCGCGATTTACATTTTTGAACGAACGCGTGTTTCAACGTTCTAATTTTAAAAGCTAAAACGCTTTCAGAAAAAGGAAAATGTGATTTTAAAAAGAAGGTTTTTCTGTAAATTGTTACTTAGCTACCTTTTTTTGGGAAATTGTGAAGTGTTTTTGTTGGTCGCAACTTAACTAAATTTTAAATTAAAATTTTAATACTTATAGTGCAGTTGAATAAAAATATTATAGTGTAGAAAAACTTTAAAACAATTTCTTAATTATTTTTTTTAAGTGAACTTGTGTTTTTTTGGAAAATTGTGACTCAAGGTAGGTTGCCTGTTATTGCATTTTATAATAGCTAAGTACTTGAATTTTATTATTATTTGTGTACTTTTTTATGAGAATTTTATTGTGAATGTAGAAAAAATAAAAAAAAAAACAAAAAAGACGCATCTATCTATGTTTAAACTAAAAGACGTAAATTAAGTAGGTATGTATACAAACAAAAAAAACTAACAAAAAATATTTTCTTTAATCAAGTTTTACAATACCTAGAAAAACATATCATACAAATATTAATATTTTTTAATTTGTGTCAAATAGGTACCAACATTTGGTTCAGTAGAATAGTTAACTCAAGTCTGATTTATAACCAACTAGCTGCTGCCCGCGACTTCGCCCGCGTAACTTTGTAAATTGTATACTAAAACCTTCCTCGAGAACAACTCTATCCATTAGTGAAAACAGCATGAAAATCGGTGCAGTAGTTTTTGAGCTTTGTTTTATAATATGTAAGGAAAGGACTAGCAACCTGCGCGCGGCTTCCCGCGCGCAGGTTGTATTATTACAACCTACCGCAATATTACAACCCGCGCGCAATAATAGTATTTATTACTATTGTAATAAATACAAATTATTACAAATAGTAATAATTTGTATTTATGGAAAAATTTATTGGGTTTTATTACATATAAAAAAATCACTTAAAATTTATCTAACTGATGGTAAAAACCACATCAAAGTCCGTTGCGTGGTTTTGGAGTAGTTAACGTTCATATAATCAATACTAATAATAAATCCGTAAGAGTTGGTCATGGAGTAAGTTACTTTGTTTTCAGAGATATCGAGTTTATCGAGTTTATACATGATACTGAAACTAAATTGACCATTTTTAGAATTTTTTCTGTATGTATGTATGTATGTTCCTCTATAACTCTTAAACGAATCAACTGATTTTCATGAAACTTGGTAGATAAATAATTAGAAGCACGGGACACAGGATGGGCTATTTTTTTCTTTTTCAACGCGGACGAAGTCGCGGGCGCCAGCTAGTTAAAAATATATTCCTAACAAGATGAAGGTTTTTATGTATAGTTTGCAGAAAAATTACTATGTCTGTCTGTTTGTTCGCGATAAACTCGAAAACTACTGCACCGATTTGCTGTATTGTATTTACGCTTAGATCTTTACGCAACGGATTTTAATCTGCGTAACTTTATAAAAATTAGCCTAAGATATTACTCGCTGATAATAACTATAGCATTCTATAGGTGAAATATATTTTATTTTTTTTTATTTTTTTTTATGTTAAGGTCGAAAGACAGGCTGACGGTCCACTTGATGGTAGGTGGCTACCGTCGCCTATAACTCAAGTAACGCCATAAGTGCTACAAGTGCGCTGCCGACCATAGAAGGGTTAAAGATAAGGGATAAGGAAGGGATGGGGTAATGGGCTCTGGCATCCCTTACTCACGCACCGAAACACAACAGCACATAATGCTGTTATTTCAAGGTGGTGGTTACTGCCGCCAGACGGGCTGCCCAAATGACTGCGAAACGCAGTGTGCCCTATCACTAAACGCGTAGTTAGTAGTTTTTGAGGTTATTCATTACAAACGTACAGAAATACAAATCTTCTCTCTTTATAATATTCGTATAGATTACACCAGTGCGAAGCCGAAAGCGGATCGCTAGTTTAATATTAAGAAGGATTGTGTATTTGATAAGAAAATTATAGAAAAAAGGAATCTGAGTTCCGCAATCATAAACTGGACTGCCCCGTATGATAGCAGTAATATACCCTCATACAGAAAACCATTTTCAATTGAAATAGCACGTGTGCTCTTACGTTATCGTCCTACATGTTGAGTAGTTAAAGCGTGAAAAGGTAACAGACAGGCAAGCAGACTGTTACTTTCACATTTATAATATTAAGTAGTTGGACTTCAATAGAACTACAATTTTCCGACTTCCAAATAACTCTTTTTAACAAAAAAAAACCGACTTCAACTCCTTTTCAACCGACTTCCAATAAAGGAAAATTGAGAATTCCAAAATTCTCAATTCGATTGTTTTTTTTAAATGTTTGTTACCTCAGAACTTTCGTTTGGGTGAAACTATTTTTATGATTATTTTTTTATTTGAAAGCTGGTGTTTCCCGTGTGGTCCCATTTCAATTTGGTCCAGTTCTGACAATGGCATTCATGAGAAAACGGTTTGAAGTCAATTTAAAAACAGTTATTATTATATTATGTTTAGGCTACGTAAGCCATGTAAATTTATTTTTCGGCAACTTGGTTGCAAATTACACAGAATATCACAAACCCTTCAGAGTAAGGTCAAATAAATATGTATATGAAAATCAATAAATTTTAGGTAAAGGCTCAGGTGGCTACATTAATAACAAGGGACTTTAACCGCTAGGCTCTAGGCTAGAATTAGCATTTGAGGTCTCCCTTCGGGAATATTTAGATGACTGAGGATCAAAATTAACAATTCACATTTATAATTTAATTGAATTGAAATGTGAATAAATGTGAATTAAAATATACACGTTTATAAATACTATATAGGAACGCTCATTGCGTTCTCTAACAGTTATGCGACATGAAGGTAAAGTACCTTAAATATCGTAGATAGGATGGATATTTTGCTGAAAGAAAACTGTTATTTTTAAAAGTTAGTAATACTGCATTCAAAGATTTTCTAAAAATTACGTCGTCATCGTCGTCGTTGGCAATAACTAATAAATATTCTTGAAATTTTAATCAAACGTTTTACATTATTCCTTTCTTTTAAGATACTATGTTACTTAAGAAGAATTATTATTTTTTGTCGATTCTTTCGATTGGCATCATAAAAATGTGGCTGATTTTTTTTTTCATATTTGGTCGGTTCGATTCCCAGACGAAGCAAGTAATTTTTAGAAAATCTTTGAATGCAGTATTACTAAGTTTTAAAAATAACATAAAGTCTTCTTTCAGTAAAATATCCTATCTACGATATTTAAGGTACTTTACCTTCATGTTGCATAGTCTTGGGACGCCCTGTAATATGTACAAGTATTATCAACATTTTCTTTACTGTCATCTGCATGTCTTACTTGAATTGCAACTGTGTAGCAGATATCTCATGAGATAAATAGAACAAGTGTATTTCCTTTTGTCTGTCCGTCATATACCTACTTTTGACGTCTACTTCTATGCAATACAATGCTTGCTTTATAGAAGTTTGGTTCTACGGGAAATTGTGCTTTGAAATCTAAGTTAAATGGTACATATATAATTATAAGCCTAGGTTTAGAATAAGCTTAGATTTACCTGTTTAGTTTAGATTTAGACAACTAAATTTAGTTGTCAACTTAACCGGGCTAAGTCTTGGTTAAAACTTTGTTCCTTCCTCTAACTTGTATATCCACACGTCGGATATATCTCGGCACATTGCAACAATCTATTTTAACTTTTATACTTAGATGTAAATGTGTCGTACATACATAAATAACAAAGACATATTAATTATTTCTTATATCTTTAAATTAAAAAAAAATATTAAAACACACACAGTAACTGTTTTTATTATAATATAAATAAACTTTTTGTACTGTCTTTTAACTTAAGCAGATCTCTTACTTCCGTACATCCTCAGGATGTCGCTTAACAAACTTACACAATAAAGTGTAACAATACTTTGAAAAGCTTATTAAATTCCCCTTGACATCGCAGCTAACTATATAAAACAATTGAGTCTGATGGACTGGAAGCACATTTTTCGCTGTTTTTTTTTATGATTTTTATTCCGCTTTAGAATGTAGCGTCGCGACTCAGTCGTTTCAAGGGCCATCAAAGTTTGCGAAACACGCGGCGTACTTTACAAATCCTTACTTGAATGTTGTGTAATGTACACCTGTTTGTTTTTGTTGGGTTTGAGAATAATAAAAGGCGTAGTATATGGCGAGGCAAGCGAGCAATTTTTTGACTGACATCTTTTTGACAAGTATCCCTTATTACAAGTATATATTATGTATTTTTTCATGAACATTTCTCAAATAACAAGGCGAGCGAAACCGAGTGGCATTGCTAATGGAATATGAAATTTAAAATATATATTTTTTTATTAATGAGTCCTTATTAAATTAATTAAACCTTTAATTAAATTATTAATTACCAATTTTATAATTTAATAATATTATTATATTTAGCGCCTCTTTCACCTACTACAAGTAAAGTGTTGATTAGTTACTTTTAGGAATCATTTTATGTATATTGAATTATGCACTCGGTTTACTGCATAATTCGGTAGGCGAACTTTTTTTATTATTTTCTATTTAATGTTTGGGACGTTTAGCGTACAAACAAAGGTAACTATATCGGCTAAATTATTCCCGGTGACAAGTGACTTTATGTGACTGTTTAGCCTACTCGACGTTGGTGAAAGAGGCGCTTAGTATCATATTTAATTAAACCCAATTAAAGGAGAAACATAGAACCAAAGAAATATTTTCTAATATCTCGCCATCACGTCCATTTCAATCTTTTTCTACTATCTGTCTACATCAATTTTCACGTAATATTCTATCTGTGCACTGCAAACCCGGCGGCAATTATTTCTGTAATCTAAGAAAATATGATAAACAAGAGAAACAATAAAAACGTAATAGCGAAATCTAATTATAATACAATAAAATTCCCTTGTACAAATAAATTCATGGCCCGCTCCGTACAAATCTGTTCGCGAATCGTTTGAAACGGGACGCCCCCGATTAAAATCCGTTTCGCCAACTCAAATAAATAAGTTATCGCTATTGGTTATTTGAGCCAATATTTGTGACAATGTTTGCGTCAAATATTGGTCGAACAATTTTCTAGGTAAAGTTCACCTTAAATGCTTGTTTGCATTTCCCAGTAGGGGTTCGGTTGGCATTGAATCAACAATTTATATAACCGAGCATCAATGAAAGTAGCTGATCAAACTCATACTGAGACTGTTGTCAGACAAAATTCGTTTTTATTGTCATGTTTTTATTGTTGTTTTACAGTTTTTTAAATGCTAGGACCAGGCTGTTTTATCAGATTAATAAAACTTTTGTTTTGATAATTTTTAATAAAGTATCTTAGAAAATTGTGCACAAGGTGATATAACTAATGTACGAGTATACATAATTTATTATCTTAAGATACTTAAGATGACTTACTATGACATTATTTATTTATTTTTCAAAAGGTACACCAATAGCACAAATAAAAAACTTATAGGTATAGGTAACACAAGGCAATTTTATGGTATACACAGATAAATTACAAAATGGAAATTGAGACGAATTAATAACATAATTATTTAAAGATAATTCATTTTTCCAAATATTAATTATAAACCAGTCTATAATTAATATATCTATAATATAATTATATCTAGCTTAATTTTAGGATTAAAGTTTCATAAATAATCATACATTTTTGACCCGTTCACTGCGGCAAACATAAATTGGCGTTTTTTAAATCAGCATCGAATTGATGATGGAAGTTTTCACCAAAAATGAATAACGCAACGGCACCGGTTACCGACCGGCCTCCTTTATCCGACCATTTTTGTTTTTATTTTCTAAAATATTCAAAATTTACGCGAAAATTATGAAACGGAATGCATTCAATTCAATCACTAATCATACACCACCTGTCAGAACTTGGCTATCAAATATTAACGGAAAATCTGTAATTTCAATAAAAGCTACGCAAGGGTGCAGTTTTCATTGAATTGAATGCGAAAAAAACATAAATTGGCGAAAACAAACATCTGGATTTTTTCAGAGAATACTGTGGTAAGTTCGAGGTTTTTTTACTTTGTAGGCTTTATTGGTTTATTAAAATCTTAAAGTTTCAGCATTCTAGCAAAAATGGTGTGTTTTCGTAGATTTATTGAGCAAATAATAATGGACGGAATGCGGAGCGCTATAAAATAATAACATTCCGGATACCGACCACTTGGTCGCTAACAGGATTTTTGCGCTTTGTAAATGAAGCTAATTTTCTATTGTACTGGTTGTTTTGTGAGTGTTTCGTATTCGGTTATTTATTCTAAACGCTATCCTTATGTAATACACCTGTATACGACCTATGCTAACTTTAATAGATTATTTGTAATAAGAGTTTCAACTTCCACTATTTTTCTGATAATTTCCAATTCATTTACAAAAATCACCGTGACTTTGAAACCTTATATTTTATGTTTATTACACATAATTGCATAATTACGATATTGTATAATCTTTATAAGTGTGTTTGAAGTAGAAACACACTAAAAATACATAATTAACTTTAGTTTAGAAACTTTATTACTCAAATATAGGATTAGTCGGAAACAGGAATCGATTTGTTTCTCATTTTCCTGTTTCCGTCCAACTCGGATGCTTTTGGTTTCGGTGTGCTTGAGTGAGATTGCATGTATTTAATTCAGGTGCATCATCATGAATGAAAAAAGAGGTTAAAGTATTCGCAAGAGAATATGGAGAAAGTGTTACAAAACATACGGGAGAAGAAGATGAGCATAAATCAGGATGCTAAATTATATAATACAATCCCAAACGCATCTTCATTTGTGATAAGAGCGGTTTTTATCTGTCGCCCCAGGAAATTAAGTACTGGTCAGAAAAGGCTAAAAAAAGTGTATGATGTGTGTGACATAAAAAAAACGTAAAAAAAGTTTTTTTTTTAATGTTAAGGTCGACAGACAGGCTGACGATCCACTTGATAGTAGGTGGCTACCGTCGCCTATAACACAAGTAACGCCATAAGTGCTACAAGTGCGCTGCCAACCATAGAAGGATTAAGGATAAGGTATAATAAGGGAGGGATGGGGGGTAATGGGCTCTGACATTCCTTACTCACTCACCGAAACACAACGGTGGTATTCTGTAAGGGGGTGGTTACTGCCGCCAGACGGGCTGCCCAAATGAATGCGAAATGCAGTGTGCCCTACCACTACTTTTCAAATCCAGACCAGTCAATTTTGAAAATTACATTAAAATTTCCAAAGTTGACCCCGCCGGGAATCGAACCCGGGGCCCCTGAGACGTTAAGCAAGCACCGTTGCCACTCGTCCAGCGGGCTCGTCATGTATGCAGCGGGGTCGTCGTGTATGACAAGAAATAGTATTATAATTTAATTTTTTGTTATAATAAAGGTATTGAAATTAACATCAGAAAAAATCAACTTGTCTTTTTTTTTAAAAGTCTAGGTCGGTTTTTTTTTTAAAAGATCCTAAAGTAAGGAAAAATTACTGAGTTCATATAAAAGGTGAAAAAAAAAATTACATAACTAAATTACTATAATTATAATATCCATTTATAATATTACTTATAGTAAGGATATTATAATATTTTTATATTTTTATTCACATAGATGTATATAATGTTTACATAGATGTTAATTATTATTATTATGTTATTTGTTAATAGTTAATAATTATGGATGTTTTACTGAAATAAATTATTATTATTATTAAATGGTTTTTTGAAACTGTCAAAATCAAATCTAATTTCGTGGCGATTTTATTTAATTCTTCGTCATTTGTCGACATAACCAAGTGTTGCTTAACTGGAACGATGACGATTTTGTTTGATGCCTTGTAGAATAAATAAATAAATAAATAACTATTTCATTTTCCTAATAAATACTGGTGTTGTTTAAAATTGTTGTTTTTTACGAATTTCCACTGTATTTTTTAAGCCATAAGGTTCGTTTTCGTAGGTGACATATGGCCGGTCGGAATCTGGCTACTCAGGTGGTCGGATACACGCACGTTTGTAGTCAGTCGGTCGGAAAACGGTGCTTTCAGTTTATTTCCAGTCCTTACAGTTTAATACCAAATATAGGAATAAAATAGCCATTATAAAATTCATCTATGTACATTTTTTTAAATTATAGTATGTAACCTTTCAGAAAAGCTTTTCTTTTTATGAACTCTTGAGTAATTTTTTTATCTTTTGAAGGATTCATTTAACCAAATCGATCAGTGGTCGGTATTCGGTGCCGTTGCGTTACTTATAAAATTTATTAATAATTACTTCAATTTATTTACAATACCAAAGGCGATTAAACTTTTCTACAAAGCTAAATAGTGTACAAAAATAATTGTAATACACGATTAAAGATTGGTAAATGTGTATTGAGTCGTGTTCAGAACAAAATCACGGCTCGCTGCCTTTCCAATTTATATCCGCTCGCGTCTGTGGTCTTTGTATTAAATTTTTGGTATTGTTTAGCAATCCAAATGCGACCCCAACGATAACGTTTGATTTTCATTTCAAGTAATTCGCAACTCGATTAATTTTTGCGTTCCATTTACAGTTTGTAATGAAAATGAAGTGTTCGTTGTCAAGGGAAAATATTTTTGTAAAATAGCGTTCGTGAGATTTTATACTTACTCGTATCATGTTGAGACGAAATATCGTGTTGTAAGATACCTTGCGCTTGCATACTTGACAATTACTTTTAATAACATTAAGGGCCTCTTTCACCAACTACAAGTAAAGTGTTGATTAGTTACTTTTAGAAATAATTTTATGTTTTATTAAATTATGCACTCGATTTACTGCATCCTTCGATAGGCGAATTTTTATTATTATTTTCTTTTTAATGTTTGGGACTTTTACAGTACAAACAAATGTATATCAGCTCCATTATCCCCGGTGACTGGTGACGTTAAATGACGGTTAGCTTACTTGAAAGATCGTGAAAGAGGCCCTAAATGTGTTACTTTATGAAATATAGGCTATGTTGATAATGTAGCTTTCTATAAGTGAAAAAAATTTTCAAATCGGTCCAGTAGTTTGGGTGCGTATTCAATGCAAACAAACAAACAATCAAATCTTTCCTCTTTATAATATTAGTATAGACTAGCTGTGTTCCGCGGTTTCACATGTTATTTAATTTAAATTGCTAATTCTCTGTAGCCTGTATACCTTCATCAAGATTCGGGCTCTTAAATGAAAAAAAGATTTTTTTTAAATTGACTCGTAGTTCGAATCCAAAGTTAAAAGCGTCCAACCAAATAAACAAACTTTTCGGATTTATATTAGTAGAGAAATAGTAGCCAAGTTTGACGGTAAATCAGATCTTTAAAGTAGTTATTTGTGGTTCTTTGTTCTTGTGGAGTTTGACAGCCACAATAATGTTTTTGTGGTTGTGATAGATTGGAAATAATTACACTTAAGTGCAAACTAGTCGGCAGTTCGAACTCATCGGTGCAGTAGCTAGTTAATTCATTCTGTCTCACAAAGCACAATGCACGAGAAGAGCAGTCGAGTGAGATGCACAATGATTCATACCGAAAAAAAAATCATAAACAGACCCTTGGGCGTATACTCTTTTTGAGAAAACTACTGCATATATCTATTTCGTGTAAAGTTATTCGAACTCTTGAAGAACTAATTAATGTTTGTAGGCAAAGTATTTTCGAGCTTTTGTACACTAGAGTGACCTATTCACCCTCAAAGTTGCATTAAAATTTATGTTAAAATATGGATTTCTCAAGGATCATATCTTTTAAATTAATATTTTTTTTAGTTTGTATAGCATGGAGCCTAGTTAACGATAAGATAAATCGGTATCATGCTTAGTTTTGTAAATTAAATATAAAACAGCGGAGTAATAATCATTCTACGTTTGTATGGAGGAAATCTGACTTGTGTCACCTTAATAATAAAAATCAGCTCTATGTGACTGTTCAAAACATAAAAGAAAAACTTTTTAACAAAAAATAAAACCGCCGAAAAAACTGAAAAGCATAAAATAATCTACTTGTTTGGCGCCGATTT
Source organism: Synanthedon formicaeformis (assembly GCA_945859745.1). NCBI lineage: Eukaryota > Metazoa > Arthropoda > Insecta > Lepidoptera > Sesiidae > Synanthedon > Synanthedon formicaeformis. The sequence continues at coordinate 2,914,272 of OX243975.1, forward strand.
AAAATTACTTAGGTAAAATAAAATAAGAAGATTATTTTATGCTTTTCAGTTTTTTCGGCAGTTTTATTTTTTGTTAAAAAGTTTTATTTTATATTTTTTTGTGGCTATTATCGTTATATTATAGTTATGCGTGGTTATACGCTACAATCGATGAGTGAACAATCAATCATCACCTGTTTTCCTACCCTTAGGGTTGGAATTTTTTTTCCAAATTAAAATGGGACCCCCTCGGGGGTGCACCCTTTCAAATAAAAAAAGAATTATCAAAATCGGACTACCCTGTCAAAAGTTATGCGTGATCATACATAAAATAAAAAAAATAAAAAAATAAAAAAAATATACGCGTCGAATTGAGAACCTCCTCCGTTTTCGTTTTTTCGTTTTCGTCGGTTGAAAATCGATTTTGACGAAAGAGAAAACATCTCTTTGTGCGGAGTTTATTTTCTTATGGAAAATTCACTGCCACACAAACTTTTTCCTTTGCGCGAGGTACTTTCCGTAATCGAGTTATAGCTCTCTATAGATTTCAAATTCATGGACCGACGCCTTTGTGGGAGGAATTTGAATGAATGCGAAAAGATATTAAAGTGCCCTCTTTCAACGAAAACAAGGCTCCATGCGGTCAACATCTTTATCGACTTAGTAACATCTTGTATCGTCTCGACAAGAATTGTGTGCTCATCGCCACTTTACAAATCTATACCAATATATAAAAGCTGAAGAGTTTGCTTGTTTGGTTGTACGCGCTAATCTCAAGAACTACTTGTTCGAACTGAAAAATTATTTTTGTATTGGATAGTCCATTTATCGAGAAAAGCTATAGGCTATAGAGAATGCGGACGAAGTCGCGGACACCAACTAGTATCTTAAACACATATTATAACATACTTTAACTATAAACATAGTTATGTACAAATTAATATTCAGATACATACAAGAAAAACAGAAATCAGAAATGTGTCCACTAATTTTAGTACTAAAACATTATTAATTACGAGTATTACATACAAATTTTCGCATTTATAATATTGATAGGATTATGATTTTAGTTGTGCTACGAGTATTTCCAGTTCAAATATTCATGTTTCAACTTTGCCATTCCTTAATCCCAAGATTTGAAACTTGTTTGAATTAAAGTTATATAATCTAAATTAAAGAGGAGCTAATTCTAAAGTTTTACTTCTTCTAACTGAATCCTAGTGAATGAGAGATTAAAGACATCTCTCTCACAAAAGAGCAACGAAAGAGGACTTCTGACTTTATAGCGCTAAGAAATGGAAAAAGTTTTATAAACGCAAATAATAGTAAGTATCACAATACAATATTGGTTCGTTTAAGGGCCTCTTTCACAAACTACATGTAAAGTGTTGATTAGTTACTTTTAGAAATCATTTTCTGTTATATTGTATTATGCACTCGGTTTACTGCATCATTTTATTTTATACCGATTTTTTTTTTATTATTTTCTATTTAATGTTTGGGACGTTTACCGTACAAACAAAGGTAACTATATCAGCTCCATTACCTCCGGTTACCGGTGACTTTATATGACAGTTTGGCCTACTTGATGTTTGTGAAAGAGGCGCTAAGTGTTCTAAATATTATGTTCAGAGATATATTAATTCGATGATTATTTTACTAATAGATAATCATCAATATATCAATCATACGAGTAATAAATACTAAATACTAATAAATAAATCTGTAATTGTAGGTATTGTATGTATGTATGTATGTATGTATGTTCCTCCATAACTCTTAAACGAATCAACTAATTTTCATGAAACTCGGTAGATAAACTTTTAGACGTACAGGACACAGGATAGGCTATTTTTTCTTTTTCATCGCGGACGAAGTGGCGGGCGCCAGTTAGTTTTCAATAAAACCATTGAGGTTAAAAAACCACTGAGGTTGACATAACCGCTCGTTACATAATTTGTTATAGTAATGAAAAATCATATTTGTAAATATTTGCTTCTTGCTTCACTAGCATATTGTCTGCATACTTCCTGGTAATTTAAATCTGTTCGATTATCTCCAAAACTTAATTCACAGGTTCATTAGGATGCGCTAATTTTGGTAAAAAAATGTGTTTGGTCTGAGGTTACCTAGTCCTTGTCTTAAGCAGAAACTGAAACTGAAGGCAAAATTAAAATAATCGTGATAAAGTACATTTATAACATTAAAGTATACCTTTAGTATATTTTTTTGGACAAATTTTACATGATAAAAAATTTTGCACATTTATAATTCGACAAACTAATGTAAGCTCTTACAGGATAATTTACTGTTTACTAAAGATTTTAATAGAAAAAGCTTTTCAATAACGATTCCTAATAAAGATCTTAAAATATCTCCCTCTTGTGTAATAATGAATAACAGCTGTGTTTACTCTTGAGACAAATAAGCTGTATCTGTAGGCAAGTTATTACGTAAGTAATACGGGCTATTAGGTAAAATATTCTTAATAACTACATTAGAGCAGAGTGAATTTTACAGTCATAAACATTTAACTACCCTCTCATAGACGACCATTGTCAATTAATAGGTATTACCCCGTGTTCTGTTGTTTTTCGGTGCTGGTGTAAGGGATGCTGGAGCCAAATCTCATATTTCTTCCTTATATATCGAGGTATCCTAAATCTTTTCAAACGCAGTGATATGTTAAGTAAGTACTAGATTGAGCACTCCCTACGATTTCTTGCTAAATTCATGTTCAATGCGGAAGGTGCGCGGGAGACGGCGCGGCAGTAGTGTCAAGGTCAATACGTCAAGTCGTAGACAACTGAATATTAATATGGACGACCCGATAAGCACGTCGCTTTTAACAAATTAAATATTAACCTATTAAACGTTTCAATGTTAATTAAACTTACCTATGGAACGTCACACCAGCAGTTTTACCAATACTTTTTGTTTTATTTTTGCAATATCTCATCACACAAGACGCCTAATCTCTACGAGCGCGTATGACATACTGTGAACGGGTAGGACGTCGGAACTCCAATCACTTGGAATACTCATCGCGTCTTGAGTGTTCCATCTAGTACGTAGTACTTAACATATCACTGTTCAAGCGATGGTAAGTTCGCTTAATCATAGGCCTCATCTTCGCTACACGGCTAGATGCTGGCCAAGAGCAAACCCATCTCTAATAAAAAATAAAAAAAAGGTCGCAGTGTACTTACACTTTTTATGGCATTGCTTGTATTATTATACAAGCAATGCCATAAAAAGTGCAAGTAAAAAAAGTGCCATAAAAAGTGACGGTAGTCATCTGAAATCAAGTGGACCGTCAGCTTAACTGTTAACTTTTACTTTAAAAAAATTAAATTTTACAGTCTGCAATAAATTCTAATTTAAGAAACAGTATTTTTCCCCTTTTTTATATTAAACTTGACAGGCAAGCTGACGGCCCACTTGATGGTACACTAGCATTACGCAAAATGTGCTGCACCAAGAGCGCTGTCGACCTTGTAACGTATTGCGAGTTGCGACTGTATTGACGAAAAGAAATTGACCGTGCCATGCATTATAACAAATACTTCTATAAGCGGCTTGACGTGAACGTAATACTCTAAACAGGATTATCATTACTTACTCTGTCTTAAGATATAATTCGTTAGTAATACTTCTGTGTGGCTTACACAATACTAGTTGCTCGCATATAAAACGAGTCAGAGAAATGGCAACTTAAAAAAAACTAGACTGAAAACTTGCCATACAACATTCCTTCAAAAAGTCCCATCGTTCTAAAAGGATTTCAGAAGTGCAGTTTTTGAACTTGTAGATATATACGACCCCTGTACATTCAGAGCAAGCGTCTAATAGTTCCACAGTGTATGAATTTTCACTACGATGGAATTCCACTATTAAAGAGATGTTACTAAGTTTAGAAAGAGATCATTAATATCTCTATCTCTACATATTTTATAAGTTGCAGTCGCTGTCGCATCTGTCTGTTTCCACCCAACGGTTTTCACTTTCCAACGAGGAAAGTTTTTTTTGCTGAAGAAGGTGGAAAAATACCTTGTTATTTTCAATACTACTAACAAAGTGTAAACAAAATTTCACGAAGATCGGTTCAGTAGTTACCTCGAGAAAGCGTAACAAACAAATAAACTCTCTTTCACATTTATAATATTACTTTTATTACGGGAAATTGTAATATAACTACACGTCTCCAAAGATATTTCCTCTACCCTTGCGTCGAGAGGGTTTATTATGTAGGTATTATTATTAATAATTTCCGTAGATTGAAGTAAAAAGAAAGATTAGTGACTCACTATCCGCGTATGGAACTTATACACTGAGTCCAATGAACTCGCTATCATTCAGTCGCCCAAAGGACAAGGACAGTATAACACGTAATACGTTAAAATTACGGACAGAGTTTTTGTGGAAAAATTTAAATACTTTTTATCGACTACTTATCTCTATTATCTCTATTTATTATTATATCTATAATCGTTTTCCATATTTGAATTGTAGTTGTAAGGTTAAAAGTCATGCATCTATCGATTCCGAACAATATTAAGCAGCTCAATATTAATATCAATATTAATTAATAATATATTTAAGAATTACTAGTTGATAAAATAATGTTATAATACTATAATTAAAAAGATTATATCTGTGATAACTTAGTTAGTGGATAGTACCTAGTGATTAATTACTTATATTGTTATGTAATATTCTCAAAATATTTGCACACCACAAAGAGTAGAATGTAGCGAGTCTTACTCATTATAAAACCTAATTACTTATATTCAGCAAATAAATTATTGTTATTTTTCATATAACTATTCATTTTATTACTTAATGTTAATTTTTAAACTTAAAATTTGCTGGTAGCGGGGCAAGGCCCAAGCTACCGATGGTTAGGACTGCAGAGTGAGGAACCTCCAGACAATTCTTGCCGTGTCAAGAATTATTATTATTATTTAAGAACGTATCTTTCATTTAGCTTCCATGTAAGGTGATTTCACTAACCTTCCCAAACTAGATATTAATTTCACTACCGGCAAGTCCAACATAATAGAAATTTTGCACTCGAATCCTTTGTATTCTGAATTTGTATAGGCATTGTTGGCATTGGCTTTAAACTGAATATGATATTCAATCAAATACAGGGCTAATTTTCTCCGGAGGATACGTCCGCGTTTATGTATATATTTTAGAGAAGTACTTCAATAAATCAGCCCCGTTATGAATATAGGATTACCAAGAAAAGTGTGCTTTATCTATCTTCATTTATTTCTATCTATCCATTATCCTAGCTGTTGAACGCTACTTAGTCCTCGTAAGTAACTATATAATATACAGCTTATATTACTCGCTGATAATCATAATCAGCAAGGTCGTTTTTACAAAAATACAAACATACAAAAATAAAAATCTTCTCCCTTTATATTCTCCCTTTATAATAGTTTCCGGATATGGCAATTCCGGCAATTTTCTGTATTTCCTTATCTATCGTCATCTTTAATTTTAGACAAGCACACCAAAGCACAATGAGGAAATTTTGTCGCTATATTATACTAGCGACCAGCTCCAGGCTTCGCCCAAACCTCCCTCGTTTATCTCTCTTTCCATTAGTGAAAACCGTATCAAAATCTGTTGAGTAGTTTAGAAGTAGTTAGCGGAGAAACAGACTCTCTACAATAACCGGCGAATGGTCGGTGCGGGAGGGACGAGACGATCGCCTGCAAGCATGAGGAGAAGGCTACGGAGGCTCCACATTCCCTAAAGTTCGATTCTCAAGCTCGACACCTGTGCCTATTTTGCTTCTTTCTTGCCTTTGTTAATACTTTGATAATAATTTATTAATATTTTAGAATGCTTTTACTTGTTTCCTAAAATCTTTACAATATAATATTATTTATTTATTTATTTATTTATTTATTTATTTATTTATTTATTTATTAGGAAGCCAACACAGTATACAACAATCTATACACTTATTCACATTTAAGCAAACTTTTATAATATTGAATACTCCCACTTATAGGCTAACTCAGCATGCATTAAAAACGATGCATCTCTTTCAAGTTTCTTCTCAGGATCATAATCTTGGCTTTTTTCCGAAATCCTGGTAAATTTAAATTTATAATGACGATCATGAGAGTTTCTTGTAGAAACCTAAGCATCATCAATACTAATAATAAATCTGTAAGAGTAGATATTGTATGTATGTATGTTCCTCCATAACTCTTAAACGAATTAACTGATTTTCATGAAACTTGGTAGATAAATATTTAGACGTACAGGACACAGGATAGGCTACTTTTTTTCTTTTTAACGCGGACGAAGTCGCGGGCGCCAGCTAGTTGATAAATAAATATGTTGATTTTGATTTTGACAATTTCACACTGACGTATAATATTTTAAACATTATAAATGTAGTCAAGGTGTTAAAAATTAAAAGCAAACATGTAAGTATGGAACTATACAAGCGTCAACAAGATTATTAATTTGCCTCACAAAATGAGTTTATTATTACGAGCACGCGTCACGGCTCTTTCATTACGCCACCGCAACATTTCCATAATGTTTGTATTATAAAGATGACATCTATTAAAATTAATGTCGCTCATTGTGAAAACAAGTACACATTTTAAAACACTCTTGTGAGTGGCAATAATGATTTTGTGGTATACCAACATTATGTTACTATGTTGTGGTTATGTTACTGTGTTTGTTAGCGTCTGCTATTTATGTAGACTGAAATTGATTGAAAAGTGCTCTGTGATTTACAAAAAGAGGTGGTTTATTGAGTAACTAGCTGGCACCCGCGACTTCGTCCGCGTTGAAAAAGAAAACTGTACGTCTAAATGTTTATTTACCAAGTTTCATGAAAATCAGTTAATTCGTTTAAGAGCGGGTATAAAGAGAAATAGCCAATCCTAGATTTGAATTTTATCTAAGTAAACAAAGTCTAATTTAATTATTTTTTTTAAATAGATAAATACATTATAAATGAAAGTGACGACTGTAACAGAAAACATAATATAATGAAATTTTCTCGATAAAAAAAAATCACCAAGTGAGCTCTCATTTCCATCGATTTTAGTTTTATTTTCAAAATGACACACATTACAAAGCTAAATGTGTATCAGTAATTTCACTTTACATATTATCTAAGGCTGTAACAATTTTTCATTTGACATTGTAGTTTACGAATAATTAATATTCAATACTTTTGGCACTTATAACATTTTTATTGTGCGAGATGCGCGCATCTTCCGTCGCATGTTGTGCGTAGTTCTACGTATTTTGTGTCACTGTCATGTCCACGGGGCCACGCGGGTGAAATTACAAATTTTGTTTGCTTTATACGCACTCTTAAGTTATGGAGGAACATACATACATACATACATACAGTACCTACACTTACAGATTTATTATTAGTATTGATTACATTATTATTCCCTTTACATTCGACCTTCAATGAAGTAAAAATAAGCCTCAAGTAAATTGATAGCCGCAGACAGGGATTTTACCTTGAACTGTTATTATAACTGTGAACCTTTATTAAGGGATTAGGCCACTCTAGATGCCGAAAAATAGGCTTTTTTAGGAATTTTTTTTTCAGAAATACTACAAAGTAAATCGAGATTATAACGTTTATTTTATCAAGTATTTATTATACATATCAGTGACTGTACACAATAATTTTTTTGAAGCGATTAAAGGCAAAGTGGCGGCTGTGCAGCGTTTTGTAATGACGTCTCCGTTTTTTCATGGTCCACGGCCGGACAAAGAGCTCGTGTAATTTTTGAATTAATAATAAGCGATTTTTTTATTTTATTTTATATAATAACTGCTATAGAAGTACGTTTTTTTTTTTCGATATATTAATTTTTGGCCAAATGCGCACTTGCAAAGTGGAAAGTGAAAAATTTGCCTAAAATCATCAGATTATTGTTAATAACAAATGAACTATTCAAAATAAAAAAAATCCTATGTACTTCTATAGACAATGTATTTTACAAGATATTTTCAAAATTTCAAATGACTCGGTTGATAATTGTCTGTGTTATATTTCCGGCCAACTTCAAAAATGCAGTTTTGAGATACACGCGTTTAAAGTTTTGAGTAACTAGTAGAAAATCAGAAATAATTTTGCAATACCTTTAATGCCAATAAAAATGCCCAACGCGCGCCTATACTTAGATGTTTTCACTTCAAAAACAAATGATTTCAATAACATCTGCTGTATACATACATATACAGAGTATACATATACATATAAGAGTTCCTCCATAACTCTTAAACGAATTAACTGATTTTCGTGAAACTTGGTAGTTAAATATTTAGACATACAGGACACAGGATAGGCTACTTTTTTTCTTTTTCAACGCGGACGAAGTCGCGGGCACCAGCTAGTATTTTATAAAGCTAGATTAATTAGTGTTTTACTTAAAACGCTAAGGAAGTTTCCAATGCCTTTGTTAGTCGCCAGTATTTAATGAAGCTATTTTGAGTTTGAATTTCACTGCTCCATCTCTGAGTGAGACAAGTCTTCATCTAGTTTAGAACATTGTTGCAGAGAGTTCTCTATAGATTTATGCTCGTTATGCAACTGACACTAAACTTGCCTAACCTATTTAGATTAGATATTGACAATTCTAAGCAATTGTAGCGTTCTAGATTAAGATTTTCTATTGTATTTCATATTTAGGAACGCCGAATACGAGTACTCTTAAAATTTAGGGCACAATCACTTTCATCCAAATTTAGTTAAGATTGTATGAGTATTTTTATGTTAAAGTCGACAGACAGGCTGACGGTCTAATTGATGGTAGGTGGCTACCATCAAGTATAGAAGTAAGAAGTATATATATATAGAGCTTTTATAAACCACGGTCTAAGTAACACAAGTAACGCCACAGGTGCCGCAAGTGCACAGCCGACTTACAAAACCGGGGGCTATTCGCTAGTGTTTGATAAAACTCCCCAGATTTTTATTTTATTTTATTTATTTACTAGCTGGCGCCCGCGACTTCGTCCGCGTTGAAAAAGAAAAAAAGTTGTCCTGTCCTATCCTGTCTCCCGTACGTTCTCCCGTATGGTTTATCTACCAAGTTTCATGAAAATCAGTTAATTCGTTTAAGAGTTATGGAGAAACATACATACATACATACATACATACATACATACATACATACATACATACATACATACATACATACATACATACATACATACATACATACATACATACATACATACATACATACATACATACATACATACATACATACATACATACATACATACATACATACATACATACATACATACATACATACATACATACATACATACATACATACATACATACATACATACATACATACATACATACATACATACATACATACATACATACATACATACATACATACATACATACATACATACATACATACATACATACATACATACATACATACATACATACATACATACATACATACATACATACATACATACATACATACATACATACATACATACATACATACATACATACATACATACATACATACATACATACATACATACATACATACATACATACATACATACATACATACATACATACATACATACATACATACATACATACATACATACATACATACATACATACATACATACATACATACATACATACATACATACATACATACATACATACATACATACATACATACATACATACATACATACATACATACATACATACATACATACATACATACATACATACATACATACATACATACATACATACATACATACATACATACATACATACATACATACATACATACATACATACATACATACATACATACATACATACATACATACATACATACATACATACATACATACATACATACATACATACATACATACATACATACATACATACATACATACATACATACATACATACATACATACATACATACATACATACATACATACATACATACATACATACATACATACATACATACATACATACATACATACATACATACATACATACATACATACATACATACATACATACATACATACATACATACATACATACATACATACATACATACATACATACATACATACATACATACATACATACATACATACATACATACAGAAAAAAATTCTAAAAATGTTCAATTTAGTTTCAGTATCATGTATAGAGCCTATAAACACGATATCTCTGAAACAAAGTAACTTACTCCATGACCAACCCTTACATATTTATTATTAGTATTGATGATGATGAAAACACACACTAGGCATGCAAGCCTGTATCGTGTGCTTCATGAATTGTAATTTATTAATTTAATTGTAAGATAAATACATACAATTATGTTTAATAAAACATTATACCTACATATATTAAAAAAAAAGTCGCTGTTATTTTCTGTTTCTCCACTACTTCTAAACCACCAAACGGGTTTTCACTAATGAAAAGAGTGATAAAGGAAGGTATTATACAATTTGCAGAAAATATTGCATCCGTGTGAAGCCGGGGTCGAGTTGCTAGTAAAAGTATAAAGGAAACAACTTGAATCCAACTTCGGGAAAGAGGTCAACCGCCGAATCCAACTCGGCTGAACAGCGTTCGGGAAATTACGTTGTATCTTCACGTTGCGATACTGCAGTGCTTAAAATCTAAAGTTTTTAATAATTTTAGGTTACCAATGACGACTTCTGTTATGTTTTAACCTCCGACGCCCAACGCAAAAACGGGGTGTTATAAGTTTGACGTTTGTGTCTGAATCGTAGCTCCCAAAAACGGATGGACCGTTGTTGTTTTTTGTTCTTAGCTATGATTTAGGAATATTTGTCCAGGCGCTTGAAGACCATCAGCCCTAATTCTAATTGACACTCATCGTCAATTTTCTAATTAACGAAGGGATTTCACTAACTTCAACAGGTTCGATTGATGTGAAATTTAGTATACTATTAGGTGGTATTTACATGACTTTGTACTTTGAACTGATGCTGCAGCATCAAGTAGTCTGCGGAACATCCAACTCTTCAGCAACTTACTTCTAACATGCTATATCTACCATAGAAGGTAGGAATTATACTGAAGTTAACTACATACTTACAAATATTCATTTTTATACGATTAAGGGCCTCTTTCACGAATTCTTTCATTTTCTGTTATGTTGAATTATGTACTCGGTTTACTGCATCATTCGATAGCCGAATTTTTTTATTATTGTTTGGGACGTTCACCGTACAAACAAAGGTAATTCAGCTAAATTATTCCCGGTTACCGGTGACTTTAAATGACAGTTTGGCCTAATTGACGTTTGTGAAATAGGCGCTTATAGTTATATTTTATTTTATATAATTAATTAGTGGTCGAGCAAATGAAAAATTAAAATCAGAAAAAACATCTCTTGCAAAAATAAAATACAATCTTGCTAAAACACATTTTTCCCCAAGAGGTCTGTTTGATCCAAGCAAGTTAAGTGAAAGGTTAGATGTGGTCCAATTCATTAAATCTGAGCGATAAGTATTTTCAACTATTATATATCTATGTAATTATAATTATAATAATAAAATGTCTACAATAAATATTTTTCATATTCAATTTTTGCCTATTTGTCTGTTCGTTAATCTCAGAAACGTCTTAACCGTTTGAAATGCGGTTTACACTTATGTATAACTTAAGCTTGTCATTATGTCTTCAACCGTACAGTTGGAAAAGTACGTTTATTGTTTCAGTAAAACAAAGTAAGTCTAGCGAGTTGTCGCATAGTCACAATGCTTTTGATATCAACATATGAAACTAAATGAACTCGTTTAGATTCAAAACTTATTTGACAATGCGAAGCGTAGTATGGTCCTTGCATATTTTGCTTGAATCTTACTCTACACTACAGAGGTTAGATCTAATTTTAGATGCACAGGCTTTTCATTTCATTTTATGACATCTTTGATCTTTTAAAAAAATATATCATCATATTTTTTTAATTAGATCATTTAATAATTTTAAACAAACATTTTTCGGGCATCACTTGAGACTAATTAATTTATTTGGTAATGAAAACGTTTTACGGTGAAGGCCACTTGACACAACTTCTAATTAGTAATTAAACATCAACGAAGAAAGAATAACTAAAAATATCGCAGTTATTTACGTAATTTATATTTTTGTTAGTGGTAACGTTCATATTGATAATAATCGCCACCCCTCTTTCTTCTTCAATTAAAAAAAAAGAAATATCTACTAAAAATGGCGTCTTAATTTACAAATTCTAAATCAATTTAGCATTGTTTATCGCAGATGCTGTTTCCAAAACCAAGTTGTTGAATAAATTTATCCTTGCATCCCCATTGATAGACGATCATTGTAAATTCACTGTAGCTCCCGTTTGTTAAATGTTAATTACCAACACGGCTTACTTGTAGTTTAGAAACGGTATTGCAATGTGAATGTGCTTTATTCACTACACAAGCAAACTGTAATTTTCGACCACAATCAATATTGAATGGAGTAGAAGCGGTATTGTAACACAGTATGTTAATGGGACACCAGAATGTCAGTGTATATTAAAGGAAACCAATAAACCATGGGCGAAATTAAGTCGACGAACCCGATGGAGTGATATTATAAAATTTACAAAAAAAAGTATATTTTATTATTTAACACCAACAACTTGTCTTGCGACATAGGCTTCTTTCAAAGCTTTCCACTCAGTGCGGTCTCTTGCCGTTTTTTTCCAAACTCCGTTAGTGGTCTTAATCCACGTTCGCACGAAAGCTTTTTCGACTTTTTAACGCGTGTTATTTCTGACGTTTCGAATAGACCATATGACTTCTAGGCTGTATGTTCAAACGCGGGCGCTTTTTTACGTCGGATCCGTCTATACTCCATTTTAAACTCCGAGCTCCGAACGCTTTATAATACGCCAAGCTACCTAGGTTTTGACATGTAAAAAGTCTTAAAAGAAAACCAACTGCACTATTGTGTGAAGAATAATTTCATATGATATACTGACATGTTTTTCACTCGAGTTTATTATTTATAACATTGTTATTAACAATTTTATGATTTTTTTTTGTTTTTTTTAGTTTTTTGCTTATAAAATTGAAACTATCAGGGTAATCACGATGATATCAACGATTTTAGAGAACGAAAACACGAAGAAAATGAGAGGTCGAATGACTCGATCGGATCGTTAGTTAAGGAGAAAATCGGGAAAAACCGGCCAAATTGCAGTTTTTTCAAAACTTCATAACTCGGTTATTTTTTTACTTGTAGCGTTGATATTCCAGCCAGTATTAGTTATCAATATAAGCTTTATATGTGCAAAAAGCAGGCACTGCCCGATTCTTACACAATAGCGCAGTTGGTTTTCTTCTAAGACTTTTTACACAAAATGCTCACACCAAATCTCTGCAGCTTGATCTATGAAGCTCCCGTATGAACGTGGCCTTATCCAGATCATCTGTCCATCTAAGATGAGTTCTTCCTCTCTTCCGTAATGATCCTCTTGGGTACCACAATATATTTAGTTCATTTATTCACGTTTTGTCTAATCATGTGTCCACTCTAACGCCATTTTTGCTTATGATAAAATTTATTCTTTTTGTTTTTGATTTTTCCTTAATTATTGAGAGTTTAACTCTCTTTCACTTTTATATTAAGCACATTTCTTCTGAGAGGAAGTGAGTGATATTAAAAATATATACAAGTCTATTTATCTTTATAATAATAGCACAGATAATATATCGTGACTTGGACTAGCTCCTTAGATTTCTCTCTTGCCATAACTCCGACATATGGAGCGACTATGATGGACCGATATTCGCGAGTTATGAAAATCGAAGTTCATCTATCAAACACCATTGAATTCTTTTGCTCATGTCCGACCAATTCCCTAGTGAACTTTGAACTTCGGCCTATCTTTTTATTCATATTTTCCGTGAATTTCTACGTGAGATGTTTTGGGAATTTGCTTGAGATAACAAAATGAAATGTACTCTACGAGTATCTAGCTCACAAATCAGCTAAATTTTTTTTAAGGAAAAATTTAAATTAACTACAAAGAATACACAATTATTTTAATTTAGAGACATTAAATATAATTAAGTATATTTATTTTTACCGACAGTCCTTAAAATAATAGTCAATACAGTGTGACAGTAATTAAATCTAAAATATAACATATTAGAGTTTTAATGTTTTCCTTTTATTAACATCACCTAATATTTTTTATAGTCTCAACAAATTATCAAATAATATTTGGTGATATAATTTGATGAGTAAAGTAGGTATTACTTTTTATTTAATAATATTACTAGACTGGGTGACCGAGCTTCGCTCGGGCCAATAAATGGTTTAAAGTTTTTTACATGAAAGAAAGTCTATGAAACATTATAGAAAAAAAATCAAGAATACTTGAATTAATAATTCATAATATTATAGTATAAAACGAGCAAGCGGTATATTACTTTTGTAACCGTTCCATTGTAAAAAAACTACCTAAAATGAATTTTCTCGAAGACAAGACCCTGAAAGATCGATTTCTAGACCTAAAATCATACAATTCTTCGTTTAGTATTATCACTACATATTATAAAACAAAGTCTTCCGCCGTGTCTGTCTGTCTGTATGTCTGTCTGTTTGCGTTAAACTCAAAAACTGCACCGATTTTCATGCTATTTTCACCAATGGATAGATTAGTTCTCGAGGAAGGTTTAAGTATATAATTTACAAAGTTAAGCTTTGGTCTCTTGATCGAAACGCACAACGCTGCGGTAAGCGTTATGCGGTGTCGGACACCGAAGGAGAATGCGTTAGCGGTGAGGGGCAAGCGCGCTAAATTACTCCGCATAGACGTTTTCCCGCGTTTTCCATACAATTAGGTGTCCATAACCGCATAACGCTTACCGCAGCGTTGTGCGTTTCGATCAAGAGACCTATGCTTTACGCGTGCGACGTCGCGGGCAGCAGCTAGTAAAATATTAATACGAGCTACAATATGGGCTTCTTCAAGCGAGCTGTAAATAAACTCTTGCAGGGTAGGCAGCGCACTAGCACTCCCCTTGGTGTTGCTCGTGTCCTTAGGCGGCGGTAACCACCTACCATCAAGTGAGCCGCCTGCCTGTCTGCCACCTCTTTATTATATAAAAAAAATATCATAATTTAATTTCGCTACACCTACGAGTATTACCTACATGAAAGAATACCTTTGAGGAATACCTAAGAATGAAAGAATACCTTTGAAGAATACCTAAGAATGAAAGGAATACCTTTCTATTTTTACACTTAGCAAAGCAAACATTTTTTTACTAATAATAGCTTTTTCGTCAATAAATCATCAAATATTATTTATTATATTAGGAGATATTATTTTGATAACAAAAATATAACTTATTTTAGGGCCTCTTTCACCTACAAGTAGTGTTGATTAGTTACTTTTAGAAATAATTTTATGTTTTAATAAATTATGCACTCGGTTTACTGCATCTTTCGATAGGCGATTTTTTATTATTATCTTCTATTTAATGTTTGGGACTTTTACCGCACAAACAAAGGTATATCAGCTCCATTATCCCCGGTTACCGGTGACTTTAAATGACAGTTAGCCTACTTGACAGATGGTGAAAGAGGCCCTTAGAGTAACACTATCGTAATAATTTGTTTCAACTTCATAATGAGTGAAAGAACACGTAATATCATTTAGTAAAAGCGAGTGTTTGAAGCATAGAGGTATAATTCTAACACCTACTTGTTGGAATCATTACTCTGAGGTTTGGAGTCTGTAGAATCGATAAGAAGCTTTCTGTCCTAAGGGAACGTGTCTAGCCGACGCACGTTATTGAATTAGTTTAACTGTGTTCTTGTTACCACAACAGTAAATGATTTAGTGAGATGTTCTTTACCAATGAATACGAGTAGGTACTAGCTGGTGCCCGCGACTTCGTTTGTGTCGAAAAAGGAGATGTTTTACTATATTGTGTTACTATACCAATGATATTTGAAGTCAATTGTAGCTTTCCGCGTCTGTTTGTATGCCCGCTAACTCCTGAATCACGCAACGGATTTTTACCAGTTAGATATTTTTTCATGGAAGAACCTAATTAAATTTCTATGTTAAGTAGTAAAAAAAAACAATACCATTCAACCAATTTGCCGTAATTGTGTGTGTATGTTTCTCGGCTAACTACATCTAAACCATCCAACGGATTTTACGGATACGGTTTTCACTAAATAGGGCAAGAGGGAAAAATGAAGAAAGTTTGTGCATATAAAAAAAATTGGCCCCGGGCAAAGCCGGGAGAGGGTCTCTATTATAATATGTCAAAAGATAATAACTTATTTTTTATAAGACACTAGCTGTTGCAGGCGTAGCTTTCTAAGGGTGAAAGAATTTTTAAAATCGGATTTTAAAAATATTTTTGCATTTGATAGCCCAAGTCTTGGAGAAGCTATTTATCATCGCGCTTATGAGCTTATGATTGCAATGCTGTGTAAGAACGCGGCATATATTATAACTATTATGAGATTTTTTTGTGAAATAATCATTAAAATTAGCTTAAAAAACATTCAAAGTTTGCAATTTATTTCTGGCAACACCACAATACCAAAAGTGTCGCTTTTATTGCTGAGCTGGAACTTCTGTTTCGAGTTACAATGACATACAAAATTTATTTATACTTTTCAATTGAATACATTTTTTTTATGAATACATTTCCCAATCAATTTATCAATGCGTAAATCCTTGAACAAGCAGTGACCTTGAACAAACATACATAATACAAATGGAATGGATTTATGGCGTACAAAAAAAAGATTCAATCAATAAGGTTGGAAATGGGTAATTCTGCACCAGCGTTATAACCGCGCGTAAAAGTTCGATACAGTCTTTCATGTTTTCATATTTATTCTATTACTAGCTGGCGCCCGCGACTTCGTCCGCGTTGAAAAAGAAAAAGTAGCCTATTCTAAAAATGGTCAAATTAGTTTCAGTATCATGTATAGAGCCTATAAACACGATATCTCTGAAAACAAAGTAACTTACTCCATGACCAACCCTTACAGATTTATTATTAGTATTGATTCTAAATCTCAATTTTGTATGCAGTCGTTCCTAAATAGGACATGGAATTGATATTATTTACCTTACATCAAATAAGGTAGTTCTGAATTTTTTATATGTTGGTACTGATGAAATGGTAATGACAGATCCAAATTTTCCACCTCTAAAGCCTTATGGATCATTGTTAAATTCATTAAAGTCTTTTTTTCAGTTTTTGCCGACTTTTACTACAGTTTTTTTTTACCAATCAAACATACAAATTTTTCAGCCTTGTTATATTATTAGTATAGAGGCGTTATATTACTAGTATTAGTATAGTATAAAGGCGTTGTCCGTTTCTGTCTGTTTCTTCGCTTCTTCTGCAAAAGAATTATCCTAGAACTCCATTATCTCGACATTGTAGTCAAGTGGAGGGCAAATTTTAAACTGTTTAAACGGTTTTTTTTTCAATGGACAGAGCATTAAACCAGATATAAATGCTGAGCTGAGCATTGTTATTGTTTCTGAAATAAATAAATAATTAAAAAATATTCAATGAATATTAGAAGTAGGTATATAGTACTTATCCTCAATCTTACTGTAGTTGGCAGCGCACTTGCAAAACCCGTGGCGTTGCTTGTGTGTTATAGTATGGCTAGTATAGGCGATGGTAGTCACCTACAACCAAGTGGACCACACCTGTCTGCCTACCTTAACTTTAAAAAAGTACCTACTTACTGAATAAAAGCACACTTCGCGCCTCTAAGAGCTGGTACACACTAGGCGTGCTTTGAGAACTATGAAGTTCTAACGCAACGCCAAGCGCTCAATGTGTACTCGCTTCATAGTTCTCAAAGCGCTCAACTTCATAGTTCTCAAAGCGTGCGTTAGCAAAGCGCTCCCTTCAAAACGCCTAGTGTGTACCAGCTCTTATACCTAGGCGACTGTACTTAAGGCGGTGCCGAGCGCAAACTGGTACACGAATATGTTTCGCCCATTATTTCTCATCTTACTACCATATATGAATAAAACATTACATTTCCCCTTGGTCGGGCGATTTCTGTAAAAAAAGATGTTGTTCCATACGACCTTCGTACTGATTCGCGCATAATTTTGGTTTATTTCTTTCATGGCGTATGTAATACGTTGGTTATTTGAGATTCGATAATATAGATTTGCATAAATTCTGATAAAATATAAATTCTCCAAAATTTTATATCGTTCTTAACTTACTTACCTCAGACCAAATAAAGACTAATTTTTCTAGTCCAAAATAGTCTATAATTGACCTGAATACCTAAAAACTCAGTCCATTAAAATCAATGAGTCTGTGTATCGATTTGACTAGAATAGAAATAACCTTTTTACAACAGTTTGACTAAGTAGGTAATATATACCTAATTATTTATTTGAAACGATATATTATACGAATGATCACATTATATTTCCTAAGATTTTTTACATATTTTAAGGTCGACAGACAGGCTCACGTGACGGTTCACTTGATGGTAGGTGGCTACCGTCGCCTATGACATAAGCAACGCCACAGATACTGCTACTGTGCTGACTAATACAACAGTAGGATAATCAAGGATAAGGATAATATGGAAAATGGGCTTTTGAAATGAAAATTAATTTTCACAAGCTAATTTATCAAACGCAGGCGAAACACCGGTCAAAATAAGTTTTAAAAAGATTCGTTCAATATTTTTTAAGCTTATAAATTTAATAATTATTTCAAAATTATTGCTGTACCTATACGAGTATATATTTGTTTTGTGTAGCTACTGTTAAAAAGGGTAACGTCACAGTATTTTTGCGTTAAAACATTAAGGCATTGATGCACAAGATTTATCACCAGTCGTTACTTAACTTGGCTACTGTCCAGAACGCAAAAACATTAGATCGCAATTGTAACTCTCCGGGGGGTAATCAGAGGCAATAAAATTTTCAACTGCCGACGATTAGTTTGCTACTTTGGTACAATTAAAATCGATTTTGTGTTTAGAATTAAATAAATAATGATCTAATGAAACCATTCGTGTCAATACTTACCAAAGATCGATAGGAATGAAATGTAAAGAACATTCCTAAAATAATAATAAAAAATGTCTAATGTTCTTTAACATTTTGATGTAATTAATATAATTATTTAATTACTTCCGTTTAATTTATTTTGAACTTATGGTTTTGTTCCCTACATTCCAAATAATGAATGTTTGTCGTTTCTTTATATATCTTTTATAATTTATATTTATCACAATTTCTCCTCTTTTCAGAATGCAGAAAGAAGTGGCTTCTAAATTCAACTCGAGACACCGTAGATAACAAAGTGTTAATTAAAAATGACTATAAACTTAAGTGTTTTTGAACTGGATAGAAAACAAATGTGACGCTAAATATCAAACAGTACCAAAACAATGTTTTACTGCAAACTACTCTATGCCACTATTGTTCTGCTACTCGAAGTTGAAATGTTAAACACAAGTGCTACGGAGTCGAAGAGGTCTTCCATATTAGTTGCGCAGAGTGCTGACGACATGAAATCGTTGGAGCTGTGTACAACTAGAAACCAGCAGAGGTTGGGTAATGTTTTTGGGAACTTCACAAGACATCATAAAAAAGGTAATTTCACATTACATTGACAGAAAATGGCAAACCATTCTTAAAAGTGGAAAAATCTATAGGAGATTTAACTTTAAAACATCAATTCGAAGTAAGGATAAACTATGGAGGCTAGAGGTCGAGTAACGACTCATTGACAATCAAACTGAAAAATACTCCTTTCCAACAATAAAATAAGGACTCTAAAAGTGGTCTAGAATGGCGCTAGTGTAGCATATCTACTATCTATCTTTGTTTATTTATATTACTTCTATCTATTTATCTTTGTCTAATTCACTCGACAATGCTACACTAGCGCCATTCTGGCGCCATTAGGTATTCTGGGACCACTTTTTTATTACATAAAGTCGGTCCTCCTTACCTCTACCCTCCATAGGATAAACGAAACTATGGAATTTTACGGTACGTTGAATGAACATTTTGTGAGTGGACAGTCCACTGAATAAATTCGATATCAAGTGGACAGTCCGCTGTCTAAAATCAATGAGAAATAAATGAACTTTGAGTCGTTCATTCTTTAAGAACCGACCTCTTGACTCGACTGGAACGTGATTTTCAAATACTAACATTAACGATCTACTCTTACGACCTTTCACGTTTCATTCAAGAGCACTGAGAGTGTTATTTCCTAAGGCTTGCCTTTTATTGAGCTGGTTTTCCGTCTCACTTCTATTTAGAACGTAGACTTTATAAAGAAATAATTAATGGAACGCCCTGAATTTGTCCGAGACTGCTTCGTCATATTAGGTATGTCGTTCTTTAATAGTTTTTTTGAAGCGTTCTGGTGTAATTTAAATACCTATATTGCATCAGTAATACATACCTCAGTAAGTTGAAATGGCAGTGAGCAAAGAGCACATAGTACGGAGAGCTGGCGGCCGTTGGGGCCGGAAATTTTAGTAATTTCAATCATTAGCCAGTCAATTAGTGTCATTCACGTATCCGCAGAAGGACCATATTCCACCTATAAGGACATCAGGCTCACGAATTTGTATAAAATTGGATCATAGCATCCCGTTATCCCATAAAATTGTCCTAATAATTAAGAGAATCTACCTGTAATTATAAGTTATTATTCTCTTGCTGCATCTGCCGCATTCCTATTTGATCCCATTAAGCTGACTGTGTTACTTTGCACTTGATGGAAAACCTTGTAATAATGTGAAAAGCCATTATTCATATTAACGGAACATCTATGTTGGGGTTCCCGTAATTTGTTTCTGCTTATTACGTATTCTTAGTCTACTAACATTTATTAATGAACTGTCGGTTGTGTGGGTAGTAGCTCGTGCCACTTATAGACTTTAGTTATTAGTATTATTAGCATACAATGACTGCTTCATTAGTTTCCAGTATGTGTAGCTAACACACGATCCCATAACATTTGTAAACTTCCAAAAAATCCCAGTGTTTTTAAAAGTTAATATGGGTGTACTACTTACAAAAATATGCAAAAATTATGCAAAAATAATTAAATTCTCGTTTTCTATCATTATAATATTAGTATAGATTTAATTGCGTCATTACGTTTTTCAGGTCACAGAAGGAGAACAACGACATCCACAACTCAAACTACATTGATATACACAACATTGGATATAGAAGGCTCCACTGAAACTTACACAACAACTACAGCATACACTACATATCCGAAACTACCTAAGCCTCTTCGTCTAATATTAGACAAAGATTACACAGATGTACATAATATAGATAATATGTTAGAGGAAGAAATTAACGAGCTCACAGCTCGGGAAAGACACCACAAACATGAAAGAATAGATAAGGAATTTGTGAATGAATTAGACGATATATCACTAACAAAATTTACAAATAAAGTTAAGAGAATGTATAGAGATTCAACAGCGTCGGTTGTAAATAAGTTAGTGAGTAAAGGGTCAAAGAATGGTATATTTTTGACTGAAAATTGTACGACAGTTACAGCTCAAATAGGAACAACGGCCGTATTGCATTGTGAAGTTAGTGACATCACTGAAAACACGGTAAGTATTTTGTGTGTTTTAAATTCAAATAATATATTGAGTATTATATGTCAAACGATGTCACTTGTCAAATGACGTTAGTTGTTCTATGGTAAAATAAAACAATTTGATTTTCTGTCTGTACACTTAACACAAACTTCTGTAAGGAGGACTGCTTAATTGACGGTTTGCCTGATTTTGAAAACCAGTTGTATTTAGTTTTGATGAATAATTGTATTAAACCATAAATTTTCTCATTAAATTGGTCTAAATCTCTTAAATTTTTCTTCTTCCTAGAATGAAGATGTAAAAAAAGATGATCTAAACTATAACTGAACTATGAACAATAAATGATGAAAGAAATAAAAAATACATTTACAGCTGAATATCACAGTTTTGATGCATTTTAGCCCCCCTGTACAGCCTCTTTTGTTACTTTTAACGAGACCTTTCAAAAATACTAACAATCGTTAGTGGTCACAAAAAATGAATACAACGATACTAGTTGAATCAAACCCCTTTGTTCATCGAATATCACGTTGTTTCAACAAATAATATTGTTGTTCGTAAATACAACCTTATGGTTGAATTTTATTTTGGATAAAAATTTTCATATTTTTTTTTGATTCACTCAAATATTACATATCAGCTTAAATATACATACTTAAATATATATAATATTATATATTAGTTTATACCTGTACTAGCAGAAGTCCGCACTCACGTTCTTAAAATAGTAATAACTATTACAATGAAATTCTCAACAGAGGATAAAATAGATAGATAGGAATGCAAGATAAAACAAAATTGAGATCAGAGAAAACCAAGAGGCAACTGTTGTAGAACTTCAGCAATAAATTCTTATTTTGATTCCATTCATACATCAATGTGCTACAACTGTAGATTTCGTATGTCATACAATACAATACGAACTTTATGGAACATTTATAAATGACATATTTGCGTAGAGCATTAAAATATGTCATTTAAAACCAAATATCTGTCATTTAAATAAAATGTGATTTTACGTCAACACATTGGAGTTTAAAATGAATAGTGGTACTTGGTCGTTACTACCTTTTACCATCGTCGCACGATGGCAAGACTCCGCCATGATTCCGTTTAGGCGTACTTTTTATGTGCCGCTTTGGCAATTGTGACGCAAATTCCATAGTTGTAGTACTTCAATGCAATCATATAATAATTTATTTTTACAATAGCTTAAGACTAAATGTAATGTCAACAATAGCTATCTAAGCATTTAAAAATCGATTCCACTGTGTCAGAGGTCACACCATTTAATCGACCGTAGGCTTCATCAATTCAATTCCGTAACTGAATTAAATTGATTAACTGGCTGGGGCTAATTATGCAAACGGCTCTATTTTAGCGTCGAGTTTCAAATTTGGAATTCCTTCACTGGAAATGTCTACATTGAAATATTGACTTCAAAATTCTCGATAGACAAAATGTGGGTCATCGATGTGCGCAAAAGAAATGGGACACTAATCAACATTGATATTTCAGGTGACGTGGATTCGAAAGAAAGATTACTCCCTTTTATCTGTTGGCCTTGTGACGTACAGTGCAGATAGTAGATTTTTTTCTGCCCACGGAAGACATGTTAAGGTAAGATTTCATAGAGATTTTAGAGATTCATACGTTCATATATATTATTATTTTTTATAATAAAGAGGTGGCAGACAGGCTGGCGGCTCACTTGATGGTAGGTGGTTACCGCCGCCTAAGGACACGAGCAACACCAAGGGAAGTGCAAGTGCGCTGCCTACCCTGCAAGAGTTAATAAAAATAATATCAGCTATTTTATAAAAAACGTGTTTGTATAACCCTCAGGAAATATCTTGGCACCTACAAAAGTTAATATATTTTTTAAATATAGTGGTTTCAAAGAAAAAACAAACTTAGAGAAACCGCTATTTTTCTATATATAACTACCTGTTGATGTACGCGACTAGTTTTTTAATATAGCCTATGTTATTCAACTAGCTTTCTATGGTTGAAAGAATTTTGAAAATCGGTCCAGTAGTTTTTGAGTTTATTCAAACCTATAAAAATACGAATCTTCTCTCTTTATAATATTAGTATAGATTATAATATAGTTAAGAATAATACGTCTAGGAATTTTATTTTAGCTATTTTTTTAAATTTTTCCTGTATTTCTGTAACAAACTGTTCGTTAATAATGAATTTAGATTGAATGCTAAAGATATCCATGGGCAAATAGTTGTTTATTTTCGTTTCTCGCCAACCTTTATTTGATGTTCGTAAAACTAATCAAAAAGTTGTACCAACTTTATTCAGGACTGGGCCCTACACATAAGGTTCGCGACGTCAGCCGATGCCGGGTATTACGAGTGTCAAGTACCAACGCATCCGCCCACCAGCATCTTCTTCAAACTTACGCTCGTTGGTTCGTGTTCATTTTACTTAATAATAACTAATAATACTAAGTAAGTTTTTAAAAATATTTTTTTTTTTTTTTTTTAATTTATTTTGTAAAAAAATTAAATTTGAGAAGAAAAAAATAAATACTTGAATAATAATAATTTTTTTTAATAATATTTATTGTAAAAAAATTAAAATTAAGAAAATGAAATAAATAAGTGCATAATAATAATAAAATTGATATCTTCACACATTCCACACAATCTAGTTCCACAGTAAGCAACTACTGTTTGTATTATGGATACCAGACAGTTGATATATTACATAGATTTCTTTTTTTTTTTGTAAATACATACATATAATAAATACGTTACATCCATGGCTCAGGTATATAGGTAAAATGTTAACACATAAACATTTGCCCCTAGCGGGATTCGAACCCGCGACCGTTTAGCTTTAGTTGCTTACGAACTAGATGGTGCTGTGTGGAATTTGTGAAGATATTTATTTATTATTATTATTAATTAGCAGTAGACTGTATTCTACAGTCATAAACTGGGCAGTCGCTCTGGTAGCAGTAACTATACTTTTAAAGAAGACCAACCTCATATTATAATACTGTAAAATAGCAGCGCAAAAGTTGTTCTGATTCGGTGTGTGAGTAAAGCACCAGAGTCCCTTCTTCCTATATCCCCTTTTCCTATCAGGTTGCTAGCGTATCAACTTGTAACGCCTATCCTAGCCATCCTAGCCTACCAACACCATATCACTCGTACCTATCAGGCTTCGGTAGCTACCTACTATAAAAATTTTCTAGGTGACTGTTATTACGTTCACATAAAAATTCTGAAATGGCAAAAAGTTTCAAGAATTTTGAGTCCAACAGAAGGATTTAAAATTGAATGAAAGAAGATTTCGTATATTATAGTTTGTCCTAACAACGTATTTGTATATTGTATTATGTTTTCTTATTTAACAGCTGCTTTCGCTGAAATAGTGGGTGAATCGGAGAAGATAATACACGAAGGCTCAATGTTGAAACTTGTCTGCGTAGTACGAAGATCTACAGAACCCCCGTCATACGTGTTCTGGTACTTCGAGAACAGAATGATCAATTACGATCTTAGTGAGTATACCTAACCTTTTTTTAGTGAAAATTTCTTTACATTTTTGGGCATTGTGATCACAAATTTTTTTTTGTATTATCCTAAATAACTATGCTCTTGTTTGCAGTCATAAATTCAATAATTGATTTTGTAAGTTTGTATAAATAAATTAAGTTCATCGTTAAGAACCTTTTTTTAGCCTAAAAAAGCCTAAAAAAATATGGGGTATATTACTTTTTTTAGTTAGTTGGCAAGTGGGAAGTTATTTAAAAAAAATGCCAATTTAATCAATATTTCAAAATGGTACTCTCATGGAAGAAGAAGTTTTTACTTCTGACGTAAAGTCCTGCTACTAACGGTTTTTTTTTATCTAAATTATGGAGAGCAAAGTGTACCGTAGCTAAAGTTTTTCAGCTTGATTGATTTGATTGGTAAAACAGTTTTTTGTACGTACGGCGTCAGCGTCATGGAGCTAGATTGAATACGTTTAATTTGCTAAGAGCTTTTTTGACTGAACTGTTTACTTTTTATTTGTTGCCTGTTTTAGTTGTATTTTAGTTTTTTTAACAGAAATTATTCAATTAAATATTTTTTTAATCGATTGAAAACACTATTGGTTAAAATACAATTTAAACTGATGAATCAGTTGTTGACGCATCATCTCCACTGCTGGATGTAGGCCAAGGCTCGCCACCACGCACGGTCTTCTGTTTTTCGCATCCAGCCGCTTCTTGCGAAGTCTTTTAGGGCGTCTTGTAGTGTATGCGTTTTGCATTTGTTGACACTCACACAGACAAGCACTGTCTGTGGAATCATACCACGTGATCATACGTGAGCCATGGGCGAGAGACGTGTCGGGAGTCTTACCGTTGAGTGCGTACACGAGCCTGTGAGATATCCCACTACAGGCAGTACACGTCCCGGAGAAATAATACATAGTCCCGGACGACTACATAAGGAGCGGTATTGAGGGAGATGTTTTTAGCCCGTGAGAGTCGGGCACACGTCCATAATGGATTTTTCCCTCCTTATGTAAAAAAAAGGCACTACACGTCCCACGCTGCTTCTTTCAATTCGTGGCCTCCATTCAAGAACTCTTCTACCCTATCAGTTATCTGCTTTGCGACAGATGTCACAGGCCTATTGCCACTTCAATGAATTTTACTCATTTTACTTTAATAATATCAACTATTAATAAACTATAAATCTTAATTTATAAAAGGCGATCTTAATGTGTATGTATGTATGTATGTTTGTTCCCTATGGACTCCGAAACCGCTGAACCGATTTTGACGAAATTTTCAGACAACCTTCAGATTAGTCCAGTGGGTAATCCTGTGAAGTTTGGTAGCGATCGGACCTGGACGATGGCATATACTAGTATACTAGTTAAAAATATTTTAATTAATTATTTTTACTATGGTACTCACATCAATCATTGCTAAGTTGTTGTTCCATTCTATTGTTTACTTGGTTAATTAAGTTGATTTTTATTTGGATTTATTTTTATCTAAAGGGCGTTAGACAGGTTGACACGATGGTACCTATGTGGTTACCATCGCTTATAACAAAAGCATAGATGCTGTAAATCTGTACCGACCATAGTAAGATTAAGAATAAAAACTCTTACTGGCCGAAACACTATAACAGATTAAGTGTTGTTATTAAACAGTAATAAATGGAATTGTTAAAACATCAATTTATTGGGTACAAATTAATTTTTTCATGAAACGTATAAATGAAAAGCTTGTTCACATATCAAATCAACGCGAAAACTGAATGCGTGAAACGAGAAATGTAATCAATTTATTTAGTCCATTTATCTGTTTTTCGCATCGAAATACTAGAATGGCATTTGCGCCACATATGCCAAAGCGGCACATAAAAAGAACGCCTTTGACACAATCATGGCGGTCAATGGTAAAAGGTAGTAACGAGCAAGTTCTACTTTTATTTTTAAACTCAAATTTGTTGACGTAAATTCACATTTTCTTTAAATGACATATGTTTGGTCGCATATTATGATGTCACTTTTAAATGTTCCATTACGTATTGTCCCATTGAAGTAGTTTGATGGTTAAAACGTTTTGGCGCCTTTTTGTTTATTAAAAAACAAAATGGCGCGCAACCTAATAACTAGTTGGTAATATATAAATTATTTTAACTTAATTTAATTAAACTTTTTCCAAGCATTGGATCTTTATTTTTAGATAGCTGGTGACCTATTGGAATATTTAGCCTGAAAATTTATATTATTACTAGCTGGCGCCCGCGACTTCGTCCGCGTTGAAAAAGAAAAAGTAGCCTATCCTGTGTCAGCCGTCTAAATGTTTATCTATCAAGTTTAATGAAAATCAGTTGATTCGTTTAAGAGTTATAGAGGAACATACTTACTTACATACATACATACATACATACATACATACATACATACATACATACATACATACATACATACATACATACAGAAAAAAAATCTAAAAATAGTCAATTTAGTTTCAGTATCATGACAAAGTAACTTACTGCATGACCAACCCTTACAGATTTATTATTAGTATTGATGATAAATATTTTATATTGGAATATTTTGCCCTATTGGAATGTCAATCTTGAAATTCTATTCTAACCTTCCTAACAGTAATTAACCGAATATTATGTAATTATTCAACAGACGGTGTGAGCGTGCACAATGCGCACACAATGCACAATGCACATACGAGCGAACTGGTTATTGGTAAAGCTGAGCCAAGACACGCCGGCAACTACACCTGTGTACCGGCTAACGCTAAGGCCACTTCCGTCACTGTGCACGTGGTTCAGAGTAAGTATTTTTCAAGTGAAAACTTTTTTAGGCACTTTGGGCACTTTAGGTATCTCCTAAAATGCCCAAAGTTTTTTTTTTTTGGGATAAATCATTACACTTCGAGACCACGTCAGCGTCATCCAAAAAATACAATTCTTCGACGTTAGATGGCGCTGTGGTTGACGTTCTATAACTATGTATGATCTATTCTTTTTCTATTGATTAAAAACGTAAACAAATATAGCGTCGCCATAGTCACTGGACTGTTTTAAAGATGGGATTTGTACATTAGGCATTATCAAAGAGAGTTGACTCAGTGATTAACTCATTTAGAATTTGTTCGTATTGTTTGTTTACCTTTTTGATCAATGAAAAAAGAATTCATCATAGTTAGGTGGTGCTGCAAAAGCATACCTAATAAAATTGCCTCAAAATATTTACATTGTTGAAATGCAATTGTTCGACATTATATGGAGCTGGTTAATTAATTGATAAAAATAATAATTTATAATATAAAGAAAACCAAAAATATATTTCTTAACAATTTCCTAATTTTTTTTAAAAATTGAGGCTATAAGTAGCTTGGAACTCAAAATCTCAATACAATAAACGGCCTCCGCAGACATGTTTATAAAACCGGACTTACTATGTTTTCTGCAAAATTCTGTCTATAATTCTTATTCGATCTGAGATTGCCATTTTTGCCCATATAAAAGAACTAGTAAAAGAAATCTGACCAAGCGATTATATTAATAGTTCTTTGTATAACTTCTCTAGGCGAAACCCCGGCGGCAATGCAACATGGGAACAACTCATCGGCGGACAGACAAACTGCCCAACTTTTTATATATTTAATAACTCTAATGTGTTTTAGTATACTATCGCATAGTTATAATGAGTTCGGATAACGTCTCTTTAAAATATTCTAGTGTTTTAAGGAATGTTAAGAAGGATGTTTTTCAATTGTATCAGACATTTGTAACTATGGTTATGTTATATTTTATTTAATAAATAAATGTTTAGCATTAATATTTGTAATAGAAATATGTGAATCTTTAGTTTTAAAATTAGTTGTTAATTGTTTCAATATTTTGTATAGAATTTAGTAATGAAAAATAACCTATAATAGGTACTAGCAAATACGTCAGCGATAAAAAGTCTAAATAATATCTAAATAAATTAATGGTAAAAAAAAACTTTAAAATCAAGCTTTTTATTTAAGTGCCCTAAAAAGAAGAAAATAATCTTTAAATTAAATATAAAAGCTTGTCGCTAGATTTACCTGTGTACTAACTAGTCTTGCCTAATTCTATGAAAGAAATGTTTCCTATAAAATATTCAAATCTCGCGACAAGCTTTGATATTTAAATTTAAAGATTATTTTCTTCTTTTTAGGGCACCTAAATAAAAAGCTTGTTTTTAAAAAGTTTTTTTTACCATTATTTTTTTATTTTTTAGCTATGATTGAGGACTAAAAAATTTAGTTGTATTAGTTTTTCGTGTTCTCCTCAGCAAGCCCTTTCATTTGATACCCATATTGTGGTAGTGCAGAAAAAAAACTAGTCTGCCATCTTGGATGATCCGCCATATTGGAATTAGAATGACGTCACATAGCTAAGCCTGCATGGTCATCCAAAATAAGCGTGTATACCCAATTTCAGCTCAATCGGTTAAAGATAACTGATTTAAAGTTCAGCTGCAAGATTCCACCCGGAGCTTGTAATATTCATTGATCTGAACTATAGATGCGGCGTAGCAAGCAGAAAGCCCCGAAATCTTTGGTAGTATTAAAATCATACTCGCACTAGCGAGCGACAGTGCGAATTCGTCCACTTCTCTCTCTTTCTCTCTCGTGTGGACAATCTCGAGTGGACGAATTGTACTACTACCATTATTTACGGGCTACGCCGTGTCTATACTCCCAAATATACTTATAAAGTCTTTGGTAATATTATATAAAATTTCTAATCAGCCTAACCTGCTTGAACGATTCTTCATAAACTTTAGTTAAGAACCATCTCAATTCACGTCAGCTTTCAAACAAACAAAATCGTATCAAAATCGATCCATCCGTTTAGGAGCTACGATTCCACAGACAGACACACATACATAGATACACTATAATAATAATGCGTACACAGATACTCACTTCAAATACCCCGTTTTCGCGTCCGTCGTTAAAAACATGTCGTGATTATAAACGATAAACACACTTCAAACTTATAACACCCCGTTTTTACGTCGTGTCGTGGTCGAAAACAAATTGTGACATTGTTCCTCACACGTTTTAATCAAGAAAACATTTTTGACAAGTTTTTGACAGTGATATGTTAAGTAAGTACTAGATTGAGCACTCCCTACGATTTCTTGCTAAATTCATGTTCCAACGTGGAAGGTGCGCGGGGGTTGGCGGGGGATGGTGCGGCAGTAGTGTCAAGGTCAATACGTCAAGTCGTAGACAACTGAATATTAATATGGCCGACCCGATAAGCACGTCGGTTTTAACAAATTAAATATTAACCTATTAAATGTTTCAATATTAATGAAACTTACCTATGAAACGTCACACCAGAAGTTTTACCAATATTTTTTGTTGTATTTTTGCAATATCTCATCACACAAGACGGCATTTTTATTGGTTTTGAAAATAATAACGCGCCTAATCTCTACGAGCGCGTATGACAGACTGTGAACAGATAGGACGTCGGAAGTCAAATCACTTGGAACACTCATCGCGTCTTGAGTGTTCCATCTAGTACGTAGTACTTAACATATCACTGGTTTTTTACAAGTTTTGTATACGAATGTTCTCATCACTTGTTTTAGGTGTGAATAATATAAAAGAACACACTGAGCAGAACATGTAAAATACTTGTTTTATACCTTGTTGTAAACGTGGGGTGAGCAATAAACGCAAATGTACGCATCTCATCACTAGGGTGACAATATATGCCGTATTTATTTGGATTTCTAAGAAAGTTGTATTAAACTTTTGCTTTTAATTAGACAAGTTATAAAATACGTAAATTTTATGGATTTATTCCTACTTTGAGAATTGTTTAATGTCTATTGTATTGTTTAAAATCTATAGTTTTACTGTAAGTGATGTCCTATATTATAGGTTATGCTTTCCTCAAGTGTCTATTTAGTGTTTAAAGTTAGACTTGACTTGTCATAAGGAATTGGGAAATTGATTTTATGTTTTAGATATTTGTATAAATTTTATTTTAAAAGTTAATAAATAAAATAGAAATATAATAATTTTTTCGTTATTCTTATTTCGTTATTTTTTTAAAGAGCTGCTACAGTCTAACTAGATCAAGTTCAGTTACAAAGGATATGCCACCTTTTCTGGATAATTATAAATTTTAAATGATTTTCGATTTTGAATTCGGATTACAAAACAACTGGTTCTTAATTACTTTTTTTAATAATATAATAGTAATTATAAATAACAATTTTAATTATTATATAATATTTATAATACATAATTTATGATTAATAGAATTTATAATGAAGGCTATGTTTTATAAGTCTATTTTGTCTTTCGTAAATCTGTATAATTGAAAAACGTCAACAACTTTCAGAATTATATTACAGTTGATTAAAAAAGTATACCAATCGAGTACAATAATGTTAAATGTAAATAAATTCTGTGAAATATAATCTAAAAAATATTATTGAGCTAAATAGATAAGGTATGTAGGTAATTATCTGTCACTTGTAATAAAATTGAGAAATAAATAATAATTTTGAATTTAACGTGCCAAGTTCGTTTGTTTTATTCCAGAATAACCCTCTCCAAACATCTTCCAAATTTAAACTTCTACTGGGTGGAAAATTTTATTGAATCAATTTGTACCTCAGTAGTATAGGACCATAGGACCATAGGACGTCCATGTAAAGATACTTAGTCTGCATCATAAAAGTAATATTCAAAAACAAGTGTTAAGCGGAAAGAAATCTAAGTATGCGATGAAGATTCCAGTCGGGATCTCGCCTGTTGGGTTCTCTCTGCACGTCATAATGCAACAAAATTGGGGTACGGTAGCGGTAGGTACAGTAACTTTTACATTAATTTGAGCAACTCTCCTGTCAACGTTATCAATACTAATAATAAATCTGTAAGGGTTGGTCATGGAGTAAGTTACTTTGTTTTCAGAGATATCGTGTTTATAGGCTCTATACATGATACTCAAACTAAATTGACCATTTTTAGAATTTTTTTCTGTATGTATGTATGTATATTGTATTCTTTTTTCATTGATCAAAAAGGTAAACAAACAATTCACGATATAGAAATAAACAAACAATACGAACAAATTCTAAATGAGTTAATCACTGAGTCAACTCTCTTTGATAATGCCTAATGTACAAATCCCATCTTTAAAACAGTCCAGTGACCATGGCGAAGATATATTTGTTTACGTTTTTGATCAATAGAAAAAGAATAGATCATAATTATGTATGTTCCTCCATAACTCTTAAACGAATTAACTGATTTTCTTGAAACATGGTAGATAAACATTTAGACGTACAGGACACAGGATAGGCTACTTTTTTCTTTTTTACGCGGACGAAGTCGCGGGCGCCAGCTAGTAATAATATATTACTAAGGGGCAGCGCAAATTTGAGGAAGGCACGGCAAAGTATTGAAATTTTTTACGTCTTTAAATTTGCTTCAATAGTGGGCGGCAATTTAGAAAACTGATGATAACAAAATCGGAGATAGGTACAGTTTGATGTATTAATTAATCCAAAATTTAATTACACCACTTGATAGCTAAAGGATCAAAGAATCAAAGTATTCGAATTCGTTGGATATACACATAATATAATACGCTCAAAGAAAATATTACTTCGTAATGTACACGACACCCACAGGTCATATTATTTTGTACCTTAAATGCTAGTAATATGATTCCAATTTCATTGTATTATGCTACGGCAACAATTAGCGTGCTGCAGCATTCCACCGTAGCATAATACAATGAAATTTGAAATTTATTTAAAACCCCTAAGGTAATACAATTAAAAAATTTAAATTTAACTTTACCGTGCCGTCCTCCAATGTGCGACGGCCCTTACAGAATTCAGATGACAGGCGCATTACTATTCGTAAACCTAATATCTGTCTCTTGAATCGAAGTTAATATCTCGCGTCAGACTTGTGTCTTCGGTTGGGACAATGTTGAGACTTCTGAATTCTCAAATTGGGGTTGATCGAATCTTGTATAATTCAACTGTAAGCTGTAAGACACAAGCCTGCGCTTTCACCGCAAAAAAGGCCACATTTGTAGCATTCCATGGCACTCTGTCAAAGTATCAAAGAATATTGGAATCCGGGGTGCGGACATCTCGAACACGTTAGAATTTCACTTGGCATTTCACAAGGTGTCACTTGGAAGATAAGGCTACTATATATTGCTCACACAACAACAGTTAAATCCCCTTGGAAGAGATATAGCCTCCTTTTGTGTGTTCTACCGCCTATACAACTCTGATAAGTTTTTTTAGGTAATATACCTACACCAAGTTTTTATCATAATATTGGGTGTCATTGATGCGGAGCTCATCCGCATTATTATTTACTTTTAATATATAAAAATCGAACTGAAGTTAACGAAGACAAATGCCACCTAAAAGTGGCCTAAGTTGGACCAAATTACACATCTTCATTTAGGTTTAGGTGTTCATCGGTGTCACGAAATTTTTTTATATATAAGGCTGGTTATACAGTGACGCTTTCGCCAGTGCGGTTGGTAAGCGTCGCGGGCCACGAGCTTTGCGTCTCTTGGATCGTTACATAGTTTAACCAACACGCGCGGCCCGCGCTGATGGATGGCCTGCGCTGACGACTGTACGAGGTACTCGTAGCAAACCACGCGACTCTAAACTTGTTGAGCGGGTCATCCGCGCGCTTACGGGTCGCGCTTACCAACCGCGCGGGCGGTAAGCGTCACTGTGAAACCAGCCTAACGAATTTTTTATTAATTTTTATATATATTTTTACTGCTAATACTTACTGTCTTTGAACTATGTAGGTAAAATAGAAAATATTTCCTATGTGAGAAACTCCTAGATAGCAAAAAAAAATAAACTAAACATATGTACAGATGGAAAATGGCATTAGAAATGTTGAGAAATAGAAATGAATCTAATGTTTCGAAACAGTCTATGAGGAAATTAACGTCAAAATTCAACCCCAACTTTCCCCTTTCATTATTTTTTAAAGGCGTACATTTTCAACTAAATATAACTCTTTATTGAAACGGACCGTCATTATATTTTCCACTGGGATGAATCGGGCCATCTTTTAATAGGCTTAAAAAGTGTCAAAGTTCACGCTAAATACCTTTAAGCCTAAATAAAATCTCACAGCACCGAGGCTCGGCTTGAAGACCTAGCAACGTGAATGCAGATCTCCGACCTGATTTTCACCAAAGCGGTAATTAGCGGATGAAAGCAGAGAGCCGTGTGCGTTGATAAGCTTTCGTACTGTCAGCAAAAAAGTTAGCATTAAGCTTTTATAGTTGAATGAGTTACTTGACTTTTTTTACAAATGTGAAATAATTATAGTATTTAATTTCAGGCAACTGGGATCATATGTTACATTATTATATAATAATTATTCTAAACAGTGAAATTTATATTTATTAATCTACACGACATCCTTACAGGAAATTAAATATAATAACTATACTAAATAAAAAACAAAACTTACTATTAAACCTAAAACTAGAAACCTTAAAAAAACATATAATATAATACCTAAAATATATTATTAAAAGGAGTCCCTTTGGGCAAGGTTCCGAAGATACTGGCAGCGTTTCCCGTTTGAATGGCTAGACTAATTCTTTGTCCAAGGTAGCTGCCAGCTCTTCGGTCTCCTGTGATGTCGACTAACCTTTTTGCTATTTCTTTAAAAAGCCTTATAGCGCTAGGACCCCACGGGCCAAGGGTCTCGACACCGAATGGGACAAAATCATATTCGGATCCTAGACCCCTGTATTTGCATGTTTTAGATTTTTCAATCGCTTCACAAGCCGCACCAGCTCTGTTGTTGGTTCCATGTAGATGGGAAGGGGCCAGCGTGTCTGAACAGGTTGCATCCCATACCAGCACCCGTCCCATTTTCCATGGAATCAAACTCATACCGTCCGGTCTCTTGCCATCGTCTCTTGCAATACCAGTCGGCTCAAGTAGACTTGACACTTTGACGGTGGCAAGGGACCGGCGTATGATATCGTTAAGTGACGATTAAGTTCTAAACAGTTCCATATTAAAACATAATTATCAGTAAAAGCATTTCTTTTTAATATTCTAAGCGCCTCTTTCTCAAACGTCAAGTAGGCCCAACTGTCATTTAAAGTCACCGGTAACCGGGGATAATGGAGCTGATATACCTTTGTTTGTACGGTAAACATTCCAAACATTAAATAGAAAATAAGAAAAAAAAATCGGCTATCGAAAGATGCAGTAAACTGAGTGCATAATTCAATATAACAGAAAATTATTTCTAAAAGTAACTAATCAACACTTTACTTGTAGTTGGTGAAAGAGGCGCTAATAGTACTTCTTGTACTAATAAGAAACAAGATCAAAACTAATCTTTCTATAGAGGATTTCATATTTTTCCATAGATTTTTTCATGGAAAAACTAATAACCAAGGCAAATTAAGCCAAATATCGGCAATCAGGGGAAATAAATCGTGTAGTTTTGAAAATTGGTAGAATTATACTTTACGGTATCCAGATCAACATACTAAAAGTCCTCAAGGGTGGGGGTTGTGCTAAGGGTGTAAGAGGGGGTTGAAGGTACCTTTTTTGAGGTTTTTGCTCATATCGCGAATATCTGTAGGAATAGCATTATGATTACTTCTGACAAAAGTTTCTACATGAAATTGTCTACAAATTTAGATATATTCATTTTTACTCTACGATCAATACTTTAGGGACTACAGGCTGTGTAAGTTTACAGATATATAAAAATAGACGATTTCAGCAAACGGTGTCGTTTTTTTTTTTCGGCGTTATTTATCGCCATTTTTAGTTTAGAATAAGCAAGCTTAGTCATCGGCCTACCCAACATAAAAAAAACCCCATGAAGA
The DNA here is from genome assembly GCA_945859745.1 of Synanthedon formicaeformis. Taxonomy (NCBI): domain Eukaryota; kingdom Metazoa; phylum Arthropoda; class Insecta; order Lepidoptera; family Sesiidae; genus Synanthedon; species Synanthedon formicaeformis. Next base: position 2,950,380 of record OX243975.1, read on the forward strand.
TCCATGGAGAATTCTAAACAAAAAAGATGATAATGTAAACAAGGTCCGAGGGTTCAAGATACCGTGTGCCCTTAAGCAACAAAGGGCGTCAGCGGGTCGTGGATGGTGAGGTTGAGGTCCATGCATACCACTGAGGCTGAATCGACGTCTTTTCTACTGCATATACAAACAGGCCAAGATTTATAGCTCAAAAATGGGTTCGATCCGCAAAAAATCCTGCTATTTGATTTTTCGATTGGATTATGTCAGAGACTCCCAAGTATAAATCCAAGTTTGTGTCGCTTGAAACCGCGAGCGTTAGCCGCCATCTTGAGAAACGCCTTTTTGCAAATATCTCGGCAACGGTGAGTTTTACGTTAAAAATTGTAAGAATCTTTTTTGTAGAGAATAAAGTTTCCCATCGTTTTTATTTGAAACGTTTTTCTCTACTGTTAATATTTGCTGATATATGGTCGATTAAAAAAACCAAATTTTTGTTTTTGAAAAATATTTCGATAAATTTTAGAAATACGAAAAAAATGTGATAATCAAAGTTGTAGAGCATAAATTTTTCTATAATTTTTGTAGGAAACTTTTTTTTGTAAAATCAATAGTTGCTGAGTTCTACCGCAATTAAAGTTTCCGTCAGGTAAAAAAAAACAGCTACGGCAACTTTTATGAAAAGCAACACAAGACAGAAATATAAAATGTAAGTTTCCCGTGTGAAATTGCGGCATAAAATTTTTTTTGGTAATTTTTTTTTCGGTAATTTAAAAAAAAAAGATTTTCTTATTATTTTGCTTTACTATTAATTGCGTAAAGCTATTAATTGATCTGGATACCGTAAAGTATAATTCTACCAATTTTCAAAACTACACGATTTATTTCCACTGATTTTTCTTATTTTCTCAGGCTATAAGTTAATTTAATTTAATGAATGACAATAAGTGTACATATAGCATAATAACTCATATTAATCTACATATGTCTATCATATATGAATAACTATGCTCCAACTTTTATTTTCTGTCATAAACCACATTTATGTCTTCATAATACGCAGTATTGATTTTTTGTCTGACTCTATAGAGTGGGTTAATCTAGATACAGCATAAAAGGAAAAATGAAGGTCTAGATTCTAGAACTACATTATTACTCCTTTTATGGTGCCTTTTTAAGCCGAGTCGAGTGGTTAAGGTGCTTGCCTTAACGCTCAGTTTTAGTGGTACTATGTTCGATTCCCGCCAGAGCCAACTTTTGAAATAACTTTTCAAAGCTGGCTCTGGTCTAGATTAGGAAAGAAGTGGCAGAGAAGTTTACGTTTCTCATTAATTTATCAGCCATAATTTTTGCTATCCATAATTATATCAAGTGAACCATTAATTAGCCTAATCTTTATCTTTATCAATATCAATATACTAATACTAATATACTAATACTAATAATAAATCTGTAAGGGTTGGTCATGGAGTAATTTACTTTGTTTTCAGAGATATCGTGTTTTTAGGCTGTATACATGATACTGAAACTAAATTGACCATTTTTAGAATTTTTTTTCTGTATGTATGTATGTACGAGTTTGTATGTTCCTCCATAACTCTTAAACGAATCAACTGATTTTCATGAATCTTGGTAGATAAACATTTAGACGTACGGGACACAGGATAGGCTACTTTTTTCTTTTTCAACGCGGACGAAATCGCGGGCACCAGTTAGTTTAAATATAAAAATATAAAACTAGCCGACGGATTGACTTGAAATTTGTACACAACATTGCACTTTTTTTTCCAAAATCCAACGGAAACCTATTTAAAAAAAATCGCTAACACGGCTATTATAGCCGGCTGAACGGTATATAATAGTCACAGGTCGTTTACCCTTACCTTATCTTAAACCAGTGATGAGGCTAGAGCTGGTTTAAGTCTCCCCTAACCTTCAGGAGTAGGTGTACATGCATTTTTTTATTTATATGTAGTAACATATTATTTATATGTATTATATTTATTTACTAGCCGGCGCCCGCGACTTCGTACGATGTTTATCTACCAAGTTTCATGAAAATCAGTTAATTCGTTTAAGAGTTATAGAGGAACATACATACATACAATACCTACACTTACAGATTTATTATTAGTATTGATGATAATATGTAGTAACATAAATGAAAAAATGCATGTACACCTACACCTGAAGGTTAGGAGAGACTTAAACCAGCTCTATCTTCATGACTAGTTTAAGAAAACGACCTGTGACTATTAAATACCGTCTCAGAAAAGATATCATTTAGTAAGTAAACATTTTCCTCATCAGCAAATCGGTAAATTTAATCAGGTATCTAATGTTTGATCTTGCTTGACAGATCATAAAACAATTAATAGCTTATATTACTTTTAATTTCTAAAACAAATCTACGCACCAAATTAATTACTTAAATCTGATCGATGTTGAGTATTCTCGACAGTCACAGCACCTAATATGTGAAAGAGTCAGTAGAACAACTTCTTTGTCTTTTATTTTGTTATCTATACTAATCATCGAAATACTACAATGGAATTTGCATCACAAATGCCAAAGCGGCACATAAAAAGAACGCCTTTGACAGAATCATGGCGGACTCTTGCCTTCACGCGTCAATGGTAAAAGGTAGTAACGATCAACTTCTACTATTTCATTTTAAACTCTAATGGGTTGACGTAAAGTCACATTTTCTTTAAATTACGTACTTGTACGTTTTACGCGCTAATCTCGGGAACTACAGGTTCGAATTGAAAAAATCTTTTTGTTTTGGATAGTCCATTTATCGAGGGAGGCTAGTAGTTAATAAAGTAACAACATAAAGTAACGTAATAACGGTCAATAACTTCAATATTATTTAGAAAGTGTTTTATCATTTGTTCAATAATTTCAGCATCAAATAGTCTGCGGGACAACTAACTCATAAGTGTTAGTTGTTAGGATTAACAGAAAGTCGGGGGATATTTTTTATATAATTTTTAATTATATCATAGACTAGCTGGCGCCCGCGACTTCGTCCGCGTTGAAAAAGAAAAAAGTAGCCTATCCTTTGTCCCGTACGTCTAAATGTTTATCTAACAAGTTTCATGAAAATCAGTTGATTCGTTTAAGAGTTATGGAGGAACATACATACTTACATACATACAGAAAAAAATTCTAAAAATGGTCAATTTAGTTTCAGTATCATGTATAGGGCCTATAAACACGATATCTCTGAAAACAAAGTAACTTACTCCATGACCAACCCTTACAGATTTATTATTAGTATTGATAATACCAATCAAGATATAGTTCTCCTATCATCATATACGGTGGCGGTTTGCAGGATATTTTATAGGTAAGAGGCGTGTTTCGGACAGCTGCCGAAATCCAAGGGTATATTGTCTATACATCCCCTTCCATTCATCCGTCGGACAATCCTAACGGTCCCTTTGAAGATCCCACAAACCATTCTGACTTCTATATATGTTAACGGGTTTATATATAAGCTCTGTGATTGATATAATTCTTTCATCTTTTCCTTTTACCGCGTTCTTTGGCTTTTGGTGAAGGAAGTCGGAAAAAAATTATTTTCAGTTGAATTCATTCACAGCATATGTATTGTTTGTAGCAATGGTTCATGTTATGTTTAAAAGACAAGCGATAGCGTGTTTCTTTGTCTGTGATAATATTTCTTTTCAAATGTAATTTAAGGTAAAATTGCCTACAGCACTGTTACTGAAAACTGAAAAACTCCCCCATTCTCTCTCAAAACGTCACATACGTTGATTCTGGCCACGTTTTTTCCACGTCTATGCATTGATTGAGTTTACAGAAAATATCGCACCAACCTGTAAAAATTAAAAATCTGTGGCTATCTGTGCGATATATGAGGCTATCTGTGCAATAGCCACAGATCTGCGATTTTTACAATTAAAAATATTTTAGATTAGTAGGTTTTATACCTGACCGTTAAACTCCAATATTTATCCCATCATAGTGGAAGATGACACGTATATTTATTTCTTCGTAAAGAATGTTTTTTATGCTGCTAAACATCTAGCTATGCAAACAGAGCTGCGGAGCACAGTTAGTTTGTTTTTTAATCTCAGAGACAAAAATGACATTACATTTGACATGCATTACTGAGATTAAAAAACAGACTATAGATAACATCATGTAACATGAAAATTTGATTTCAATTTCAGTCTCTTACAAATTCGCTGTTCTTGTATTAATGAGACATCGTGCTCACCATCAGGTAGATCAAAGCGATCATTACAGTCGTTGGAATGAGTTTGGCAACTGCAGACAACGTTGCCACTAATTAGCCCGTGCCATCCGTAATCAAAATGTCATTAATGTAAAACGTCCACTTTGCTAGTGAAAGGCGATTTGTCACTATTACAACGTCACGTGATTTCGTGTAAGCCACAATTAATAAACTTTTAATTAAATCTAATAAACCTTATATTAACCGCCCTAATTACTTGCGGTTTGTGTTGACATTTAAGGCTAGGTGTTGACATTGCCCACTACGCAGGACCAGCTAATTTGCCAGAAACCGGCCCCCGGACGTAGGTGTTCAAATTTTTTTTATGTAATTTTAAGTTTTATGTAAGAAGAAATTATAGATTTCAGTGGGAAAATATCGTGTAATTTGGTGTATAATGGGGTTTCATAGATATTTAAGTTTGAAAGTATTATAACACAGTGCATTTCCCAAAAATATAAATTTTATAATCTGAATTTTATAAATATGAAATATTCACAGGAAATTAAGAATGACTTTTATTATAGAACTAGCTGGTGCCCGCGACTTCGTCCGCGTTGAACGATGAAAAGTACCCTATGTCCTTTCTGGTTTCCCAGACAACGTGTATGCAAAATTTCTTGGTGATCGGTTCAGTAGTTTTTGCGTGAAAGACTAACAAACAAACAAACTCACATTCACATTTATAATATTAGTAAGGACTAGCTGGTGCTCGCCACTTCGTCCGCGTTCTGGATGAAAGGTACCCTATGTTCTTTCTGGTGTCCCAGACAACGTGAATGCAAAATTTCATGGTGATCGGTTAAGTAGTTTTTGCTTGAAAGCGTAACAAACAAACAAACAAACAAACTCATATTCACATGTATTGTTTAGTATATATCCTACAGTCCACACTTACCATTTTACACTTACATTTTATGTATCTATCGGGAGGGTCTGTGTGGCAACACCGCCAACGTCAAAGTCTGGTTGACGTTTGGCTCGGGCATGGGTGACGCGTGTTTGTCAACGTCACATACCATTGATAAAAATGGAGACCGGTGCAAAAAGTTGAACTCGAACGGCGGACTTTAATTTTTGGAACTTTTAATTATTTATTATCGGCGCCGATATATTGTGAACAAACAAAGAAAACCAAGTGACAGCGGCATTCAGGGAAAATCCATACGAGAGGAAGAGAGCCCCGACATTGGAACAATTGGTGAGTGTTGGCCACAAGGTAGGGCATATATGTTAAATATTCACAGTAACGCATGACACGACCGTATATTTACTATACATTTTGGTCCTTCGAGCCGGATAGGGATACATTACAGAGAACCACATTTAGGTCATACATTACACTTATATTTAACACAATTACGTTGCAGACATAACGGTCACACATTGTTACTAAATGTCAAAGTGGGTATTGGTAATTTTTTCATGGTTTATATTTGCTACTCGTGAAGGGCTTTTTATTGTGTTTTGCGGATCAAACACAATTAATTATCTGGGTTTTCATGTTAAACATTTGGCTTTTATGAAAATTGGACATATTTTGTTCAATTTTTAACGTTTTTTCATACTTGTAAATTTCGGTTAAAATTTTGACGGTAAATGTTATTTTATTTATTTCATTTTATGTAACTAGCCTATTTTGTTATATAAAACGGTTATTCCAGAAGAGGTTCTCAATTATATTTACTTGGGGTTTGTATTTAATAAGATTTCACAATGCCTAGCAAACCGAATATTATAAAGGTTCGGTATGATATAATAGTGTCTAAGTTGGATTCAATTTACAAATTATCTCAATCTGACCTAACTTCTAACAATCAGATTAAGTTGTTCAAGCTGCGTTGTGTGGATTTGGAGTCCATTTACAAGGAATTCACAGATTTACATGTTAAATTGTCAGTGGATTGGGTCGCAGAAGGTGAACAGAGCATTCATCAACAGATCTTTGATACATGGACGGATTATTATTATTTAATTAAGTTGAGACACTCAGAGCTGTTTCCAGCAAGCTCCAGTTCTTCGGATAGGAGCACGGATCCAACGGCTAGGCATGCGAGCGGTTTTAATTTACCAAACATAACTTTGCCTACATTCTCCGGCCAACTTGAAGAGTATACACACTACATGGATTTGTTCAAGGCGATGATAGACACTAATCAGTCGCTTACGGATGCTCAAAAAATGTATTATTTGTATGGTTCGTTGAGCGGGGAGGCAAAGTCATTAGTTCAACATTTGAATATAACGGGGGAAAATTATAGTGTATTGTTGCATATTTTGCAGCTTCGGTATGGCAATCCTAGGTTACAGGCAGACAAATTACTTCATTCTATGTTGTCATTGGCCAATGTAAATAAAGGTTTAAATTCATTAAAATTATTCTTAAATACCCTTCTGGAAACAAGTAAAGGATTGGAAAAATTGAAATTTCCTGTTAGGGAATGGTCATACTTGCTTTTATTTGTTAACTTAAATAAATTAGATGGATCCCTTAAGCGACAATTTGAGGATAAATATGGTGGTCGTGAATCATTACCGACTTTTGATCAACTTATTGAATTTTTAACTCGGGAGGTACAACTTTTGGAAACTAGTAATATTCAACGGGGTACCTCAAGTACACATCGGGCTCACATTGCTTATGAAAATAGTAATGTAATTCGGGAGCACATTTTTTCTGCAAATGGTAATGCAAATGTAAGGGGGTGTGCACACTGTAAGGGATCACATCATATAAGCAAGTGTCAACGGTTTCTTAATTTGAAAACATTTGTTAAGAAACAATTTGTAATGTCTAATAGGCTTTGTTTTCGGTGTTTAAATAGTCATTATATAAATAATTGCCGTCGGAATTTAAGGTGTAGTAAATGTCACTCGGATAAACATCATACATTGCTTCATTTGGAACCCAAGTATGTGGGGCCTAGACGGGCATATAGGCACACACCTCGGGGGGGTTCAGAGCAATGCGGCGGATCGGAAGCGCAAGCGGAAGCGCAAGCGGAAGCGCAAACGGAAGCGCAAGCGGAAGCGCAATTGGGGGCGCAAGCGGAAGCGCCAGCGGATTTTAATGGCACCAACATACGGTCTATGTCCAATGTTTTACATGCGGTTTCGGGCAACTCTTACAGGCGTACGGTTTTATTATCAACAGCGGTTGTGCGCGTTTGCGACTGTAGCGGTATCTACAGGGAGGGACGTGCGTTGATAGACAGCGGTAGTCAAAGTACGTTTGTTACGGAAGAGTTTGCATCGCATTTGGGTTTGAGAGTTAAGCGTTCGGGTTCGGTTACGGTTAAGGGCATAGGTGGACATAGTTTGGACACTTATAAGGGGAATGTTTATTTAAAAATCATTCCACAACATGTTGACCATCCGGTATTGGTCACTACGGGTTTAGTAATAAACAAGGTTGCCGATGATTTACCAGCTTGTTCATTGCCTTCGGATATGGGCAAATATTATAAGGGGCTTCGTCTGGCAGACGAACAATTTTATAAGTGTCGTAAAATCGACTTACTTATCGGTGCGGATTTAATGGGTGATATTATCAATGGAGGCATCGTGCGGTTTGAGGGACTGCCCTCAGCGATGTCAACCATTTTCGGATATGTCCTTATGGGACCGGTAGCATCAAATCAAGATGTTGAGGCGTGCCAATCCTTTCATGTAAATACGGATACTTTACTTGAACGGTTTTGGGAAGTTGAGGAAATGCCAGCGGCGGTCTTAAGCGACCCCAAGGATGAAGAATGCGAATCATATTTTCGGACTACACATTCGAGAAATCCAGATGGACGGTATGTGGTGAGACTGCCGTTCTTGTCTGAGGCACCGAACTTAGGAGATTCTGCCAAATTAGCCTTGCGACGTTTTTTAAATTTGGAAAAGCGTTTAAAGGCCGATTCGAAATATCGGGATAAATATATTCAATTCATGAGAGAGTACATCGACATGGGTCACATGGTTCCCAGTGATGGTTATGAGGACGCGATGCGGTATGTGATTCCTCATCACGGTATTTTTAAGGCTACATCGGATAAAATACGGGTGGTATTTGACGCGAGCTGTGCCACATCGTCTGGAGTTTCGTTAAACGACATCTTACATTCGGGGCCTAAATTGCAACGGGATGTCATGCAGATTATCATGCGTTTTAGGTTAGACAAGGTGGTGTTTACGACTGACATCAAGATGATGTTCCGGATGATCGAGGTCCACAAGGAGGACTGCAGATACCAACTTATTTATTGGCGGGAAGCACCTGATGCACCTTTATTACTCTATGAATTGAAGACGGTGACTTACGGAATGAAGAGCAGCCCTTATTTGGCTATTCGCACTCTGAGGCAATTGGCGGATGACGGAGAGAAGGAACATCCAGACGCAGCAAGGATACTGCGTACATCGGTCTACATGGATGATATCCTCGGTGGTGGGCCTGACCTTGAGTCAGCTCAGCGGCTGAAGAGTTCCCTGAAGGCGCTCTTAGCTTCGGGAAAAATGGAGCTTCGGAAGTGGGTCTCTAATGATAAGCGGTTATTGGAAGATGTTCCAGAGGAACACCAGGAAAAGCCTCATGTCTTTGATTCTGATCAACATTTCGTCAAGATTTTAGGGGTACAATGGAATCCAGTTGCGGATACGTTTACATATCACCTTAGTCTAGGTGAGAATAACAATTGTACCAAGCGGGCGGTATTGTCGACATTAGCGCGAATGTTCGATCCTATGGGCTGGATTAGTCCAGTTATTTTTCAGGGGAAGGTCCTCATGCAACGACTTTGGTCGGTGAAATTGTCGTGGGACGAGCGACCTCCACCTGATCTTATGACTCAATGGGAGTCAATTGTGCAGAGCTTGCCTGCGCTGGAGCGGGTGCGTTTGAAACGATTTGTATTGGCGGATAATATTACGGAGTGCTCACTGCACGGTTTTTCGGACGCATCAGAGCTGGGTTATGGCGCAGCAGTATACATCAGAACGGTTGATGATTCGGGAGAAACAAAGGTTTCTTTACTAATGGGAAAGTCAAGGGTTGCGCCGCTAAAGTCAAGGTTAACCATACCGAAACTAGAGCTATGCGGTGCTGCCTTATTAGTTAAGGTTCTTCATTATGTACGGGAGGCGCTAGGAGACAAAATTTCGGTGAACGGTATTGTAGGTTGGTCGGACAGTACCATTGTTTTGTCTTGGCTTAGGATTTCGCCTCATCTGTTACAAACTTTTGAAGGAAATAGGGTCTCACAAATTGTAAATAGCGGAATGAAAATTAAGTGGCGATACTTACCATCTGAGATGAACCCTGCGGACGTTGTTAGTCGCGGTTGTCGGGCTCATGAGCTGTTGTCGCATCCATTATGGTGGGGACCTTCATGGTTGCTGCAAGAAGAATGGACTTGGCCCGCAGACATAGTGGGTGAGAGAGGCGAGCCTGGAGTCCTGCCTGGCTTACGGAAGGCGGATATATCGGTTCACGCGGCTACAACGGGGATTACACCATCTTGGATATTTACAAAATACAGTCCACTATCAAAATTAATTGCGGTTGTCGCTTACTGTTTTCGATTCGCGCACAACGCCATGCATAAACACGATAAGTGTTTCGGAGTCCTGTCGGTAAAGGAGCGGAATATGGCGTTGGAACGGCTTATAATAATGGCTCAATCGGAGTGTTTTGCGTATGAGAAGGATCTACTTCAACGGGGTAAACCGTGCCCGGTGCGGTTGAGACGACTGCTACCATTCCTGGATGCAGCTGGGCTGGTGCGTGTGGGCGGACGGTTGGAATATTCTAGCCTGCCCTATGAGTCAAAGCACCCAATGTTATTACCGAAGTCTCATCCTCTTACGCGTTTGATCATAGACCATTATCATAAATTATATTGTCATGTGGGACCAACGGCTCTTCAAGCCATCCTTCAAAAGCGGTTTTGGATACTTTCGGCTCGCCAAGCTGTGCGAAGCCAGCTATTTAAGTGCATGTATTGCTTTAGGACTAAAGCAAGGTCGGATAACCCGGTTATGGCAGATTTGCCACCAGACCGAGTTAACGCTACGGGCGTTTTTCACACGGTGCAAACGGATTTTGCTGGACCATTTATAATCAAGACATCACGGTTACGCAAAGCTAGCACTATGAAGGCGTATTTATGCGTATTCGTGTGCTCAGCCTCTAGAGCGGTTCATTTGGAGGTGGTCAGCAATCTGTCAACTGACAGCTTCTTGGCAACGCTGTCAAGGTTCGTGGCGAGACGCGGTCTTCCCAAGGTTATTCGTTCCGACTGCGGAACAAATTATATCGGAAGCCATCGGTATTTAAATGAGGTTCAACGGTATTTGGCCTCTCGGAGTTCTCAGGAGGAGTTGTGCGGTAAAACTGCTCAACAGGGGATAACGTGGCAGTTCAACCCTCCGGCGGCACCACATTTTGGTGGTTTATTTGAGGCCGCGGTAAAGTCGGCTAAAACCCTGCTGAGTCGGGTGATCGGAAATCAGATTTTAACCTTTGAAGAGTTGACAACGGTGTTCGCTCGCATTGAAGCGGTGCTGAATTCCCGACCTCTATGTCCTCTATCACAGGACGTGCAGGAAAATGAAGTACTCACCCCGGCTCACTTTTTGATCGGAAGATCTTTGTTGGAAGTACCCGAGTACAATTGGGTAGACATACCAGACAATCGGTTGTCTCGGTATCAATTGGTCCAGGCTATTACACAACGGTTCTGGAAGCGGTGGAGTGACCAATACCTTCACTCCTTGCAGATGAGACTTAAATGGACTTCTCAAGTTCATCCACCGCGGGTTGGAGAACTTGTTTTGATCAAGGAAGATGCGTTGCCACCACTTCAGTGGAAACGTGCGCGCATAGTGCAATTGTTGCCAGGTAGGGATGGGGTAGTTAGGGTAGCTACCTTGAAAACCTCTTCTGGTCAACTGACACGGCCTGTCACCAAGCTGTGCAGGCTGCCGGTTTATTAATTTCGGTTTAATCTTTAGGTTGATAAAGGCGTTTAGCCTTTCTCGGGCGGGGGGATGTTTAGTATATATCCTACAGTCCACACTTACCATTTTACACTTACATTTTATGTATCTATCGGGAGGGTCTGTGTGGCAACACCGCCAACGTCAAAGTCTGGTTGACGTTTGGCTCGGGCATGGGTGACGCGTGTTTGTCAACGTCACATACCATTGATAAAAATGGAGACCGGTGCAAAAAGTTGAACTCGAACGGCGGACTTTAATTTTTGGAACTTTTAATTATTTATTATCGGCGCCGATATATTGTGAACAAACAAAGAAAACCAAGTGACAGCGGCATTCAGGGAAAATCCATACGAGAGGAAGAGAGCCCCGACATTGGAACAATTGGTGAGTGTTGGCCACAAGGTAGGGCATATATGTTAAATATTCACAGTAACGCATGACACGACCGTATATTTACTATACATGTATAATATGAGTATTAGTAAGGATTCTCCAAAGTGTAAGTGACATTCGCTACCCACCACAACTGTCCAGCGCAGGGAGGGGTACGCTCTCTGTCGGAACCTTGGCGTACCCCAAAGTGGAGGTACGCCGGCTATCTCGGGGAGAACCTGTCACTACTATAATCTATTCTTTTTCTATTGATCAAAAACGTAAACAAATATAGGCATTATCAAAGAGAGTTGACTCAGTGATTAACTCATTTAGAATTTGTTCGTATTGTTTGTTTAGTTCTATAACGTGAATTGATTGTTTACCTTTTTGATCAATGAAAAAAGAATACATCATAGTGTGCTTTATTAAGTCACGAATTACAGTATTCTTAACTGATTATAACTACACTATCCTACATTTAAATTGCTTGCAGATTTCTCCTCTGTGTTTGTTTATAGAGGAAACTTAGTTTAAATGATTTTGATGAAAGGGATCACCTTGTCCCTCATTTAATTAATTTGGGACATCTATTATATTAGGGACGTTGAAACGCTTAGCGGGAATACCCATATGATTCGTAATTTACTATTGGATTTGTAAATTACAAGTCGTGGCCACCGGCTAGTGTTGATATCACGACATATTATTATAAAACAAAGTCCTCAGCCGCGTCTGTCTGTCTGTTCGCGATAAACTCAAAAACTACTGCACCGATTTTAATGCTGTTTTCACCAATGGATAGAGTGGTTCTCGGGGAAGGTTTTAATATATAATTTACAAATTTACGCAGGCGAAGTCGCGGGCAGCAGCTAGTTAGGTATAAAGAGAGAGAAGGTTTGTACGTTTTTAAAGAAAAACTCAAAAACTACTGGACCGATTTTGAAATTTCTTTCACCTATAGAAAGCTACATTATCAGCGAGTAACATAAATATTGTATAAAGTTATAAAGTTACGAAAGCAATAAAAAAATCCCAAATCAGCAAAATCACTCCGTCATACATGTTTTATTTTTTATTTTTATAGACTTACAGTTAAAGGCAAAAGAAGGTAAGAACATAATATTATGAACTACAGAACATATTATTTTTAATAAGGTAATATTGATTAATTAATTCAATAGGGTAGATAATCGCTTTTGTATACTTGGGTACCCTTAGGCCGGTTTCAGTGCTCTCCTGACGGTCAGTCCTGACGATACGCACGACCGATCGCGGTAGCAATACGCGTGCGTACGGTCAGGCGAGCTCTGTAACGACTTGTGAATTTTCATACAAATGACAAGCGCGTCGGTCGCACGGTCGGTCGTGCGTATCGTCAGGAGAGCACTGAAACCGGCCTAAGGGTACCCTTATTTGATTAACGCTGATGTAGGACATTTCGGACTCTTGGGCACGGACTTCAATCAAGGCGAGACTTTTTTTGTATCTATTACATTGATCTGAACTATAGATGCGGCGTAGCAAGCAGAAAGCCCCGAAATGTTTGGTAGTATATTAAAATCATACTAGCACTAGCGAGCGACAGTGCGAATTCGTCCACTTCTCTCTCTTTCTCTCTCGTGTGGACAATCTCGAGTGGACGAATTGTACTACTACCATTATTTAGGGGCTACGCCGTGTCTATACTCCCAAATATACTTATAAAGTCTTTGATCTATTAGTCAACAACGTAGTACAGAGGGTGTACTCGTAGTGCGAGTTTTACCAACAACGTGATGAAGCAGCGCCACCTAGTGGCTAACGTGTAGCCCTGCTTTATTCCCATACAAATTAACGTTTAACCGTTCGAGGCGTTTGATCGAGTAAAACTCCCAATACACCCTCAGATGTTTTCTGAAAACGTTTTAAAATTTACAATTAATTACACAGATAAATTCAAAATTACAGTGTCAATTAAATATTTTTGCGTATAAGAACAGAAAACATTATTTCAAAACCACTCTCACCTCTTTTGTGTTGGCTGAACAAAAAATTAATTTGTGGAAAAAGTTCTTTATACTTTACTCGTACCAGTATCTTTGTTTCCGATATAAAAAAGACTGCATTATTTACACCCTCGAGACAAAAACGTTCAGATTTTAATCTAGACTCGAAAAAACTTGCAACGAAACTTGAATTTAGATTGACTTCTATTGTGGCTGTATTTTTCTTACTATTAAATTTCTTCTCTCTCCTGCATAGTGTGTATCTTTTATTCTTCGTTTGTCTTGTTCAAAGGGAAAATACGAAGAGAACTTGGCTGCGGTAAAGTTTGTTTCGCAGTCTTGTTCACTATTCGAATAGTCGTGGGGAATTGGGGAACGTAGAGTACTTACATGAGTGTCTTACATAAATGATCACAGAACGATTTTTAGTGCATTTATTAAAAAAAACTTTTATTAAATAAGAAAAAAAGAAAGAAGTTTATTCAAACAACACAAAGACAAACATAATACAAAACTACAAGGCAGAAATTTAAGCAGGTAAAAGATGTGTCAGCATTGTGCTGAGATGCTAGACAAGCACCTGCAGCGCTGATTTTTAGCCAGCACCGTTTGGGACTCACTACACAAACATAAATTACAACATATTTTATACAAACATACACTATATAAACCTTGTTTTATACAAAACACAAACATATTTAATAAATTACTCAGAAATGATTTAGATATGAAAAAAAAAATTATAATAATAAATTACTTAGACATTATTTACATATTTAAAAAAATGTGAAGTGATATACTTAAATGTTAAGTTTTTTATTGTGTAGTTTTTAATGTGTAGAGAGGGTTGCACAAGTACTGCAAGGCTTGGATTAAACCATAACACGAAAAGTTCTAGCGTAAATATGAAGGAAAATATAAGTTAAGCTACGCAAAAATGTAAGTACATGAAGTACTTTATTAAGAAATTAAATTCAGGTCGCTCTTTTAAAAGTTCATAAAGATATAATGTTCCAAGAGAGTCTTTAGTTGGCTTTCAAGCCAAAGAGGCTCGGGTACGATTACTGGTAGAGCTAACTTTCAAAATAAACCCTGTAAACTTCTCCCTGGGGAACACCGCATAGAATAACTAGGTCTGGCCCTTGGAGTGTTTCTTGTGTCCTTGATAGTTGCTCGTTTCATAATTCATATTTACTTAAAAAACTTAAGGCTATAACCACCGAATGAATCTGAATGAAAAAAAAATGTAACCTCACGGAGCACTTTTCAATCAACTTCAGTCGACATAAATAGCAGACGCTAACAATCAATACTAATAATAAATCTGTAAGGGTTGGTCATGGCATGGAGTAAGTTACTTTGTTTTCAGAGATATCGTGTTTATAGGCTCTATACATGATACGGAAACTAAATTGACCATTTTTAGATTTTTTTTCTGTATGTATGTATGTATGTATGTATGTATGTATGTATGTATGTATGTATGTATGTATGTATGTATGTATGTATGTATGTATGTATGTATGTATGTATGTATGTATGTATGTATGTATGTATGTATGTATGTATGTATGTATGTATGTATGTATGTATGTATGTATGTATGTATGTATGTATGTATGTATGTATGTATGTATGTATGTATGTATGTATGTATGTATGTATGTATGTATGTATGTATGTATGTATGTATGTATGTATGTATGTATGTATGTATGTATGTATGTATGTATGTATGTATGTATGTATGTATGTATGTATGTATGTATGTATGTATGTATGTATGTATGTATGTATGTATGTATGTATGTATGTATGTACATACATACATACATTTTAAACAATTAAACGTATTTTAAACAAATCAACTGATTACATATTAAGCAAAGTCTTTTTCCGTCGTGTCCCTCTGTTTGTATGTACGCTTAGATTTTTTAAACTTCGAAACCTATTTTAATGCGATTTTCAGTATTTTAAAGAGCGTTAAGCGAGGAAGATTTCTATACATAATTTTCAGAAAATAAGTAGTTTACCAATAAAATAAAACCACCAAATAATTTATATGAATAATAATTTTGTCAAATACATAACTAACAACAAACTTCAGTTTTATTACAAAGTCAACAAAAGTATCAAAGTATTGAGTCTGCAATACTGTTTGCCCCATCGAACGATTAAGGGTAATACAATTAATGCTAATTAAATAGATTGGAAACTTTTCGAAGCAAATAAACTAGGTTTGGATAAATAAACACGATTTACCTAATTGAACTTGAGATGAAATAAAATTTTCAACAATTAACAAACAAAATTCTTGTATAACTAGCGGCCCATCCCCGGCTTCGCACGTATGCAATCCAGGCAAATTTTTCAATTTTTCTTTTCACAGGAACCTTGCTCAGCCTTCAACGAATATTTTAAAAAATAGCTGTTTTGGACTAACCTATAAACTAATTTAATTTAATTTATCTGCTGTAATTTGTTGAAGATGCTGCAACATCAAGTAAAGGTTACCACGTCATGAAAATACCACCAAACTAATAGTACACTAAATTTCAAATCAATCGAAACTGTGAAAGTTAATGAGATCCCTAGCTTCGTCTCTTAAAACTCCCGAACAAAACAGATTTTTGAAAAAATCCTAGTACGATTGCAAAGGAACTAACAACGAATTTTGTAATCATCCGAGGTATCTACTTGCAGGATCTTTGGAAAATTCAAATTTGTTTAGGATGATTAGAAAATGAAATGCTGATTGGTCAATGATGTATAGCTTCTCTGTTCTGCGGGCATAGGCCCCTTTTAAAAACCACAGATAGAGAATAGTCTCTATCTGTGGTTTTTAAAACGTATCGACTCCAATGTCGACATTAAATTGGAAATAATACTTTGTCAAACTAAAAACCATACAATAACGCGCCAATAACTTCATCGATATGTATAACTACGGAAAAGACGTCGTAGACATTTTGACATCTGCTTAGTGAATACCAAAGTAGACAGTTGTCGAGTCTATAACCACAGCAAAACCACACATAGAGAATACGGGCCCTGGTTGGTCAATCAACGCATCCAACAAAAATATGTCAAAAAACAAAAAAATCCCCTCACTGTCAGTGAAATATATATCACGATAAAATACATTTGGAGCAGACGCTCATCGCTTATGAAGCAATTTGCCAAACATCGTAGACAACCACGTATATTGAATTGAAATCCAGAACACTGGAAACTAGATTCAGGATCTATAAAATTTATGTGTATTCGGAAGAAAGGTAGAGACCAAAAGTATTTCACAAAGCACCCACATTTATCACGAATAGCGGCCATGTTTCACCATCTTCTTTTCGAGGTCATCCTCGGCAATTAGTCTTGCGATATTTGTGCGTGATATTATAAAATTCTCTCCGCTTGTAATTCCAACATCCTAAATAAACTAATATTATGAATGCAAAAATGAGTTTGTTTGTTGTTTGTTACGCTTTCACGCCTTAATTACTCAACCGATCATCGTGTAATTTTGCATACACATTATCAGGGATACAGAAAAGGACATAGGATAAAAGTACATTTTATCCAGAAAAAAGTTTTGGCACAGCTAGTATATGTATAACAAAATATTAAAACTATACCTTTGAGAAATGACGTAAAAATGATCGTAAATTATAGGCATTATTTTGCCCTAAATTTGAAAGCCAATTTTTATTGTTCCATATCGTGCGACGCAAATCGCATTAAATGAAATACTGCCGGTAATATTTCCATATAACACGTGTACCGTACAAATTCCACGAGCAAGGTCCATTAGGTAGATTTGGGAATGCATTGAATGTGGAAACGTTAAAATTCTTTTTGCCGAAATAACGGTTGATTTTTGCCGAATAAAAGCAGAAGCAGAAGCAGTCTGGACCCACCGTCGAACCGCGACCCTTATAAGGTCGTCCGTCTACCTTGTGGGTGGACATCCTACGCTGAACTTGCCGATCTATAGCCTCACACTCGAGAACCTTCGGTCTCAGTGGGCGTCAGTTCTTCGTGCTATGGCTCCTAGCTACTGCCACTTCAACTTACTGATGTGCCGGCTTATGTCGGTAACTTTAGTACGTCTACGTCTCCTCATTTCTGATTCGACCTCGCAGTGTTGAGCCACGTTGCCCTTTCTTACGAAGCCTATAGTTAGAGACTATAGGATGTTTTGCGCGCTATAATTTCATCATTGAAAACACACTTTAGTTTTACTCAAACATGGTAAAGTAATTTAACAAATACCGCATCACTACATAGTATAAAACAAAGTCGCTTTCCATCTGTCTGTCCTATGTATGCTTAGATCTTTAAAACTACGTCACGGATTTTGATGCGGTTTTTTTAAAAGATAGTGATTCAAGAAGAAGGTTTTGATATATAATTTGAATGCGGGTTAAGTCGCGGGCACCAGCTATCTACTAAAAATAAAGATACAACCCCTGAAAATTTTATAACAGCAAAGATGTCAGGCGTTATATTCCTTTACACATTTAGTCAGGCGCTACACACCCCTTACTTTTAACGCGGGCAAAGTCACGGGCACCAGCTAGTAAATAATAATTGGATGTAATTGGCATTCGTAGGTAAATAGACGATAAAAAGTATTTCTTCCAAATTTCAAAAAACAGAGGCCATATTGCTTAATTTTCATGGTGTAACTTATTGAGATCAAATCTACCTGCAAAATATGTTTGAAGAAACATTCAAATGTAAATAAAATATTATAGTGCGAAGGCAAAACGATTCGCAAGGGATTAACTTTTAAATATAGGCTTAGTAAAGTCGTAACCATAATAAGTCTTGCGTCCTAAAAAGCTCATTATAGAAAGAGGCTTAAATATTAAGAAATATTTCTATTGTAGCAATTAAATAAAAGCTCAGTACTTATTTATAGCTAAAGGCCCTCACTCACGATATCCTGTACCTTGGAGTATTATGTTCAAACTTTTTATGGCTTGATCGCTTTTTCTGACGTTTTTTTATTGCTTAACCGTAAAATATAAAAGTCAACTTTGTTTTAATTTAACTAACTTCAGATGTTGCAAGAGGGTAATAGATATTTTTTAAATAAACCAAGCGTGTCTGTTAGCGAAATTATTTATCTCCATGTAAAAGAATTTCTAATTACACTTAGCTAAAATTACCAGCATAAAACCAGGTTAATAGGTTTTCTTACTAAATAATTTATTCATTTTTCTCATTCACAATTACTTTGATTTAAAAAGAGTTAAAGAAAATCTGACCATTTCCACTTCAACTTGCTAATATCTTGGCTATGTCGTCAATTTAGGTCCTTCGGCGAATTTCTTATCCACCAGAGAAACTTCGAGCAAAGCTCACTCTTTCGCTGAGCGACTTTAATCTTGTGGATCAGTCCTTTCGTAAAGCCGCGTCCTCACTAGGGCCGCACGGCCACATCAGGCTGGCCGCTCGGCCTGGCCTTGTACACACTACACGCGTACACACTGTCGAGCGGCCTGGCCGAGCGGCCGGCCGATGTGGCCGTGCGGCCCTAGTGAGTACGCGGCTTAACTTGTTCTTCTGTATTTTTTTACGTCAAAGTAAGAAGACAGACTGACTACTGTATTATTCTATCAAGAACAAAGAACAAATTTTTTCGTAACTGGTTCCGAAACATATTTGGGTAAGGCCGCCAAATTGGCCTCATATAACATAAAAGTAACTTAAAAGTTTATATTACCGGGTAACTTAAAAGTAACATAAAAATTTCTAAGGGCATGTCTACCACAGGAAAGATTCATCAGTTTTGCTATGTTATGCTACGCTACAGGCACGGAAATTAATTCAGTTTTTCATATCAGTAATCATAATTAGGTTTCATTTAAGAAATAATCTGTTTATGCACTCCGATTTAATAAACGCTTTATTTTACATTTCCCAATGTGCATTACACTTGCATTTTAAAAATGAAAATTATAAATTTATAAAATTATAAAACATTTTTTTTAATGGAAAGAAATAGTTTTACAGCCGTTCGCGTATCAATATTCAATATCAATACTAATAATAAATCTGTAAGTGTAGGTTCCTCCATAACTCTTAAACGAATTAACTGATTTTCATGAAACTTGGTAGATAAACATATAGACGTACAGGACACAGGATAGGCTACTTTTTCTTTTTCAACGCGGACGAAGTTGCGGGCGCTAGCTAGTTTAAAATACAAATAGAAATGATACTTTATACAAGCAAAACTGTAAAAATTGGTAGTTTTAAATACTTATATGCCAAAAGTTTAAGTTAATGTTACGGGCCCAAAGTCATTTATCAAATTATCATTTTTTGGCGGCCTCACCCATTTACAACACGGAATTAATGTAACAGAAGGTAGGTAGCCAGAAGATAAAGTGAATAAGCTATTCTGTCTATTATAGTTTATGAAAAGAAACATTTAATAATAAATCGGCGTTTGCGACGATAAAATTTGCGAAGAAATATGATAAATTGCTTTCGTAACCTGATTACTTTGTGTCTTAAAGGTTGTTTTACACTAAACAAATTATGTTATAATTAAAGCCTAGATTAAATATTAAAAAATATCCTTAATAGGTAAATCTTAATTACAAAAAGAGGTAAATGATCCATATCTTGTGTGGATCATCCATCTTCTTTCGGAGTTTCTTCTCAGCATCGTCATCATCTCGGCTATTTTTTTTTTCAAAACCCTGCTAAAATATGTTGACAATTAAAAATGTATGGCATCTTTGTTAATATTTTTATAGTAACACAATTGTAATTTCATATTAAAAATAGCGATTGCTGGAATTTGTTTCGCCTTTCCCTTTATTCTAGAACGACATTTTGTTTCCGAAATGCTCTTCGGCCACGGAACTACTTCAAAGGAACTACTGGGAATGAACCTATATTTTCGACTTCAAAAAAGTAATATTCAAGTTTGTCAAGTTGCTAGATTCGTTACACAATTAATTGTTTTTAGACTTTCACTTTAACCTTTTTCTAATTTTTAAATTCATAGTGAATTCACACATAGGCATTTAGTGTGTAAACACCTTAATGAACAATAATGTTCATATTGCGTGATCGAACGAAGGTTACTGTTACATTACGCTACATGTCAATGTTTCAATCGGTAACTTTAGTTACGGTAAGGGTATTGAATACTAAAGTAAAACTTTTGGCAAATTAAGGTTCATATCGTCAAAATACATATAAAATGACCGTTGGTTAAAAATAATGTAATAAATCAATTAATATTTCATATTGGCTCAACGCAGTAATAAATTATTAGTATTATTATTTTTCAATTAAAACAGTAACATTAATTTTAAATCATCAAACCGTTAGCCTGTCTGTCGACCTTATCATACTCTCTCACTCACTCACTCACTCACTCACTTACTCACTTATACTTATACTTATACTTATACTTATACTTATACTTATACTTATACTTATACTTATACTTATACTTATACTTATACTTATACTTATACTTATACTTATACTTATACTTATACTTATACTTATACTTATACTTATACTTATACTTATACTTATACTTATACTTATACTTATACTTATACTTATACTTACTTACTTACTTACTGAAGCTTTTTACGATCGTTTCTACGTGAAGTTAATTTTGTTCTCTAGTCGTGACAACGACTTATGGCGCGTTGAAATCGACTTTTGCGGCCGACTTCAATCAATCAATTCAAATCAAGCTTTCATAATTATTCATGTACTATCAAATCAATTATCAAATTAAGCTTTCATCATTCATGTAAGTACTATCAATCGCGGTGACCGTAACGTAAAACTCCATTTTCTTGTGACACAGTTGTAGCTATGTTCCACGAGAAGCAAAGAAATGAACCTATCGCTTCCGTGTAATGCGGGAGGTAGGAGCAAAAATAAATTGTTCCATCCATATTATGTTTTACTAGCTGGTGTCCGCGACTTGGTCTGGAGAAAAATAAAAAAATATGACGCCTAACAAAACATATTTCTTATTGCTGTTATACTCGTACTTTTGCCAGGCAATGAATTTTTATTATATGATCCCTTAGGGAACAGTACATTTTTTCTGGGTGAAAAAAATCATCCCTAAGTCGTTTTTTCCATCGTCTTGCAAAATTTCACGATGATAAATTGAGTAGTTAAGGCGTGAGAGTGTAACAGACAGACAGACTAAGTACTTTCACATTTAAGTATAATATTAGTATGGATACTAGTGTAAGTACATATTACCTACGAACCGTATTGCTTTCATCTCTTGACTCGTATGCAGTTATTACGATCTGACTTCTTACAGGTGGAGCTTTGCCACCATTTTCATAAAGATACAAAATGGGATGAAGATGTTTGCTCTTAGAAAAATATTTTTGCACAAAATATCAAACTAGTTTACAGTTCAGTAACATGTGCAACTAAAATATTTGATACTAACTAAAATATTTGATACTAGCTGTGCCCGAAACTTCGTACGCTTGGTATTTCGGTATCAGCATAACTTTTTCGTTTATACGGAAATATACGGAATAAATTATACGGAAATCTTGCTGCTATAGATCAGGGGAAACCGAATTCAAATGGGTTAAGCCGTTTCTGAGATTAGCGTGCACATACCGACAAATACAAAAAATTTCTAAAAAACTATTTTTTTACCTCAGCAGTGAATAAGGGATGCTAGAGCCCATTTCCCTATCCCTTACCCTTAATCTCATTATATGGTCGACAGCGCACTTGTTTTGTGTTATAGGCTTTGGCTTTGCTTGTGTTATAGGCGACGGTAGCCACCTACCATCAAGTGGGACCTTAACAAAAATACGCGTTTGTCATTTGCACATTTGCACTAATTTGAACCTTGTCTAGACTTAAAAAAGTGAACTCCAATAACAGTTACTGACTTGTTTTAAATCGATCCGAAATCTAATAGAAGCCATCCTTGAAAGTTACAGATATAAATTGATGTAATACCTATTAAAATTCTGACGTCATTGTGTCTACTCCACTTAGTTTGTAACTCTGATGTTATGGAAACTCTGCCAGCCTTTGTCAATAATAAATTGTGTCAACTACTACTTGAAATTATATATACATTTATTGTCTTGTACTTAGTTAAAATAAAATGACAGCACAAAATATCACTTCCAAGAAAAATTATGCTCAATACCTACTGTATTATTAAGAATCATTAATCTTTTAAAATGTCTGAACGAAACATAATTTATGGAATTTCAGGAAAGAAATCTATATTTATACATATTTAATAACTGTTGCCCGCGACTTCCTCCGCATATACCTACATACATATAGGTATTACGCTTTTTTTAACGTTGGAAAATGTAGGGGACACTGCGAGGTTATGTCGGATTCGTACCGGCTAAAACCCAACGTCTTTCTAGGGCGGCCGTTGATGGACGAGGTCGCGGGGACGTTATGACACGACTTCGGTGCCCCGCCACGGCTACCCAACGCAGGGGAGGGCTACGCTCCCTGTCAGAACCTCGGCGTACCCAAACGTGGAGGTACGTTACGCCTGATATAATATTTTTGCCAAGCGTTGGATCTTTATGTTTATTACCTACTAGCTGTGTTACACGCTACTTCGTCGGCGTAACTTTATAAAATATTGTTTATGTTACTCGCTGATAAATAGCTTCTCAACAGTGAAAGAATTTTTCAAATCGGTCCAGTAGTTCGGAGCCTATTCAATGCAAACAAACAACCTAATATTTCCTCTTTATTATAAGTATCAGTATAGATCAACGATATAGATACATATATTTAGCCTATGTCCATCCTGAAATTCTAATGTATTGGTGATTTTTTTAATAGAATGAGTACCTAATTTCGAACGAACGAACAAACAAATATACAAACTTTATTATTCTTACTATCATGGTCGGCAGCTTACTTGCAGCACCAGTGTGGCCTTGCTTGTGTTATAAAGGCTAAGACTTTTAACATAAAAAAACTAATCAGAACTCTAATTCTGAAAACCGAATTTAGCATTGGGCAATTAAGAGGCAAAAATTATATTGAAATCGATTTTTAGAAGAACCTACCAAAGTTTTTCGCAGAAATTTAGAAAGCTTTCCTTCGTTTTCAATTTCCTTTTAACTCGTTCCAAGAAACCACCGTTACGCTAGTCTCAATTGGCGCAGAGCTTACACTTTGCTAAAATGCCGCAACTTTGTACATACGATTTACATGTTACTGATGTTACAAAGTAAAACAAACATTCGTTACAAAGAGCGTAATTCGTTACAAAGAGCGTAATTCGAACACCGCGGCATCGATAAAAGCGATCCCGTAAGTGTTCTTTACAAAATTAGTAGCCTTTACATAAATCTCTAACTTGTGATTAAAGATCAATGATGTAACCATGTTGTGGAAAAGGCAAGTGAAAGACATTTTTTAACGCCCCATCCAAAAGACGGGTGTTTTTATAAGTATAACCCGTGTGCTTGTGTATCTGTGTGTCTGTCTGTGGCATCGTAGCTAAGCGGATGGACCGATTTTGATCCTTTTTTCTATGTTTAAAAGATGACGTGATCAAAATATATAGTTACTAGTTGTAATATATGAAGATCTGTTTAAGCGTTTGAAAATCATCAGGCCATTTTATAGTTAACGAATAGATCCACAGGTTCTACTTCTACTAACTTCCATAAGTTCTCGTTTCTTCAATAAATTCTTCCATAACATCCAACTGATTTTGATACTATTTTCATTAATGGAAATAGTTATAAACGAGGAAGGTTTGTGTTTATAATATTCAGAAAAAAAAATCTGAAAAATTTCAGAAAATAAATGCTTCGGGCGCTAAGCAAGCGTCGGGGTATGAGATCGTCAATTGCAATATCGAAGTTAATAATAAAACAATGTATTACAAAGTGTAATACTTTGTATTTAATTTAAACTAAGTAATTTAAAGTTTTATTACTTCAGTAAACTGAGTTTCAATAATTTAAGAGATATGGATCCTTTTTGCGTGAAGGCTTCCTCTAGATTTTCTTTTGCTCTGTTCATCCAGTTCTCTCCAGTTATCATAATATGATGTCATCAGGCTTAATAATCATCAACGAGTTTTCTGGCACTCAACCGAAACACAACAGCACATTTGCTGTTTTGCGAAACGCAGTGTGCCCTTGCACTACTTTCCAAATCCAGACCAGAGATACCTTTGAAATGTTCGTTTCCAAAGTTGTCCCCGCCGGGAATAGAACCCGGGGTTAGATAAGGTTAGAGGTTAGACTTGAGACGTTAGGCAAGTACCCTTACCACTCATCCAACTGGCTCGTCTAAATTAAATAATTTATTAAAATACTCATAATTTAATAACAATATTCTATAGGTAAATTGAACAACTAATTACTTAAAATATCAATAGACAAATTTATCTATTGGAACTAATTTTGTTTTCTATAATTTTTTTTAATTTCTGAAGTTTACTCCCATTTAGTATATATAAGTCCGTGGTATGAAAATTTATGGAAGTAAAATTAAAATTGTTACTTATGTTCTATTTTTTTGAAATTTTAGAATATCTGAAGTTTCATAGATGTTGCGCCACTACACAATATTATTTAAAAAAGAACAATGTTTGTAAGGAGTAAACTCCAATCGTGTGTCGGAGCTGACACACGCAATTTTTTTTTTCTAATTAGTACTAACCTTATCCAGTAACGAGTCTTTATCAAAGATTTCTTACATCTTGGACCACTTAAACTACATAAACTCAATTACTGACTCCCATTACTAGTTTAAGGTCTTCTTACAACTTTCATTTGTCACCGTCACAAGTCAAGATCAATTTCAACGTTTCACGAGTGTCGTCATTGTTTCAATAATTAATTTTCTTAATTAATTTAAGTTTATTGTTCGTTGAATCGTATTTCTGTTTTCTTACTAATATTAAATTTTAATTTCAACGAGTCAGGTTGTCACTAGGAATTTTTCTCTTATTACAAAATGTGATAAAATTCATTTGATATTTGTATTTTTGAGTAGATATTTACTTTTTTAATTAAAATTTCTTTTAGATTATTCTATCCAGTCTCTTTTCTAGTTTCTCGGGAACATTCTAACATTTTGTCATCTTAAACAAGTATCGTATAATATATGTTAATCCAGATAGTAAACTATCTATGTGTAAAATTTCATCCTAAATCCGTTCATCTGTTACAACATAACATACTTGTTATAACACACTTGATTGAGTAACAAACATCCATACATCTATCCTCACAAATTTTCGCATTTTATAGTATTAGTAGGACATATACATTAGTATATTATATTAGTAGGACATATATGGAATATAATATGTAAAATCGACAAATAAAGTACCTTATCACTCTAAGATTGAACATTCTTTGTATGTGTAGAATGATGAGGTCTGTTTTCCTTTGAAAATTCAAAGTGACAATTATGTCAATCAATAATCAATAGCGAATTTTGAAATGAATGGAATTTGTTATCGAAACTGATAAATCACTTTTCTGGTCGGCCATACATATGGATAAAAACACACAAGTCAGACAAGACAGGTATCGCTGAGACCACAAATAATATAAATTATGTTTGTTTTTTTTTTTAACAAAATAAATATAAAGCACTCTGTGCAGCCTTTTTTTGCTAACCTAAAATAACAACTTTATATTCTTTAAAAGAGATTTCAAATCTGCCAATTTAGCAAGGGTTATTTATACAGTACTCGTCCTCTATGCATGCCTTAAATTCGCTTGACGGTTCAACGGTATAAAAAGTCAGGCAGGTAAAGCCTTAAAAAACGACGCTTTCCGTATCAGTGGAAACGAATTGTCAATAAAGGTGGCTTTACGTGGAAGACCGTACTTTGCTTATACGTGAAGGCCAAGTCACTAAAATATCACAAAGCATTGTGGATATCGATCGCTAGGTCGATAATGGTTTTCGGTCTTTGTATGACCGTATTATTATATCCTTTCGAACTTCGAAGTGAACTTTTGTAGCAAATTAATGCTTTTGTTCTGTAATCTAATGATAAGTGTTATGACAGTTAATTTAAGAGTGAAACAAAGTTTTATGACTTATTCAACCTTCTGTGACACAAATAGAAAGGAAAAATTGTGGATTGTCTCGGAATCTGGTACTTTTGATTTTAATTTGAATTTTGCCTTTTTTTAATTATAAAAAAAAAATAGCTGTTTTTATAAATTGCTTTTTTTATGTGATTTTTTATTTTTTTATGTAATGGAACCAACACATAAAAAGAGAAGAAGAAAAAGAAGGCTTATTACTTATTCAACCTTCTGTGACTCAATTGGACAGTAAGTATATTTTTATAGAATTTAATAAAACCACAATTTTTAAGTAATCAAATAATTATAAATATATCCACGTTCAATTATACCGGGTCGAAGACAAAAAGTATATTTTAGCAATTGGAAATCTGAGCAAGCAAAGAGCGAGTTGCAGGAAGCTTTCTGTACTGTGTAATAGAGAAGGACGCATAGCAGCTAGTTTTTTTTTTTAACTAAGAATAACCTTGAGCATTATAATTGCGATTTATTTTGTCATAGATAAAAATATAATACACTTTTCGTCTAGTAAACAGATGGGTGAAGGACCTCTCTTCGGACTATAAATGTGACTATAAAGACTATTTTCAACCGACGAAAACGAAAAAACAAAAACGGAGGAGGTTCTCAATTCGACGCGTATATTTGTTTTTTTTTTTTTTATGTATGATCACGCATAACTTTTGACAGCTTTTTATTTGAAAGGGTGCACCCCCAAGGGGGTCCCATTTTAATTTGGAAAAAAATTTCCAACCCTAAGGGTAGGAAAAAATATAAAATAAAACTTTTTAACAAAAAATAAAACCGCCGAAAAAACTGAAAAGCATAAAATAATCTTATTATTTTACCTAAGTAATTTTGAGTCGGCGCCAAACAAGCAAAAATTACGTAAAGAGAGATACTCAAAATTACTTAGGTAAAATAATAAGATTATTTTATGCTTTTCAGTTTTTTCGGCGGTTTTATTTTTTGTTGATTGACTATAAATGTGAAATTTGTGAGGATGGATGAATGTTTGTTACTCTTTCACGCGATAACGGGTTAACTTTTGTAGATGAAATTATGCGCACACATAGGTTACCTGAATTAACATATAGAATACTTTTTATCATAGAAAAGTTTTAGGTTCCCGTGGGATCGTCACGTCTAAAAATATAAAAAATTGGGCGCCATTGTCATCATAGCGATGGCGGCGCTACCGTAGTCACAGCGATTAAGATGTCAGATATTTTCTCATGTGTCATATTTTTAATTTTTCAACTCGGACGAAGTGGAATTGAAAAATTATTAGTTATTAATATTTTGGTGCAGACTATTACACTTAAATTTAATGCCAAAGTTCGTGGAAACAATGTTTTTATCGTTTACCCTGTAATATTGAATTAGGTAATTTCGTAGTATTGGCATTTTACTGTTTGTTAATTATTTTAAAAGCTTGAATAGCTTACTATGATTTGTAGCTACTGTTACCAAACAATACAATCTGTTTAAGGGCCGGCTCCCTGAAAATTATGATCATTTGCCTTAAGGTTGTAAGTAAACCAAATATCTCATCAATGATCAATCAATTAATCTTTAATAATATTTTTTTTTAAAACCTTAATATAAAATCTAATATTTACTCACCTTCCAACGTTACTGTGATCTTGACGAAGTCGATAAGTGACCTCAAGACCTCAAAGGGTCTTGAAATGATAATGGACGAGACAAAAGTTATGACTCTGGATGTCTATGTTGCGCCCAGTAAACGTTGGGAATTCAACACTCGAAATTGCCACTTACCACTTGCCTAACGTCTCAGAGGCCCGGGTTCGATTCCCATGGGGTCAACTTTGGAACTTTTCAAAGTGTGCTCTGGTCTGGATTTAGAAAGTAATGGCACACACTGCGTTTCGCAGTCAACCACCCCCTTAAAGAAGACCACCGTGAAATAATAGCATATGTGCTGTTGTGTTTCAGGATGCCAAAGCCCATTACTTCATCCCTTCCTTATCCCTTATCCTTAATCCTTCTATGGTCGGCAGCGCACTTGCAGCACCTATGGCGTTGCTTGTGTTATAGGCGACGGTATCCACCTACCATCAAGTGGACCGTGAGCCTGTCTGTCGACATTAACATAAAGAAAAATATCGTAAGAGAAATATTATGGTAACTGTATTTAAAAATTCGAGTTCACATAGTAGGGGATTGTCACACGCTTCGTTGACTTTGAGGATCGACCGAATTGAAGCTCTCGAGTTTGTGTTGTTATTACACTGTGTAAAATGAAACAACGGGTCTATATGTGTGCGCATTATCTTGAATATCTTGATACTAGCTTACGTCCGCGACTTCGTGCGCGTCCCTTTTTATTGCCTTAAAAAATATCCTATTGATAAATAGTTTTGGTTAAAGAGCAACAGCTCTTAAATCTTGGCCTTGAATTTTTCATTTTATTTTTAGATGAAATTCGGGAATAGTACATTTCGCACCTTCAGCAAGACAAAGGCATAACTGCACTTTTTGTAATTTTACAGGAGAGCCGTTTAAAGTTAATTTTTTTGCATTCAATATCGTATTCTTCTGCTTATATTGCTTTTAAACAATTCTTCATCAAATAAGCCCCATAGTCATGTAAATATTTTTTAATTTAATAATGTTTTAAGACAGTTCTGCAAATATATTAAGTTTAACTCATTTTTAAAAAAATTGTAAGTTATGCCCTTGTATTACCGAAGGTGCGATTTTCTTGGATTAAAAGTGCCCTATGTCCTTTAATGTGTTCCCAACAACAATAACGTGTATGCAAAATTAACTGTTCGGTTAATTTATTAAGGCGTGAAACCGTGAAAGCAAGCAAACAAATAAACAAATCCACTATAGCATTTTTAATATTAGTTAGAATTAGAATGAAAGAAAGAATGATAACGTGATTACATTATTTCGTTGTCCGCCTTTGTCTATTTCTCCGCTAACTCCTTCTAAACCACCCAACGCATTTTGATAAGGTTTTTACTAATGGAAAGAGCGTTAAACGAGCTACGTTTTTTATATAATTTGTTAATATACTGGAGGCGGGTCGGTCGCCAGTAACTAATAAAATGTTGTAGTTAACTGTATTTTCCAGAGATATATTAAACAGGAAAGGATGCGCCCTTACCATATTACCAGTGACAAAAAAACGGTCCTCGTTTATTTGCACATCTACTAAAAATAATTTGTTTTCATTGCCACCTTAATACGTATTTTTATTTCTTATTTGCGTATTCTGTTATTGTAAAGTGTTCTCATCGGTTGGTTGGTTCTCGGAGTGGTCGAGACGTGTGTGTGTGTGTGTGTGTCATATATCACTGGTATTTTCCGACATCTTACAAAAAAAATTAAACAGATTTTTAAGATTCATTATTGAAAAATTGTTACATAGAACGAAATTTACCCCATCGCCAAATTTCTTTTTATAAAATCAGAGTTTGCACAACCCTTGAAAGCCTTTTTTCCAAGAATATATTTTCACAGCCTGTATAAACAAAATGAGGATGAAAATGAGTGCGTCTTTCAATACCTATCTAAAATTGTTACTTTTTGAACGAGTTGAGCAAATAAAGATTAATTTGATTCTACAGCAAAAGGGTGAAAGAACAGTATGTGTGCTGTCGTGTTTCGGTGAATGAGTAAGGGATGCCAGAGCCCATTACCTTCCCTATCCCTTATCCTTAATCCTACTGTAGTCGGTATCGCACTCACAGCAACTGTGGAGTCGCTTGTGTTATAGGCGACGGTAGCCACCTACCATCAAGTGTCAGCATGTCTGTCGATCACAACATAAAAAAGGTTTAGGTTGATTTTTAGGTCAAAAAACAAAAATCGTAAGGAAAATCGTAGACAGTAAACGTAAAAATTATGATCTTTACTAACAAAACAGTCTCAAGAATGAACTTTAGAATAGTGACTAGTTCGTACAAAAATATTTATCATTTTATTGAAACTATAGAGCAGCTACGGAGTGCCTAGTCTTCTGAAAGGTTGAATGTCTGCCCTCTAAGTTGTTGAGTTATTACATGAATATATTAATGAAATACATATATTTATTGAGTCAATACACTTTCTCTTTGGAAACAGATGGGGCGATAAAAATAATGTTCAAGTATGTAGGCTCACTCTTTAACATTTATTTAGCCTTGCTTTTAGTACTTAGAACTTACTTACTTGCCTGCGGTATCTCCTGATTACTCACCAACTACTTACTTCTTACGTGGTTACTAAAACTATGTTGAACAACAAATGTGGTTTCATATTAAAACCACATTTGTTGTTTCTTCGTGGTGGTGTTTTTAATCTCCGACGCCCGACGCAAAAACGGGGTGTTATACGTTTGACGTGTGTATCTGTCTGTGGAATCGTTGTTTTTCTGTTGTTTGAATGCTAACATGATGGTTCTTAACCTTAATTACGAGTATGAAAATCTATTCTGGCATTTCTATAAAGGGCATTCTATATCCACTAATAAAATTATATCTTGATAATTTCTACAAAACTTAAGAGCTTTATTAATATAACACTTGATATATTATCTTTTTTTCAATTACGTCAAATAGAAAATGTCTTCCAAAATTAATTCGGCAAGATATACAACGCTAAAACGTCTTTGTTAACATGACCTTCGGTAAACCAAAGCTTTGTGTTAATATGCAAATATATACCCGCGGCCACCTTCTTCAATGGGGCACTTTTCACCCAAAAATGACTTCTTTTGTAGTACAACAACAATGCATGATTTATAGCCGGACATCTTTGTACAGTCGCGACCTCACAATACGCATTAAGGAGGCCGATACTATGTGCTTATTATGCATGGCTGACGGGTTTTTGAATATGAAACTATTTCTATAAATCCATAGCAAAGGCTAAGGCTATGAAAGTTTGGAACCTATGGGAAATCTAAATTTAAAAGCCCATACCAATTAGATCCTCTATTCCCAGTAGTTCGGTTAACAGTCCGATTGACCGAACTAGTGAGACTTTTTATCCCAGTAGTCCGGCCGTACAAATCAACCGGAATAGGATGAAAATTTATGGTCCAGTATCCCTCAAAGGAATTTTTTTCTGATTACTAACAAGCTGAATCTTCGTGAGTAGCTTCAGTTTGCCGAGACGAACAACCTTTTCCTCTGTGAAAATTCTCGATAGAGGTAGCTAAAGGAGTTAGCAGCCGTGAAAAACTTCCAAGCGTAAATTGGGAAAACTGGGAAAACGTACCACTCAATTTGTAGGACTATGCGGCCATTTTAATATACAAATGTTTACTAAGCTGCAGACAATAAATCAGCTGGTTAGTATACCCATCCATCCCAAAAACCACTCCCAATAAATCATAATAATAAGGTCATAAAAATTATTACTAACCAGCTGATTTTTTGTCTGCAGCTTAGTAAACATTTGTATAATAAAATGGCCGCATAGTCCTACAAATTGAGTGGTACGTTTTCCCAGTCCTACGCTTGGAAGATTTTCACGGCTGCTAACTCCTTTAGCTTCCAAGGAACTTACGTATAGGGCTATTTGGGGACTTTCTTTGGCCTTCCACGTGGAAACGGGTCAAGGGTCGGGAGTATTACACGAAAGCCAGACGTTAGTTAGAATTTATTACTTTTTTTCCGACTACACATATGGCCGACAAGCTTATCTTAAAAATGCAACCAACAATGGATTTATAAACATTGTTTTGATATTTAATACATATTGATTGAATTCTTAACAGTGTACGTGGTTATGTTCACTCCATATTAGTTTGTTAGCTTAAAATAACTCGAGTTTGAATGAAATTTCCTGAAATTCATACTTTTGTCATATCTTTGTTTCTCTAATAATATAATTTGGTCAACGTCTTACTTTGCTTTACTTCCTGCTTAAAGAAGATCACATACCATCTTAGATCGAGCACATCAAAGATCAACGCTTTTCCTGTGATGTGGAAAAAATATTATACATTATATTGTAATAGTCCAAGATCCCTCAAAGGAATTTTTTTCTGATTACTAACAGGCTGAATCTTCGTAAGTAGCTTCAGTTTGCCGAGACGAACAACCTTTTCCTCTGTGAAAATTCTCGATAGAGGTAGCTAAAGGAGTTAGCAGCCGTGAAAAACTTCCAAGCGTAAATTGAGAAAACTGGGAAAACGTACCACTCAATTTGTAGGACTATGCGGCCATTTTAATATACAAATGTTTACTAAGCTGCAGACAATAAATCAGCTGGTTAGTATACCCATCCATCCCAAAAACCACTCCCAATAAATCATAATAATAAGGTCATAAAAATTATTACTAACCAGCTGATTTTTTGTCTGCAGCTTAGTAAACATTTGTATAATAAAATGGCCGCATAGTCCTACAAATTGAGTGGTACGTTTTCCCAGTCCTACGCTTGGAAGATTTTCACGGCTGCTAACTCCTTTAGCTACCTCTATCAAGAATTTTCCCAGAGGAAAAGGTTGTTCGTCTCGGCTAACTGAAGCTACTTACGAAGATTCAGCCTGTTAGTAATCAGAAAAAAATTCCTTTGAGGGATCTTGGACTATTACAATATAATGTATAATATTTTTTCCACATCACAGGAAAAGCGTTGATCTTTGATGTGCTCGATCTAAGATGGTATGTGATCTTCTTTAAGCAGGAAGTAAAGCAAAGTAAGACGTTGACCAAATTATATTATTAGAGAAACAAAGATATGACAAAAGTATGAATTTCAGGAAATTTCATTCAAACTCGAGTTATTTTAAGCTAACAAACTAATATGGAGTGAACATAACCACGTACACTGTTAAGAATTCAATCAATATGTATTAAATATCAAAACAATGTTTATAAATCCATTGTTGGTTGCATTTTTAATGTTTTTCCATCTATTTCGTTCAGAGACAATGCTGTGACGAGTAAATTTTGAAGAGTAATGAATTCCCTAGAACAAAGTAGTTGACTGTAAACATTTACTCCAAACATTTAGGCAAAGGCATTGACTAGCAGTCAGACTGAAAGGTGTGGTGTTCTTAAAAAGATCGATATTTATACATTAACTAGCTGGCGCCCGCGACTTCGTCCGCGTTGAAAGAGAAAAAGTAGCGTATCTTGTGTCCCGTACGTCTAAATGTTTATCTACCAAGTTTCATGAAAATCAGTTAATTCGTTTAAGAGTTATGGAGGAACATACATACATACAGAAAAAAATTCTAGAAATCGGCAATTTAGTTTCAGTATCATGTATACAGCCTAAAAACACGATATCTCTGAAAACAAAGTAAATTACTCCATGACCGACCCTAACAGATTTATTATTAGTAATGATTGATATAGATACTTCAGTGAATACTTGTATCTTAATACTCTCAAAGAAGAAACTGTGAATTCACGTACAGACAGAAAAAAAGAAAATAGGTAACAAATTAGTTTCACTTGACATAATTTATTGCTGCGGAAATACGAAGAAATGCTACAATTTTTTTACTCGCTGTCTTAAAGTGGGTCGGAAAATTCATGGCGCGTAGAAACTAAGAGGGCCGAAAGGTTTAAAGGATTAAACAAGGCTTATGTCTTAGAACGGTCCAAGGAACTTACGTATAGGGCTATTTGGGGACTTTCTTTGGCCTTCCACGTGGAAACGGGTCAAGGGTCGGGAGTATTACACGAAAGCCAGACGTTAGTTAGAATTTATTACTTTTTTTCCGACTACACATATGGCCGACAAGCTTATCTTTTAGTAATACGTCACGAATTTGATGTGACCACTTTGTATCAATCAATCAATCAATACTAATCTGTAAAGTGTATGTATGTATGTATGTATGTATGTATGTATGTATGTATGTATGTATGTATGTATGTATGTATGTATGTATGTATGTATGTATGTATGTATGTATGTATGTATGTATGTATGTATGTATGTATGTATGTATGTATGTATGTATGTATGTATGTATGTATGTATGTATGTATGTATGTATGTATGTATGTATGTATGTATGTATGTATGTATGTATGTATGTATGTATGTATGTATGTATGTATGTATGTATGTATGTATGTATGTATGTATGTATGTATGTATGTATGTATGTATGTATGTATGTATGTATGTATGTATGTATGTATGTATGTATGTATGTATGTATGTATGTATGTATGTATGTATGTATGTATGTATGTATGTATGTATGTATGTATGTATGTATGTATGTATGTATGTATGTATGTATGTATGTATGTATGTATGTATGTATGTATGTATGTATGTATGTATGTATGTATGTATGTATGTATGTATGTATGTATGTATGTATGTATGTATGTATGTATGTATGTATGTATGTATGTATGTATGTATGTATGTATGTATGTATGTATGTATGTATGTATGTATGTATGTATGTATGTATGTATGTATGTATGTATGTATGTATGTATGTATGTATGTATGTATGTATGTATGTATGTATGTATGTATGTATGTATGTATGTATGTATGTATGTATGTATGTATGTATGTATGTATGTATGTATGTATGTATGTATGTATGTATGTATGTATGTATGTATGTATGTATGTATGTATGTATGTATGTATGTATGTATGTATGTATGTATGTATGTATGTATGTATGTATGTATGTATGTATGTATGTATGTATGTATGTATGTATGTATGTATGTATGTATGTATGTATGTATGTATGTATGTATGTATGTATGTATGTATGTATGTATGTATGTATGTATGTATGTATGTATGTATGTATGTATGTATGTATGTATGTATGTATGTATGTATGTATGTATGTATGTATGTATGTATGTATGTATGTATGTATGTATGTATGTATGTATGTATGTATGTATGTATGTATGTATGTATGTATGTATGTATGTATGTATGTATGTATGTATGTATGTATGTATGTATGTATGTATGTATGTATGTATGTATGTATGTATGTATGTATGTATGTATGTATGTATGTATGTATGTATGTATGTATGTATGTATGTATGTATGTATGTATGTATGTATGTATGTATGTATGTATGTATGTATGTATGTATGTATGTATGTATGTATGTATGTATGTATGTATGTATGTATGTATGTATGTATGTATGTATGTATGTATGTATGTATGTATGTATGTATGTATGTATGTATGTATGTATGTATGTATGTATGTATGTATGTATGTATGTATGTATGTATGTATGTATGTATGTATGTATGTATGTATGTATGTATGTATGTATGTATGTATGTATGTATGTATGTATGTATGTATGTATGTATGTATGTATGTATGTATGTATGTATGTATGTATGTATGTATGTATGTATGTATGTATGTATGTATGTATGTATGTATGTATGTATGTATGTATGTATGTATGTATGTATGTATGTATGTATGTATGTATGTATGTATGTATGTATGTATGTATGTATGTATGTATGTATGTATGTATGTATGTATGTATGTATGTATGTATGTATGTATGTATGTATGTATGTATGTATGTATGTATGTATGTATGTATGTATGTATGTATGTATGTATGTATGTATGTATGTATGTATGTATGTATGTATGTATGTATGTATGTATGTATGTATGTATGTATGTATGTATGTATGTATGTATGTATGTATGTATGTATGTATGTATGTATGTATGTATGTATGTATGTATGTATGTATGTATGTATGTATGTATGTATGTATGTATGTATGTATGTATGTATGTATGTATGTATGTATGTATGTATGTATGTATGTATGTATGTATGTATGTATGTATGTATGTATGTATGTATGTATGTATGTATGTATGTATGTATGTATGTATGTATGTATGTATGTATGTATGTATGTATGTATGTATGTATGTATGTATGTATGTATGTATGTATGTATGTATGTATGGCTACAGTTAGTAAGTAGCTAAGAAATTTCAACAGTATTGAGAGACTGATGTCACCCAGCCCTATTCTTTTTTTTTTTAATTTGAAGTATCTAATTTTGTATAATGCAATTTATTTAAATTAAATTTGCAATTGTGTCACAGCCTTTAGCTTACTATACTTTAAAAAAACTAACTGTATGCACGTACCTACATACTCAGTTTAAGCTATACTACGAAAATATTGTGGAAGTAACATTTAATAAAAGCTTGTACATGCAATGAACATACAGACTCAATGTCACATATTCATCAGCATTTATTTCACCCGACACAGTTTCAAACAAAACATGCACTCGAATTGTATCACGACATCGCTGATATATTTCGAATATTTGTACCGAACATTGTATTGTATTTTCCCTAGTATGTTTCCCTTAAGGGGTAAACAAACGCCAATCCTAAAAATTTGCATTGTTTAATAAAGATGTTACAAGAAAGTGTCAACGCAATTGGTTTGAAAAATTCTTACCACGGGCTTATATATATATATGCAAATCGATTCTTAAGGAGCAAACTCCTAAAATAATAAAATCATCGATTTATTTTATTCGTAGGTGACAATCGAAACATCGCTCATAAAAAAACAGTTAACTTCGAAAATCGTTCGAGTTTAATCGAGGGTGAAGCGTTTCCCCTTAATCATCGCACGGGTTTACTTTAATCGTCTATTCGTTGTTGGGAGCGATGAATCGGCTCATTTACTTTACGATAGCTACTCAAGGAATTATTTTAAGGCTATCAATGAGACAGTATAAACGGGGAAGCAATTCATAGTCATTTATTACAGAGACGTTACGGCCAAAAATGTTTCTTAATACTTTTCTGATCATCTATCTATATCTATATCTATATCTATATCTATATCTATATCTATATCTATATCTATATCTATATCTATATCTATATCTATATCTATATCTATATCTATATCTATATCTATATCTATATCTATATCTATATCTATATCTATATCTATATCTATATCTATATCTATATCTATATCTATATCTTGTCTTTTGGTTAGTGAGTAGTGAGTAATTTTCTGGTGATTTCCCTATTCTGTCTATCCCTCAACGTTAATCGTTACATGGGCAACTCCACCATGGGTTTTAATCTGGCCCGAGAATCAGTTTTAATCTATGTCATTAATTTATTTTTGAATTAATTGGTAATCTACAACTAATTATGCTTTTATTTACCAACCTATGACGACTTTGTAAATGTGCTGAAGTTAGGACTTATCTGGTTAAATAGGAGTTATGCTATAAATGTTAGCAACGACTTTGAATTCCCTGTTTGTGTAATTACAGACGAATATACCACTTACCATTAAGTGAGTCATCAGCCTGTCTGTCGCTTTTTAAATAACAAATAATCTTTCCACCGATTTTTACGATTCTTAGTGGATATTTTATATTTTATATCACATGGCTGTCTTTTAAAAAAAAAAAAAATGGTTTTACAGTGGATTGTTCTTAAATACGGCTTGAGAGTAATGTGAAATTACAACATTCGATTTTTTTGCAATTAATTTTCTTTGGCTTTATTTCATAGAATCATCAATGAGCATGAGTTAACTGTTTCACCTATGTTGGTAAGGTAATTTTTCGTTTGATTATTTTATATGAACCGAATCGCGTTCATATAAAATAATCAAACGAAAAATTTGCATATAGGTTAAAATTCACAATATTCCGAAAAATATGGGGAAGTTAAATAAACCAGAGTTCCTAATCCCATACAACTAAACGGTCATGCTCCCCGTGAATTACAAACATCAACACATTAAAATATACCTTTATAATTGATCCCGGAGGTCATAAAATACAAAAAATATACATCCAAAAACCCATTGCAAAGGGAGCGCTTGGTAGCTGAGCCGACCGTAACTTCCTTTTATTTGGAGTACTATTTAGAAACTTTAGCGTTTATTTGTTCACATAATATACTTATACACATAATAACTTGATAACGTTCGTACGACTAATAATTAAGAAGGGTTTTACGATTAGCGGACGCTAAGAAACAATACAAAATAAGGACAGAGTTTTCCATCATTCATGAATTACTGTCGCTGAGTATTTGTGGCAATGGCTATTGTTGAGTACCAAAGTGCACAAAGTGTACACATCTTGGTACATGTATACATTTGTGCAGATGTGTACGTACACGTAAGTGAAAATTCTTAGTGTTTATAGCAAAGGTCATGTAAACCTCTACTATAAAGAATTATATAAGATAACTAAGTTACTCTGCTGAAAATATATTAAAAAAAATCCATCTTTTTATTTTAATAAAGCATAACAAAGCACAATGAGAACAATATAGCTGTCACAAGTGTGTAAAATCACTGTTGCTATTTAAGAAAATACTGGCTGGATATAATCAAAATTCAATCATAGAATTGCAAATACCTCTTCTTGAAAATCCCAGGTCATTGAAAGATTTCGTATCTGGTCACAAAGTCTACCCGGAAACCCAATAACAAACAAACAATTTATAAAAAGTTCAAGCTCATCTTTATAGGTCATACTGGATAATTTAAAATAATATTTGGTAAACATCAAAAATGGATCTAGTTTTAGCAATATCTTGCTAAGTATATTTTTATAGGAAAATTTTTATATCAGCGCGTACGAAATTACAGACAGAAATTAGTATACGCTACCATCAAGTTTGTAATTACAGCGCAAAATCCTCATAATGCTTTACACTTGCGCCAAATTCCGTACCACCACCAAAACTCCGCACATTAATCTCTGTTCAACTCAGATTTCCTGAAGTTGGCGCCAAAATTTCGACGCAAAATCGGAAACAATTTTGCAAATAACAACAAACCTCATAATTCTACCCTTCACCTTACTCTATTGTTTTATTTTGTATCCAATTTACTCACAATATTTCTATTGTAGGTGCGGAGTGTTGTGGATTTTGTTTGATACCGAGAAAATATCTGAGATATTTTCTATTGATTGTTAGTTTAACGTTGGTTGCTTTATTCGTGTATCATTCGTTAGTTGAGTAGGTACTGTTTGTCGATCTGTTAATGAATATATTTTTATTATTTCTTTTTAGCAACGCCACAGGTTCTGCAAGTGCGCTACCGACTTGGAAGGGGATAGAGTAAGGGCTCTGGCATTCCTTACTCATCTTGTACCTTGCTCTTATTCTCCTATTTAGGGGTATTTAGTGGTCTGAGGCGAAGGTAGCCATCTACGTTAAGGTGCAGCTCAACCTGCAACTTTTCTTATATAAATACACATTTACACGTTACGGTTTTATCAAATTTAATCTTGAAAAACTTCAAGTGTTGAAGAAGAAACGAAATTTTAGAAAATTCATTTCCATAGTTGGAATATTGGAAATAGGGGAAACCAAATAAAGCAACTTAACTACTCGACCAATAATTTTAACATATCCACAAAGTAAACATCACTACATAAATTATAAAACAGATAACTCCGCCGCGTCTGTCTGTCTGTCTGTCTGTCTATCTGTTCGCGATAAACTCAAAAACTACTGCACCGATTTTCACCAATGGATAGAGTGGTTCTCGAGGAAGGTTTTAGTATATAATTTACAAAGTTACGCAGACACCTTATAAACTTAATTTAAGTCACATCTCTAGAACATAGCCTATATATTTAACACTTAATACTACACTATTGTGTTTCAACAACTGTAAGTCCATTATAAAAGTCACTGATTTTCAATTGAAATTGCAGAGAGAATGAAATCGAATTACACAGATAAAATGCTTTATA
This sequence comes from Synanthedon formicaeformis, assembly GCA_945859745.1. Lineage (NCBI taxonomy): Eukaryota > Metazoa > Arthropoda > Insecta > Lepidoptera > Sesiidae > Synanthedon > Synanthedon formicaeformis. The sequence goes on from OX243975.1 coordinate 2,990,795, forward strand.
TATGATATTGAAAAATGTTTTTGCATTATCAGGGAAGCGAAAAAATGTAAGAGTTAAATTAAAAAATAACAATGTCATATACGTTAGGTACCTATTTTATGACAAACGCTTATTTTTCACGCTTCCTTCGGGTAGCAGTCAACTTGAGATTTTTTAATGTTAAAGTCGGCAGATAGACTGATGGTCCATTTGATGATGGGTGACTACCATCACATATAACACAAGCAACATCACAGGTGCTGCAAGTGTACTGCCGACCATAGCAGGATGAAGGAAAGAGCTTGGGAGGGAATAGGATATATTTAAAACCATGCAAGTGTATAGAGCTCATTTGTATAAGTTTTGTCAGGGCCTTCTGCGCTATGCTTTCATAAACGAGTTATCGTACCACATTATCATCAATACTAATAATAAATCTGTAAGGGCTGGTCATGGAGTAAGTTACTTTGTTTTCAGAGATATCGTGTTTATAGGCTCTATACATGATACTGAAACTAAATTGACCATTTTTAGATTTTTTTCTATATGTATTATGTTATATGCCTCCATAACTCTTAAACGTATTAACTGATTTTCATGAAACTTGGTAGATAAACGTATAGAAGTACAGGACACAGGATAGTCTACTTTTTTCTTTTTCAACGTGGACGAAGTCGCGGGCACCAGCTAGTAACTTATAAGTTATATCAACAAAATACAAGTATGTCACACGTCTACAAAGAAAACTAACCACAAACGTTAACCAAAGTGTGCTCAGGAGCTGCATGAGCTTATACCGCCTTCCTCTTTCTTCCATCGGACAATTCAGACGTACAGTTACCATCTTCATCTTATCGAAATCCCTTTTTTTGAACAAAGCGCTTCAAAACATTCTTTATAATGCGCACTACCAAGGTTTGGAACTCCCTGCCGGTTTGTGTTTCCAAGCTCATATAACTAAATCTTTTCAAAAATCGAGTGTATATGCGTCTTCTGGGTGAGCTCGCTCCATCATAGGCCCCATCTTTGCTACACGGCTAGATGCTGTCTAAGAGCAAACACATCTGTAATAACAAAAAAAAAGTAACACATATATAAAAAATACTATCGCGTATTTTGATTGGGTGGCTTAAAACGTGTATTTGAGCGAAATTCGACATTATTACGAGAAAAGGGGTTCCGTTCCATTTGTTGGCGGGAACTTACAGCGGTAAGCCTTTCCCGGCTTATCTTTAAAATTCGTGAACATCTGTTTTGGTTGAAACGTGTGGATTTTTTGGAGGTTAACTCGTTGGGTCGACTTACATGTAGCTCGGCTTCCTTTTCAGCCATTTTAAATGAGTTTGTGCCCGCATTAACTGAGATTTGATTCAACGTGTTCTAACATGAGTGTGACTGGTTATTTTATACTAAATAGGAGGTTATATTATTTTACATGGTATACTATATTTTACTAGCGACTTCGTTCGCGTATCTTTATAAGTAACTAGCTGTTGTACGCGACTTCGCCCGCGTAACTTTGTAAAATACAACCTATGTTACTCGCTGACAATGTAGCCTTCTATAGGTGAAAGAATTTTCAAAATTGGTCGAGTAGTTTTTGAGTTTGTTCGTTTTATAACGTTATACATATAAATCTTCTCTACTTATAACTTTATTATAAGTATAATAGATATAGATATATTTACTCGTACTACTTACATTTTTACAAAGTGTAATTTGAAGACTCTTTCTGCGTCTGTCTGCCTGTATCGATTTTGATACAGTTTTCACCATAATATTTCACAGAATTTTTGTATTGTATACAATAAAACCCAATTAAATTTTTTCCTTGGCGAAGCTGGGAATGAGTCGCTAGTAATATTATAAATGCGAAGATTTGTGTGTTAGATTGAATGTTTTTTTGTCTTTCACGCCAAAACGCCTGGACGGATTTGGATAAAATTTGACACACAGATAGTTTATTGATTATTGATACTTTTTGTCCTGAAAAAATGTCAAGATAGTCTAAAATATAAAAAAGATGTCAGATATTTTGTCAGTTAATTTTTTTATTTTTCAACGCGGACACCTGCTAAAAATTTAATATAATAAGTATATTAATGTAGATTAAAATTGGACACGGTTGACAGTGTTCAAAAAAACATTACGAAAACTCACATTAATTTGAATTTTAGCTTTGACTAGTAAAAGGTTGCATGAAGCGTTTGATGCGGTTAACAGTATTTTTAGTCCAAATATAAATTTTATTCTTAATCTAAAACCACATTTTTACTAAAGGAAACGCCTGCCACTAAAGGAAATATTAAAATATCTCAACGAAAATACATCTCTGAAAAGATGAAGTGTACCTACTGAAAATTTAAATATATTTAAGAATAGGTACTCCATTTTATTTCATGAATATCTATCTACATTTAATTTAATTTGCATTGATTGGCGCACTGCGATAAATATACTTCTTCTTCTTCTCTTTTAATGTCTTGGCTCCATCAGATCATTTCCGAGGATTTTGCCGGTCTCATTTTTAAAAATGGCAATTTAAAATAGTCTTTTTTAAAGTAAAAGAGGCAAAATTCATATTAAAATCATAAGTAGGAAGCAGATCCCGAGAGTAGGCAGTCAAATCAAGTCCACAATTAATATACTTATGTATAGATACAGTGACTGTCACTGTCATACAGGCAAGAAAAAAAAAGTTTGTATGAAAAACTTACATTAAATTGTATTTTTGGATTGTCGCCAAAATTGCGTTTCAACTTTTTTTAAATGACATCTAAATGTTGATTTTTTTACACACACTTTTACTAAACGAGTGACTTGTTTATTAAGTGTTTTATAGGTAGTAAATACTAGAACTGAAATCCGAAAAATCACCTATTTATTTTTAAGGAATGTGACAAAAAGGTTCTAAAAAGAAAAAAAAATCTAGTTGTGTATGTATTTTCTATTCTCTGTTTTTTAATCTCAGAGACAAAAATGACACATGCAAATGTCAACTTTGCATATAATGATACCATGAAATGACATGAAATGTATGTAATGCATGTCAAATGTAATGTCAACAAAAACAAACTTTAATACACATTCGTCACTGGTGCCGAAAGCGAACTAAAAATATATAATTGCGTTTTTGTGTTTTGTAAAAGTGACGAATGTGTATATACTTATTATACTTAGTATACTTTATTAGAAATATTTTAAAAAATTAACTTATCCTTACTTATATTATAAATGTGAATGTGAATGTGAGTTTGTTTGTTTGTTACTCTTTCACGCAAAAACTACTAAACCGATCACCAAGAAATTTTGCATACACCTTGTCTGGGACACCAGAAAGGACATAGGATCGTTCATCGTTCAACGCGGACGAAGTCGCGGGCACGAGCTAGTATGTATATAAAACCTACATAATTATATTATAGTTTTTTAATGCTTTTATGTGCAACAGGCACATAATATGCATATAGTGTGTGTGCAGCAGGCAATATGTCTATGTAGTTTAGACGCGAGACGAGAATTGGCTTTTAGCTAAGCAACTACATGCGATAATTCCCTACACCACAGACTACTTACTATGCTGATTCTGCTTTCGTTGCGCGATGTTATACAGGATGCTGCCAGCGACATCGCCCGCGTAACTTTGTAAATTATATACTTAAAACCTTCCTCGAATCAATCTATCCATTAGTGAAAACAGCTTGAAAATCGGTGTAGTAGTTTTTGAGTTTATCGCGAACAGACAGACAGACACGGCGCAGGACATTGTTTTCACAACTTATTATTCACTAGCTACTGCCCGCCACTTGTCAGAGAATATAAATATTCAGTGAAAAATTATCTAACTGATTACAAAGGAGTTATACGCAGAGATATATTATTTCGATGGTTATACTACGTAAATTGAAGATATTAGTAATTAAACTAATTATTTAATTATTACTTAATATTATAAAATTTAAGAGGTTAAGGGCCTCTTTCACCATCTGTCAAGTGTGCTAACCGTAATTTAAAGTCACCTGTCACCGGGAATAATTTAGCTGATATACCTTTGTTTGTACGGTAAAAGTCCCAAACTTAAAAAGAAAATAATAAAAAAAATTCGCCTATCGAAGGATGCACTAAACCGAGTGCATAATTTAATAAAACATAAAATTATTTCTAAAAGTAACTAATCAACACTTTACTTGTAGTTGGTGAAAGAGGCCCTAAATGTTATTTTATTTTGTGAAATTACTTTATTTTCAGTGTAATTCGTTCTTGTTATATGGCCATATGAGTTCTTAACAGTGGTAAATCAATCTATTTTCCAACTACTAGTTCTAGTTTCATAGAGGTGACCTAGTTTAGAAATTGCATGGTTTATTGAAACATTGCTCTTTTAGTAAACCTTTAGAGCTCGCGCAGACAGAGAGCGGTCTCGAGTTCCGAGTTCTGCGTTCAGAGTTCTGCGTTTTGACCGCTCGAGAGTTCCAACGCACACAAGAGGCGTTCAAATTCTGGCGTTCCATTTTCGTCTATGTCTTTGTACGTGCAACATGTCGCTAGAAAGTTCATCTTCCGAAGAAGAAGCATTGCTTTTGTTGAGCCTAGAAGCTTCTAAAAAGAAGAAAATATTGGGTGCACCCAATTAACACAATTCGAGAAAGGCGAATTCAGTAGTATTTTTCATGAATTATTTTCGCAACGAAGAGCGAGTCTATATTTATTTTCGCATGTCGATAAATAGCTTTAATAAATTGTATGATATCATAAAATGTGATATCGAAAAGCAAAATACTAACTGGGCCCTGATTCTGTAACGCCATTTCGCGATTCCTTACTTCAAAACCACGTCACTCATCAGTGGAATTGTCAAATAAACACAATAGTATACTGTGGTTTCTGTGAATTATCATAACGTGCCATAGATAATTTGTCTTGGGGCATACAGAATAGAGATAGGAATTCCGTGACACGACAAGGCAAGACATTGACGTGGTTTGAAAAAAGTAAGACAAGAGTGTGGAATCGTAGTTGTCATACAGAATCAGGGCCCTGGAGGAAGTCTATTTCAGCAAAAGAAAGGCTGGCAGTATTTAAGACAGACTTAAATCATATAATAATATCCTTTCTCTAACCAATTCAATCAGTTTTTCCGTATTTGCGGTTAACGCGGCGTTCTCTGTCTCGGCAGCAAAAGAACTCTAGAACGCGGCGTTCCTGCTGTGTGCGTTACCGTAAAGTACTCAGTACATTCGAAAGAACGCATAACTCTGAACGCAAAACTCGGAACTCGGGACCGCTCTCTGTCTGCGCGTACACTTAACCTTTTTGTGAAGATTTAGAAAGTGATTTTTTTTAAAACAAATATTTGGTTTTCTTCTTTAATTTCTAATTAAAGCTATAATTTCAAATTAATAATTCAACCGCTTTAGACGCCCCCTAAGAAATAATAATTAAATGTTTAAACAATTTTTAAAGAGGAAATTCTTTGATGTAAGTTAACAAACTTACGGAATCTCGCTTTCAAAGCAGTCTTTTTAACATCTTCCGTAAACTTGTTCCTTGAATTTTGAACAGAAATGAAATCGTTAGGTACGAGCGGTGAGAATAAAAGAAACCTTTACATTTTAACTTATTTTCAAGAGCGTTTATTTCTCATACATTATTTATGAATGTTTTAAGCATAATATAAATATTTCAGGTAAAAGTACTGAAAGTTCCCACGTAACAACGACGTGACATTACGTCACCAAAATGGCGGCCAGTCACATTAGCTTCAAATTATATAAAAGCACACTTAGCGCCTCTTTCACCATCTGTCAAGTAGGCTGTCATTTAATGTCACCGGTAACCGGGAATAATGGAGCTGATATACCTTTGTTTTTACGATAAAAGTCCCAAACATTGAAAAGAAAATAATAATAAAAATTCGCTTATCGAATGTAACTAATCAACGCACGTAGTTGGGGAAAGAGGCTATTAGAATGAATATAGAATATAGAATGAAAATGAGCTATTAGTATTTTATGGCATGATGTATTTCGGTCATTGAGTAAGGAAGTCACCATATCCTTGTGTGTTTTACCTCCTCTCATAGAATAGAGACATAGGCCCTTTAAGATTATTTAATTTAAATAATAATTATGTTAAAACTGGTTAGGTACAATAATATTTTAAAATCAATATAAATATTATTGTAAAATTTTCTAACATTCTTAAATAATCTCCCCTTGGCCCTATTTCACAATAATAAAATATTAGAAAAAATAATTCGAACCTGCTTCGAGCGGTTCAAATAGATTTTACACTTCCGTCTCCATCGAGACCACAATCTGTAGAGCCTCGTAAGAAAAAACCATTTCCTTCTAATTTCACTAAACGTCATCGGCTTGCAAGGCTCTGATTAGTTTGGTTTACTTAACGATTGGGGAGTCGTGTCAAGTACTCCGAGAGCATAATGGCCAAAGTTCGGCAAACTTGCACCATCAATTAGTTATAATGGGCCCTCCGGACTTGACGGCTTCATTTTTCTTTATGAATAAGAAAGAAATACAACGATTTATGGGGGAAATGTAGGTCGAAGTTAGAAATTAGATAGGTTTGTCCGTTACGAGACCAATTAGGTAGTGGAGTTTTGAAATAAGAATACATCAGCATGAGACGATCGATATAAGATGTTATTTTTACGGTTTTTTTTTAACATTGGGAAATCCTCTTGGATAGGACACTGCTGGGTTATGCCGGATTCGTACCGACTAAAACGGCCGATGATGGGCGGGGTCGGGGGGACGTTATGACACGACATCAGTGCCCCTGTCCAGCGTGGCTGCACCCGTGCGAAGTCGGGAGCGGGTCTTTGTAACAATATAAGTTGTTTGATGAAATACAAAAAAATGTGTGGAAAGCTTCAACCGTGCACAAAAATAGTCTATAAATATAAAAACATAGATTTCTTTTATCAGAATAACTTTTCCTTTAGAATGAATGCTGGCTTAAATTAAATTTAATGTTGGCTTAAGTTGTTTATTCAATACTTGCGTGGTAGGAAACACGAGTAATAACTTCTGTATGTTTATAATGTAATACTTAATGTATAAGAGCATACTTCAACCTTCAACTCTTCAATCCTTTTCATGTTAAGCGCTTCAAAAAGCTTACGTTTATTGCATCTAGTTAAGTCTAAAAAAACATTGCTTCAGCATTCTAACGAATGCACCTACTAGGAATTATATTAAGCGCCCACTTTAGTAGGGGAAAGCACTTAACTCGGTTTGCTTGACTTTATATTAAAACTACCAGCAGGTAATTAGGTTGACGTGGTTCAAACTGCGAAGTGTGTCAGTTGGCTTGTTAGAATATTTCCAGTGAAGAAATTTGTTTAAATCATTTTTTATTCGATAAGTGCACTGCTTTTCCGAGTTGGTTCACAGTTTCTATGTATATTATGCTCATACTTATCAATATTTTTTCTTTCATACTGAAATGAATCTTTTGTGGATTCGATTGGATGATTTGTTAAAGGTAGTCTATGCTCTTTCCTACAGTATACTATATGAAACGCCATATAGTAAGTTTATATTATATTATAGTGTGATGTTCAATGTAATCTGTGCTAAGTTTCTTCTTCTTTATCTCTTTTAATGTCTTGGCTTCATCAGATATTCTCCGATGATTTTGCCAGTGTCATTAGTAAAAAAAGCAATTTGTAATAGCCTTTTTTAAAAATAAAAAAAAAGCAAAATTGAAATTAAAATCAAAAGTAGCAGATCCCGAGACTAGTCAAGTCAAGTCTATAATTTTTCTTAGTGTTCAAAAACAGGTCCGTCAAGTCCAAAGCAGTCAGGTCAAGTCCTGAGTGCCAAGTTTGATTTTAACTTCGAAATTCGAATTTGGCATGTCATGTCCTCTAATGGCGTTTGTTGTTGAATACCAAACTTTTAAGTATTACCTGCTTTGTTCGAGCTGCCAATGACTTACTCATACGCCGAAACACATCAGCATACATGCTGTTATTAATTTGTCTTGAAATAAACAAATTGATGGCTGATACAAAAACTAAAATAATAATATGTCATCACTTTTATTATTCAGTGTAGCTCCTCTTTGTTTACTCGCATTTAAAATATTTTTTATGATCTGTAGAAAAATCTAATGAAAAAATCTACTAACAAAACACATCCCAAATTTTGATATTCAAAGTAGTTTGAAAGAATTTCTTTAAAAGAAGTTTTATTGCCGCGCGTAGTTTCTGATGCGAGCCTGACTTCACACGTGACTCGAATTATGTATAAGTGTTCAGAAAAATCTTGAAGCCTGACGTACCAAATGTGACTTAATACACTCTCTGTGTGACAAATACGTGTATGTGGTCCTAGTGAATCGTGATTATTAATATGGATGCTCTAGAAAAGGCATTAAAACAAAAACCAATTTTGGGTGCAATTTTTCCCAATTTTGGGCCACATTGATGCGGATTTCGAGGTTTTCGGTTTTCGGTTTTCTCGACCCCGAAAACATAAAGTAAGCCCTCAAACGGAATCCTAATAGATGAAGTCAAGGTCTAGTATGAAGCAGATCGTAGGGCCAACTTCTAAACCAATTTTTAATGAAGATAAGAAAATAGTTTGAAGGCTGCCAAAAACATAGCCTAAATTCAGAAGGTACATTACTTGCAAACAAATGTTACGTCAAAAACAATATTGATATGAAAACAAAATTTATTTAGGCCAAAGACTTGAATGCGAAAATATATTTTATAAATTAAATCACAGTGGCTTATAATTTTGTTTATTTCAATGTGGCTTAGGGTTAATATTGGGTTTTTAGGACCGTACAGCCTTGATTAACTCAGGTCAGGTATAGGTAATGTACGGGTGTGGTGTCAGTGTTAGCGAATCAATTTATGCGATTCACAAGTCGGTCCGCCAGAAAGCCAAAAACATCAACTTATATGTGGTGTTTTTGTGTAAACCATAAACTAGCTGGTGCCTGCGACTTCGTCCGCGTTGAAAAAGAAAAAAGTAGCCTATCCTGAGTCCTGTACCTCTAAATGTTTACTTACCAAGTTTAATGAAAACCAGTTAATTCGTTTAAGTCATGGAGGAACATACATACATACAATACCTACACTTACAGATTTATTATTATTAGTTATTTTTGATTATTAGTATTGATATAAAAATACTTTATATGTATAATATATTAAAAAAATGTTGAGTTTGTTTGAGTAAGCTTTAAAATCTCGAGAATGGGTAGACATATAAATAGATTGTTATGTGGATGAAACATTAACAATTAATTAAAAACTACAAAACGAATTGCTTAGTGATCGGAAAAAAGAGAAAGAAATATCACAAAAAAACTGCTCGTAATTGAATAAATTAAAAACTTAAATTGTTACTTCATCTTCAAAAAATAAAAACAATGATTTATACCTATTAACTGGAATAAAGAATCACGCTAAAAATGGCACCACGCCCTAACGCATATCTCGTGCATTTGTGTTGGGTCGTTGGACAGCAAAAGAATGGAAGGAATTTCGTGGTACGTTTTGTCCACTTTTCTGTGCCACATTACAGTTAAAAGAGAAGGGCCTCTTTCACGAACTACAAGTAAAGTCTTGATTAGTTACTTTTAGAAATAATTTTATGTTTTATGCACTAGGTTTCGTGCATCCTTCGATAGGCGATTTTTTTTATTATTTTCTTTTTAATGTTTGGGACTTTTACTGTACAAACAAAGGTGTATCAGCTCCATTATCCCCGGTGACCGGTGACTTTAAATGACGGTTAGCCTACTTGACAGATGGTGAAATAGGCCCTAAGTAAAAAGGGTATTTGTTAAAAATATTTATTAAAATTATATTTTCTTTGTGCTATATGCTCTTGAATCTAACATTTTCGGGAATGTAACATTTTTCCAGGTGAAAAAGTATCCTATATGTTAATCCAGGTAGTAAGCTATCTGTGTGCCAAATTTCATCCAAATTCGTTTATCCGTTTTTGCGTGATTGAGTAACGAATATCCAAACACATGATTTTTTGCATTTAATTTTATAATATTAGTAGAATTTATAAAGTCTCAAAATCTGATAGAAACCAATAACCAATCATTTTCATTTTCACTCGACTCACTTTAATATTATTTAAATACCGTTTTTGTAATACTGTGAGTCCTCCCTCAGTGGCACTCTTATAACGTAATTTTTAAGGGTATTGCATTCGATTTTACAACTAAACTAGCTGCTGCCCTCGACTTCGCCCGCGTAACTTTGAAAATTTTGCACCAAAAACCTTCCCCGAGAACCACTCTATCTATTGGTGAAAATAGCGTGAAAATCGGTGCAATAGTTTTTGAGTTTATCGCGAACAGACAGGTAGACGCGGCAGAGCACTTTGTTTTATAATATGTAAGGATAAGGATTCGTTCGAACATATTTTCAGTTCTTGAATAAATCTGGAAGTCCAAACTAGAGTTCTGAACTAATCATATCTGACTATTCCGTTGGAATAGTGGTAAGTAAAGGCCTTAGGTCTTAGGAGGCCCAGGTTCGATTAATAGCAGGGTCAACTTTGAATATGAACCTTTTAAAGTTGTCTCTGGTACCTTTAAAAGGTTGTTGAAAAGTAGTGGCAGGGCACACTGTGCAACGGACTTTTACTCGTATGTGGTTTTTAACTAATGGAAAGAGCGTTAAACGAGGAATGATCCTATATGCGATTTGCAAAAATAATGCACCAGTTGGGAGCGGGTCGCTAGCGGGTGACCACGGCGGCTACCATCAAGTGAACGGTCAGCCTGTCTGCCAACGATATTTAAAAAAATCATTAAAATCTCTTAACTTCCTTTCATGTAATATAACAACACCAAAGATTTGATTAATTATAATTTTATGAGCATGACGTAAGTAATAATGTGAAATAAGATACTCGTTAATTAATTTTACATAGAACACGTTATTCATAGTTCGAAAATCTAAATTTCAATAACGGTAAATAAAAGGTTTCGTTTCAAAGAGGACAAAATAAATCTTCTTACATAGTATAAAACAAAATCGCTCCGAATTGAAAAATTCTTTTTGTGTTGGATAGTCCATTTATTGAGGAAGGCTATAGGCTATAGAGAACGCAGACAAAGTCGCGGGTATCAGCTAGTTCCATATACAATAATGTGATAATAATTTTGAAACTGTAACCTTTAGGCAAGATACAAATATAGGTTCCCAAAATCGTCATAAATATAATATATGCTTGTTATCAATACGTAGATGGGTTTAAATGCTTGTAGACATTTCATCAAAGCGAGGCGCGCTTTACACATTACCCATTCGTGTATCTTAATATCCTGAAACCCTTTGGTTAAAGAAGCAGTGTAGCATAAATATGAATCGTGGATATCAAAGCTTTGGACTTTGAAAATCACTGTCTCTCGGATGAGCAAGCGGTTTGACAATTCGAGCGTTAATCTTACTTATAACTGTTTATTCCTATGATACTTTGCGTCTATTGTGGATCAGCGAAGGGAATAATCCTTCTTCGTGTAGATTATTCTGAATACTTTTGCTTGTCTATACTAATATTATAAAGAGGAAAGACTTGTTTGTTTGAATTGAATAGGCTCCGCAACAACTGGACCGATTTGAAAAATTCTTTCACTGTTTGGAAGCTATATTATCAGCGAGTAACATCCTTACTAATATTATAAATGTGAATGTGAGTTTGTTTGTTTGTTACGCTTTCACGCAAAAACTACTGAACCGATCACCATGAAATTTTGCATACACGTTGCATACCGTTGCAGACGGGTGATATTCGTACCTGGCCGTTAAGCTTCCGTTTGGTACATACTGGCAGGAGTTACAATTCCATAATAAGATAGATACACCCATACACATGTCATATACTTCCCGTTTTTGCGTCGAGCATTAAAAGAAGTGATATTGAAATAAATTGTTCCGTAAGTAATGATTTTAAGTGACTTTACAAGATATATTTCTATCTCCCCTAGTGCTATAAAGACGGGTGATCCTCATACCTGGCTGTAGAATTTCTATAGCCATGAACGTTAAGCTTCTTAGCCGCTTTCATTCGGGATCCAAGTAGATCTCGGAGGATTTGATTTGATATTATTGCAGTAGTGATTCAATTCAATAGACATTTTAGAGATAAAGTTTAGCGATTTTGTTACCTAGAGATTTGTTAGTCACAAAAAACGACGTTAGGTATTAAAATTACTTTTGCTACTTGAATTGGTAGGTTTCCTATTGGATTTGCCAAATCCAATTTGCTTGAAATTCTTTAGTTTTAACGTCAAGTAAATTCGTCATCAAGATTATAGCGCGCATGGTCACCGGGTGAATAAAAGAGCAACAGGACACTTGTGCATTTGTGCAAATGAGACAACATGCATTGCAAACAACAAATGAGTTTAAAAAAAACTGCCCAAAATTACAAATGTCTCTTTGATCGTACGTATCAACAAAAATTAAAAGATAAAAATTGTATTCCGCCACCATCACAAGTAACGGTAAAAATCTATCGTAAAATCTATTCAATATCGGAGCCATTTCGGCCGAGCCTCCGATAGTGTGAAACCGCAGCTGCGAATAAAAAGGTGAAGTTTTTTGTGAAGGGAATTCAATTAGTTGCTTTCGTGTGTTGGCTGTTATCGACCTAGAAGAACCTTCTTCATTATTAATACGTATTTTTAACACAGATTCAAACGAAGTCATGATTTTTATTTAACAGTGTTGTAGAAAGCGCTTTACAGCACGTCGGAAATGTCTCGGCACTTTGCAAATATCTATATTATTTTAAGTATGCTTTGTTTGTTACTCTGTGAGACACATATTAAATAAATAAAAAAACACACACGTTAGCTATTGTTAATAAATAAACTTTTTGTGCTGTCTTTCTATTGCCGACCGTAGGCAAGCAGTACGAGTATTGCATTTTTTCGAGATGCCATTTCCGACGGGTTATGCAACATTAGTATACATCAGCAGAGCATAAGAAAGCTCCAAGTAGCTCAACGAGCTATGGAGAGAGCTATGCTCGAGGTTACACTACGAGGTCAAATCAGAAATGAGGGGATCCTTAGATGTATCCTTAGATCGCTTCTGACATGAGGCAGAAGAAACACCAATGCATATCCTGTGCGAGTGTGGCCCCTTGATGCACAAGCGCAGTCACATCCTAGGAAGCCACACAATGATTTGTGAAGATGTGAAGAATGCCTCTATCAAAAAAGTACTACAGTTTCTCAACGTGGTAGGTATAGGTAGAGAGCTTTAGTTTACGTGGCGATCACAATATTTCAGCGATGGACGAAGTGATACTGGTTCTCTAGCAGACAGAAATAGCCACTAGCGAATATTATAATAATCCTTAGATGTACGAAAGTTACTGACATGAGCCAGCGGATCAGTAAATTGAAGTGGCAGTGGGCATAAAACGTAGTACGGTCAGCCGACAGCCACTGGGGCCAGAAGAAGGCCGGATGGAGGCCACGGATCGACAAGCGCATCGCAGGATGTCCACCCACAAAGCGTACTGATGACCTGATAAGGGCCGCGGGTCGACGGTGGATCCAGGCTTCTTCTGACCTGTCCCATTGAAAATTATTGGGGAGGCCTATGTCCAGCAGAGGTCCTGCGGCTGAGATGATTCATCAATATATAGAGCCACACTCTGTTAAATTGAACTTTTAGTCGGTACAACTAATGAAAAAAACGAACAAAGATTCCTTAAGAAAAACAACTTTGAAATTAAAAGGTTATTCTGAAATAGAAGTAAATGGCAAGTTGTCTATAAAAGTGCAGGCAAACGACGTAGCGTCGAGTCACCCGTCGGCAGGCGAGGCAAGTCGTTTGGTGTGTAATGAGCCGAAACGAGGCCTTGTGAACGCTTTGTCTTTACTGTGTTTTAAAGTTATTTACAATATACGATTTTGCATTGTGTATATTTTAAGGATTTCATGTCATGTGAAGAAAGCTCATGATAACCAGAGTTCAGTTGGCATCTTTATAGCGACACCATGAGAGATTTGGATGGATCGCGGACTCCTATAGAAGATAAACTAAGTGAAGGTAGGAATGGGATGAGAACACAACAAAATCCTCCCAAATTTAGATTAGACTTAGACACAGAAAAAATAGAAAAAATTACATACAAAAAACTATTATTTTTATGTCAGTGTCGGCAGACAAGAGACCAAGGTATCTCCCAAAGTTTTATATTAAAAATAACCTAAAGTCCCTTAGGTTACTCCCTAACCACGATGCTAAGTGTGTAGTCACTCGAGCGTCGTGGGGACCTATTGGACTTTGAAGATTGGATAGTAAGAAGAAAAAAAGGTTATATTTTGTAGACGCTGTATTTTAAAAAATCCTCCATATAATCGTCAGATTAAGAATCAGCACGATCAGGACTTTAGGTTGAACCGTCTGTATGAAAATCTGACGCGCCCGAGTATTACAAAATGAGAATCGTCAAAAATATTTTTTGCATTTTCAAAAAGCTGCCACGAGCTTGCGTTACATCCGAATCGTCTGAATTTTAAATGGGAGCTTAGTTTAGGTTCATTTAACATCCCCTCTGAAAATCTGACGCGCTCGAGTTGTATTTAAAATTTTACCCCCATCCCCGCCAACACCACCAACCAAATCGTCAGATTATTAAAATGCACACTTTTCAGCATGTAATTAATCTACCATATCTTAATCTGACGCGCTCGAGTGACTCCAGAAATCCCCTCTTGGGCTCCCCAACCATTACTGCTCCAGTGAAACATCATTTCACACACGCTTTCATACAAACAAGAATCCTTTTAGAACGAAACCTGTACACTGTAAAGTGCCCTATAATCACATATACGAGTAAATGCGACCGCAGAATTTACAAATTGTGCCTAAACCTTTATGTGTTTGAATACAATCACTTACTAAATGATAAACAAATAATTCAAGTTGAGTTGTTATCTTTTTTTCTAAATCGGTTGAGCATTACCTATTTTTCTAGTCATGACTAGGCGTTGAATTTCGATGAGTTGAATATACAAAGTATTTCTGAAACTATCTTTATTTTAAAATGTAAAAGTTAGGTTTTGAAATGTAAAAACCATTGACTAAATTTTTATAAAAATGGTAAATGCCAGTAAAATTGCTATAAATTGTTATAATGTAGTACTGCACAAAATCTAAATAGGTACATTGCATTAATTGTTTAACAAGATTAGACCAAAATCGTGTCTGTTAGGAATTGTATCGATCTAACATGCCTCGGTTCTGAGCCACTTAGAGCAGAGGTAATTAATTTTGCATTGAATCCAATTACAAGCATCACTTTGGTTGCCAATTTGTACCTTTTTGGTGCGGAGCAATACATTTCGTTAATGGATGGGTATTTTAAATCATGTTATAGACGTTCTCTTCCACATTCCTGGACCGCTCTAAGTGCAGCATTAGGGAAACATTCGGCTTCGTTATTTGGAAAGGTTTTAAAATGCTCTCAGCTACCTTTACTCTAATTTTATATGTAAATTTAAAGTGTCTAACATTGTAACGGCTTACAACACTGTAGTGGGGATGGTTAGAAAAGGCCAAAATATTATAATCCGGCTCGAAGGACCATGCAACGGTTTCAGTTTATGGTGGTATATTTTCTGTTTGGTTGCAAGAGACCAAAATAGAATATATCTATAGAATATAAATATGATTTGTGTTTTCGTTTGTAATGAATAAACTATTTGGCTTGAATTTCACAAACAGCAAACTACTTTATAGACCTAAACAACAATCTTGTTAATCGATACAATCGCGTGCCTCTAAGCTCTATCTAACACTAAGACAATCGAATAAGGGGCCGGACTATCCGTTTCCCGCCGTCCGCCACCTAGAGCCGGATAAAATAATATATTACCTTCTGCGAAAACCAAACCCTTTCAGTATTTATTTGAATCTTCTTATGGCGATTAAGTGGAATTTTGTTTGGTTGTTGTTGTTGTTGTTTGTTGGAATTTTATTATAAAAAATTTAATATTATAAAAATGATATTATGTTATAAACTAGCTGGCGCCCGCGACTTCGCCCGCGTTGAAAAAGAAAAAGTAGCCTATCTTTTGTCCTGTACGTCTATATGTTTATCTACCAAGTTTCATGAAAATCAGTTAATTCGTTTAAGAGTTATGGAGGAACATACATACATACAGAAAATAATTCTAAAAATCGTCAATTTAGTTTCAGTATCATGTATAGAGCCTATGAACACGATATCATTGAAAACAAAGTAACTTACTCCATCACCAACCCTTAAAGATTTATTATTAGTATTGATTGATGATTATAAAAAAAAGATTTTTTTATTAAAGTTTAATTTTTAAGTTGTTGAAATTCTGACTTATTTTGTAACAGGGTGAGGGTCTCTACAAGATGGGGGGTTCTATCTTTAGTTCTTATTTTATCTGAGGCATGTACAGGCATATAAATAGTTTGAATTTGAATACGTTGGACACACGTTGACCAGAAGTCAATGAAGACTTATTTGAAAACGTCAATGCTTAATACAAACTTATAATCAGGATCCAAACTAGGGAGAACCCAATCAAACTATGGCATTATATATTATAATCGTCTGAATTTCAGACTAATTGACCCAAATATCTAAAATCCAATGACATCATAAATTCAATAATGAATTATTCATTGGTTCGAAACGTTATAATCACAAAGCTCAAACATTTTCATTATAATGAGTAATGATATTATGAATCCCATTATGAAAGACCAATTAGGGAATTACATCACAATGTCTGCAATTAAAATAGCTATTAAATTACAGAAGGCCACAGTGAAATAAAAGCATATTGTGTACTTTTGTGTTTCAGTGAGTAAGGGATGCCGAATAACAGTTCCCTATCCCTTCCCAATCTCTTATCCATAATGGTACTGTATCCTTTTTTTTCTTTAATGTTAGGAAATCCTCTTGAATACCCGACAGTGTAGGTGACAATGATGGGTTATGCCGGATTCCTACTGGCTAAAACCCAACGAGTTTCTAGAGCGGCCGTTGGTAGGTGGGGTCGCGGGGACGTTATGACACGACTATCCAGCACGGGAAGGCCTGTGCTCCCTGTCAGAACCTCGGCGTACCCGAAAGTGGAGGTACGCCGGCCATCACGGGCAACCATACCACGGCGCCCGGGATGGTACTGTATCCTTCTGTATTCGGCAACCCACTTGCAACACCTGTGACGTTGCTCGTGTTATAGGCGACAGTAGCCACCTACCATCATGTGGAGTGTCAATAACAGTTTTCTTCATGCAAAACATGTCAAAGATATTTATAAGTGAATAGAAAGGAGTTCTACATTCATTACTCACTTGTCGAAACAACAGCACACATGCTGCTATTTGGTGTTCTGTGACCACACAGGTAGACACAGGACACGCAGGACCTTAACATTTAAGAAAAGTTAATAATGTAATCTTTGAACATATTTCAAAATGCAAAATATAACTATCATAAATGTTCAAACAAAAATAGTTCAGAAGCATTTGTTTCCATCGCTGCAATAAACGCAATAGTGCAATATGCGGATGGCGTCGTAATAGCGAACCACGTCAAAACGATTCACCAGGCTAACTGTTACAACCATTGCGTGATTACAAATGTTACACACGGATCTTTCTATTGAGCAACAGGCTTTTAAATTTAATTACGGTCCTCAACTTTTTATAAGGTCAGTATTTTATTTAGCACTCAACATAAAAACCGACACGGGGAATTTTACTTTATCATGTCTTACTTTATTACTTACTAGCGTCTCTCCGGGCTTCGCACGGATGCCAATTTTTTTTTATCTTTATATATATATATATTTCTTCTGTGCGTGTGTATGTCACTGAACTCCTCCTAATCGGCTTTACCGATTTTAATTCTGTCTTCACTTATGAATAGAGGGATAATCAGGAATGGTTTGTACGTAAAAAAAAATTGGTCGCGGACGAAGTCGCGGGCACAGCTAGTATACACATAAATTAATAATAACAAAACCTATTAAAACTTATTTTTTTTTTTATGTTAGACGTTTAATGAAACGCAGCATAGGACGTCAACATCGGTACCTTTGGAAAATTATGGCGGAGACCTATGTCCAGTGGATGTGTTGGATCTTAGCTGTTGGATCCAGACCATCCAACAGCTAAGATGTACACATTTTTGTGCCATCGTTCAAGTTTATTCGCTATTCGGACTATCAATATGTCCATAAAACACAAGTAATAATGGAACGTTTCTAAACACGCCGTTGTTACTCGTATTTGAACATAGTATTCTAAGTAGGTTTGACGGTTGAACTAACAGACTATTCACAAACGCGTTTCGACGTAATATAGTTAATTAGTTTGATCTAACGTAAAGGTGCGATTTCGAAGCAAGCGTCAATAGCGTCAATTACTCCGCGATAGAGCGACAGATAATGCACTATGCAAATGTATGCTACGAGTAAAATACGCTGACGACGCGCAGAAGACGCGCCAATCAAAAATACGCGTCGTTAGCTCGTTTAATATACGTAATGTGCATAAACTCTAAAACAGAGCTACTAAATCAAAAAATCTAAATATTTTTTGGGTAACATTTTAATGACAGGATCAAATAAAAATTTGGATCAGTGACTTGGACAGTGATATTGGATATATATTTTTTTAATATTTGTTTAGATGGCTTTAGCTGTGGTAAAAAACTACCGAAGCGATGTAAAACATCGTACTTATATGTAGAGAATGTGGGCGACCGCAGTCTAATAAAAAAATTGCCTGCGATTTGGGTTTGCTTAAAAAAACTAGAAATTTTACTTCGTTTGAATGACATGACTTTTCTTTAATTAAATAATTTAATGTATTAATATCATCCATCATACATTTGCTTAAAATCAATTTATTATTAGAAAAAATCTACTTGGCTTTATAATAATATTTTTTAAGACACAACTCGTAGCAGCTACGGTGATGTAGAAGCGTAGCACTGTCGTAGCGCTACGAACGTCTACGACAAATAAAACAATTAAGCAACAATCAGCAATGAAACGAGTCACACATGTAATTCCTTCAAATAAAACATGGAACGACGTCTTCATTGCCCCCATTTTGTCTTACAATCGCACAATCTTTTTCTTTCACAATTCAACTTAAAATTTAGACCTTATGCCTTTGAAATAACGGTGTCGAATTAAGCTGAGCGCGCCAAGTGAAGTTTGTAAATCAGTAAAAGCCAACGCCTTTGCCAAATTGTTTCTAGAACATCTTAATGGAGAATGTCTCTACGCTTACGCCACGTAAATGAAGTTGAAATTTCTGATTTTTTAAGCAAACTGAAATGACAGTTCCATTTTCTTTTTACTTATATGTGACTTATCTTTTACTTATATGTACTATTTATCGATGACTTCATACGTGCACATATTTCATATGTGCACATATGAAATAATTTGAAATAAAGGAGTTTATTCTAGGACAGTTATTTTATACTTTGACTACAAATAACTGTCTATGTAACAATATAACGATTAAATATATTAAATTTAAATTAAAGCAATATTTTTTAAATTGTAATTAATAGTATATAGATTAGATTTTATTAATAATTACAAATAATAACACGAGATTAAGCCTCAGTGGTTTTTAGTATTATCATTTTACATGTTATTTTATATATTAGCCTTAAAATTGTTAAAATTATCAATAAAAAATAAATAAATAGATATAGAAATAGAGAAGAGACAATATCAGATCTAACAAACTACCTATGGTCTTGGTACCTGTAGATAGCGGTATTCTCTCTGCTCGGTGGTTACTACAGGCAGTCGTGTCGTCGTGTCGTCCACCTTATGACTTCAAAACACAGTGTACTATGTAACATATATTATGTAGTGTGTAACATTATATTATGTAATGGAGAAAAAGTGCCTACCCGATTTAAGTTAATTACCTTATAGACAAATAACAGCGAGAATGGAACAGATGTATTGTTACAAAAATAGCAGAACACAATCGTTTTACTCGAGCGTTTCAATTTATTCCGAGTCAGAGAGTACGGTGAAAGACGTTTAGTTATTTTTAAATAAATGTAGGTGAAAACAAAGCTATTATTCCATTAAGGAATCCATTGTTTTTGAAAGGAAACAGTGAGCTAAAATTGTGCGATTGAGTTTTTAATGGATATTTTATGTTCGCTTCGTAACCTTTGACAAGGGTTGCGTTATCACTATGTTAGGAATAAAAAATTATTTACTGAATATTTGACAAATAAAAAATTAATATTGGTGTTTGAGTTGACTCCCAAACTAGTCAAACCGTTTTTTTCTATGTCATTGTCGACAGACAGGCTGACGGTCCACTTAATGGTAGGTGGTTATCGTCGCCTATAAAACAACCAACACTACAAGTGTTACAAGTGCCTGCCGACCATAGGATTAAGGATTAAGGATAATGGACTAGGAAGGGAAAGGGTAATGGACACGGGCATCCCTTAACCACTTTTGAAAGTTCATTCCCAAAGTTGACCCTGCCGGGAATCGAACCCGGTACCCCTGAGACGGAGCTGTTCAGTTCCATTATCTCAGCCGTACGACGTCCACTGCTGTACATAGGCCACCCTATAATTTTCCAACAGGACCGGTCAGAAGCAACCCGAATCCACTGTTGACACGCTGCATTTATCAGATCGTTTGTCTACATGTTACGGCCATTCTGCACTATCGGCAATGAGCGTTGATCGTGCAAGTATCCACACAATCGACTGTGGTAGTTTGTCGAATGGTAAGTATACAAGATTTCCTTTGATACGCACCCGAAAGCCGACAAATCACGGGCGGCAGGCGATCAATCATAGACGAGTACAGCCGAGTATGCCCTCTACACTTTCATGCTAGCCCGTAATCGTCTGTAATCGCCGGTAGTGGAGAGGAGTCATTAGACAATGCCAGGTTGTCCGACAACACAGTAAAAGTCACGGGAAAACAACATAATTATGAGTTCCGTGACTAGTCCACTCACGTGTACAGGGTCAAAGGTGTTTGTGTCACAGCAGTGGACACAGACAGTTCATCAGCTAATTGTTATTGATGAAGATCACGAAGGCTTTTTATTAACTAAACCAGTAGAAACTAGTAAAAACTAAGTAAAAAACTTCCTATACATTTACCAATGAACTAAATCCACGCGTACTACGATTTTGTTGCCGCGGGCTTTGATAGCGCCACAGTGTATTTTGAGTAAAACGTGCAGAACATTTTTAGAAATTCATGATTTGCATATTTGATTTCAAACACATAAATTCGCTTCTTTCTCACCTAAATAACAACAGTTTATGCAACATCAAACTTTACCTTCGTCTATCTGTCCATTTCAGAACGTTCGAATTACAAAGTTTCAAATGCAGTTTCAAAACCACGTTTACCTTACACGTTCAATATTAAATTTAATTTTTAACTGCATTCATATATTTGTGTGCTGACTGTTTAACTTTCGTACCTATTTGACTCTTGTACTCTACAGAATAAGGTTCAGAATCAATTGTATTTTGTGTTAGGGAAATTTTATTGCTGTGAGTCACGTATGATGATATTATGTGATTGCTAACAGCAAGGTGCCTTTTTTGCTTTATTTCCCCTATTTCCTATTATATTTGTATTTCATTCTTCGATATTTGTTTTATCTTCCTAGAAATTTCTTTTGAAATTGGTTTTCTTCCCTAAAAGACATTATGACTTCATTTCTAAATGTAAAACATTTTTCGATTTAAGAACGGGTTTTATATAATATCAGATCAGATAGATAGACTTCAAGATGCCTAAAGACTATGAAGACAATTTGGGAGGTCAACTTATATTAGGCAATATGCATATCGTAGATACTCGTGTTTATTTTCGTTCAAAGTATTTTTAACTGTAGAGCCTTAACTAAATCATCATATCAATGGATATGACCTTAAAATAACATAAATTGACATAATCATATTATAATAACACAAAATTACTTGCAAATTCATTCTTCGATAGCATTATGAATACCGTACCCATAGGTACACCAATCCATACTACATTTGTGTACAATGTACATGGTATTGGTACACATCTACACAGGTCATGACGTAGTAAATCAAGTGACGTCATGTCACCGAACAAGCCATTCGCAACAATTAATCGTTCTAATGGATTATAATGCTGTTACTGCATGATCACAATGCACCTCGATAATGTACTCAAGCAAATTGTCATAATAATATACGAGTATATATAATATATATTCGTAACTATAGAATTTAGTACACAATATATCGTAATATTACTTTACATGAAGAGCTTTATAAAAGTAATAGATAACAGTTGGGAATTGAACTCTCCATGTTGTTGACGAGTACATATACTTGGGACAAACAGTGCAATTTTGTATAGCCAACTTCGATAAGATGGCCAATCGTTGAATCCAGTTCGGATGGGCAGGGTTAAGGAAGCTCCGAGACATCTTCTCATCCAAAATCTTCGGTGCCTCAAAACAAAAGTTTTCGACCAATGTGTGTTACCAGTGATTACATATGGAGCTAAAACGTGGTCTAACTATGGGTCTCGTAATAAATGTTAAATGTCACAATGATCAGTTGACGGAGTAGTTTAGGCGTAAAAGCGTACCTACAACTCTCTTTCGCATTTATAATATTAGTTAGGATAGCTGAGTGTGTAGTGCGAGTTTTACTCGATCAAACGCATCGAACGGGTAAACGTGAATTTGTAAATTCACGAGTAAAAATCGTACTATACACTATGTTGGTTCAACTTGTCCGTTTAATGGATCGCAAGGTTGATTCCGTTACATCTGAATCTTTATTGATAGTCGGAAATTTGCTCTTTCCTTCTCGTGTGTTTTTAGCTTTCATGCCATCCTTCACAATACAAAAAAATCTTAAAAATATATAGTACTAAAAGTTACTGATCCCCTGTTTACTATTTAAACGAGTTATATAGTAGGGAGACAATGTAGATCAATATTATTTGTAGCCTCGTGTATCTCGGTCGACGCTGACGAATTGGTAAAGGCCCAAATAGCATAGCTCCAGCTATGTCGGAACAATTTATTATTTTGATAAATTAATAATACTCGTAGCAATGCCATGACTTCGCAGTATGTAACAAAAGTAGAGTACGCATTTTTCTATACTAATTTTCTATCGAAGTAACTTTATCGAAGTAACAAACTTTTGTTACGAGGTAGAATAGAAACTGCTTAGCTAATTTATGATTATAAATTTAACCAGATTTTGCTCGCGACTTCACCTCCTTTTTAACGGTAAGATTTTAGGTAGAGATAAGGAAATGGGCTGGATTCCATAATCACTCACCGAATTACAACAGCACACATGATATTATTTCAGGGTGTTCTTCTATAAGGATGCGGTTACTACAGGCGGAACGTGATAGCCCCGTGTCTCCTCTGGAGCCAGTCGTCCAACACTGGACGAATGGCCTCTCCGGTGCGGTGGCCGGCACTAGCACTGACCTGTATAAGCACTGGACAGGCTGCTGTCAAATTATTTATGTCTATTTGAAAAACGCCATTTAGGCGCTGTAGGCTATGGAGCCAAAGATTTAAATCGAGAGATGCGGCATTACTAGCGAAAGTGTGTTTATTTATTTATTATACAAGGCCCCCAACGAGGCAGCATACATTATACAAAATACAAAATACATTTTTTACATAAAATTTTACATAAATTTTAAATAAAATTTTGTTACAAAATACAGCATACATTATACTAAAGACAAAAGTATAAAATACATATACCATTGTCTAAACACATTTTAAACACAGACAACACATTCCTTACTTCAAACGTGACTGTGGCGATAGCAACGCTCTCAACAAGCGACCGTCACTCACTGTAGCTGGCGTGCAACTGTAGTTGTGTTGAGCGCCTGCGCCCAACCCATTGTTAAAAATTTTCGGTGTGCTTTTAGTATGGCGCGAGGAGATTACGCCGCATCTTTCGGTTTAAATCTTTGTATGGAGCATAAGTACACGGAACTAAAACTAGCGATTTCCGCAGACACTATTATACTTATCTATGGAATAAATAGACGGAAATGTCAAAATTAGTTCTCCATACTCTTTTAGTTCTCAGTACTCCGACAGCCAGTCCAGTGCTTATACAGGTCAATGGGCATTGGGCACTAGGCTCTGCCAATCTCTCAGTCCATTTCCGGTGGAGGTTTCCGTGTCCACGCGAATGGATTGCGGACGAACCCAAGGACCCCTGAATCAGAGCGATCCAACACTGAAGCAAGCATCCTAATACTAACCACTCATCCAGCAGCCTCGTTAATTTTTTGTATTAATTTTTAATTTTTTGTTAATTTTTTGTTATTAATTTTTAATTGTAATTTTTTGCACTCCTAAGAGATCATTAAGTATACAAAAGTTTAGATAGTGATTAAAATTTATCCTATAATCCTTAAAATTTAGTAGTAAATTTACAAAACTGGCTGCACATTTGCAGCCATCTGGCATTATTTTACAAAACTTCCAATTTTCTATACCAGTAATTATGCCTATTACTTTAAACTACCCGAAAACGTGGGTATCATTAGCGAAACATTTATCAGATTGCATGTAATTTTCATTTATTTATTGTCGTACCGTGGCCACCCTCCAGTCGATTCGCTACGATAATGTCACCTTTGTTATTTACAACCCTTACAAAACTGTAACACGCTAGAAATTACTGTGATCCTTATCTAGTAAGGTGTATGAAATAAACATCATAATAACAATTTCGTTCCACAACTGAATAGGATTTAGTGGGTATTTGTAAATATTATTTAATTTGTAATACTATTTGTAATTATTCGCAGTCATTTGGGTAGCCAGTCTGGGGACAGTAACCACTCTTGAATAATAGCATATTATGTGTTGTGTTTTGGTGAGTTATCCTTCATTCTATCTTACTTATATTTCATCATTTTTCTTTCATTCTACTAATGTTGCTTGTGTTATTAGGCGACGGTAACCACCTAACATCATGTGAACCGTCAGCCCGTCTGTTGACCTTAACATATAAAAAAATTCAAATTTTCTGGACATATCTGGAAAAATCAGGCCATAAAATACTTTTCATTTTCGTTCTTTCTTTAGGTACAACTTCACAAAAAATTCCTTGCGGTATTATCTATACGTTTATACCAATAATAGAAAGAGAGAAGATTTGTATGTTTGTAAGAAATAAACTCAAAAACTACTGAAATGATTTTGAAAATTCTTTCACGTATAGAAAGCTACGTTACGTTATCAGCAAATAACATAGGCTATCAATACTAATAATAAATCTGTAAGGGTTGGTCATGGAGTAAGTTACTTTGTTTTCAGAGATATCGTGTTTATAGGCTCTATACATTGAAACTAAACTTACGATTTTTAGATTTTTTTCTGTATGTATATAATATTTGTGTATGTACCTCCATAACTCTTAAATTAATTAACTAATTTTCATTAAACTTGGTAGATAAAAATTTAGACTTACAGGACACAGGATACTTTTTTCTTTTTCAACGCGGACGAAGTCGCGTGCAACAGTAATATATGGAGTGATTATGTTAAAAGTTGATATCGCCACTGCAACACAGCTTTATCTGCACCGGAGCAGCTTTAAACTTTCAGTACAGTTGCAACAGGGCGTGACCTATTTGACCGTAGATTTGTTTCGTACTACTGTTCTGCGAACGAATGCCGGTTTTAAATCAGCGATCGTGGTTTTATATTGTGCAAGTCATTTGTTTAACGATATAGTGTAGGTATTTTTTAATTCAAATGTACAATGTAGAATATTATCATCTTTTTTTATATATAAAAAAGTTGAATTGGTTTTATGTACCTACTACGCTTCAAAATCTCGAGAATGGGTGGACCGATTTTAATTCGGTTTTGATACATGGAAAAAACGATAAACGGGCATAATTTTGATAAATAAAAATTGCATCCCGGGCTAAGTCGGGAGCGGGTCGCTAGTTTCTTTATAAAAGTCAAAAATTAATATTGAATAAGTGTCCAATGATATTTTACAGTTATAAAATTTAATAACCTTAGCGCCTATTTTACAAACGTCAATTAGGCCAAACTGTCATTTAAAGTCACCGGTAACTGGGAATAATTTAGCTGATATACCTTTGTTTGTACGGTAAACGTCCCAAACATTAAATAGAAAATAATAAAAAAAAAAATCAGCTATCGAATGATGCAGTAAACCGAGTCCATAATTCAATATAACAGAAAATGATTTCTAAAAGTAAGTAATCAACACTTTACTTGTAGTTCGTGAAAGAGGCCCTTAATGCAATAATATTTATAATTAAAGTAAAAATAACAAAATCGGCACCTTTTCGTCTTGCAAAATTTATCAAGGCAAAGTATATTTTTACTAAAACGAAGAGACGACAAATTTAAGTTTTTTCGCCCTAGCAACCGAATTTTTCAGTCCATTAATAAATTGCCACTAAAACTTGCAAACGGAATATAACATGGACGAATAGTTAAATTTATTAAAGTAAAAATATGTAAACGATAAAACCATTTGAACTTTTCTGCTGATCACCCTTAATGTTTTCTGCTGACCGTAGTATGTAAGTGTATCTAAACTACTACGATCAGCAAATTTGGTTTTCGAGGCTGTCCTAAGAAAATCTACTATAGTCTGATTTTTAATTAGACGGATTAAAATGACATTTGGTGGGTTGCCATTTTATTGTAATGTAAAAATAGTGTTGTATCCTGAGTAATCGAGTATTAGGTAAAAATCGTGATTCAATCTTTTTTATTTTATAATAAGTTTGTTAGTTTGAATTTGGATTGATCAGTAGCATAAGTAGCGTGGATTTATAAATGTAGTGACGGAAATGGATACTTCAAGATACTTTTATTTGCCTGTTTTTCAATAGAAAGTTTAGTGTTTAAACTTATTGTTAGTTATTGATCAAGCTATATTTTTTTGTTTTGTATAATTGATAACCGGATAACAACAATAAAATATTATTAAAAAAATTAGCTTAACATTGATCAATAATTAAGATTAAACACTTTAGATAAAAAAAATAAAAAAACGAACTTTCTTAATCACTATCTATTTCTGAATAATCAGTTTCAGAATCAGAGTCTGTTACATTTATAATAAAACTTTCTGTCACGTCATCAATAAGGTGGTCGAGTTGCATCATTTTGTTCTCTTCTATAACGTGATCGATACAACTCGACCATAATGATCGAACTCGCTTATAAATGAGTCATACTACAACACTACGCTTCATGCTTGCAACATTTAAAAAAAAAAGATCGATTTCAGCTGTCATTTTAGTCCATCTAATTAAAAATCCAATTATAGAAATCTTATATTTACTGATTATATACTGAAAGATTACAAAAATTTCTTCTCAACTATTATCTAGCAGAACAATTCTGTTAAAAATTTACAGATAGAGACGAAGTTGCCAGCGCGAGGGGATACGAGGGGCATACAAAGATCAAAGCAAGTGCGAATACAACTTGTTAGTTCACGCCTGGGGTTATATCTACATGTGGATATTATACAGAAAGTAAACTTGCAATGTCAAAGAAGGCAAAACCTTGTTATTTTATAGAATGGTAAAGATCGCAGGTTGACGGTCCACTTTATAGTATGTTAGCCCTGTCATTTATAAAGACAAGCAACACCATAATAAGGTATAAAGATGTATTAAGGGACCTTCGTATTCCTAAAATCGAAGTACAAAAGCTCACATATATATAATAAATGTTTATCTACCATGTTTCATGAAAATCAGTTAATTCGTTTAAGTTATGGAGAAACATACATACTTACATACATACATACAGAAAAAAATTCTAAAAATGGTCAATTTAGTTTTAGTTTCATGTATAGAGCCTATAAACACGATATCTCTGAAAACAAAGTAACTTACTCCATGACCAATCCTTACAGATTTATTATTAGTATTGATAACTAACTGATGCCCGTGACTTTGTCCGCGTTCAACGATGAAAGGTACCCTATGTCCTTTATGGTGTCCCAGACAACGTGTATGCAAAATTTCATGATGAGTGTTTAGGCGTGAAAAGGTAAGACAGACAGACAGTTACTTTAACATTTATAATATTAGTATGGAGTATGGATACTAGTTGTTGTCCGCGACTTCGTCCGCGATGAGAAATGAAAAATAAATGTAGATTAATAATATTGTTATAGATT
Organism: Synanthedon formicaeformis; assembly: GCA_945859745.1. Taxonomy (NCBI): domain Eukaryota; kingdom Metazoa; phylum Arthropoda; class Insecta; order Lepidoptera; family Sesiidae; genus Synanthedon; species Synanthedon formicaeformis. Next base: position 3,019,042 of record OX243975.1, read on the forward strand.
GTTTTCGCTAAAATGATCCTTCAGAATAAATGCTGCTTTGAAGTAGTTTACCGACATCTTAATGCTTTTGCTAATTAAGTACATGTTAGTACATACGATGTTATTAACGTAACAGTTTTCCCTGGGACTTACTTGTTAATTACCTATACAATAATATCACTAATTAAATGTAAACCCCAGCTCGTGAGCTCGAAGACGTTATTATATCTTTCAAAGCTTCTATAATTACATACTTAGAAGTCTGACAAATAGGGTATTATTGGCTATTGAAGATGTATTAAATGTAATTTAGACAGCTTAGATAGTAGTTGCTTAGATTTTTTAAATTATTTTTCTAGCAGTATTATTTTAATTACACGAGACTAATTGCATGATACACCTATAATTCAGCCTATAGCCTTTTTTTTTTGACGCTAGGAAATGTGTTACGCATACACACACCGTCTGGGGGGCGGTGTGGTTATGTGGGAATCCCCTCCCCCTAATGAGGGAGTTATACCCACTAAAACCAAGCGGCGGCCTTCCACAGCAGCAGGGGGATCATGGGCACGCATTAGCGCACCGGGGCCCTCCCCCGCTATGCCCTCCGCTTTATGGAAGGGCATCTCCCAGGGATGCTGGTCGCATCCCTTAACACTTGGTAACACCCCGACCGCTCAGGGTGTTGTCCAGTCCCGGCATAGGCCTATAGCCTATGTTTGATATATACCTACTCGAATAATGACGACCCGTTGTATGAGCGGTTGGAGTGGTTTCCTTAACACTCCGTCTTAGAGGTCCCGGATTCGATTACCGGCACGGTTAATTTTATGAATGAACTTTTTATTAATGCAGTTCATTAAAAAAACATTACTAAGATCCAAAGACCAACCCCTTATAATAGACCCCATGAAATTACAGAATGTGTGCTGTTGTGTTTTGATGAGTGAGTAAGGGATGCCAGAGACCATTTTCCCGCACTTGCACTTGCATCACCTGCGGCGTTGCTTTTGTTACAGGCGATTAAAAAAATATATATTTAATAATTATTTTTTCCATTCATTCATGTCAGGGTTAATAAAAAGTTAGAAAAATTCAGGGTTAAAAAAATTCAAGTAATTCTGCAGAGCGTAAAATAAGAAGGCACGAAATAAACTTTATATTGTCAAGTAGAAAATCGTATACAAATAATTAAAAAAAACAGTGGATTCATTTGCCCTCTTGAACATCTGAAATGGGAGAGAAATAAGAAATAGGACGCTCCGAGTGTTGCGCTGTGCTATTTTTCATTAACCCTAACAGCACTGCTGAAACAAACGAAAGTGATGCAACACAAATAAAGAAACCCTCACTCCACCTCCTGTGAACAACAATATATACTTGAGAGGACATTGTTTTTTTTTTCTTTATATAAAACTCATTGAGGAAATTTTCAAAGAATGTGTCGGCGAGGTGGCCGGATATAGTACGAGTATAGTATAGTATTTTGAATGAAAATGTTGATTGATTTACATAATATTCTGACTGAGTTGTGTTCAAAGTGCAAAAGATTTTTTTTAATTTTTTAGTGTTTTTTAGCCGAAAAACACTGTTTGGTTAACAACTTTAAAGAAACTTCTAAACCTTGATACGTATAGTATACGTATAGGCTTAAAAAAGTACCCATTAGACGGCACCAAGCGCTTTAATACAAGCAACGCAATGTTATGTGCCTTAAATACTATCCCATCCTAATCCTTTAACCTTAATCATAGACTATGGTCAGCAGTGCAATTTCAGCAACTGTGGCGTTGCTTACAGCACCTGTATCAGAGCTCATATAAACCAAATATTTTTAAAGTTCTAGTGAATAGGCATCTTCTAGGTGTGCTCACTCCATCTTCGGCCTCGTCTTTGCTGCCACAGCTAGATACTGGCCAAGAGCAGACCCATTATTATTAAAAAAAAACCATAAGATTCAATGCCCATAATTAGATACTCGATTCTCAGACCTCAAAGTAAGAACCAAGCGCCTATTCGTGAAACACAAAGTTTCATAGGTATATACATTGTCTTTTGTGAGGCTTGTTTGCCGTCTCCGTGCAAAGTACTTGTTGCTAACTTGTATTCAATTCAAGCTATCGTTAACAATTGTGCCAACACATGTTTCGGCAAATGTTTGGATTGTGGTAATGTTTGTTTCGCTATCCTCTAATGTAGACTTTACACTATTACATGTATATAAGTAGTTTTAAAATTTGTTATTGAAGTGAAAACTTCTTTAGCGCGTTGGGCACTTTTTGTATGGGGAAAATACAACACTAAACTCGCAAGACCAGTACATTTACCATGAGTTCAAAATGACCGCACTCGCTAATAATTAAATTTATTATTAATTATTAATTAGTCGTGCTGAGTTTTAGACCGTGGAGTACACAGTCAAAGAATTTACAATTTACATACATTAACACAATTTGTGTATATTGTAATTTTTTCTCACCATAAAAACTTTCTCCATGAAAAATTACTTCGATGGCGACCAACTTTCATGGTAATCTGTCAAACTGTGATCGAGTGATGTATGTGACGTTAATGACATATTTCTACCTCACTGCTCTCTGAGGATTTAAAATGTAAAATAATTAAAATTGTTATAATATTGTTATTGAAAATTAAAATATATTAAATATATTAAAATAATACGAGTATAATTATATGTAACATGGTGGGACAGATCAGAATAATACCTGTTTTGGGGTTAAAAAAACCAGAAAATTTTAAATTCAAATAAACTTAAAATTGAATTCCAAATTTTCTACACATACCTGAAAAAATTAGGACTTACAATAATAAAAATCGGTTGAATGATCTGTAGCTGTCATATAAGTCACAACTATGTCGTAGCCAGCTCAGAAACATTAACCCCTTAATCCTGGATAAACAGATTCCGCAGCTAATTTGTAGGCTAAACCTATTTAGTGTAATCCGAGAATGGACAACCACAATACAAATCAGGCAAATTTATCAGACTCGTGTTTACTCAACGTCCATAATAAACGAAATTATTTATTTGCAAAATGTATAAAATTGGAACAAGGAATGTCCATTAGTTTAACGACCCTATATTATAATGAAATGATTAAAATAGAAATAGATTTTTAACGCCGCCGTACGTAAGTACTGGAACTAATTTTGACGTATAATAGTGTATGTTTTATTCTATTTGTTGATGTCTTAGGGACTTTTTAAGTTTATGTATTTGTGTCCCCTTGAGTTTTGAAATATGCAGAAATGTGTATTCTGTAAATGTCCTTATCATGCGGACTCACTAGTTTTTAGTTAGTAAAATTTAAAGGTTGTTAAATAAAGGCTATAATGATCAATCATCATATCGTCAATACTAATAATAAATCTGTAAGTGTAGGTATTGTATGTATGTATGTATGTATGTATGTATGTATGTATGTATGTATGTATGTATGTATGTATGTATGTATGTATGTATGTATGTATGTATGTATGTATGTATGTATGTATGTATGTATGTATGTATGTATGTATGTATGTATGATATATTGATTGATTAGGATGTGCGGAATGTGTCCTTACAATACCTATACAGGTAATGTGATAAATTTCCCAATTTTTTAAGATTTTTCTTTAATATTATCATACCAGTAGGCAGTATGAGAAGAATTAAAAATGTAATATTTTTTACTGTAAACATTATTCAGCATCGCAGAACAATAAGTTTCCGGTAATATTTGTCTTTAAAATCGCCGGTGTCTTATTAGTACGCTGTTTTACTATTAGAACGAACCTGGAGGAACTTTTTTCCGAATCATCATAATAAAGGGTTGGCCCAATTAAGGCTAATGGACGTCCCAAGTTCGGTAACAAGCTGTTGCTTGCTCTAAATTATGAGCGTTCCGTGAAAGAAATCAGCAACCAGTAATGAATTTTTAGTGATTTTTTTTAAATTAAACGCAAGTCAACAAAGCTAGACATGTTCCTATTTCATCATCATCATCTCAGCCGCAGGTTGTCAACTGCTGGACCTTAATTTTCTAATAGAAAATAGTCAGAAGCAGCTTAAATTCACCCCGGCCCATATCAGGTCCAACGCAAATACTCAGTTTTGCGTTGGGCGTCGGAGATTAAAAATGTTAACAATCGCTACCGTTTATGAATTGAAGCGTTTGGGAATTCTTAATAAAGGCTGACAAGTCCGAAGCCGGCAGGGATGTCCAAACTGGTTAATTTTAGTAACAGCCAGTATCAATTAATTGTAGTGATCGTGGGTTCAATATAACAGACAATTAAAGAATCCTACAGTTCAAAATTAGACGGCGAAGATAAATAAAAGAGGCAGTAATATGACGTAACGTAACTTTTCTCATATAGGTACGAACAAATTCGACTAGAGTTTGGGCCTCTTTCACCAACTACAAGTGTGGATTAGTTACTTTTCAAGTAACGCTAATTGGCGAGTAAATGTTACGAGTATCTTGTTTCAACTTCATTGAAATTACCCTTGAGTAATGCTACTCGAAGATGGTGAAACTCGTACGCTTACTTACCGGTGACTTTAAATGGTGGTTAGCCTACTTGACACTTTACTCAGAGATGGTGAAAGAGGCCCTTAATCTCGCAAGGAACAGGGTAAGTAATATTAGTTTTCTTTTATTTTTTATTCATTACTAACACATTACTACTACAGACAGACATACTGATACACAGGTCAAACTTATAACACCCAGTTTTTGTGTCGGGCGTCAGGGTTAAAAATGCGAATCAAGGCTCAAAAAGTCTCAAAGGCGAAATGCATTAAATGGAATAAAATTTATTTCATTTCAACAGAGCCACTTATATTTAAACTTGAAAATGCACTTTGAACAAGTTGAAAGCATCCAAGTTATTTGACGAATTTAATTAGTTTTCAGTGTTATTCGGTAAATTTATTATGTCAGTGTAGATTTGTAAAACATTCAGCTCGAACGGGAATTCACGAGTTAAAATATCATAATCATATCATAATACATTTGTTTATTAACACTACAAAAAACTTGACAATACAAATGAAAAACAGTGAAGTGATTCGATGAAATCCGAATGACAACAAATTAATTATAAGGACGTTATAAAAACTATAGAGCAATAGATAAAAAATTGTTTAATATTTGTACATACTAGAACTGCATGTAAAAAGTTTAAGCTTAGCTTCACATATAAAAAGTTTTCCCAAAATCAATTCAGTGTATTTTCCCAAAAACAAGTGCCCAACCAGCCTAAAGAAGTTTTCACTTTAAAAACAACTTTTACTTTATAAAAGAAATTACAGGTTATCTCAAGTGTAGGTGCTCTAAACCAACAAAACATTACATTTATACAGTTATGAAATTATTTCCTCTTTGAATACTTATAGCGAAGGCTCTTTCGCGTTTCTCTTTATTTAATTCAAGGCTTTTTACACTTTCGGGCGTATAAAAAATGCTCCGTTATCCCATTGTCGGGCCTGCAATTATTTAAAAGGCCTCCCTTTTTCTTTGGAGTAAACGTTCATTTGTTAAAGTACGCTGTACGCACACACCCGGCCGCTCTGTATCTTGACTTTTTTTGTGCGTCTACAAAAAGTTGAAGACGGAAGTAACAGTTCTTCTTTGAATCGGTATCAAGGGTTCGTGTGCAAAGAAACAGAGACGCTTGTGTAGTTACACATTTTCCTAGAAGCTTTCTAATGTGCAAAAAATTTCGCGTTTACGTTACGAAATACAACTTCTGAATTTTCACACATAAGAACTTCAGTTATTTGTTTGACAGTTACTAGGGTACTAATCTCAATCAGATCGGATGCAATTTTTTGTGCAAATTATTTTAATGTTTTTATTGAATTCTTTAATTATTTTATTGAGTTTACTCCTTAAGAATCGATTTGCATGTATTTGAAAATTTATGGGGGTAAAATCAAAATTGTTACACGAATGCGTTATGTTATGCGTTATAGTCATCAAACTACTACAACATGGAACCCGCGTGCCATACAAACCACTACGAATTTTATGGAACATTTAAAAGTGACATACATATGCGTAGAGCATGAACTGTCATTTAAAACAAAACAAACATAATAATAAGTAGGTAATTTAAAGAAAATGTGACTTTACGTCAACCCATTAGAGTTTAAAATGAAATAGTAGAAGTTGATCGTTACTACCTTTTACCATTGACGCGTGAAGGCAAGAGTCCGCCATGATTCTGTCAAAGGCGTTCTTTTTATGTGCCGCTTTGGCATTTGTGACGCAAATTCCATTGTAGTATTTCGATGGTTATAGTACGTTTTTTTTTTTTAATATTTTAGAATATCTGAAGTTTTATAGATATTGCACCATCTACACAATATTATTTAAAAAAGAACAATGTTTTTCTTTCAGCGTATCGAATTGTGAAAATTTAAATTTTATAATCGTTCGTAAGGAGTAAGGAAAAATCTTATTATTTCTAGTTATTATTCCTACTTACTTACCTATAGTATATAAGTACTTAGACTTATATACTCATAGAATGTTATTATATAGAATTATTTCATATCTACACTTAGTGTAAGTAAGTAGAAATAATAAAGTTATTATTCCTACTTACTTACCTTTAAATAAAGAATTAATGAAAGACAAGTTCCTAAATTAAATGCCCGAACAAAATGCCTTCAACATTCATGGTGGACATTAAAAATTACCGAAGCCCTGACAAGGACAGGATCTCAGCTAGTCATGAGCCCATTTCATTTTGAATGAAACAGGAAAAATCCAACACATTCAACCAAGTCCTTTTCCGGCTTTTGTTCATTTTTGTCAAAGACTAATGGACTAATAGAGTCATGCTTCCGTATAAGGTTGCTGACTGGCCACATTGTTAACATGATACCTATGTATCTACACTAACAATGTTAAGATGAAAGATTTAAATCTTTGTACTTTTTTATGTTTGTTTGTAATGTTTGTTGTTGTTTGTTTGTTTTATTATCCATTACAAAAATTATTACTTTTTTATTTTTTAAATTTTTGCATGAATAAATCAATTCTAATCAGTGATTTATATACATTTTAAACAAGTTCAATACATTTTGTAGATGGTTAGTCGTAATAAGAATATAGTGAGAATGTACATGTAAATTTATTAACCTCGGTACCGGTCTATCATACAAACTTAGCGAAACAGAAGTAAGAAGATACCTTCTAAATTATTAAGCTACGTGTACGTAAGAGGCGAGGTCCATAAATGTATTCGTCTTCTCACACAGTTCAAATGTGAACCCTTTTACAAGCTGTTTAATGTTGAAAATGTTTTGTTCAAATTACCCGAAGACAGCACGATTTTCGTGTCGGTATTGTTTAACCCATCAGATTATTTATTAACTCAATTCGCTGGACGAAGTTTATATTTAACTATTCAGTCGTAAACATACTACAGAATTAAAAATCACACATGAAATACAGAACAAAAGACCATTGTTTCTGGAATAATAAAATTCGTTTTAGCTTTTTTTTTGAGGTTTAAATTGTGGGAGGCAATTCAAAAAAATTATGAAACAAAATCGGGGGATATATACAGTTTTATGCTGTAGCTAAGTACATATCTCCCATATACACACTAAATTTAATTTCGATGACCACGCGGTTGTGAACTATTTAGTTTATAATGATGTTCCTCTAGTACCATTGGACTGTACCACAGTTTTACAATACTGTACCATTAATAGTACTAGTGATACTACTTGGTGTCGCTAATACTAATAGTGTCATTAGTGTCGCACTAATGGTACTAGTGATATTTTGGTATTGCGTAGTGGTTCTAGTACCAACTGATTGTACTATTAGACTTATCTGCTTTAAAATGTGAAGAAAATGAGACAATTCAATAAAATTGTTTAAAAGTAATTAAATATTTAGTCAATATTAACTTTCGGGAATTAGTGCCATAAAATGTAGTATTAAAATGTAATTATTTTCTTGAAAAATCAACGGAAATCAAAAATATTGTAATATACTAAGGTTAAACTTTTTTTCTCTCTTTAATTCGCTTTTTATTTGGTCCGAGCTAGTAAAGATTCAAATTGTTAAAACGCATTTTTTCGCATTCGCTTTGCAGGAAAAAAGCTTTTTTTACTATGTTTTACAATGAGTGTACTTTTTTAAAAATTATATCGTTCATTTATGTAAATATGTAATAAACTTTTTTCGAAAATAAAAGATGTCTGAACATTGTATTACAAGTGCTAACCTAATTGCCCCAGTTATAAACCGCAGCGCAGTAAAATAAGCCATTATTGAGTAGTCTTAAATTAACCATAAGCCACTCGGCATGTCTGAGCATGCATTATTGATGTTTAACATTCAACGAGCCTCTTTCTTGGGGCATCAGCGGCGAAGGTTGGGGTAAGGTAAGTTGTGAATAATTCAATAGACCGGCCGCGGTGAGACGCAAGTTGAGTGGAGCGCGTCTTGAGTAAGTACGACACGTTTGAGAGACGGCCGTACAAATACACTTCAATTAAGGTAAACACGTCTGCTCCTTACATCTGCTTACAGAGAACCTTGGTAAGATTTTAAAACAATGAACAATCTATTGTGATAGGTACCTACTTTATTATTATTTCTTTTTTAATGACGAATGTCAGGCTTTTACTGTTCGTCTTAGGACTTTAGTTCTCGAGGCATATACTGTGGACGCTGCAAGTATTCTGCAGCTTGAATAGACGCTGGAATTGAGCTAGTAAAGAGTGCCAGAGCAATATCAAATGTAAATTCATAAACTTTTATAATTTTTTTTTTATAAAAGTTTATGAATTACTAGCTGGTGCCCGCGACTTCGTCCGCGTTGTACGATGACGATGATTGACGTGTATGCAAAATTTCATGGTGATCGGTTCAGTAGTGTTTTTGCGTGAAAGCGTAACAAACAAACAAACAAACAAACATTCACATTTATAATATTAGTAAGGATTTCATGAAACATTTTTAGAAATTAAGTTTATAGAATATAATAGTTATGTAATATCGATGGGTGAAAGAAATTTTCGAATCCAATTTGTAGAAGGCGTGGAATAGTAAAACAAAAAAAATCCTTAAATTATACAAAAATACAAATTTTATTTTTTCAAAAAAATTTCAGACGAATAAGTATTGTAGTTTTACATAAAATGTTTAGATAACTTTTCTGAACTACAAGTGAACCATAATTATGGATCTTATGGCAATCCATAAGATGCCTATCCATAAAATTAAGTTTAAGCTATTAAGATGGCACTGCCATCTTTAATAACATCAGTCCCGTACACTCGGCTCCCATGACAAGGCTCGCACGGGGTTCTAGGAAAATGCTCTCTTGGCTTCTATACTCATAGGGTCCACTTTTATTCACATTTGTGGTTTCATCCCTGCATTCGATGTCCATGTAAATTAATGTATCTCTCAAATATTTCAAATATTTTCATTCATAAGAAAAAAATACAAAATAACTCTGTCTTATAATGCTAGTACATATTTTCATCAATACTAATAATAAATCTGTAAGTGTAGGTATTATATGTAAGTATGTATGTTCCTCCATAACTCTTAAGAGAATTAACTGATTTTCATGAAATTTGGTAGAGAAACATTTAGACGAACGGGACACAGGATAGGCTACTTTTTTTCTTTTTCAACGCGGACGAAGTCGCGGGCGCCAGCTAGTAAAAATATAAAACGTGCCCGATTGATTAGATGTAACAGCGACGCACGATCGCCTTTATCGATCGAGATATATTGCATCGGCTAAAAGTAACGATCGAGGCCAACCGAGTATGTGGAGAAGCACCTTAAGACGGATCATCCTTACCACTCGTTTAAATGGTTCATCAAAATAAAAATTAAAAAGTCAAAAGTACGTCAAAAGTGTTCCACCAATAAATTTTATCACATAAAGATTTTTAACTGTAGTAAACTCTCGCAGCAATTTATTTCCATTCTATTTTAGATTTGAAGCTCGTAGCAGACGAATCGATGCGCAGTAAGTTTGCATGAGTAGCTATTGTGCATTCAAATTCCACATTACTGGTTGAAGTTACCACGCATTGTACAAAACGGTGCATTCAAAACGTCTGCGATGCTTAGCCAGTGTGGCTGCTATTTCGAATTCATTCCTTTCATGAGGCACGAGTAGATAGGTGTGTACTTTTTGTTTATTTAATATATTGTTAGAAATTCTATGAGTTTGTAGTTAGTTAAATTACCACTTTACCTCTGAACTTATTTGCTTCCATAAAAGAATACAAAAATGTACTTTTTGCATATTACTTACACACATTAGTCGACAGACAGGCTGACCGTCCACCTTATGACAATAATAGGATTAACACATTAATTGCCACATGACGCGACGTCGCGTGAAGCGGCCTATTATGATGTGGCCGCATAATAAAATAGCAGTAATAATGTACGAATAATAAAATAGCAGCCCCAGCGTATTGGCTTCTGGTATTTGTTTTGGCCACTAGGGAAATATATTCAATGATTTTATTATTTCGGCCATCTAGGTAAGTTCAGCATTTCGGCTTGGCAATCAACGTGTTGAGAATAAGGGATTAGGGGGGAATAGGGAAATGGGCTCAGGCTTCTCTTATTCACTAAACGAAACACAACAGCACACATGCTGTTATTCCTTGTGATATTCTGTAAGAGTACAGTTACTGCCACCAGACGGGTTGACAGCGAAACCCAGTACCACTACTTTCCAAATCCAGACCAGAGTCCACTTTGAAAAATTTATTTCTAAAGTTGACCTCGACGGGAATCGAACCCGGGACTCCTGAGACGGAGCGTTAAGGCAAACACCCTAACGGTTAATAAAATTAAAATGTCGAAATATTTTTTTAAATTCATTCTGAAAACATTTTGAAATGATATTTGATAAGCAAAGGAGATGAATGGGCTTTGGCTTGGCTGTTTTTTTTTTTTATTTCTTGTTTTTTTTATTTTTTTTTCTATTTAAGGTTGCAATTTAAAGTAATATGAAAATGTGAAAACCAATAATTTTATGAAATACAGAACTATGTTTGTCGAGTACCGCTGGAATAACTTTGCTCGTACTCGATATTACCCATCATGCAAATCTCACATTTGTTCGGAGTGTTTTAAGAGTGATTGGAAGGAAGTTGCTCGTCTGCGCTATCTTCGGAAACTGTGCCAACTCAAGTTAGCTCCGAGTAAAATTTGGAAGTTGCTAAAACAAAGATAAATTTGAATCGACTTCACCGAGATTAATGTGGTAACTTTTCGATGGACTCGGCGACGAAAACAAACGTCTCGTCAATTTTCCACATTATGAATTAGTCCTTGAATTATTTTGGCATTTGCTTTTACGAAACGTTGTATATTGTTTACTCAGTCTAAACTTCCCTTTGTGTTTGGAAAATTTTATTTGTATTCGAGTCTTAATTCGATCTTTTGCGATCCGTCTAGAAGGTTTGATGGAAATGACTTTTCCTTTTTGTCTGATTTTCCCGGAGAGCTTTAAAAGTAACTTTTTGTAACAATTTAATAAATGTGTTTTATTTGTTAAAAGAAAAGTTCAGGATGTAGGTTTTTTTAAAGGAAGATTGGAAAATAGGCTTTGTCGCCTAAAATAAAAGCATTATCGAAAGAGGATTCAAGTGTTCTTCCACGTTGATAGGATAAAGAGAGGAATAAAAATGAGATAGGTTCACTGACCACTGTCAACCTGTCAATTCTTTTTAGCTTACAGTAAAAGAACAGAACAAATGCTTTCATTTAACGGTGATTTCCCAGTTTATTGACCATTTTTAGAATTTTTTTCTGTATGTACGATGTTCCTCCATAACTCTTAAACGAATTAACTGATTTTCATGAAACTTGGTAGATAAACATTTAGACGTGGGGGACACAGGATAGGCTACTTTTTTCTTTTTTCGCGTCGCGGGCGCCAGCTAGTAAAATTAATAAAATCAGGGGAAATATTATAATTCCTGCGGGATTTTCTAAAGACGAACTACAGCGCGCAAGAAGTTGCTGCGGACACTTTTGTGCATTTTGCTTTTTAAAATATTTAGAGTTTTAAAAATTTAAAGTTTGTAGATACAACTATTTTTGAAATAAATTAAATAAAACTTATTTTTCAACTGTCTTAAGTGAATATTTAATTTCACAATTAAATAGTCACTTAAAAGAAAAGTCTGTAGTTATTAAAATCGCGAAAGGCGACACAAAGGCTTTTTTATACGGTAAAATTACCGGGTTCAACCTCAATTCCGCTGACATATAACGTTACGTAGTTATTATTTTAACATTTGACACTGTCGAGAGGGTCGTAAGAGGGACACCTTTTGATTTATAAACAACACAGGTGACCCGGTTGTGTTGAAAGTAAGCTTATAGAGTCCAAGTCATAAGTGGGATAGGTATTTATTTAATTTGAAAAAAAAATCTACTTTTTATGCGCTTTCGTGCTAAGATGCTATTATGACAACGCTATATTGTCAAACTAAAAAAGAAAAGGACGAGCGAAAACAACTATAAAATTTGAGAACACTAGAGTTAAAGCTTCGATTAGTGTGACGTCACAAATATTATCTGATCTGAGGTTTTGGGCTACCTTACTTCGTAAGGTCCCTCGAGATGGCCGGCGTACCTCCACTCGCGGGTACGCCAAGGTTCTGACAGGGAGCGTAGCTCTCCCCGCGCTGGAATGCCGTGGCGGGGCACCGATGTCGTGTCATAACGTCCCTTCGACCTCGTCCATCTACCACTGCGCTAGGAAGTCGTTGGATGTTTAGTCGTAAGGAGTCCAACATAACCCCGCAGCGTCCCCTATCACTTCCGGGTATCCAAAAAGATTTCCCAAAGAGAGTTGCCAGCGTAAATACCAGACAGCGTATGTGACGCTGTGGGTTTATATCCAACAACTTTCTAGAACGGCCATAGGAGGGTGGGGTCGCAGGAAAATTGTGTCACGACATTCGCAACAGTGGAGTCCGCCCTAGGAAAGAGTAGAAACCCTGCCCTAGGCTATCATTGTTTTGACCTTATCTTTTACTTCTTATGGCGATCAGCCTGGTATAGTTCTATTTGTTTCTTACTCGTTGAAACAGCTTAAATTCTTTAGCTTATAATATCATTAAACAGTAATTTACTGAATCTGAAAAGCTTATAACTTAAACCCACGTTATGTTTTTCCCGCAAGTTCGCCATCCCTCAAAGCCTCAAGGGTACTCGCGTGCAGGCGAATTAGTATGAGTTATGAATGTCCGTTTAAAACTGTTATTATCTACTATTTATTTCACACTAAGGCTTTTAAAATGACATGTTTATTAATCATTTTTAATTGTTTAACGCATTTCCCCCCTATCCCTTCCCACCTTACCCTTAATCTCGCCAGCACACTTACAGCACTTATGGCGTTGCTTGTGTTATAGGCGACGGTGGCCTACACAAGTGGACCGTCAGCCTGTCTAGCGACCTTAACATAAAGGAATACAGACATACTGTTACACAGATACAGAGGTCAAACTTATAACACCCCTATGAGCATCGGGCGTCGGAAGATAAAAAAAAAATAAAGTACTTATTGTTTATTTATTGGACTGTATTGTTGTTTCATGAATCCAATCATAATGGTAATTCTATGAGTTGCGAGTAAAAATAATTGATTCATAAGAGGTTTATTGCACTTCTCATTAAGATTAGAGCAGTTAATTGTTCCTTTTCGAATGCATACGTATAATTTACCTATTTTAATTACTTCATAATAAAATGGCTTAATAAAATGGCTCAATTGATTGACCTGTTCCATTGCACACTGAACGAATTCAGTAGGGTGGGACTATTTGTTATGTACATAATTATATTCTTATAATTTCTTGTGCGTGTTTTTTTTTTAATTTTGTAATTATTATAATTTGTGTAATTTAAACAATCTTTATTTTAACTCCGATTGGGAACAGATACATCGAATTAGGATTATTGCTGTGATGATGTATACCTACCATGTGTGTTATTGCAAATAAATAAATATTGTCAAAATACATACATAGACGTATCTAATCTCATTTACATTGCGACTTCTTTTTCAAGGCCTTAAAACACGGGTATTATTATGTTTGTAAACAAGTTTAAAATCCACATTTGTCTAACTTCTATAAAAAAGAACTAAATATATAAGGGTTATATAAAGACAACCCCGCACATTCTATTACCTACCTGCCAAGATTCATCAATTATACCCGCACAGGGAACGCAGAACATGTCTTAATTATTCTACGCTATCATTACATTCTGAGAACACCTATAAATTATCTTGCGAAAAGGCTGGTATTAAAACGAACTCTCCGCGCATTGTAATGGAGATCAAAACCGCAGTCGAATGTGCCCGACGTAATCGGAAGGCCCACATACATAAATGATGGCCTAATTTTTGAAAACGAGCAGTGTGTAGCGTGACTTAAATGGCAGCGGAACCGTAGAGGCATTATGCGTTGACCCGCCTGTAAGGTCAGAAGGGTCAAAGGCAAAAAGGTTAAAGGGATTCTTGGCATACGGAGTTTGGTTACTTATTATCCGGAAGTTCTAATGACACCGTAGTGTGAAAATAATATAAGTTAATAAAAACTTAAGTATATTTGTATATCAAGCAGGCAGTCTGATCAAGTGGTTACAATTAAAAAAAAGAAATTGAGTTTTTACGTTTTTCTCAACAAGTCTCAACAATAAACTAATCAAAAAATGCATAACTTGTAATTTGCATGCATCTATGTAGAAGGTGGCTCGTTAAGCGACGTTAGATTTGAACTTGAATTCAACAAGCTATGAAAAGAGCTATGCTCCTGGTTACACTGCGAGATCGAATCAGGAATAATTTACGAAAGTTACCGAAATAATCCGATGGTTAAATAAGTTCAAATAGCACTGGTTAAGACACATAGTATGAAGAGCCGACGCAGCTGGTCTTGGAAGGTTCTCGAATGGAGGCCACCTCCACACATTAGGTGGACAGACGACCCGATAATGGCTAAGGATTGACGATGGATCCAGGCTTTTTCTGACTCGGTTCTATTGGAAAATTATGCGGGAGGACTATGTCCAGCAGTGGACGTCCTTTTTTTTTGAGGAGGGAAAATATGATGTAGAAGGTACGCATCGGTGTAATAGGGGAACATCAACGAGCAAGTCGTTTCCCAACGTTTCTGGCATCCCATTTGAATAGTATTTTCAAAGAATATCATAATAAAAATGAAGTGTAGGTGTTTTGCAATGTCATAAAACGTAAGTTTTTTTCGTTGAATATTTTCAAGATGTTAAAAGTTCTTGATAATAACTTGAATGATGATCTATCGTGAATAAACAAGTTCAAAATACGTAGGTATTTTTTTACGAGCTGCGAAATCTTCAAAAGATACCCTATGGCAAATTAAAAATGGATAACAGCTGCTGATTAACGCTTGACCTATTTATCGCTGGGATGACGGTGGCGCCGCCACTGTTTAGAATAGTGGCACAGATTTTTTTTAATATTGGGTGCCGACAGTACCTCGACAACCTTATATGTTAATGCTGCTAACAAATTAATCTAAATACCTATATCTATACGCTCAAAAAAAAAATTATTTGTAACGTAAAACACACTTCCGCAGGGCCTCACCCCATTTTAACACCCCAAAGTTAAGAATATCGCCGGGTGCAGTGTTATTTTTTTTTATTTTACAATGTCGATGGCCACGGCTATAAATCTTTTTCCGCCTACGTCATAGACATTGTCTGACAGTCGGTTCAATCTAGTGTTCACGTCAGCTTTTTTTTGGAAAAAATATGCGAATGATAGCTATGAAAATCCTTTATTGAATCGTAGTTGAATTTTATTGCATTCAACGCAATTCAAACGCAAGAAAACGCAATGGTTACTAGTAACTAATTAACATCGGTTATTAATTGGTTCTACTTAGTAAGATACTTACGCAGTAGACAGATGCCGGTTCGAGGTTCAATTTCACTACTGAGTATTTGATGATTTATAATGCTTTTGAAAAACTTTTTAGGCGGGGTTAGGCAGTTTGTATGGGGAATTTCGTAAGGAGTAAATTCGGAGCGACAACCACGGTGGCGCTCAGTGACGCTCAGTGACGCTCAGTGACGCTCAGTGACGCTCAGTGACGCTCAGTGACGCTCAGTGACGCTCAGTGGCGCCCAGTGACGTTTAGTGACGCTCGGATAAGAGTCTTGTATGAATAAGAATATGAAATGTGTTGTTCGCGTTAAGGAACAAAACGATAATGCGTTATATATAACCTGCCGGCGCAGCGACATCTATCATCAAGCAAATAACTTTTTTAAACAAAGTTCTCAATTCTAACGTGCAGTCCTAGTACTGGTATATTTTTTTTTTATGTCAAGATAGACTAAAATTAGGGTGAAAACAGGCCAACACGCCTGTCTATGTCCAACAAGCCTCTGACTAGTCCTTGAGTAATGACGCACTACGATTGGTAGTAGTATAGGTACAAATTATTATGTTAAATATAAACTAATTTAAAGTCAATAACCACAATTAAGTCTCATCTATTTTTAATCCTAGTATGACAAAAATACATTATATGTCAATAAAAACTGAACAACATTTTTAACACCTAATAAAATAAGGCCGCGAACGATGTCGCGGCTAAAACCTAGTGAAATATAATTGCTATAAAATTAAGTCTTTTATGGCCGCAATAAAGGTACAGTCGTAATACGAATAGTTAATTTGCTTTGAAGCAACAAAGCGGTTTATACTGCATTTCTCTCTATTGTAAAAATAATTCTTTTTAAATTTACAGATACTTGATACATCGACATGATTTGGTTGATGGAAACTTCAGTATACATTGGTTTCATTTTGAATCCAAAAGTTTTGGTAAAGCTAATATTTGGACTATTGTGTAAGTAGTATAATTGTAACATGGATTGAACGTCTTATGATTTATTGAAATGTAGCTGGTGATGTCAATGAATATTGTTCAAAGTTGGACTAATCGAAAATCACGAATCAAGCTTATTGGCGACAGTATATAGTCCTGCCAGTGATTATTGAGAGGTCCCAATAAAGTTCAGAGTAAATATTTCCTAGAAAGGGTGCAATATAGTAATGCACTTCGATTCATACTATAAATGCACTCATGCTGGAGCTTATTCCACAAAGTGTTTCCTGATTAAATGATTTCTAGCTACTTGCTATCTTCTAATGGACTTCTTTCTAATGGAGAATTCCATAGAAAGATAAGCGCAATCATTCAATATTAAAAAATAACGGTATTCCAGATGGACATAGATTATTCTAATAAGTGGATGTCTTTCTGTTAACAAACCAATTACGGGGCTTCGAAATTAACATTTTTCTATTTTGTAGACATAACAACCTTCCTAACAACAATGAACACTCAAGTCGCAGACGGAAAAGATTGGGTTACATTAAGTTTCAAAGAGTGGTTCGGTTCTCACGTGAAAGACTGGCCAAGTCTTTCAAATGCAAGTCTGGACCTTGTATCGATAAAAGTTACCGAAGGCTGCAAGGAATGTCCTAGGACATATTTGCCTGTCTGTGGAAACGACAACGTGACTTACACCAACGAATGCCATATGCACTGCGCCAACATTAATAGAACCAGACATAATAGTACCGACATAGTGAAATTAGTCAGAACTGGGCCTTGTGATTCATTTCAAGCTCGTCGCTTTATGGATGACTATTGGAAGGAATTTGAAGAGTATATGAAAAAAAAGGCTGAAGAACTACAAAAATCTTTAGAATCTATGTTTAAGAATACAAGCAACACTATATTTATAAATACTACTGACGGTAAAAATATTATAATAGTTAATGGCACAAATGTCATTATTGATCATGTTTTAAGACAACGTAACAATAGTGATTGAATTGCTAATAATACACTCGGTTCAATAATTGGACAATTGTTGGTATTTATTGGTGTTTAGTAAATGATTGATGACTTATTTTTGTTTAATTTCAAAGTAGAGCTACCAAGTACAGTCGGGATACTTCGTAAATTTTCAAATTCATTTTTTTATTTAGTCGTCGACTCTTAGTACCTTTTTAAACTAAAAAGTTACCAAGAGAAAGACGTATTATTTTTAATGGTGTACCTGGAAAAGTGCATCCTTTTAAAATTACAATCTAGTCTAAGACTTATAAGTAATTTTACTTTAACCTAATTTACTAATTTACTAAGCGCCTCTTTCACACACGTCAAGTAGGCTAAACCGTCACTTAAAGTCACCTGTCACCAGGAATAATTTAGCTAATATACCTTTGTTTGTACGGTAAACGTCCCAAACATTAAATAGATAATAATAATAAAAAATCGCCTATCGAATGATGCAGTAAACCGAGTGCATAATTCAATAAAACACAAAATGATTTCTAAAAGTAACTAATCAATACTTTACTTGTAGTTGGTGAAAGAGGCGCTAAGAATAATAAACACGACTCTTATGGTCTCTATTAAGGGGAAAACACTTTGATATTGTGTGAAAGATGTATAAAATGAAATTTTGACATGAATAATTTCTCTGATACAAGCAAATGTCGACTTTAATGTGACGAACCTTTTCTTATCCCGACTGTACTAAGCTATCTTTTTACAAAACAGTTCACAGAGTATATCTATATTATATAGCCTTAGACCGTGTACCGTGTTCATTTGTATTTATAAGCAAAACAGTATCCACTGAGAAGTAGCACCTTCTCTTATCACCGTTTCATCACCTAGTGGTTCTCTCCTCTGGCAGTGTAAAGGATCTCCAGTGAGAACTGCTTAGTTATCGTGTATGTTAGTTTTATGTGTCTTGATATTAAAGTCGACAGACAGTCTGAGTTATAGACTTAATACCAAGTAGACTTTCAGCCTGTCTATCGACCTTAACAAGCACGACTTGTAGTTATTCGTTCGTTAACTTTTTACTTTTTTTACAGTGTAAACGATCTCCAGTGAGAGCTGCTTAGTTATCGTTTATGTTAGTTTTATGTGTCTTGATATTAAAGTCGACAGACAGTGAGTTATAGGTGACGGTAGCCACTTAATACCAAGTAGACTTTCAGCCTGTCTTAACCTTAACATAAAAAACAAGCACGAGTTGTAGTTATTCGTTCGTTAACTTTTTACTTTTTTTATGCTTTTTTATTGAACAAAAGAACACTACTAACGGAAAAGGATATACGCCAAGGTAACATAAAAGCATCGAAACACAAACGGGATATCTATTACAACAAATCTCCTTAAACACTCGTTTCAAACTAAACGGGTCAGATAAATGGGACATTCCTTTGTTATCAGCTATCTTTACCCCCAATTCTTTCCTATTCTACAGTACTGTTTGTGTGCATTGACAAAATTGGAATTTTAAACTAGTTATATAAATGTCCAGTAAAAATGATATATTGGCTGTATTTGAAAGAAAGAATACAAAAACAATCTTATCTGCAAAGAAAGAAATGTGAAATGCATTAAAAAAAATTAACTTACTCGGAGACCAAAATTAATGTTGACTGATGTGGCTTCGGTGTTTAATTTGAATTTATAATGTATACACTCGAGAGCAACAATTCCGGGTCATTTATAAAAACATGAATATCTCGGAAATTAGGAACGCTAGCTTAGAGAAATAAATTGTGTACGAAAGACAATTAAATACCCCTTAAATAAAAGTACTAAAATTTATTTGTACCATGTTTGTACCGGCTAAGACCGGTGGCTGCAGTGAAGGGGTAACTGCGGGGTTATCACTGCAGGGGTTATCCCAACATTTAAAAAAAACGCGTTATCGTTTCGTTCTTCAAAGCGAACTACACTTTTCATACAAGATTTCTATTTCGTATACTCTCGTATCGCTCACCAAACGTGTCGCATTTTCATTTTTCAACGCGGACAAAAACGCGAGCACCAGCTAGTTTATAATACTTCGGTGAACTCGGTACTCATTGTAGAGGATAGCAGTTCCATTCCGTTAAGCGGGTTGTCAGTTTGCTTGACTTTTAATACAAAAAGCAAGTTCCAATTTCATTTGGCAGCACTATAAGCCAGTGAAACGAATCAGAGACACGAGATTGCATTTTCGCCCGTTGACTGAGGATTTGGGCTTCAGTGTTATCTATACGTGCGTATTCTCCCACTTCCTTGTTTATTGCTTACTGATTTACACCGGGCTTTATACATTCTCGTATCGGCTAGTTCCTCAATTGACATATGAAAAAAGTTGTGATTAAAAGTTATAAACTATAACCCCTGACTTTCTATTGAGACCACACACGCTATATCTGCTGTAAATTTCTGATTGGTTGGGTATCCCGCAGACTACTTGAGGGATACTTGGGGGCTATCCCCTAAATGAAATAGATGTTAAAATACGACTAATTAAAAAAGAAACTTATCTGCCCTCAATTCTCAATTTATTAATTACTCAATTAAAAATATATTAGTCATTATAGTCATAAAAATTAGCAATTAAACTGGTATTTATGTATGTAATTCATTTTTTTCCTAAAAAAATTTCTTTAACGCGTTAGTGTAATTGTAATTTCAAATCAATAGACTATAATTAATGTAATTATTAATTATTAGGGACTGGAATACTAAATAATTATGAAACACTATATAATTATCTTTCAACTTCAAAAAGTTATGTTATTTTAATTACCTCCTTTTTTATAATTAAAATCTTATGTTTATTAGGTAACTATGATACATTTTCACTCGTTTATGAGTACACTAGTTGGTGCCGTAGTTCGTCCGCGTTGAAAAATAAATAGTATAATTAATAATAATGTATAAACAAAATAACGCTTGAGATATTCATTGCTGGTAAACTTTTGTTTGGCGTTGAATTACTATTTTTAAATGAACACTTGGTGTCTTTTCTGTAATGTGTCCCTTTCTGTATCCCTCTTCTTCTTCTCATCGTGCCACTTCTCTACGAAGGTTGGCGATCATCATGGCTATTCTGACCTTTGAAGCTGCTGCGAGAAAGAGGGAGCTTAGGGTCAGCGCCGACGGACGGTGGCGGCGAAGAGCAGTTACAGGTTGCAAAGCCCACTGAGCGCGCGTCACCGCGAATCTGCTCTCGCCAGCTCTCGGTGTCGATTCGCCGCCCGCCTCTCGACCGCGCTTTGAGTCGCTCGCCGTCATTTTATTTCATTTTACCAAATACAGTCGTATTCACGAGCATTTTAGGTTGAATTTAAATTGTTACTAAATTAGTCTCTTCGCTGCCACTCCGTCCGTCGGCGCTGACCCCTAAATTCTTCAGCCAGGATGACTTCCTTCTACCTCTACTCCGCTTTCCCTGTAATTTCCCTTGCATTCCTAGCTGAAGAATACGGTATCTTTCGCCACTCATTACGAGCCCGAAATACTGCATCTTCCTCTCCTTTATAGTTCTGATCACTTCCATTCCTTTTTTTATTCGACGTAAAACTTCAACACTTGTTACTCTTTGCATCCATGTATCCTTTTATCTCTGTATCCTGTAATATTTTTATAATATTATATAATAAGCAGCTGGCGCCCGCGACTTCGCCCGCGTTAGAAGTAAGGGATGTGTAGCGCCTGAATAAATGTGTAAAGCAATATAACGCCTGACATCTTTGCTGTTATAAAATTTTCAGGGGTTGTATATTTATTTTTAGTAGACAGCTGGTGCCCGCGACTTCGCCCGCGTTGAAAATTATATACCAAAACCTTCCTCTTGAATCACTATCTATTAAAAAAAACCGCATCAAAATCAAAATACATAGGGACAGACAGATGGGAAGCGACTTTGTTTTATATACTATGTAGTGATAACAAATTAAATTATTACATTCCTAACTCTCTCTCGTGAGTCGATGGAATCCGGTCATATTTAATTACTATCTAACTAGAATACAACTGTGGAAACAATAACGCAAATCCACTAGTTGGACTTCCAAAACCTTTGCAATTGAAAAGCGATAAGCGGGAAATAGAAAATTTTATTTTTAACTTACTTTAAATTCTCTATACATAGGATTCGAATATCGCTAGTTTTTTAAAGACATGTAAAGTCTTGCTATCCAATCGTGACCTAGAAGGCATGTGTCTACAACAGGAAACCATAAATAAGGTCACAGATTTGTTTGTGCCTATCTAGGTAAAGATTTGTATTTTTGTTTGTAATGAATAAAATCAAAAACTATAGTTGACAGACAAACTGATAGGGGTATCAACTGCATTCTGACCGGTCCTTTTAGAAAATTATAGGGAAGCCATATGTCCAGCAAAGGACGTCCTGTGGTGACACCTATTTTTTTGTGTTCCGGTGAATTAGTAATGAAGGCCACGTTCCTATTAACAACAGCTCATTTTTAAGCATATAGCGTTACTTGTATTAATAGGTGACCGTATCCACCTACAAACAACGGGTCATCAATACAATCAAGACAGATAATCATGATCATTTTATTCTGAATTATTATTAAAAATACCTAATCTTATAAGAGAATGTCTCTTGAACCATACGCATAATCCCCGAGAGATTGTCTTGCCGCAGCGTGCAGAGATCACCAAAACGTAATCTCGTTACTGTGTATAACTTTGAACACATCAACTAAAAGATCTTATTATCTTTATGTAAATGGGAAACATGTATAAACTTTTCATTAACTAAAAGACAAGCAGTTTATAAGACTGTACTGATGCCACAAATCTGTAGAAACAATTAAATCCTTTGGAATTAGATCCTTTGAATACGTCTTTGAATTTGCTTTCATAATGGGAGGCAATTCAGATAACAACTAGATAAAGTTATATAATTATTCAATATGTATGAAATTAGAAAAATAGGAACAAATACTTAATATAAATTCTCAAAAAAGACAAAAAAAACGCAAATACAATAAAAATATAAATAAAATTGAATTGCCTAAAATTAGAACACGCAGGTAGTGGCAGGTAGTGGCAGTTAGTAGCAGGGCACCGCAGTCAGACTAACTGCATGTTTGCTGTTTGTTTCGGTGAGTGAGTAAGGGATGCCAGAGCCCATTACTTCATCCCTTCCTTATACCTTATCCTTAATACTACTAAGGTCGGCAGCGAATTTGCAGGCTCTGTGGTGTTGCTTGAGTTAGAGGCGACGGTCACATTACAATAAAAATGTTTATTGCTGGCTATCTAAAGCTTAGTTAGTTAGTTAATACTCTTATTAACTTATCTAATTAAAATTATTAAAATTTATTAATATTAATTAAGCGACTCTTTCACAAACGTCAAGTAGGCCAAACTGTCATTTAATGTCACCGGTAACCGGGGATAATGGAGCTGATATATCTTTGTTTGTACGGTAAACGTCCCTAACATTAAATAGAAAATAATAAAAAAATCGCCTATCGAATTATGCAGTAAACCGAGTCCATAATTCAATATAACAGAAAATTATTTCTAAAAGTAACTAATCAACACTTTACATGTAGTTTGTGAAAGAGGCCCTTATATTAATTAATTTAATGCCATGTTACTTTAAACTCATAACTTCCCAGTGAGTGTTGCTCCCATATTAATTTTTTAACAAAACAATTATGAAACAACAAAATATAAATATAAATTTTAATAGTTGATTTCACGACGAGATCACAGCGGAACTGTGCAATTGTGTTACGAAAACGCCTGTTATAAGATTATTGCATTAAGGAGTTGTAAAATTTTGTTCCTTAACAAATTCGTGATGGAGTTTAACAATTAAATTTTAAGAACAATTGTGTTTTACGCTTGCGGCATATTTGGACCGTATTTGACGCTTTACAATGTGGTGGTAGCTTTTAGGAAGAAAACACGATATTTGGAAACTCAGTACTTAACAAATAACTTTATCGCATATTGTAATTGTTTACCTATGTATTTAATTATTTAATACTAACTGTTGCACGCGACTTCGTTCATTATTAGCGAGTAACATAGGCTATGTTTTATCAAGTTACGTCAAACGAAGTGGCGTTCAACAGCTTATTATCTATACTAATATTATAAAGAGAAAAGATTTGTATTCTTGTTTGTAATAAATCAACTTAAAAATTATATACTAGACCGATTTAAAAAAATCTTTTACCTGTAGAAAGCCGCATTTTCAGAAAGTAACGTAGGCTATGTTTTATCAAGTTACGTCAAACGAAGTGGCGTGCAACAACTTATTATCTATACTAATATTATAAAGAGAAAAGATTTGTATTCTTGTTTGTAATAAATCAACTTAAAAATTATGTACTAGACCGATTTTAAAAAATCTTTCAGATATATAGAAAGCTACATTTTTAGAAAGTAACGTAGGCTATGTTTTATCAAGTTACGTCAAACGAAGTGGCGTTCAACAGCTTATTATCTATACTAATATTATAAAGAGAAAAGATTTGTATTCTTGTTTGTAATAAATCAACTTAAAAATTATATACTAGACCGATTTAAAAAAATCTTTTACCTGTAGAAAGCCGCATTTTCAGAAAGAAACGTAGGCTATGTTTTATCAAGTTACGTCAAACGAAGTGGCGTGCAACAACTTATTATCTATACTAATATTATAAAGAGAAAAGATTTGTATTCTTGTTTGTAATAAATCAACTTAAAAATTATGTACTAGACCGATTTTAAAAACTCTTTCAGATATGTGTCGTTCATTGTAAAAGTGGTGTAACTCCCTATTTTTAAAAACATATTTTCTTGTCTAATGGTATCACATTTAGTCATATCTTTCAATAAAAAAGTGAAGTAACTCCAATAGTTGCATTAAAATCCCATAGATGAAAACAATGAATGAATGCTTATATTTTTTTTCCTACACTATAATTCGCAAAAAGCTCGTTATTCTAAAATTCAGTTACAAAGAGATAGTTCACTTTTACAATGAACGACACATATATAGAAAGCTACATTTTCAGAAAGTAACGTAGGCTATGTTTTATCAAGTTACGTCAAACGAAGTCGCGTGCTATATTATATAGCATATATTATCTATCTATCTATCTATACTAATATTATAATGAGAAAAATTTGTATTCTTGTTTGTTATAAACGGCCAACATGCGTGCTAAAACTGTCTTAACAGTGGATTAAATATAACGAAGTTTAAATTGGTTACATAAAATAAAAGCGTGTCATAATTGAAAGCAGCCAGCAACATATTGAAAACTTCTCAGCAAATGACCAATTTCATTAACTCTTGCCAACTTATTAATATTAAACCCTCGACTTTTCAACTGTGAAGTGAAGCCAAACTCCGAGTGCGAACCCTATTTCCCAGGATAAAAGAAACTATGGAGCAACAGACAAAAACAGTACTGTAACTTGTTTTTGATTCTCTTAATAAATTTATACTAATACCAGTTCCTGGCTTCGCCCGGAGTGAAATTTTTGTACATACAAACTTTTCATGTCTATCCCGATTTTCATAAATAAATTAGCTTTTGCGATTCTTTAGTTTTTTCAATACTAAGACAAAAGGCAATTGATTAATAACTAGCAATCCGCTGCTGGCTTCGCCCAGGAAAAAACTTAATTTGGTTTTATTATATACTGGCCGGTGCCCGCGACTTCGTCCGCGTTCTCTATAGCCTTATAGCCTTCCTCGATAAATGCACTATTTAACACAAAAAGAATTTTTCAATTCGAACCAGTAGTTCCCGAAATAAGCGCATACAACCAAACAAACTCTTCAGCCATATATATTGGTATAGATTATAATTATGCAAACTTTCCCTGAAAGGTTAACTGAATTCTAACAGTTTTTACCACAATAAAATCCTTTGCACCATGCAGGAGGACAAACACGGAAAACGACAAATTATACTTTGTAAAGAAAGATAATATTGACGGCTAGAAAATGAGTTATGAATGCCATCTTACTAAAAATTTTTGCTTATTCGAATTCACTTACTCCCATTGTTCGAGATTTTTGGGTGAAAGCCTGTCCAAATGAGATAAATAACACCGCACATACACTCAATGTTATATTCTTTCACCCGATATACAAATTGTTTACGATAACATACTTTAGACCGTTGATTTGAATTAAAATATAAACAAGCCATTTGACGTGCAGCAAAACACACCGATAGCAATAGACAACTAATGACATCTAGTGTCCCTTTTGACAACTACTTATCTACATGACATTTAAATGATTAAACGCCTAAACACCCATATTCTTACCGTTGATTTTATGGTCGCTCGTGTCCAAGACTAATTCACTAAAGAGCTAGTTTTTCATTTGTTTATATTAGCAGAATAATAGTAAAGGCGAATTCTAGATAAGTACGTTACTGTTTTTTATTTTGACCCCTAATTTACTCTGTACAGAAGTTTTAAGCCTCTTCTAGCTGCTTTATATCTCTCAACTGAGAGTTATGAGTGTGCTAAGAATAATTTCAGATATTATATAATCGTATATACTTTTAATTGATATATCAGAACACGAAGTTTACAAATTTGTATTTATTCAATCGATTGATATTATTCATTATTTTAACTATGTCAACTGAGTAAAATTTTCAAAGAGTCTCAATTACGTAATCTTAAGCTATTAATCAGATCAAGTTTGTACGTGGAAGGTGACAAAATTTTTGAATAATTGACGCTTCCAAAGAACATACTTCACTCGGCACTAGAAGAGTTAAGTACAATTGAATTCCGTCATTTTCGCTTAAAAACTGGACCAGAAAAGTATTCTTTGTTTTGTCCTGTGAGTGTAATTATTTGTATTCAATAAATCTTTTCTATACACACTGCTTGTATTTTTCTGTGCATCTAATTTAACCCATAGGGTTCCATTATTTATCAATTGTCGTTTAGGTCATTACCTGTGCGTTAAGATCGTATTTCGTCGAAGTCATTATGCATTTACGACATTATATGATTAGGCAATATGACACGTTTAAGTCATTGTGCGTCTAGTCAGTCCGCACTTTTAAATGGCATTAGAAATCAATTTAAAAGTAAATGTAGTCTTAAAATATAGAGTAATGTTAGACATTTAGGGCCTCTTTCACCATCTGTCAAGTAGGCTAACCGTCATTTAAAGTCACCTGTCACCGTAATAAATGGAGCTGATATACCTTTGTTTGTGTGGTAAAAGTCCCAAACATTAAAAAGAAAATAATAAAAAATATCGTCTATCAAAGGATGCAGTAAACCGAGTGCATAATATAATAAAAAACATAAAATTATCTCTAAAAGTAACTAAGTAACTTTACTTCTAGTTGGGGAAATGGGCACAAGTGCTGTTATTTCACAGTCTTCATTAAAGGAGTGTTTCTGCTTCCAGGCGGGCTATGCCTATGCCTATAAATGCCGTGCCACTACTAATTCACCACTTCAAAAAATAACACGACAAAAATGGGTTAAGATTTACAAAAACCAACTTATGTGAATTTTTTAGGAGATATCGTCTTCCAAGTGGATGGATCTCACAATAAATGATCCTGTGAGTTTAAGATTAAGTTAAATTCAAACCCGAAAGAAGATTTATGAATGGTGTAGTCAATGACGCTTTGTAAGGCGCTTATATTTCATGCCCATATCTAGCTTCTGTAACTCTTCGCCGTCAAGATTCTGAATAAAGCTCTCCACATTTATCTCAATCCATTGAGATGGGAACGTCTCTTGAAGCTTGATCGATCGCGAAATGAGAAGGGGGCGATTTATAATAAAAACGGAACATTTGGTGGCTGAGTAACATTGTAAATTTGATTGGCGAATCTTTTAGTCGAAGAGGAATTCTTCTTCTTCTTCTTTTTTAATGTCTTGGCTCCATCAGATATTCTACGATGATTTTTTTCCAGTGCCATTTATAAAAATAGCAATTTAAAATAGTTTTTTTTTTTAATAAAAAAAAGGCAAAATTTAAATTAAAATCAAACGTAGCAGATCCCGAGACTAGTCAGTCAAATAAAGTCCATAATTTTTCATTGAGTTATCTAAAACAGCTCTGTTAAATGCGTCTTTGTCATTTTGTGTTTAGGGTGTTATGCGTTTTAGTATCTTTTAGTTTTAGACGTATTACGCGGTAGGCAACATTACAAACTAGTCAAATTGCGTTCTAGACCGTCTGAGACCCACCCTCCGTTAAGTCTAAAGCAGTAAAGTCAAGTCTAAGATACTAAAGGAAACATTAAGGCCGGTTTCAGTGCTCTCCTGACGGTCAGTCCTGGCGATACGCACGACCGACCGCGGTAGCAATACGCGTGCGTACGGTCAGGCGAGCTCTGTAACGACTTGTGAATTTTCATACAAATGACAAGCGCGTCGATCGCACGGTCGGTCGTGCGTATCGTCAGGACTGACCGTCAGGAGAGCACTGAAACCGGCCTAAATCTCTTACTATGTTAGTTCAAAGACAAGTTAATATTTGTTTACTCGTCAGACACGCTGACGGTTACTTGACAGTAGCCACGTAGCCACTTACCGTCAAGGGAACCTAGTCAAGTGAAGTATTTTTTTAGTGGGTAGAAGTCCCACATACCTCACCGATCTCCCCATGGTCGGTGGGGATCTGGTTCGTAGATTTTTCCACTCAAAAAAAGGTGGCTACCGTCGCCTATGTATAACACAGTAAACGCCTAAGGTGTTTAAAACTAAAATTATTCATTTTTAAAACCCCTTACTCGGCAAGAGTACTTTTTTCTGGATACCCTATATTCTTAGCTGTGCCCATGACAAATGACAATGTGTATGCAAATTTTCATGATGCTTGGTAAAGTAAACTAAAGCAGTTTTGGCGAAAAAGCACATACGAACTCACTTTTCCCATTTTTAATATTAGTTTGGATAATTATTTTAGAGTAAATCTATGTTGGATTATATGAAAGTAAAACTGTCTCACATGTTGAGAATCACACATAAAAATTAAGCTCATTACAATAGCTCTTTGTTTTATAAATTTAACTTTGTGATTTAGTTAGTTCAGTGCGAACACACGATTATGCTAAAATAAATAGTAACTTATCTATATACTGTTAAAAAATTGTTATGTTGGTTTGTGTATGCTTCAAAAACTCGAGAGTGGATAGATTTTAATTGGCTTTTCACATATGGAGAGAAGGATATTCTTATATATAAAAAAATGTAACCTGAGCGAAGCCGGGAACGGGTCGCTAGTTAAATAATATATAATTTACTACAAATTAAATATTTCATTGCTTCCCATAAACCAATAATTTGTATGTCGTTATTGACGTCCGTGTGTCAGATCCCAACAAGAATTATGAACGGAAAACTGAACGGGTCGTTGATACAAACGACATTTTTCTTCACTCCATTATTATACACTAAAGATTGATGGCATAGAACTTTTTCGCTATTAGCTTCGAGTATTGGTGTCAATTTGGGGAATTTTGTGGGATTTTCTAATGAAAGAAAAACATCTACC
The DNA here is from genome assembly GCA_945859745.1 of Synanthedon formicaeformis. Lineage (NCBI taxonomy): Eukaryota > Metazoa > Arthropoda > Insecta > Lepidoptera > Sesiidae > Synanthedon > Synanthedon formicaeformis. The sequence goes on from OX243975.1 coordinate 3,048,459, forward strand.
TTAGTTCAGAATTATGTAGCTACAAAAAAGTTTTATGTAATTATTTAGCAGCAAAATCGTCCGCGTAGAAAAATTTAAAATATTATGACAAAAAGAGGGATAAACGGTAAATATTTTTATTTATATAAAATTTTAGACGATCCCTCGGGAACCTAACATTCTTTATTATTATTTATTACTATGTTAATCCAGGTAGTAAATTATCTTTGTGGCAAATTTCATAATAATCCGTCATATTTCATCATTTCATTACACGTGTTCGATATTGGAAATGTAGTTGTGAATATAAGTATAATTTGGTTATAATGTAGCTTATTTATCGATTACGTAATGTAAGAATGTACCGTATCTTTCTTTTTATGTAATCTACTATAGTAAAAAATGTTTTATTTAATATGTAAATTAAACAAAAATAATTTAAATTATTTTATTCCAAAACTAAATAAAATATACTTAAAATAACTTAATATCTTGATTATAAAAACAATTTATAACTGTGGAATTTTTTCTCTCTAGTCTATAAACTAGTCTGAGGGCTTAGTGCGAGTTTTACTCGATCAAACGCGTCGAACGCGTTAACGTCAACTTGTATGGAATGAAGCAGCGCCACCTAGTGGCTAACGTGTACGTAGTGCTTCATTCCCATACAAATTGACGTTTACGCGTTCGACGAGTTTGATCGAGTAAAACTCGCACTAGGCCCTCTGGTTACTAAGGAATGAAATAAAGTAATTTTCCCTTGCTAGTTGTGAAACAAAGTTACAAAGGTGGACGCTGGAAGGTCATAAAACGACAGCCAGTCTGGCAACAATGAAGGTGTCATTACAGATGAGCGCCCTTTAAAGAAAAGTATTTAGCTCATTATATCCCTATTGGAAATATTACTTCAAATAAATTTTCTATACCTTGTAAATGAGAGCCAATGATGAGTTTTGGTAACTTGTTGAGAAATTAATAGAAAACAACACCTCGAGAACTTTCCTTAAAATTTATATCAAACTTGTTAATCTACTGTTGTTGACATTTAATTTCCTATCGATCAAACAAATAATACTCGTAGGAACTGGAGTAGCAAGTGTCATTATTAATATTGGAATGAAGTCTGTTGGCGTGTTTAATTATTTTTTTAATTATTTGTTTTTGTCAAAGGACAATAGATTTCTGATCATTCTATGAAAATTAAGGTTTACATTACAGGTGTACATTATGGATGTTTTGGAAACAATTGGAAAACCAAATTAGTAAAATCATATTAATTTACAACATATTAAGCACCTTTTAAGAGGGTATAACAGTTTCAACGCTTACGGACGTCTTTTTATACGAATTTCTGAACATGATTGTGATTCACGTAAGAATAATAAAACAGGATAGCACAATTTTATTTCAATTTTTTTGTTGTTAAGTATTGAAAATAATTGTTTATATATGTAAATATCTGTTTTTAGCTTCTCGGTATTTTCTTAAATTTTACTATCATCACTTTAGGTCATCTATTTATTTAGAAAAATTATTAGGATTGTTTTTTTTTTAAATATTCCAATTACAAAACTCTACATTTAAATAGCTCTACATTTAGACAGACCTACACACAGTAGAGCATTGTTATGGTCTTTTCTGTGTGTTTATTAAATATGCAAAGCGTTAAAGGTGCACGCTTAGAGGTGAAAGGGAACGTTTCATTTGCCCGAGCGAAATGTAGTTCCAGCCTTCGATGATACAAATTATATTTTCAACCGACTTCCAAATAACTCTTTTTAACAAAAAAAACCGACTTCAAACCGTTTTCTCATGGATGCCATTGTCAGAACTGAACCAAATTCAAATGGAACCACACGGGAAGCACCAGCTTTCAAAAAAAGGATCATCAAAATAGTTTCACCCAGTCGAAAGTCACCCAGTTAAAAAAACAGTCGAATTGAGAACTTCCTCCTTTTTGGAAGTCGGTTGAAAAGAAACAATTTTTTATTTGAAAGCTGGTGCTTCCCGTGTGGTCCCATTTCAATTTGGTTCAGTTCTGACAATGGCATCCATGAGAAAACGGTTTGAAGTCGGTTTTTTTTGTTAAACCTCCTCCTATATTCCTATACCTCCTTCCTATATTTTTTTCACTCCTTAGTACACTTTCTATACCGGTTGATTCGCTCCACTGACAGTACCTAGAAACGGTTCCTAACAAGAGATACATCTAGTTTAGTCCGCGTAGTAGGAAGTTAACTCAGCTTGAGTTAACTTCCTACTATGCGGACTAGATTAGACTAAGATCGAAAAAAAAAATATACAGGCTACTTTTCACCCTGTAAATAATCTACAATCGCTAAAAATTTCCAATAGACAAGTAGGTACCAAAGTGGAAAAAAGCTAAATAGGCTAAAATGCATGGCACAAGTTGGGTGAAATATAAGCATTATTTAATTTTGGACAGTTTCAGGCAGTGAGTAATGTTGAAGGCGATTAAACAATCCGAATCTGACCCGCTCTACATACCATATGAGTGGCCGAAATTCGATAGGGTATGGCTACAATTAGCATCCCAGTTTTTAAAATTTATTTTCTGGAATACAATTTGTCTATAGGTGGTGACCCACCTATAGACATCTTTTGGTGGAATTTTATAATGTTGTGACTAGTTTCAGTGGATTAAATATCACAATTATTCGACTTTTATCATTATGCAAACATTATTATTTTTTATTTTTTTTTTAGAAAAATTAGTTCATATTCAGTGAATATAAAATTAAATATTACACAGCCTTAAAATCCCTCCAGAAATTTTCCAGGATAAAAAGTATTCCAATGTTAATCCAGGTAATAAACTATCTGTGTACCAAATTCGATCTGTTATTGTTTTTAATTAGCAAAATTTGTTAGGTAATATTCGCGGAATAAAAAATTAAATATTATACAGCCTCCAAATCCCTCAAGAACTTATCATTTTCCCAGGAAAATTATCCTGCATGTTAATCCGGGTAGTAAACTATAAGTGTGCCATTTACTTTAGAATTAGGAATTGTTTTTTTATCTAGTGTGACCACACCCTTACCCCGTGACGTGCGTCGCGTACTTAATATTAGATTTCTCACGTCTCTCGCGTTATGATGATAAAATGAATGTGCCCTTTACTAAGGACGGAGGTCGCCATTTTGGTTCCAAGCACGAAATCTTATTCAATCTTGAGTCTGATTAATACATTGACGGAGCGATATAGTATCGTTACCAAGGCGATTTTACTTGATCGCCTACTAAAGTAATAAGTTGAACATTAAGTGTAAGTGGCAATTCTTTGAGTTATTTCTGCTTTACTCACTCAATCACGGCTTCTATTGAGCATAAGTGTCTCTCAGGAATAATGCTTTGATGTCAAGAATATAATCGTAACTACGTTTTCAAAGAAATCATAAAATATATATTTATTTTCACATATTTTTGGAGTTTACTCCTTAAGCGGTTACTACACTATTCAATTTGTAGGAAACCAATTTAGGAACTAGTTAGATTTTCTACAAATTGAATAGTGTAATAACTGCTTTAAGAATCGATTTCTATAAGCCCGGGGTATGAAAATTTATGGGACTAAAATCATCACACGTTACGCGTTCAGGCTACAATATGCTTCAATCGTTATTTAATTATATTTATTAAATTATTTATTTATTTATTTATCGTGCGTCGGAGCTGACACACACACACTTTTTTTAGCTTCAAAATAAGATATTATTAATATTATATTATAATTTATAATTTATAAACTAACCTCCGACTTAAGAAATATAAGAAAGATATAACGACATAAGAAAAAGGGACCTAATAAGAAAAAGAAAGAAAAAGAATAAATAAATAAATAAGAAAAAGGACACCTAAGAAAAAGGGGCGCGGACCAAGTCACGGACAAAAACTAGTTCCAAATAAAAAAAGAGAGACGATGAAATTTGTGTGAAATGTGTAGGTAAATTCCAACACGAAACACTGTCTACGTTGGACACATAAGTAATACAACAACGACGTCGACCAGCTGACACTCCGGTTAGAAAATTTGTCGATAACTACTTTAAAATATGCACCCAAACAACTGCAAACAACGTCCCTATTCTGGTGGGTTCTATCGCTACTTTAAATACGATTTTCTTGTTGATATTGTTTTTAATATTATACTATGGTCGACAGACAGGCTGACGGTGCACTTGATGGTATGTGGCTACCGTCGCCTATAACACAAGCAACGCCAGCAGCCGTTCACATATAGGCAATTCACATATAAGGAGATAAGTGTAAAATATTAACACAAAATAAACATTTGTCACGTTATATTGTAACTTTAACTGGAATAGATCCGCAATATCTACAAGGAAACTAAATTTCGGAATAATCCCAAAACCATTGCAAAGTTGCCAAAAGTAGGTCGGACCAGTTTCAACGAATTCTTTATATAGTTTCTAAGACCTGGAGTACAGCCAGCTCACCATCCGTTAAGGGTTGTTAAGGGTTGCCATTAGTTCTAAATGATTGAAGACCTACACACGGTTACCCAATTTTACATTTTATACTCGTACGTGTTCGTAATAATCAAAAAGTATCCGTAAAACAGCAAATAACCGAAAGACCTATTTTTTAGATCACCATAGGATTCCTATCAAAATAATCAACGTTGGATATAATATAGGTACTTCTACCAATGTCTTTTCCTTTCTTCGAAACAGTATTCCTTTAGAGATTCGATCTTTATCTCGTCTATGATCGTGAAACGACTTCATACTTCACTTTTTCTTTGTAGGAACAGGAAAAAGTTGACATGGACGCGCATCATCTCATCCAATATGAAAGGCAAAAATCCTTTCAAGTTTTTTACGATAAGCATGAAAAGTAGGATAAATTTAGTTTATAAAAAGAATACATATTTATTTCCATAAAAAAAGTTTTACACATTTTTTTATATATTAAAGGGTTGTAGTAAAGCTTATTGTCGCAGGTGGCTATCATCCCCTATAAGGTGATTGAAAATGCCGTCTGTTTAAAGCTTACATCTTACTGACTTTACTTCCATACATCTAATATATCTATATATATATAATAATCTCAGGAACTACTGGTTCGAATTGAAAAATTATTTTTGTGTTGGATAATCCATTTATCAAGGAAGGCGCGGAATAGAGAACGCGGACGAAGTCGCGTAATTTAATATTATTAATATAATTATAATACTTTGATTTTTTGTTTTTTTTTTGTTTGGATATGCTAATTTCGGGAAATATCGGTTTAATATAAAAAGTTATTTTTACTTTCATAGCATAATTTTTAAGAAAGTTTAAAATACATAATGTTATAACCCTTAGAATCGAAAATGCTGAGCACTATGATCTTTCTTTCTTTTCTTTATTCTTAAATAATCTAATTAAAGTATTGTCGAAGGTCGTAATTATGTGGGGAATTTAATGAATAATTTAAAATGGTAATGAATTTACACCCTCTCAAGAGATTGAACGCCAAAGACCAGAGGCAAACATTTTTTCGTCAGCGTAGCTTTCCCATGCAGAGTGCTATTAATGAAATTTATAAAATTCTCTCCAACCACGCGAGTTCGTTGTGATGTGAAGTTACTACCATTGTTTTTCTCACTTTTATATCACTTTTTTTATTACTAGCTGTAGCACGCGATTTTCATGCTGTTTTCACCAACGGATAGAGTAGTTCTCGAGGAAGGTTTTAGTATATAATTTACAAAGTTTTGCGGGCGAAGTCGCGGGCAGCAGCTAGTCTAATATAAAGCCAATTGTCGTTTTTCGAATAGGTGTGATGAAAAGATTATTAAAGAGGTTCTTAAAATTATTTAAATTATTAAATTCAGTAAAACGAGACAATAGTAATATGAAAGTTAATTATCTATGACGGGCATGGCACGTACACAACGAACGAAATATGAAAGAGGAAGCATCATGGAGCAGTTTAAAATTCAAACGCATCAAAGGCGAGGGTGCTCGATTATATTGAGGGCGTCGGTGACAGACTATCAATAAATCGTGCTACAACCGTATATACAGACAGCGACTTTAGTATAGCATAAATTCGAAATTCAGTCTAAATTATGATAAAATTAATTATAATAAAAGGCTGTAAAATGCAGAAAGATCTTTTAATATATTTTTATTTGACAAAGAAATGATATTTACGTATAAAAATTTTACTGGTAAACGTGAAATGTTCATGGCTTTCACATCGACCTAACAAATGATGCAATAAATACATAAATAAACGCTTTTATAACTCACAACAAAATCCTCTATATAATTTCTAATATCGATGTAGACAGCTCATACATAATATTTAATAAACTTCACCGAAAGATGTTGGAAATAATAGCTGCTACTATCTTAAACGTGAAATATTATTTGAAAGCTTCACGCAGACTTTGATATATCGGCCAAAAACACAACGAGCCTCGTAATTTATTACATAAATATGTCTGAGCTGTGGTCTTCTATTCGGATTCGTGTTTTTATCACCTGATGAAATATTTATGCTACAATTTTATTTAGGTAAAAAAACATGTTTAAGTATAATCTATATTTGTATAAGGCCTTTAATTTTCGTTTTCCTTAGGGCTTATATAATATACCAACTTAGGTTTTAATATCTTGACATTTAATCACTATAACTTAATCTAAATACAATTATAACTAATTATTTACGTGAAGCGTGTATGTTTAACGTGTTAGGAGAGAGAGATAGCTTGAAAGGTAGACAGCACACTTTGTCACAAAATAGGATTTAGTTGAAAACTAAACAGCCAGTACGTTCCACTGCAGGGCCCGTATTCTCTAAGTGTGGTTTTGCTGTGGTTATCGACTCGATGCGGTTATAGACTCGACACTTGTCTACTTTGGTATTCACAAAGCACATGTCAAAATGTCTACGAATTTTTTTCCGTAGTTATACATGTCAATGAAGTTACTGGCACGTTATTCTGTGGTTTTTAGTTTGACAAAGTATTATTTTCAATTTAATGTCGACATTGGAGTCGATACGTTTTAAAAACCACAGATAGAGAATAGGCCCGCTGGGCAGAGATTTCTCCGAAGTGTGAGGAAATATAGGTTAGCCTATATTTCCTTACCTGCGAATAGGTAGGATTTCTCGGGTATTCGACATTGCCCCACTATGTTTTCCTTTTCCATTGAAGACGAGCATGAAAATGCTTGTCACTAGACTGTACAGTTATTTGGAGCTGAAAGAAGAGGTTACTTAAAAAGTTTTCCGGGAGTTCTGAAATTTGGGGGTTTTATAGATTTCGATGTACTCTTCTTAGAAATCTACATTTCCACCTCGTATCTTTGCCGCTTATGCCGCTATAAATTCCCTTCCAACTCAATATACGACAAAAATAATTATATTATAAACTAGGAACATTTTGTATTGAAAAATTAAATTGTCATTTTTAGTATTTTCCGTTACTTATTATTTATGTTTCTCACCGTTTAAACCTTCTACTAAGTATATAGATAGATTTTATTAAACCAGAGAATATTTCCTATAATTTTCTATAATATATTTACCCTATTTTGTAACATTAAGCGCCTCTTTCACAAACGTCAAGTAGGCCAAACTGTCATTTAAAGTCACCGGTAACCGGGGATAATGGAGCTGATATACCTTTGTTTGTACGGTAAACGTCCCAAATATTAAATAGAAAATAATAATAAAAATTCGGCTATCGAATGATGCAGTAAACCAGTAAACTAATAAACACTTTACATGTAGTATGTGAAAGAGGCTCTAATAGTTTTAGCGTACGAGCGCAGCAACTACTTAAACGGTCGTTTACTATCATAATTGAATTATGAATGTTAATTTATCAATTTGAAGCAGTTTGTAACCACCGTCTAACTAAGCCCCCTATCACATGGCCTGTCCACCTTTTGAACGCTGCACTTTCCGGACTCCCTCCCTTCAAAAACCTTTCGACCCCATCGCCGTTGTCTCTCCATACTATGTGTCATTCCCACTGCCACTTTAACTTACTAATCTGCCGGTTTATGTCAGAAACTTTCATTTGTCTATAGAGCTCCAGAGCAGCTGTTTGCAATCCAATATTTTCCAGATATGTACCTTAACCCATAGTGGGTGGCTACCAGGGTAAAGCTAAGCTATAGCCTTAGCTTAGCTATACCCTGGTAACTTAACAACACAGCAATAGAATTAGCAACATTTGCGAATAAAGTATTTTATTAGATAAAGCAAAGATGAAAATTATACTCGTCTGCTGTCGTTTCCATGTACAAGAGTTTATTTTGATTAATTAACTCGGGTTGGGTGGAATTTAACAAAATTTCGGGACTGTTTTATTAACGTAGACTGACGCTGAGGGGTTTATGTTATGTGCGATATTTCGAAGTTTGCACGAGTGGTTTGTACCCTTTAACGCGCTTCAGCAATTGGATAAAATTCAGAATTTACAATAGATTGTGTGGGAATTGTATATTTAATAAAGCTTAGTTTAAAAAATTAATAAAGTTTTTTCAACCAAAAATTTCAACTCAATTTTTTTAGCCTCTCACAGGTGATCATATCATCAAACTCACTGGTGACGGCTCCTATTTAATAATAAAAGGTGTCAATCATCATCATCATCTCAGCCGTAGGAAGTCCACTGCTGGACATAGGCTTCCCCCATAATTTTTTTAAATAGGACCGAACCGAAGCCCTTATCAGATCGTCTATCAAACCTTGATAGGTGGACATCCTACGCTGCGCTTGCCGATCCATGGCCAGCCCCAGTATGCCGATATCTATTACTCTAACCGAATGCCCTCCCCTATTTCGTAGTCATAAAACCCTGGATGTCCTGGAAACTCCTGGAAAGTCAAATATTAATTTCCTATAAGGTTATATAAGGCTTTCTAGTTTCATAGCACGGGCAGCCGTTGCAGGCACAGACGCGCCACCGACGCTCCAAGTAATTGTTCATGAATAAATTAATTAGTGGAATGAACTGTAAGCGCTACCAGAGCACACTATTTGAAAAACTTCAAGGTTAATAAGCTGCTGCATATTTAAGCATACTGATCTGCAAAAGCTTTGCTTTTGTCTTTGCAAGGCCTGAGTGAAGATTTAGTAGTGGCAAGACATGCTGCTTCCGCAGTTATAAATTTGGCAGCCTGTCTGACTGCAGTTAGCTTACAGATATGTTGTTGTATTTCATTGAGTGGGTAAGTGATGTCAGAGTCAATATTCCTTTCTCTGATTATTCTTTACTAGCTGGTGCCCGCGACTTCGTCCGCGTAGAAACAGAAAATATATGAGTAACCTGGCATCGTTATCCCTCCGTAGACGGTTTTTATATATTTTAGACGATCCCTCGACAAACTAATACTTTTTCAAGGTAATAAACTATCTGGTAAAAAAGAACGGTCTAAAATCGCTCCATCCTTTTTGGAGCTACGATTCTCACAGATACACGGTCATACACGTCAAACTTATTACCATAATTTAATTAATAATCTTAGTTACTTACATACGAGTAATAATATTAAGCTTTGGTCTCTTAGTCAGGATCCCAAGCATGGTGGCTGCATTATCTCGATGTATTGCAAGACTACAAGTTTTCATTTTACAATTTTATATGTTTGTATTGCGATGGTTACTTAGATGCATCATTCTTTATTTAATTGCCATAGAGGATCACCGCAACGCCTTGTACAACACCGAGTACATCGACCGCTAATTAAAACCCCTAATTTTTACCCGCTGAAAACCTATTTTTAGTCCACTAAAACGTATTTAATGTTTTCATACGGTTTCACGTGAAGTTAGAGCAAATATGGTTGGAACAAAGATCGCCCGCATCCGAGCTCTATCCGTTGATCCCTAACGTTTATATCAATAAGCCAGAATAAAGTCGGAAACTTTATTCAACTTTATAGATCTCCCGTGTTCTGTGGTTTTAACATGCGTATATTATCACAAAAACCAAACAGTTTTTTAGGATTAAACTTCTGATTTTTGGCATACAATCTGAAATCAGGGATGTCGAAAGTACTTTGGTTCTCCATTAGATCTTCGTATGTCGAATCATATACTTTAGAGAAATGCCAATAATTGGCAACGGTAAAACCACTATTTCATGGATGCTACATATTTAAACGACGCTTTTTATAACGGTAAAGAATATAATTAATCTAAAGATTTTTAATCTTCAAGCATACCCAGGGTGTTTTTTATTAAATCCGCTTTGACCGGAAATATTATTTAACACTATCTGGATCTTGCGACTTAGTCCGGCGTCAGAAGTTATATATAACACCTTATATAACGTCACATCTGACCGGAGACAGTGTTAACGCGACCGTGAGACCGCTCCACTCCTTTTAGCTTATTCTAATAATAATTGACCTATGTTTCCTTGCGATAAACACTATATTGCTAATGTTTGACAATAACTCAAACTTTCGTAACAATTTTCCTGATCTTTCCCTGGCCAGGGAAGCCTCTCACGGGGCCAGGGGGGGGGAAAGCCGCCCTAGTGTTTCCACTCTCGCGAAAGCTTTTATTTAACATTCGAATTAGTTGACTCAGTTTACAATTAAATTTTTATATTTTTTTTTATAATTTAGTCAGGAGTTGCTAACACTAGCCCCGCTCTTTTCGTAACCGCAGCCTTATAATTTCCAGATCCTCTACCAATAACTCTATTTGTACATTTTATTTTATTTATTGAAGACATCGAATTATATGTTAGTTGAAGACCATGTACATCTTATGCAAGAGGACACAACTTTTTCATTTCAATAAAATGAGATTAATTAAATTTTTATTTGTTATATTATTATTAATTGTAATTAACTCTCCCCCAAACAGATTACCGGTAGCCAACTCACCGACAAAGTGCAAAAATGAGTTGAGTGAATAAAAAAATATTGTATAAACTTTTTTGGTAATGAATTAGGACCGAAGTGAAAATGCGTCAACTTTGTTTAAGCGCATAAAGCTCCGAATATCCTTGGCCTTTATCCGCGTTTCCATCAAGGGCTTTACCGCCATGTCAGTGTTTTAAATTAACACACGACGTCAAGCAAATATTTGCTTAGGAATGGACCGTGTTCGCGAGTTACGAATATTTTTAGATAAGTTATAAGTTGAAGTTATAAATAAATGGTTACAAAGTATTGCTTATCATTTTTCAAAGACCAAGACGCTTTATTCTCGAAACGCTTCTTGAACTATGGCCGATAAAATTAAATCAAAATATTTATTGAAATAAGTCTGTTACCATATGAACATAAAATATCTATACTAATAGGTATTTTGATATTATAAAGCTGAAGAGTTTGTTTGTTTGGTTGAACGCTTTAATCTCAGGAACTACTGGTTCGAACTGAAAAATTATTTTTCTGTTGGATAGTCCATGGATAGTCCATTTATCGAGATAGGCTTTAATCTATATAACATTTTGAACGCGGACAAAGTCGCGGGAAAAAGCTAGTATATTAATTATATACTGTTGTCATAAGTGTTGCTCAAGCACCCTCAAGAATTTATGACTGCCTAATTTCTAGAAGAAGAAAAAACTTAAAATATCAACGGGATAAGTTACGCAGAAAATTAATTAAATGTTTAACAACAGAGTGGAAAGCCTTCAATAAGAAACAAACTAATCAAGTGTCCATGAAATTAACTTCCTAACGAAATATACTTAAAGTACCCGGAATTCTCTTTCAAATGGTTAATTTTCTCCACTAAATAAAATTATGCAAGTTAAATTAGTTCGTTTTCTAAGCTCTTTGTCTCGTTCCGAGTTCTCGTTTGAATTTTATCTCTGCATCCCCAACCAGCGGGTAATTGTTCGAAAAATCCCCATGATAAAAACATCCGGCTCAAAAAACGAAGCGGAAATATTTAGGACCCTACATTTTATCCGTCTCTTTGAAGGTAAATTATAATTTAGAAACGTATAATGGTGACATTATATTTATATATATGTATTTATGAGAGAATATATGCTTTTAATTGGAATACATAATTAACGAGCCCTTGGAGTGGTTAGGGTGCGAAACCGAAGCCTGGGCCAAAGACGATCCCTAAAGATCGTCTTTAGGGAGACTACCGCCCGTCGTGGCCGGTTTACCCGAAAGTGGGACGGACAGGGAGTAGCCGGAGTAGACGGACAGGGACAGGGCCGCGCTGTGTAGCCGTAGCGAGACACCGATGTCGTGTCATAACGTCCGGTAAGAAGTAGCGATCACAAGAGGCCATTATTCCCTTATAGTTATGTCATGGTAAGTAAAAAAGATGACTATGGCTATGGCTATGGCTATGGCTATGGCTATGGCTATGGCTATGGCTATGGCTATGGCTATGGCTATGGCTACGGCTACGGCTACGGCTACGGCTACGGCTACGGCTACGGCTACGGCTATGGCTATGGCTATGGCTATGGCTATGGCTATGGCTATGGCTATGGCTATGGCTATGGCTATGGCTATGGCTATGGCTATGGCTATGGCTATGGCTATGGCTATGGCTATGGCTATGGCTATGGCTATGGTTATGGCTATGGCTATGGCTATGGCTATGGCTGTGACTATGACTCATATAAAAACTATGACTCAACTAATCTTTATTTTTGAAGTGAAATTTTTTTAGGCGCGTTGGGCATTTTGTAGATGGGATTCTGATTGGTCGTATCAAATGCTCGGACCAATCAGAGAACCCGCTAGCCGGCTGCCATCTCATATTACAGTATTAGTTAGGTCTTAGCATCGAGAAGTGTCGTATGTAAAAAATTTGGAACTTATTGTTAGTATGTATTTTCCGTGCATGTAATGTCAAGGGTCGATAATGATGTTGAATGTTGTGTATATGTTACCGGCAATCTGTTTAATCCGGTATTCTATATAATACCTAGGTAATGTATAGAATACCTAAAAGTGTATGAAATATTTTTTACTTTATACTTTGCCTAGGTATTCTATACAATACCGAATGCGCAGAGGGTAATGTATTAAAATTTTGATTAGGCAGTAGACCTGCTCATTATTTTTACAGAATTGTTTTGTTTCTTACGTTTTTCATACTTATTACGTACGTGAGTACTTGTAAGCAAATAACATCATGTTACTTGTAACCAGCATAATTTTACTGTAGTAAAGATTATTTTTATAGAGCGCCCTAATTGTTAATTTTAATAAAGTTGATTTTAAGTAATTGAACATGTTTCATTTGCCCGTCATTTTATAGGTAGGCCGGTTAACATTGATAAATATAGACCAAGATCTATTTATTTTACACATTGCCGGTGGAACAGCAGGTACTCTATAAAATCCCTAGGAATTGTATACATTGCCTAGGTAAAGTATGTAATGGACAATAATATTCATAATATTTCATACCTTGCCTGGACGCCCCAGGTATTCTATACATTGCCTAGGTATTGTATAGAATACCTGAATTATACAGATTGCCGGTAACATATGTGTCGTTCATTGTAATAGTGGTGTAACTCCCTGTTTTTAAAACCATCTTTTCTTGCCTAATGGTATCACATTTAGTCATAACTTTCAATATAAAAGTGAAGTAACTCCGATAGTTGCATTAAAATCCCATAGATGAAAACAATGAATGAATGCTTATATATTTTTCCTACTCTATAATTCGCAAAAAGCTCGTTATTCTAAAATTAAGTTACAAGGAGATAGTTCACTTTTACAATGAACGACACATATACACATCAGACTAGGACCGAATGTACGAGTAGGTATATATTGTATTGTATTGTTGTGTCTTCTGTTGTTGTACCTTAATAAATAAATAAATGTATCGTATGAAGTGTTAAGACTAATGTAAACCGCTTGCTCCGCTTGAACGTGTTCTATAATTCGTTTGCTACCCGCTGTCCTTAATCCGCATATATCCGCCTAAAACTGCTTATATCCAACCGCAAAAACACCTGCTTATAAAGTGATTCGCATCGCGAGTGCAAAGAAGATCCAAAGCCTTGACAGAAGATTCAAGATAGAAGACTCCGCGGATCGTTAAGTGCGTAGAATAGCTTGTTTATCCCGCATATACAGTCCACTTCCGCTTTGTTTTGGGCTCAAAACCGATTAGTAATTTCGGCAGCCCTTACAACACATAATTATGCGGGCTTAAGTAATTTTCAACTTCAGAACTAATTTGTACGAAAACCAGGAATAGAAATTTATATTTCACATATCCACCAATCAATAAGCTAAATGGAAATCCAATGTTAATTACTGCTACGTTGAAATATGAATTCTAGTTATTTTGGTAGCGCCATAACTTCCATGTCTGGGTTCAACACTTATTAAAACGTACTCTTCAAATTGTTGCTTAAAAAATTTCACACCTCAAATTTACGATACCGAAATTAATGCGATTATCATCCGCCAACTCCTCAACTTTGCTATTAAAACATCTTTTTAAGTACAAATTTAGATTAAATTGGAATGATAACCTTCAAAATCCACTTTGAAAGCTTTCAGGAAAACGCGTCGTAAGCATCCTTTCTATAAATATATTCTGGATTGAAAAATGTATTTAAATTTGATAAAAATAATTCACCATTTGAATTACTATTTCTTTCAATAATTTTTCTTTTTAAGCTCATTTCATTTGTACTTCATTCGTTTCAAGAATTACTTAATTCCTTATAAAATAATTTTCAAATAATAACTTATATGTGATAAAATTGATAAATATCAACGAAGTGTTCGTTTAAATTCTACAAGCTTATTATTTCTTTAAATAAATTTGCTATTGTTTAATCTTGTTATCTTTTCGGATCGGTCGGAGTCATGTCGGTTGAGTTTTTGAGTTTTTGGAACACCTAATTGTTCACTTAGAAGCAGCCGACTTAGTATAGGATATTATGTCTTATAATTTACGTTTATAGATGACGATAGCACCAATATAAGTGAGCTATTAGCCTCATAATCTCATAAGTGATTTTGAGGTTGTTCCACTTGATGGTAAGTGATAATCGTCGTCTATTTTTTTTATTTTTTCATTTATTATCACAAAGTTTCCAAAGATGCAGTCATCAAATAAAATCGTCATCATCTAAATGAAGTAACACTTGGCGAATGCCGCCACAATTACAGGAAGCACAGCCTGCACCAATAAAGTACTTTATACGTTAAAAATAAAAAATTAATTGATTATATTAAACAAACACAAGCAAAGTCTACAGATATAGTGTCACGTTAGCATTACGATGTCAGCAATCTATACTAAAATTATAAAGATAAAATATTTTTATGTTTGTAATGAATACACTGAAAAACTACTGGAATGATTTTGAAAATTCTTTCATCTATAGATAGCGAGTAGAATAGGCTATAATACTTTATTAAGTTACGTTGGCGAAGTCGCATGCAACAGTTAGTAAATAAATAAAATGTAAAGTGTCAGAACCCATTAATACAAGCAACGCCATAGGGGTTGCAGTTTGCACAGACAAACTTTATATGCCAACTTCACGGTAGATTCTGGTAAGGGGTGGTTAGACGGACTGCCCAGTTTAAGACTGCGGTAGCAGTGCGTCACTACTACAATTTTCCTTTGGAGCTTTTTATGGCACTCAAATTAAGCTGACAAAACTTAAATTAAGTATTGCTACATAACTTGGAAATTGCGTCAAGGTTAGTTAGATGTCAGACCAATGACATTTTAATGGTTAAAACTCTCATATGGGAAAGGCACCTACCATTGTTTCAAATTTAAACAGCGGTTATGGTGAAAAAAGTTCACATCTGTACCTCTATTTGAATAAGCAACGTACTGTAACAAATCGTGTTAGCTTTTCCCAGAACTTTTGCCTCTTTCCTAAAACCGTATAGAGTAATGCGGTGTTCATCTCATTACTTGGATAAGCAGACGAAAAGCATTGTAACAAGATGGATGAAATCTTTATCCCACGGATTGTGTTCTGTTTCAGTTTAGAATACCGAGTGAAGAAGCTTCCGTTTCGCCGACAACATTGCCTTCTTCAAGAAATCTGTAGTTCTGCAACCCTCCTTACATTGCTTATGCCCTGAGGCGCTTACTTTTGAGTCTTATTACTTTTTTACTTTTAATACTCAACATCATTATCAGCCTGTGTCTCCACTGTTTCATATAGTTTTTCTAACCAGCTACAATAAGGGTTATTTCAAGGGATGGTTCCCTTGAAGGGTTACAAATGTTCTTAGGCGACAGATGTTCTAAGGCGACCTTTGATAAAGGATACACTAGATTCAGGGTCTCAAACGAAATCACTGCGAAAAAGTATCCACTGGATTTTTTTATACATGCACTATCACTTTCTCTCGTTAATTTCTAATAAAAAGATGAATAATGTAAATTTTGCATGACTAATTTGAACCTTAACATTTAGTAATAATGGTTCAAGTCGTAACACCTTAAGGACAACTTTGTGCAACCAATCTGAAATATCACCGAAAGCTGTGAGTACGGTGATATTCTAATATACCACTTTTAGTGAAGCAGAATCTAGTGTATCCTTTATTAAAAAAGGCGACAGTATAAACAACCTGCTATCAAGAGGACCATCGGCCACCATTTATAATATAAAATACTTGCTGTTGCACGCGACTTCGTCCGCGTAACTTTATTTCCTATGTTACTCGCTAATATAGCTTCCAAACAGTGAAAGAATTTTTCAAATCGGTCCAGTAGTTTCGGAGCCTATTCAATGCAAACAAACAAACAAACAATCAAATCTTTCCTCTTTATAATATTAGTATAGACTAGTAATAAAAAATGAAATACTTTTCTCAAACTATTACATTGTAGTTTGCACGTTTTTATGTGAAACAATGATAATAACATGAGAACCAATAGTAACGCTACGCCCTCAACTCGCATCCCATTATGCGGACTTTATTGCCAAAGTTGATGCCGAGTTTCCTCAAAACTCGAACCATTGCACGCTCCAACTAATGTAACGTCACCTATTCCCAAAGATTTAAATCGAAAGATGCGGCGTAATCTCCTCGCGCCATACTAAAAACACACCGAAAATTCTTAACAATGGGTTGGGCGCAGGCGCTCAATCCAACTACAGTTGCACGCCAGCTACAGTGAGTGACGGTCGCTTGTTGAGAGCGTCGCTATCGTCACAGTCACGTTTGAAGTAAGGAATGTGTTGTCTGTGTTTAAAAGTGTGTTTAGACAAAGGTATACGTATTTTATACTTTTGTCTTTAGTATAATTTATGTTGTATTTTGTAACACACTTTCGCTAGTAATGCCGCATCTCTCGATTTAAATCTTTGCCTATTCCTAAACATTCGTACAAATTATATCGTGATTTAGGGTAAACATGATTACAACATTTTTAACCCCCGCCGCCCGACGCAAAAGAGGGGTGTTAAGTTTGAGCTGTGTGTATGTGTATCTATGTAGGTATCTGTCTGTGGCATCGTAGCCCCCCGTTTTTTATTTTTTTTGCTTAAAAGCTGACCTCATCGACATGGTTCTTAAATATAATTTGTGGAGATCTGATTAAGTGTTTGAAGATCATCAGCCCATTTCGTCGGTTTTTTTATAGGTATAAATAGGTAAGTTTTTTTTAGTTTATTTATTTTTAATTTACAACAACTTATGTAATTAACAAAATAATGAGTAATAACTTATTATCTATATAAATAAAACATTATAATAACAAAAGTAACATTAAACCTTAAGGTGTTCACACACCGAGAGCATTCACGTGTGATTTAGTGTACAAGGTGCGCATTGTAATGTTCGGTTCTCCTCCTTCACTGATGTAATGCTCGAATTTGTAACGTTACATTACACGCGAATGCTCCCGGTGAAGGAGCACCTTTAAATACAAAACAATCATAAAAAGAATACCCCGTCTAACAGGGGCCCTAGACAAAGTGCCATAACGATAACGATAACGAAGTTCAATAGTTATAAATGTATGGGAAGTATCACGTGATTTAGCGAAGGCATATGTCAATCCCATACATTTTATTTTTAGCGAATCGAATCGCTACGGAGCGAATGCAACTTGTCTAGGGCCCCTGGTCCGTCTGCGGCATGGACCCTATTACACTTGCAACGTTAACTCTCTGTACTATTACTTATGTGGTATTTCCACAACATGGTAACCTTGACTTGATGCTGCAGCATCAAGTTGTCTGCGAAATACCCACAACTCCTCAGCAACGAAGTACACCTAACATATTTGGGATGAATGGAAAGTGGGGGTTATATTATAAAATTTACTTATTGTACAGAATAAATCCAAAGAAATAACTTATTTATTTGAAACGAAATAACTTAAAAAATTGGAAATTCAAATTTAAAATACAATTTGGAATTTCTTGTACATTCCCTTGAAGCGAAATATTTTATAAGCAACCCTTGGACGTGAGATGCATTTTTAATGAGTCTTTGTCTTGTTGTTTTCTTTGTGAAGTTGAATGAATTGATGTTCGTCATTCATTCGTCAATTTCGGATAAAAACTAAATAATTGGTTAGTTAAGAAAATACTGTCCTGACAAATATAATTCAAATTTAAATTTTATTAATCGAGTTGTTCATCTCTTGGTGCTATATACCCTACCCATCGTTGGCTTGGCTATAACAATGGCTATCCGAATCCTCGAGGCTCTTGAAATAACTATTTGGTATTTCGGTCGTATGCCATATACTGAGATTCTTGACCCAGGAAGTACGACGTCTGTCCACCTTGAGTCTAGCCTATAATTTTCCCTACATGCTGATCATCTA
This sequence comes from Synanthedon formicaeformis, assembly GCA_945859745.1. Lineage (NCBI taxonomy): Eukaryota > Metazoa > Arthropoda > Insecta > Lepidoptera > Sesiidae > Synanthedon > Synanthedon formicaeformis. The sequence continues at coordinate 3,067,212 of OX243975.1, forward strand.
CTTATACAGTAAATCCCTTATTATTATTATTAGCTAGTGGCTATTTCTGTCTGCTAGAGAACCAGTATCACTTCGTCCATTGCTGAAATATTGTGATCGCCACGTAAACTAAAGCTCTCTACCTATACCTACCACGTTGAGAAACTGTAGTACTTTTTTGATAGAGGCATTCTTCACATCTTCACAAGCCATTGTGTGGCTTCCTAGGATGTGACTGCGCTTGTGCATCAACGGGCCACACTCGCACAGGATATGCATTGGTGTTTCTTCTGCCTTACTTATAGTTTTCAATATTTCAGCCTTCTTTTTCATTCTCCGTACAGGAAATTATTTGTAACATCATGAAGATACTCATAATAGAGAATTTCATCTCACTCAATATATATATATATATATATAGTATATATATATATATATATATATAGTACATTTTTTTAGTATATATTATAGTATATTATTATAGTATTATATTATATATTATTATATTATTATAGTATATTATAGTATATTATTATTATAGTATATATATATATATATATATATATATATAGTACATTTTTTTAATTTTTTTTTTATTAGAGATGGGTTTGATCTTGGCCAACAAACAGCTGTGAGGTCTATGATGGAGTGAGCTCACCCAAAAGACGCCTATTCACTCCAACTTTGAAAAGATTTGGGTTATACGAGCTCGGAAAACGGAAAACGTTTGCGATACTAGTTAGCGCCCGCGACTTCGTCCGCGTTGAAAAAGAAAAAAGTAGCCTATTCTGTGTCCTGTACATCTAAATGTTTACCTACCAAGTTTCATGAAAATGAGTTATCGTTTAAGAGTTATGGAGGAATATACATACATACAATACTTACAGATTTATTATTAATATTGATGATTGGTTGAAGATAGAATAGTATAATTATAGATAGCTAGATTAAATACATACATGAATAGAATACATGACATTACCTATATACGTACGGCTTTTTAATCAATAAAGATTTCAAAAGCCACGACACGGCGTGACTTGCTGTTTTATAACTGCTACAATTCACAGGCGGTGGCGTTTGCTATAAAACTCGTTAGTTTGTCTTATCTTACTACTACTGTTAATACTAGTACTAGTAGTTGTGTGTTACTAGTAGTAACACGGGAATTCATTTTTAGCCGCGTTACTACTAGATCAGTGAGTATTTTTTGTCCATATTACTATTAACCATTCCAGTTGTAACATGGAAGAATATATCTTTAAGATGGTACCGGCTTTTGAAACTAAAAAAAAAAAAAGAGAAAACTACCATATGTCCTTTTCTGGTATATATTCCTGACAACGAGTATGCAAAATGTCATGAATTTAATATATTATAATAGTACATATTATTGATTATTTATTTGTTTATCTTAAGCTCATCATGCTTCCTCTTATAACTTGTACCCGTCACCGATGAGGTTTAACATTATTCGGAACAGTGGTTCACCCATTTTGGAAATATTCCGTAGGGTACCTGGTTTTATTTGTTCGGAATTTATTTGCACAGTGACTCGCCACTTTCGAGGGTCTCTCGATTAATAACGCTAGTGTTCACTTACTGATGGAAAATTCATTCGGTCACGGCCTTAGATATATATTATTATGGTGAAAATAGAAATATTCTATGGAATAAGTTTAGTGACAGTGCATACTGCGTTCCGAAGCCATGAGTTGAGCGAGTAGTCCGTCTAGTGGCAGTTAGTGGTCTTAGTAAGTAAGGAATGCCAGATCCCATTTTGCCTATGCCCTCCTAATGTCTTTAAATCCTTTATCTTTTAAATCCGTTAAATCCTTTTGAAGGAATAGAGAAAAGGGCTCTGGCATCCCTTACTCACTCACCGAAACACAACAGCACACATAATGTTATTTCACTGTTACTGCCACCAGACGGGCTGCCCAAATGACTGCAGTATGTCCCTGCCACTACTTTCCACATCTAGACCAGAACCAACTTTTGAAAAGTTAATTTTATTGTTGATTTAGCCGGGAATCTAACTCCGGAACCATAGAACAGTGCTTTAAGGTAAACACCCTAACCACTCATCCAACGGGCTCGTCAAGCTTATAAGACTTACTATCAATTGACACAGATTTAATTTCTTTTAGACAGGTGTTCCAACAAATCAAGATTTATTTTATTCATTTATTTATTACATTTCTCGATACATCGAAATGTGTATTTGGTACGGCTATAAATTTCTCACACGTGTTTTATCTTGTGGACAGATTAAATAATATATAGTTTCGAACTCGCCACGAAGCTTCGGATGCGAGAGTCGTGTGCATTTATGCATTTTTCATGACATTCCATGACACCATATGCAATTTTGTGAGACCGCATTATGTGGTTAATACTGAACTATTTGATACTTTGTAAATCCAACATGAAATCTAATATAACTTATGTTATAGTTTAAAATTATTTTATTATTTTTTTGGGCACAAACAGAAATAATAGCAAAAATATAATATAGGAAATAGACCAAAAAAATTAACACAATATTCCACAAGCGTGTCTACATCTTACATATAAGAAACTAAACAAGACAAAAAAGAACCAAAATTATTGCAGTTAAAATTAAGAACAAACTATACAAAAATTAAAAAAATATGAAAACCCTGAGACCAAATATAACAATGAAATACCTAAGTGAAACATATACCTAAGGGAGTTAGAACAGAAACTAAACAACAAGACAAAAAAGATCCAAAATTATTGCATAGTTAAAATTAAGAACAAACTATACAAAAATTAAAAAAAATATGAAAACCCCTGAGACCAAAATATAAAAACAATGAAATTTGTTCTATTTGAAGGCTTTTAGGTAGGAAATCACCTAACCTTTTTTTGTTTACAGCACTCCATTGAGGTGTTACCTTTATAATGTTGCAACGTGCAATTATATTTCCAGTCATAATTATGTAATTGCTTCCTTATTAAAGACTGCAAAACTCGGTACACAATTTTTTTTCATATGAGTTACATTTATGCACCGTTCGTCCCGATATTTTGTCTCATTCTAAAAATTTATTCTATCGTCCCCACCATGAAAATATTAGATTCCTGATTCGTCCCAAATCCTTGACACTTTTAGACTGCAGTTTAAACAATAAAGCTAAATAATATTTTATCGTGATCAGTTTTAAATGACCAACTAAAAATATAAGAAAATTCATGTTTTCATTAAGTTTTTTAAGGATTAGGTTTATAATAAATGCTGTTATAACATATCTGTATCATGTCTTTTTAATCAGACATAATCATTATAAAGTATAAGTATCTATTGCAAACTTTTAACGATAACAAAATAATTTTTAATTTTCGGTACAAAAATTTCAATAATATTATTCTGAAAAACTTCATAACTCGCCATTCATTAAATCAAATAAAAATTTATTCAATTAGAGCCAGCATTTTTTTCCTGTCTGCTCTCTTAATTTATCCTTTAATAGAAAACTTAATAAAAATCTCTGGCCTTCAGAACCGTCAATATTTAAATTTTAAAATGAAATAGGGGAGTATTTTTATTAAGAAATGATTGATGTTATAATGGGGTCTGCGAAAACGAATTCATTTAATAAAGAGCCCTTCGATCAGACGTCTTCGCGATATTGCATTGTTAATTTCTTTATCATAACTTCAATCACTTTTCAACTGAGAGACGAGTTGTATTTGAATGCCTTTATAATGACCTAATTTTCTCGGAGAAGAGCTCTTTTATATTTTTTTTTTTGTAAACGTTGACCTTTTTTAAGAAATATAATATTGTAATTACTTCTTTGATTTTATTGCTTTGATTTTGATTTCTTTATTATTTACAAACACTTATGTTGTCTAGGGTTACAGGTTCTATTTTTGCGTGAGGAAAATCTGAAAACGATTTACGAAAACGACCATGGTCGGTGAGGTACCGGTTTTTAGGTTTTCAGATTCAGATTTTCAGGTTTTCAAATGGGAGATCGATCTCCCCATGGGGAGATCGATGCGGTACGTGGGACTTCTACCCACTAAAACCCACAGTGTTTCTTTGCGCCGTCTATAGACGGAGGGTTAAGGCTGGTTACACAGTGACGCTTACAGTCCGCGCGGGTGGTAAGCGCGGCCCGTAAGCGTGCGGAAGACCCGTTCGACGAGTTTAGAGTCGCGCGGTTTGTCCGAGTACCTCGTACAGTCATCAACGCGGGCCATCCATCAAAGCAGGCCACCCGCGCGTGTTTGGAACTATGTAACGATCCAAGAGACGCAAAGCTCGTGGCCCGCGACGCTTACCAACCGCGCTGGCGAAAGCGTCACTGTAAAACCAGCCTTAGGGGACGTTAAGGCACGTCCCCTGCCAGACGAAGTCGTGAAGAGACGTTCCGGAAACACAGAGCACGTCTACCCTCGTTACCCGGTGTTGTGATGACGGCGGACGACCCCATGTCTGCCACCCCGGGCGAAGTGGCACAGGCCGCTTTACTCTCCACCTCTCGCAGCGAGCAATCAGCGAGGGTCATCACTCCTGAAGCACCCGATAACCTCTTCTCTACGGCACAACCTACCATAGAATCGAAGGCCGCTTCCACCTGAAACTTTCGTACAACCCCTGCTTGTGAGGCCTTAAGAGTGGGCGGCCCTAAGGGGTGTCCACCTGACATTTCCACAGCAATCGCGGCAGCCCGAAGAACGGGTCCATCATCTTGTGATGCCATCGCGGAAGAGTTACTTAACCGGGTCGCGAGACCGGGTGTTCTCTCTTCCGGACAACTGCGGAGGGCGGTTACTGTAGGCCGGAGTTCTATAGGCCCTAGACGGCCTTTCTAGTTTATGACTGCGGTAGATATTGTATCCTGCCACTGCTAATGGATGACAGTTCTATTTCAATATAAAAACAACAAGTTAAATCATCTGTTTGTCAGTATCGGTACAAAATAATGCCAGGATGGTTCATTTTAGTAGAATTTTCAATATTTCCAGCCTTGTTCGTTGACAATTAATTAGAGATGTAATTTATTGCTCCGAGCTGGAACACTGCGAAGGGAAGTTATTTGCAAAAAGTATTCATAAATAAGTATTTCAAGAGCGTTTTCATCTCATTTGTTGCCACTGGGAAGTGTTGTTATGAATGTTGTTTTTATTCAAGATATTTATGACCATATCTAAGTGACACAAGTCTTTAGTACTCGACTTTATTACTAACTATTGATGTTACACGTAAATTGACACATGTGGATTCTCTTGGTCGTTTAAAAAAAAAAAAAAAGAAACATGATCATTCGATAAAAATTGTTTTATGATATTATTGGGATTTTTAAAAATTTCAGAACTTATAAGTTACTAGCTGGTGCCTGCGACTTCGTCCGCGTTCTGAATGAAAGGTACCCTATGTCCTTTCTGGTGTCCCAGAGAACGTGTATGCAAAATTTCGTGGTGATCGGTTCAGTAGTTTTTTCGTGAAAGCCTAACAAACAAACAAACTCACATTCACATTTATAATATAAGTAAGGATTACGTGAAGATATGAGCAGATTTGTTGATAAGATGCAAGAGACCAAATCAGCAAATTTCATAATATTTGTTCTGGTTAAAAAAATCGCCATCGCGATTTAAACTTTTTTGCGTTTATATTAGTGGATAAATTTATATTTTATATTAAATTTGATATTTAAACAAGATGTTTCACTATAAAACGATGCCTATATTTATCACTTAACGTCCCCTTTAATGGCCCTATCGCTCATTCCCCAAAAAGACACTTATAAACCGTCCATAGATCGCTGTAAAGGGCTCCGAATTTTACCAATTAAGATAGCGTTGAGGGGCGGCTCTAAATCAAGTTGCAGAAAGAAAGGTTCTAGTAATAAATATCGCGAGATGGGAGGGAAAACAGATGCTCCTCGGGGCGGAGAATAGGAGAAAAATAGGCAATGTTTGTTGGATATCTGAAACCTTAGCTTGCGTGTTCCTCTTGAAGCTAATTTAAGAATCCGGCTCGAAGGACCATGAAGAGGCAGGTGGATATCTATTATATTAATGATAAGTAGCTTAATTATAATTTACTAGCTGAACCCGGCCACGCTTCGCTGTGGCTTATTCTAATATTAATTTCCACTTCCAAAAAAGGAGGGGGTTCTCAATTCGACTGTATTTTTTTAATGTTTGTTACCTCATAACTTTCGACTGGGTGAATTTTGATGATCCTTTTTTTATTTGAAAGCTGGTGCTTCCTGTGTGGTCCCATTTCAATTTGGTCCAGTTCTGACAATGGCATCCATGAGAAAACGGTTTGAAGTCGGTTTTTTTTTGTTAAAATGAGATATTATAAGTGTAAATAAAAGTATTCTAAGTTCATTATCATTTAAACGTTCTTGATTAGTATATGGTTTGATTTTATTTGACGTTGTATCTAAACGTATGGTCAAAGTATGAAAATTATGTTTTTTTATATAAAAAAATCAATTTCCTTTGGAATTTTTAAGCATACACAAACCAACATACATATATAATATATGGGTAGATAGTACACGGTTTCTCTTACCCAACCACGGTATCTGCAACTTCTTCGGCATTAACTACATTACTTAACAAGTGTTGAACTCAGATAAAATAAGTGTAATTAATATAAAAAACATAATTCTATGCGTTTAAAAATAAGTTATGTCAGATCGCTCAGGGATCTTGGTATAAAAGATTGGTGCGCTACGCTCGACTAGAAATTAATAGATCATTACTTTAAAAAGGCACACATTCGAATTTTAAGATATCCAATGTTTACTTTCAAATCACAAAAAAAAAACAAACACGCCTGAAGCTAAAGAAGCCTGCAAATAACAGAGCAAGATGATATCTTCAGCGAATATTAACCACAGAGGACGAATTCTGCTACGTAACGCACAGATAAAAAAGAAAAACGAGTGTCACCTCGTTTAAAGATAATGGCTTCAGAGTTCACTGGTATTTTTTACTGTTAGATATTATTTAACTTTTAACAATAGTTTCATCTTAACATTACTACTCAAATGTGTGGGGCACGACAAGCAGCATTATTTTAAAAGAAAACTGAACAAATTTAATAATGATTTAAAAAACCATTAATTTTTTAAGTGAAAGACGTTGGGCACTAGGTGCAAAATGCACCTAGCGTTGGGAACTTTTAGTGTGGGGAAAAAACAGTGAACTCGCGCCATCACGCTCTGCGAGCGACACCTTCAGTCGGCAGACAGGGTGACGGTCCACTTGATGGTAAGTGGCTACCATCACCAACAACAAAAGCAACGCCACAGGTGTTGCAAATTCGTTGCCGACTACATTAGGATTAAGCTTAAGGGGGATTGGAAAGAGATGGGGCTTTGTACAGTGAGAGATAATGAAACACAAAATATGTATATTATATTTTATAATAAGTAATACTAAACTCTAACAAACTTACACAAAGTATAAACAATTAAATTATATTTAATACTAAAATATCACATATCACCAGCGAAAGTCCTAAAACTATACAAATTCCATGTTATTAAAATAATATTTTTTTTGGCAAGTTTGATGTTCAACAATCACAGAGAGAAAGATTTTAAATTCTTAGTTTATATAATAATATAAAGCAGCCACATTTGTTAGTAATTACTCAATAGAGCGCCAGTTTTTTTAGTCTAATAAGGTCTTTATACATTTGGACGTTAATGTTATACAGCCTATTTTTTTTTTAATAATTACTGAAATTTGTAATTTTCAGTGTGATTTTATTAATATAAAAGTAAGCTTTTTAGAGTGAAAAGATAAAAAAATTGTTTTATAATTTGTCGTGTAATATTGTAAACACAATTTTGTTTAAAATATATTTATTTTAAATTTTATTGTTCTCAAAATTATTCAAACGAGTAATATCCAAATATTGTCTCTATTAACATTTATTTTACGAAACAAATAGTTATTTAAATGAGGTATAATTTATTCTTCATTGTATTTTTAATAGACCAGAACATAATATGTACTCGTATAAATTAAGGTTAGTTATTGAAAATAACATTATAATTTTATTATTTAAACATTAATATATTTTTTTGTAAAAATACAAGCAAACAAATTAATTTTGTTCAAATATACTTACTTGCTTCACATCTCATTAAGATTTTATGAGATATATTTTAAACACTATGAATGATAAAGGTACACTTCTCTGTCAGAAAATAATAAATTATAAATAAACTTAGACTTCATAAGTACTTTAGATATATTTTATATACCTAAGCTAAACATTGCATACAATTTGTTCTTATAATTCTTAAACAAATTTCCAGTTTAAATATTAAAAAAAAACTCCATTTACGACTCTAAGCGCGTTAAGAAGTCTATATGTACATAATTCACGTGACTTCAAAATCTCTTATTTATCTTATAAATGCGAATACAATACAGCCTCGAAAATGTATTCAAAATTTCATTCATTCGATACTTCACATCAAAATTCAATTAATGGACATGCATTTCAGAAATTTGCTTTTCATACAGAATTAATTAATTTGCAAACAGAAATCAAGGTTGCTTGTGCGTTGCAAAATGGGCGAAACAAGAGAGAAGTTATTAATTACTCGGAACATTTTTACTGTTAAATTTACGACTTATATCTGGAAGCTATTGATTTTCAATGGCTTTGTATTTGCAGGGAAATCTTGTCATTTTTAAAAGCTTTAAATAAAATTATAAAGAAGCCCTCGACATTTTATTAAGCCCAAACACTATATCTGCTGTAAGTTGCTTAGGAGTTGACGAACTACTTCCCGCATACTACTTGATGACGTAGTATTACATTGTGTGTCCATTATACGTTAAACTTGATCTGATGGTATGTAACAGTATACTAAATTTCAGTAAACTATCACTATATAAGTATATCCACAGGTTATAACCTGTGGAAGCTAGTGAAAACCCATTTTCAATTAGGCTGATGATATTTAAAGCCCGGAAAGATCTTTATAAACTATAGCTAGGAACCTACTCGATCACGTCAGCTTTCAAACATAAAAAACTGCATCAAAAAAGCTCCATCCGTTTGACAGATACACACATATATTCACCAGATACTCCTGCGTCGAGGGTAAAAACCAATTTATTTTGAGCTCTGATAGCTTGTACGGTTAGATCTCTCAAGTCGTCAGTGAATTTGTATATATTTTTTTTATTTAAAGGAATGGACTAGGTATGGCTTCCCTTACACACAAACCAAAAGACAGCAGCAAAAATAATTATTATAATTTTACTATAGAATTATGTTAGGAGTGAATGAGGAGTTAGGAGGCTGCCCAATTTTTATGACTGCATAACGCAGTCATGATTAAAATTAAAAAAAAATCTGTCAACTGTGATTAGTTTCGTTAGATATACGATTAGATGTAATAACCGATTTGGAACTAAAATATTAAATGGGAAACATTAATGAGTAGACCTGAAAAGTGCATCAATGAATAAATTTTGTATGCACAATCCATATTGGACCATTAAATATTTACATGACATAGTGCTATTTAAAACAATAATTAAAAAGGTAAGTACACAATCGTATTTATTTTACTTACATTGTAAAATCTCATTTTGTAATTATAAAAAGACAATTTAATTTAATGTAGGTATAGTCGGAATCATATAATAAGTAAGTCGGGATGTAATAATATTGGGAAAAATGATTTTTCAACAAACACATGGAAACAATATTTGATTGATTGCATTTATTGAATTCTTGGTGTCATTCATTAAATTCATCTAACTGCGAGTTATTTTTGGTCGAGTTACTTGTTTAAATTATCTGACAATTTGGTTGAATAAATATAATTACTTCGGATTTTCCCAAATATTTAGACAACTTGACCAATCAGTACTATATGACGTCGACTGTACCTACCTAAAATAATCGTTTTAACCTATGCATTGAATTGACTATGTTTTCATATACAGCACCATAGCCAATAAAGTTAAGGGCATTAAAAGTTCTGAAACTCTTACTAAACTAGAAGAAGAGGTAGTCTGATTGACTACAACCAGAGGCCACCAATGAGTTATAGATATATGATTGTCCGGAGGTCTTTGCGTTGTGGCGTGTTCTAACATGTTATCTGGCAAATAACTTCCACAAGTAGGGAAATCGTGTGGTACCGGAGGCATTTCTTTATGTTCGCCCACTTTGAACACTAAGGCCATACCTACTTCCACGTGAAATTCTATGTGACAATGAAACAGCCAATAACCTGGGTTATCGGCTTTGAACCTTATAACCGTGTACCCACCGTCTGGTACAGTAATGGTGTCTTTATGGGGTGCATTCACTAGATTTCTCTTCAAAAGACCCGCTTCATCGTAAGCTTTAACTTCTTCGACGGTAGTATTGGCTCCCAGCCGTCTCATTCCCACTACTCTAAACCCGTGACCGTGTAAATGAAATGGATGGTTTGCATCAAATGTGACACCCTCATCAACAATGATAACTTCAACTATAGCGTTTCTACGCACGGACAGAACGTGGTGGCATTCGCAATATTCCTCTTCGCAGGACCGATCAACACTTGAAGAGTTACAAAAATTGTCTGCAGACGGTCTGGTCAGAAGGAGAGGGCTCGCTGGCATCCTCATACTGATGTGGTTTAGCTGCGGTGTGTAGAGGCGGTTAGCTTTCTCTGGAACTAGAAAACATTGCTTATGTAAACAAAATCTTAAAAAGCAACCGTGAATTTTAGTTTTAACGGATCATTTAGTCCAGGGGTGCTCAAACGGTTGAATTTTTGAATCAAAGCGATTATAAAAATATTGTTAATATTTTTCTTGTGAGGCGTACCTTGATAATATCCATAGTAAGGGGATCTATGGAAATGCGAGTTGTTCTTGGGATAAAAATCATATGCGATGTAGAATTGGTAGTCAGCTATTTCTTTGAGACTCTCGTCGTAGCTATCCAAGGATCTCATTTCTGAAACACTTATAGTTTCATTTTCCTCTTCACCCTTGTTGAGAGCGTTTATTTGCTGTAAAAAAAAAGTAATATTTAGTAAATTAGTATAGATAATATTAGTATAGATATATAGATTTGTCGTCAGCTACTGCCTAACGCAAGCTCAATTATACAGGATGGGAAGACATTGGAAAGACAATTACAGGTATATATTGGACATAATTGTTTATATTTTAATTAAGTACGGTTGTAGATACAGTAAATTGTAGACAGTTTAATTTTCTTTTAAATTTCCCTTTCACAGCATTTCCACTCATAAATCTGGTAGCCAGTTTACCTGGCAGTTACCACCATCTCCTTACAAAAGACCACCGTGATAGAAAAGCATGTATGCTGTTGTGTTAAGGAATGCCATCCCTTCCTAAACTGTTATGCTTAATCCTACTGTAGTCGGTAGCGCACGTGCAGCACCTGTGACGTTGCTTATGTTATAGGTGACGGTAGCCACCTACCATCAAGTGAATCGACAGCTTGTCTGACGCCTTAACATAAAAAATAAATAAATAAAATAAATTATTTAAAAGCAATTTTTTTATGTACAAATGTACGGAATCACCTATAATATTGTGAGCGAGTTTTCTATTGAAATAATAGGTAAATCAAAACTCGCCCATGCGGGCGAAATAGGTAAGTTCGGACGAGTAGTCCATTAACTCAATCAGTAATTTCGCTGGTAAATAGTATGACGTAACAAAAGAATAAATCTTTAGGATTGAATTATATAATAATAACATATGTGCGAAAATCACCAAATAACACTCGAGCATTAAATACATTTAGAAATAAATGGAAATGCATCGCTATTTAATTTTCAAACAGAAAATACTTGGGAGTCTTGAATCCGAACAAATAGCAGACTGTCTGTATCGAAATTACTCTCCGCATTCTAAAAGTTTTTCAGTATCTGAGAGGTCACAGAGCTAAATCAATTTCAACCTACAAACAGAGACCAAGTTTTTTACAGTTTCACTCAAGAAAATTCTTTAATGAAAAACTAGCTGTGCCCGCGACTTTGTACGCGCTTTCATTTTTTGAAAATTCTACAGGAACCTAAAAGTTTTTCATAATTAAAAGTATCCTATTTTTTGATTCACGTAATAAACTATTTGTGTGCCAAACGTCCAAAATCCGTTCATCCATTTTTGCTTCATTTTATTACAAACAACAAAACATACACATTTTTGCATTTATAATATTAGGTAAGCTGGTGCCCACGACTTCGTTTGTGTTGAAATATATAAAAATACTAGCTATTGCACGCGATTTCGTCCGCATAACTTTATAAAATATAGGTAGCCTATGTTACTCGCTGATAATTTAGCTTCCCAAAAGTGAAAGAATTTTTCTAATCGGTCTAGTAGTTTCGGAGCCTATTCAATGCAAGCAAACAAACAAACAAACTCACATTCACATCATCAATCAATACTAATAATAAATCTGTAATGGTTGGTGATGGAGTAAGTTACTTTGTTTTCAGAGATATCGTGTTTGTAGGCTCTATACATGATACTGAAACTAAATTGACCATTTTTAGAATTTTTTTCTGTATGTATGTATGTAAGTATGTATGTATGTATGTATGTATGTATGTATGTATGTATGTATGTATGTATGTATGTATGTATGTATGTATGTATGTATGTATGTATGTATGTATGTATGTATGTATGTATGTATGTTCCTCCATAACTCTTAAACGAATTAACTGATTTTCATGAAACTTGGTAGATAAATATTTAGACGTACAGGACACAGGATAGGCTACTTTTTTCTTTTTTAACGCCGACTAAGTCGCGGGCGCCAGCTAGTCTTTTGAATAAAATACAAATTAGCCTTTGTCATATTGTCATCAGCCTTTGTCATATACATACATACATACATACATACATACATACATGCATGCATGCATGCATGCATACATACATACATACATACATACATACATACATACAGACATACATACATACATACATACATACATACATACATACATACATACATACATACATACATACATACATACATACATACATACATACATACATACATACATACATACATACATACATACATACATACATACATACATACATACATACATACATACATACATACATACATACATACATACATACATACATACATACATACATACATACATACATACATGCATGCATGCATACATACATACATACATACATACATACATACTTACAGATTTATTATTAGTATTGATGATATTATGATGATGATTAAGAATCATTGAATAAAAAAAATGTATTTTTACTTTGAATTTATCATTCACGTATCTGGATTTAAATCTGTGTCTTACAACGCCCTGAGAGCATAACAAATTCAATCTAACAGATACCTACTTAAATAGACACGTATTTACATTATTTTATTCTAGGTCAGATTTAAACTACACGTTCAGTTCGGATTACTTATTATTTGAAATTATTATTTATAGTTTCAAATGCAAAGATACTTATTTTATATCAAAAATATCCCTAAGGAACTCAAATTTTGATTTGTTAGTAAATTTTCCTAGACTAATGGAGATAGTGAGAAATATTTGTCACATCTTATACATATTTTATTTATATTTAGATACACCACATAATTAGTTTTAAGTTTTATTTATTTATAACACATTTCAAAATAACCTTAATCTTTAATCCTATTAAGGTTATCTTACAATGCGCCTGAGGTTTTTATAAAATTATGTTATGTATCTATAATGTAGGAATATTGTTATAATTAATATATAATATTATTATTATTTTGTATGTACTTTTAGTAGGTTTGTCTAACCTTGTAGTAGGTTATATAAAAAATTATTTTTTATGTAAGTATCTGTAAACTTTTACACGCTGTAAGGTTGGCTGTTAAATAAATTAATTAATTAATTAATCCAAATTTTGGATGTACATTTTTAAACTTATTCCTCGATTTTGTATCATCAGTTTTCTCTCAACTAGCTTCAACATTATCATCAACTAGCAGCTTTTTCTCATTCACTTCGCCACAATGAATATTCAAGTAATACAGTCCCAAAATACAGATATTACTTTTCGATATTTATACGACCGTATTTCCATCCTTACAAAGACAATAAAACTAAAGTTACACAATCTGTTTTATTGTTATTTCTCGTCCTGTCTGTAATATATTTTCGTCGTATGTAATAACAGTTGGATGAAATTGCTAAAATATACAATAATAAAGGTCATGTTGTTACGCCAATATTATCTGGGGCGGAATGTTTGATCAAATTTATATTCGATGATACATTACTCCCATTTTACAACGAATATCGCTATAATATACATTTTCAGCGGTACGCCTTTAAAGGAGATGCTTCAGCATTACCATGATTTACTGTTTATAATATACAGTTTTAATAATAGAACAGAAGAATAACTGCGAATAGTTTTTCCAATCCAGAAGCGAATTGAGAAAGAGATTCGAATTAGAATTCAAATCATTTATGAGTTAACTTACAAGAATATTGCAAAACAGGAAAGTCTCAAGTAAAATCAAAATAAGAATTATGAGAACATTGGTCTTTTCCATATTTTTGTATGGCACTGAATCTTGGACGATTCGTCCGCAAAAATACGTCAAAAGGATGAGTTGGAGCGCAAAAAGGTAGATTCCTTTGTAATGTAGTGCTCAAGACTGGTTGCGCATTCCATGGCAAACATCTCTATTTTCAAACAGCTTGCGATTCGGACAAGACTGTCCGCCACTATCAAAGAGTTGTCAATTACTTTGGGCACATAGCCTGCACAAAACCTAAAACCTCGGAGAAGCTGGTGGTGGTTGGAAGAGTGGATGGCAAGAGGTCTCGTGGCCGGTCTCTTAGTCGATGGAAAAGATCAATTAGTTTCTTTTGCAGGCCTTACGGTGGCGAAGGCTATGAGAAAGGCCGAGGAAAGGGTGGAGTGGAAACAGCTGGTGATAATAATCCTCAGAATTTGCGCGAGCTAGTGTGAGGATCTTTAGCCAATAACTTCTCAACTAAAAGAGATTCCTTAGACTCAATTATGTGCTCCACCTACAAAGAGCATCTAAGACACTAGAACACAAAGTGACCGATCGATTGTGATGTCAATAATAATGACCAGATCAATATGAGACATTGTACCACAAATAGCTTCGATATTTAGCCTATGTCCGCGTTTGGATTCGAGCTGCCGACAGTTTTTGGCTTGTTGCCAACCACTTACGATACCGGTGTAGCAGCAGATGGGATAATTTCACTGCACTGTACATTGCGTTACTAAATTGTGGAGTGGTTTTCAAGAATTTAATAATTATTATTTGAACTGACACATATTATAAATACCAAATTCAGTTTATTTGTTTGTCTGTGTTACGCTTTCAAGCCTTTATTAGAATATTTGTAATTTATGTATGCGTAAACTTATAATCGTCTCTAAACGGAAGATCAGCGTAGATGCTGAGTTGGGGTAGGGATAGGGCAGGGCAGCAGTGACCGGTTGCGGACCCCTGCGGCGGAATTGCGGATGTGTTCGCCTATAGCGGACCTCGCAACTTCACCTATAGCGGACGCGGAGGACGCCAAGAGGTTAGTCGGTAGGTTTATCCCACTATCATATTGGGGCGGGAGTCCGACACAACCCACGGGTCTGTCCCCGGGCCGGTGGATACCCTAAATGGATTGCTCTTTAAAAAAAGATACTAGTGCAGGGCAGGGTTTGTGACAGGAGACGTCTGTGTAATTTCCGTCAAATTTATTGTATATACTAAAATTTTCCTCAAATAAAATTATTTCTACTCATTTTTCTTATATTAAATTAAAACGTTCTTATGTCAGCTCCTGGCCTTTGCGACATCCGTGTTACAACTGCTTGTTCGGTTAACTCATAACCTCAACGATGCAATTGCTTATTAGCTTGAAGATCAATGAAGATAAACCAGACGCTTCACGGAATAAGGCAACCGTTAAATGCATTATAGTAAACTTTTAACATGACGTTTACTATAATCGGTCATTACTATAAAATGGTATTTTGTAGGACAGTTCAGATCTTTCAAGTGGGCTTCGTAAACCATTACATCAAAGAATTGTGAAGCACTCTGGTTCGAAGTTCTTTTATAGGTACCTAACTACTATCATAGAAATTGTACTTATACTGGTTAAGTACTATTTACTCTATGCTAGTATGTAGATGGGTACCTACTGGGTAAAACTAAATAAATTAGACTTTAAAAGCAATAGCTACGAGTTTAAAATAGAGTTGCTCTCCGTTTTTGTTTGTTACTTCTAAACCACACATAATGGATTTCCATACGGTTTTCATTTAACAGAAAGTGTTTTGTGTATGTAAGAGTTTTGCATACAAAATCAGGACAGGTCGACGAGAAGGGGTCTAGTGCGAGTTTTACTCTATCAAACGCGTCGAAAGGATAAACGTCAATTTGTATGGGAATGAAGTAGTGCTACACGTTAGCCACCAGATAGCGCTTCTTCATTCCCATACAAATTGACATTTACGCATTCGACATGTTTGATAGAGTAAAACTCGCACTAGGCCCTCAGGTCAGTAAATTAATAAAAATATCTCTCACACTTAAAAAAAAATTCAACACCTAAGTATTTATTGTTCAGAACGCGCCCGGCAACAACTAGGGCTTCATTAACCAAAACGTTCGTTTACAAAGTATGACTAACGAGACAAGCGATTGTTCGTGTTCACAGCATTTGAATGGAATTTCCGGAAATTTCTATCGCGGAATACAAAACGGTTGTGGTCGTACGAACGGGGAAATTGTGCCCCTGCGGATTTGGAAGGTTGCAATTAAATTTTCCACAACTATCCACGCCACAATTTCGAAGGAACATTATCGCTTACCAACACTTTATTTCTATATACAAAAATTACTTGTCACATGTTTGAGGCCAATGAACTTCTATACTACTGAAGTGATTTTTATAAAACTTCGTAACTATATGTAATTTGGTCCAACTTAAAAAATAGGATAGTTTTTATTTTGAACCCGGGCGAAGCCAGGGGCGTGTAGCTAGTTATTTTATAAAAATAAAGTAGGTTATTAAGTAATTAAGTAATGTAAGTTGTAAAATAAAAGATATAAATCAGTTTTGTCTGATCTGATCAGATCAATCAGATCAGGCCATAAAATTTTCGTTAACGGTTGGAACTTGACCTACTATTTGGTAAGAAGAAATTAAGGATTTTACTGGGAAAATATCGTCTAATTTGATACCTAATGGGGTTTCAAAATATTTAACTTTGAAAGTTTAAAAAAATATTTTTAATTTTCGAATGTTATTCCCATTTACAAAACATGAAATATTCACAGGAAATTACTTTAGGAATTAAGGACTTTTATTAACGAATTATAAAAAGTTGAAGTTAAATAAAAACAATGGCCTGGTTTTCAAGGATGTCCTTTAATTTTTAATTAATGACATAACTTTAAAGTAAAAAAAAAAAAAAAAAAAATTATATTTTTCGAATTTATGACAAATTTAGATGAAATACTTTTTTTATTTAGACTGTTCCAGGCGAAGACTCAAAAGCTTCCAAAAAGAATCTGATATTTCACTGTAGTCTTACCAGTCAAATCTGTAGTCTCTGACCATAATAATTTAATTAGGCATTATTACTCTATCTTACGCTGTTTTTACGCGTTCCATCATGCTATGATTCAAGCCCTGTTTGGCAAAGAGCACTTTTAGGACGATTACTATATTCTCTTGAATCAAAAAAGTTTATATTTACTGAATAGCTGAAATTCTATTATTATATTATACATTGACGCGAAAAGACGACACATAAAACGAACGTAACCACTGTCAGTCCCTAAGCAAGGAAGATAAGCAACACACAACCCGATATTTTTACGACCCAGGGGGGTTTCATTCCCCACCGTGTGTAGAAAATATGGGGTGTATTGAACGGATATGATTCGAAATAACCTTGAAGATAGAAGATTCTAAATAAGTATACTTACTCAAACTGTAGATACACGAGAGGAGCTTTTTATTTTAGTTGTCACATTAATCAGGGATTGACACTTTTTTTGTATGATTACAAGAATAGAAGTGAATAATAAATCAATGACAGCTCAGTTTTCATACAAAATCCAAAGGAAACTGATGTCCTGATGAAACTTGAGAATTTTAGCTAGAAAAAGCCAAGACTATGCTCGGAGTTTTCTTGCGAGAAAACCGACATAGCCTATAGAATCAGTAAGTAAAAGTGGTAGTTAGCAGCAAAAAAATTAATAACCACACCAAAAATAATTAGATTTTTTCTAAATAATATCGTTACTTCACTTATTTGATTATTTAAATAATGAAATTAAATTAATAAATTACTTAATTTATAAAAAAAAAATTCAATTATCAAACAAAATTGAAGGCAAGATTTAAGAGGGAAGAATAGTACGTACTCGTCCATACAAAAAGAGAAAATGTTTTTCCACTTCTAAATATTTTCCAATCTCCATGATTTTTTTGTATGTTATTGACACAATGAAAGACTAAGTTTATAGATTTTCCTTTTTTCAGAATTTGCAATAGATTCAAACTTATAGGCACCTCAAATAGCTTAATTTTTGTGATTAAAACTTTGTCGAATTAAACCGTTTGTTTTATAAAAATAATCTATTTTTTTTTAAAGCGAAACCTATAAACTTAAAATATATTAAGCTGAAAAGATCGACATAAAAATCATAGTGATTTGTTAAGATTTAGTTAATGGAAACTGTTTTCTCCCGAAATGGAAATTTCATCAAAAAGAATACCTATTGTCAGTCAGCTGCAACGCTCTCTATCGCAGGAGCGATAGCATGTGTTTTCCTAAATACCTATTTCGTTAGGATCGCAAAGCTATACTTTCCTCTTAAGTCAGTTAAGTAAATTAAGATTTATTGCCGATATTTATTGTTTATGTAATGGACCTATTTTGAAAATTCTTTCACCTATAGAAACAATATATGAAGTTGCGCGGGAGAAGTCGCGTGCAACGGCTAGTATTGTTTAAACATATAAACGGATTTTGTAATTGAATTGAAGTTTTCAAAGCAATAAACGATACATATACATATAACATGACAACGCCAACTAGTTGAAAGTTGGTCCATTGAAGTTTTTTATCGAACATCGAGCGGTAACATGAAACTAACTTAAGTTGCAGCATAAGGAACGAAATAGAACAAGAAAAAAGCAAAAACAAGCAAATAAATAATGTTAACTGCCTTTGAAGTAACCTGTCACTTGCAACAATGACGAAAAAGTAGATATATAATATTATGTATATCAACGTAAAGCGTCACGTCACGTGACTAGGTATATTTAGTTCAAATTTATTTATTCTTATCTTAGAAATTAATGTGTTTATCTTTATTTATACATCATATTATGAAGATAACCACTCACCAATCCTTCAACATGCGATTCTTCCCAAGTAAGGTCGCCTTGAGGTTCTGATTCCATAGCACCTTCATAATGCAGCACAGCTACTTGCTTCGCTTTTGTGAATCTGTAAAATAAAATGTGAGTCAGCTTCGACGCACGACTGGAGTACATAAAATACACATAATTTTAAATTTGTCATTTGAATTTTGAATTTTGAATTTTGAATTTTGAATTTTGAATTTTGAATATTGAATTTTAAATTTTGAATTTTGAATTTTGAATTTTGAATTTTGAATTTTGAATTTTGAATTAAAATTTCGAATTTGAATTTAAAATTTGAATTTTGTATGCGCGGCCATGTCTAGTTTCGTTAATATCCTCTCCTAAGTAAGAAGAATTTGTTGAATATTCAAGTTGAGTCAATAGTATTTTATTCTTTCGTTGCTACAACAGCTGTGTGCACGCTTCATTGCAATTAACAAACATAACTTCGTTACGATTTCAGAATAAATTTCTGCAAAAATTCTTTGCTCAAATGCATTTTATTTTAACAAAAGTATTCACAAGTAACAAAAGCCCGGAGAAAATGCGAGAATTAATTTATTTCCATATACTAATTAAAGTAGACTAATTTTAATTTTGAAAATTAAAATTAGTCTACTTTAAGTTTTTACGTGAAATGTGGCGTGGCGACACCAACATTTGGCCCCGCCTTGGCCAAACTTTGGCCAACACTGGCAGAAGTAATATAGTATTTTTAAAACAACGATATTCTATAAAATAAAATGGACTCTAGGTTAAAATGACAATTTACTACGGTATCAAAGCGTTCTGTTAGCTTCGAATTAGTTAATTAGTTAGTATAAAAGGCTAGATGTGTATAGTTTTTGATTCATACAGTGTATCTAAAAAATACAACGAATATTTTTTTTAATCCATCAATTCCAATAAAGACTAACGTTACCTTTTTTTTTTATAAAGTTTTTCAAGTGAAAACTTCTTTAGACGCGTAAGGCATTTTTGAGATGGGAAAAAACTATTGGTACTCGAAACACCGTCATGTAATGTAACGTCATGTAACGTAACCTTTGTGTATTTTCAGATATTAATCACTACATATTATAAAACAAAGTCTTCCGCCGCATCTGTCTGTTCGCGATACACTCAAAAACTACTGCACCGATTTGCATGCTGTTTCCACCAATGGATAGAGTGATTCTCGAGGAAGGTTTTAGTATATAAATTACAAAGTTACGCGGGCGGAGTCGCGGGCAGCAGCTAGTTTAAAATAATTTAAAAAAGAGCAATTTTTGAGATGGGAAAAAACCAATGAACTCGCGACCTGTTAGGTAATGTAATGTAACGTATTGTTTTTGTGAAGCCTGACGTGCAGTCTTACGATTGACACGTTTTCTTTACCTTTCATCGCAATCCATGAGTCCTCTGAACCGTATCCAGTAATTTTCTATTTCGTTATTGGTCTCCACAACAAAGTCGTAGCGCTCTCCAGCATATGTCACCAGTGATGTTGCTGTAACGAAATGTACAAAATAATCTTATTATAATCAACTTACTACCCTCTTTTATTATGTAGGCTCCTAATATTTGGTTATCCTTATCCTTACATATTATAAAACAAATTCCTCCGCCGCGTCTGTCTGTCTGTTCGCGATAAACTCAAAAACTCCGATTTTCATGCTGTTTTCACCAATGGATAGAGTGGTTCTCGGGGAAGGTTTTAGTATGGTTTAATTCTATTCTATTCTACATGTATTATTAGTTGTTTAATTTTATACCTTTAAGTATTACGTAGTGACAACAGCTTTGGTTATTTCTTAATAAATGCTATTAAAAGTTTGAGGCATTGTTTTCGAGCTCAAAGATTACTACACAACTAACTAGAGGCTTCAAAGGCTCAAAGAATTTAAACGATTGTCGAGTTTTCGACGCGACTTTCAACGGAATTTATAATATTTTATGACCACTCAATAATGTAGGTCGCGAGGAATCCTTTGATTATTAATGCTTATTTTAATTTAAAATTCATTTTATTTTATAAAAGAACAATTGTGATATATGTATGATATTTCATTAAAAATTTACTACATAATTCTTTTCATTTTAACCCAAATATGGAGTTTTATAATGCCGTCTGAATAATTTATAAAAGATCAAGCGACCCGCCCCCGGCTTCGCATGGATGTAGGAGCTAATCTTTAAAAACACTAATCCGATTTAAAAAAATCTTTTACTAATAGTTACATTAGAATTTCATGATGGCCATAGGCTAAATATTTCACGCGAGCGAAGCCGCGGGCGCCAGCTATCTGAAAATAAAGATCTAACGTTTGGCTATAAATGTCAGGCGTTAGTAACGTACAGTTTTTTATTTTTTATTTTGTTATATTATAAAAATAGTAGAACAGTTTGGACATGTTTCATTAAAATTATTCGTGTCCAATCTGTCATACTGTGCTAGTTGGAATTTTTTTGTCCAAACTGTTCTATCGTAGAACAAATAGTAGAACAGTTTGGAACAACCGATCTGAAGAGAGGTTGTGCTTCATCTCACCCATTTGTCAACCAGACGAAAAGTGTATTTTATCAATTGTTATCTATGAGAAAATAAATCGCGATAGTGTTGCCTATATGACCGTAGATATCCTTAATTACAAAAACTTGGCTGCCATACTATTATCCTTTTCTATTACACTGCACAGTACGCTTACGGACGAAGTCACGGGCAAAAGCTAGTGAATTGTAAGTGAAAAAAGATAACTAAATATTCCATTCGATTCATCATCGAGAGAACTGCGAATATTCAAACTATTTGGGGTTGAATAAAAAAAAATTAACCACTCAACCGTTCAGTTCCACGATCTCGTTGGCACATTTGCATATTCAAATGTGGCAAAGGATCAAAGCTGGAACGGACACCAGACGTTTATATAAAGCGTTTGAATCAAATGTTACTTTGCTTGGTTAGTATAGTGTAGGGATCATGTGTAAACATGTCCTTAAATAATATGCTTTAATAATTTAGGTAATGTTGTCAATGTAATTTAGTTTCTATGCAACTGCAAATTTGTTGTTACCTATATGCAAATGCTCTGCGAATACTAATTAGTTGGTATACGCAAATGGTGCATGTGCAAATAAGTTGCTATATGCAAATGGTGCATCTGCAAATAAGTTGCTACGTGTAAATGTTGCATCTGAATATTAGTTGCTATACGCAAATGGTGCATGTGCAAATAAGTTGCTATATGCAAATGGTGCATTTGCAAATAAGTTGTTATGTGTAAATGCTGCATCTGAATATTAGTTGCTATACGCAAATGGTGTATGTGCAAATAAGTTGCTATATGTAAATGGTGCATCTGCAAATAAGTTGCTACGTGTAAATGTTGCATGTGAATATTAGTTGCTATACGCAAATGGTGCATGTGCAAATAAGTTGCTATATGCAAATGGTGCATTTGCAAATAAATTGCTATGTGTAAATGGTGCATCTGAATATTAGTTGCTATACGCAAATGGTGCATGTGCAAATAAGTTGCTATTTGCAAATGGTGCATTTGCAACTTAGTTGCTAGGTATATGAAAGTGATGCATCTGCAAATAAGTTGCAATATGCAAATGGTGCATCTGCAAATAAGTTGCTATGTGTATATGGCACATCTGAATATTAGTTGCTATACGCAAATGGTGCATGTTCAAATAAGTTGCTATATGCAAATGGTGCATCTGCAAATTAGTTGCTATATGCAATTATTAAATGAGTTCCTATATGCCATTGCTCTAACTCCAAATATTTAAGCAAGGTCAGATTTGCATATTTCAATCTATAAGCAAAAACTGGGATGCTAATTGCAAAATAGTTAGCAAACTTTTGAACAATGTAAAATAGTGCTTACTTAGTACCTAATCTATCAATAAAGCCTGCAGTAACTTTTAACTTTAGTACCCATTCAAACTTGCAACCGTTTTGTGGCTATATAATATTATGGTCTAAATCCTTTATTAACTCTCAACATAATTTCCATGTCCAGTAAAGCTAGACATAACTTAGATCACTTAAACGATGCTTTAAAATCGTTCTCATCCCTCATGCTCTTAAAGTGGGTCGTATTTAATTCGAAATGCTGCATGTAAACTCGATTTAAAACTAGGAATGTAATTTTTAAAATCAAACGAGACTCATTCATCCAGCTAAATACGAGTAAAAAAGAGCAAAATAGAAATGATCAATTACTCCATAACTATAGCTTATAGGCTATAGTTACTTTTTTAATACAAAAAAATGTGACTTAATACTCTTACTCTTAATCCTAATATAATAAATGCAAAAGTAAAAGTTTGGTTATTTGATACGCTTTCGCGTCTTAACTACTCAGACGATTATCTATTAACAGGAATACAGAAAAGGACATAGGGTACTTTTCATCCAGAAAAAGGTACCCTTTCCGTGCGATCACCTAAAAATAAAAATAAAAAATTCACCGCCTGGCAAAAATATACGAGCAATAAAGATTAAATAAATATCTTAACACCTAAGAAAAAGGGAGGACGAAATCGCGGACAAAAGCTAGTGTTATAAAATTTTAAGGTACTTTCAAAAAAAGCTCATTTAAAAAATAAAAAAAATTATCGCCTGACAGAACAACATTACGAACAATATATTTTTTTCAGGCGTTCTTTTTTTATTTTTCAACGCTTACAAAAAATGCTAGTTGTTAACATTAATCATTATTTAATTGTCAAATAAAATAAATCAATATTTTTTTCTTTAATGACTGAAATTTATTTTCAACTCCCACGTTTATTTGTGCCAATTTGCAATTTAATTAAAAAAATGTCCACAGTTTCTAGCCCGAATCAAATTGTTCTTTGCAAATAATATACAGAATGAATATTCAGAAAATTTTCATATCGCCTAAACCTAGTTAAGTAAAAAAAAAACAACATTCCCAGCATCGTTGCGGGAGCAACGTAACGACACCACTCTGCATTCTGTAACGAACATCTAGAGTTCCAATTTGCACCATTCGTGTATTTTTCCACTTTGTTGGTGCATACATTTAGTTAGTGCTTGTTTCAAAATTATTATTATTTTTTAAATAAATTATAATATATATTTGATAATACTTACGGCCAAACAATATTTATATTACATTTACATACGAGTATTATACAGTATAAAGCTTCGGTCCCCCCCTATGTAGGGTTTAAATTAAAATCATTATAGTAAGAAAGATCAGTTTAAAACTATTTTATTGAAGATTTATTTTCAACTAACTGGTGCCCGCGACTTCGTTCGCGTTGAAAAATGAAAAATATAACACTTGAGAAAATATCTGACAACTTTATCTCTGTGAGAGTGGCGCTTAATTTTTTTTTTTAATTTATAGGATCACTTGGAAATCTAACATCTCTATATATATATATATAAAAATTACGTGTCACGTTGTTTGTACCCGATGAACTTCTAAACTACTGAACCTATTTTAATAAAACTTCGTAACTATGTGTATTTTGGTCCAACTTGGTGTATTTTGGCGCCCGCGACTTCGTCCGCGTTAAAAAAGAAAAAAGTAGCCTACCCTGTGTCCTGTACGTCTAAATATTTATCTACCACATGAAAATCAGTTAAGGTGGCGCTGGACGAGCGTGGGAACTCAGTAATAAGTATTTGGGAGAATTTGTTGTCTCAACTTACTATAATGCTAATAACCTAAGACAAAATGCGAAGCAACACATTCGCGCACTTATTCAACTCACGAAACATACGCCAGCAATTCCAATATTTTAGAAAAACCTTTATAAATTGTAAACTATTGACATCCCAAATTGGCTTCAGTCAATAATTACGAAATCTCAACCAGTGAAAATGGACAAATTTTGCACATTTTAGAAATTAATTATACTAGATATAAAATAAATTTCAGTTTTTTGTTTCGATGCAAACCTTCATTTTATGTCTCAGAAAAGTCATGTTTTTTCATGTATTACTACGACCAATAACTAATGAGTAATCATGGAATTACGTAGTATGGAATTGGTATGCCACACGAGTTGGAAAGTGGCCTCTTAATTCGTTTAAGAGTTATGGAGGAACATACATACATACATACAATACCTGCATTTGCAGATTTATTATTAGTATTGATGATTGATGTTACTTCTATAGGTGAAAAATTTTTTAAAAATGACTTAGGGCCTCTTTCACAAACTACATGTAAAGTGTTGATTAGTTACTTTTAGAAATCATTTTCTGTTATATTGAATTATGCACTCGGTTTACTGCATCATTCGATAGCCGCTTTTTTTTATTATTATTTTCTATTTATTGTTTGGGACGTTTACCGTACAAACAAAGGTATATTAGCTCCATTATCCTCGGTTACCGGTGACTTTAAATTACAGTTTGGCCTACTTGACGTTTGAGAAAGATGCGCTTAGTAGTTTTTGAGTTTATTCATAACAAACATACAAATCTTCTCTCTTTGTAATATTAGTATTACAAGATGCACATTGCACCGTTTAAGTAAAGTTAGGAGGGAGGGTCTATAACTACTTTCATAAATTTGGATTGATGCTATGTTTGATATCGAAATTTAAGTACACTTTTATGTAAGCAGAATATTAGTATTTTAATGGTAAAACGTTACCTGTAACTGGCTCTAAATCGTAGCCATCTGACGCTATAACAGTGATATTATGTCCATCCACAGTCATCTCTATGGGGCAATTGAGAAACTCAGCATTGATCACTCTAAAGCGATACTTATAGCCCTGTAAAATAAGAAAATCTTTAAATTCTGTTTATATACTCCAAATATTCCAACTTATACAAATGTGTTTTATGGTGAGACTAGCTGCTGCCCGCGACTTCGCCCGCGTAACATTGTAAATTATATTACTTAAACCTTCCTCGAGAACCACTCTATCCATTGGTTAGAACAGCATGAAAATCGGTGCAATAGTTTTTGAGTTTATCGCGAACAGACAGACAGTAGGAGATGCGTTATCCCTTATCCTTAATCCTATTATGGTCGGCAGCACTTGTGCATGATAAAAATTATACCTGTTCGACATTGAACCTCGGTGCTTGCATATAAAAAGGCTTCTCAGTGTCATTGAATATCTTGAATCTTCCGATGCCGTTGATGAGAAGTGTCGGAGGTTTGTTGTCACCGGACGAGTGGTGATGATCGGTGAACATCCCAACCGAGGCCTCGTGAACCCAATCAGTTACAATCATTACGTGCTCAATCCTGGAAACATTTATTTATTTATTTATTTATTTTCAAAGAAAACTTACGATTATATTTATACATAAAATTTACTTAATAACTCTAAATTACATTAATTTAACACCATTTACAAGTGTCCGCATATTGAATCTATATAAAATAAAACCGTTTCAACCGATATCAGTAATTAAAAACAAACTACGGATAAAAAAAAGAAAAAGAAAAGAGTACAGCCTTTTTTGAACGAATGGAAATTAAAAAGAAATAAACAAAATAAAGCAAAAAAGAAAAGTCTAAAGTGAAAGGTGATAAGTTACGCAAAAAATGCAATAGAGATGTACCTATCTTTGAACGTTAATTTGACCTAAAAGGGTAGTTCAAGCACTTTAAGTAGTGGCAGAGAACACTGCGTTTCGTAGTTCAATGAAATTGGGCAGCTCGTTTGCACCCCGCTTTACAGAAGACCACCGTGAAATAGCAGCATATGTGCTGTTGTATTTCGGTGAGTGAATTAGAGATGCCAGAGCCCATTCCTCCCTTATCCCTTATCCTTCATCCTCTTATGATCAGCAAAGCACTTGGCGTTGCTTGTGTTAGAGACGACGGTAGCCACCTACCATCAAGAGGACCGTTAGCCTGTCTGCCGATCTTAACTTAAAAAAACATTGTTTCTTACCTGTCGTAATCATATAACTCCCTATGAGGTTCCTGAGATTTAGGCTTCCTTACAATGAGAGCTCCAGCGGCCCCATCAGCTCTTTGCATGCCAGAATGAGAATGCCAGAAGTGCGTACCCGCTTGGGTTGCGTTAAACTGGTACCTTTGAACAATAACATCCAAATCTTAGTACATTCTTAGTATAAACAAGGCACATTGCATTTCGCAATACCCCTAATTATGGTCTCCAGGGCACTTAGGACATGTGACGTTACTTGTGTTAAAGGCGACGGTAGCCACCTACCATCAAGTGGCCTGTCTGTCTGTCTGGTAACCACCTATCATAAAATGCACAAGTACGCAAAAAAATAAAAATAAAACTTTGACTTTTATATACTTTGTTTTTTATACCACTGACTTGTACATTCATGCAAAATTAAAAAAAAATACCTTGTAACCCTCACTTCGCATCCTTAAAGTATTTTCAATTGAAGATTCAGTTCTGAATTATTATTATTTTTAATTTAAAACTGACTTAAATAGAGCTAGTTGATTATTTGAATTTTATTCTGTAATGCAGTATAATAATGCTCTTAATAATTTTTAATCACAATTACCTAAATGTGGATTCTGGAAGTACAGGACACTGCGTGACGTAAGGTGTTCCGTCCATAAATGGTGTTCCCTTCTGATGCTGTCCATGCCAATGGAATGTGGTGCCTTCCGTCATCAAGTCGTTCTCGACGTCGACAATTATCCGATCGTGATGGCATACCTTTAAAATAATAAATTTTTAGGATTTTAGACCTCAAATGAAAAACCTAATACTAGGGTTACTTTTTGTCGATTTGAACGTTGCACTATCAGATTACAGATACTCCTTTTTTAAGAACCGATTTCTAAACATAATTTTTAACGTCAATCCGCAAAATCAAGCTCAGATAAAACAAGAACTGAAGGTAGAGTCCGGTGGGCTTTGTTTTATACTATGTCAAGCTACATCAAAGAGGCTCTAAGTGAATTTTACTGTCAGAAAGGGATTTTGTGTAAACCCTTTGAAAGTTAAGAAAGGAACGAAACAGTCACAAAATAGTTGTAATGCATACCACGATGCAATCCAGTTTTAGAATAGACCTTTCAACAAAATGGACTCCAACAAACAGACGTCTTGCAAACGCTAAAACTCAAACACGGGTGGAATGAAGAACTAACAATTCGTTGCTAAAGGTAAAGTAAACGGAAGGGAAGCGCATAGCAAAAATTCATAGCCCAGTACGCCCTGCGGCGGCACTGGCTTAGACCTCTCACAGACACTTGTTGGTGCTAGCTTTGACAATACAAAATTGCAACTACGAGTATTTTAACTCCTAATGAATGTTTTATTGATTAAATTGTATAAGAAAGTTAAAGGACAAATTTATTATAAGGTTGTTGTAGAAGGTATTAACGGGTAATGTTACTTTTCATCAGATGAAATCAAATCAAAATATTTATTTATCAATTAGGTTTCTTCAAGAAACTCTTATAAATATAAATT
Source organism: Synanthedon formicaeformis (assembly GCA_945859745.1). Classification (NCBI taxonomy): domain Eukaryota; kingdom Metazoa; phylum Arthropoda; class Insecta; order Lepidoptera; family Sesiidae; genus Synanthedon; species Synanthedon formicaeformis. Next base: position 3,096,077 of record OX243975.1, read on the forward strand.
TAGCAGTGTTTCGGAAAAAAGCCAAGGTGACGATCCTGAGAAGAAACCTCGAAACAAAACTCAAGAACCATTCTTTGTGTCATCTTTAAAATAATAAAATTACAACAATTACACTTAATTATATACAAAATCAAAGTACACAAATACTAAAAACATAGTATGAGCTCCGAATCGCTTAAATCCAGGCTTAATTGTCGCTTAAATAATCAGTGATTTTATAATAGCCTTTCAAGTGGAGCTTGGTTTTAATTACACTTTTAAATAAGGATATAGGTTATAGGTAAGACTCTGATTGTCTCAGGTAGTTTATTATAGTTTTCATACGTAGCCTTTTTACTGTTCCAAAAAAAAAATCCTTTTTTTTTTGTAGTACCGAAGACGTAAGGTGGTTACCGTTGCCTGTTAAGTAAGGCAAGCCTTACTTAACAGGCAACGGTAACCACCTACTATCGAGTTGAACGTCAGCCCCCACGTACGACCTTTACGTAAAAAATAATAATATATCGTTCGTCTGTGAAAGACCTAAGTTGAAAATAATGAGTGAACACCGCACGATAATGAATTCTGGGAAAACCTTTTTTTAATGTTGAAAAAGATTCAACCTCAGGCTGGTTTTTCTTTAGCTCGTGCATACCGAATTAGTTCTTATCAAACCCTTGGGTAAGGAGTAATTTAGTTACTACGAAAAAGCTATGTCTGCAAAGATAATAATCAATATTTTTAGTAGAGTAAGCTTTTCTTGTAAAGTTAGTTATAAGAAAAAATGTTTATTAAAAGTGTAACTAGATACTAATTGAGTAACTCAAATTAACAATTGAAATTTAATCTACTAGCTGTACCCGCGGTTGTTTGTTTTTTGAAAATCTCACAGGAACGTAATATTTTTTTAAGGTTAAAATGTTGGTACTTGGTAATCCAGGTAGTAAATTATCTGTTTGACAAATTTCACCCAAATCCGTTTAGCCGTTGTTGCGTGATTGAATAAGAAACATCCAAACTTACAACTCATTTATGATATACATTGGTAAATTATTTTAATACGAGTAACAACCGGTAAACGTGATAAATTTCATCGTTTTCATCACTTTTACCAAATCATGAGATAACTATGAACCCTGGCCAGTTATTAATAAAAGTTACCGCATTCATACATTTACAGTAACATACGAGTCTATTAACTTCGTTATACTATTATTAAACAAAAATAATTTGACGATATACGCGATTTTATTTATACAGTTAAAAACGAATAATGAAAAAACAAATTAGTTGAATTGAAGCCATCGTAGTTTTAATTTAATCCGACAGATGGCGCTAGTAATCCACGTTATATCGCGCTAACGTTTCGTTACAGTACGTTCACTTGGAAAGATGTTGAAGTTTTTTGCACTTGCGATTGACGTTTGCCCATTTGGGGAACTAGATTTTTCGAGGAAGGGTGGTGATTGGTTGTTTTTTTTGGCAACTAGTCAACACCTACAAAAGAAAATATTATGTTTTTTTTTTATGTACAAATCATCAATACTAATAATAAATCTGTAACTTGTAAGGGTTAGTCATGGCATAGAGTAAGTTACTTTGTTTTCAGAGATATCGTGTTATTTATAGGCTATACATGATACTGAAAGTCTGAAACTAAATTGACCATTTTTACAATTTTTTCTGTATGTATGTATGTAATATGTATGTAAGTAAGTATGTAATAGGAATGTTCCTCCATAACTCTTAAACGAATCAACTGATTTTCATGAAACTTGGTAGATGTTACATTCAGACGTACGGGACACAGGATAGGCTACTTTTTTCTTTTTCAACGCGGATGAAGTCGCGGGCGCCAGTTAGTAATTAATAATTTAATAACAAAACAACACAATATGAACAGTTGAATTGAATCTGTTAAATATGAAAAAAATATGAATGCAATACACTTCTTTAACGCTCAAATTGACAGTTATTCATAGTTTATTATTTATTCAAAACTTCATGGTTCACTACTGACCTTTGATTTTGAAGATTAGATGGTATAACAAAAAAAAGTTAATATGATAGGATGTATTATAACTTTTCATCGATCCCCTCTTGGGCTCCCCTACTACAAGATATTTTATCAAAATCAACATTTTATACTAATTACAGCCATTCATTCATCGAAATAAATATATCTCTGCGCATTCATTACATGAAAGAACGCGGTCGTCGGTGGCAATGCATCAACAACGCGTTGTCACTAGAACTGAATACGATTTGTCTCTGATAGACCGCGACGCTTTACGTTTATTTCTCACCACAAATGAAATTACAATATTTATACATACTAACTTCAGTAGAACTAAAAACAATATTATGTAATTAGTTCAGTAGAATCAAAAATTTTACTTGTGGGACGACTGGTGGTTGTTGAATGTTGAGACGGAATGGTTGTGTGTATACGTATAGAGTTTTCTGAGTTTGATGTTTTCTGTGGTATTTGGACAAAAAGGTGTCATGGTGAAATCTTACGAAGTTAAACTTAGTTAACTAACACCTTTGATTTCTACTACAAATTTCTAATACAATTTTTTTTTGTAAATGCGAGCCCAGTAATGAACTGATCTGAACATAATTTCACTCTAGTACTTTCTAAACAAGTTTTTCTAAAGATCTCATCCTTCAGCTACAGAGTAAAAAATTGCTAAAAACCATACAAACTAAAAAAAAATCTTTGATGTGTATGCCAAATCTGGATCCGACTTTATGACATTATATTATCATATTTCCTGATGAACTATGATATGTCTAAGACTTATGCTACAGCTGTACAAACACATTATTACTCACCTCAATTACAGGTCCGGGCATTTTTCTATTAACCACATTAATAGGTCTGTTCATTCCATCCGCCGGTATACAATCTGGTCTCAAACAATCGCTCCGATTGTAGGGGCAGTCGTAGCAAGCTTTACTCATTGTTTGATACCATTCTAAATTGAAATGGTAATAACAAATCATAGGTTCGGATCCTTCCACGCATTCCCTGTCACAAGGGTGTTTGTCACTTTTCAATTCGCCAGTCACTTCATCGTATTGAACATGAACTCTTACATTAGATTTGTTATTAGCTAAATCTTGATTTGATTGTTTAACAACATTCTTTGGTTGAATATCATTTTTAAGTTCGTTTTCAACATTATTGAATGTTCGATTGAGTTTTATAGGCAGAATGACTCTTGAAGCGCTTTCTGGAGGTTTATTATCATCTTTGTAGATGATTTTAACATTAGGTGGCTCATTTGAGTCCATGGTGACGTCATCAAGACTTTCATTGCCATTATTCTCAAAGGTTCTTGCGTAAATAAGACTATCAACTATACCCTGTGTGCTGTTTACATTTTTTTTCGTAATTGTAGCATTTGCAACTAGAACTTCTGTGTTGCTTTGAAAATCTGTCTGAGAATTAACTTCTTTGGCACCTGAAACAAAAAAATATTGTATCAAAATTAATGTCTTATAAATGTTTTTCTTTGCAGCAGCAACTCCAATATGCTTCTGAGAATGAAAATCTTATTTATTTCTGTGTGGTTACAAAATCATTCTAAAGTTTAGCTATACTATAGGCATTATTGAAAACTCATATACCTACACACTTTTAATATTCTTTGTGTGATTTTTATATTCACACACAATGAATATTAAAATGAACAAGCACCTGATAATCTTTAACTCGTGTTCAGTTCAGTGTTCGTGTTCCTTTAAATTATTGCTATAATGTTTATTTCAGGTACCTACCTAAATTTTGTAAATATTTCTCTGTCTGTGTTACATACATCCTCATCTTTAAAACATCCCAGGGGCTCTCTGTGTTTCCGAGCTCATATAACCAAAATGTTTTCAAAGTTTGAGTGAGTAAGCATTTTCTGGGTGAGCTCGCTCCATCATAGGTCTCATCTTCGTTACACTGCTAGATGATGGCCAAGAGCAAACTTATCTTTAATATAAAAAAAAGCAACAACACTACACAGCCGTATTACCTCCGATTAAGAAAGCAAGTTTAAATACGTGTTCACGTCAAAAAATTAGCCTGCCAAAGCACTTCGAAACGATCTCAAAATATTTTTGCACAAAAAGAATTCGCCACAAGTAATTTAATCTAACGTGGCAATTATGAGGTTTTGTTGAGTTATAAAAAACTACGGTACTTTGAAACTCACCATGCCGTCATGGGAATTAACGTATCGCCGCCATATAAAGCAGGTCCAAACTGGTTTTTTGAATTCGCAGAATCTTGATTTATAAATTTTTGTTATTAAGTAGAGAATTTACGTATTGTATTTTTTATAATGTTTTCAAATAACTCGTTATTTTGTTGCTTGATTAAGTTTTTAAACTTCTATTTAGTCGATGCCGTATAGGCATTCTTTTAACGTGGATACCTACGTCTAGGAGGCAATTCAGATAACTGATGATAACAAAATCGGAGGATAGAGTTCTATGCTGTAGTTAAATATTTACATCCAAAATTTAATTACACCATTCAACAGCTAAAGGATTAAAGAATTTTATGGTATATTCTTATCCTATATTCGAATTCGTTTGATAATAACATGAGTACGAGTAATACGCTCAAAAAAACATTACTCGTAACGGAAACACGTATATTCACGTATAACGCATGGCCGTGTCCGTTGTGGACACTTCATTTTGTCTTTCTTTCTGTTTCGACCTTTTTTTTAAAAAAAAGCGGGCGAATTATTTACTTTTTCACTTATTTAACTCCTAGCTAGAGCAAACGCCCGCGCTAAAACCCTCAATTAGTTTGTGCAAGATTAGCTTGACGTACAATATACTTAAAGGAGTACACCTGAAACCTACCTAGAAAAAAGTCTTTGTACTTGCCATATTTTTTTTACTAAATACTAAACTACTAACAAATTGATTTTTTTTTACGCAAATTACTATACATCACCCGCAAACAAGTACAAAAAGCATGACTATTAACATCAATCACGAATAATGAAATAAAGTAGGTAATTTGTTTTGTTATTAAGATGTTTTTCAATGTCAGTTAAAAGATTATTCGTTTCATTATCCAATAAAGTTGTTTGTCATTGAGATATTTGAGGATGCGGTGATTGTAATTTGTATATTATATTATAGATAGGCAATTATATTTAATAAGTTTTGATATTTCGGAAGAGAACTTTTAAAAATAACAGTATCTAATCATAAAGTTAATTTAAGCTACGCAAAGTTTGTACCTACACAACTTTTATCATTGGAGTAATTTTTTTTTTAAATTTTTAAGTCAACAGACAGACTCCACATGATGGTAGGTGGCTATACCGTCGCCTATAACAAAAATAACGCCAAAAATGCTGCTGATCATGGTGGGATTGAGGATAAGAGATTGGAAGGAAAAGAAAAAGAAAAGAAAGAGTGTCGGTTAGAAAATCTTCAATATCTTCAAAAAGTACCTGACCTAGCTTTATAAAATAAAGACTAAATTAAAGAATATTTCAATGTGCTTACAACTAAAAATGAAATTTAATAAGTTTAGCTTTTATTTAGTCTTCATTTCATAAAGCTAGGTCAGGTACTTTTGTAGGTATTGAAGATTTCCTATTACCCGACCCTTTTTCTTTGCGATCCAGTGTATTATTTCACGGTGGTCTTTTGTAAGAGAGTGGTTAATGGCGCCAAACAGCAAGTGTACTGTTGTGTTTCGGTGAGTGAGTAAGGGATGCCAGAGCCCAGTTTCCCACACTGTAGCATACGTGACCTCCCTTGTGTTATAGGCGACGGTAGCCTGAATGTCGACCTTAACATAAAATCAGTAATACCTAAGCTGTAAGAAGATTTCCGTTGAATTCGTAGGCAAAAACTAGCATATGATAAATATTTGAAGCAAACCGACAACAAATAGGAAAACTTACGTAATGACCATACAATAAAATTGATCACAGAACAAATAAATAAAACGGAACTAGCAAACCAATATAAATTCCCAGCGACAACAAATCACTAACAATGTTTCCACAGATTTTGATCAAATCCAAGCGAGTGCGAACCACGCGTTAACCTCCCTATTGAATTTTGAATGTTCCCAACAATCCCTCGGGACAAGCTACACACAATACCAACAATTTATTTACAGGCCAATGAGTAAATGGTTTAATTAATATGTTAATCACAGCGGAACTCTACTATAATGTATAAAGGTTGCTAAAGTCGGGCCGGCACATTTCATTCGGCATTTTTTGTTGAACAACAAAGCCGACCCGAAGTACCTTCTACATATCGCACCTTTGGCAAGACAAAGGCATATGCACTTTTGGAAATTTTACAGGAGAGCCATTTAAAGTTTATTTTTTGCATTCAATATCGTAGTTCACGCGTTCGATGCGTTTGATCATTCCGAATCGAATCGAAGCACTCACTACGCACTCAGGAGAGGAAAGTTTCGACAATAACAATGTGAAGTTTTAATATTCTTCGAATAACCTGATACTTCTGAACTAATGTTATTTTAATTTCCACCGGAAAAGTTTTTGTTTATCCTTAACATATAAATAAAACAGTTTATTATGAACATAATATATTATGTTATCTACTTATTATGAATTAAAACTAATTTCAATAAAAGTTTTCGGATTTTACTATTAATGTACTTTTTTCACAAGTGTAACGACGTATTATCTATACTAATATATATAAAACCGAAGAGTTTGTTTGTTTGTTTGGTTGGTTGTACACGCTTATCTCAGGAACTACTGGTTCGAATTGAAAAATTCTTTTGTGTTGGATAGTCCATTTATCGAGGAAGGTTAGGCTATAGAGAACGCGGACGAAGTCGCGGGTGCCAGCTTGTATAGTAATAAAATTAGAGTAATAACGTTACATGAATAAATTTTTGTGGGTGTTTGTTCTCTATAGATGCGTCTGCGCCGTTGGTCATGAAACCTGCGGTCAAAACTAAACTTGTGCACATAGAAATATTCATTGCGCCATTCATTAAACAATCGAGCGTACAGCAATCTTACTGTAAACTTAAGATTTGTTTGCACATTGAAGGCCGACTTATCGTTTGCCTGAGCAAACGATAGACTGATCTAAGCCATCATAAATAGCGCAGACGAACATATAAACTATATAGTTGTCTAACAGATCCGATCAATAGTTGTTCAAAACATTATATTATTTCATTTTTTATATGTAACTAGCGACCCTCTCCCGGTTTCGTAAGGGGGCATTTTTTTTTCTTTTTTAAATTATATATAACAAACTTCCTCGTTTAACGCTATTTCCATTAGTGAAAACCGCATTAAAATCCGTTGTGCAGTTTAAAATATCTATCTAAAAGTACATAGAGACGGAAAGACGGGAAGCGAGTTTATTTTATACTATGTAAAGAATTCCGAATTGGTCTAGCTAGCCATTCTCGAATTTTTTTAAGAAATAATATACACATAGCGATTCATTTTATTTTTCCGTGAATACATCTTTAAATTTCTTTCCAAAATGGGAGGCATTTCAGAAAAGTGATGAGGACAAAATCGATGAACAAAATCAGTCATCTACTTCCAAAATTTAATTACACCACTCGATGGCTAAAGGATAAAATATATTTGTGGCATAAATGGTATATTTGAATTCGTTGGATATATACACACAGTCATAATACGCTCAATAGAAATATTACTAGTACCAATTTTTATTTTTTTTTTTTTTTTTTTTTTCATTTTATTCATTTTATGTGGATTAACAGAAAAGTTGAGCACGGCATGTTTTCTTTTAATATCCGATAATTTTCATTCACACATCAAATCTTTATATACGAGTAGTAACAATAATAGGTACTTACTGTTGACAAATATGATTGCAGCGACTATGCAGGCGACGTTATTAAGTTTTAGCTGCATAATGGCTTATCTGAAACAAAAAATGGGAGGAAATAAATAACCATTACAAACCATCCACGTGGATCGTGGAAAATAACCATCCACGAGCCAGGTACAAGTTTCGTCAATCATTTCTCTCCAACGATAACTCTAAAATGCTTGAGAGAGTTGTGATGCAACTTGATGAAGTCTTGTGAACGTCAGATGAGATTCCGTGGGTGGGTTCAGCCAAGATACCCACCCAAAAAAAAAAACGAAGAAAAAAATTATATTTTCAGTCATTTCCTCCCGATTGAAATTTACTATAGTTAACATAATATCTTGGAAAAAAAAATTAGCTCACACACCCGAAATTAATTTTTTTTTTTCAGTAATTTCCTCGTAGTTGAAAATGTGTCAGATTACAGCCTATTTTATATGCTCTTGTGAATAAATAAAAATGTCAGCTGACTGTTTCTCGGTGGAAACATTGTCAGCTGAATCAAAAATACCCAACATGCAGATGAGGCAATGTGCTGTGTTTTAATTAAATGAACATTAGAAGTATACCTAATCAATTTAAATAAACATACCTCAGCATGACAATAAGTAATGTGAATTGCTCTTAGAAGTCATAATAATATCAGAACCGAAGGACAACTGACTATGAATCAATGGTGTAATTAATATAAATTATATCCTGATATGACACAATCTCTACAAGACTGCAGATTATTAAGTAGTTGCCAAGAGCACTTGAGTATACTCAAATGATTGGTTAAATGTTATAAGTACATATTATGAATGGCTGCTATCCATCTGGAATTTCCCGTAGGTAAGTACTTGTCCAAGTTCTGAGGGTGTCAGGGGATCGTCAGGTAGGGGCTTTTAAAAAGTTGACAATTTTTATGTCAGGAAAATCCCGATTTAAAGCTAGTTATTTTACTTTTAATATTGTTAAGCAGTGGCAGTAACAATCCCATACAGAAGACCACAGTGAAATCGGTTTCGCACGGGTGCAATGCAAAAAAAAACAATTTTACTCAAATGTCAGGGGTTTTTAAATTTTTCTTCTGGGGTTTTAAAATTTTCGTCTACTACCCTATACATGAGACTTGTATCTACTTATCAAACTGTATCTACTTGAAGTTTCATATCATGTTTATATGCACTACACACAAATGCACAGGTGATAAATCAATTCATTATGTCAATCTTAATACTATATTAAGAGTTAGTTAAAGTTTAGAACCAATCTAAACCCGAGGTCAATACGCGTTTGCTTAGTATCCTTGATCTTTTACCTCACTAAGTTGTGTATCTAAAAGCCTGTCATAAAAGGATATAATTAATTATATGTAATCAAATTATCAGATGTTCGCAATATTTTTATATTTTTGCTAATATTTTTTTGCTAAGTTAAACCTGCTAATTCGTATGGTCCAAGATCCCAGGACCGCCAGACATAAATTATTTTCTAAACGAAAAAATGTAGGGAATCAAGTAGTATTCCTATGGACTTTGAACGGTAGACGGCTTACTTAGAGCTATCAGCTTTTTATATATGTTTTCTAGAATATTATTCCAAAATAATATTCAGCACTGCCAGACATTTTCAGTGGGTCATATTGCACCGGCCGCGTATGACACGCTGCAGAAGCGTCTAAAAGCATATGGTATAAGTTAACTTCTGTACAAATATTTAACTGTAGTTATTTGTATACTGAGCTATACAAAAATTATAGAACTTTCAATGATTTCAATTATAAAAGTCTATTTTGATTAGGTATATTAGCACGTAATATTATAACACAGTACATCAATCAATCAAACAAGTAACGCTCTTGAGTTAATAATTAATTAGATAACGGTTTCTATTATTGGTTTTTATTGTATGTCTAATAAGCATGTCTTTGCGCTCCACTTAAAATCTCCGCAACAAAAATGCATCTACATAATTAATTGCGTAATAAATATGCATAACGCATAATTAGCCAAATGCTCAGTTACCATACAAAGACCGAGGGATCAAACATCATTCAAATGTTTACGTAGACAGACAGGTTGACGGTCCATGGTAGATGGCTATAGTCGCCTATACTAAATAGAACATAAGAAACGTCACAGCTCAGATCAAATAAGAGCTGCAGACAGAATTTTGCGGACAACTCAGTGAAGCCTGTTTTATAAATATGTGTGTGTAGGCCGTTACTGTATTGAGATTTCGTGTTTGAGGTAGTCTCAATTTTTGTTAATTTTTATTGAAAATATTGATTCCCAAGTTTACTTACGTGTGAAATGTGATTCTATACTGATTTTTATTTTTTGAAGACTTGGTTCACTACGCAATTCGGCATTGATTACATTTGTGTGGATGTATGTAACCGTGCATGTACAGTTTTCGGTCGCAGTTCTCTAGCCTTAGTTCTTATTTTATCTAAGCTTCACCGGTACTAAAAGAGATCTGAGATCTGCTGACCATAGCAGGATTAAGGATAAAGGATTAGGAAGGCATAGGGAATGGGCTCTGCCATCCCTTACTTACTAACCGAAACACATAATCACATATGCTGTTATTTATTAATATCTATACATCTATTTAACTCGTCCTCCTCCAAAAGCCAAAACGAGGGGGAGACGGTTTTACCCCCGATAGACGCACAGTAGGTAATTATTATTATTATTTATTAAAATCATGAAATTAGTACCTGTTCTTTAATTAAATTTGTGACTGTAGACATACAAAGCTCATATAAGTACAATTAAAATGATCTGATAAAGTTTTTATCAGACACCAAGAGTGTAAAAGTTGAGTCATAAAATAAGAGCTCGTTATAGTTCATATCTGAATAAGAAAGTTATTACATACAACTGTCTTCTAAATGAGACATTGTTAAAAGTTACGAGTTACGAGTGAGACATTTATGAACAAGACATATTACACTTATGTCTTGTAACTTTGCACAGTTTGTGTGATTCGTTCGTTCGAATTTACTGTTAGTATTGTAGATTTTTAATTAATTTCATAATAAATTGAACTTCATATGAATACACTTAAGTAAATGAAATTCCAGGTCTAGATTAAATAAAAAAATAATTCACTATTGTAAGTTTCTAAGTATGTGCTAGTAAGTAAAGTAGATATATTTTTTAGAAAATAGATTACTGTCAACGTCTTCTATATCTATAACTTCTATATTAGCCCAGACAAATTAATAAAATCGGGGGAAATAATTCGTGTAGTTTTGAAAATTGGTACAGTTTTACCTTAGGGTATCCAGATGAATATACTAAAAGTCCTCAAGCTATGCTGAGGGTTTAGGGGGGTTTAGGTTTTTACTCATATCGCGAATATCTGTACGAATAGCATTATGATTACTTCTGACAAATTCTTGTGACGAAAATATCTTGGTTTCCCTTTTCCTGGCTTGACAACGAATATGTGCTTGTGGTGATAGATTAGAAGAACTACTATTATAAATCCACATCTTCCCAACAACAGCATCTTACACAATTGTTAACTTACACATCCTGTGAAGTCTGTAAGCCTAAAGTATTGATAGTAGATCCGCAGGCTTATTATCTAAATGCCTCTGCTGAGCGACAGGCGAAAAATGCGAAAAATTTGTGCAATATCACACTAAAGCGTTAATTTTTACGCAAACCACACTAGTGTTATGAGCTACGTGATACCAAATAGTGTGATATTGCACAAATTTTTCGCATTTTTCACCTGTCGCTCAGCAGAGGCATTTAGATAATAAGCCTGCCGTACTAATATTATAAATGCAAAAGTTTGTATGGATGTATGGATGTTTGTTACTCATTCACGCAAAAACTACTGAACTGATTCACCATGAAATTTTGCATACACGTTACCAGAAAGGACATAGGGTATATTTTATAAAGTGAGCCGGGCGACGTCGCGTGCAGGAGCTAGTAATGAATATATCCAAATTTGTAAAAAAAAATATGTAAACTTTTGTCAGAAGTAATCACATGTACCTAAAAATATGATTACTTCTGACAAAAGTTTACATAATTTTTTTATCGCACGTTAGTCCACATCGTGTGCTTAAGCACGAAAAAATGCGGATTTAATAATGAGTAGTCGTATAAGCTCGCGGACAGGTCAGACTAAGTGTTTTTTGCTGTCAACCTTAATTATGAACAGAAAAATTATTTTCTTACAACATTTTTATTTAAAAAAAATCACGTTATTTAATAATTTCATTACTGAAATAGATATAATAATATGTATTTATACTAGTTCGTGCAAACTACTTCGTTCGCGTTGAAAAATAAAATATATACGCCTGACTTTATACTTTTGCCAAGCGTTAGATTTTTATTTTTAGATAGCTAAAGTTTGTTTTTTAATCTCAGACAAAAATGACATTACATTTGACATGCATTACATACATTACATGGTATCATTATATGCAAACTTGACATTTGCATGTGTCATTTTTGTCTGAGATTAAAAAACATACTTTAGTGCCTGGCAGAATATTTAGTCTATGTCAATCACCATCCTGAATTTCCATTGTAACTAGCGATTAAAGATTTTTTTTTGTCATGTAGTTTAATTGGATTTATACAACCTCCCACAAACTATTAAACATACAAACTTTATCTCTTTATAATATTAGTATAGATAAATTAGACATGTTAAACCAATACGAAGATCTAAAACAGTCCTCGGAATATAAACTAGAATATCTAGACAATATTTAACAAAAATTAAGCCACAATTTTTTTTAATTAATAAAATTTATCTTATTAGTCTTTAACAGTTAATAGCTATTTAACAGCTTTATATCAAGGTTCCGACTAATTGTGTAAATTTGAATGTAAAAAAAATACAAAACAAAACACGCAACAATCACATGACAGAGATGCAAGTGATGCGTCACTCGCTCGCCGTTGAACGACCTCAGCGTACTTATTCTGAATACCTACTAAAGTAGATGAGATAGTAATTTTTTTTTTAATTAGCGTATACTTCAATTAAAAAAAAATGGAAGAGAGACGTCACTGAGAAGGAAAGCTCTGGGAAGACGGCCCAAAAGTTCGAGAAGAGCAGGTCTGGATAGAGAGAAATGGATGAGCCTAGAGGAGGCCTATGTCAAGGAAGAGCCTGACTTGCAGATTGCCGATGTTGGTAGTTAAAATAATCCAAAAAATGTATATAAATGTCAGTGGATAAAGGCTATTTGTTATTTTGTTATATCTTATTTAGTGTATTAGTGGCGACCTGCTCTCGTCTTCGTTTGCAAATTAATTTTTTTGCATGTAATATACACACAAACTTTTCTCGTTTATCAATCTTTCCCATAGTGAAAAATGTATCAAAAGTTATTTTCTAGTAATATCGAAAATTTTAGATGAAATATCTGTTTTATTCTTAAAATATACAATAAGAGGTTTCTAATGTTAATTACGGCAAGACCAGATTGCCATAACTGAATTAAATTATTATCTCGTCTTTTGTTATGTTTTTTTATGTAAATAAAAAATACAAAAATTCACAAGTGATATTATTATAATTTTTTTTTTAATGTAAAAATTCTAACAATATTTTTAAAAGGATCCGTAATATACCCGCCGCTCTGACAGCATGCTCTTACGTCAAAGTTAGAAGTATGTCAATGACACACGGTCGACATTACGGTTTTATACGTCAGCTGATTGCATGGAAAGTAAATGATAATTAACTCTAATGTGACCTTGCATTTTATTATTGTTTTTAATATTTCATGTTTCATATAGAAATTAAAAAATAGAATTAATTAAGAAAAATGAATTTTTAAGTTGTCACACTAAGCGCCTGTTTCACAAACGTCAAGAAGCCAAACTGTCATTTAAAGTCACCGGTAACCGGGGATAATGGAGCTGATATACCTTTGTTTGTACGGCAAACGTCCCAAACATTAAATCAATAATAATAATAAAAATTAGGCATAATTCAATATAACAGAAAATGATTTCTAAAAGTAACTAATCAACACTTTACTTGTAGTTTGTGAAAGAGGCCCTTAGACCCGCTACCGGTTTCGCACGGACACAAATTAGTTTACACACACCTTCCACATTATTTTTTATACGCGCAATTTTGTTTTATCCATCTATATGAAAAAAATTCTTTTTCTTGGTAGGATTAAAATTTAAAATCGAATGTGTTCTTCTTTTATTCTATCTGTATAGCTAATTTTATCAAAATTGATTCTTTCTATTTATCATAAAAATATAAAGGTACTGTAATAGTCACTGTGTAGTTACAGTAGATTTTTTTAAGAAAAACCTAACGGAAGAACAGTAGGATCCATTTTTTTATAACTCGTGATAACCTTACAAGCGAATACAATGAACGTGTTGCTATTGGTGATGTGTACACAATACCAGACTTTAGATTTAATAGTCTGCTTTGTACTCGTGAAGGATACTGTGGGACCTTCTATATTTATCGTACCTACCTAATAATACCTAGGTACTGTGCGTCATTTTTAGAATGTACGCTTCAAAGAACTATGAAATTAAGATTAAAGTGCTCAGCTGTTTATAGCGACCGACAGTCGCTGCGATTGGTCGTATTAATGATTTTTAAATGAAAATAGAAAACTTGATTTTTTTTTTATTAACAATGAGTATGCTCTTGGCCAGCTTCTAAGCGTGCAGGAAATATGAGGCCGACGATGGAGCGAGCTAACCCAGAAAATGCCTATTAGCTCGAACTTTTAAAAGATTTGGGTTATATGAGCTCGGAAACACAGAAGCCGGAAGGGAGTTCCAATCCTTGTGAACGAGTTTTTAAAACGTTTGGTTCGAAAAAGAGAGGAATATTTTTGAAATAATAATGTAATGTTTTACTAAATATACCAACGCCAACGTATTTTAAAAATTATTTTTGCATTTCATAACCTAATTCATAAAGGAAAAATATCAATATTATTAGCCTTAAAATTGTTAAAATTATAAATAAATAAAAAAGATACCTATTCGCTATTAGTCTACGCTCTACGCCTATTCTACGCTGATTTCATAATAAAAAACATTTGTCAATCTGTTGTTGTATTAATAGATATTTTTTCCTGGTCATTAAAATGTAAATACTAGTCGAAAAAAACTACCAGTTACGGTTGAAGGGTAGACCTTGATAAGACGAAAAGGATGTTACTTGTTCAACCGTGAAATCGTCTACGTCATTGTTTTCAATTTTCGTTAGTGACAATGATGGTGGTTTTATTTTAATTAAATATAGTGACAATAATTTTCTTCTTCTGTGACCTTCGTGACAGGTACGGCTTCTAGCACTGTAGAGGTAATCTAGGGTAGATTATCATAACTGGCTTCTTAAAAAATCATAGTTTAAAGGGAAAATCGTCATATTTTGTTATGCACACAGTGAAGGACTGGAATTCTCCTCCTTTTTCAGTGTTCCCAGAAATATAAGACCTAATTTACGTGGGTGAATTAAGTCTGCTGCCACGATAGAACTTTTGGGACTCTTCAAAAACAGACACAGGAACAGAGTTAATAACGGCCATCTTCACTCACCATCATGTAATATTATGGTATAATTAAGGTACCTACATTTTTATGTAGTTACTTAAGTCATTCAAAACTTACCATAAAATGTTATAAAATGTGCAAAAAAAAATTTTAAAAAAATTAACATTTTTCTCAACTGAATACTATTGATCTTTTGATAACCTGCATACTGTACAGAAAAGTCGCTTAGCACATTCTACTCTACTACGTATATATGTTCACTGGATCAATTCACCCATGTCCAAATATAACTGGTGCCCACTGGGCTGAGATAGGAAGCTTGCTGGTAAAAACTATAGAAAAAATGCGTTTGCACACTCGACTGACGGCTAGCGGTGTGAGCCTAGCACAAAGTAGGAGTTATTCACACGTCTCTTGCATTTATGATCTACTACGTGGATGGAATACGCTCCCCTCGAATGGTAACAATTTTATGGCCTACAAAATAAGGCATTATAAATAATGTCCGTTGCGGACTCCGTTTAAACATCTCTAAAATGATTTTAATAATTCTCATCCAATGCAAATTGAAAAAAATATCAGTTAAAAGTTATTGGGGCACAATTATAATATTTATTAGTTCATAAACTATCACAAATTATAACTATTTTAACCCGTTTTTGCATCTCGAGTTATGGGGGGGTTTAAAATAGTCACGATCTTCATGTTTTAATTAAGTCATAAAAATTCGCAATTACCGCAATCTTAAATCTTCTGTTTAATAAAGTAATTTGTGATTTATTACTAAGCAATTAATGTTAATACAATTGATGCAAATGTTATTACACAATAAGTGGTTTTATGAATATTTAAATGCATAGGTATATACATATATATATAAATTTTATTTTATCTTCAAACAAGCAACCCGCCCTCGGTTTCACACGAACGTCTTTCCTGGCATTTTTCCAATTTTCCTTTTCATAAGAACTTTCCTCGGCTTAAACGAATATGTAAAAAAATAGGTACAGCCGGAAACGTTAATCTTATATATATCAATATATAAAGCTGAAGAGTTTGTCTGTTTGTTTGGTTGTACGCGCTATTCTCAGGAACTACTGTTTCGGATTGAAAAAATATTTTTGTGTTGGATAGTCCATTTATTGAGGAAGGCCATAGGCTATAGAGAACGCGGACTAAGTCGCGGGAACCAGCTAGTCTTAATATATAAAAGGCGATGTGTGTATGTGCATCACAAAACCGCTGAACCGATTTTGGTGAAACTTTCAGACAATCTTCAAATTAGTCCAACGGGTGTTCCTGTGAAGTTTGTTAGCGATCGGACGCGGACGAAGTAGCGAGCAAAGACACTAGTATAGAATAAAAGATGTTTCGCCTCAAATGAGTCACTCCACCCTTTAATTCAATTTACTTATAAAATTTCCTTTGAATAACAGTCAACGTTCGCATCCTATTGACAACGTGCAAGGTGAACGTAAATAGAGCTCAGATTGAAGGCTACACTCATCCGTAAACTTGAATACTAATTGCGGATATATTCCGGAATGTCACGTCCTTCCATTCGTTCATGCTAGTCAAGTCACTTGAGGAATTATTAGCATCTCTTTAGGCTGTCTAGGAGCAAACAGTTTCTATTTTAAATTTACCGTTTAAGCCTAGTTACCGAGACAACATAATCCTGAAAGAATTTCAGGGTTCATTAAGAACCCTGAAAGAAACTGTGACTTTATTGTTATTGTGTTTTTATTCACATAGCTAAATTGTTTAACAAACTTAACAGATCACTTAACTTAGAAATATTTTTAACGATTGATATATAAAATTTTAAGGAAAGTGATTTATCAACTGCATACTGGCCAGTAGGTACTATTTGAATAGGCCTATTCGGTGACAACATATATAATTATATGTACTGGCCATCGAAATACTACAATGGAATTTGCGTCACAAATGCCAAAGCGGCACATAAAAAGAACGCCTTTGACAGAATCATGGCGGACTCTTGCCTTCACGCGTCAATGGTAAAAGGTAGTAACGATCAACTCCACTATTTCATTTTAAACTCTAATGGGTTGACGTAAAGTCACATTTTCTTTAAATTGTACTTATTATTATGTTTGTTTTGTTTTAAATGACAGTTCATGCTCTACGCATACGTCACTTTTAAATGTTCCATAAAATTCGTAGTGTTTTTTATGGCACGCGTGTTCCATGTTGTAGTAGTTTGATGGTACTGGCCAAAAATATTAGAACATAATTTTTGTTTAGGATTTTTACAACGTTCTAATATGGTTTTGACGTGAATACTAATGTCCATCCAAAGGTCAATTTCTGGCCGAAACCGAAGCCGAAGCCGATTAATCGGCTATTGCCACAACCTTCGGCCGAAGCCGAAGGCTTAAAAAGCTCTAAGAAATTTTGTTCAAGATTTGCTACAAGCTACAATTGATAATATACATGATTTTAAAACTTTAATATTTTTAGGTTTATATCGACTGTATAATATAAAAAGGTATTTTAAATCATCTCTAGAAGTTGATGATAAAAAATGACCTTGCAATTTATTGTGAATTATAACATTTATTTATTTATTTAAGAATCCGGGTTTTGAGACGAAGCCGAAGGTTTCACCGAAGGTGGTTTTTTTGGCCGAAGGTGGGTGAAACCGAAGCCGAAGCTTTGGTCGGACTCTTAGTGCATGCGTTTTTAAGGTTCCTTAGTGGGAGGCAATTCAGAAGACCGATAATAATATAATCGTGGGATACACGCTTACCTAGTTATTTTTTTCATTTTAGTATTTGTGACATGTTAGATGTAAGGTTAGCTGTAAATTAAAGTGTCAATTTCACCTAAATCCGTTGAGCCGTTTTTGCAAGAAAGAGTATAAAACATCTATATATACATCTATCCTCGCGAACTTTTGCATTTATAGTATTGGTAAGATTTGCGGTATACCTATGGTCAACCTTTGCCTACGTGACAGGTAGCATAAATTTTGCGTAAATCTAACATACGAGTACACGATAAGATCGCCGACGAATCGGTCAAGGCAAATTTTGTCTGAACTACCAGTAGGTACACATACTTAAGAGTTGGGCAATACTATTAAACCGGATTCTGAGCTTAGTGTTAGCAGGTCCTACTACAGATCTTGCCTTGGCTCAAATCCATACTTCCATACTATAAATGTGAAAGTAGCTCTGTCTGTCTGTCTGTCTATTAACTTTTCACGCATTAACTACCCAACCAATCATCATGATATTTTGCATACACGTTGTCAGGGATACAAGAAAAAAAGTACTGTTCTTGTAGGATCATCTACAATTAAAAGAAAAACTAACGCCTGGCAAAAGTGGAATAGAATGCAGATGTCAGTTATTGCAGATTTCTAATATATTTTTTTTATATTTTTCATCGCGGACGAAGTCGCAGGTATTATAATACATTAAGCGCCTCTTTCACCAACTGTCAAGTAGGTTAACTGTCATTTAAAGTCACCGGTAACCGGGGATAATGGAGCTGAATGCTGATGTACATTTGTTTTTACGGTAAAAGCAAGGTAAAAGTCCCAAACATAAAAAGTAAATAATAAAAAAAAATTGCCTAAAATAAACCAAGTGCATAATTCAATAAAACATAAAATTATTTCTTAAAGTAACTAATCAACACTTTACTTAGAACTTACTTTACTTACTTTAAGTACTTTACTTTACTTTACTTGTAGTTGGTGAAAGAGGCCCTAACAATAGAACTACCTATGTGAACTACTTTACATAAACATTTTATAATATGCGACCAATATGCGACAAATTATTCTTAACCAAACTTTTGTTAGGTTTATATATTTACTAACTGGTGCCCGTGACTTCGTCCGCGTTGAACGATGAAAAGTACCCTATGTCCAGACAACGTGATTTATATTAGTAAGGATTAATAATTAATAAGGATATGATTTATTAATAGGTACTAATATTATAAAGAGGTAAAATTTGTATGTTTGTTTTATTAAGACTGATTACCCAATGTGTTTTCCTTTCTAATAGTAATTACCTACCTACAAAAATATTTTCCTCTACGAGTTGAGTAAGTCATCTAGGAATAGCGTCGGTGTAATCTAGGAATTAACGCGCTACTTCTTGCCAATGTTAACTAGTGATTTTTTTTTAATATTAATCACATATTAATCCGCTACATTTAATTTTCCATACAAATTTGAAATCTTCAAGTAATTGATGTACCTATGTCAATATTAATCACACATTATACATAGTTCATACTATCATTAATTTTAGTTATACATAGTTAGAAAGGAGAAGAGAAATTTCTTGTTATTCGTCTCTTTAGATATAAATACAATATGTTTATCTAGAACACTATATATTAACTACATTTTAAATTAGCATTTTTATTTCAGATGATTGACGTGATAAAATTTTATTGTGTCGTATAAAAGTTTTGAATAACACTTTCCTTGCAATTATAGATTTTGCAACAATATTTATTTTATATTTTTTTAATTTATTTTTGTTAATTGTCTACATGAATAAGAATCTACATGATGAAGTTTGAGGGTTAAAAAAACTCCTTTCTCGGGAACATAAGCATGTTGAATGTCTACATTTTAACATGATATAATAAATTAATAAGAAAAATGTTAAATAATAATAATAAAATAATAAAAATAATTAAATAATTAATTAATTAAAAAATTAATTAAAAAATTAACAAGAAACTTACCAATTAAAAAATTAATGTAAAAATAATCCTTCAACAAACTGTTTAAAGTTTCAAAAAGAAATCCCTTACATCACAAACACAAACAATATAATTATTATTAAAATCAAAATGTTCATATACAAACTTTTTTTTAATAAATTATCTTTTATTAATTTAAACTGATTTTGAACTACGAACGCCGGCGTTCGAAATTTCAAAGCATTCGCCCGCGAACGCTACACCTATACGTGATTGGCGGACGGTAAATGACCACAAAGACCACGGTACAGTTCAGTTTGTAACCTGCTAAGGCGGACGCATCTTAACCACTTAATGATACCTACGCATGGACTCGCGAACGGCCGTATGAATGAACCACAGAAAATACCCGCCCGAGAAAAACCGGCTGTTTATTAATTAAAATTATATTTTATATCGATTTTTAAATGATAGACACATTAAACCATATCTGTTTGTAGGTAATAGTCATTAAGTCGAATGCTCGGCTGTCGAATCGGTAATCGCATCTTTAAATCCTAACCTGATCATACAAATAAATATATTATCTAGTCTAATAAAATATTAGATGTCTATACAAATCATAAGATAAAGTCGCTGTCTGCCTCTGTGTTTTCAATCCCCAACGCCCGACGAAAAAATGGGACAGGGTGTTATAAGTTTGACGCGTGTGTGTGTGTGTGTATCTGTATATGGAATCATAGCTCCACAGAATAAAATTACAAAATAAGTTGTCTTGTTTTTTTTTTTCTCTAAACAGCCTTCTATTTGCCATACTAAAAGTTTAGTTAAGTTGTTTTGGAGATAAGCCTTGAAAAACAGACAGCATAAAATTATTGTAAAAACGCATCTTTCAAACGCAAATCCCAAATCCGATATGAGCAAAACCTGAAAAAAGGTACCTTATCACCCCCAAAGACCTTTTAATATGTTCATATTAAATACCATAAGGTATAATTATACCATTTTCAAAACAACACTAAATTTAACTATACAATAAGTTAGTTCATTTAATTTAACAATAAGATAACCAATAACAATAACCTGTCGACTAAAGGACACAGGAAAGGACGAAGTCGTGGGCACCAGCTAGTACAACAATAAAAGAGTTTTTGTTGGTTTTATAATTTAGTCGAGAGGTTTCACACAAGGACTAAGTTCGATCGTAACTTGTTTCGTATAAGAACAAAATAGTTTTCGACCGCAACTGGTTTCGTACAAGGCCGAAAAAGTAGTCGATCGTAACTGGTTACGAAGCTCAAGTTACGTACGCGGCCGAAGGGTTTTTTTTGTATATGTCAACCCAAGAAATTACCTTTGATTTGATTTGTATTGTTTGCTCATTAGCACCTGTCAACCATTCAAGAAAGATTACCCTTCAACTTAGACTCTATAGTTGACATTTCCAGCATTAGGTACTTATGCTTAGTACTGTAAATCGGCCTAGGATGATGTTAAACAAAATATTTTCTTTACTGTTCTAAACATACTCATGAATAACAATTCTTTTATTTATTAAGTTAGTTTTTAAGTTTTTATATTATTAGGTATTTGGATTTAATTGTTGTAGTTGTATCTTTAATAAATAATATCTCAACATAAAAAAATATCAATTTATTATTGATGATTTGGAAAATTCATCATTAATCAGGAAAATGATTCCTAAAGTGTGTTTATGAGATTGAGCTATGTTTTTTATAATTTATGGCGAAATAAACAATCGTTGAAAACGACTCCATGTTAAGATTATGGTAAATAACTACAGTTAAAATAATAATTATTGTGTTAGGTATATTTTAACGAAATATAATCATTCTAAGTTATATCCTATTTTTTTTTTGTCTACATTCGTCCTCATTTTAACGGCTTATTGTAAATTCGCCCACTTTTGTATATTTCAAAGTAAACTTTGAAATGGACAAGTGGAACATTAAAACAAAAACCGGAAAATAATCTAAGATCTTTACGGCGTTTTAAGCAAGTTATAATTTTATGTTTTATGAAATTTATTTTTAAAAGGACATTTTACTTTTACAACTGGGGAGCGATTCGTCACAAAAGGCAAACGCGAGTTTTAAATTTAAACTTTCTACAGAATTTACACTTAAAACACGTACGACCCATTGGTCAAGTGGTTAAGGTGCTTGCTCCGAGTTCGATACCCGGTTGGGCCAACTTTTGAAATGAACATTTCAAAGTTGTTCTTTGGTCTGGATCTGACTTGTAGTGGCACTAATATGTAGTACAATAATAATACTGAACTATAAAAAAAAACCTATAATTAATACTATAAGTAAGTACTTAAACCCGAATATAGTAAGTACTTATTTAGTATTCAGCTCGTAAACGTTTTCAAAACTATACTTAATATTACTGCCACAGACCAACGAATCATTTATTATAATTCGAAAAACGTGAAAGTAAAAGTTGGCGCCAAAAATCTGAGCTATTCGGAGTTCTCAACCACAGTATAATTAAAATACAGGTTATGATTTACATTTTATGTCGCATTGCGCGATTTTGCGTAATAGGTATGGATGTCACATTTGGCGGATTTATTTTAAAAAGTTACGACGAGGCAAAGACAATCAGCTATTAAGCCTTCATTTGTCTCTATAAATGAGCAAAGAATACCAGAACCCTTTAGCCTCCATACTATTGCTTATTTTCTTAGGCGACGCCGACGGCTCACCTACAAATAATAAGTGAAATAAAAACTTATTATAATCATAGGTAAGTATTGTGGAAAATTTGTTAAATTTGAAAACATGTGAACGTGCAAATGCATCCTGTGTTTCCATAATGAAGCCAACGTTTTTCCTTATTGATTAACTTAGTGTTTTTGTATTATTCCTTAAATAAAATTTAGATAATTTTTTGCCATAAAATACGCTTTAACGTGACTTCGTGGTTAGTCTTACATTTTAAGTGTGAAGTCGTAAATTATTTATGGCCTGTGTTCAATATTCTAGTATAGCTATAAAATTGTTAGCTAATTGTATTCATGGGTTATGAAAATGCAGAACCTACTAATATTATGTTCTTTGGACGAATGTGAACAAAAATAGCTTAATTATTTAGTATACAGATAGTTTTTTACCTGAATTAACATATAGGATACTTTTAATCGTTTTAATAGTGGTCTCGCACAATTTTGTTTCGTACGAATTGTGCGAAGACAAGAGCCAACTTTAAATTGAGTGTGATTTTAGCTGTCGTAAATTTAATTGGTTTTGAATTTGTTAAATAATAGGATTTGTCCGCAAAATAGTAGATCTGTCGCCAAAATTTTGAGTTGCTAAACAATATAAAAACAATTCGTGTCGTCATAGAGTAAGTAGTTACCAGTACTATTTACTCTATGGTGTCGTCAATAGTGGCGACGCCACCGTCGTCACAACGATAAAGATGTCAGGTTTACCTGAGTTTCACATGAGTTTAAAGCAAAGCCTCGTCTGTGACCAGGTATTATTATCTATTCTATGATACCGGCATCCCTCTATATACGGCTAGCGGAGGCGGGGGCTTAACCCAACCGGTTGGAAGCCACACTATAATAATTCCTCTGATGACTAACCAAAGGTGAGCGACTCAGGTATTTCCCTACATCGTTTCTGGGATAAATCCAATTGGAATGTTACAAGCAACATATCATATCAAGCATCAATAAAAAACTGCAGTCGTAGGACTGCATGTCAGAAGTGAAAACTTCTTACATTTAATACCAATTAATATAATAATAATTATTATAAAGAGAAGACTTCTGTTTTTGTAGGTTTGTATTTTTACATTGGTATAAATTGGATGTATGGATGTTTGTTACTCCTTCACGCAAAGATTTCAAATGGATTTCAATGAAACTTTACAATAATATAGACATCAGAATAAGACATAGGCTATATAAGACATAAAACGCGAACGAAGTCGCAGGCACCAGCTAGTTAGGTATATTTTGAAAATTTTATTGAAGCGTCTTAAAAATATTTATGAAGTGTCTTTACGTAGTCTCTTCTGCGTGTACGAGTACGTTTAGATCTTTAAATCTACGCAACGGATTTTCATGAGGTTTTCACTGATGGAAAGGACATTAAGAGGCTACTTTCCAACTCGAGCGGCTTAAAAATTCCATACTACGTAATTCCATGATTACTCGTTAGTTATTGGTCTAAGCAATACATGAAAAAACATGACTTTTCTGAGACATAATATGAAGGTTTGCATAGAAACAAAAAACTGAAATTTATTTTATATCTAGTATAATTAATTTCTAAAATGTGCAGAATTTGTCACATTTTAGTTGTTCGCTAGTTGAATAAGTGCGCGAATGTGTTGCTTCGCATTTTGTCTTAGGTTATTAGCATTATAGTAAGTTGAGACAACAAATTCTCCCAAATACTTATTACTGAGTTCCCACGCTCGTCCAGCGCCACCTTAAACGAGGAAATTTTTTGTACATAAGTTACAGTGCTAAGCCGGGAGCCGGTCGCTAGTTAAGTTTATAATGATTCATACAATAATATTATTGAAGTTGTTTTTCCGTTACTTTATTAAAAGTGTGTTTTTGTAAAACCTACTTAATTGATTTTCTAAACGAAACAGGTATTTACTTATTTAACCGAAGTGATGTAACTTTTAATGTATAATTATGTAATATTTAAGTAATTTAGTGACATACATAATGAATATACGCAATAAGTTTCCTATAATCTGCTATAGAGTCTGCTATAGACTCCAAAATTGCTGAACCGATTTTGATGAAACTTTCAGACAATCTTCAGATTAGTCCAGCGGGTAAACCTGTGAGCTTTGGTAGCGATCAGACGTGGGCGAAGCCGAGAGCGGGTCGCTAGTATTTCATGAAAATCAGAGGTCCTTTCGAAAATTACAATAATACGAGATAATCAATACTAATAATATATCTGTAAGGGTAGGTCATGGAGTAAGTTACTTTGTTTTCAGATATCGTGTTTATAGGCTCTATACATGATACTGAAACTAAATTGACCATTTTTACAATTTTTTTCTGTATGTATGTATGTTCCTCCATAACTCTTAAACGAATCAACTGCTTTTCATGAAACTTGGTAGATAGGCTACTTTTTTCTTTTTCAACGCGGACGAAGTCGCGGGCGCCAGCTAGTCTAAAATAAAATAAAAAACTAAGTGCACCAGCTAGTATGTGGTATTACTAAATGCGAAATGGTGAATCGTTAGCATATCTACCACATGTAAGGCGGAAAAAAAATCACCTTCTACAACAAATAAAAATTGTATGTATACAAACATACATACCAGTGGCTATAGAGTTCCAAACTTGTTACTGTTTTATTCCTATTATTTTCACTGGCAACACACATTGGTCGAAGACACACAGCACCATCTAGTTCCACATTAAGCAACCAATGTTGATTGTGGATACCAGACTCTTTGAAGTCTCCGCGCTGGGCGAAGGAGAAAGTCGTGGCTCAGAAATATCCGAGAGTGGACTGGGATTGCTTCGGTAGAGCAGCTCTTCCAATTGGCTCTTGATAGGGACCGGTTCAAAAAGTTGACGGCTAACCTTCAGGACTGAAGAGGCACATGGAGAGAGAGAGAGAGGGAGAGAGACTTTTTGAAAGATAAGGAAACTGACCAGGTACGCTAACTCGTTTGAAGATCGTCAGCCGATAACAAAACGGACGAATAGTCAAAAGTCCAGAAAAGTAAAAAAAAAAAACCAAAATAATTTACTAAATGTTGACCCCATTAATAACATGATAACGTCCACTTAACATGTGGAGAATTATGCGCGCTCTTCTTGAATGGAGCTATCAGCTAAGGTAATTAACTTAAACGAACATACATACATTATGTCCGGAGGTATTCATAATGCAGAAACCACTAATAAACGAGCGCTATTGTTAATATGCTAATAATGTTGAACAATATTTACTTTATATTCAATTACGATGTATATGTATCAGTATCCGTAAATACATTTTACATATCTATATAAAAATCTCGTGTCACGATGTATGTTCGGGATAAACTCCGAAACTAAATACTAAACCAATTTTGATCAAATTTCGTGACTATCTGTAATTTGGTCCAACTTAAAAGATAGGATATTGACCTCAATATAAAATTATATCCGTGCGAATTCGGGAGCGGGTCGCTAGTATAAAGATAAAAATTCACATAAAATCCCTATCTAAGACTATACACCACATAGGAAAACTTAGGTATATTAGCTGTATATTAGCTGCTGCCCGCGACCTCGCCCGCGTAACTTTGTAAATCATATACTAAAACTTCGAGAATCACTCTATCCATTGGTGAAAATAACATGAAAATCGGTGCAGTAGTTTTTGAGTTTATCGCGAACAGACAGATAGACGCGGCGGAGTACTTTGTTTTATAATGTGTAAGGAAGATTAAGTTTTAGCTCTAAAATGGTTACATACAAATCTTCATATTTATGATATTATGTAATATGGACTAGTGATGTGCCGGATATCCGTATCCGCGGATATCCGACGGAAAAGAAAGATCCGTATCCGTATCCGTTACTTTTTGGCGGATCTTTTTACGGATCTTTTACCTTATTAATTTTTAATTCATATATGAAATTCTGTATATACGTGATTAGGTAACAATGAAAAAACTATTAAATTCCATTCAGATTATTTTTTATTTCTTTAAATCAAACTTCTGAATATCATATAAATTGATTTAACTTTATATTGTGTTTTTAAATATTTGCATGCCCTTATAGGGTGGAATGTAGGGGAACATTATTGTTAATGTAATTATTGTAACCTATGTTTGGCAAATAAATAAATTATTATTATTATTATAAACATTTGGCACTTTTATAATGCAAGCGTCAAGTGGCAGGCGTCAACTAGAGTTTCAAGGTCACCCGCACCGACTCCGATTTGAGTAACAGCCCTTTCACACATACTCTCCGTTTTACTGGTCCGTTTTATCGGATACGTTTTATTTAATCGATAGCGTATGGAGTTGTATGAGCGACTTCACACACGACATAGTATTCTGGATACAGTAGAAAATACCGGTACGACAAATTATGACATTCCGTTTTGTCATCGAATACTGGATGACGGAACATAAAAAATGAACGTATCCGTATAACTTTCATAGCTTCGTATAGCTTTCATCTAGTAACGACGGATACGCTGAACGTAATACAGTGCCTATGTGTGAACAGAGCATATATTTTTGTCGTATCCGTTAAAAAGGCTACTGTAAATACGGAGAGCATGTGTGAACGGGCTATAAGAAAGTTAAGATCCGTATCTGCATCCGCGGATCTTGACACCAAATATCCGTATCCATATCCGCGGATCTACATTTTTAACGATCCGGCACATCACTAATATGGACACACAAGTTCATTTGTATCAATCAATCTCGTACGTACGAGTCTGAGGCGTAGGTGTATTCCGTGTTAAGTGCGGAATCTGTTGGTGACATTGTCATCCAATCGTAACAGCAAATTGGACTATTGTTGTCTACCTACATATCTCCATAGGTGCAATGCGAACACTCGCCTCTTATGGAATTTTATAGCTCTTATTCGCAGTAGAATAGAGTAGCGAATTGTGAAGCAAATAATTTTCACTGTCGCCGCAAAACTACTCTTCCAATGAATGAATTTCAAATTACAACTAGTATAAATATAGATTTGACAATTTGTAGATAATACGAAATGCAAAAATAATAGTTATTTTAATGGATAATCATAGGGCAGGTGACCTGCCGAAAATAAATATGAATTTAAATAACTGTCGCATTTGCAGTCTTCAAATATAAAATATTTTGTGCTAAAATTTTCTTTCTTGCTAAACTCCAAAAACAAGAGTAACTTTAAATTTGGTATTTAATGTAAAAACACGTCTTATAGCTGAGAGAAAGTTTCGTAACTTCCCCATGTAAAATAGGTATTATAAATGTTCTCGAATTTCCGTTCTTTCGTGAAATCCTGTATTTATTTTAACAAATTGTTTGTGTTCGTTTTCAAGGTTCTTCGCGAATAGATAACATGTCTTGAAAAATGTAGACAGACATTTTATATCAAATCTATAAAACAGATATTATCTAATCTCTTTCTTAGTGATATTCATCAAAAATATAAATGATGTAAGGATACGTAACTAGTTCCTACTATAATAATATGAAACCTATGTATAAATAAACTAGTGTTTGCCCGCTATTTCGTTCGCGCCCCTTTTTCGCGTTGAAAAATTAAAAAAAATTAAAGAAAATATAATCAATATTTTTTGTTAGATTATTATCGACAGACAGGCTAACGGTCCATTTGATGGTAGGTGGTTACCGTCGCCTAAAACACAAGAATCGCCGAAACACAACAGCAAACGTGCTTTTTTTTTCTCGGTAGTCTTCTGTAAGGAGGTGATTACTGCCGAATGACTGTGAAGCGCAGTGTGCCTTGTCACTCAAGACTTTACAGATCCAGACCAGAGTTTATTTTCCAAAGTTGACCCTGACGGGAATAGAACCTAGAAATTCTTGAACAGCACAGGCGTTAAGGCAAGCACGAGCTCGTCACAATAACGAACAAACAAACTCACTTTCGTTTTTATCTTTTTTTTATTAAATCTATCTATACCAATATAATATAAAGCCGAAGAGTTTGTTTATTTGTTTGCTAATAAACACGCGCTAATCTCAGGAACTACTGGTTCGAATTGAAAAATTCTTTTTGTGTTGGATAGTCCATTTATCGGGGAAGGCTATAGGCTATAGAGAACGCGGACGAAGTCGCGGGCATCACCTAGTATATTATAAAAGGCAATGTGTGTATGTATGTTCCCTATGGACTCCAAAACCGCTGAACAGATTTTGATGAAACTTTCAGACAATCTTCATATTAGTCCAGCTGGTGTTGTTGTGAAGTTTGGTAGCGATCGGAAGCGGACGAAATCGCGGGCCAAAATACTAGTAATACCATCGATGAGTAATACATAATTATTAGAGATGACATAGTCACAATGTCATAATAAAAGGCAATTAAGTGTCGAATGGCAAAAGCTTAACAAAATGCAAGTGCAAATGCAACCAGACAACCTTTTATTGACCTTAATAACAAGCAATATAGGAACGCATCGATAACATCTTACAAATCAGCGACTACCCACGAATATTTGCCTTCGTCGAAAGGACACTTGAGTAAAATACCCCATGAGCAGAACTTTCAAAAAGCAGAACTACTTATAAGCAACTCGTCCTATCAGCAACATTGACATACTAGCAAAAGGTCCCAATATCAAAATGACATTTATCAAAATTCCGTTAGTATATTACAAAACAAAGAATATTTCAATTTAAAATGCTACAAACTTTTATACATATTAAAAGAAATTATAGAAAAAAATCATTCATAACTAGTTCATAAGACTACAATACTGTGTGGAAAATCGACTCATGTATATTCAACAAATTTTGACTTTTGCTACAATTTTGATACATTTTGATTTTTTCAACAACTTTTGCTAAAAGGCTGCGTTTTAGACGGGGTAATTAATAAAAAAAAAATTGATATAGATAGACCAAAAAATTATACACACATTTTTCGATTGTAGTAGGTAGTAGCCGTGGCCTAAAAAGGGAGATCTCCTCTCAGATGTAAAATTTGGCATAACTCCTTTTAGACACTTCAAAGAAACAGATTCAAACGAAGAAAACAGAACGGAGCAGAGTATGTCAAACTTATAACACAGCAGATTAAAAATAAACGAATCTCAAAATCACATGATTCTTATTCTTCTCAAATGATTCTTATTTAGATACTTTTTTCTTTTGATAGATTTAGATACTTTTAAGGTCGACAGACAAACTGACGGTCCACTTGATGATAGTCATATTTATTTAGTTCATTAACTTGTAGCTTTATTCATCAGTTTTATGATAAAGCGTTCTCTCCGAACATTATTATTTGTAGCAAGACCAAGTAATTCAGTTTAGTTAGATGCTGATTAAACCGATATGATGTAAGATGTTGAGTCTTCATTAAACCACGTGATGGTCTGATAAGATAAATTGCAAATTCATGTCTGCGTATTTTTGTTTAGCTGACAATAACAGAATTTAATGTTTAAAATAAAATCTATGAACTAGAAATTATTTTCTATTATTCGGTCCTGTTACGCATTTTCAACGCCCGACTCAAAAACGGGGTGTTATAAGTTTGACTTGGGTGTCTGTGGCATCGTAGCTCCCAACCGGATGGATCGATTTTGATCAGCCCATTTCCTAGTTGACGTAGGAAAATCACTAAACTAATAATAGAACTACTTGAACTAACCTAACTTCCACAGGTTCGATAGATGTCAAATTTGGTATACTGACTGTTACTTAGGTATTTCCACAACATGGTATGTCCTGATGCTGATCTAGTATAGTCTGCGGGATAATCTAACAAACTTATTAAACCCCTCTTTTACGTCGGGCGTCTTAAGATAAAAGAAATAAATTAATATTTTTTATTCAACAAATACTTCAGTTTTGTTTCTTTGGATTTTTTTTTCTCCTTTAATTTTAATGTGTAATCAGCATGTTTCTATTGATATATTTTATCGATATATTTCTAACTCATCATAGAGGCCTTGGCACACATGGAAAGCCAACGTGATCTTTTCGTTCCTACCAAAAGTGGATAAGTGTCACGAGTTTCGTATATACATCTAAACTAGGGTAATGAGGACTAGCTTAAAATCGTTACCCATAAATGGTTCGTTAGGTCATCGTAATATCTAGTGACAGTCGAGATACCTACTTATTTCAATGTTTATCGTACATAACTAATATTTTAAATGTTAAACCGAATTAGTTTGATGCGTGCATTTTGATGCAGAAAACACCATCATTAGATAATTTTTCACGGAATTTTCAGTATAACTAGCTGGTGCCCGCGACTTCGTCTGCGTTCATAATTTTATAAAGCTTAAAAGCCTTTCTCGATAAATGGACTATCCAACACAAAAAGAATTTTTCAATTAGAACCAGTAATTCCTGAGATTAACACGTTCAACCAAACAAACAAACTCTTCAGCCTTATATAATAGTATAGATTTTTACACCTACTTAAGGTTAAGGGAGTAAGGGGAGAAAGTAACTAAGATCTTTTCCTACCCTACTGTCAACCTCACCTGAGGGCCTAGTGCGAGTTTTACTCGATCATACGCGTCGAGCGCGTAAACGTCAATTTTTATAGAAATGAAGCAGCG
The DNA here is from genome assembly GCA_945859745.1 of Synanthedon formicaeformis. Lineage (NCBI taxonomy): Eukaryota > Metazoa > Arthropoda > Insecta > Lepidoptera > Sesiidae > Synanthedon > Synanthedon formicaeformis. The sequence goes on from OX243975.1 coordinate 3,127,425, forward strand.
CCACCTAGTGGTTAACGTGTACGTCTGCTTCATTTCCATACAAATTGACGTTTATGCGTTCGACGCGTTTGATCGAGTAAAACTCGCACTAGGCGGCGAAGTGGCGTGTTACTTCTCCGTGGTGGTCCCTGCTAGACAACAGACGAGGCTCTGGCGACCGATTAAATGGCGGAATAACCATTCACCCGGCTGGGCAACCGGTTGGACGAGGTTGAAACGGCCTTGGGGCTTAAATTACCCCCAAAAAGCTTAAATGCAGAAGACAAGGGGAAACCACTTCATATCTTTTTTCCCATGAAAATCATAATGAGGGTTCAATTGGCGGAGTGTTGTGAAGCTTGCCACCAACACCTAAAATGACGACCACGACCACTATGTCAAGAGTGAAACTGACTAAGAAGAAGAAGGTTTTTCCTGAGCGAAGCCAACACGCTATATCTGCTGTAAGTTGCTGAGGACTTGGGTATTCCGCATACTACTTGATGCCACAGCTAGGTTAAGGTTACCATATCATGGAAATATCACCGAAGTAACAGTACACCAAATTTCAGATCAATCTGTGGTAGTTTGTTAGATCTCTTTTTCAACTAGGAAATTGTCTGATGATCTTCTAACGCCTGAACAGATCTTAATAAATTATAGCTAAGCACTAACTCTATCATTTCATATTTCAAAATCTGTACATTTGTTTGAGAGCTTCGATGCCACAGATTGACACAGAGATTCACAGATCTTTATATCTGAAATTCTAATGTAAAACTAGGGTTTCACACTAGATTAGTCATTTCGATTTTGAAGAAAAAAACACATTATTCTTTAAAAAAGCACCTATAAACCTCCACAAAAGAATAAATTAGTATATTTCAAAGACAAAATAGAGTGTCAAACTTTCTAAAGTATTTTATCAACAATAAAGTGGAGAGTAATTAGTTAATATCATCTCAAAAGCATTAAGAATGTTCAGCGAAAATAAAACAAAAGTATTTAATATTGTTCTTTTCGAGACAATTGTTAGTTGAGTGCAAGTGAAATAAATCTTTATATTATAAAGAGAATCCAAATGGATTTTCAACCGTCTTCAAAAATTGAGGAGATTCTCAATTCGACTGAATGTTTTTTTTTATGTTTACTCTTTAAGAATCGATTTGCACACATATAAATAAGGCCGCGTTGTATAAAAATTTATGAGTAAAATCAAAATTGTCACACGGTATGCGTTACGTTCTATTTTCGAATATTTTAGAATATATCTGAAGTTTGTGTAATTGATATTGTGTAACTGGCGCAATATCTCTGAAAATGAACGTAATAATACGTAATAAAACTAGGTGGCACCTGAGCACCAGAGATGGCGCTGATATTAATTCGTTTTGATAAATCCTTACATATTATAAAACAAAGTCCTCCAACGCGTCTGTCTGTCTGTCTCAACTCAAAAACTACTGCACCTATTTTCATGCCGTTTTCACCAATGGATAGTGGTTCTCGAGGAAGGTTTTAGTGTATAATTTACAAAGTTACGCTGGCTAGTGATAAATATTTTTATAATTTTTATTATGTATTTTATATCTTTCGTAAGGAGTAAACTCCAGTCGTGTGTCGGAGCTGACACACACATTTTTTTTTTGTTAACCTACAAAAGCAATTATGCTGTGGTTAGCACACGTGCTGTCATTTCACGGAGGTCTTCTTTAATGGGGTGGTTGGTCTAAACAACCTGGTTGGTCTAACCGCCAGAAGGTCTAAACAATGTTTGACTACGAAATGCAGTGTGTCGTGTCTACTTAAACACCACAGCCCAATTTAGAAAAATTTATTTCTAAAGTTGGTTCTGCCAAGAGTCTAACTGGAGACCTCTGAGGCAGTCGTTCAAAAATTGAAACGCATTGTTCTAAATTACATCGAAATAATATGCACCCCTAAAAAGTAAAAATAATAATTCTTTTTTCTTTAGTTTTTAACTTTTACGAGCGTGTTCACAATTTCAAATACTTTAAATTAAAAATATTTAAGTAAAAGGACTTGTTTCGTATAAGGGTCTTATTTGTAGAACACATTGCGACCCCCCATAATCATGAAGGCGACCCCAGGTTGAGAATCTATGTCTTATATCAATGAAAAATTTAATCTCTACTTATATAGTTTTAAAGATTATTAACAAAAGAAATCTGTCACTTACCTCTTCCGTGATTGCCTTCAATGTAAAGAACTCGCTGCTGATGTGTGATTTTTTACTTAAAACTTTCAAACATAAAAAATAATTTAAAAAAAAAACAAGATCTATTTCCTTTCTTTTTCTCAAGTCTCTAAACGTAGCTGGAGGCTATCGAAAAACGAAGTTTTTTCTTGAAAATTTTCATTTTTCTCTTCACAAACGGATCCACTGTGTCGAAACGTCTATATAATTTAAAATTAAAACGTTATCTGTGTTCGAGAAAAAATAACTGGTAGCTGAGATACGAAGCTGCCTCAAAATTGTCATTCGCGTTGTCTTGATAAGAACGCTTTCGCGGCAAATTTCAAAATTAGAATTCCAACATTCGTTCATACGTCACTCGAAAAAAGAACACGAACGCACCTCGGCCGTTTGTTCAGTTGATAACGATAGGTATTTATTTTTATTAGAAAATTAGTCTGTGGCCGATGACGCTTCAGGCAATAAATGGAGCACTTTAAGCCTACGCAATCTCACTACTAGCTGCACAACTGTTAGCTACAATACTCGACAATCCTTTGAGTCGTCAAATATGCTGTTTCATAATTTAAGTCGATAGTACACTTATGTAGGGTCCTGCATGTGATACGTCTCGTGTGACATTTAATGTGTGCATGTGTGACGTAAAAACAATTACATAGAGTAGACAATACTGTGCAATTAGAATGTGATTAAAAATTGTCTGTTTTTTTTTTATGTTAAAGGTCGACAGACAGGCTGACGGTCCACTTGATGCTACCGTTTCTTATAGCACAAACAACACCATAAGTGCTGCAAGTGTGCTGCCGACCATACAATGATTAAGGATAAGAGATAAGGGTAATAGAAAGGAATAGGGAAAAGGAGTCTGGCATGCCTTACTAACTCAACAAAACATAACAGCACACATGCAGGTTGTTTCACGGTGGTGAACAAAATGACTGCGTAACGCAATAGGTCCTGCCATTTCTTTCCAAATCCAGACCCTGAGCCATCTTTAAAAATTTCGTTTCCAAAGTTGACACCGCAGGGAATCGAATCCGAGTCAGAGCTTTAAGGTAAGCACCCTTAACCACTTAATATATCCAACGAGCACTTGATACGTTTTTTTTATTAATTCTAAAACCTGAATTACCTTATTACCTGAATAAAAGATACTTTTATCGTAAAAAAATGTTAGGTTCCTGAGGGAATGTCTAAAAATTTTAAGAAATCGTCAGCAGTGGCGGCGCCACCTACGCCCCAGAGATAATGATGTCAGGCGTTTCTCATGTGTTATATTTTTCATTTTTCAACGGAACGAAATACGAGTATAGTATAATGTTTACATATATTCACTAGCTAGTGTTTATATAAGTTCTCAATCAATGAGGACTCAATCAATCAAACTCAAATCAATGAGGAGGATGTATTTAAAATTGCGTTTTATCAACTCTATGCAAATGCGTTACTTATAAGAGTTATGGCTGGGTATAGGCTATTCAGATAATTTTATTGTGCACTTAGACAGTGCGCCGCCTACACGGTTGCCACATCTGTCGTGCTTTCAGACATTTGTGGAAGAAAAACAAAAAAAAAACAAGCTATAATTATTGTAATTCTGACGATTTGAAAAACTGACCATTTGAAAGTTTGATCTTTTGAAAGTAAAGGAAAATTATAAACTAACCCCCGACATCCTATTGAGCCCAAACACGCTATAGGTATCTTCTGTAAGTTGCTGAGGAGTTGGATGTCAAGCAGACTACTTGATGCTACGGCATCAGATCAAGATTAATATGCCATGGAAATACCACCGAAGTAGCAGTACCTATACTGAATTTTACAACTAAGTGAAATCCCTCCGTATAATAAGTGAAACTAGGAAATGGTCTGAATTGATGATCTTTAAACGCCTGAACATATCTTTATAAGTTATAGCTATAACCCATCACATCAGCTTTTAAACAATATAAACCGTATCAAAATCGGTCCATCCGTTTGGAAGATCGATGGTTTGGAAGCTACGACCTCGGCTTTGCATCGGACGTGGGGGTTTAAAAACAAAAATAAACGCTCCGCGAACCATAGGCACGTATTCAAGTAATAATACTCGTATTACAACGAGTAGGTATAGGTACTCCTACTTTAAGTTCATATTTCAAGCACCATTCAATTTGGAAGTAAAAACAAAATCTCATTAACGGACCAACTGGTTTACATAATAAAATTTTATGCACTAGGTATAAAACCAACGCAGTGTATAATGAAATTTATAGAATCATACGTAATTAAAGCACAGAGCCGTCGGAATAAACTGAACTTGTGATCCAAGTGACTAATCCAAGGGAGACTAAATTTTGACTGTGGGATATTTTTTTGACTCACTTTCAACCTTATCTACACTCACAATTAGGTGAGATTGAGGTCAATCGCATTTCTCAAAATATAAAATGTTAGGCTCTTGATGGCTGACGGTACTCTTCTTGATGGTAGGTGTAGTTCTTGTTCTTGGTGTTGATGGTTCTTGATGGTGGTTGATTAGGATAAGAATTAGGAAGTGACATGGAAATGGGTTCTGACTGCGTTCTGGCCACTTCTGGCATCCCCACTCACCGAAATACAACAACATATATGCATATATTTCACGGTGGTCTTCTGTAAGAAGATGGTTATCTACTGAATTCAGACGAGCTGCATAAATGACTGCAAAATGCAGCATGCCCTAAGGGGTTTTCAAAAATATTTTAGAGAAAAAGAACAAAGATCCAGAAATGGCCTCCATAGCGAATTGTGGATTCAAGTGGCATAGAAAATTATTAGTATTGATATGTTTATTATTGAATCCCTTTAATGATAGATTGAGGAGTCAAAGGTATCCGCGGATCTACATGGGGCGCCAAGCTGTGGATACAAGTGGAATGAGCGCCTGCTACTATATATACTTCATAACTTTAGTTACTGTTATATAGTTAACTTAGTAGGACTAAGTAGTATATAAGTAAACACTTATTCTATTGGTAAAGAATTCATTTGTAGACTGCTATATCTGCCTCTATCTTTCTTGACTTATATAATCCTCTTAATATTCCAAAATTCATTGAAGATCGTCGATTTCAGTACGTGTCCTCATTCAACTCCGGAATGTCAATGAAAATTTCAAGGCTCTCGAATGCCTGCCGGCAAACAGTAAGTCGATTTGTACGCAAACCGAATTACAAATTTCATAATCGAAAATCTGGGGACTTGTTTGAGAATGATTGCTTCTAAATTTATCTTTTGAATAAGCTTATGGGACTGTGGTGTATTACTCATAAACATAAATGCTTCCGCCCGCTTGATTCCGGCGGTCGAGTTTAAACTATCAATGTTAGCGTTTTAACAAATGTCTATGTAACATGCTACGTCACGGTTGCTATAATCAAAGGATTCTAAAAACGAATCACTGTCCAAGTTTCTGCCGCAATTTCTAAGTCAATATTAAGTGAATACAAAAAAAGAACATGTGAAAATCAAATCATAACCCAAATATTTTCAAAGTTCGAGTGTATATGCGTATTCTGGGTGAGCTCCCTCCATCATAGGCTTCATCGCTACACGGCTGAATCATCGAAATAATATATCTCTGCGAGCATAATGCTGGCCAAGAGCAAACCCATCTCTAATTTAAAAAAAAAGTCATAGTCGTCAGAAGTGAAAATATAGAATTTAAGAAAATAGTTTATTTTCCGATGACAGATATCGCTTCACCGGCACGGTTAAACGGGCTATCGTTTCGTTCCTTATTTTATTTATCAAAGCTCATAGCGAAAGAACTATACTTTCATACAAGATTTCTGTCTGAGCGACCAAGTATCTAATAGACCTAATACATATCTATTATTTATTATAAAGTAAATAGGCATATTCTGGGTGAGCTCGCTCCATCATAGGCCTCATCCTTGCTACATAGGTGGTTGTTGGCCAAGAGCAAACCCATCTCTAATAATAATAAAAAATCATTTTAATCTAACAAAGGAGTATATTGCGCCTGACGTTAGCACTTAAAACCGAGTACACCTAATTGGCGCATGTTGGACAAAGTTCAGTGATAAAAAACAGGAATTAAAAAAAATAAAACTGCAAGGTTAAATAAGGCAACATCCAGTAAATCGGGTCGTCGCGTGCTGCCATTCATTAAGCCTTACTCCGAACGCACCACAGTTCAATAAAGATAGATAACTTTTGTATTCGCCTCCGTCTTGTTAACTTGTGATTGAATCATATCTATAGTACCTAAGTAAGGTGTACCTATGTTTTTAAAAGTATAAATAAAACTTGCATAATTATATATATTGACTATTATTTTATTCAGGCTTTCCTCTCGATGTCTTAAGAACTTAGTAAGAGCCCACCACCTAATACGCCCTCGTAACAGTACAAAATCAATCTAAGACACTGTAGAGGTTTAGAATTAAATTTTATTTTATTTTATACTAGCTCTTGCGACTTCATCCGCGTAACTTTATAAAATATAATACATTCGTGTCTGTGAAACCATGGAAATACACATACAAAATTTCAACCCAATCGGTCAAGCCGTTTAGTAGTTAACATACCGACAGCAGCGCCACCTACCGGGTCCAAAAACCATCGAAATACCCATATAAAATTTAAACCCATTCGGTTCAATGTTTAGAAGTTATGTGAAAAAGATAGGTACGGAAGGATAATTCTTACTACCCGTTGTCCTATTACCCGTTTTCCCGTAGGAATGAAGCATTTTCCCGCGGTAAAAAGTAGCCTATGTTCGTCAGGGATAATGTCGGCTTTAATAGTAAAAGAATTTTTCAAATAGGTCCAGTAGTTTCGGAGCCTATTCAATACAAACAATCAAATCTTTCCTCTTTATAATATTAGTACAGATATAGATAATAAATTATTTTATATATATATTTTTTTATTAAAAATTTATTCAAATTTATTTAAAAAAAACTGTCAGTCGTAGGACTGCAAACAGAAGAGGAAATTTAGCTTCACATCACAAAGTTTTCTTTTTTCAGTTAAAAAATTCGAAAGACTAGTAGCATGTGTTGTACCATTTTGAAATCTTGATTAAATGGGACATTTTTATAAATAACTTGCCAAAGGAGGGTGTGGTACTTTTTATTTAAAAGACTTTTAAATAGCCAAAGTTTACTGAAAAAAGATTTTTGACTATAATTTACAATAACTCTTTTTAACAAAAAAAATAAACCGACTTTAAACCGTTTTCTCATGGATGTCATTGTCAGAACTGGACCAAATTGAAATGGGACCACACGGGAAGCACCAGCTTTCAAATAAAAAAAATCATCAAAATCGGTTTACCCAGTCGAAAGTTATGAGGTAACAAACATTAAAAAAACATACAGTCGAATTGAGCACCTCCTCCTTTTTTGGAAGTCGGTTGGAAAAAAAGTACCTATATTATATTATTTAACACCAACAACTCCAAATTGTCTTGCGACATAGGCCTCTTCCAAAGCTTTCCACTCAGTGCGATCTTATCCAGGTCATCTGTCCATCTGAGATCTAAGATGTAGTTCTAAAAATATATATGAAATACGAAAGTTGATAAAATGCTATATATTGTTTATTGTATCTTAATAAGCTTTTCTTGACTATCTATAAAGTTAGAAAAATTTTTGGTCTATATAACTTCTCTAGTACACTTTGAAAAGGTCTCTATAAAGAAGGTACCTATTTGCCAGCTCTGAGTATAGTCTAGGAATTTACACTACAACCGACCATAGCTAAGGTCATTTTAATAAAACGACTAGGAATATTTTCAACGCAGTTTACTTTAATGTGAACTTTGTCAGAAATGTGATTTTTAAAATCACAAAAATTGTTGGGATTTAATGAAAAATATGTTAATTAACATCAGCAAAATGTTTAATTAGGATTTTTAAATCAGACCTTTTAGTTTTGAATATAATACGTGCCTATTTAAAAATGAAAATAAGGTAGGTACCTATTTTTTCTTATGTTAAGGTCGACAGACAGGCTGACGGTCCACTTAATGGTAGGCGTAATACAAGCAACGCCACAGGATCTGCAAATGCGCTACCAACTATAGAAGGATTAAGGAAGGAATGGGGTATTTAAAATTTAATTTGACATAAGTAAGCGTTGATCGACTATTATAGTCAAGTAAGTATTTTAAATTTTAATATGCCACGCACGACTATTTGGAAACTATCTGTAATTTAGTCCAACTTCAAAGATTTTCTTCGAAATATTCGAAAGACTTTTCATTTCAATTATATTGCAAACTAGCTGGCGCCCGCGACTTCGTCCGCGTTGAAAAAGAAAAAAAAGTAGCCTATCCTGTGTCCTGTACGTCTAAATGTTTATCTACCAAGTTTCATGAAAATCAGTTAATTCGTTTAAGAGTTATGGAGGAACATACATACATACAATACCTACACTTACATATTTATTAATAGTATTGATGATGATTTATTGATTACATGTTTTTTTTATAGAACAAAAAGTGTAAAGTTCCACAAGTTCCTAACAGATGGCGGTGTAAGTTAGTTCAAGTTCGGGCAGGTCAACGTCTGCTGGGGCGGCTAGTAAATTTATAATAATCATACAATAACATAAAAATCTCGAAATCCCAAAAACTGACATTAATTCTATTAGTTGGGATTTACAGTTTTTGGGATTTCGAGTGTATTTTGTAACTTTATACCTATGGTACCTAAGTAGTTTGCGTGATGTATGTGCCCACCTTAAGAAATGATTGTTTGCACATTTTATAGGCGGAAAGGTATTTTTTGGTTGAACTTTTCAAGCGTTTTTTTTAAGCAAAATTAAAGCTGGAACAAACAATGGTAATCTAAATTAAAGCTGACGAAGTCGCGAGGAACAGCTAGTTATTTGTATTTAGTTATTTATTCATATTAACAATAAAACAAATCATAATGTTTTTCCGAATTAAAAGAAAATAAAATACTTACAAATAAGCAATAAATGGCAACACTTTATTGCAACCAATTTCATCAGTTGACATTTGATGACATTGACATCTCAAGTGACAACTCACGTCTCATTCAAATCAATCGAATAAAATAAAAAATCATTTTGGAATTATTATTTTATTAGTGCGTGTTTAGTTGAATAAATGATTTTAATTATTGATATATCTGCGTGTTACCTTGGATATCACATGTGTAATGTCTTTGTTTGATAATGCTGTGTTCAATTCCACCCTTTACGAGGCCTTGTATCTCCAGATAGAAGATACATTGTCTTTTGCGAAAGATTTTTTCAATTCCTGCGTCTCGTCTTTACCGATCGTCGGTTTTCCTAAATCGGTGATCAATTTATCCGATTTGACGTTCTACGAGGAAGTCGCCGAAGTATTTTACTTCAACGAGTTCCAGTATTTACTATTGAAAACATTCCTGCTTATTTTCCTTATTACTTTGTTATTAATTTATATTTCGTGGCGTGTGTACGGTGTACGCATTACGGAGCGTTTTATGAAGCCGGGTGAGTCATTTTTTTTTACTTTCTTTCAAGGTTAAGCGTTCACCGACTTATATCTTATCGTTGATAATATCGTAGTTGTACTAGTTGTTGTTGTTTTAAATACTGAAATTTACTATTGTATCATATTTTTTTCGACTAGTGAGAAATTTATTTAAAATTCTCAATAATCCTTACATATAATAAAAAACAGTCATCCGCCGCGTCAGTCTGTCTGTCTCTTCGCGATAAACTCAAAAACTACTGCACCGATTTTCATGCTGTTTTCACCAATGGATAGAGTGGTTCCCGAGAAAGGTTTTAGTATATATAATTTAAAAAGTTACGCGGGCGAAGTCGCGGGCAGCAGCTAGTTCCTAATAAAATGGTTACCATTGCTGTAGCCACAGCCTTAATATAGTTTTTTAAATTGTTCTTTTAAGCAAAAAATAACGTTATTTACATACAATTCATAAGGGACCATTTGAGTTTAAATTAAACTAGCAACCATTAAATAAATGAAATCTTCATGTTTTTTATGTTAAAGTTAACAGAAAAGCTGACGGTCCACTTGATGGTAGTTGGCTACCGTCACCTAGCAAACATGTTTAAAAAAAAAGAAATATTGGTTTTTTTTTTAATTATTTTGTTTTCAAACTTATAGATAGATTAGTTTTAGATCTTATCTAATTTTTATAATAATCTTTCAGCAACATCAGCAACCATAGAACAACTCAAGGAGAGTGTATCTAAACTCAAATTACCAAAGGAACATACACCAAGAATATAATGGAGAATAAAATAAAGAAGTTTTTCCAGAAGAAGAAGGTTGAAGCCAAATTTAAATTAGCCGGCCCAGGACATAAGCTTAGCGAGACTTCAATTGAAAGTCATCAGAGTTCTAGTCAGAAGAAAGATGTTCCTGTGGCCAAGAGATCGGGGTTGTCGGAAGAGAGTAAAGTGGCAGCGGAAGCAGCCCTAGCCAGATTACACCAGAAAAGAGAAAATCCATCATTCAATACTTCTTTGGCTGCTATTCAAGTAATTACTATTATTTTATATTATTTCCATTGCATTAGTTAGAGCATAGGTACTTTCAAAGACAATGTAGTAGAGTCATCTTAAGACCTTTCTATGATGTCTCCAACCTAGTCTTTTAATACTATCTATGCTATGTATATTATTAGAGATGCAAATTATTAAGACTATTCCCTTGTGAAATGAAAGAGATCCACATATCAAGTTTTCACCTCAAAATTAATTTTCCAAAGTACCTAATATTATTTTTTATGAAGTTGTCAGACAAGTTGACGATCCACTTGATGATGATGGCAACACCACAGGTGCTGCTTGTGCGTTGTTAACTGTAGTAGGATTAAGGATATGTATAGAGAAATGGTCTCTAGCATGAAAAAGCCGTGGCTGAAGGAGACCAGGGAGTGGACCGGGATAAAGGGCTAATTGCAGTAGAGCTGTCCCAGTAAAAAAAAGAAGCAGGGTTGCCAACCGCCAACTAGTTGGAGAAGCACTGCAAGAAGAAGCAGTAACTCACTCACTGAAACACAACAGCACACATGCTGTTTGTTTTACAGTGGTCTTATGTAAGGGGGTGGTTACTGCTGCCAGACGGGCTGCCCAAATGACTGCAAAACGCCTTGTATATTGTTGAACTAGCTGGTGCCCGCGACTTCGTCCGCGTTCTCTATAGCCTATATCCTTTCTCGAGAAATGGACTATACAACACAAAAGAATTTTTCAATTCGAACCAGTAGTTCCTGAGATTAGTGCGTACAACCAAACAAACAAAACAAACTCTTCAGCTTTATATATTGGTATAGATTTGTTGTTGAAACAAATGTATCATACCACTTAAATTATAATTGCACTCCTTCAATTAGATCGCAATGGCATTCATTTTATTTTATATTAATTGTAGTTGCATGTGTTGATGTTTTGCAAATATGAAAAAGTATTTATCATAAGTCAAACAAAAAGTTATTAATAAATTCTTTCATTATTAATATGTTCTATTCTTTCATTATTAATGTTATTATTATTAAATTTTATTAATAATGTTCTTTCAGGCTCAAGTCAAAAGGGAGTTAGACAATGAGAGGGCGGCTGCATCATCCCACGAACAAAAGTCTCTCTCTGAAAATAGAGAAACAAAAGAGATAGTCGATATGCACTTTTTTGCTGCCTCCGGAGTTTATTTCAGGTAAGAAAAGTGATAAAATTGATTTGCAAATTTTAATATTACATGTGTTTGCTTTTCTTCCTAATATGACCTGGAACCGTTGAATGTGCTCAACAATTTATTTGTTTATTTATTTATTTATTTATTTATTATACAAGGCCCCCAACGATGCAGACATCTAACTTTAACACACTGTTCAAAATAATTATCACGAGGCGGATGCCGCCGCAATTATAGGAAGCTCAGCATGCACCAATACAAGCTCCAAGCAACATCCTATGTACTACCTAAATCTAATCTAATGTAATCTTAAATGGGAATAAACAATTGAAATATATATTGCATAGTGTTACATTACATGTCACGTCCATCAAATAAATAATAATCAATCAATTAATAATCGATAAAAACAATAATAATCCAATAAAGTCAAAAACAAACACACAAATAAAAATTACAAATTAAGATAAAATGTCAGGTGTCATTTATTTTATGTTATTTGATTTTAAAGGTGTCCATTGATTAGCAATGACGTGTTGCCTCGGGACGAGTGGAAAAGAAACATAAAGACATTCCTCTACGAGCAATTGGAGGAAGAGAGAGGGCTGACAGCCTGTCTCATCATACATTCCTGCAACAGCAACAGGGAGAAGGTTCGTTTCCTCTTGGTCTTATACTTTACCATTAAAAAACTGATCTCCTTTGATATGCAAGGTTGTTTTAATTTTTTGAATTTATTTTTACTAAATTTTCTTTTGATTTTGTTTTGTTTTGTTCAGATCGAGACTTGTGTGGAGACGCTGTGCAAATATTTGGAGAATATAGTCACGTATCCGGAGGAGGAAAAATATAAGAAGATCAGAATGTCCAACAGGTATTTTATATACAGAGGTTTATCATTGCAATCATGGCAGCAGTAACCATCCCCTTACAGAAGACCACCGTGAAATAACAGCACGTGTGCTGTTGTGTTTCGTCGAGTGAGTAAGGGATGCCACATGCAGCACCTGTGGCGACGGTAGCCACCTATCTGTCGACTTTAACGTTTAAAAATTAACGTTAAAATACTTTTTTATTGCATTTTCAGAGCATTTTGCGACCGAGTTCAACCTATAGAGGGTGCCATGGAATTTCTTTTGGCGGCTGGTTTCGACCAACAGACTCTGACGAATAATGAGGGCGTGGAAGAGAACTATCTGGTGTTCAACGCTGACAGGATACCATCGGTTGAGAGCTTGACTGTAAGTGATCAATTTTTACAAAGGAATCACTCGAAATGCATTTTAGGATTTTCAATACATATAAAACTTTTTTCAAGGTGGAATTATTAAACTAAAATCCGTATAAACATAAAGATGAAGTATAAAAAAGTACAATTTTAAAAAAAAAATCCAAAGTTGACCCCGCCGGTAATCGAACCCGGGGCCCCTTGGACGTGAGGCGAGCACTTGTACCGCTCACCTAAAGGCTATTTGTTTGTTTGATAGAGTCTAATCGACGCCCTGCGCACTGCGGAGCCGATTCAGTTGGAACTGGACAGGAACCTCCAAGTGTTGCTTCCCTCGCAAGCCGCCTCCAAGGTGCAGCTGCCGCCTTCCTTCTACGCACTCACTCCCGAGGAAATCAAGAGGGAACAGCAACTTAGGTATGTAAACTCGACAAATCTAAGTACCTTATCACTCTTAAGATTGAACATTCTTTGTATGTTGTAGAATAGAATGTCAAATCTAAGCCTTAGCGAATTCTGAAATGAATGGAATTTGTTATCGAAACTGATAAAGCACTTTTCTGGTCGGCCATACTTCATATTAGCTGGTGCCCGTCAATCCTTACATATTAAAACATCTGTCTGTCTGTCTGTCTGTAAGTCTTTTCGCGATAAACTAAAAAAACTACTGCACCGATTTTCATGCTGTTTTCCCCAATGGATGGAGTGGTTCTCGAGGAAGGTTTTTAGTATATAATTTACAAATAAAATTTTATATGTACACTTGGTAGGTCTGAGAATAGGTTTTTATCTATTTTTTATAAGCGGGCGAAGTCGCGGGCAGCAGCTAGTATTATATAAAAATGTTGTGTTGGTTTGTGTATAACTCAATAATTTGAAAACTAGCCGACGGACCACTGTCACATTTAAAGTGGAAGTTAGCCGTTGTTATGGCAGCCTAAATGACGCCCGAAATATTTATTGTAGTGACGACAGTGACGCCATTTTTTATAATCTTAGATATGTGCTAAGATATCTAAGATTATAAAAAATATGTGCTCTGCCCACAAACACTTAAACTTACTGATCCGTCGGCTTATGTCCTTATTCTGATTCTATTCATTATTATTATTACTTCTTATTCCTTATATCTGATTCGATCTCGCAATGCATAGCCCGAGTATAGCTTTCTTACGAATCCCATATTTGGAGACCATAGTCCTTACTAATATTATACTTTCATCCAGAATGCGGACGAAGTCGCGAGCACCAGCCAGTATTAAATATTTTTAATTAGTGCAGATTGGATGAAAATATTGAAAGTTGAAATTGTGATTTCGCAGAACTGAAGCCATAGAGAAAAGTCAAATGCTGCGAACGAAGGCAATGCGGGAGAAAGACGAGATGAGGGAAATGAGGAAGTACAAGTTCGCCATCATCAGGATTCGATTTCCGGACGGAATATTGTTGCAGGTAAATAAAGGTTTCTTTTCTTCTTTTCGTTTTTAATTTTTCTATATAATTGTCTTTTCTTTGGGAATTTTTTTTAAGTCGGCTATAGTTTTAATGAAAACAAATTATTATTGTTACCGGCGAAACCTGATTTTAGGCCAAACATGTTTGTTCCAGGCAAAACCAGTTATTCCAAATGTGACAGGATAAATTATACTTATTTTGCTGACAATCTAGTTTGGCCTAAAATTAAAAGGCAATATTTAAACATAAATAAGATTTTTTTGGCCTAGGACAAACAAGTTTGGCCTTAAATCGGGCTTGGTTGGTAACATAATCTAAACTAATATTATAACGTGATTTAGATTTGTATGTTTTTAATGAATAAATTCAAAAACTACTGGGCCGATTTTAAACATTTTTTTTTTCACATATAGAAAGCTACATTATCACTGAGTAACTTTAGCTAAATTTTATAAAAAGTTACGCAGACGATGTCGTGCGTGTGACTACTAACTTTTAATATACTAATTAATTGTCTACTGTCTTCACTATTTCAGGGTACATTTTCTGTGTACGAACGTTACAGTGAAATTCACGAGTTCGTACGTGAGAACCTCGAACTGGATCTCCCGTTCGTGATAAACACACCGACGGGACACAAGTTGTCATTAGACGAGGACGCGAACAAAACTCTCGTAGATCTGAGACTAGTGCCGACATCCGTCTTGACCTTCTGTTGGCATTCGTCCGTCTTCGAACAAGTCAACAACAGTCCCAACAGAGATGTCTACTTGAAGCCCGAAGTTATGATTTTGGTTCAAGAGTTGTAGATATAGGTAAAAAATAATTACTTTACTCGTCAAAAGATGGCGCTAATGTGTCACCAACGAATAGTTTTTTATTTAACTATGGTATTATTAAATTAGCGTCTCATTTAACTTAATATGTAGTATTATTGACAGTACAGTCGGCCGCATAAGTCGATTAACACATTCAAAATTGCAAAACAACGTAACACTTAACGCGCCATAAGTCGTTATCACGACTAGAGAACAAAATAAACTTCAGGTACAAACGATCGTAAAAAGCTTCAGTAAGTAAGTAACTAAGTAAGTAAGTTGTGTTCAGTTGTTTTGCACTTTTGAATGTGTTAATCGACTTATGCGGCCGACTGTACACTTTAAATTACTATAGGCTATGCCCGCGACTTCGCCTCACATAATATTATGTTTGTTTTCTTCAGTTCATTCAGTTGCGCAAATGATTTGCCAATTAAATTTGAATAAATATAAAGACAATAACAATAAAACAAGACATTAAATTATATAATAACTTTTTAGAAATATTAACAATTAAAATTGAATAATATTGATATATTTTATAGACCTTAATAATATTAAAGGTTTTAATCCTATTTATTAAGGTCCATATTACGATTATATATTATACTAGCTGGTGCCCGCGACTTCGTCCGCGTTCAAAATGTTATATATATAGCCTAAAGGCCTTTGATTATCGCGCCCTCTCGCGGTGAGTAGCCGACTTGTTGAGTCAAAGCCGTGTTAATAGTTCTGCCACTGAACGATAGATGGCGTTAATCTAAATAAGGATAATATATGTATTTTTATTTTTAGCCTTTTGGGTATATAGCCTAAAGCCTTTCTCGAAAAAATGGACTACAATTAGCGCGTACAATACAAACAAACTCTTCAACTTTATATATTAGTATAGATTATTATTAATTCAACCATACAGCTTATTAGGACTAAATAAATTATTGAAAGAGGCTATAAGGCCATAGTTACATTGCAATCTTTTATGCATAATTACTGAATGCGAAACTAAGGCGTTCTTAGACCATGATTTCTTATTTTCAGAGCCTCTTTCACCAACTACAAGTAAGGTGTTGATTAGTTACTTTTAGAAATCATTTTCTGTTTTATTGAACTATGCACTCGGTTTACTTTTACTGCATCATTCGATAGGCGAATTTTTTTTATTATTATCTTTTTAATGTTTGGAACTTTTACTGTACAAACAAAGGTATATTACCTCCATTATTCCCGGTTACCAGCCTACTTGACAGTTGGTGAAAGAGGCGCTTAATCTTTTAATATTTCGTCTACAAAAATCTTCATTGCATTGTGGCGCCATCTTTTGGAGTCGAATCGTTGAATTCGCAATTTTGGACTCGCCTTTTTTTTCTTTATTTTTCGTAATTTTAATATTGAAACAATTGAAATTAAGTTATTTATTACTTAGATAATAATTACAGCATTGCACTTTGTATGTTACTTCTCACACATAAAGTTTATTGTCACCTCAAATAAAGTTTAAACAGGTTGTTATTGCATAATAATAATAATAATTATATCGCTGTATGGAGACTTTGTTCGCATTTTTACAAGATATTTGTGTATTTATTATATTCGTAGATTTATTCTGTTAAATGATTATGATGCTGCTGTTAATACTTTAAATAAATTATAATTTATCGTGACATTTCTTTTATTTCTCAAGTTACGCCAGCGAATACGAAAGAGGCGATTAATAATATATTGTCTCAAATTTTTTATATATATTTTATTTTACAAATAAAACTTAAAATTTAACCTCCACAAATTTATGTATATATTACACTTTATTTCCACTTATTATGAGATTATGTACTTTTTTATATTTTTGTCGAAATAAATCTTATATTTTGATAATATATGCGGGATGACAATGTTTTTTCTTACTTGAATCAATTAAAAATGTAGTAATATCTTCAAACGGCCGCAAGTTCCTCGCCTGGAGTATCCTCGACGACCTTGTTCTCTACGGTGACAGACTGAGTGCAGTCTTCCGTCTTGTAAATGCCAACGAGTCGGTTCGACACTTCGAACATGTTGTACCGGAGAGATATTATTATAAATTGGGCATTCTTCGTGCGTTCCTGTAAAGCAAAGATATAATTAAAAATTATAAACTAAGTCCCGTCTTTTGCAAATCGTTCATTTCTTCTTTTCAAAGTGAATTTCATTTATATTTCTGCGCTTCAAAATTAATTCTATAAAATAAAACATGTCAGTCGTAAATTCGTAAGACAAAGCGCCTCTTTCACCAACGTCAAGTAGGCTAAACCGTCACTCAAAGTCACCTGTCACCGGGAATAATTTAGCTGATATACCTTTGTTTGTACGGTAAACGTCCCAAATATTAAAAAAAAAATCGCCTATTATCGAATGATACAGTAAACCGAGTGCATAATTCAATAAAACAGAAAATTATTTCTAAAAGTAACTAATCAACACTTTACTTGTAGTTGGTGAAAGAGGCGCTGAACGTCAGTAGTGAAAACTTACAAACATGTAAGCAATATTTTTGGGTTATTACAATCATAATATTTTTTTAATAAGTATTTTTTATTAGAAATTATTTTATCGAAATTTATTTTATTTAATTTTTTATCGAAACGATTACATTTTCAAAAATATAAATATTATATTTTGAACATTTACGTAATCCTTATCCACAGCGCCATCTAACGTGCGAAAATTGTATTTCTTTGGTGACGCTGACGTCGTTTGGCGAGTATATTATAGCATAAGAAACAAAAAAAGTTTGTAAGAAAACATTGGTACCAATGTCGTCCATATATGTAGGCAAAAATTTTAAAAAAGTAACCTTAATGTAATTGGCGACAATGGAGACGTTCTTGAAGTCCAACGCTGCGTCTATTTCGTCCATCACGTAGAGAGGCGAAGGCTTGTAGTAGTGTAAGGCGAACACAAGAGCTAGAGACGAAAGGGTTTTCTCTCCTCCAGACAGATTCGAGATGTTCTTCCACGACTTGTTTGGCGGACGGACGCTACAAATACAACACAACGTAAGGTGAATTGAGGGAACAATTAAAAATTATAAACCCCCCCGACATTCTATTGAACCTAAACACGCTATATTATCTTCTCTAAGTTGCTGAGGAGTTAGCTGTCACGCAGACTACTTGATGCAGCAGCATCAGATCAAGGTTACAATGTCATGGAATGGAAATACCGCAGAAATAACAGTATACCAAATTGTTGAAAGATATACAACCTTAAAATAGTTAAAATACAAATTACAATATTGATTTTTCTTTTATGTCAGAAATGCTTTCAGTTAAAAATAATATACTTGAATGTTTTATTTTCCACAAAGCTATTTCATTTTAGATAATATTTTCACAATATAACCAATTTACAACATGGTAGCAGAGCGTGGTTTCGATCCACGGACCTCTGGTTTATCAATAAAGATTATTAATATCTATTAATAATAATAGATAAATTTAGATAATATGGTAGCATAACGTGGTTGATGGTTAATGTGGTTAACGTGATAACGTGGTTCGGTTTGGATTATTATTTAATTAAATGAACACGTCAAACAGCACGATGAAATCGAGTCTACAAACTCTAGCGGGAATAATATTAAAAGGTAGACAGGATTACACTATGTGGAAATTCAAAATGAAGATGTACCTGGTACATGAAGGTTTGTGGAATTGCATAAAAGGTTATCCTGAAGGGGATCAAACTGCTGCCGAAATTAAAAAAAGGGAAGACGAGATTGTCTTAGCAAAAATTTGCCTGACATTGGATGGACCAGCCATAACGCACGTTAGAAACTGTAACAGCGCGAAGGAAGCCTGGAGTACTTTAGCGGCTGCTTACGAGGATAAGTCTATGGGTCGTCGTTTGGCGTTGGAGCGAAAGCTGTACAGGTACAATCTCAATGATTTCAATAATATAGAGATGTACATTGATTCAGTGATGTCCACAGCTCAGGATTTGGCTGACATAGGAAAGGTGATTGAAGACGCCTCTCTAGCGGCCATATTACTAGGAGGGCTGACATCTCGGTATGATCCTTTAATAATGGCACTTGAGAATTCTACTGCACAAGTATCTAGTGAGTTGGTGAAGACTAAACTTTTAACAGAATTTTCACGGTCCACTGAGAATGAGCAAGAGGAATCGGTTGCTGCTTTACGGGTTCATCAAAAGAAACCTAAAAGCAAACGAGAGATAGTTTGTTACAACTGTAAAAAGCCTGGACATAAGAAACCGGATTGTCCATTATACAGAAAGGTCAAACAGACTAGCTTGCAGAAAGACAACAAAGAAACCAGCTTGTTCGGCGCGATGAAAGCGGGTTGTGATAATGAACAATTTAAGAACAAATGGTATGTTGATTCTGGAGCCAGTGCTCATATGACAGGAAGGTCGGATTGGTTGGAGAACAAACGCGAATTCTCTAATAGTCAAGTTAGAATTGCTAACGGTGATATTTTAACAAGTGCAAGCATTGGTAATGTGTCAATTGTAAATAATGTATCTGATAATGTCAAAAGAATATCAAATGTAGTTTTTATACCTAACTTAGAAGCTAATTTGATTTCTGTAAAGAAAGCTGTAGATAATGGATTTTGTGTAGTTTTCGATAAGAAAGGTTGTACATTTTTTGACGCTTCATCTTTTTCTTATACAGGCAACGCAATGTTACATGGTTCAAGTTGTGGTGGATTGTACAGTTTAGATTGTGCGGTTAATCTACCTAAAAACTTATCAGCATACGAAGTACAAAGTGACGTATCAAACCATCGTTTATGGCATAAACGACTTGGTCACTTATGCCGCATTGGATTAGAAAATCTCAACAGAAATAATTTGGGCGTAGAGTACAACGGAGTTGATAAAGAGCCTTGTATAGCTTGTATAGAAGGTAAGCAAGCCAGAAAACCTTTTAAGAAAATAATGCACAAAAGAGCAACTTCTCAGTTAGAACTCATACATTCGGATCTTTGTGGCCCAATGTCGAATAATTCTTTACAAGGGAATAAATATGCTTTGACATTTATAGATGACTTTAGCCGTTTTATCTGTATATACTTTATTTCTTCTAAAACTGAGGTTAAGAATAAGTTTTGTGTTTTTAAAGCCATGGTTGAAAAACAGACAGGCTTAAAGGTAAAAGCATTACGATCTGACAATGGGACAGAGTATGTCAACAAGGAGTTTTCTAATTATCTAGAAAAGGAAGGTATTCAACACCAGACAACTGTTCCTTATAGCCCTCAGCAGAACGGAATTTCTGAGAGAACGAACAGGTCAATAATAGAAAAGGCGCGTTGCATGCTTTCAGATTGTAGTTTACCAAAAAGTTATTGGGAGGACGCGGTTGAGACTGCCGTATATTTGAAAAATCGATGTCCACATAGAGCTCTCAATGGAAAAACACCTTTTGAGGTATGGTATGGCGAGAAACCAAATTTATCTCATTTAAGGGTTTTCGGCTGTCGCGCAATGGTCAAGGTTCCAGATAGCAACAGAAGGAAATTAGATCCAAAAGCGATAGAACACATATTCGTTGGATATTCAAAAGATCCACATAGCTATTATTTTCGTAGACCAAGTTGTCCAAGAAGGTTAGTAAAAGGAAGAGATGTAGTTTTCTTTGAAAACAGTTTTTCCGATCTCAAGACTAGAGAAAAGGAATCTTTACCTACTACTTCTTTCGAAAATAGTATTTTAGATTTGCCTTATAATAAACAGTGTAGATATGAGAAGCAACACGTTGAAGGAACAAATGAAGCTGAAACGAATGAGCCGCAGCCAGAAGTAGAGCAAGTTCAGAATACTTCCGATTTTCTCAGTATTGATGAGATAGATACGGAAAATTATCAGAGTGTTTCACTTTCGGATGACAATTCTGATCCAACATATATTCCAGGTTCGTCTTCAATGGATTCTGAAGATTCAAGGGAATTTAATGATATTAGTGAAGGTATTTTCGTCTCTTTTCTCACTGGTGAAAGCTTTAACAATGACGAACCAAAAACCGTTGAAGAAGCTATAAATAGTCCTGAATCGGATTATTGGAAAGGTGCAATGAGGGAAGAATACCAGTCATTTATAGACAATAAGTGTTGGACACTTACAGATTTGCCGAAAGATAAGAAACCTGTCAAGTGTAAATGGATTTTTAAAAGAAAGAAAGGACTAAATGGTGAATTGTTGCAATATAAAGCAAGGTTAGTAGCAAAAGGGTTTACCCAGAAATACGGAATTGACTACAACGAAACTTATTCACCGGTAGTAAGATACTCTACTTTACGAATGTTACTGGCCATAGCTGCAGAGTATAACATGAAAATTGATTTATTGGATGTGAAAACAGCGTTTCTGAATGGAGATCTTCAAGAAACCATTTTCATGGAAATTCCAGAAGGTTTTGAAATTGAAAACTGTACAAACAAAGCATATCGATTGCATAAAGCAGTGTATGGTTTGAAACAAGCTTCGAAGTCGTGGAATGAGAAAATTAATAAAACACTTCTAAAATTTAATTTCAAGAGGTTTTTGACGGAGCCATGTGTGTACATAAGAAGACATAATGATAAAATAATGATTATTGCCCTGTACGTTGATGATGTAATTTTGTTTTCAAACTGTGAAAAAGAAAAAGCAATAGTCAAAAATCTCCTTATGAAAGAATTTGTGATGAAAGACTTAGGATCTGCTGAGAAGGTATTAGGTATGCACATTTACAGAGAAGGAGATCACATATTCCTTGATCAAGCTGCATATATCAAAAAGGTTCTCACAAGGTTTAATATGTATAACTGTAAACCTTCGAAGACTCCTATGGAAGTAGGTCTAAAATTGATAAAAGCAAGTGAGAAGATTGATAATCTTGATTACAGAAATTTGATTGGCTGTCTAATGTACATAGCAGTATGTTCGCGACCGGACATTGCGCATACTGTAGGTATACTAAGTCAATTTAATAACTGCTATTCAGAAACACATTGGAAAGCGGCAAAACGTGTACTCCGTTATTTGAAAGGAACATTAAATTATAGGCTAATATTTAAAAAGAGCGGTTTAAATGTGACTGGGTATGCTGATGCTGATTGGGGATCGAATATAGATCGAAGATCTTATACAGGTTTTGTTTTCAAAATTGGGTCTTCCATAGTTTCGTGGGAAGCTAGGAAACAACGCACTGTAGCTCTTAGCAGTACAGAAGCGGAGTATATGGCTGTCTCGGATGCGTGCAAGGAAGCCACATTTATTAAAATGTTCTTGACTGAATGTTTAGGAAAAAGAAAGGTTGATATAACAATATTTAATGATAATCAGTCAGCCCAAAAATTATGCAAAAATTCTCTATTTCATGCTAGGTCTAAACATATTGACATTCGCCATCATTTTATTCGCGACATGGTTGAAAAAGAAATTGTTAACATAATGTATTGTCCGACCGAAAATATGATAGCGGATATATTAACGAAATCTTTGAGCTCTGTAAGACATGTTAAATTAAGTAATGAATTAATGTATACCTGTGATTAACTATTTAAGTTTAAGGGAGCGTGTTGAAAGATATACAACCTTAAAATAGTTAAAATACAAATTACAATATTGATTTTTCTTTTATGTCAGAAATGCTTTCAGTTAAAAATAATATACTTGAATGTTTTATTTTCCACAAAGCTATTTCATTTTAGATAATATTTTCACAATATAACCAATTTACAACACAAATTTCATATGAATAAAAACCCGAGAAAGTTAGTGAAATCTCTTCGTCAACTGGAAAATGGAATGATGGTTTTCAAGCATCACATCAGAACAAAAGAAAACCGAATCTAAATCGGTCCATCCGTTTGGGAGCTACGATTCCACAGATAATGAATTCAGATGTCAGTCAACTGTTAAACAATTCAGATATCAACTGTTAAAAAGTTCAGATGACAACTGTTAAACAATTCAGATATCAACTGCTAAACAATTCAGATATCAACTGTTAAACAATTCAGGTATCAACTGCTAAAGAATTCAGATGTCAACTGTTAAATAATTCAGATGTCAACTGTTAAATAATTCAGATGTCAACTGTTAAATAATTCAGATATCAACCGAGAATTCAGATATCAACTGTTAAACAATTCAGGTATTGCTGTATAAGGGCAGGGGGAGGGGCTATAACTAAAGAAAGCATACTAATTAAGGGAGATTTCTCCCCTAAAAACTTACTTGAACTCCACTTTCTGTCCTAAATATTTATTCAATAATAATATGAAAAATCTCTCACTAGAATCAATCTTTCTTTACCTGAATATAATTCCTTCTGTGAACGGATCGAGAGAGTCAACTAGTTCCAACTCGGCATCACCTCCGAGAGTTATCATCTGGTACATTTCCTTCAGTTTGCAGGTGATTGTGTTAAAACCTAATGTACATTGGAAATTGATAAAAATATATCACGTAGTGATCTTCATAATTTTAAAAAAAGAACATAATATTACATACTATAGCGACCCGACCATCGTTTCGCATCGAGTTGAAATTTTTTAAAAAATCTTTTCTTATCGGGTGCTTACTTAATAAGCGGACCGTCGGCCCGTCTGTCAAGTTTAACATAAAAAATAAAAATAAAACTTACCGGCCAAAAAGTCTGTGGTCCTTTTCTTTTTGAGTTGATCGTACAACTGTCTCATGTCGTTCCTCTTCTTCGTAATCTCGTCCAAATCCGCGACCCGTTTCAAAAACAAATCTTCCTTCTCTTTGTAATCCTGAAAACGGTTTTAATTTTCCATAATATAGTTATAGTTATTTTTCAGTTATCAATATATATCATTAAGCATAGAGACGATACGAAGTTTTTAAAATTGTTCAGGCATTAAGGCGCTTAGTGCCATCAAATGGGTACCTCCCAAATAGAAATAAAATAAAATGGTTTTTTTTAATGTTAAGATCGGCAGATTGACTGACGGTCCACTTGATGGTATGTGGCTACCGTCGCCTTTAACACCAGCAACGCCACATGTGCTGCAAGTGTGCTGTCGACTACGCTAGGATTAATGATAAGGGTAATTGGGGAGGGATAGGGAAATGGGCTTTTGGGTATTGGGAAATGAGATAAGAGATTGGGACATATGATAAGGGATTGGGAAATACAAAACATAAAGGGATGAAGATACCGATGGTATACCTGCACAGCTTGAACGTTGGGTTTGCCGTCCCCAACTCTTCCCTTCTGAGCGGTGAGTCGGTGTCTCAGCTCCTCCACGTTTGCCTCCTCCAATTCCTCGTCCGTGTGGGTCACCAGTGGGGTCGGCCGTTCGATTCCCGGCACGCCCTCTATGCCGGGATCTTCCAGTTTTAGACCTTGCAACTAAACAAAAACAAAAAACTCTCAAAGTGACCCTAATAGTCAAACCCTTCATGTGTGTATGCAAATTCTTCTTTTTTTAAATAGTATAAAACAAAGTCGCTCCCCGCTATCTGTCCGTCTGTATGTGCGCTTAGATCTTTTAAACTACGCAACGGATTTTAATGCAATTAGAATGTTGTTTTGACAATTATCTATTCAATTTGTAATCAAAGGGCACACATGACTCGTATGACAATCAAACTGAAAAAATGGTGCTCTCCAACAGTAAAATAAAGGGTCTAAAAGTGGCCAGAATGGTGCTAGTTAGTGTAGCATATCTTCTAATAATAATAATAATAAAGCCTTTTTATTTCTTACTTGATACAAAGTTATATATATATTAAGTTACATATTTAATAATATAATAATTTTACTATTTTATTTATTATTTAGTAAGTTAGTAATTATTTTATTTATTTATTTTTTTGTTAGTAATTGTTATTCTTCTATTTTGTTATTATCAGTAAGAACCCCGGTTTGAGTAAAGGCCTCCTCCAATGAATTCCATTTATCTCTATCTTGTGCTACTAGTCTCCAGTTTGTGCCAGCTGTTCGCTTGATGTCATCCTCCCATCGACTCAACGGTCTTCCTATATTTCTCTTGCCTGGCGGACCATTCCACCAAGTCACTTTCTTAGTCCATCTCTGGTCTGTCAGTCTTGCGATATGGCCCGCCCACTTCCATTTGAGCTTTTGAGCGTAACTTAAGGCGTTAGTTGCTTTGGTTATTTCTCTAATCTTGGTGTGTCTTATTTTGTCCATTATCTTTATTTTGAGCATACTTCGCTCTAAACCTCTTTGGCAGGTATTAATTTTGTTAATTACTTTGGTAGAGAATTTCCACGTCTGGCACCCGTACGTCAGGCTCGGTAAGAGACATGTATTCATTATTTTTGTTTTGATGGTTGTTGGTAAGCTACTTTTAAAAATTTCTTTAAGGCTCCAGTATTTATTCCAGGTTTGCTGTGTTCTTCTTTCTACTTCCAACATGTTGTTGTTTTTGTCAAAACTTATTCTTTTCCCTAAGTAGATATATTTTTCCACGTATTCCAAAGGCTCTCCTTTAATTATTATAGGTTTTCGCCATCTATTTGTCATTATCTTAGTTTTTGTTATCTTCTATCTGTCTATTAATCAACAATGCTACACTAGCGCCATCTTAATTTACTTGTATTCTGGGACCACTTTTTAATACATAACTAGTTATGAAATACCTATTGATAGTACAGAATAAAAATGTGTTTCTTTTAAAAGAAGTAGTACGTACCTCTTTCTGCCACAACGGTATTTTCGATTTCATCTCTTGCACAGTTTTCTCCATTTTCTGCACTTCCGTGTTCGCGTCGAGGCGTTCATTCTTCATCGCCACCTCTTTCTTTTGCAATTTGCCTATCTTTTTCCTTAAATCCGCAAACTCCTCTGTCCCTTCTTCAATCTTTTCTTCCAACTGAGGAAAAAAAAAAACACCACATTAAAGAAGAATGCGCGAATTTCATACAAAATTGTTTGAAATATACTCACTGGCACAAAATGTGGCCCAAAGTTAAAAGTTACTTCAACTGTTTTATTACAATAAATTTATTATAATAAAACAAGTGAAGTAACTTTTAAACTTTGGGCCACATTTTGTGCTGTTTAAGTGTATATTATAATTTTCATATACCAGAGACCTTTTTTTTAATGCACTTGGACGGTCAGTGGATGGTAAGTCCGCCTTCCACCCTCTTATATAGCAAAAATATAACCGCGGCTATTTTTTTTTACCTCTTCCACCTGTTTTTCAAATTGAGCAATCTCCAAAGTGAGCTCTCTCTTTTG
This sequence comes from Synanthedon formicaeformis, assembly GCA_945859745.1. NCBI lineage: Eukaryota > Metazoa > Arthropoda > Insecta > Lepidoptera > Sesiidae > Synanthedon > Synanthedon formicaeformis. The sequence goes on from OX243975.1 coordinate 3,154,017, forward strand.
AACGTTTAACGTTTCCAATTTTTTCTCCGTCTCCTTCAAATCCGATTCCATTTGACTGATTGCCCGTTTCGATTTAGCTGCGTTCCTGCAAATGCATAGTTCACTTAATTATTAGGCAAATATTTTTAATTATCCTTACATATTATAAAACAAAGTCCTCCGCCGCGCCTGTCTGTCTGTTCGCGATAAATTCAATAACTACTGCACCGATTTTCATGCTGTTTTCACCAATGGATAGAGTGGTTCTCGAGTAGTATAAGTTTTTAGTATATAATTTACAAATTTACGCGGGCAGCAGCTAGTCTATACTAATATATGGTGGTGTAATGGTCAGCATAGTTGCCTTCCAAGCAGTTGATCCGGGTTCGATTCCTGACCATCGCAAGCCCCTGTTTTTCTTTGAAGAAAACATTTGAATTTTTGTTTATATGTAATGATAATAAACTCACAAAACTACTGGACCGATTTGAAAAATTCTTTCATCTATAGAAAGCTAAATTATCAGCGTGTAACATGGTTGGGTGTTCTGCAGACTACTCGTTGCTACAGCGTCATCGATCTGATCTCTAGATCTGACTTTTCGATCTCATATCTCGATCTGACCATCAATCTGATGATGATCGAACAGTATAGCAAATTTAACATCAATAGATTTTCTAGAAAATGGGTTGATCCCTTCATCATCTAGAAAAATGGCTTTCAAACAAAATAAACTGATCAAAATCGGTCCATCCGTTCGGGAGCTACAATTCCATAGATGCACCCATACACACGTCAAACTTATAACACCCCGTTTTTACGTTAAAAGCACATTTACCTCTCGCTAGTACTAATGGCAACATTGAGTTTGTTGATTTCAGAAGAGACCTTAGTGATCTTATTCTTTAGATTGTCGAAATTCTTCTGCAATTCTTGCACTTGTCCACCGGTCACCGCTGATATTTTCTCGTTGACCTTTATTATTTCTTCTTTCACCTGTTAAATTTATATATTATATTTAATTGATACAAAACACTAGAGAGTGAAATCTATTTTTGTCTTCGATCTTTATGTCATTTGACCTTAAGATACAATATATAAAAAAAAATATACCTTCTCAGTGTTTGTGTTTGCGGCGTTATACTTTTCTTCGGCAACCTGCAGTTTCTTTTCGAGGAGTGCCTTCTGTTTGGGATCCACTTTGCACGAGGCCACTTTCTTCTCTTGTTGATTGATTTGTTTCTAAAAACGGCGAAATAATGGGTATAGTCATTTTTTAGAATCGTCAATGAAATCATCTGAGAGTATATCATTAATAAAATGGCTTAAGTTTGCTCAAAATTATATAATGTCGGCAATAGCAATCACCACAAAACTGCAGTACAATTCCTAAACAATTTTTAATATTTTATGTATTTAATAAAATCGTTGTTTGTTCGTTTGTTTGTGCACGTTAATCTCAGAAATAAATGATTTGAATACGGTTTTCGCTGATGTATTCATTCCAGTTGGTCTAAAAACAAATTCAGTTATTTATCTATACTAAAATTATAAAGAGGAAAGATTTGATTGTTTGTTTCTTTGTTTGTTTGAAATGAATAGGCTCCGTAACTACTGGACCGATTTGAAAATTTCTTTCACTGTTGGGAAGCTAGATTGTCAGGGAGTATCGGGTTATATTTTATAAAATTACGCGGAAGAAGGCGCGTGCAACAGCTACATAGTTCCGAATAAAACTAGTACTGAAGTCTAATATTGTTGAATTATATCTATAATCAAGAATGAAATCGCTGTATGATATCTTAAGTTGGTGCAGTGGTCATATTGGTCAGAATTTTTGCTACCTACCATAAATTACCTAGAGATCAATTTTTTATACCTACCATAAATTACCTAGAGACGAATTTGAAATTACCTAGAGATCAATTTTTGATACATACCATAAATTACCTAGAGATCAATAAACCTAATTATCAATAACCAATAAAGACGAATTTTTGGTACCTACCATAAATTACTTAGAGACGAATTTGAGGTACCTACCATAAAATACCTAGAGACCAATAAACCTACCATAAATTACCTAGAGACGAATTTGAGGTACCTACCATAAAATACCTAGAGACCAATAAACCTACCATAAATTACCTAGAGACGAATTTTTGATACATACCATAAATTACCTAGAGACGAATTTTTAGTACCTACCATAAATTACCTAGAGACGAATTTGAGGTACCTACCATAAAATACCTGGAGACCAATAAACCTACCATAAATTACCTAGAGACGAATTTTTGGTACCTACCATAAATTACCTAGAGACGAATTTGAGGTACCTACCATAAATTACCTAGACGAATTTATGGTACCCACCATAAATTACCTAGAGATGAATTTTGGTACCTAGAGACCATAAATTAATATACCTAGAGACTGACGAATTTATGGTAACTTACTTACCAACATTACTTAATTCTAAAAACCAGTCAAACAACCTTATTGGCTTACGAGTTCCTTGACTGTTATGAGTGGTTAAGGCGGTTAAAACCTTGACCTTTCCCATCGACTTAGCCATAGACATAGCTTAGATAAATAACTGATTTTGTTACCTTCAACACAGGAATCCTTTCAGTCAAACTCTTCAGTTCAACGTTAAGTTGGTGCATTTGCACTTTACCGTTGTTGACTGTTTGAGAGATTTGTTGCAACTGGTCATCCAGATTGAGCTGTTCACTGCGTATCTCTTGAAATCTAAAACAAGAATTAATATATCCTGTATATACACGAATTTTTTTCACACAAACTTCTATAAGCACAAACGAATAATTCCAATCAGCACAGTAACTCAAACAAAATATATTCTTCAACCTATAAAGCGCTATAAGCTCGGAATAAGTTATATCTTTGCGTTTATACTATACAGAAAATTTATATACTTTTATTTTTTAATTTTTATGTTAAGGTCTACAGACAGGCTGACGGTGCACTTGATGGTAGGTGGTTACCGTCGCCTGTAACACAAGCAACGCCACAAGTGCTACAAGTGCGCTGTCGATCATAGTATGATTATGGACAAGGTATTGAAAATGGACTCTGGCATCCCTTACTCACACACCGAAACTCACCGAAACACAAAAGCACACGTGCTGTTACACGTAAGAAGATTACCTGTTGTCCAATGCCTCTAATCTCTGTTCGTTTTGTTGCAAGACCGCTGGATCTTGCTCGGTGGTGTCCTGTTGTACGGAACTTCCCATGCGCCCGCGCATTGTGGTGCGACCGCCACCCGACATTGTACCTTTACCGATTGAAATAGGCTTTATATTCGTTAAAACCAGCTTGCATACGAAAGCAAAGCGGTGCTTCTTTAAATTAGTCTTCTTACTTTATAAATAAAAATAAATCACTAAATGTGTTGCTCAGCGCAAAACTCGAGAACGGCTGGACCGATTTTAATTCTATCTTCACTCATAGATAGAGGGATAATCACTGAAGGTTCTTACGTAAAAAAAAATCACCACGGACTCCCCGCCGCCGTCTGACCCTCTGTATGTAAGCATAGATCTTTTAAACTACGCAACGGATTTTAGTGCAGTTATCACATGTTTTCTTGTTTATCTTATTATTTTATAAAGTAAAAGCAATAAGTAATAAATCAATTCAATCAATCAATTTCGTTGGATCGTATTGAGTCTTCATCGAAAATGGCACAGAGACAGACTTTTTGAAAGAAAGAAAGAAGGTAACCTTTGTACGTTTGAATATTGATGGTACCTGTGAAATCTCAACACTGCGATTTCGATAAGAGTTTCTAGTTAGTAGTTTTTCTACTAGACTTACCGGATGTTTCGATGACGTCTCCCTTGAGAGTGACCACTCTGTATCTGGTGGAGCCGTAGGCTATTCTCGTGGCCTGTTCCAAGTCATTGGCGACCAGCGTGTCCTTCAAGGCGTAGTAAAACGCGGGTCTGACGCGATCGTCCTTCACTTGGATCAGATCGAACAGACGCTCCGCGTTCTCCGGACTGGAACGTACATAGAGAGAGACTTATTTTAGAAATAATGTTAATTATTAAGGACGTCTATACATTCCTCACGTTGCGATTTGAATGTGATGACCGGATTTGAATTTATGTGTAATGTCTAATGTCCCTGTTGTGCTCACCCAACTAACAGTTGGGAATTCAATACTCGAAGTTGTGGACGAGTACATCTGCTTAGTACAAACAGTCCAATCAAGTAGGACCAAGTTTTGTAAAATAATTTCATTCTTTTTTTAATGAGTTTCTAGGCCTTTATTGTAATATTATGCAAACAACAAATTAAAATAGACTTTATAGGCAGTCTGCGAGTAATTTTATTGTTTTTTTAAATGCTTTAATTATTCAGATCTACTTACCGAAACAGACACTGTTTTAGACGTTTTCTCGAAAATTGCTTTTGGAAAATAGATCACTAGAAGAGGTAAAAAAGATAATTTTCATTTTCAAGCGTTAATAATCTGTAGCTAAGGGATTTATTTACCTATATAAATGCACCGCAAGACGTTGGTTTTTGATGGATTTCGTATAGGGACCCTTAACAATATCGATGTTGTGTTTATTCTATGTTAACGGTATTAAAGTTCAATAGAGAGAGCGTGACAGTGGTTGTTATGACCACTTAGTTTCGGCTTCGGCTTCGATCCGAAACCCGACCAAAGCCTAAAGCTTCGCCAGGTTTGCAAAAGTCGATTTTTTATCATCTATAAATCAACTTCTTGAGATGATTTATATTACCTTTATATATCCGCATTATATATCCGCATAAATGAACCGAGTAAATTTTGTTTTTATTAGTTGAGTCTTTGTATTGTGTATGTATGTGTAGTATGTGTAATTTGTTATCATATAATATTATTTATTTCTTTATATTGATCGTGTCTAGGTGATTTATTGAATATGATGGTGTTTTGTATAGAGTATGTTTGTGTAGTGTATAGAGTATAGAGTGATTATTTTCAGTGTGTTTGTGTAGCGTCAAGTGAGTCCCAAACGGTGCTGGCTGAAAATCAGCGCTGTGGGTGCTAATGGCATCTCAGCACAATGCTGAGCCAGTGTCCGTTTCGCTGCCGCGAGGACACACACATCTTTTACACTATTGTTAATTCCTTTTTGTTATTTTTGTATTGTGTTTGTGTCTTTGTGATGAGTGATTAAAATTCTTTCTTTCTTTCTTCTTCTTTCTTACCTTTCTAGTATATATATATTATGCAGTCAATATAAACCTATAATATCAAAAAGCAAAATAATTTATATTAATTCTTAGAGATTTTAAGCCTTTGGCTTCGGTCAGAAATTGACCATCCATCAGTTAATAATTTTTTTATATTTTTTTATTTTATTGAAACATAGTCACACAGCACTCATACGACAATAATATAAAAATAAATACATATGTATACTTAAAACCTACTGCCAATAACGGACTTCATTATTTTACCGTAAGAAAAATTATGAACACAATAAGAAATAAAATTAAAAATAAAATAAAACAATCCCTTATTTTTAGGGAAAGACTTCCTGAGGTATTCCTGCGATCCATTCGAATGGGAACTACTTTTCCACACGGACACACGGATTATACACGTCAAACATATAACACCTGTTTTTGGGTCGGCGATTAAAAAAATAGTATCATTTAAGAGAAACACGGCCATTTTGAAGTGGGCAAGGGGAGAAAAACACTCACAATTTAAGCTTTCTGCCCTCGTAGTACTTCTTCAAGTGTTCCTGCTTGTCCAGGGCTAACATGGTGCCGCGTCCGATGTTGTTAGTCTTCAAGTATTCGATGCACGCCTGCGCAGTCTCCACTGTGTCCACAACTATGTAGTCCAATGCACCGCAACAAGTCGATATCGCCACGTCGTACTTCGCGTGTATACCGCCGAGATCGCCCTGTATTTCGTCACAAAAACTGAGTGAACAACTTGAAGCTTCGTATTGACTAGGGGACAAATGTCCCGCGACACGTGTTGCTAGAGATGTCGGGCGAAATTGGGCAACGTTGGGTGATGTCGACCAACGTCGCCCGACTTCATGTCTCGTGACCTTTTTCGTCCACATTGTTTTCTCTATACTCGGTGACTTTTGTCCTTCAACTGAGGCGACGCGGCGACAAGTCATGCAATGTTGCCAGACTTGCCGCCAGACATAATATCTAGCGAAACGTATCGCGCGACTATTGTCCCCTAGTGAATACGAGGCATGACTCTGACATGTGTGTATGTGTGTACCAAATTCGTTAGTAGTTCAACGGAACTGCAATAGTGACTACTAATTAGTGGCAAGACATACGTAAGTTACGCAGTTACTCTAGTAGCAGTAACCACACCATTAGCCCTTTCAATATTATCCTATTAGGCCTTATGCCATTAGGCATTCATAAAATGAGCTGTTACTTATGTTCATATAAGAGACTGAAGATATCAAATGCTAACTTTCAACCAAAAAAAGGCCTGTGTGTGCGTTAGAAGTGAAAACTAACGCCGTCTGTTAACATTTTAACAAACCATTGACGAAGTTATACTAATTCGGCTAGATGGCGCTTATATCACACAATTAGGTCACTGAGGGTGTTGCTCACAGAGCGTGACGGCCGAATTCAGTGTTTTGTCCATACTAAATGTGCTTAAGAGAAGTTTATACTTAAAAAAATTCGTTTTGTTTACCAATCTGCCGAAGATTCCTGGCAGGTTCCCATTAGTCTTTTGTCTCATTAGAGAGTCCAAGACTCTACCGCGCGATCTATTCGCTGACATCGTCTGTTTCGACTGCTCCACTTGGGTTCTATGAAAATAATATCAATGAATAAGTTTCAATGGATACTACAACTATGGATTTTGCGTCAGAAATGCAAAAGCGACAAGCATAAAAAGGAATCATGGCGGAGTCAACGGTAAAAGGTAGTAATGACCAAGTTCTACTCTACTATTCATTTTAAACTCTTAACGTGTTTACGTAAAGTCTGTTTGTTACTCTTTCACGCAAAAACTACTGAACCGATCACCATGAAATTTTGCATACACGTTGTCTGGGACACCAGAAAGGACATAGGGTACCTTTCATCGTTCAACGCGGACGAAGTCGCGGGCACCAGCTAGTAGGCTATATTTTATAAAGTTACGCGGGCGAAGCTAGTGTTCCATAAAGTTCCTATTCTTTTGTATGACGTGCGAAATCCGTAGTTGTAGTATATTGATTTAATGGAACTAAAATATAGATCATAATTGAAAACTAATAAATTCCTGTATTTTTTTTTTTACTGAGAACTTATTAGTTCGTCGTTTAGGTCAAGTAACGTCACACTTTTTGCACATAACAGATTTTGGTTTGACATCGACATGGTTGAATATAATTTTTTAAAACATCAGTTTACCTTAGAGCGGTCGCTTCTCTAGTCACTTTGGTTTCTTCCTCCTTTAGAGCTTGTAATTTTCGATTAATTTCCTGCACCTTTTTCTCATTCTTGGGGACGGATTTTTCCAATTCCTTCTGAAGACTGAAATCACAAATTACACTCAATTAGACTGTGGCTAAAAAAATTTGTAGTTTTATAGTTTTAGAACACTTACATTCTTAGTGAAAATAATGTAAGTATAATAATAAAGGATCAAAATTTTTCAAAATCCAAAATATTCAAAATTCACATTTCCGTTAAACTACTAACAAATTGTTACACACAGACACACGTCAATCTTATAACACCCCGTTAATGCGTCGGGGGTTTCGATTGACTTTTACCTTGTTTTCTCCATATAATCGTTCTCCCCCTTTGCAAAGGACTGCTTCATGTCTCGCAATATCTCATTCTCTTCCTCCTCTCTCTTCAGATATATCTTCAGTTCGGATTCAGCCAACTCGTACACGTTGTTCGCTTCGTCGACTATCTTCTTCAAGTCGACCATTTTTGCTTCCAACTTATCCTTCGTCTCTTTAAAGCCCTGAGTTTTAGATCTGTGAAGGGAAACCCATTTATTAATAATTATGTGTTAGCGTCTGCTGTTTATGTCGACTGAAGTTGATTGAAAAGTACTCTGTGACGTTTCAAAAAGAGATGTTCATTCGTTCAGATTCATTCGGTGGTATCAGTCAGTTGAACGAACGCGTTCGCGAAGAGAGGTCGTCGTCGTATGTCTGCACATCTTATAGTTTGAATTTTAGTTCTGATAATATATCGGTCGGACGATAAAAGTATTTGAACTAAACATTGACCCGAAATTGAGGGTGTTAACATAATATGTTATAGCGAAGTTGTATGTTTTATAACCCATTTTATTTTGTACCTACTGACTGACCAGCATTCAAAAATGAAAAAATATAACACCTAAGACAATATCTGACATCTTTATCGACAGTGGTGCCCATTTTTTAAAATATTTTCACACGATCCATCGGGAACCTAAAATTTTTTTTTTCAACAATATATGAGTACAAAGCGTTTTGCTGTTTTGCATTTGGGCAGCCCGTCATTTAACCACCCCATTACAGAAGACCACCATGTAAATAACAGTACGTGTAACGTGTTTCGGTGTGTACATACTTCTGTATTCAACAACACTTGCAGCACCTGTGGCGTTGCTTGTTTTATAGGCGACGGTAGCCACCTATACAATCAAGTGGGACGATAAAGAAATAAAATATTAAGTGTTGAACATTCAGCGTTGAGTAATTAAAGGGGAAAATCATCAATACTAATCTAATAATAAATCTGTATGTGTAGGTATTCGTATCGTATGTATGTTCCTCCATAACTCTTAAACGAATTAAGTAACTGATTTTCATGAACTTTTTTCATTTTCAACGCGGACGAAGTCGCGGGCGCCAGCTAGTAATTAATTAAATAAAATATCTCACCTGACACCCGCCATGGCAGTTTCTAACTTTGCCTGCGCTTGTGTGTGGCTTTCTCTATGTTTCTCTAACAGCTTCTCACAATCTTTAATTTCTCTTTTATTTTTCTCTGGCACCTGAAAACGAAATCACAATATCATCAATATATATATAGTATATGATTATTTAAACAATTATGTCCCATGGCATCGCCTAATAAGGTAACTGGATGAGTAATCTTTACCAGTTCCAGGTCAATGAGTTTCCCCTTCTCCTGTTCCAGCAGTTGTTCCAGATTATTCTTCTTCTTGGTCGCTTGTGTGTTTTCCGATTGGACTGAGACTAATTTCCTTTTGCATGTATGCAATTTCTCCGTGGCGTCCTCTTTTTGGACTTTGAGCGCGTCGTATTTTCTGAAAACCATTGAGCATAATATTGATTGGCGGATATTTTCATGCTATCAGATGGCAGATAGGCAAATTGCTCTCAAAAAAAAAAACATTAATTTAAGAGCCCGTGCGCTTTTCACTGCCAAAATGTTAACAATATCGGAATCTTTAAAATCTTCACCTTTTCAGTGTGTAAAAAATATATATTTTATACTAGCTGGTGCCTGCGACTTCGTCCGCGTTCTCTATAGCCTCGATAAGCCTTCCTCGATAAATGGACTGTCCAACATAAAAATAATTTTTCAATTCTGACCAGCAGTTCCTGAGATTAGGGCGTACAACCAAACAAAGAAACAAACAAACAAACAAACTCTTCAGGTTTATATATTGGTATATAGATATTATAAAACAAATTCCTCCGCCACGTCTGTCTGTTTGTTCGCGATAAACTCAAAAACTAATGCACCGATTTTCATGATGTTTTCTCTAATGGATAGAGTAGTTCTCGAGGAAGGTTTTAGTATATAATTTACAAAGTTACGCAAGCGAAGTCGCGGGCAACAGCTAGTTTTATATATTAAAAAAAAAAATGCTAAGGTCGACAGACAGGCAGACGATCCACTTATTGCAGGTGGCTACCGTCGCCATAGCCTATAAAACAAGCAACGCCACAAATGTTACAATTGAGCTGCCCACCATACAACTATTAAGGAGGGATATAGGCAATGGACTCTTGGCATCCCGTACTCGCTCACCGAAACACAACAGCACACATGCTTCTATTTCACTCCACAAGACGGAATGGTCAAATGACTGCGAAAGGCAGTGTGTGGTACTTTGCAGATTCAAACTTTGAATTTTCATTTCAAAGTTGTCGGCCCTGTCAGGAATTGAACCCTGGGGGACCCCTGAGACAGAGCATTAAAGCAACCTTAACCACTCATTCAATGGGGGCTCGTCGACATTTACATTACGTTTTATTTTTTCTTTTTACAGCAAGTATTAAGTAAAAACTTAAGACCACTTAAGCTAGAGTAGTTCTGGTTACTTACTGTGTCCCGTTTTTAAGTACAGTAGTATTTTCTTTTAACTCGTTGCTCAATAGCTCTAGTTTTTCATCGATTTTCGCCAAATTTTCCTTTAAGCCATTCAATTCATTGTTTTTTTCTGCAACCATTTTGTTCACTTCATATCTGAAAAGAGTATAAAATATATATTATATTATGAGACAACTATACTACAATAAAATGTAGTTCCTGCGACTTCATCCGCGTTGAAAAATATAACACCCGAGAAAATATGTGACCTCTTTAACGTTGTAGCGTCAATATTTTTTATATTTTTAAATGACCCATCGTGAACATAACATTTTTCCGAGATAAAAATTATCATATAATATGTTAATCCAGGTAATAAGCTATCTGTGTTTCAAATGTCATCTAAATCCGTTGATCCGTTTTTGTGTGAAACGTCCATACACATCCGTCTAAACTTTCGCATTTTTAATAATATTAGTAGGATTTAGGTAAGATTTGTCAAGATGTTTATTGTTATTTGCTTGGTGATGAAGAAGTTTCCATTTTTTTATGGATCAATTATGGGATTTTTATGGATCAAGATCAGTTATGGGACATGAAAGTTGCGCTAAAATACCTAAACTTAATTATCTATTTCAGTAATTTAATGATGGATTTAAAAAGAAAAAAAAAAATTTTTTTATTAGAGACTTCTTCATTTACATCTACCAATATTTTAATTGAAGCCCTGGCGACTTAATATCAGCCAGATATTTGCTGTGATGAATAATCGTAACAGTTAAGTTAAAATTATACAAGGATTAACTCACATATACTTCTGCAGAAGAGTGTTTCTGGTCCTCAAAACTATGTTGGTCAGATTCATGAGCTCGACCGCTTCTCTCATTGGCTGTTCCAGTCTTTGCTTCTCCTGTTCCACCAATCGGACGCGATTCAACTTATCTTTACGCATTTCGATTAGCTCTTCCACTTTCAAGTTTAGCTTCTCTATTGGATCCTAAAAAAAAAAAACTTTAAATATAACAATATTTTGGCTCATGTCAGTTGACAATAATAGCTGGGCGGTATCTGTTTTGGGTTGGGTAAGTTAAGCAGTTTTTTTGCTGAAATAGTGACTCCCCAAAAGTCATGAGGTACGAGGTACATCAAAAAATTAAAAATATAACATTTCTCGTTTTTGTTTTCTCATGTAATTTTTTTTAATGATAGAATTATTTATCTAAATTTTTAAATATAAGTATTTTTAAGCATAGCAGCATTTGGTTTGACAATGACGATATTTAAAAAAAAAGATCATCATAGTATAGGTCGCGCGGCGGATTAAGACTTCTCGGCAAATGCAGAAGAGGCATGCGCAGAATGCTAACTTTAGGTCTTTGAGGGGACAGAAGAGCGTGAGGGGCGGGTGCGCGTCGGTGTGTCGACACGTTATTGGTAGACTCAGTCGCTCCTCACCTCCCGCACTTCGTTCGCGCGTCTCGTGTCTCTTGGGTACTGTTGCGTACAGATTGTTTTATCATATTAGTAATACGTCATAGTGAAAAAATGTCTAAAAAAACCTACTTCTTCCACATCGCACGATGATTTAATGGAAGGAATATTAACACTGACTGTAATGTTAAGTTAGTAAGGTGCAAAAAATACGAAATAAGAAAAAAATTCATTTCCCTTAGCAATTTTGTGCGCAATTGTACACATGCGCCGATTGCCCCCACTAGTATCGCCTTCAAGCCTTAATATAATGCGCGGAGTATATGGGCTACCACATTGAATCATTGAACCCACCTTATATCTAGAAGTGCCGATAATATCTTCCAAGTACTCGAGCATCCCCGATTCATGTTCAGTTACTCCTTTCGGCTTCATCATAGCAATCTGTTCCACTTCACCCTAAAATTTAAGTTAAAAAGTTCTAAGATTTATTTCTTTTCAACCCACGATGACCGTCTGAGTATTGTGTGTCTATGGAATTGTAAATCCAAAATGGAGGAACCAATTTTGATCCGGTTTTTTCGTTTGAAAGCTAAAACTTAATCAAGATGGTTCTTAGCCATAGTTTATGAAGATCTATTCAGGCGTTTGAAGATCATCGGCTCATTTCCTAGTTGATAAAGGGATTTCACTAAATTCCATATGTTAAATTGATTGTCAAATTTGGTATACTGTTACTTCGGTGATATTTTCATGATATGTGGTAACCTTGACCTAATGCTACAGAATCAAGTATCTGCGGGGCACCCAACTCTTACAGAAACTTAGAGCAGATTTAGTATATTTGGGCACAATAGAAAGTAAGAGGGTTAGTTTATAATTATAATTATACAAGAACTGGGGTGTCATTAGACACAAGCTTTTGGTAGAGTAGAGAGTGGCCATAAAATTATTGTTATCTTTATGAAACATTAACTTTCGCCCGTGATTACGTCTGCCTGCACCCCTTTTTCTTAAGATAACTCATTTATCTTAAGATAAGAGATTTATTCAATATTTATTACTCATATGTTTTTGTAAGATTTTTTTGTTGATTTGTTTCGTTTTTATTTTTAGGTGATAAACAGTAACAGTACTTTTTTTTCTGCACAAAAAGCATACAACGAAAAGTTATGTTGAAATAAACAGTGACATTAGACTAAAATCAAGCAGTTATTGTTAGTGCTAGTTTGAGGTCATTTCAACTGTTCAACTGTCATTTCAAATTCAAAGGTCATTCAACAATAACAATTGATGCAACCCATAATTTCTTTAAACAGAGATTTGACGTTTTGTTTGTCTTCGGTTAGCGCTGTAGTTACATGGTGCAACTCACTTCCAGAAAATGTTATTATATACCTGTAAAATCAAAAACCTATTGTGATCCAAATCAATGCCGTGTGCCCTCAGTGTTCTGGCTACCTCCTTGAATTGTACTCGACGCCCGTTTAAGGTGTAAGTCGAAGAATTGTCTTTAAAAGCTGTCCTGGTTACCACAATTTCAGAGTTTGGCACCACTGTGAACTCTTCATCCTCCTGTAATATGAGACAATGCACGTATAGTTGGAACTGAGTTCGGCTTTGAAATTCAAACACTGGTTTGAATCCCGATTGAATGTGTAATGACCATTTAATTAACTGAACTTAATTTGTGTTAAACTCACCCCATCGATAATTTGACAAAAATGCACAGCAACCGATGCACTATTTATATTGGGATGCTTACTGGACGCGTGTATGAGCACCGATATCTTCTTGGAACGAATCTTTGATGCCCTATACCCAAACACAAACAACATTGAGTCAATCACGTTACTCTTTCCACTGCCATTGGGTCCTATTATAGCTGTGAAGCACTGAAACAATGGGTAAGGTTAAAATTAATCCTCAATTATTACATTTTTTACATTACAGAAGAAACCAGTCTTCTGTTAACTACTTGTAGGGGCTGAAATTTACATTTCAGGTATCACTGAATGTCGAAAGTAAAATCTTAGTTACCTTATGAAGTGGTCCCAAATGTTGTTCCCCGGCATAACTCTTGAAATTGTTATTAACAATATGTGTTATTATTAGCCTCGGACCGGTTACATCCATAGTAAGTGCCGGTTTTGGAGCGGGAGGTATATAAATATCGCCTATACGAACACCGCCTTCTTCGTCATCTGAAATATGATCTAATTCTCCATTTTCAACATCGCCGTTTTGATTAGGACTTTCATCTACTTCCATGGGTTCCTCTTCAGAAGTTTTCTTCTTTTTTGTACCCATTTTATCTTCTAAGCTTCGTTGTAAGTAACAAAATCAAAGAAATAAAGAAAATAAACACTAATAAAATGTAAAACAAAAATCTTATTGGAAGGGAAGTCTCCGAAAGGCGGAAAATAATAAACAATTTGAAACAGAAACCGTTCAACGAAGGATTGGCGTCACGTCAAGCAGAATTAGAGATTCTCACAGATTATAAAGTATTATAAGTATGTATTACTCTGAGCGTGAGCAAAAGAATGCAATATCAAAAATATGTCAATGTCACATAATTATAGCATTCAAAAATGTTCAAAACAAAAATCTATAGCGGGAACAGATAAAATACATTCCACAGAATATATATAATTGTGTTAATTTTCCTTTGCTCTTATTTATCTCAGTTGAGGCAGAAGCAATAAATTAATAAAAACAAAATACAAAAGGCCAGCACTGTTTGCGGAATAGTCCAATATATATAAATTTGATGCACCTGGCAAACACCTATATTTATTAATAAATCATTCAACCTATGTCATTCGAAAAAAGAAAGAAAGAAAGGTATAATTTCTTAACACTTCGAAAATTGATGTGTTGCAATGGTGTTGTAAAGGAAAATTTGAATGATAATAGTTTGGAGATTGTAGGTTTCCAATAATAACTCCCTTGAAATTTCAGGATGGAATAATTTTATTGAGAAAATTGCCCTACTTAAATATGGTTTTTACACTTGTATGTGTGTGTGTGTAAGAGAAGCGGTTGATGTTGTTGTCTCGCTCATGTGTCGCGCGCAAGTGCGTTGAGTGCTCCCCACTCTCGGGTGCCGAGCCCATAAAAGTAGCCGCGCATTTGCCCTCAGTCTTTTTGCTTCGCTGGGCGCCGCGCAAGAAACAACTCGACGACGACACGTTCAAGAATGAAGATGGCTGTGAGCGACGACTGCGACTAAAGCGTCCTCTGTCGTGGATCCAGTGATTTATCCAGTGGAGTGATATTAATATGATGTGAAAAAAGAATACGCTTTAATTTCTAATAACAACAGCTCTTCTCAGGGCTATATGTTCCCATATTTAAACCGTTAGTGGTTACGTGTTTTATTTATCCATGACCTTGGTATGGTAGCTACAGTACTCCCCCTCAAGCGAAGCGTACCGGTAGTTTTATGAGACGGCCAGATCGTGATTGCTTGCTTTCTCTGTCGCTCGTTTTACTACTGGTAGGTAAAGGTAACTCTGTAACTGTTGAGGTATGGTTTAAAGGTAACTCGGTAACTGTTGAGGTATGGTTCTTGTTGGTAACTGGATCTAAGTCTTCAAGTAAGTATGCCGGTTTCAATCGGTCGATCGATATATTCGCTTGACGGCTATGTAACTGAATGGTGAAAACTTTATCTGTTCGGTTCAATACACGGTAAGGTCCTTCGTAAGGTGTTTGAAGTGGTTTCCGAACTGCGTCGACTCTGACAAATACGTGTGTGCATGTGTGTAGGTCTTGATGCACAAAAATTTTTTTCGTACCGTGCGACTTTGTACTTGTAGGTCTGAGCGCGTCGATAGTTGTACGTAGCTTGTTTACGTAGGTATAATCGCCAACTGGAATATTCGACTGCGCGTTGAAAAAATCACAAGGCAGTTTTAGTTTGTATCCGTAGGTAAGTTCGGCAGCACTAACACCTGTGTCCGTGCGTAGTGAAGCGCGTAAGCCAAATAGTGTCGTAGGTAGCACGTCGGTCCATGTAGTGCTATGTTCGGATAGCTTGGCTCTTAATGCGGATTTTAGTGTGCGATGCCAGCGTTCGACTATGCCGTTACTTTGTGGATGATAAGGCGTTGTACGAGTTTTTTTGATTCCCAATATTTTCATTAGGTTTGAAAATAACTCGCTCTCGAACTGACGACCTTGGTCGCTTGTCAGTGAAACAGGGCATCCAAAACGAGTGATCCATTTCTCGTAGATGTGTTTCGCAATTGTTTCGGCGGATATGTCGTGTGTAGGTATCGCTTCAGGCCATCGAGTAAGACGATCGATAATTGTTATTAGGTATCGATTTCCGTCGGCTGTAGTAGGTAGCGGTCCTACGATGTCGACATGTATGTGCTGGAAACGGTCGCTTGGCGGGAACTGAGAAAGATTACTCGACGTATGGCGTTGTACTTTGCTCTTCTGACAATGAATACAACTCTTCGCCCATGTACCGATGTTTTGATTCATAGCGGGCCAAAAAAATTTCTGCGATATTAGCTTGCGCGTTGTTCGTGTTCCGGGATGACTAATGTTGTGAACGCTATCAAAAACGGTACGTCTGTATTCTTCCGGAATGTATGGCCGGATATGCGGTGTAGATGTTTCGCAGTAGATGTTCGCATTAGTGTTAGGTATGATAATTTTTTTCATCGATAAATTGCTATTCGTGAGCAGTTGTGCGATGCATCTATCTTTTTCTTGCGCTTTAGCTATTTCGTTGTAGTCGAGCGTAGACGGGCATGTGATTGTTTCGATGCGGCTTAAGGCGTCTGCTACAACGTTGTCTTTTCCGCTTATATGGCGTATGTCGGTTGTGAATTCGGCAATAAAAAGTAGTTGTCTTGTTCTTCTGGGAGTTTCTGAGGCTGATGGCGATTTTTGCAGAACGTAGGCGAGCGGTTTGTGGTCGGTAAAGATGATTAATTCGCGACCTTCAAACGTCCTTCTAAAGTGTTTAACAGCCATGTAAATTGCTAGAAGCTCTCTGTCGAATGTCGAGTATTTCTTCTGTGCTTCGGAAAACTTCTTGGAGAAGTATCCCAAGGGTTGCCATTTATTGTTGTGGTACTGTTGAATTGCTGCGCCAGCTGCGGTGTCAGATGCGTCGCAACATAATGCGATAGGTGCTTGGTGAATAGGATGAGCGAGTAAAGCTGCATTTTGAATGCTCGCTTTACACACCTCAAAAGCATTCGACGATTCTTCGTTCCATTCAATTTTTGTTTTGTCTTTTTTCTTGACGTGGTGTAGGTACTTATGCAGTGGTGCTTGTATTGATGCCGCGTTGCGTACGTTGTCACGGTAAAAGTTTAGCATACCGAGGAAACGACGAAGTTCTTCGACTGTTGATGGTTTCTTATAGTGTAGTATGGCTTCCGTTTTTTCTTGTGTTGGCTTGATACCGTGTTCCGAAACAATGTATCCCAGGAACTTGACTGTCGGTTGACCTAGGACGCATTTCGCAGGATTGATGGTGATGCCATATTCATCGAGCCTTTTTAGAACTGTGTGAAGATGTCGTTTGTGTTCTTCTTCGTCTGCAGAAGCTAAGAGTACATCGTCGATGAATGGGAATACGTAGTCGAGTCCGCGCAATACTTCGTGAATAAATCGTTGGAATGTTTGTCCTGCGTTCTTGAGGCCAGGACACATACGAGGGAATTCGAACAAGCCGAATGGTGTGATGATGGCAGTCTTCTCAATGTCCTTTTCATGAACCATTATCTGAGAGTATGCACGATTTAAATCGAGAGTAGAAAATATCCTCTTGCCGGACAGCATGTGCGTGAAGTCTTTGATACATGGCACGGGATAGCGGTCGGGTTTTGTTATCGAATTGAGTCTTCGATAATCGCCACATACGCGTAGGTCGCCGTTCTTCTTAGGGACGACATGAAGGGGTGACGACCATGACGACTTGCTTGGTCTGCATAGGCCTTGTTGCATCATGTTTTCGAACTCTTCTTTGACCTTTTGATAGCGGTGTGGAGGTAGAGGTCGTGCGCGACTGAAGACTGGCGATCCGGACGTTTCGATGTAGTGTTCAACGCTTCGGTCTGGGTTGAGTTTCATCGAAGTCAGACGAGTGATGCCAGGAAATTGAGCTAGTATATCGTGATACTGTTGCTGCGTATCGATACTGCGGACGGTAGGTACATTTGTCGCGTACATCGAAACTTTGACTGATAAGCTTGTACGGCCGTCGATCAGCTTCCGATTTTTGAGATCCACCATGAGTTCGTGATGATTGAGGAAATCGGCGCCCAGTATTGGTTTGGAAACGTCGGCAACGATGAATTTCCATTTGTAGGGTCGCCGTAGGTTGAGGTCCAACTCGAGCGTTTTCTCGCCGTAGGTTTTAATAACGGTGTTATTAGCAGCGTACAGTTGAAATGGCAATGGAGTTGACGTAGACCCTTTTTTTCTGGGTAGGACCGATATGTTGGCGCCGGTGTCTACCAAGAAGGATAAGCCGGTCTTCTTGTCCTTTACGAATAGGCGGTGAGATTGTTCATGAACGCCAGTGTCCGCCGCTGCCAGCGTTCTATTTAGTTTTCCGATGAGTCCGACTTGATAAAGGTGCATGGCGCGGTGCAGCGTCTTGCCTTCGCCCCAAAACGCCGATGGTAATAGCAGTACAGCGATGGTGACGGGGTACTGCGCGTGCGGAAACGGGACTGCGACGGTCTTCTTATACGAGATGAAGAACGATAGCTGGGTCTAGATCGTTCCGCTTTGAGTTCCGCTATTTCTAGGGACAGTTTCTTAATCTCGTTGACTAGAAACTGTGTGTCAGCTGCTGATGTTGTGATAGAACTCGTCTGTGATGGTGAGGAGATAGTAGACACTTCTTGTGCTTGCTCGGTCATCTTGTCGGCGAGCGCTGCTAGTTCTTCTAGTGCCACCTTCGTGCTGAGAGTTTCACTGACGGTGAGCACAGAGCGAACGTGTGGTGGTAACAGGTTGGTCCACATGAGCCGTAGCGTGTCGTCTGGAATCTTGTCTCTTGCTAGGTTTCGCATGCGTCGGAGTAGTTGTGTAGGCTTCTGGTCTCCTAGCTCCATCTGCGATAGTAACTTCTGCATTTGACGGCTATCTGATTCCTCGTAAACCGTGATGAGGCGGTCTTTGATTGCCTTATAAAAATCGGCAGCAGGCGGGTTGTAGAGAAGGTCTGTGATTTGTTCGACGTCCTGCTTTTCTAGTTGCGCGATGACCAACTGCGCCAATTGTTGCTGTCCCTTTTTCAGATCGTTGGTAGCTGCTTCGAAAGTGATAAACCATAGTCGCGGTTTATCGCGCCAGAAAGCCGGAATTCGCATTGACAACGAAATATTGGCAATTTCGGGAGTGGCTTGCGGTTTTGATTCGTCCATCGTCGGGCAGGGATTCATCGGCGGATTCATCTGTCGAGTTTTCCTGTCGGGCAGAGGTTCCTCGTCGGATTTTTCTGTCGGGCAGCGGTTCTTCTGTAGAGCAGCGGTTCTTCTGTAGGGGTCACCACTTTGGAGATTGTAGGTTTCCAATAATAACTCCCTTGAAATTTCAGGATGGAATAATTTTATTGAGAAAATTGCCCTACTTAAATATGGTTTTTACACTTGTATGTGTGTGTGTGTAAGAGAAGCGGTTGATGTTGTTGTCTCGCTCATGTGTCGCGCGCAAGTGCGTTGAGTGCTCCCCACTCTCGGGTGCCGAGCCCATAAAAGTAGCCGCGCATTTGCCCTCAGTCTTTTTGCTTCGCTGGGCGCCGCGCAAGAAACAACTCGACGACGACACGTTCAAGAATGAAGATGGCTGTGAGCGACGACTGCGACTAAAGCGTCCTCTGTCGTGGATCCAGTGATTTATCCAGTGGAGTGATATTAATATGATGTGAAAAAAGAATACGCTTTAATTTCTAATAACAACAGCTCTTCTCAGGGCTATATGTTCCCATATTTAAACCGTTAGTGGTTACGTGTTTTATTTATCCATGACCTTGGTATGGTAGCTACAATAGCATAACTCCCTAAGACACTTAGGGCAATAGTTTTAGAAGTGAAAACTTCTTTAGGCGCGTTGGGCATTTTTGAGATGGGAAAAATTATAGAACTCACGACCTGTAACCATAACGTAACCGTGTAACTGTGTAAACGACACCTCTGTATATTTTCAGATATTGTGCCACAATACCACTGAAACTAGAATACTTTATGTAATACATCCTTGCGAAATTTAATTGAATTGAATTAATACTTAAATGCTAACAGAGATGGCGCTGACAGTTTAAAAAAAAGAACAATTTTTGAAATGGGAAAAAACCACTGAACTCGAGTCCTGTAACCGTGTAACCGACACGTCTCTATATAAGTATGTATTTTCCTGACGATTCAAAAAAATACACACGTAATTGTTCAAGTTTTCACTTCTGTCAGCTTTTTTTATTGTTAAGAGCGACAGACAGGCTGACATTGTAAGTGGAATACAACGTGCCTTGCTAGCTACTACTGGGGCCCTAGCCAAGAACAAACGTACAGTCGTAAACGTTGCGTAAACGCTACGCCACAAGAGAAATAAAGCCCGGTGATTGGTTGTTGTAAGCCTGAGCGTTGCGTTTACGCAACGTTTACGACTTTACGTTTGTTCTTGGCTAGAGCCCCTGGATATACCTGCTATCGGAAAATGTCTGTTACCGTGAAGTCTTTATGGGGTTAAGTTGATTAAAGTTAAAGTTGTGTAATGTACAAAGATTAAGTTAAATTAATGATTCAAGTAATGACGACAATAAGCATTGTCAGCTAAGCGATAGTGTAACTCAACAGACTTCTAGTCATTTTCCGAATGTAGGTATGTAGAGATTACATACCCGATTAAGTTCCTCGTGTGCCTGTGTTCACCTGCCCTCAGCACATACCGACTCTGAGTTTGTGTATCTGCTTCGCTTTAGTGTACTTTGTGTGTTGGTCACTTTCTCTTCCTTTGTTGTCACGCCTATAAAAATAGTTTACAGCCATGACACCTTGCCGGTGCCATGGCGGTCTGGGAAGTGGGTACAACTCTTCCCTCTTAAGTACATAGTTAACACACATGAAGGTTACTGAATTAATCTATATTTCTTTATACCCGCATATGGTGTTGTGTTGAATGTAAATTGTAGTATGACGGTGTTGTGTATCAGTGTATGGTGGGCTAGTGTTTAGTGAGGAAAGAGAAAGGATAAGATAAAGGTGTAGTGCTGCCTCTGGAAGCCCGTCGTCAACCGGTGTCCTCGCTGATGAATAGAACCTGTGCAAATGAACCCGATGCCGTAGATGCAGAGCTTAAAGTAAGTTGGTCTATTGTCGCCAATGCCTTTGCATACATTGGCGACTTGCTATTAGTTGAACGTCTCTATGAACCCGATGCCGTTGCTGAAGCCTGATGCCGCCGTTGAAGAGAACCACAGTTGATTAGTGATGTTGATTGAGACAAGTCTATCCCGTAATTTACCATAATATAGATTAGTCCTTCCCCGATACGATGTGCATTCAGCAGAATCACATTAACTCCAACACGGTACGACGTGCATTAAACAATCTTTATAGTGGGTCACGACAACGTGACTGATTCCAATAATTAACAAGGTTTTACAGTGGGTCACGACACGACGCTTATTCCCGACACATACCTTGGTGCAACAAGGGGCACACCGGCACCGGCCATACCATGCTTTGACATGTATCCCGGTACCTCCCAGCTCGTGCTTAGTAATTAATAAGGACATGGCAAGTGTCACCCTGAAGGTCGACTTAAGCAAGTGTCACCCTGAAGGTCGACTTAAGCAAGTGTCACCCTGAAGGTCGACTTAAGCAAGTGTCACCCTGAAGGTCGACTTAATTATAAGTACGCTGCGCATGGTGTACTCGCAGAAACACTGGAGACTCCTTCACACATGCGTCTCCTCTTGTTCCTTCGATCCCGCTCCAGCTACCTAGCTGAGGGTGATATAAATTGTGACTAATGCACAAGGATTAGGTGTGGGCGGTGTGTAAGTCATGTAGTCGTTTGTACAACGCTGATTTAGTAGTAATGAGTGTAATGAGATCATTCTCTACACCATGTGACCAAGTGTCAGGTTATTAATGAAATCATGCCTTATCCTAAATAATCCTGTATATAAACAATTAAACTAGTTGATAGTTTAGTAAGTAGCCTTGTGTGAATAATGAGTCGTGTGTTCTGATACATAATTAGTACAGTTCAATGGAAGTATGTAAGCATCAAAGCGTCTCAATTAGACCGTGTGGTCGACAAGTGTGAATTCAAGAAATCAGAGTTAATTACATGTTATGTATTAAGAATTATATGTAAAGTGATTAACTAAGTACTTAACTTTCGTCCTGGAGTCTTTCCTTATTTATTCTTGTATTAGTTTTATTGTTACACACTTTCCACCTTTGTCCCGTGGCTGTTGAATTTGAAAAGGAAGCCTTCCATAGACAATATTGGCTTGTTAGTTTTTTAGTGGTTATTATTATAATGTTGTCATCATAAAGAGAGAAATGCCACAGAGCATGTTTGTGATTTTACTAGTCTCGATAATAAATATACCGACATAAAAGATTGGAGGCTTTCGCGGCTCGGCCTGCCGCGACACCTGCGAAATACAGCGTTCCCTGCGAGGCATGGATGCTTCGCAGGGTCTAGGTAGTAGTGATGTGTCGGATCATTAAAATTAAAATTTGGTGTCAAGATCCGCGGATACAGATACGGATCTTAACTTTCTTACTCAATCGGTGTCGGTGTGCATGATCTTGAAACGATAATTGACGCCCGCTACTTGACGCTTGCATTATAACAGTGCCAATGTTTTACTTTAAGAAATAAAAACTTATATGTAGAATTTCGGCTATGAATTAAAAATTAAAAAGTAACGAATACGGATACGGATCTTTCTTCTCCCTCGGGTATCCGTGGATACGGATATGAATACGGATATCCGGCACATAAGTACTAGGTAGTTAGTGTGTAACATGGGGTAGAAAAGGGGGTTGATTACTGACAAAACTTCCCAGAAGAATCGGCGGGATTATTCTGGCTTAACTAATGAATAAACTTAAATGTCATGAAACAAAATCGATCGATATCGATCACTATATTTAAGAAGATCGATTCAAAAAGCTCTCGCAGTCGACTAGTCGACCGCGATTGACCGTTTGTGGACCCCTGATATTGTAGTAAGTACTATTTTTAGGCTCTAGCTCCAAATAGAGTCCACACTGCCTGTGGTATGTTTTAATGCCTCAAAGAACTTTAACAAGATTAACAGCAATATAATGTTATTGTGAGTTATATTCCATTCAAATATGCATAAAATAGTAGGTAAATTATAAAAAATTAACACGCCAATCTACGATAAAATATTAAAATCAATTTGCCATGTTTCAGCAAATAAATCCTTATTACTACTCGTATTAGTATTAATTATTCATGCTCTCCTATAGTGAGTTTATATTTCTTGATTTTTTTATTTGTGCTTAGTTTAGAAAATCTCGACAATTTCTATTCAAATTACAGGATGTTCGATTCAAATGGGTCAGAGTAGGACAAATCTGAAACCGAGACGAAAATTTGTACTTCGATTTTTTAACTAGGTATTGTTTATGTGTAAGCTTTTGCTTATTAAGATAAAGTAGCCAAAGTTAATTACGTTACGTTTAATTAAAACGAACGACGGTACTTCATTACCTATAATTACGTGAAAAAAAACGATAAGTCGTCATACTGTAAATAAATGAGATGTGGGTAATAAATGTTTGTAACAAATTGATTTACCTGTGAATTTTCGTGTAACTAAATGCACTTTAATAAAAGTGAACAAAAAACTGAAATGTCACTGAAGATTATTTCTGCGGCGAGTGAAATCAAATTCTAAGTTCTTAAAAAATGAAGTCGCTAATATTATTCTGTAAGTAGGCTCCTGTTCCTATACCTATTATTTATTTTCAATACTTAATTATGTCTAGGTTAATAAGGTTGATGAACAAAACCTTAATAAGGTTAAGATTATTTATTAAAAAAATATATTATTTCAAGTTTATTTTTCTAGGGTATTGACCTACTGTTTTTTTTATTTTTATTTTATTTTTATTTTAAGTTTAGTTTTCTAGGGTATTGACCTACTGTTTTTTTTATTTTTATTTTAAGTTTATTTTTCTAGGATAGGTCAATACTGTTGTATTGACCTATCCTTACATTTGACGAGCCCGTTGGATTAGTGGTTAAAGGCCTTAACGCTCTTTCGCAAGGTAAAAACCTGGTTCGATTCCCGACAAAGTCAACTGCTTATCCCTTATCCTTTAATCCTTCTATGGTCGGCAGCGCACTTGCAACACCTATGGTTTTGCTTGAGTTTTAAGAGACAGTTGCCATCTACCATCTCTTCTGTTGAGTTGAGGTTCGGGTCCGTATTAGTCTTATTCTTTTTAGCATCATTTATTTTACTTCCGGCCAAGGAGCTTCCGGCCACGGTGATCATGTCCTAGACTAACTATAGAACCTTTGTATAGAACAGTGCACAGACATACCACAGACTACACCATCAAGAAGACTGTCTGTCAACGTTAACATTTAAAAAATCCATGTTTAGTTAAATATTAAGTTATATTTTAATTTCAGTGTCAATGGTAGCGTTCAGCATCGCGGTATCGAAGAAAAATTATGATCCCCTCTGCGGATGTCCACCGGCTCCACCAGTATGCGCCAGCAACTTTAAAACCTACGACGGAGAATGCAATATGAGATGTGATCGCGACTACCCACGAGGCAATCTGTATGTCATATACTGGGGTGCGTGCTTTGGCCTAGTCAATTCGGTTACAAATTACAAATTTAAACCAAATGTCGATAAACAAGATTTAAAAGTTTTGGCTTGAAACTGTCGTCGTCGCCTTACAATCTGTACATTTTGTTGATTGTAACAATAAAGCTTAAATATTGAGTGAATATTTTTAATGTTTACCCACATTCCCTGTATCTTATCAAAGTCTGGGTAGTCTGTGTTTTTCAGAAATATCTACAGGAAAGCTGACTGCTTGCAAATAAATGTTTTTGTCGTGCTTTTGTCGTGCCTCACTATTAGATATTACTCTTTAAGTCTAAATGGTGATAGAGGAATTATAAGACGGCATATAACTAACTACTGCATGATTCTATGTATATCTTCTTTTTAACCCGATCAGTAAGGTAATCTTCATCGATTGATTGATCTTGGTGGATTAGTACTTAAGTGAAATCACTATATCAACAATGAGCAGGACATAGAAACGGCAGACACTTCCGGTTGCCGCTAAATAGGTACTGGCTGCTTACTGCTTTTGACCGGTCCTATCCTATTAGAAAATTATGGGGGAGGCCCATAATTTTCCAATATGGGCCACCCCCATAATTTCAGCGTCCAGCAGTCCTACGGTTGCGGTTAGGCATGCGGTCGGTAGCGCACTTACAGCATGTGTGTTGCTTGCTTGTGTCGACAGTTAATTGCCACTTGCCACCTACCCTACCATCAAGTGAACCGTCAGCCTGTTGGCAACATGTGGTCTTCTACTGTAATCACACAGATCACAGATCTGTCTGATCACAGAAGTTTCGGCGATTGCGTAAGGAATGTTAGAACCCCTTCTATTCACTTATTAATATCCTTGTGATATGTTTGACATGTCATTTTTTATGTTAATGTCGGGAGACAAGTTGACGGTCCACTTGGTTGGTGGCTATCGTCGCCTATAACACAAGCAACGCCACTTGCGCTGCAAGTGCGCTGCCGACTAAGGGTATAAGGGGCTAAAATGCGATAGTGAAATGGGCTCTGGCATCCCTTACTCACTCATCAGAATATAACGTTCATTTCCAAAGTTAATCTTGCCGGGTATCGAACCCGGGAACAGAGCATTAAGGCAATCACACATCCAAAGGGCTCGTCAAAAAGATCTTGCCATCAAGAATGGTTTACATAACAAATAATTATTATGTTAACACTTTTATTAATGAACAAGCTGGCGCCCGCGACTTCGTCCGCGTTAAAAAGAAAAAAGTGGCCTATGCTGTTTACGTCGAAATGTTAATCTACCAAGTTTCATGAAAATCAGTTAATTCGTTTAAGTTATGGAGGAACATACATACATACATACGATACCTACACTTACAGATTTATTATTAGTATTGATGATTGATGATGATGATTGATGATAATAACAAGCATCGCACGTACTGGTAATTTTATTCCCATTCTTCTCTTTCTAATAATCTAATCTGTGGTACCTAGCAGTACCACAGTCGGTTTGCCAGATTCATGTCGTAGGGGCATCATAAATATTTTTCCGTATGGTGGATGCAATGACTTCTATATTACTTCGTAAGGACAAGGCTAACGCTCCTAGTACGTGGCACCGATGCGCCGGTGTCAAAATCGGAAATTGACACCAATGACGGGTGTTCATTCTGTGCGTAGAAACATACGAAAATGCCTACTTACCAGTGATATGTCCAACCAACCAATGAGAACACTTTACAATAACAGAATACGCCAATAAGAAATAAAAATATGTATTAAGATGGCAATGAAAACAAATTATTTTTAGTAACTATATAAATGTGCAAATTGGAGGACCATATTTTTGTCACTAGTAGTATGGTAAGGGCGCATCCTGTCTAGTTTAACATATCACTGGGTGGATGATGCTCCAGGGGCATCATATTTAAATTCGTTGAATCTTTGTAAAATTGTCTCTTGGAAGGTTAAAACTAAGTAAAATTACTAGTATTTTTACGAGAAATCGTCTTCGTTTTTGAATTATTACCTTATTACGGATTTTTCTAAAATTTCAGTGGTTTTAAACCTTTGTTAGCCGCCACGAGCGTAAGTTTGTATGCCGGATTGAATCGGGACGGCTTTTACATTAAGAAAGGCAAACAAAATTTACACAAATTAATTATCAGCGATAGGTTCTACGTTTAATTTAAAATACATCCCGCCGACGGTACTTCGTTATGTTCATAATGTAAAAAATTCGCTTTAGGAAATTAAATACCAAATAAGTGAGTATTGGTTTATGTATGTGACAAATTGATTTGACTGTGGATTAAATTTGTAACTAACTGCACTGATATAAATGAACAGAAAATTTAAACTGTCATTATTTCTCCGGCAAGTGAAGTCAAATTACAAATATAAAAAATGAAGTCGCTGATACTCGTAATATTTTGTAAGTAAGCTTTTGTTTTCGTTATATACATTTACATAGTAATAATGTCGCTTGTCCCTGTGTGTACCTACGCTTAGATCTTTTAAACTATGCAACGGATTTAATGCGGTTTTCACTCATGAAAACAGCGTTAACGCTCCCGGCTTTGCCCTGGGTGTAATTTTTAAATATTCTTAAACCTTTCCGCGTATCCCTCTTTCCATAAGTCAAAACTGAATTAAAATCGGTGCAGAACATTTCGAATCTTGAAGCGTACCTACACGAACAACCGAACCAATTTAACATTTTTATATTATGTAAATAGGGACCCGCTCCCGAATTTGCACGGGTGCAATTTTTTTCTGCAAATTGTTTTTTACTTATATATAAATACTTTCCTCGTTTAAGGTTCATTGGCTATTTCGTAGAAAGAAAAAAAAATGTACGTAACTGGTTTCGTAGCAAGAAAAATAATTCTTGTCACGTAACTGATTACGTAGCGTTGGTTTCGTAGACGGTCGAATTGCATAGTTGAAAAGATCTGCGTAGATAATACATACGAGTACCAGGGACCGACGGCGGGAAGCGACTTTGTTTTATAATAACTAAGTAGCTGGCGTCCGCGACTTCGCGTTGAAAACTAAAACCTTCCTCGAGAACCACTCTATCCATTGGTCAAAATAGCATGAAAATCGGTGCAGTAATTTTTGAGTTTATCGCGAACAGACAGACTGATGTGGCGGCGGCGTTTTATAATACTCGTATGTAGAGATAAGTAAAGAAGAAGGGTTAATATCATGTTGATAAAACACCTTCGCAAATATTTTGATTACCATTAAAAAGGTTATACCTAGTGAGTCAAACTGACGCGAGCTTTTTTTAGAACTTTTAAAGAAGAACAATAATGCCATCATACACGATTTTTGCGTAACTTAAACCGTTTACGCAGCGCACGCAACGGAAGCTCTCAAAAAGGAATCATTTTTCCATTTATTGCCTTTTTTGCCTAAAGCCTTATATAGCCTAAAGTCTTTCTCTAAAAATGGGCTATTCAACACAAATAGAATTTTTCAATTCGAACAAGTAGTTCCTGAGATTAACGCGTTCAACCAAACAAACAAACTTTTCAGCTTTATGATATTTAGTAATACATACCTACATAGATTATTTAAAGTTAAAAATTCAATAAGATTTGTAATTAGTTATTTAATTCCAGTGGCGATGGTGGCAACAACCTTCAGCGTCGCGATACCGTCAAATCCAAGGCCAAAGATGTTATGCGGATGTCAGCCAGCCCCGCCTATATGCGCTAGCAATATGAAGACCTATGACGGAATATGCGAGATGGGATGTGACTTTAACTACCCACGTGGCAGTTTATATCTCGTCTATAGAGGCTCCTGCTGGGATTACGTTAACGAAATTAAAGCAGGCAAGAAACCTAATAACTGAACTGTCTCCGGTTTACAGTTTCTTTCCTTGTATTCAATAATAATAAAATGGTATGATCATAAAATCTATGAAGCCAGTTTTACTATTTCTTTTTTTTAATTCCTGACTAGCTGCTGCCCGCGAATACGCCAGCGTTAAAAAATAAAGAAAATATCCGACATCTTTAGGATTATTATTAATCAACAAAATTAATCAATTTTGTTGTGCATAAATAATAATAATAATAATAATAATAATGCATTTATTAGCTCCACACAATCACAAAACCACAATATACAGACAATACACAGGCAATGGTCGTAATTGTATGAGAGCCTGGTGCCCGTGGTAGGTATTGAAAAATACCTGTGTTACAGGTCACCAGGTCCCACTCCGCAGATTGCACAAAGCTTAAATACCCACAAATAGCAAGAAAAAAAGAAAAAGAAGACACAAAATAAATAAGTAAATAAATACAATTATCACAAATAAATAAATACAATACAATATAAATATCAAATAGTTACTAAAGGACATTAAAGAGTGGACAAATAATTTTTTCTGTTTCTTCATAATCTAAGCTCTTAAGCCATTCGGTGACTGCCGCCTTACATTTTGGGAGAGGAAGAGGATAGATTGGTATGATAGAATTTATCTTATTGTAAAGATATCCGCCAAGAAAACAGTAAATAATAATAATCGGATAACAATGATAAATAATAACCGGATAAGAACACAAAAAAATCACATTCAAATGTTGCCGCCTGAACATGCATACGTCGTCACATCACAAAAGTTAATCTATCAAAAAAATGTAGAAATTAAAAAATGGCAATACTGTAGTGTTGTCCCTTTCTAACCATGTAGTGTGCATGTAGTTGATAAGAAAGAGAACACTGTAGTATTGCCACTTCTTAATTTCTATACTTTTTTACAGACTATAATATCTAATGACCACTACAATTTTTTCAATTTAGATTTTCCTAACATCCTTATTTTTGAAAAGTCAGAGGTTTAACGGATTTTCTTACAAGAATAATGATAATGCATGACAGATTTTTAACGAAATTAACAAGACGGAGAAATTTCAAAATAATTATTGGCTACACTATGGTGTGACTTATCTTATCTCTTCTGTGAATTTCTGTTCTGTTTGTGCTGTGTGATGACTGATGGTGAAATTGAATTGGTGAATTGGATTGGATTGATCAATTTGTCGTCAACTCGTCATTCATTTTAATTTTTCCTTGATTTTTGACAAAATTTAAATGAAGTAATGAAATAAACAACAAAAATGGCGAACCGGACCGTAAAGGACGCTAAATCCATTCGAGGCACTAATCCTCAATATTTAATTGAAAAGATTATTAGATCTCGCATATACGATTCGAAATATTGGAAAGAAGAATGCTTCGCTCTGACAGCAGAGTTACTCGTCGACAAAGCAATGGCCCTGCGATATATCGGGGGTGTTCATGGAGGCTTCATTTATCCAACACCGTTCCTGTGTTTGGTATTGAAAATGCTTCAAATACAACCCGAAAAAGATATTGTAGTTGAATTTATTAAGAATGAAGAGTTCAAATACGTACGCGCACTGGGCGCTTTCTACATGAGGCTTACCGGTACGTCTGTCGATTGTTACAAATACCTCGAGCCTCTGTACAATGATAACAGAAAGTTGAGGCGCCAAAATCGCGATGGCCAATATGAAATAGTTCACATGGATGAATATATAGATGAGTTGTTACGCGAAGAACGTCTGTGCGATGTTATTTTACCTAGAGTGCAGAAAAGGCATGTACTGGAAGAAAACAACGAGTTGGAACCAAAAATCTCGGCTCTAGACGACGATTTGGATGAGGATATGCCTTCTGATGAAGAGAATCCAGAGCCAGAAGCCAAAGAAAATAAAAGAGATAAAGATAGAAGGGATAGGGATAGAAGAAGAGATAGGTATGTGTTTTTTTCGCAATTTAAATCTCGATTTAACAAATTACAGTGTATTATATATACTGGCTTTTGCCATACCTTTAGGCACTTGCTTTAATACTCTGTCTTAGGGGTCCCGGGTTCGTTTTCCATCTTCCTACAAACTAATGATGTGCTGGATATCCGTATCTGCAGATATCTGAGGGAGAAGAAAGATCCACATCTATTACTTTTTAGCGGATCTTTTACCTTATTAATTTTCCATTCATAGATGAAATTCTATATGCATATATCGGTGATTAGGTAGCATTGAAAACCTATTAAATTCTATTCTGAATATTTTTTATTTATTAAAATCAAATATTTGGCACCTTTATGGCCTACCGCCCACTAGGCAGCCTGGCTGTGGCAGTCGAAATTTTTGCGCAGCCAGTTGTCACCCAAACGTCAAGCTATACGAAAAAGTTTTGGAACTTATACCTGGTTGCTACGACAAGTGCGTGGAGTTTGACGGCAGCCACATACATTCGCCTATTTGCTTAACTACTCGCTCTGGCTGTGTGCTCAGGCTCGTTCTAATGGCTGCTGCAGCCGGGGGTTTGTGGCTGCTAGGTCTGGCATAAACTGTTGCTAGGTTTGGGAGGTTGGGCTCCCATAAACCGTCATATGTTCAACTGACTGTAGCATCCAAGCTGCCTGGTAGGCGGTAGGCAACGACCATCCATCGCAAATGTCGATGGCGGTAGGCCTATATTGCAAACATTTATCGTAGTACCAGTAGTATAACTCAACTATTGTTTCAAGGTTAGTGCTACAAAAGTTATTCAAACTTATGCATTGCCTGCTGGCCCACATGGCCTGCTGATTTAGAAAACCTTTAACTTAATATGAACATGAGAGTTTGAAGGATGAGAGATTATGAAGGGATAGGGAAATGGATCCTGGCATTCATTACTCACTCAACAAAACACAACAGCACACATGGTGTTATTTCACTGAGGTTTTAGGGAGTGATAACTGTCACCAAATGGGCTGCCAAAATGAATGTGAAACGCAGTCCCTCTGGTTCTGCTGATTTTAATATCACAATGGTTTTTCAAATCACAAATATTATATTTTCCAGATCGAGAGACAGGAGAGAAAAAGATAGGAAAAGAGAACGTTCCAGAAGTAGAGAACGCGATCGCAGAAGAGAAAGAGAGCGGGAGAGGGAGAAGGAAAGAGAAAAGGAAAGGGACAGAGAGAAGGAGCGAGAGAAAGAACGCGAAAGAGAAAAGGAACGGGACAGGGGCAGGGAAAGGGACAGAGATGTTCGGAGAGAAAGGGACAGACACGATGTTGATAGAAGAAGGGATAAAGGTCGATATTAAGTATAGACTTGTAATAAATTGCTTTTTAATTATTTGGACTTTTAATAATATAACCTTTTTTCATTGATTACAAAAAACATTTTTAAAAAAAATTGTCTTCTGTAAAAAAAAATCCATAATAGCAATTTTTTTTGTATTATTGATGATAAAAACCAAAGCAATCTGCTTTTTGATATTTTGAAAGATCAAAGTACTACATAGAGCTCTCAACGTATTTGCTTACACTGCTGTCAAGATGAAATGAGTAGTTGGTGTGTAGGACTGATACAAATGAGTAGAGTACGGTCAATTTCGAGTCTAGAAAATTGAATTGACAGAATTGGATTAGATATGAACTTGCGTCGTAAGTAGGCCTTTAGGGCCGAGCCACACCGCAATGGTAGCGACGCGGTGAACTCTTTCAATGTGAAATATTTTTAAACCTTATCTACACAATTAAAAGACCAGTATCGCTTGAAAAGTTTTGTCGGCAATTTTGCCCGCGGCGACGCGAGGCAGCTCGCGGCACCGCGGGCAGCCGCGCGCTCCCCGCGCTGCTCACCCCCGCCGCAACACTTGGTGAATGTACTAAACTGATCAAGAGAATAGGCGCGTGGGCACGGGAGGCCGCGCGCGAGGCGGCCGCCAGCGGCGACGCGAGCCTGCTGCGGCGACTCTGCCGGCAGTTTCGCGTCGCTGCCGGCCGCTGCCATTCCAGTGTGACTCGGCCCTTATCGTTTATAGAATCCTAGGAACAAGGACTAAGGCTGGTTTTAGAGCTCTCCTGACGGTCAGTCCTGACGATACGCACAACCGACCGTGCGACCGACGCGCTTGTCATTTGTATGAAAATTCACAAGTCGTTACAGAGCTCGCCTGACCGTACGCACGCGTATTGCTACCGCGGTCGGTCGTGCGTATCGTCAGGCAGGACTGGGCAGGACAGGACTGACTGTCAGGAGAGCACTGAAACCGGCCTAACCTATTTCTAATTTTCTATTCTATTTTCCTATATAGAAGGAATTACCTTATTTAAACTCTTTTTTGAAGAACTGTCAGTGTTCTAGTTCTAGTTCTGTCAGTGTCAAAGTTTCTAACAAAAATTCTCTTCTGTGACCCGTGTTAGACAGACATGGTAATGGATGTAAATAATTGTAATCAATTATTTTCTTCTGTAGTTCTGTTTGTAATTGTTTATTGTATCCAAATATCCAAAGTAGAGGATAAAAATTAAATATTTAATTATATGAAGTAAAGTATTCATTCACTGATGAAACGAAAGTAGCGAAAACTGCAATAAACCTTATATTTTGTTTGCTTCTTCAATTTCTTCCTAAATCACATGCACAATTGCACAATGGCATCTACTTCGAAAGATTGTGATTCCACTAATGTTGTTGATATACAAGAAAACGTTACAACAGTATTGGAACCAGGCGCTTGCCCCGAGAGTGTTCTTAATCCCACTGATTCCTTTGAAGAATTTGCTTCAGAGATGAGTTCTAGTCTTCAGGAAAGGAATTACAGCCTTTCAGCAAAGAGTAGTACAATAAGTAAAATCCAAAACGAAATCGGCGAAGAATCGAAAGAAGCTCAGCTGAAAGCTGCGAAATCTAGTGATGATTTACAAGGGAAAGATGTAAGTATTCAATCATGTATCAGTAAAGCATCTATTCACAGTCAAAAACAGTGTTACATTAGTAATGTAAATACATCTGCAATTTAATATTATAAAGACGAAAGTTTTTCTGTAGGTATGTTTGTTTCTATGGATAAATTCAAAAATTACTCAACGGATTTTAACAATTCTTTCACCTATAGCTACATTATCACTGAGTTTATTTTGAAAAAATTCAAGGTCCCTATGAAAATTACATTAATGTAACACAAGGTATTAATAACTTGCCTACAACAGTCACTATTTAGTGTGCTATTGATAAAATAATGTACTACATGTTTATAGTATCCACAAAAAAAAAATGCTGGGATAGTTTTTTTATGTTAAGGTCGGCAGTCAGGCTGACGGTTTACTTGATTGTAGGTGGCTACCGTCGCCTTTAACACAAGCAACACCACAAGTGCTGCAAGTGCGCTGCCGACTATAGTGGGATTTAGGATTACGGATAAAGAAATGGGTTCTGGTATCACTTACTCATTCACAGAAACACAATAGAACACAATATGATGTTATTTAACTGTTTCCAGATGGCCTGAGCAAATGACTGCGGAAGCAGTCTACTCTGCCACTACTTATGCCAGCCTCTATAATGAAATAACAGCACTATTTATAGTGTTTTGCTTAGTGAGTAAGGAATGCCAGCACCCATTATCCCCTATCCTCTTTTTATCCCTTATCCTTTAACCTTTCATGGCACACTGCACACTTGCAGCTTCAAATAAGACTTCAATTCAACTCTATTACTCGGGTACATATTAAGGTGTCCCTAGACGATCATGCAGCATGACATGCGTTACGTACTGTCATGCATGCATGACCGTTGAATTATATTGATTGATGTGAATGACACGCAACTACGTGCTGGCAGTTGATTGATAGTTCTTTTTATTTTTCATCCTGTAAGCTCAGACCAGTGATATGTTAAGTACTACGTACTAGATGGAACACTCAAGACGCGATGAGTGTTCCAAGTGATTGGATTTCCGACGTCCTACCCGTTCACAGTCTGTCATACGCGCTCGTAGAGATTAGGGGTGTTATTATTTTCAAAACCAATAAAAATGCCGTCTTGTGTGTTTTACCAATATTTTTGGTTGCAAAAATACAACCAAAAATATTGGTAAAACTGCTGGTGTGACGATCCATAGGTAAGTTTTATTAATATTGAAACGTTTAATAGGTTAATATTTAATTTGTTAAAAGCGACGTGCTTATCGGGTCGGCCATATTAATATTCAGTTGTCTACGACTTGATGTATTGACCTTGACACTACTGCCGCGCCGTCCCCCGCGCACCTTCCGCGTTGGAACATGAATTTAGCAATAAATCGTAGGGAGTGCTTAATCTAGTACTTACTTAACATATCACTGGCTCTGACTGACATCACAGCCCCTAGACGATCATGCAGCATGACATGCAACATGATAAACGCATGTCATACCGCATGATCGTCTAGGGACACCTTTAGAGATGTCTGCTCGATGAGGAGATCCATAGTAGAATATTGAATTCCTTCGTACTCTTCAAAATTTTCCAGGAATCTATGTCGGGGTCGACCAGTACTAGTAATATTTGCGAAGAAAATGGAATAGATGAGGATCAAGAGAAAGATGATTATTTAAAATCTCCGGAATTAGTCAATAAAGAGAAACACGTTTTTATATTGAGTTCTGCTGGAAAACCGATTTATTCCAGGTGATTATTTTTAGTTATTTAATATTTTTAGGCAGGTATTCCAATTGATTACCATCATCCTACTAATATTATAAATTATTTATGTGAAATTTTGTGAGGATGAATGGATGTTATGTATGTAGTATGATGTAGTTGTAGTATGAAAACGGCTGTATGACCTCATATTAATCAAATAAGGACTGATGAGATGCCAGAAAAATCTATCAACAATCTACTTTTCTGAAGATAATTTTGATGTATCTTTAAAAATATAAAAATTTATCATATGATAAAAATATGTTGTGTATCTCTTGAAGTTACGATATATTTAATATTAATTTAATTATGAGGTCATACAGACAATGTGATGACGTAATTTAAATTGTGAATATATTTTCTGTGTTTTAACATTGTTATTCAGTTAAATATTATTTATATGAAAAACAAAAATAAGGTAGCTTGAAATTGCCCAATAATTAAGTTTAAACACTTTTTGAAAAATAGGCTTATTATTGAGAACTTTTAAAAATTGAACAAAACTATTTTTTTTTATCTAACACACATAGGTACATCATAACAGGAGCAACCCCAATTCGATGTATCATCCCCTAACATTACTTCAATCACTTACATTACATGAATTACAAAAAATAAATGCACACACAAGAAATTACAAGATTTATATTGCCACTAGTTGGTGCCTGCGACTTCGTCCGAGTTCTGGATGAAAGGTACCCCATGTTCTTTCTGGTATTCCAGACAATGTGTATGCAAAATTTCATGGTGATCGGTTCAGTAGTTTTTACGTACATCCATACAAACTTTCGCATTAATAATATTAGTAGGTACGGATTAGTAAGGATAATTATGACAAGATCTATGTTAATTTCATTATGTAGTCTATGTAATCCTCACACCGTTTTCAGATATGGCAATGAAGACAAGCTGGCAGGTCTTTGCGGTGTTGTTCAAGCGTTGGTGAGTGTGGTCGAGGACCAGAACCAAGACATACTGAGGTCAATCACGACGAGCGATTGTAAAGCGGTGTTTCTCGTCAAGGGCCCTCTGATACTTGTGGCTGTATCAAAGTCCAATGAAAGTGAAACCCAATTGGTTTTACAGTTGACGTGAGTTATCACTACACATTATAAAACAAAGTTCTCCGCCGCGTCTGTCTGTTTGTCTGTTCGCGATAAACTCAAAAACAAACTGCACTAATGGATAGAGTTGTTCTCGAGGAAGGTTTTAGTACATAATTTACAAAGTACAGCAGCTAGTTATTAATATGATGAGCATTACTACTATGCTAATGCTAATAATACTAATAAAATTTGCATCCTATTAACATTTTTGTATTGTATTGTTATAGCTACGCGTTCAATCAAATAGTCTCAGTGCTAACACTGACACAATTGAATCGAATATTCGAACAGAGACGCAATTACGACCTGCGAAGGCTCCTCTCGGGGGCGGAGAGACTCATAGATCACCTGTTGGTTTTCATGGAGAAAGATCCGGCCTTCTTGTTGGGCGCAGTGAGATGTTTGCCCCTGGCCGAGAAGTCCAGGGAGAACATAACGAACGCAATAACCTCCGCTTGCAACAAAATAAGGGACCTAGTGTTCGCCATACTGATTGCGGGCAATCAGTTGATCACGTTGGTCAGAATGAAGAAGTACACGTTGCATCCGTCCGATTTACATTTGCTGTTCAATTTGGTGAGAAGTTCGGAGTCGTTCAAGACGGCGGAGAGTTGGACGCCCATATGTCTACCGAAATTTGACGCCACGTAAGTTTTTTAATGTTAAGGTCGTCGGACAGGTTGATGGTTCACATTGTGAAAAGTTGATACTGCAGTAAGTTATAAACACAAGCAAAGTTACGCGTGTTGCTCTGCCGACTGTAGTGGGATTAAGGATAATGGATAAGAAAGGGATAGGGAAATGGGTCTTGCATCCCTCACTCACCGACAACAGCTCGTATTATCGAAATTAACCTATTTTTGATTCAGATGTAAGCAATTAAGAATTTAATAAATATCCTTGTTAGTTCTATGGTTCAAAAGTTGATATTACAACTTCATCCGATATATCGAAAATAGGGAAATAGCGGGAATGCTTAATTTTTTGACCCTCGATGCTAAGCGAATTAGTTTCTAGCGTTTGTTTCGTGGCCCAGGCATAAGCGAGTTCGTTTCGAGCGTTGGTTCCGTGGCCAAGGCATTAATATTACTTTAAAATGAACATTTTTCAGAGGATTCCTGCACGGTCACGTGTCGTACATTTCGGAAGATTGTCAAGCGTGCTTGTTGCTTCTGACCGTACAGAGGGACGCATTCTTCCCACTGTCGCAAGCGAAACACGCCATAGCAGACAAATTGAGACGCACCAACTGCCTGAACGCCATAAACGAGGCGTTGAACAGGAGCAAAGATCTGCCCACGACCAATCCCCTGAAGCACATCGACATGCCGGAAATAAGGCACTTCATGTACAAGTGCAAGTCTACAGCGCAACTGTTCACATCGGACCCGGTGAGCCTGGACAGGTTGCAGGACTACAGGACTAGGCACAGGGAGGGCGGCGATGTGAACACTAAACAGCCGCAGAAGTTGTCGGAGATTGAGTACGTGAGGAACTACAGGGAGTTCTGCAGTCAAATACATTGCAGCAATACGCCGGCCAAGTTGATTTTCAGGTCAAACTCTCAGGATACAGTGTTAGCTTGGGTGAGTGTTTCGTTTTTAAAAGGTTTTGGATGTTGTTTATTCCAGTTTCAGAATGTCTAGTCATGTCGTAGAATGCCGCAGCATGCTTAGACACGTTGTGGTATCCGTAACCGTAACCGTGTTGTGCCGAAGTCGGTTGTGGATGTACATATTTTTTTTAAATTATTGATTTGGATTTGGTGATAGTAACACTTGTTGCTTAAGCGATGCAGTGGCATGCAGAAGTATGCCGCGGCATTCTACAACGTGCCTAGGGATGCTTCGGGATGCTATGAGCTCTTGTTATTGAAATAAAGAAGTGTGAGCGTTATTGGTTAAAGTCATCGGAATAAGGTTCAAAATAATAATCTAGGAAATTATCCTTTGCCATACCCTCAGTCAGCGCCGACTCTAATGAGTCACACCATAACATCAAAATAAATATAAAAGTTATTGTATTTAATGCGCGTCCTCGTGTAAATAGTAAGTTTTTTTTTCACCGAAATCGGGCCAGGATTTCCAAAGTTACAGCGTTGTAGTTTCACGGCTTTTTTAAATTTGTGTTCATTCGCGCGCTACTGCAATGACGACACGCCGCGATCTGTTTGTGTGATTATGTCCGCAGGCGCAACGAGCCAAAGTAACATCGCAAAACTTAATGGGCTCTGACCTTGAGCGGGTATCTTTCGTTTGCGCAAGTAAAATTGCGAATAATACGGCGGACCTTCTTTCTCTCTTACAAATGTTATCTTTGCGTCTCGCTCATTCCGTGGCTTCCCCATCCCCGCGTCGCAATATCTCACAAACAGTCCCAAAATCGGTTACTGCGCATATTTGACACGTGATATCGCCAGAGCCCATTAGGTTTTGCGCCGATTATATGTAGGTACGCAAGCGCCGACTCGCGTCGTGACGTCACACGTTAGCGCTTTCGCTCAGTCGGAGGCCTTACTTCAA
Organism: Synanthedon formicaeformis; assembly: GCA_945859745.1. Taxonomy (NCBI): domain Eukaryota; kingdom Metazoa; phylum Arthropoda; class Insecta; order Lepidoptera; family Sesiidae; genus Synanthedon; species Synanthedon formicaeformis. Next base: position 3,192,688 of record OX243975.1, read on the forward strand.
CGTTTAATATCTCAGTAATTTTTGAAGATTAGGAAAAAAATAAAAACAGATCCTCTTTTCTCGAGTTACCTACTTTTTAGATACGCTTATAACAAAAAAAAAACATTGGTGTGACTGATTGTTGGTTTTTTTTTTCAGGTGACGAACGGCTTCGAACTGTACGTGACGTTCGACGCGCTGATGGAGAAAGACCAAGCGATAAAAGCGGTGGACCGTCTCCTCAGATGGATCAAGAAGGAGGAGCAGAGGATATTCATAATGAACGCGCCGACCTTCTAGCCCTCAAAGTTCACTGTGCACTCGCTCAGTGGGATCATCAAGAACTCGGTCAGCAGACATTCAAGTGCCGAAGAGTGCTGAACATTGTGTGTGTGTTTGTTTGACTGTTTATTTTTATTTTTATTTTATTTTTTAATTTTAGTGCAAATCTGATGTACTATCGCGGTCAATGGAGCAGACCCACTTTTCATACAAATTTGTCTAACGTTGAATAGAGGTTGTCATAGTAACGTCATAGAAACGTAACAAAGATAAATACAAAATGTGCACACGAAATTGTTCCTTACGGTGGGACTGCTCCCTTGACCGCGATAGTACAATGACAGGGACCCGACCTATGGCTCTACGATATGCATCGTATTTATTAATTTTATGGTTGAAGTGTATCCTTACATATTATAAAACAAAGTCCTCCGCCGCGTCTGTCTGTCTGTCTGTCTGTCTGTTCGCGATAAACTCAAAAACTACTGCACAGATTTTCATGCTGCTTTCACCAATGGATAGAGTATATAATTTACAATATTACGCGGGCGAAGTCGCCGGCATCAGCTAGTACATATTATGGAAAATTATGAGATTTATATTATTTGCTCAGTTTAGAGAATAATTATGCAGATATTTATCATTTATTTTTATCAATAAGTATTAAGGAGATCAATAAATTAATCATCAATATTTATAAAAAAAAATTGAATAAGAAAAACGCTTGATAATATTTTAGAGTTTTTAAAATGAACTCTTTTAATTTCTATATCAATATTGATTAATAAAAAAAAATGTTGTAAAAACCTGTACTTACTTAATTTTTTTGCATAAGTACAGATGTTTTTTTTAATTAATCTTTTTTATCGATCTCTAACCTAGCCTTGTTGACTATTAAAAGATGTTAAGTTGATTTTGTAGTTGTAAAAAGTTGATAATTCAATGTTAAAATTTAATGTAAATAAATGTTAAAAAAAGTCTAAAAATGTTTAATGTTGGTAAAGTTATATTTTTTCATGTGCTGCTAATGGATTGATGTTAATATAAATAATGATACTATGAACATAAAATATAGTTTAGTTTAAAGTATAAATCACTTGTGTGATTTTAGATAAGCCAGAATAGTTTGAATTAAAAATTATTATTATAATAATAATAGCTAATTTATAGAAATTATGCGGCAGTTTTAAAGGAAGGGGGGGGGGGGGTTGGAACCTTTTATATGGGATTTATGTTTATTAAATAAAAAAATAATTATATTGCTCGGGCGTCCGTAATAACGTGAGGTGTTTGGGGGGGGGGGGGGAAACTCACCCAATCTCATGTGGGGAGAGGGTGGGTCTTGGCAAATCTCACGTAATTTTTTTTCGCAAGAAACAGTATAACATATAACCGAGAAAACTGAATTAAATTAAATAAAACATGTTTCTCCACTGAAATATTATGGTTAAATCCTACACAAACACAATAATATTGTAATAGTGCGAGTACTTAATTTAATAAAACAACCAATTGTGTTAGTTTACTACACTACAATCAATCAAGCACAGATTAACATTAAAAATACGCATTTTGAAAAATCTCACGTGAGATTGTGGGAGGATGGGGGGTTGTTGAGCCAAATCTCACGATATCTCACCAGGGGGAGGGTGTCGAAAACTTGCCAAATCGCCTCACGTAATTTATGGACGCCCCCCTTTTGCAAATGCTATACTGAACATTTAATGTAATTTTAATTTATTATAAGTGGTAACACACACACTGCGTTTCGCAGTCATATGGGCAGCTCGTCTGGCAGCAGTAACCACAATGAAATAACAGCACATGTGCTGTTGTGTTTCGGTGAGTGAGTAACGGATGCCAGAGCCAATTTCCCAATCCCTTAACCTTACTGTAGTCGGCAGCATCTGGCGACGGTAGCCACCTACCAAAAAGTGGACCGTCACCCTGTCTGCTGCCTTTAAAAAAATACAAGCTCATATCGAATAATAATTCTATTTAAATTCCTTATGTAAGTGCAAAATTAAATGTTTCATGTAAATATGGTTTATATAGAAAAATGTAATTGATTTATTCATATGAAAATATTTAATAATAATCATAGCAATAATTTTAAATGAGATTGTTGATTATTTTTTTAAATTAAATCAATTATTATGATTATTATGTACTCTGATTAATTTTTAAATGAAATTAAAAATTTATTTATATTTATTAAAATCTTTAATTTAAATAACTCCAACTATTAATTCAGAAATTTTCTCGCAATGCATCTTTAGGAAGATTCATTGGTCGAGTAGAGAAGCTAAGGTGATTGTCTTAGCGTAACTCAGGGTTCCCAGGTTCGATTCCCGGCTGGGCCAAATTTACAAATAAATTTTTCAAAGTTAGTCATAACACATCCCATAACACAAGCTCAATAGTGCTTGGATTTTTGAGGTTTATTGAGCATTTGGTGCTCAATAGTGTTTAGATTTTTGAGGTTTATTGAGCATTTGGTGCTCAATAGTGTTTGGATTTTTGAGGTTTATTGAGCATTTGGTGCTCAATAGTGTTTGGATTTTTGAGGTTTATTGAGCATTTGGTGCTCAATAGTGTTTGGATTTTTGAGGTTTATTGAGCATTTGGTGCTCAATAGTGTTTGGATTTTTGAAGTTTATTGAGCATTTGGTGCTCAATAGTGTTTGGATTTTTGAGGTTTATTGAGCATTTGGTGCTCAATAGTGTTTGGATTTTTGAGGTTTATTGAGCATTTGGTGCTCAATAGTGTTTGGATTTTTGAGGTTTATTGAGCATTTGGTGCTCAATAGTGTTTGGTGGCCAATAAGGGTAAAGCCGTTCCAAAATAAAATGCTGTCAATATATTTGTCTAACATTTATTTTATTTGTTCTAGATCAAAATTGTATAGAAACCAAAATCATCATTTAAGATGTAATAATCAGTCTTGTGTAGATATTATTTTTAACAATTCTACGATCTTACTCTAAGTGATTTTGAAACAGGAAGTTTATTTTACATATTTTTTACAGTTTCAATAAAAAAAAAACAACATTCGCTCTTTGAATGTAGAGCTAACATCAAAGTAGGCATACGTCGCATTGAACTTTATGACCTATGTAAAAAAAAACGAATAGGCATTGCATTGAAACAGATCGTCAGGTAATAAGTATAGTTAATAGAAAAAAAAAAACAGTGGCACTCCGGGAATGCTGACAGAAGTGAAAACTTGAACAGGTGTCGGTGTCGGTGTTGGTTACAGGTCGCGAGTTCAATGGTTTTTTCCCATCTCAAAAATGCCAAAAAAAAAAATCGGTCATAAAGTTCGTGTACACGGGACGCCTGTGCAAACCCACATTTAAGATGAACCATTAATTCGTATGATTTAATAACAATTTATTATAATTACTTGTGATCTATAAAATTTTAAATAAACAATTAACTTAGTACCTATTGTAGGTACTTGACTAGAAATAATTTGGCATTCGAATTATATTCTTTGCTCTTTATATCACCACATATCTACTCACAGAACAATTATATGTAAGTAGATACTTATCAAGAGGTTCACAATGAACCGTGTAAGGTAATTCGTCTTAGGGCCTCTAGTAAAGTGTTGATTAGTTACTTTTCAAGTAAAGCTTATTGGCGAGTTAATGTTACGAGTATCTTGTGTCAATTTCATTACCCTTGACTATCATAAATGCTACTCGAAGGTGATGAAACTCGTACGCTTTCTTATCGGTGATTTGAAATGGCGGTTAGCCTTCTTGACACTTTACTCAGAGATGGTGAAAGAGGCCCTTATACTTAGATTTCAACATGGATTTAGTCTGTGTAAAATTATCTCATTTACCTAAATATTGTGACCATAAATCGTAAAGTTAATAATGAAAAATAAAATCTACAACTTTTTTGATAATTATTTTCCCAAATATATAAAGATTTAAATATTTGTACTAAAATTTTATTATGCAATGTAAAAAGTATTAAAATTGTAATAAGTTTTTAAATATCACTTTTTTTTAATCATATGAAATCATTGCATAATATGTTAAAAATCATGTTTAAATTTAATTAAAAATAATTTAGGTAATTAAAGTACTTTTAATTTATAAAAAATAATTTTTAATTACGAATTTAAGAAATAATGGCGTCAAATTAATTATTTTTTAACATTTAATTTGCGAATTACAGAATTTCAAAAAGTAAATTCTAATTTTGAATGGAAATGGCCTGCTGATAACATATATCGTGAAAGTGTCATAATACCATTGAAATGTTTCTATAGATATATGAATGATTATTGAATATTTTACACAATTTACAGATATCGAGGTTTAGGACAAAATATAACTAATCAGCTATTTACAATTCAATTTCTAACTACTAAAACAAAAAAAAAAAAAAATATATATAATAACAAAATCGTATAAATTTATATAAAATCAAACGAATATAAAATGTCTATTATATAAATTCATTAGCGAACATTCTCAAAATTGACTAAGTACCCAAAAAAGACCAGCCACCAAAAGACAACCCAGATATTAAAATTAATTTCATTTATAGTTTGTTTTTTAATCTCAGAGACAAAAATGACATTACATTTGACATGCATTACATTCATTTCATGGTATCATTATATGAAAAGTTGACATTTGCATGTGTCATTTTTGTCTGAGATTAAAAAACAGACCGTAGTTGTAAACAAAAATTTATGTTATCTTTTTTCTTAATATATAAAAGACGATGTGTGTGTGTGTGTGTATGTTCCCTATGAATTCCAAAACTGATTTTGATGAAACTTTCATACAATCTTCAGATTAGTGCAACGGGTGTTCCTGTTAAGTTTGGTAGCGATCGGGTCGGGGGCGATCACTAGTTTTTGTATAAATTTAAACTTACTAACTCCCGACATTCCATTGAGCCCAAACACGCTATATCTGCCGAAAGTTACTGAGAAGTTGGGTGTCAAGACTACTCGATGCTGCAGCATCAGGTCAGGGTTGCCATACCATAGAATACAGTATACCAAATTTCACATCAATTGAATATTTAGAAGTTAGTGTAATCCCACCGTGAAATAGGACCGAACAGATCTTCATACCTAAGTTATAGCTAAGAAACTTCGATAAAATTAGATTTTATTAAAAAAATATGATAAAAATCGTTCCATTCGTTCGGGAGCTATGATGCCACAGACAGATACACACGTCAAATTTATTAAACCTCTGGTCGACTGGTCTCAATAGAATGTCGGGGGTTAGTTTAAATTTAATGATTTTTAGCTCATTGTGAAAGGAAATTTTAAATAAGGTTTTTCAACAAGCTTAAGATAATTGTAGTAACTTAAACGGCAGTGTATAGGTACTTCTTAAGTTTTTGCATATATAAATATTATATGAAACGTTATAAATAAGGAATATACAAATATTGCACCTTCGGCAAGACAAGGGATAACTGCACTTTTTGTAATTTTACAGGAGAGCCATTTAAAGTTAATTTTTTTGCATTCAATATCGTATTCTTCTGCTTATATTGCTTTTAAACAATTCTTCATCAAATAAGCCCCTACTTTTGTAAATATTTTTTAATTTAATAATGTTTTTAATACATTTCTGCATATATATATTTAAAGTTTAACTCATTTAAATTTTTTTTGTAAGTTATGCCTTTGTCTTACTGAAGGTGCGATATACATTATTTTTGCAGTTTAGTCTTTAAGCATCGATTTTCATGTAAGGACCCCGGTATGGAAATTTTATGAGGAGAAAAATTAATTCAAGCTAAGCGTTAAATAAAAAGGGTTCTTTTGCGCAACGTACCTTGCGCACTTTGAAAAAATTCAAATTTAAAATTCATATTCAAAATTCAAATTTAAAATTATGTGTAAACTCCAGTCGTGCGGAGCTGACACAAAAAAATATTTTATTAAAGACTTTTTATTAATTACTAAAAAATACTATTTGTATTGAGAAATCAATATTAAGTATGTTAAGTAGATGGGTAATTCTAATGGGTAAACTATGTACAAATTGTAAACTATGTTTAACATCGATATATATGGCAGTGGGCTAATATTACATACTTGTGGACTGACATTCAATTTCATAGTTATATAATAACAATAATAATAGTAATGCTAATAATAATATAATACAAACACTTGGTGTATTGTCCATTTATAATGATAATATTTTACTATTTAGTTATCGATGCGGCGTTCGGCAGGCTTCTGAAAAAGAAAATTATTTTTCTTAAATTTTATTTGTAATTTCTTCATTATTTCTAAGGTATTTTTTATGCGTTATTTTACTATTTTCTTAACTTTAAGTTACTTTACCGAGGTTGAAAGTGGATACTCACTTCTAGGCACACTTTTGAGCGTCGATTTAGATATTATACTGTCACTATCTTCTGATTCTGAACACACTTGGAAACTTGTTTCTGAAAAAGAAGAGATCTTCGGTTAAGCGCGGCCGAAGTTTCATATTTTTATATATTTTTATTGTATTTTATGAAACTGATAGCAGTGGCAGGACAATCTGAGTTTCACAGTCATTTGGTTAACCCCCAGATCCCATTTTCCTAACCCTTTTTAATCCCAAATCCTTAATCGTATTAAGATCGCTATAGTCGGCAGTGGCGTTTTCTTGTGATATAGGCGACGGTAGCCATTTACCATCAAGTGGACCGTTTGACGAATCGATATTCAATATGACAATCACGAGTTCAAGATACTTACTAAGTTAAGAATTTATTTATTTATTTACAACACACATGATACATCATTACAGGAGTAATCCTAATTCAATGTGTCTGTTCCTAATCTAAGTTAAAATAAACATTATTTATATTACACAAATCAATTTCCTACATTACAAAATTACAAAATATACAAAAACATGTACAAGAAACAAGAAATTATCTTATGTTTATTTACTTAATAATAAGTATTAGCTCACCTGTATCGTATCTATGTTTCGGATGTCTGGTGGGAAGGTCCTGATTGTCAACGTGACCAAACGTGCGGAAGCCTACAGCAAATTGGGCGTACGGGCTTATTTCGTATAGTTCTGTCGAATTAAACACAATAATTAAATTTATTAGATCAAGTAAAAAGGAAGACCCAAGTTTACAAAAAGTGCGTCCTACCAATAATGACACGCTGAAACGTGGCCTCTCACGGTAGGACTAGTTCACAAGTTCAAAGTCGCTCCGCGTGCTATGGAGGGGGCTATTCTCAAAGTTTCTTTGGTGGATAAGATAAGATCAAAGTTTCGAAAGATTAGCTTTCTTATGAGGCCCATAGATCACGTTTCACTCAAAACTTTTGTTTTGAGACTTTGAGGGATTTTGAACGAGAAGATGTCTCGGAGCTTCCCTTAGGCTGCCTGGGATGGGGTTTAACGATTGACCTCCTTTTCGAAGTTGGCTCTACCTAATTGGACTGTTTGTCTCAAGTATGCTTCCCAACTCAAGTTGAATTCCCAATAATTACTGAAATGGACACATCATGGACATTAGACATAGCTTTCCTCTCGTCCATATTCATCTTAAAGCCCACCCTTTGGTATAGTATAATAAGCTTTAATAAGAAGTAAAAAACGAACCATGTTTGCTGTTGTTTCTCATGTGAATCGGCGCGCTATATATTCTGTTCTGCGAGTTGATTGAGTTCTCTTTCACGTTGAGATTCGTGTGAGAAGTGTTCGCAGTTAAATTTCCGCTCTCCGATTTGTTGTCCACAGTTATCGAGTCCCGATATTCAGTTAAGTTACCGGTCCTGAAAAAAAAATATTTCCTGATATTTATAACGAGGGTAGGCGGGTCTATGCCACGATCAATATTGGCTCCGTAAATTAATAAGTAAATAAAATAAATAAAGTGCATTGGAAAATTACTAAAGTGAAAAGTGACAAGAAAAACTGAGTGAATAAAAGCTGTATAAAAGGCATACATGAAAGTGACAACCAAATTATATAAAAACTGAAGTTAATAACAGCACCGGTGTTTACTATCTCTGATTACTTTTTATCATATCTGCGTATACCAACTAGTGAAGAAGTGCAAACAAAGATCCCATAATAAAACTTTTGATCTTACTGTTTAAAAACATATGCCCTTTGATGAACTATATTTTCATTATTTTCATATCGTTCCATCGCATAAATTTACCTAATCATTATAGCGCCATCTGTTGTAAGAATAGTATATTACATCAATAAAATCAACACAGTCAAAATAGTGCTAAGACTGATTACCAGAGGGCGACACTAGTAACAAGCAAAAATACAAAGATACTCCACAAGAGGTCGCCTTGTGTAGGTACTAAAAAAAAAAAAAAAAAAATTAAGAGCCTGTAAAAATTTAAACAATGGAGGAAGTCCTGAGTGCGCTAAGAAGCATACAAAAAGAACTGGATGAACAAAAAATACAGATTCGTAAAAGTGCGGATAATGTAACGGAACAGGTTACACAAAATATTAATAAAATATTGGAAGATAGATTTTTTAAATGGGAAGAAAAGCAAGAAAAATTGGAAAAACAAGTAGATAGCCTAGAGAGAAGAATCTATTTCTTGGAAAAACAGGAAAGAAAAAGGAACATAGTATTCTTCGGTATCGAGGAGAAACAATCATCATATGATAATTTGCAAAACGACATAACCAACTTTATAAACGAACATTTCGTTACTAAAGTAGAACTCAGAGATATACAAGAGGTAAAAAGAATAGGAAAAAAAGGAGAAAGACCACGTCCAATAATTGTAACGTTTTCAACTCTTGGGCTTAAGATTAATGTTTTTAAGCAAAAATGGGTATTAAAAGACACTCAGTACTATATCAAGGAAGATTATCCACAACAAGTTTTGGAAAAGAGAAGAGAATTGCAAGAACGCGTGAAATTGGAGAAAGATAAGGGTAATAAAGTAATAATCAAATATGATAAACTGGTTATACAAAAACCCAGCAATAAAAGATCTCTTCCTACTTCACCAGTATACAACTCTAAACCACAAGGCGATATTAATATCAATACACAAGCAAATAAAAAGAACAAAATGGCAAAACCGCACTCAATAGTACAAAGATCAAATAGTATTTCAGAAGGAGTTCAAAAACCGAGTATGATGACCTTCCTAGTTAATAAAAATATCAACAACACAATTTCCAAGCAGGACAATGATAAAAATCTATAACAATCAAGGGCCCCCTCCCGCACGAATACTATTAATGAACAAATTATAGCAAGCAACAATAAACATCTTCCAACCCGGTTGGTCACCGTGGAAGGTCTTGACCAAAACCCTCCAAAGAATAATACAACTATAAAAATATCAAAATCTGTAATCAAAAGTACAAATAAGTTCTATATATTAACCTACAATGTACGAACCTTGTCCTCATACGGACGTTTGCTAGAACTGACAGAAGCTTTAAAAAACATAAAATTTGATATAATCGGTTTGTCGGAAACGAGACGTATGGGTACAAAAATAGAAGAATATGAAAATTGTATACTCTGTCATACAGGACTCGCACAAGGAAAATATGGTGTCGGTTTTTTAATAAATCTAAACCATAAAGACAACATAGAAAGTTTCACTGGCATCTCAGATAGAGTTGCATTATTAAATTTAAATGTACAGGGAAACCAAATGTCTTTTATACAAGTATATGCACCCACAGAAATAGCAAAAGAAGAAGAAATCAACCTTTTTTACGCAAATTTGAACAAAGCAATAGACCTAGCACATAAGGTTTTTATAATTATGGGCGACCTAAATGCAAAAATAGGCCATCCTAGAGCGGATGAATACTTAATAATGAAATTAAACGGTTATGGGGAAAGAAATCAAAGAGGCCAGAGACTGATTGACTTCGCTCTCGAAAATAAAATCTCTATTTTAAATACTTATTTTAAAAAGAAACCGAGCCGCAGATGGACATGGCGTTCTCCAAACGGAGAATATAAAAACGAAATAGATTATATTATGGGAAACAGACCTGGTATGGTGCAAAATATCGAAGTATTAAACATCAATTTTTCTTCAGATCACAGACCAGTTAGGGCAACAATAACACTCACAAAACTAAAAAAGAATAGAACTAGATTTAATAACAACCAACAATTAACATTGAAGAGCGAGGAAGAAATAATTAAATACAAAGAGTGCATCACATCTCACTTACCAAATTTACAAAACTTTCGAGAAGACAGCTCAGTACAAGTATACTACGACAAGATATTAAAAGCTATCACTAATAGCCATCGAAATGCTAGTACATCTAATAAAAATACAAATAAAAGCCATAAAATTTTATCAGAAAGCACTCTAGCACTTATGAAGAGGAGGCACGTACTGCAAAGAACGAAAAACAAAACAAGGGCTATGAAAAATGAAACTGCAGCGCTATATAAGCTAATAAGCAAGCGCATAAAGAACGACTATTCAAGGTACAGATCCAGCACTATTGAGAAACATCTGATACAAGCAGGCAGTTCCAAAAAAGCTTTCAAGGAATTACGAACACACAAGGTATGGATCGACGGACTAAAAAGCGCTGGGAAAACATTGAACGATCGTAGCGATGTTATAAGTATAGCAACAGAGTTCTACAAAAGGCTTTATAGCGCCCAGAAACATGAGAACACCGACCATAGCTACACGTTCTCTAATGATGTAAATATAAAAGAAATCAAAACACCATTTGTCGTAACGGAGGTCGTAGAAGCAATAAAGAGATTAAAAATGGATAAAAGTCCAGGTTCAGACAACATAACAAATGAAGCCATAAAGACGGCTCATACATTACTGGCTCTGCCTTTGACTAATCTGTTCAATCGCATATTGGAAACTTCTAAAACACCGACACAATGGTCTGAGTCCAATATAATTTTAATTTATAAAAAGGGAGACCCATATGACATCACAAATTACCGACCAATAAGCTTGCTGCCATGTGTATACAAGTTATTCTCATCTCTTATAAACCAAAGAATAAGTACCACTTTAGAGGCTGTACAACCCATAGAGCAGGCGGGATTTAGGAAAAGCTTTTCGACAATTGACCATATTCATACCCTGGAATTACTGATTGAAAAATATCAAGAAAGACAAAGAGCTCTATACATAGCATACATAGATTACAAAAAAGCCTTCGATACCGTATCACATTCATGTATATGGAAGACACTAAAAGACCAAGGGGTGGAAAATGAGTACATACAGGTAATCAAAAATATCTACAGTAACAACACAGGCAGAGTCAAACTGGAAAAAATAGGCCCAAGTTTCGACATTCAACGGGGTGTACGACAAGGTGACCCTATCTCCCCTAGAATATTTATTGCTATACTGGAGTCGATAATAAGAAAGTTGGATTGGAAGTGTATAGGTCTCAATATCGGCGGAAAATACCTGAGCCATCTCCGTTTTGCAGATGATTTGGTGCTCCTATCGGAATCGAGCAAGCAACTACAAACCATGATCCAATCACTGAATGTGGCTAGCAAGGAAGTAGGTCTGGAGATGAACCTCACGAAAACTATGGCAATGACTAACAGCACAGAAAGGACAATATCGGTCGACAATGAACTATTAAACTACACAGACAAATACGTATACTTAGGTAAACAAATCAGCTTCGACAGGAAAAATAATGAATTAGAAATAGAACGAAGAATACAACACACGTGGAACAAGTACTGGAGCTTGAAGGAGATTTTTAAAAGCAACATGCCAGTTAAAACTAAAACTAGAGTAATGAACACTTGTCTTTTGCCGTGCCTGACATATGCATGTCAAACATGGAAGTACACCAGAAAAATAAAGGAAAAAATTATAACATGCCAACGGGGACTAGAACGCAGTATGCTAAAAATAAAGAAAATTCAAAAAGTAAGACACACCAAAATAAGAAAAATGTCAAAAGCCACTGATGCTCTTAATTATGCCCAGAAACTTAAATGGAAATGGGCGGGACATGTAGCGCGATTGGTAGACGAGCGATGGACCATAAGAGTGACATCGTGGAAAGGCCCAAAAGGGAAACGCTACAGAGGAAGACCATATAAGAGATGGGAAGACGATATAGTCGAGACGGCGGGCCCATACTGGATGAAAACAGCCCAAGATAAAGAGAATTGGTTTTCTTTGGAGGAGGCCTTCACCTGCGGAGGGGTTCTTGCTGAAGTTTAAGTTTAATTTTAATTTTTTAAATGTAGGATTACTAATTCACATGTATAACTTTCGCAAGAAATAAAAGGCTTTTTTATTTTTTATTTTTTATTTTTATTTATTTATTATTACCTCTGTCTCCTAACTAATATGTATATACAGCTGAGCAAGCAAATTGTGAGCAGAATGGAACTGCACACGATCACCACCATGTTCAAGTCGAACAGCTCCGAAGGTGGACCAACTTCACCTGAAAAAATCACAAAAACATTCAGAGCAAGATACATTTTAATGAGAATGAGTCACGGATTAGAAGGCAAATGACTGCGAAATGCAGTGTGCCATGCAACTACTTTCCAAATCTAGACCAGAGCCAACTTTGGAAGTTTATTTCCAAAGTTGCACCGCCAGTATTCGAACCCGGGACCCCTGACACGTTAGGCAAGATACTTTGCCACTTATCCAACGGGTCGTCAAAATGCAGAACAACAAAATGTTGTTGCATCAATTTGTAGTTTCACTGTATGTATATGTGATAACTGACATTACTTACTTCCATCTTCATTTTTAGTAGCATAGTTGTAAATGGTCGTAACAGTTCCAGCTTCGTTGGTGGCAGTCACCCGGACCTGGTACCAAGTGCCTGGAGTCAGGTCAGCAATGGCAAACGACATCGAACGGTAAGTCTTAGCCTGGTACAGAGACGGGAGATTCCACGAGGACATATCTGTGTACGCCTGAAACAGAAATTCAGAAGTGGCATCAAAAATACTATGAGAAAATTCTTCATTCTTGGATACAGAAGTGACATCAAAAATGCTTTAAGTTTTTTTGGTATTTTCGGCCACATTGCGTTTCGGAAACTCGGAATTTTGGCGACAGCAACAACTTTATATAGTAACTCCGTGAAATAACAGCATTTATTGCCGTTGTAGTTCGATGAGTGACGTGTACCAATTAGTCCATTTCATTAATAGAGTGAGATCCCAGGCCCTGCACTCTCACAACGTATTTTCTAAAGGACAAAATGTGGGGAATCGAGTGGCGTTCCTATGTATTTAGAACGTATGCGTTCGTAAACGAATCGAAGGTGACATACATTGGCATTGTGAGCCCTGATCCAGGGTCTGGAGCCCCGCGGCCTGTAGTCTACATCCCAGGCCGTGAGTTCGCAGCCACCGTCGTCCCATCCAGCTAGCTGCACCAGTAAGTGGCTGCTATTGCTCCACAGCCAGTCGTTCGTGGCTGCTGGCATCGGCACTGTAATGTATTTTTTCATATTAGTAATCCGTCATCATTATCATCACCATCTTAGACGTAAGATATCCACTGTGGACATAGGTCTCTCCCATTTGCATTTAATTCTCTTTTGATGTTGCTGTAACTGTGAGCCTACCCGTAGACCATTAACATAAAAGTTTTTTTTTATTCTTCCGGTGTTTTTGTAGACTCGTCTTCTTGTCTGTATTGATCTAGATGAAGGATAGATAATAAACAATAAGGTGTGTGTGTGTGAATGCTATTTATTTAAACGTTCTTAACACACCACAAGCGGATCGCTGATTTTTATAATGCAAGGACTTTAAGTAACAATATAACATACCACCGCCCAATGTGCTTATGTCCATATAAGCCGGTTGCGAAGTGCCAACCCTGTTGGTGGCAGTGATCCTCAACGAGTATTTAGTGCCACATTTGAGTCCTGTGAGCGCGTGTTTCTGAACTCCCGACAGATTCGGCAACTTGGTTGTGGGCCATGCTTCCTGCCACGGTCCATTCGCCTCCTTCCACGTCAGACTGTAGGCTAACAAGATATATGGATACAGAGTTAACTCTATTATGTAACTATCCATAAAAACAAAACTAGAGAAGACGTCTGGATTGACATAAAATTCCCTGGTATGAAAATTGGGACGTATGTTAATACTTACTAATTTTGTTGCTCAAACTCTTATTACTGGTGGAGAAATACGGTTGTTCCCATTCGACCAGAATAGAATCTTTATACGGAGTGCCTCTCAACACAGGCGCGTCTGGCAATGGCAACACAATTACTGTGTATTCCACCGAGTCCGACCCGTATAAATTCTTCGCCAGACATGTATAGTTGCCGCTTAGAGACTGGTCTATATCTGGAATAAATTACAAACACTGCATCACGTTCAGTTGGTGTTCTTCATCTTTAAACTTTTGGGAGAATGCGTGGTGGAGAGGTGGAAAAATCTAATTATCGCCAAGTCGCAGGTATGTCAAAGCCAATTAAGTCGGAGTGAAAAGGCCCCATTGAGGTTTGCCCACACTCAGTGTTGCCCGAGTGTTCCCCACATACCTGCACTTCAAAGGTTTCACCAAGTGTTTTCTACAGTCGGTGTAGTGCATGTATACCTTAATCACGTATCACACTTGACCATCGTATCGCTACAGTATCGCACTTGGTGTTATTTTATTACAGTTAGTGGTTATTGCCACCTATTGGAGAACGCAGTGCGCCTTGGCATACAAACATAATGTTATTTGTAAAGTGTTTTTTTTTTACCATTTACATTGTGTCTTTTAGGGTTGTGGATAGCTTTGTCAGATGTTGCTTGTGTTCTTTAGGCGACGGTAACCACATACTATCAAGAGGACCGTCAGCTTGCCTGCCACCCTAAATGATATTTAAAAAAATCTGTCGCTTACTATTGATGAGCAGACTGTCGTCGTGGTTCCTGGTGAACCTGGGATGGTGTGTGATGATGTTGTGCTTGTGGTACCAGACGGTCCTGGGAGGAGGAGAGCCTACGCACTGGCACACCAGCAGCAGAGAACTGCCCACTCCCACCGAAATTCGACCACCAAGGGACGCCACTCCGGCAACCACTTGAAATACAATTTTTTTGTCTCAATTTAACAGAAAAATATAAGAGAAATTTACAGTTTTGGAATACTGTTTGCTGATGTAAGTCCAGTTTTCTAACGAGCCCATCGGTTGAATGGTTAGGATGATTGTCATAACGCTCTATCTCAGGGTTCCAGGTTCGATTCCCGGCAGGTAACTTTAGAGATGAACTCTTCAAAGTTGGCTCACTCTGAATTTGGAAAAGTAGTGGTGGGACACACTGTGCAGTCATTCGCAGTCATTTGGGAAGTCCGTCTGGCAGCAGTAACCACTCCCTAACTGAAGACCAACATGAAATAACAGAATGCGTTCTGTAGTGTTTCGGTGAGTGAGTAAGGTAATGTCAGAGCCCATTTTTCTTTCCCTTCCCAATTCATGTGGTTACTATCACAAGTCACAATCACAAGTCAGTCTAGTTATTTAACGTACCTCGATGAGTTGGTGTATGAGAGACTCTCCTCGTAGCTGACCCCTCACCAGCACTAGTGCTGGCTGTCACCCAAGTTTCATACGTGCGTCCAGTCGTCAGGTCCTTTACTTCAAACGTACTGCGACCTTCAGATTCTACCCGATGCGTTTGCGGCGGACCGTTACTGTAAAAAACGGTCGCCCAATACATTATTGATAACATCCACAGAACTTTATTAGAGGATAATTGTCAAATAGGTACCCATTTGGCTAAAAAGCCATAATATATATTCGAT
This sequence comes from Synanthedon formicaeformis, assembly GCA_945859745.1. Lineage (NCBI taxonomy): Eukaryota > Metazoa > Arthropoda > Insecta > Lepidoptera > Sesiidae > Synanthedon > Synanthedon formicaeformis. Next base: position 3,208,716 of record OX243975.1, read on the forward strand.
AGCAACGAACCCCCGTTGCTTTAAAATGGGATTTTTTTTGTAATTTATTTTTTAGAAAATAAAGAAGATAACTATTTTTTTTAGCAAAATTAATATTTGAATTACCTCGACGTTGGTTTGACGTACACTGTATAATACATTATTTCACCGTTGGGATTCTCAGGTTTCTTCCAACTCACAAGCAACGATGTAGAAGAGAGAACTAACACTTTGATGTCTGAAGGTGGACCTGGCACTGAAAAATAAAAAAATAAATTTTGAATTTAGTACAGTCAAAATTTATTTATTAAATAAACACATTTATTCAAACTACTTTTTCCTTCTCAGCTACTTGCAGAAGCGACGGTAGTTTGGTGAATAGTAAAAACACGCTTTTAAGATAAAAAAATATATACTTGACTCCGATGGATATTTTAATGAAAAAATAAACTTACCATCCTGTAAAGTTGCGCAAACTATGGGATAGGAATATGGTCCAGCCCCATAATTGGAAAATCCTGCCACCTTCACAGTATAATTGGTATATTTCATCAAAGACTGAAGATAGAGCTCCGTGTGCAGTGATGTCTGATTTTGCCAGGCGCCTTCTGGAATTTTAGTATTGATTTTATTTTTGCAACCGAATCAAGTACACATTAGAATAAAGATTTTAGAAATCAGAATAAGAGAAATAGAATTTCTTTTATTTATCACAATTTTCCAATAGAACCGGTCAGAAGTAACCTGGATCTACCGTCGACCCGCGGCTCTTATCTGTTCACGTTGTGGGTGGATGTAATACGTTGCGCTTGCCGGTCCGTTCTCTTATTAATAATTAATTAAAAATAAGAGAAGAAAATAAGAATAGAGAAGAGAATAATATAAATTAGAATACTTAATAAAAAAATTAATAAGAGAAAATTTAAATACAGTTCAGAAATACGTCATGTTTGGAAGTAAGAGGAATACTTAATTACGTTAATAAGCGTTAAACTGGGTATTAGTCGTTCATTTCCCTTGACACCATCCAGTGATCCCACCAGGGATGTCATGGGGAGTTACTATTCCCTAGGATGGTGTGAATCCCTAGGATGCCAAAACACATTCGACTACTTTTTGTCTCTGCATCATCATATCAAGTTAAACAGAGCCTGTCAAAAATAACTTTACCTTCAGTTGCGTAAAGAAGAGTATATCCAATAAGAGAGCTTCCCTGTCCGGGTACAACGATGGGTTGCCATCCAATACGAAGAGACGTAGACGAGACTGCAGTACATTCCACTGATGACGGCGCTTGTTCAGGAGCTGGACAGAGAAACCATATAATTCAGATGTCTTTAGGTTTGTCTATAACGGCAATTACTCAGAATTGATATAAAATACAAATATTTTATTAACTTGCTTAATTATATCAGCAGCTCACTTACATTCTGTCTGCATTAGATTAGAATCTTACCTCCTTCCCTAGTGTCTTGAAATACTGGCAGTGAAAAGGGTCCCGATCCAGCACTTGTGAAGGTCGACACGGACACAGCGTATCTAGAACAGTTTCGAAAGGCAATCTCAATATTATCTTTCTCTTACAAATTTTTAATAATCTTAATAGCTTTTTAGTGCCAAAGTAACTTAAACACTGAAAAACTACATTACCTTGTATTTTTCAGGAGCCCACTCAACAAAGCCTCTTGTTTTCCTGGTTGCTGCGAAGCTTTCAGAGTTCTTGTATCGCCGTCATCTGAAACTGAAACTTTTATTTTCCACAAAAATATTACCATACCGTACAGTTGATGTATAAAGTGATTTGATAATACATAGAAGAAACATATTTTTCTATGTATTGAAACTGTACCAAATAGTCAACATTTTAGCAATATACATAGTGCTTATATGGGAGACCACTTGGGAGAGCATGAGGTAGCGAGAGGGAAACATATAGAGAGCTAGGGTACATTTCTGGCAGTACTATTTTAGTATGACTGATTTTTCTGCATTAGGAAGCTCACATATTATCCTAAAAAGTTTCATCATAGTCATTGATCCTAGAAAATAATATAATATGTCAATGATCATAGTATACAAAAATACCTGCGCCAATGTTTTGTGGAACGGCTTTGACGTGATATCCAATAATGGCTCCATTGTGGCTATCTTTTAAGGGTGGGAGCCATGACACGTGTAGCTCGCCGGGATTCTCAGTTTGCTCTACATGGACGTTCATTGGTGGCGCGGAAGGTGCTGAAATGTTAAAAGTTGGAAATATTAAATTAGTAGCCGCACGGTTGTCGAAATTTGTGATCGTCTTGGTGTTGCCTATCTTCATGAAATTGAGACTCCATAAACGTGATAATCACCTTCCTCATGAGTAGTGAAGTGGACAGGAGCTGTGTACACGCTGATCCCCACTTGGTTTCCAGTGGCGACGCGAACACCGTAAGCTGTAGCAGGTCTCAAGTTCTTCAGTTCAAGCGTTTGACGTATATCTGTGTCTTTTCTGAAAACGTCCAAGAAAAATTTTATTTTATGACTTTTGATTATTTAAAGGGCAAATAAGCATGTCAAGTGCAACCTGCGATTTCATGAGTTTCATGAAACATAATGAAGATAATCACGTCTACGTCTAAATTTAATAGAACCAAAAATATAGAGAACTTTGAGAGAGATGATATTATTATATGTTATTATGTTTGTAGTAACTTTCAAGTTGTTTAAGACATAAGGAAAATTGTAAAAAGCACAGAAATTTTTTTGAGCATTTTAGCACATTTGTCGAGGTGCTTTCCTTAACGCTCTGTCGATTTCCTGTCTCTGGGTTCGGGGTTCGATTCCCGGCAGGGTCAACTTTGGAATGGAACTCTGGAATATGGGAGTCTGGTACTGGGTAAATATATATAAGGCTCAGACTTCACCAAATCGGAGACGAGTCATATGTTAGAGCTATGTGTTAGACATAGTCAATAGGAATTCGATATTTACTCATCTCCGCTCCGCTCAGCGTCAGTGGAGACAGTTGAGCGGAGCAGAGAGATGTGTCATATTTGTATGGTAAAATATGACTCACAGCAGAGCACGCATCTATCTTCGGAGGAATCACCTATGTAGTGGAGATGTGTAAGAACACAATGTTCGCTTTGGCGGAGACCGGCCCTAATGCAGTGCTGGACGCAGCTTTGGCTGCATACCTGGTGACGTTGACTGTGGCGGCCTGCTCCCAGACGGTGTAGTGGCCGGGCACGTATTGCAGCGCATAGTACTGCGCGTGCGCACGCAACGTGTCTCGCCACGACACAGTCGCTACGCGTGATTGCACCGCTTCCACGCGCACATCTGACGGTGGGGTGGGAGGTTCTGAAATTGTTGAACAATTTACTCAATAACTTTTGACATCAATGTGCTTATAACGTTTGTTTGTAACATGCGCCAGAAATCAAAAGTCTATAAATATTTGGTGACTATGCTACACTTGGAGTGGCACAGCACAAACATAAGTATTGTATAGTGAAAAATAATAGTTTTCGTGGGTCAAGTTGGTATGAAACTTACCTAATATAGTGAGATGAACGCTGAAAGTTGCCGTGCCGTAGGGATTGCTGGCTCGGCACTGATACAGCCCCGCGTCCGACGTCTCTGAGTACTGAAGACTAATCGTGCTAGACACTCCGAGAGAGTGTTTAGTTTCAGTGTGTTTGGTCCTGAAATTAAGAAAGAATAAATAAATCTAAAAGTGACTTCAGAAATCTCAATTAACAGTTTGGTTTTAACTGTGATTTCACCAGGTCTCCTTCTATTTTTATACTAGCTGGCGCCCGCGACTTCGTCCACGTTAAAAAAGAAAATCCTGTGTCCCGTACGTTTAAATGTTTATCTATCAAGTTTCATGAAAATCAGTTAATTTTTATAAATACATACATACATACATACATACATACATACATACATACATACATACATACATACATACATACATACATACATACATACATACATACATACATACATACATACATACATACATACATACATACATACATACATACATACATACATACATACATACATACATACATACATACATACATACATACATACATACATACATACATACATACATACATACATACATACATACATACATACATACATACATACATACATACATACATACATACATACATACATACATACATACATACAGAAAATTTTTTTAAAAATGGTCAATTTAGTTTGAGTATCATGTATAGAGCCTATAAACACGATATCTCTGAAAACAAAGTAACTTACTCCATGACCAATCCTTACCGAGTTATTATTAGTATTGATGATATTATAGTTGACGTCAATAATACCTTTGGTTCCGATGGTCTAGATTGTTTCCGTCATGACTCCAGACGACCCTAATGGGTTCATCGCCCAGGGGACGGCACTCCAGGGTGACTGGATGACCGAGCCGCGATGTCACGTTGGAAGACGATGTTTCAAAATGAACTGGTTCTGGAAAATGAATAATAAATAATGCACTTGAATTGAATTTTGTATACTTCTTAAAACAGTGTTCTGCTTAGATTAGATGCGTGTCTGTATTACGAGATCAGACAGAATAAATATAAAAACAACAAAACAAAAACAACTGTTATATATTTAGACAAAAGAGATAAATTCGTATAAATTGACTTACTATTGACGCTCATCCAAACGGATTTACTGAGAGGCGAACCAACACCGTTCTCCACATTGCACGAGTAGAGACCCTCGTCTGTTAGAGACACCTCCTCAATGACGAGTGTCCCGTTCGGAAGACTCAAAATCCCTCCACCGGCGAGTTCTAGGACTGGCTGCCATGTTCCTAGAAGACCTAAAAAAATGTGTATTGACTAAGGTTGAAGAATTCTTTCTTACACGTTTTTCGCCTTTGCCGCTTAGTTAGTATGTTTAATAGAACTCCAAAGACTGCTAGTCCTCTTTGAGAAGCAGGTTTTTTTAATAATATTTTGATGACTCTAAAAACATTATATTTTTTACTTGTTATTGTGGTTTAAATAATAGAAGCTAAAAGTCTTAATAACAGAAAAGAAAAGATGCTTTATGATTGTTAAAAACCTGAAATAATTCAATCCTGAATAAATTAATTCCTAATTTAAGTAGAGTCAGAGCACACTGCGATTGTCTTTTTTTCACAACTATTACTTATAACAAAAGTATACCGTCTTTTTTCATCCAATGCACTTGCGGCTGAGGATAGCCGTTGGCACTGCATGAGACTGTTCCTTTTCTTCCGAGAAGTAAAGATGAATTGGACGGTTCCTCCAACCATTTTGGTGCAACTGTCAAAAAATCATAATAAAACATTCCGGCAATTTTTTTATCGTTTGGGTTTGTAAGGAATGTATATTTATACAACAGTTCTTAAGAAATTTTTTTGAACATATTTCAAGAAATATTCAATATTTAACCTGAAGATACCCTTAGATAAGTTACTTTACTTGAAGATACTTAAAAATGAAGCTGGTACTCTTTTTGCTCTACTTTTTTGGTGTTTCCGACAAACTACAATATGGGCTTCTTCAAGCGAGCTTTACACAACTTTCTTCAGGCTTGAGGGTGCACCTGAACCCCCCTTGCATTGCTCACGTCCTTTAGTAAACCATCAAGAAGACGTTGTGTTCAGTTCAATTCCTTTTATGAACTTGTAGTCTAGTGACAGTATAACCACCATTATAATCTATATCTATACTAATATATAAAGCTAAAGAGTTTGTTTGTTTGTACGCGCTAATCTCAAGAACTGCTGGTTCGAATTGAAAAATTCTTTTTGTTTTGGATCAATGTTGGATAGTCAATTAATCGAGGAAGGCTTGGGCTATAGAGAACACGGACGAAGTCGCGGGCATCAGCTGGTAAATCATATAATTAGTAATGTACTAGTATATTTTTGCCTGTGTTTGTAAATTTTCTTAAATAATAAAGTTGACTGAAAAAATAGAAGATTACCTTTGATATAAAGCTCAGTAGAACGGTTCACCTTTGCGACATGATTTGATGCTACACAAATGTACGTCCCACAATGTTCCAACGACACTTTCTTGATAACCAAAGCGCTGAATAATTCTGAGCTTCTTTCCACGACCTAAAACCAAAAATATTCGCACTAAATATACAGGCTGTCCCGAAACTCAAGGTCAAACGGTAGCAAGGGATGTATTTTTGTACACGTTGTACTTGTGAATTAATACTGATGACTTTAGCTTGTATGATTCTGAACTTGACTTGACTTGTATTTGTGTCGTTCATTGTAAAAGTGAACTATCTCCTTGTAACTGAATTTTAGAATAACGAGCTTTTTGCGAATTATAGTGTAGGAAAACCGACTTACCCGGCTTTACCGACACGACTATAATTATATAATATAGCACGACACGAATATAATATAGCAATTTGTCGAACGTTCATATACACATATTTAATACAACTATATTTTTATATTTTAGCCCGGCTCGACTATATGTACCTAGAAACCTAGAAAGATATTTGAGCGCCTTGTTTATGATTACTTAACAGACAGGCTGACGGTTTACTAACTGATGGTAAGTGGCTACCGTCGCACACCAGAAGCCGATCATGGTAGTTATTAATAGAGATTAGAATGGGATAGGGAAATGTTCACCAATAATAAGATATGTGATCAGTCAATTAGGTCATAATAATAGAAAAGATTACAATGTCGGTCTATACAAACCTTCAGACCACTCGGTATCCTCTTGCCGTCTTTTAACCACTCGAAGTGGATGGGCAAATCTCCACTTCTGACATTACAATATATGCTCACAATCTGTCCTTCCTGTAGATTATTTCCCAGTAAAAGATCTTCCAGAACTGGCGCTTCTATAACCTGAATCTCAAAGGCTCGTCTTGCCATCTCCCCGGATGGACTAGTCGCTATGCAAGTGAACACTGCCCCGTTCAACTCTTTACTGACTTCGGGGATGTTCAGTATACCGTTGAGATTGACGGTCGGTGCGTTTCTTCTACTTTTCCTTTTTTGGTGATAGTTGGATCTCTTGTAACGGCTTTGAAAAGGATTGTTTGATGACAGCGTCTTCCCTTTGTACTCCCAATCGATTTTGCTGAAGAAGAAAAAACAGATTTAACGTCTTATCACACAAAAATATATAGGTTTCATCAAATTCTCGATACTCTCAAGAAATATGCGTATGTTTATACAGCTTGGTAATTGTAAATGTCAATGACCCAAACTCAGTGATTGAATATTTTACATCTACGAGTATATTTTAGATACTAGGTAATATTATATAGAGAAAAGATTTGTATGTTTGTAATGAATAAACTCAAAAACTACTAAACCGATTTTAAAAATTCTTTTACTACATTATAAGCGAGTAACTTAGGCATATATTTTATAAAGTTACGCGAACGAAGTCACGTGCAACAGCGAGTATAGAATATAAACAATAAAAATCTTGCTTGAAATTGATATTTAAAAAAAAACTCGTACTTAGTGTTTTTATTTGACAGTAAAATAACAATAATAATACTTAGCGCTTCTTTCACCAACTACAAGTAAAGTGTTGATTAGTTACTTTTAGAAATCATTTCCTATTATATTGAATTATGCACTCGGTTTACTGCATCATTCGATAGCCGATTTTTTTTTATTATTTTTGATTTAATGTTTGGGACTGACCAACATTATCAAAACAAAGGTATATCAGCTCCATTATCCCCGGTTACCGGTGACTTTAAGTGACGGTTTAGCCTACTTGACGTTGGTGAAAGAGGCGCTAAGTTAAATTAGAGTAGTTTCAATAGGTTTCAATATCGTGGTTACCTCAACAGGGTCATCTTTAAGTAATATATTTTATGTCGCATACGAAGGGTTGAATACAAAAGAATTTGGCGATAAAGGATATTGATGGTTAGCGATAGACAAACCTTATGGGATATCCGTAGAAAGGGCACCTCAGGTTGACTGATTCCCCAATTTGTATCTTAATAGGGGGCAGCGATCTGATGTATGGCGGACCTGAAATTACAAAAACGAAAGCCTTTAAAACGGTTTTTTGCCTTTTAGGATTTAGATTATAATTTAAACATTGATATACAATCGACGAAGAAAGGTCGAAAATATTTTGAAATTTCAAGTTTTCTAAATTTTAATTAAATATCTCTCTAATTTTTAATTTTTTAAATAAGAATGTATTTTTTTAAATTAAACTCTAGTCTAAGATTTAGATTTCTTTGAATTTGAGGTGTTTAGTATTAAGAAGTTGTATACCTAAAAACTTTAAAAGTACTATACATATTTAAAAAAAAATGTGTTATCAGCGAAATATTAAACCAGAAAGAAAGAAAGAAATTTTTGTTTAAAATGTGACTACAAAATATTTTCTTACAAATTAAATAATGTCCTATATATGCATTCTACCATTAATAGTGGCGTACAAATTTTTTTTTGTTAAATCTATCGATTATTATAATTTGTTGTTAAACCGAGTCGACGAAGAAAAGAGATTACCATAAACATCAAGTCGATTCTCATGAGTGGCCACATAGTCTCCTTCGGTGGCTATGCACGCGTATAACCCTCCATCTTCCACCCTCACTCTGGTGATGTTGAGTTGGGCTACGACCGAATTATCCGATACCATCAGTTGACCCAGGGCATATCTGGAAGTTCATTTGTAATCATTTTTATATCCATTGTGGGAAGTTTAGGAACTTTGAAATCATGCACACCGAGAATGAAAATACAGTGCGAGCATGGGGTAGCGGAATTTATTGGTGGACTGACCAGGTTCGATGTTAAAACATTAGTGTTCAAAATATAGTTTCTGGACTTCTGCCAAAATGTGGCAAAGGAGCAAAGGCAAGGAAATTTTCAAATCAAGATAAAATATTTACTGTAATAACAAGGTCTCTCGTTATGCGAGAGGTGTAACGGTATCTATTCCCTCCTATACATAGTAAGTAAATTATAAAACATGAATAGTAAAAAAATAATAATGTGTAAGTTTAGATGTTTAGTGATGATTATGACAATAATGTGAATGAAATATTTGGTCCACATACTCGTATATGTCTATTGAAATATTATGTAACTATTGGAGGGAAGAATAGAAGCACGTAATTCTATAGGTACTATGTAGGTATTTCTATAGGTAATATGTTGTAATTCCGGTTCTTGTTTTACATATACAACAATATATTTTAAACAGTGAATAATAATGATAACCTAGGATCTGTGTTGCTGGAGACAACAATCCCATCTCTCTCCCAAACGAACTGCGGAGGTCTATCACCGGTAGCTGCACATTGCATGCTGATCTGAAAACCAAGTTTCATTAGTTGAAGAACTACTACTGCTTGATCGGGTCGTAAAAACCTTACTTGGTTTTGAAGATTACGAGCGTGAAAATATACTTTTATAATAATGGGCGGCGGACAAGCTGATAGGCTAGTTGAGGGGGGGATAGAGTGACAATTAGGGCGTTGATTCTGATTAGTTAAAGACATCTGAACTCAAAAAAACACACGAGCCGAAATTTCGTGGTAGTCTTCTGAAGGCAAGGGTTCTTTAAGTTAATGACAGCAAAGCGCCGTGTATCTTGTGATTGAGAGATCAAATAAGAACTATAGACAGAATTTTGCGGACAACATACTGAAGCCGGTTTAAAACCAGCGGTTTTATTAACACGTGTGCGTAGGCTGTATTGAGAATTTGTATTTCACGCTATAGCCTAAATTTTTGTTTATTTTTATTGAAAAATTGATTTCCAAGTTTACTTTCCTGTGCACTATGATTCTATCCTGCTTCTTATTTTTCGAAGACTATTGTTTACACACCCTTACACTGCTCAATTCGGCATTTCCACTAGTAACTATATATTTTAATAAGGCGAAGCGAAGTTACATTACATTTTGTGTGCGTGTATTCGTGCATGTACGAGTACCTGCACAGCGAAGGCATAGTCTTACCGGATTCAGTCTGCCCTCTACAGGACTAGATAGATATCTTTAGTTCTTATTTTATCTGAGGATCGAGAATAAGGTTGGGAACTGCAAAAGGAGAGATTTTATACGCACATCTCCACCAGGAGTAATAGTCCGTTCAGTGAAGTGCTGAGTGATGACCACGTGACTACTCGACATGCTTCTTCGTTTTCTTCGATCGAGATCTGAAAGAGAAGTTAATTAATTATTAATGAATTAATTGAGTTTTCATTATTTTATTAATTAATTATTTTATTTTCATTTTCATATGTTTTTAATTAAAAATTAAAATTAGTTAAAAAATATTTAACGTTTAGACATGGCTTGTTTACTATTTTATTTTATGTATAGACTAGCTTTTGTTCGCTACTTCGTGTGCGCCGTTTTTTCTTAGGCGTTAAAATATTTATTCAATTTTTATCTACACTAGTTTTTGAATTTTTCAGTAGTATATACAAACAAAAATACAAATCTTTTCCATCAATACTAATAATAAATCTGTAAGGGTTGGTCATGGAGTAAGTTACTTTGTTTTCAGAGATATCGTGTTTATAGGTTCTATACATGATACTGAAACTAAATTGACCATTTTTAGAATATTTTTCTCTATGTATGTATGTATGTAAGTATGTGTGTTCCTCCATAACTCTTAAATGAATTAACTGATTTTCGTGAAACTTGGTAGATAAACATTTAGACGTACAGGACACAGGATAGGCTACTTTTTCTTTTTCAATGCGGACGAAGTCGCGGGCGCCAGCTAGTTTATAATATTAGTATAGATATAATATTATTTTAAAAGTACAAGTAAAACTTGTAAGTGAATATAAAACATTTATAATTTTTGCTGTTTTTTTTTAATATAATTCTTCATTACAGTAATTAGACACATACAGAGTAAAGTCAACAGCGCGTCCTTTAACAAACACAAAAACCTTTCAAACTTTTCGAATTCACACACGAAGAGTTTGTCTGAACAGAAGTCATATAAAAGTTAACAAGAGGTCTCTCTACCCCTTTCAATATAGGGCCAATTTAGAGTAGTGAATAGATGACCGGGTTGCTAGGCTGCCGATGACGTCACCAAGATGGCCGACGCGAAGGTGACGGACCAGCGATTATATTGCTCTCGAGGCCGATAATATGATTTGTTATGCATACACTCGGTGGCAAAATCGTGAGTATGAAACTTGTGGCCTTTTTTTGAGAATTTATGAATAACTAGCTGGAGCTCGCGACTTCGTACGCGTTGAAAAATATAACCGCTCTTTCACGCGCTTGTCAATGTAAATAAAAAAAACTGTCCGTCGTAGGACTGCACGTCTATGACTTTCGAACACTTTATCGTCATTTATAAACATGTGAACAAACTATTTAGAAGTTAAGCTTATCATGAAACAAGCAGTACGTACTAATTCGGGTAGATGGCGCTTATTTCATACAACTTAACGTCACTGAGGGTGTCGCTGAGTTCAGTGTTTTTTCGCCATTCTAAAAATGCCCAACGCGCCTATTGATGTTTCTAAAGGCTTAAAATGTTATAAATTCTTAAACCTACTAATGATTTACAGATATTATGACATGCTGTTGATAGAGAAGTACTTGAGTGGACTGTCACTCTTTGTACTTTAATCATAACTTTTGTAGTAACTTTATTAAAATGCAACTTTTATTGAGCCTTAAGTGTAAAATATGCATACGTAATAATCAGTTATCATCTACATACATAATAATATTATTTACGATCAGGTATGTAGGTAGAATATTATTATAATATGTATGTATATAAATACGTCTACAAAAGTTAATAATGTATGTGTTGATCTTTCTCATTCGGCCATTAAAAAGATACCAAATATTTGTTTGTTGGTTTGTATCTAATTAGACGAATAGATTGAATCAATTTCTATATATAGTATAATTTGAAGTCGCTTTTCGCCTTTGCGACAGTTACACACTAGCTTAGTGACTGTGACTTCGTCCGCGTTGATAAAGAAAATATAACGAGTAATATACCGCTTGACTTCTTTATCGGCTGTGACGACGACATTGGCGTCTAATTCTTTATGTAATTCAAATGATCCCTCGGGAACCTAACAGTATTTTTCCAGGATAAAAAGTATTCAAAATGTTAATCCAGGTCATAAACTATCGGTGTACCAAATTTCATCTAAATCCGTTGAGCTGTTTTTGAACAACATCCACAAAACCATCTATACATAAAGTGTAAATGCGAAAGTTTGTCGCACTTATCATCAATACTAATAATAAATCTGTAAGTGTAGGTATTGTATGTATATATCTTCCTCCATAACTCTTAAACGAATTAACTGATTTTCATGAAACTTGGTAGATAAACATTTAGACATACAGGACACAGGATAAGCTACTTTTTTCTTTTTCAAAGCGGACGAAGTCGCGGGCGCCAGCTAGTAATATACTATTAGTAGGATGACAAGTGACAAGTAGACAAATTTACAACAGGATACAGGACAAATTACAAAACGCTTCAATCAAGAAGTGGGGAAATGTTACAGAGGTACCGTAACGGCATTGCCCCAATGTATTTTGCTGACGGTACATTGGCGACGCAAATTGCAATCCGTCCGGTTATCCGGCTATAATTATATTCCCCTAGCAGATTGCGAACGCTCACCATAACTGGAATGTGGCAAGCTAATGAAACAGCCAGTGGCTAGTTGGAGGAGTTAATGTGTGTTTAATTGGATTAAACACCTAATAGTTTGCACTCGTAAATTAGATGTTTTTGGAGCGTTAACAAAGAATTGATCGCCATCAGTTACAAGGTCCTTAAATACGACTAAAGGAATTATAATAATTTTTGAAGAATCTGTTTCAAAAAATGCTTCATTTATTTATTTCAACACTAGCGGTCATTAGTGGTCAATTGTGGTGCCACCACTGCTGACGTCAGTGCCGCCCAATTTCTCATATTTTTAGCCGAACTAGGATTTCCATTTTTTCATTTTTCCAGGATAAGAAGTATCCTACATGTTTATCCATGTAATAAACTATCTGTGTGCCGACTTTCATCCAAATCTGTTAAGCCGTTTTTGAGTGAGAGTAACCATAGAGTACTTTTAGTACTATTATTTTACTCTATGGAGTAACTAACATCCATTCATATATCCTTACAAACTTTCGCATTTATAATATTAGTAGGAAGTAGGATTTTATATCATCGTATGCCGGTCACTGTGCAAATAAAACATAGAAAAGTGAATATCTAAACTTGCGGGGTTCGGAGACATGCGACCCACGTCATTGTAATCTAGAGAAGCTTTATTTTATATCCCTAAAATGGTATATTTTTGTTTTTCGTTGCCTTGCCTTGACTTGCTTGGGCAGTTTGAGTTATTTTCGTAAACACGCTTTATATATATATATATTTACTAGCTGGTGCCCGCGACTTCGTTTGCGTTGCGAAATAAAAAATATATAAGCAATTGTAACATATAATATGACCTATTTTTGCTATGACAATTTGGCCAGGCGTTAGTTATTTTATTTTATTTTAAATGATCCCTAGGGAACAGTCCTTTTTTTTGGTTCCGGTGTCCTTTCCTGCATCCCTGAGAACATGTATGCAAAATTTCATGATGATTGTTTAATTAAGAAGTTACTTTCACATTTATAATATTAGTATGGAAAGTATGGACTAGCTAAACGCTCCCGGCTTCTCGGATCGCTCTTAGCTATAATTTATGGAGATTTTATCAGGCGTTTGAAGACCATCAACCCATTTCCTTGTTGACCAAGGGATTTCACTAACTTCCACATGTTAGATTGATGTGAAATTTGGTATACTGTTACTTCGGTGGTATTTCCATGACATGGTAAGCTTGATCTTAACAGCTCTTTGATAAAGGATACACCTAGATTCAGGGTCTCAAACAAAACCACTGCGAAAAAGTGTCCACTGAATTTTTTATACATGCTTTCACTTTCTATCTCTTCTTAATTTCTGATAAAAAAAATGAATAATGTAAATGTTGCCTTACATTAAGGACAACTTTATGTAACGTATTTGAAATATCACCGGTGATATTCTACTATGCCACTTTTAGTGAAACAACCCAGAATCAACCCACATCAGATGTAGAGCAGATGTTTGGTCTCAATAGAAAGTCTCTGGATAGTTTATAATTTTAAATTATAACTTCACATAGCGAGGGCAGTAAAAACATCAATTATTAGGAAATGCCCGAACAAGCAAACATACAAATTGCACAACGTTCTAACTAATATATCAGGACTACGTCCATATAACACGGTTGTATGGCGACCTATAAATTAAACTCAAACGTATGGCCTTGTTCAAATATTAGGAGAGCAAGTGAATGAATTACTCCATGCGAGTTTGCCCAGATGCAATTTTATATAATATACATAAAGATTCTTCATTTATCGCTTGTTCCTTTAGTGAAAATTGTATCAAAATAAGTTTAGTGGTTAAGAAGATATTAGCGGAGAAACAAAAAGAGACGGACAGCGAATTTATTTTATAATACACTAGTTGCTGCCTGAGACTTCGCCCGCGTAAATTATAATACTAAAACCTTTTTCGAGAACCACTTTGTCAATTGGTGAAAACAGTATGAAAATCGGTGCAGTAGTTTTTGAGTTTATCGCGAACAGACAGACAGACAGGCGGCGGAGCACTTTGTAAGGATATACATATGTATAGATATAGATATATACATAATTTATCTAATCACAATCATGTCTATGTATTTAGTTTTTTAGTGGTAGCAGAGAATACATAATTTCACGGCCGTTGGCATATACCGTAGGTATATATAAAAATAAAAAAAAATACCTGTCACGATCTTATAAATTTTCCAATATCCTATTATATTTATCAGTGCACTTAGAGTACTTGTGGGGTTGCAGGTGACGGTAGCCGCCTACCATCAAGTGGACCGTCAGGGTGTCTGACAACCTTGACATAAAAAAAACATGGAGTGGACTACTTTCCAAATCACTGCTCCCAGTGATGTACCAGTAAATCAACAGTTATTATAAATATATAACGAGAAACGTATTCACATTCCATACGTTACCTATTTTCCTAACGCGAACATTTCAACGGTGGCCGCGCACTCCATTCACTCGGCGTAAATAAATAATGGCAATAAATACTCTGCGCTTGACACCGACCGTGTGGAGAGGCCTTTACTTTGCTGCTGATAGCGATTGTATGCGGACACCTGTCACACCGAAGCGCCACTTGGTATAATTATTATGAGTACGAAATTTAATCAATATTATTAACCCTATATACCATACGTGTATATAAAAAAGAAATTCGTGTTAATTACACCATTTATAATTCCAGAAAGGCTCGACCGATTTTTATGAGACATAGATAATATAAGTATTATCTATGCCTATCTATGTTTTTTTTTGAAAAAATATATAATGTACAGACACGCCTCTAATTTCTTCTATGTCACCCAACGGATTTTGATATGATTTTCACTAATGGAAGGAGCTTAAAACGAGGAAGGTTAATGTATATAATTTGCAGAAAAAAACCCGGAACGGGTCGCTAGTTAAATATATGAGTAGCCTTGAGAAAGTGAGTGTGCGGAGTGAAATCTTTCGCAAACCGAAATCCCGTAAAAGGCTGAATAAATGTTTCTATGCGGTAAACCACATTTCAACTCTTATAAATGCCTTAGCACAAAATGACGAAGCTTGATTAGAATACAATCCATTTAGTTATGTATTTTGAATCAGACATAGACGAAATAAAGATTTTATTGTTATTTACCACAACTTCTCACCGTTATCAATAGTAAATGCATGTACTCGTAAAACATATATATATATGGAACGGTGTGACAGGCGGCCTAGGAGAGCACATATATTGAAAAGCCTTTTGTTCTGCGAACACATGACTCGTCTCGCGTGCTTTTTAACCCAAGATATAACGGTCGACATCACTACTCTGATGGCGTGTTTTTGCCACCCGATAACTTTTATCTAGATTGCTGTAGGTACGCTTTCAGTCACCATAAGACTATTAATGAAGAAAAAATATCACTGTTTCATTTGACATACTAGTTTCCTTCACAATATCATCCTTAGATTAATTTTCTTAGGAGTAACATTTATTCAAACTTCTTGGTATAGTATATTTTTGTCAGACGAGCCTAAAAACTTAAAAAATAATAGTTTAATTTATTAGAAACAAATGTTTTTTTAATTAATCTTAAAATAATAAAATACATAATATTACAAATGTATTAATTGCAATAGAATATTAACTTACCCTGTGAAATTTTATATTTTGATGCCTTTCGGTATATTGTTAAATTTGAAGTAACGTACCTGAAAGAAGAAAAAAAAATGTTTAAAATAAATTGTCAGTCAAATCTATAATTGAAATACAATATAAATCTTAGTTACACTTTAAAATCAGCTGTCTAAAAATAAACACCCAACGCTTGACAAAAGCATATTTTCAGGCGTTATATTTCTTTACATATTTTGTCAGGCGTTGTTTTTATATTTTCAACGCGGACGAAGTCAGCACTAGCTGGGCGATAAAACGACAATTTTTATTCCTATTTATTCGCCCCATACCATTTTGTTGTTATTCTCGTATATTATTGTAGTTTAAAATATACTACTACTACTGTTAAAAGACTCCTGGAACACAAGTGGAAGTCGCAAAACTCTCGTAGCACCGAGAAAGCTTGAATAATTCATAATTCAACACTTCTTTAGCTTTCGTTAGAGTGGAGTCGGATAGCAAAACAATGTAAGTTCAGTTTTAAAATTTGTATGCACATATATTGATATTAGTTTTAAAGTTTAAAAGTTTAAAAGTTATTATTTATTTTATTAGTTTAAAAGAAAAAGTCTACAGTGAAAATCGAGAACCATCAAACCATGATTTTGAAAGTAACTCTTATTTTGTAAATTTTTGAATTATATAAATCTAGCTCTGGAAATTCAACTAGGCTATTAACAAATTGACAGATCTCGGAAAGAAAGAGTTTTTCCTATAATTTGTTGCGCAATGTCTGGAACTAGTTGTGATCCCATCCTAACAGACCTACAAGGAACTTTTAAATGTATACTGTTACTTCCACGGTATTTCCTTGACATGATAACCTTGATCTGATGCTACAGCATCTTGTAGTCTGCGGGATAACCAACTCTCCAGCAACTTATATAACAGATATAAGTAGCGTGTTTGGGCTCAATAGAAAGTCAACGTTAGTTTATAATTTTAATTTTAATTAAACGTCATACAGGCTGACTGTCCACTTGATGGTAGGTACAAAAAAAATAACACAAATTTCAATTAAATTCGAGTTGAACAGTTTTGCTTCAGGCCGTCAATATTTTGCCATCGATAGGATGTGAGTGCTTCTAGACCAGTGGAGCGAAAAGTTCCCGTATTGGACATATCGCTTTTATTTTATTTATGAAAGTGGATTTTTTGTTTATTTTTTACAACACTAGGTAAAAATAAGTTACAAAGTAAAAGATGATTACTGAGTTCATTATAATATATGGCGCCTCCGTAAAGCATGACTTTACTATTTTATCAATTAAAACCTTCCTCGAGAACCACTCTATCCATTGGTGAAAACAGCATTAAAATCGGTGCAGTAGTTTTGAGTTTAGCGCGAACAGACAGACAGACAGACATACGCGGCGGAGAACTTTGTTTTATAATATGTAACGATACTCATGGATGTCTTGAATTTAAAAAAAATATGTGCTTTGCTACGCCTATCTCTATTACACTGCAGAGTACGCTTAATTTTACAGTGGTCATCTGTTAGAGGGTGACTGCAAAACACACTGTTATCTGCCACTACTTTTCAGATACCGCCCAGAGAGCCAAATTTGAAAATGCATTTCCAAAGATGGCCCAGCCGGGAATGGAACCCGAAACCCCTAAGACAGAGCGTAAAGTCAAGCATGGGCTTAACCACTCATCTAATTCAATAGGCTCGCCATTCTCATAATTTATTACTTCCTGATTCCTTATCCTTAATTCTACTACTATGCAGCGCCTGCGGCGTTGCTTGTGTTAGCCCATGTATCCCTTTCTAATCCCTTATACAATGCATAATGCATGCATTTATGTAATGAAGCACACAAGATATTACTCTTTTAAAGTACTCTTTTAAAATCTAAGATGGAGCCTGGCACATAGACGCAAAATTGCCAGTCTATGTGTCTTTTATAAGATGTACTTCGGAGAGTGTGCTCAGGAGCTGCATGAGGTCATACCGCCTTCCCCTTTCTTCCATCGGACATACAGAGGTACGGCTGGTTACGATCCCAATCTTGTCGAAATCCCTCTTTTTCGGACCAAGCGTTTTAAAACACCCTTTATAATGCGCACTGCCAAGGTTTGGGACTCCCTGCCTGGGCGTCTGTATTTCCGAGCTCATATAACCCAAAAGATTTGGGTAAAGAGGCATCTTCTGAGTGAGCTCGCTCCATCTTAGGCCTTATCCTTGCTACACAGTTGGTTGTTGGCTAAGAGCAAATCCAATTCTAATAATAAAAAAAAGATATTAAAGAAATTTCGAATTCAATCTTAACGAAAATAAGACCTATAAAGAGAAAATGAAAGAAAGCCACAATCACTTTTCACTATTGAATAATTTCAATCTCTTTCCTTTTTAGTTGGATGAGTACAGGGAATGCGACGTGACGGAAAAATTACTGTGGCGGCCAGTGACCGGAACGAGCGAGGGATGTATCATTGTGACACATACTTACACATCCTATTTTTATAATATTACCGTCAATTCGTATCTATTTAATTTACATATTTCGATAAAACACGTCGCAAATATCTCGGAAATTACCAACAATCCATCTATTTTAACTTTGCTTTATATAATAGCGATATAACAACGATATAATAGCGATATAATAGGAATATAATAGCGATATAATAGCGATATAATAGCCTGGGTGTTGTGTTTCGGCGCGTGAGTAAGAGATGCCAGAGCCCAATGCCACATTCTTTCCTAATAATAACTTATTTCTGATTCAACTAAGTTTGGCAGCGAATGTGCAACACCTATGGCGTACCTTGTGTTAATAGGCTACCTACATACCATAAGTGTTTATTTCTTTCTTCGTAGCTAATTCATGAGATGTCATAAAGTGAAATTAATAATCTTTCATACCTTTACAAATACTCGTAGAGTAATGAAGGCTGCAAAGTTTCAGAGTGTCAACTTTTGAGTTGTCTAATAAAACTTTTCTTGTTACATCCAGTGCACTGTTGACTCGAATCTAACGACTCGATGTTGGTGAATATTTCATTTGGGAGCAAGTTTTCCCGAGTTGTGTGTGGAACAGCTTGATTTTATGACGTAACCTCAGGACGTAATACACTACCAGAGCGATTCTTGAATTGCTTCAGGGAAAATTGTCTTGATATTTACGAGTTTTTTAAATATATAATAATTATCGTTGGGACTTTCACGTATACATCGCACCATCGAAAGAGCCTTCTTTCTTAGGATGGCATAAAAGTCAACCATTCCTATATTTGCAAACTACCAGAGGCACTACAGTACAGTACCGCGACAGCCCCATTACCACCCAAAATGTAATTGTACTGGATCGTATCTTACAATTTACTGTTGTAAGATACTCAAATTTCATTCTATACAGTAGTTATTTTTTTTATTACTGAACCAAATCTTTAGAAATAAATATATAACATATCAAGATAACACATCTGTAGTAGTTTTTTATAAACGATACAATAAAGTAAATGTTGAATAATATCATAGATAAAATATTATCTATCCATATAACTTTAAAAAATAGATCAAAATTATAATCCATTCAATTCAAAATTGAAGCACTCCCATCATTCAAATAGCGAACCATATCTGTAAGCTCTTGTTTTTGTAAAAATGTATTCGCAAAAATATACTGTCAAAGCGAATTGTATCAAACGCTTGGATCGGCATACAAAGAGACTTCATAAGCTCGGATGTGCTCATGTCTATATATGTTCTGTTCCATGTAACATTTTAGTCAATTAATTTTACTACAAGCTGGATCGGCCGTATACATTCATATTATGGCCGCCCTCACCATCAGTTTGCATGATCCAATGGCTTGATCAAACTGGCTTTATCAAGCCATTGGATCATGCCAACTGATGGTGAGTGGCGGCCATTAGATCTCAAGGCTGCAAGTAGGCGTCTCCATTGAGTGGGTTTAGGCAAAACCATAATGCCTTGCCGGACAAAATCATAGTTCCTGATCGAGAAAATGAAACTACTGAATGTTAAATGGGTATACCACTGAAAAGAACGCTCAACTGCCGCCACAGTAGACCCATAGGTTCCAATCCAGGTTAAGATGCACTCGCTGATTATGATCACATATTTAATACAATATTACGATCACCGATCGTGTAAAAGTGTCTTGTGAGTCTTAATATTTTTAATGTCACGGGTTCAATAATTGTAGTCTCAGCCAAAGATTTAAATCGAAAGATGCGGCGTAATCTCCTCGCGCCATACTAAAAACACACCGAAAATTCTTAACAATGGGTTGGGCGCAGGCGCTCAACCCAACTACAGTTGCACGCTAGCTACAGTGAGTGACGGTCGCTTGTTGAGAGCGTCGCTATCGTCACAGTCACGTTTGAAGTAAGGAACGTGTTGTCTGTGTTTAAAAGTGTGTTTAGACAAAGGTATATGTATTTTATACTTTTGTCTTTAGTATAATGTATGTTGTATTTTGTAACACACTTTCGCTAGTAATGCCGCATCTCTCCATTTAAATCTTTGGTCTCAGCAATAAATATAGCAATAGCAGACATGATCTAGTGGAGTTAGTCACTTGGACAGGAATTAAAATTTAACACATGCGAAACCTCGGCTCATAACCAGTTGGTAATATAACGTCATAATAATAAAGATTAATGTCATTTTACGTTACCGATAATGGCACATTAGCGGTTAGTTATATTAACAGTTTAATAAAGTTACATACCTAGAAAATTATATAAAATGTTCACGATTTTTTTGCAACTTCGTGACGGACAGAAATATTATCATGTTCGTAACACAGTTAAAGGTCGCCCATAGACTTGAGTAACCAACACCCAATACTAGATGTGATTTTTACACAATACTTAAGAAAAAAAAACCTTCTAAATTCAACGTTCAACGTAACGGTTTCAACGTAAGGTTACTTAACTGGCTAAAGGGAAACATACTCAGTCACATAATATCTACTTTTAAAGGGCGGATTATCAAAAAGTTCATACATCTAGCTAGAGCTGTTCCGGGTCACCTTAACGTGAGGGGTGCCAAGCATAAAAATATCTCATTCAGTTCAATTTGATCGTTGGATGAGTGGCAAGGGTGCTTGCCCGCGGTTCGATTCCCGGCAGAGTCAACTTTAGAAATGAACTTTTCATAGCTGGTGTGGATCTGGAAAGTATTGGCTAGGCACTCACACTGGGTTTTGCAGTCATTTTAGCAGCTCGTTTGGCGTCAGTGAGCATCCCCTTACAGAAGACCACCGTGAAATGACAGCATGTGTACTGTTATGTTTCGGTGTGTGAGAAAGGGATGCCAGACCCCATTACCCGATTAATACCTTATCCCTTATCCTTAACTTTCTAAGTATGGTCAACAGTGCACTTGATGCACCAGTGGCCTTGCTTGTGTTATAGGTGACGGTAGCCAGCCACCTACCATCAAGTAGCCTGTCTGTCGACCATAACATAAAAAAGATCAATAGATGAATTTACATTGGTAGGGGATGCACTCAGTAGCTATTTATTCGAATAACCATCGAATGGTAGCAAATCCACTACTATTTTGTATGCAGTTTGAATGAGTACCAACATAATATTAAATATGCAACGTTTGCCGCCGCAGACGGAGTAACATTTTAGTGTTGCACAGACGTTCTAAAGCTTAAAACATTCAAAGTTCAAACGACAGACCATTGTCAGTACTGTTTTGCTTTTAGTAAATCTTGAAAGTGGTACTGTACCATGATAAACAGAGCCAGTCATAGATTTAGTATTCGGAGCCAGTACTGCGTGTAATCGTGTAACATACCTTACACGCACACAAACGCAATCAAACCACGGCTTATTAAAATAATTATTTACTAGTAAAAATGACAAATTGCGTAGTGAAAAAGTGTAAAACCAAAGTATTCAAAAAATAAAAAGCAGGATGGTAACACATTTCACACGTAGGTAAACTTGGAAATAAAAATTTTCAATAAAAATAAACAAAAATTGTGGTTATAATCGTAGCTTGGAACACAAAATCTCACTGAATACAGTAAACGGCCCACGCACACAAGTCTATAAAAGCGGTTAAATTTTTTGTCGGCAAAACTCTGCCTACAGTTCTTATTTGGTCTGAGCTGTTATCAAAGGCAATAAACATATTTTAAAAAAAAATTTGGTGTACAGGAAAGTATAAATAATATTTCATACTCGGGTGTCTGTGATCGACAAAGTCTAACGACTTTTATTTTGACATTGCCGAGATAAGTAACAAATTGAGACATTAATCATAGGCAGCCAATATATTAGGCTAGCTACTCACTAGATCACTGTTAGCAATTTTTCGGCTTCGGATTTTCAAATTCTTTTAATAAATAATATAATATGATAGCGATTCAATGTAAAACTAGCTTAATATTTATTTTACCTACATCATCAAAATTAACTACCGTTTGTTACTGTAAATTAAAGTATATAAAGTCACTTTGTTATCATCAACCCTAGTGTTTGTCTAGCACGTAATAACATAAAAAATATTGCTTACTATGAAGTTATATAATCAAAAAAATATAGTAAGTTATTAGAATTAATCATTATGGGTTTTTTAAACGACACTTGTTAAGTTTAAAAAAATATTACGCTAAAAATACACATGAAATTATACATAGTTGTTTCTATAATTTTATTTATATAGTACTTCGCCTAAACTCGATTCTCTAATTAACTTTGAACTTTATAAACATGAGAAATAGATACATTTTCACATACGCGTTCAAAGTCGAAGTCTCGAGTTTGTTTTTAATATGTCCCAATAGCCGCAAGCATCGAATCTATTTTGCTCTGAGCAAATAATTTGTTTATATCGGATCCTGTCATTTCGGTAGATAAATAACATTACACAGTTCGCTGAAGCTGAAAATTGCTGCCAGCGCACACAGTAAATCACAAAACCAGTATGGAATCAATTTGGTCATAACTAATTGTAGCTTTTGAATGATTAATTTTGTTTACTTCATAGTTTGCTTTTAGCGATAGATTGGCTGACATTAAAACTACCGTCACATCATCATATTTAATACTAGCTGCTGCCCACGACTTGCGTGCGTAACCTGCGTAACTTTGTATATTATATGCTAAAGCCTTCCTCGAGAACCACTCTATCCAATGGTGAAAACAGCATGAAAACGGGTGCAGTAGTTTTTGAGTTTATTGCGAACAGACAGACAGACAAACGCGGCGGAAACTTTGTTTTTTAATATGTAAGGATGTCGTCACCATCATCTCAACCGTAGGAAGTCCACTGCTGGACATAGGCCTCTCCAATAATTTTCCAATAAGACCGATTAGAAAAAGCCTGGACGTGCGGCCCTTATCACGTTGCGCTTGCCGGTCCGTGGCCTCCATTCGAGAATCTTCCGGCCCCAACGGCCGTCGGCTCTCCGTACTATGTGTCCTGCCCACTGCCACTTTAACTTACTAATCCGCCGGGTAATGTCGGTAACTTTCGTTGTCTTTCGTTGTCATTCGATTGAGGGACGCTGAGCTTTCTTACAAGGCCCATAGTTAGATCAAGTTTCAGCACCATATGTCATTACTTGGCAACACACATTGGTCGAAAACTTTAAATTTTGTTTTGACGCAATGACTTTTAATTTTTGTATCAAAATTACTATAAACAATTAAATAAACAAAAAATAACCCAAAAAGATTTCTAGGAGAAACAGAAAATAATGTTGATCTTACCCTACTGTCTATAAATTATACTAATTGGGTTCACGTGTACCAATGATCTTTCATGAAATTATATGAAGTCGAATCGACTGATATCTCGATTTTTATTTGTTTTCCATAAAGCAATTACATATATAGATATACTAAGAAACTAGTCAAATTGCGTTCTAGACCGTCTGAGACCCACCCATTCTATAGACCAGATATTTTTAATGATAAAAGGCCGTAAAGTAACTTTGTGAAGATTTTTTTACCTAAACCATTTCAACTGATTTTTAAGAAAGTTAGAAAGCCAGACTTAAAAAAACTTAATTTTTTTTTTTTTTTTTATTAGAGATGGGTTTGCTCTTGGCCAACAACAGCTCACTCAGAAGATGCCTATTCACTCGAACTTTGAATAGATTAGGGTTATATAGGCTCGGAAATACAGACGCCGGCAGGGAGTTCCAAACCTTGGCAGTGCGCATTATAAAGGATGTTTCAAAGCGTTTGGTCCGAAAAGGAGGGATTTCGACAAGATGAGGATGGTAATCAGCCGTACGTCTGTGTGTCCGATGGAAGAAAGGGGAAGGCGGTATGAGCTCATGTAACTCCTGAGCACACTCTCCGAAGTACATCTTATAAAAAACACATAGACTGGCAATTTTGCGTCTATGTGCCAGGCTGTGCATCTTAGATTTTAAAAGAGTAATTCGGTTTTATTAAATATTATCTTCCGTAAAAGCATCAAAATCCATTGTGTGCAGACAAACTGACTGACAGTCGCAAAAAGCGACTGTTTTCTAATATGTAGAGTTAGAGTAGGCACATTTTCGCATGTCTACATAAAATTCCTTAATTTCATGTCCTAAATTGTGATTTTCCACCACTTTTATGCGAACTATTAAAATGAGGAAATTCTTTGACATTCCTTTTAAAATGCCCTCTTATCTAGCCACGAAATGGCCGCAAATGCCACCGCATCATCGTTAAGACCAAGCTCATCATGTAGGTCATAATATCAGATGTTGGATAGTATCCAAACGGCCACGGCATTAAGATAAAATCTGCGACATGTGACACTAACATTTGCGCCAACCACCCCTATCTGGAATGTCTTGAGGGCGATTTGTAGTACAATTTACACCGTCCAATTTACCTGGGACAATGAGTGGGGTGTCTCACGACTATTTTGAACCCCATTCATTCACTTACATTTTACATGACAGTAATCCATACATACGTTCTCACAATCTTTAGCATATTTTAGCATCCGCATACTGTCCACTCGTAGATTGTGAAAAGAGCACTATAGAGCCTTAGAGTGATAAAATGGATTTCTTGTATAGTAGCAATTCAACTATATCAGTGTTCGAAAGAATTGTGTCAAAATGGTGCTAAACTAAATTAATATCTAGAACTGGATAGAAATTCGGATGAAAAGCGAACGTTATTCTAGTAAAGGTTTTATTATGAAAAGAATATCATTTTGATATAATAACTGTCTTGCTACTCGTAGTTATTATATCAAACTGTCAAAACTTAAAAAAGTTGTAGGCGGCTGGCCAATATCCGCCTCCGGAAGGGCAGTAGTCTTAGGTCCCGAGATGGCCGTCATACATTCGGGTACGCCCAGGCTCTTTTTGCTTTGGGCGTCGGGGGTTAAGAATGGGTATAAAGCAAACAAAATTTGTAATTTCACCCGCGTGGCCCCTTGGACATGACAGTGACACAAAATACGTAGAACTACGCACAACATGCGACCGAAGATAGCGCAACTCGCTCAATAAAAATGTTATAAGTGCCAAAAGTATTAAATATTAATTTTTCGTAAACTACAATGTCAAATGAAAAATTGTTACATACAGCCTTAGATAATATGTGAAGTGAAATTACTGATACACTTTAGCTTTGTAATGTGTGTCATTTTGAAAATAAAACTAAAATCGATGAAAATGAGAGCTCACTTGGTGATTTTTTTCTATTGAGAAAATTTCATTATATTATGTTTTCTGTTACAGACTTCACTTTCATTTATAATGTATTTATCTATTTAAAAACATTAATTAAATTAGCCTTTGTTTACTTAGATAAAATTCAAATCTAGGATTGGCTATTTCTCTTTATACCCGGTCTTAAAATGCTTTTTATTTCAATAGTCATCACTAGTCTCAGCCACAGGACGCCTAATGCTAGTTATAAAAATTCCCTATAATTTTCCAGTTGGACTTATAACAAGCAGTCTAGATATAGTGTCGATCCGCGGCCTTTATTTAATACTATGACTTCTATATTTATCTATACATACAAATTATGTAATACGTATAATATTATCTACTTATTATACAATAATTGAGTTGCAATGCCAATTTTGTACAGTTCATAGTATCTGTAGTTATCCACATGCACTCTGAACTCGTATAAATAACGGCTTTACTGCTACCGTCTTTGTTGTTTCAAGTGCGTCTGACTGTACCACAGTATAGGTACTGGTTAACAGTAGTCCATCTTCAAAATATTTAATTTAAATTACATTTGACTAGGTACACTATAGTAATTTAGTTTTGATCCGACTATATTTACACTTTAAATTTCAAAATATTATCCCATATAAGCAAGTAGATAATTATTTAATAACATTACTTAATACTGTGCGTTTTAGAGCGTGTGTAAGTTTTCAGTTATAATAAAAATCACACTATATATTGTAAATTGATAACAGCTCATAATTCTAAGTTACGGTAAGTTCAGTTTATAGGTGGTAAAAGGACCAACAAACATGGAAATGAAAACTGAGCGACAAATAATAAAAAAAACAAAAATCTAACTTTCATTAACTATTTAATTGAGTGGTTTTCTTTTCTTTTCTTTTCATTTTGTTTTCTTTTTCTCATATTTTATTTTAATTTAAGTTAAGTTTATGTTATATTAATTGTTTAACTATGTTATCATTCGACACAATTTCTATTTTGTAATTTATCTGTGTATACCTTAAAATTGCCTTGTATTTTACTTATACCTATTATAAGTTTTTTGTTTGTGCTGTTGGTGGACCTTTTGATAAATAAATAAATTAATTAATTAAAGTTATTTAACAGCAATAGCAATAAATACTTGCCAATAAGAGAACACATTATTAGTTTAAATACCGTTTGTTTTATACACTGTTGTTGTGGAAATGGACCGGTCGTCTATTCAAATTTAATCTGCGATATTTCTTCTGGCTTTGTGCGCGCTTACTACTTGAAAGAAAATAGAACGTCTTGACACAAAAATGCTTGCCATAATCACCAATAATATTCTATTCTATATAGATTCAGTTCTTGTGTGATGACTTTCAGTACTAATAGGAATATTAAATGTTATCATTTACAATAATATTAAATGTAATATTTGCATCTAATAAGATTGAGCTTGGCTTCGTGACTTTTAACTCATCTACACTTTTTTTTTTTTTTTTTACGTGGGGAAATCAGCGATCCTGATTCACTGCCAGCAATGGGGCGCTGGCAGGATATGCGAGATTTCTACCCGCTAAAACCCCACGGTGTTCCTTGGCCACGCACGCACATGGGGCGGGAGAGAGGTGTCAGCGCGAGCATTTCGTCCTGCTCTCCCGCCTGCGTTAGCTCAGATCGGGCACCTCAATGAGGTCATCGGTAGAAGGAGGGATGGTAGGCTCCCTCCTCCCCGGGTCTCAAATATGTGGGAAGACGTGCCGGAACACGAGCACGTCTTTCACCAAGGCCGGGTTGGTAGGTGAGCGAATCCCCATATCCGCTCACCCTCCGGCCGATCACGGGGGCACTTGGAGTTGGCCGTACAGCCTCCTCCGCCTCCCGGGTCGTTTGCGACGGAGTCGCTAGCGAGGGCGGCATCCTCCCTCGCCCGTTCCACCGCCTCCTTCAGCGAGATGACGTGCTCGCTGAAGGAGATCACCGCCTGCCAAGCCTCCTCGCTGCCGACCATGGACAGAACCACGGCCGGCAGCGAGAGGTCCCCTCCGACAGTGGAGACTAAGAGCCTCCGCTGCTGGTCCCATGCCGGGCATTCTGCCCGCGTGTGCTGGGCGGTATCCTCCGGACCACCGCAGTGGTGGCAAGAGGGTGTCGCCTCTCGTCTTGCAATGTTGCACAGATATCTGCCGAAGCAACCATGCCCCGACAGAATCTGTGCAAACCTGAATGTGATCACACCCTTCCTGCGTTTGCACCATTGCTCTAGGACTGGAGCGATGGCCCGGATGGTGTGTACGCCGGCGATAGGCTCGGCGAGCCTCTCGGCCCACCGCGCCAGTGCGACTCGCTGCGCCGTGTGGCGCACTTCTTCCGGCAGGGGACCAGCAACGCCCCGAGTGTGAGCTGCCGCTCGACTCTCGTACACCGAGGATAGGACCTCGGCCTCCAGGTCCCACGGGGGGGTACCCGCCATAACGCACGCGGCATCGCACGATATGGTGCGGTATCCGCGTATCACCCTGGTCGCCATCACGCGCTGAGATCTTTTCAGGAGCGTGACGTTGTGGCGATCCAGGGCGTCCGCCCACACAGGCGCGCCGTAGAGCGCCATGGAGCGCACCACCCCCGTATAAAGACGGCGGCAGCCGACACTCGGTCCGCCCAGATTTGGGAGGAGGCTACCCAACGCCGAGGCTGCCCCGATCAACTTTGGGCTCAACCGCCGGAAGTGCTCATGGAATCGCCACCTGGAGTCCAAGGTGAGCCCCAGGTAGCGCATGTGCACTCCGACGGCGACGTCCACATTTCCCACTTTAATGTGGGCTTGTTGCGGTGGACCCTTCCGAGGGCCATGGAAAAGCATGGCCTCGGATTTTTCGGGTGTCACCCGCAGGCCCAACAGCTCAATACGCTTGGCCACGAGAGCGACGCTCACCGTGGCCAAGCTGGACACGTCCTTGAAGTTGTCTGCACACGCGACGACCAGTGTGTCGTCGGCGTAGCAGACAACATGCACATTATCAGGGAGGGCGCCTCTCAGCGCCCAGTCAAAGCCAAGGTTCCACAGGAGCGGTCCTAAGACCGACCCCTGCGGAACGCCACAGGACATGGTCCTCTCCAGGACCGTCCCGTTTCGGCTGGGACACAAGATCCTCCGATCCCTCAGGTAATCCTTGACAATCAGCTATCTACACTAATCCGTACTAATATTATAAATGCGATGTTTGAATGTATAGATGTTTGTTACTCTCACGCAAAAACTATTGAACCGATCACCATGAAATTTTGCATACACGTTGTCTGGGACACCAGAAAGGACATAGGGTATATTTTATAAAGTTACGCGGGCGAAGTCGCGTGCAGCACTTAGTAACTAATAAAATTGAAGTGTCTTCATTAATTTTGACAATTAATGTCAGAATAACAGCTTTTTACTAAATGTATGTCAAAGTACGTACCTACTTATTAATAAAAAAAAAATGTTTTTAATTTTTTGACTTTTACAGAAAATCACAGTTAAATAACAGCATGTGTAATGGATGCCACAGCCCATTTACTTATCCTTAATCATACTATTGTCGGCAGCGCACATGCAAAACCTGTGGCGTTGTTTGTGTTATAGGCGAAGATGGCCACCTATTATCAGACTTTTATATAAAAAAATCATTATAATAACAGATTTTTAGTATTAAAAAGGTGCCGAGATCATTTTTCACGAGATATATCGTTCAACTTTACAACAGTGATTTAGCACGGCAGTCATATTACATGACATTGCCAAGTATTTTAAATTCATGAATGGATTTCAACAGAGACAAGTCGAGTGACTTTAAGAGAGGAATTTTCCCCATTTTCAAAGTGTATTAAATTTTCTGGCTGTCTCTTTTGTTTTCATATTTTACTTGTTTGAAGAAAATGTAGCTTACATATTGTTCCACCAATGCATCACATACTGTCAGCACTATTGGAAAAAAAATTCATAGGATCGTACGTTTTTATACTTTGTTTTTATGTGGGTATGACAACGGGGCATACAAAGTGGGACATAGTGGGAATTTTTTTTGTGGGACACAACCAAATCTTGACATTAGAGTTTTTTATTTCTGGTTTATGTCGGACTAGCTGGTGCCCGCGACTTCGTCCGCATTGAAAAAGAAAAAAGTAGCCTATCCTGTGTCCTGTACGTCTAAATGTTTATCTACCAAGTTTCATGAAAATCAGTTAATTCGCTTAAGAGTTATGGAGGAACATACATACATACATACAGAACAAAAATTCTAAAAATGGTCAATTTAGTTTCAGTATCATGTATAGAGCCTATAAACACGATATCTCTGAAAACAAAGTAACTTACTCCATGACCAACCCTTACAGATTTATTATTAGTATTGATGATGAGAACGTATGTTGCCAGTGATGACATATGGCGCTGAAACGTGGTCTCCGGATCAGTAAGTTAAAGTGGCAGTGGGCAGGACACAGTACAGAGAGTTGACAGCCGCTGGTGCCGGAAGGTCACGGACCTCCATTCGAGTGTATTTTTTTTGAAAAATATATAAACAAAAAACAAAAACTTTTTAAGAAACTAAAGCATTTTGGAAGAGAAGATCTATCTTAGCTTCCTAAACGCTGCCTAGAAAATAAATAAAAGCAAAAATACAAATAAAAACGCTATTATTATTAATTCTTAATAATGTTATTCTTGCTACCTAAAAAAACACGTAGCAATGGGTTTTGATGAATTAAGCATTTATTTTTTTATTCTTTATTTTGTTTCAATTCACCAATAAATGTTATTTCAGTTTTCCTCCCTTCAAAAGTATTGTAAATAATGAAAAGAAGGCGGACGTAAAAATATGCGCAATCAAAGCGAAAACAAATCTCGAAGACGTTCTTATTCGTCTGTGAAAGAAAATATTATTTTATATTTTATCTCGGGGCAGTCACAACTTTTTGTCACACTAATCCCGAAACAAGACATTTTCATTAAAAACGCTAAAAGAGACAATTAAAATGATGAGTGTGCGAGAAATTAAAAAACAAAGTTTTGACTTACGAACGGAGAGTAATCAGGAGGGTTCATGGGCGGAGTTCAACTGGGTGACAAATTAAAAAGTTTCACGTTGGAATATCTATAGCTCTGAAAGTCTATAGCTTTGAAAGTCTGAATCAAGTTCTACACAATGGACCGTCAAGAGCCTATTTTTTTATTTCCATTTCAATATTTGAAATATGCTTACAAGACTCTTGGTACGAGACATTGTCTACTCTCTGTCCCTCTCTCTCTCTCAAGATGTTGAATTACAAGTATGATTTTGTATTACACAAACGGTAGAGGAGGTGTCAGATTGTCTAAGTATCAATTTAAGTCGGGTTGCCACTCCCTTTGAAAGGCCGAAAGGTACCCTCGTAACTAGAAATAGGAAACGTAGCGAGAGAAAGGAAATTTGTCAAAAAATTATGTTTTTTCATCTATAAATCGCTGCTTAAAAACTAAAGGGACACAAATCAAAATTACACTTTTTACTGGAGAGCTAATCGAAAATAAATAAATTATTGTTTGTCTATTTTTTTCTTATTAGATACATATCAAATATATGCATATTAATTCATCGTTAAAAGCGTATTTTTAAGTAGCATTAAATGTTTTAAGTACTTTTATGATAAATTGAATACTAGAAGTGATATAAGCATATAAGTTACTTTTGAATATATAAAAAAATATCAAAATATACTAAATATGGAAAAAAAACAACCATAAGTCTTTTTGCATATTTATACATCGTTAGAAGCGTATTTTTAAGTAGCATAAACTGAATACTAGAGGAGATATAAGCATATATTACTTTTGAATATATTTTTTTTTATCAAAATATACTAAATAAAACAACCATAAGTCTTGCAACATACAATATGAAGGATTGTGATTATATTTTTGCAATAAAAACATTTTTGGATTTTTTGGTTTATGGCCCTTTAGTTTTTAAGCAAGCGTAATGTTCGATTCACTTGATGGTAGGTGACTATTGTCGCCTATAACACAAGCAACGCCATAGGTTCTGCAAGTTTGCTGCGGGAAAGGAAAGGATAGGCTCTGTTACTTTATGAAACACAACAGCAAACTTGCTTTATTTCACAGTGGTCTTCTGTAAGGGGACGAACTAACGCCAAACTGGCTACCCAAATGGTTGCGTTTCCAAACGGCTTGATTTTATTCGACATCTTCAACAATGATCGTCATAATATTTCAATCAATTTACACAGACACTTAGCGCTTCTTTCACCAACTACAAGAAAAGTGTTGATTAGTTACTTTTAGAAATCATTTTCTGTTTTATTGAATTATGCACTCGGTTTACTGCATCATTTGATAGGCGAATTTTTATTATTATTTTCTATTTAATGTTTGGGACGTTTACCGTACAAACAAAGTATAGCAGCTAAATTATTCCTGGTGACAGGTGACTTTAAGTGACGGTTTAGCCTTCTTGACGTTGGTGAAAGAGGCGCTTAATCAATTATACACATAAAAGTTTAAGTGTAATTAAAACCAAACTCCTCTCGAAAGGCTATTATAAAATCAGTGATTATTTAAGCGACAATGAAGCCTGGATTTAAGCGATTCGGAGCTCATACTATGTTTAGTATTGTATAATTATATAATTTGATTTTGTTTATAATTAAGTGCAATTGTTGTGATTTTATTATTTTAAAGATGACTAAAAGAATGGCCACGTGTCACGATGTTTGTTCACGCTAATCTACGAAATAACTCAACAAAATTCAGCATGTTTTTTTTCAGCATGACAGAGAGAATATAACTTATTCTACTGTCAAAATAGAAGGCGGACTTCTACTGTCAAGGCGGACGAAGTCGCCAACAAAAGCTAGTAAATTAATATATTTAAAAATAAGTAGGTACGTCCATTTTTCTACCGAATCCATCATTAAAGTGGGGACAGGTGTTTCGCTTCAATATTCATTAGTTGCTGAAAAATTCACACGTGTAAGAGGATCGCGGCATTATCAAGATGTTTTTTGTCGCAAAGTGACGACGTGTTTTAAAAACAACTTTTTAATATTACTTTTAATAAGTCTATGATAATATTCCACATCCATAGACTTATTAAAAGTTTATACATATTGTTATCAATCAATACTAATAATAAATCTGTAAGGGTTGGTCATGGAGTAAGTTACTTTGTTTTCAGAGATATCATGTTTATAGGCTCTATACATGACACTGAAACTAAATTGATGATTTTTAGAATATTTTTCTGTATGTATGTATGTATGTATGTTCCTCCATAACTCTTAAACGAATTAACTGATTTTCATGAAACTTGGTAGATAAACATTTAGACGTACAGGACACAGGATAGGCTACTTTTTTCTTTTCAACGCGGACGAAGTCGCGGGCGCCAGCTAGTTTATAATATAATAAGGGAACGTCATCATTGTTGGAAATTATTTGCATGCCTTTTCCCGTGAATTTTACTTTGTTGTCGGACCAGTCAGTGGGATGATAAATGTTGCTACGCTAGTAGAATCTCCCTGGCCATTTTATCTTTTTTTAATTTTTTATATTAAGGTCGACGGACAGGCTGACGGTCCACTTGTTGGTATGTGGCTCATACCGTCGCCATTAACACAAGCTACGCTATAGGTGCTGCAAGTGCGCTGCTGACCATACAAGGATAGAAATAAGATAAGATCTTATAGGAATAAGATCTTAGGAAGATTATCTTAGGAAAGGTTATCGATTCTTATAGCCATAAAATGACCGGCCCTAATTATACTTAAGCTTGCTTGTATGATATGACGATGTTTTCTTTTACAGTTTTCTTTCGTTTCACAGGAAACTCTGATCATACATAAATTTTATACAAGTTTAAACTTTTTTTCTCTTTTTTTTTTTCTATGAGTTATCATTAAAAGAAAAATTGTTTTTTCCCCACCTTCGAATCTATTGATTTCGATCAGTGGATGAACACTAGTAGATAGTATTTAACACGCAATTCCAATATAATACTAATTTCTTAGAAGTAACCTTTCTAGAATACTATAAGTATCAACGTGACGGAGAGGTCACGTCTGCAATCTTCCAAAGTGCTCCGAGGTAAGTGTGAGTCAGCTATATTTCACTCTTCATTTGTTTGAAATAATTTTTTAAAATTTACTTAAGTTGTAATTTTTTTTTTGTTACAAGCTAGTAATTAGATTACGAAATGTACGTCTATTATAAACGTGACAGTTAAACTGTCTGAATTTTGATTTTTTCTGGCTGGACTTACTTGTTACTTATTGCTGTTTTTATCTAGACAAAATTCATAAAATAGAATAAAGGCAGAATCGATTTTGATAGCACTTGCATTACCAAAGGACTGTTGATAATTTTAATAATTTGAGCAAGAGATTTTATGTAAACAAATTTATGAATTCAAATCATGGATTTTCAAACATTTATCACCACATCACCATGTTAAGTTATAAATTTAAATTGTTTATTTATTGGAATAATATACTTTAAGTAAGTTCAAGGTGCATTTTTTGTTCATTTTTCATGTGTCTTTATTTACATGAAATCTTTTTCTCAAATGAATTACCTATAGAGTAGGTAATGTAAAGTCACGGGCGATCGCTATCAGTAAAATAAT
The DNA here is from genome assembly GCA_945859745.1 of Synanthedon formicaeformis. NCBI lineage: Eukaryota > Metazoa > Arthropoda > Insecta > Lepidoptera > Sesiidae > Synanthedon > Synanthedon formicaeformis. Next base: position 3,243,311 of record OX243975.1, read on the forward strand.
TTAAAAAAATATATGTTTCAGTTGGACGATATGAAAAGAGTCTACGAGGTCATATACCTGCAATCTGCTAAAGTGCCTTGAGGTAACGCGTTAGGGAGACCACAAAATTGTACATTTTCCACAATTCGTGCTCTACGTTTACTCAATCTATAAATCCATCCCTACATAGTATTATTTGAAGTCTGTCTGTCTGTCTGGCTGTATATCCGATAACTCCTCTTAAACAACGCAACTTTACAAGATAATTTTTACGGAATGAATATACCTTTAGTAAAACCTTAGCTTCTTAATTTTTTAAGACCTACTTTAAAAAATAACCAATATAGTATAAAAGGGACAATATATGTGTGCAGTCATTTCAAAATAACAGGAATGAATAATATGAAGCATATATCATAGCACGCAAACATCGAATTATGGCTGATCAAATTTCGCTGATCGGCCATTATATCAATGGGTAACATCAAATAACGAAACGCAGAGTCGTATTCCAATTTAACGATTTATCGTCGTTCAAATTCGTGCAAATATTTAGTTACGATTCAATGATATGCTAACAGTAATTAATGGGTGTACGTAATTACTTACGAGGGTTAATCAAAAAGTTTTTAGAACTGCATACCTAGTGTTAAAGGTGTTACAATTTTTTTTTTTAATTTTATCTCTCATTCTGAAACTTCTTTTATACCGAATTTCAATTGTTTTAAACTTTTTGCTTCGACGTTATTAATTCTTGTTAAGACGCTTTTTTGAAAACTACATTTTGGGAAAAATAGAACCTCTGCCTGAAAAATATAATGAATACTAAAGATTTTTTGACTTCAATGAAACTCTATGTTACCTTTACAGTTAGACAATTCTAACCGTGAAGATGATCCTTGCTCTGGCTAACTTTTTACCTCCATCGTATACGACAATGTGGAAAAAGTAGAAAAATTGGCATTTAGCAGAGAACCTTTCTTTGTGCAATTAATTTTAAAAAGATTTTGCGGATACAGCTAGTAATTAGAAGAAATTATGATACTATGAATAATTATTATTTTAGTTATATTATATTAATGAACTATACTTTAAATTTATCAATAAAAATGTCATTTAAAAAAACCCGTTTTGTATTGTCAGGCGTTGAATTTTTAAATTTTATTTTCACATTATTTTTTTCGGAATGAAAAGTACCCTATGTCCTTTCTATATTTCCGTACTACTGTTTGTGGTCACCCTAGTGAGAGACGCGACCGTGAGTGATAAATGCGTGACATATCCGTAGACATTCATAACGATTACGTTCCGTTTTACGTATGTCTGAAAAATGTGCCAACGAATTTGGAAACGATTATTGCAACCGTTACTTTGAGATATTAGTTTGTTGTTTCTACATATTTTATTGCGTTACTAGCCGCGTTACTCGCGACTTCGTCCGCGTTCAAGCGTTGGATATAACCGACAAGGTGGACGAACGACCTAATAAGGAGCTGATAAACGCGGGTCGAACGGTCGATCCATAGGCTGCTCCTGACCGATCCTTTTGGAAAGTTATGTCCAGCAGTGGACAAACAAGGGGCTCGTCATTCAAGCAATTTTGTATATTACAGACATTAGGCAATAATTATTGTTCATACTTTATGTAGAAAAACTTACATTATATTATGTTCTATTTGATGTCTTGAATCTGTAACAAAGAAAAATATATTAATATACCAGTATGCTGTTCCTGTTTGTTAGCTGAATTAACATATAGGATAGTTACTTTTTATTCTAGATAACTGTTACGATCTCGAGGGATCATCTAACAATATAAAAAATTGGGCTCTACTGAAGTCAATGTCAAGTGTATCAGGTGTTATATGTTATATCAAGTAACTTGCTAGCGACCAATCTTGGCTCGCACGGATGGATTTTTTTTCTGAAAACCAAAAACAAAAACCTTCCTGGTTCATCGCTCTTCTATCAGTGAAAACCTTATGAAAATCCGTTGCGGGGTTTAGAAGAAGTTAACGAAATTAGGAGAAATTGCATGCGTGCGAAGTCAGGGTTCGGTCGCCAATGTATACTAAAAAAAGTTTTTAATTATGGACGAACATTTCGATGTCAAAATGTCATCGGTGGAAACGCGGGAAATATCCGCACCAACATGGCGGAAAGCGATATTCAGAGCGGTGACGTGTACTCGACAACATTCGAAAATCGAACAATAAAATATTATTGTGTATTTTTTTTCATTTGGATCTCTGCACTTTACATAAAAAATTATACAAATAACCAGAATGGACTGTATTACTGGGAATTTGTGATGTTGCTGTGGCATCCCTTACTCATTCACCGAAACACAACAACACAATAATATGCTGTTATATCACGGTGGTCTTCTGTAAAGGGGTGGTTACTGCCCAAATGACTGCAAAACACAGTACGCCCTGTCATTTGCCAAATCTAGATCTACTAATTACTACTACCCTAAATATCTAGATATTTACTAACTAAATCACAAATAAGTAAAGCAACGAAGCGGCGGGAGAACGTTAGTATTGTAATAAAGAACGTTAGGTAATAAAGAAATTCATTGAACTTTGTCATTGTAAGACTGTCAATTTGATGACCGCGATTGAAATGGGTTTGGGGTTCAATTCCGTTGTAATTTAAAACGATACCAAAAACCCTCATCAAGTTGGGACAAAAATTCGTGAACGAATTTTAAAATTACAAATTGGATTGTGTTCCTGGAAATTTTGTTTCGTCGAGTTTTGTTTATTTTTTGACGCGAAACGATTTTGCTCGCGAACCCGAAAACCAAATAAACAGGTTATGTCCGGTATCAAAGAAGTAAATGGGCAGTTATAGATAGTCATACATAGGTATAGTAAATACTACGTACCTACGTATAGACTAGACCGTTGGATGAGTGGTAAGAGTGCTTGCCTAACGCCTTAGGATCCCCGGGTTCGATTCCCGGCGGGGTCAACTTTGGGAATGAACTTTTCAAAGTTGGCTCTGGTCTGGATTTGGAATATTTATCATTTAAACTTCGATTAAATAGTTCTCTCACCTTATACGTATTTTTTGTAATTATATTGTGTTTATTCAACACAAAAAATTACACAAAATAATATTGGTGGACATTCTCAAAGCATTTAGGTAAGCAGTATATATTAAGAGTAAAATATTATTCTGTACTAGATAAAACAACTAGATAATTTTAAATAAGACTCAAACTATTTTATATTACCGACCCATTGAATAACTACAGTGCTAAACTAACTTTACACAGCCCTTGAATAGGGCGCATTCTATCAACCCCTAAATAGTGGAGGGTTGAAACAAAAGGGTTCTAAATCGAGTCTAAAGAAAGAAAAACAGGCACTTGTGTTTGTTAGACCCTCGTGAAGTAACGAGCTTCATACAAATGCGGACAAATAATGTGTAGGTTAGAACGGAAAAATACAAAGTAATTGTTTATAACAAGTAACAGAGAACACTGCGTTTCGCAGTTATTTGTTCAGTCGGTCTGGCAGCGGTAGCCATCCCTTACAGAAGACCACTGTGAAATAACAGCATGTGTATTCTCGTGCTTTGGTTAGTGTATAAAGGATTAGCTGGTTCCCGCGACTTCGTCCGCGTTCAATTCAAAATGTTATATAGCCTAAAGCCTTTGATTATCGCGCCCTCTCGCAGTGAGTAGCAGACTTGTTGAGTCAAAGCTGTTTGTCTTAATAGTTCTGCCACTGAACGATACAGCGTTATTCTAAATAAGGATAATATATATTTTTTTATTTTTTAGCCATTAAGGTCACACTAAATAGCCTAAAGCCTTCCTCGATAAATGGACTATCAAACACAAAAATAATTTTTCAATTCGAACCAGTAGTTAGTCCAGTAGTCGAACCAGAACCAACAGAGATTAGCGCGTACAAACAAACAAACAAAAACTCTTCAGCTTTATATATTAGTATAGATGCCAGAGCCCATTTCCCTATTCTTTTCTAATCCGTTATCCTCAATCCTACTATGGTCATCAGCGTACTTATGTTATAGGCGACGGTAGCTACATACCATTTACGCCAGTCTTCTTCTTAAAACTAACGAACAGTTGTTACCAATTGACCTTTAATGACTAAAAGTTTTTGTATGTATAAGTGTACGTTTGCTGGTGTAAGAAAAGCAAAGGAAATTATAAAGATAGCCACATGATCGAACATAGATAAACATCTGCTGATTATTTATGCTCATAATTATATTAAAAATAAACTCTAGAAGGCAGCATGAAAGAGTGAGTGACGAAATGAAAAGCTTTATAATCTCCATTAAACTTTATTACATTTTAGCAATTAACAGAACGAATTAAGAGAGATTTCGGTTCAAACATTTATTACAGTCATTAGCAAAGTTTCACCCATAAATAATAATGAAGCGGATTATGTGATTTATTTGTGCGCAAGTGTACGGCCTCTTGTTAAGGTACACGGTTGTAAAGTGACAATTTGCTAGAAGTAGAAGCGTGTGGGGGCCACTACGTTGGCGTGCAATGTCATGAATTGTCGACGATTGTTGTTTTGAGCTTTTCTTCATAAGATTTTATTTGAGTCGGCTAGATAAAACGGCTTCATACCCACATCAACTCTGGTTGGTTTAATTTTGGTATGTAAAATTTTGCACGAAATTCATGGCCCGAATTTAGCCTGACTTCTCTACCCTTAGAAATTTTGCTACGGAGGGAAATGATTGACCAACAAAGATTCAATAAATCTTAAATAGTTTAAAAAAAAGGTGTGCGAAATTATTGTAAATTTAGATTTTTTCAAAACAGTCAAATCAAAAAAGTAATTGTCTAATACACTCAGCGGCACGGAATCTTGGCCAAGCGCTTATCTTGCGATTACAAAGTTGTTAGTGTTTATAATGTATTTTTTGTTATGAGGTTGAGACGAAAGATACTTCTCATTAGTTCTAATGGGTAATTTATTATGTTTGAGTGCAATTTGACATTTGTTTTTAGCTTTAGTTAAATCGAGTCATTTGAGCGACTAAGTAAAATTTTTAAACTCCGAATTTTAAAATTGCGTACTATTCAGTTATCAAACATCTGTTATTTTATGCTTCTAATCCAATATATGGCGGTGCTAAAAAACGAAAAAAATTGCCCTTAACACCAGCTCAGGTTGCACAAGCCATGGCATTAATCAACCAAGGGTTGACACAACGCGAAGTGGCTACAAGGCTTAACGTACCACGTTTTTCAATACAATATGCTTAGAAACGATACCAGGAGACTCGTGCCTACACCTGCAGACCAAGTAGTGGAGGTGAAAAATGCACGCCGGCCCAGGATAATCGCTTAATTATCCTTGAAATTCTGCAAAATCGCTTCCTCACTGCGGTTAAAATCCGCTTGCGACTCCAAATCACAAGAGGTGTTATTGTTAGCGAGCGTACGGTGAGAAGACATATGGAGGAAGTTAATTAGAAAGCCAGTAGACCAGCACGCGGCCCAGAACTTCTCAGACAACATCGAGTAGCAAGACTTCATTTCGCCCAAGAACACGCCAACTGGACTAACGAACACTGGGCCAAGATTTTGATCATTGAAGAGTGTAGGATAGCTTTACGTGCACCAGATGGCCGAGAACGAGTGTGGAGAAAAAGAGGAAAATGGCTTTTACCCATCACCACTACACAAACTGTGAGTTTTCATGGTGGCTCTATAATGGTGTAGGGAGGAATAAGTTCCGACGCTCGTACCGAGTTGGCTGTCATCGATAACCGGCTAACTGCTGCTCGATACATTAAAGATATCCTTCAGGATCATGTTTTGCCGTTTTTGGGGTTCATTGGCAAGACTAATTACTCCTAATGCACGATAATGCACGCCCACATGTCGCACATTGCGTTAATGAATACCTTTAAGAGGTCAGAATTCAAAAATTGGAGTGGCCAGCTCGTATTCCTGACCTAAATCCCATAGAGAATATCTAGGACATGCTTAAAAAGAATATAAAATACAAATCTACTCCCCCACGGACACGTACTGAGGTTCGAAATGCTGCTTGGTCTGTATGAGACGACATACCGGAAGTTGAGGTCAAAAGCATTATCCAAAGCATACCAGATCGAATGCAGGTAGTTATCAGGGCTACAGGAGGAATTACCCGATATTAAGATGTGTAAACAATAATGAAAAATTAGTAATCCCTCATATCCTAGTGTTTTAAAGTTGAGCGCTGAAAGTTAAGATTTTCTGTAAAAACGTTTGGTTTGATTTAAACCTTATTGTTAGGCAGTTAAACGGTTAATTGTCATTAAAAAGGATTGAAAACCTAAAAGAGACACTTATTGAACACACCTGGTCTATATTTATGGTTAAAAAAGTATTAAAATGCAAACTATCGCAAATTTCTGTGTTGGCCAAGTTTCCGTGCCGGTGAGTGTATTTCATCATCATCATCATCTCAGCCGTAGGACGTCTACTGCTGGACATAGGCCTCCCCCAAAATTTTCCAATTGGACCGGTCAGAAGCAGCCTGGATCCAAAGTTGACCCGCGGCCTTTATTAGATCGTCTGTCCACCTTGTGGGTTGACGTCCTAATATTTACAACACAAAATTTACAATTTACTATACTTAACCATAGGCGTTGCTGTAGAAAGTGCATGTACTATAAAATTTACTGTCGCTGATTTCGTGGCCACAAGGTTTTATAAATTTTCACTAATTAAACCGTATTTACTGATCGTGTGTATCCTTTGATTACATTCCGCTATCTTGTGTTCCTGTTCGCAATTAAATATTGGTTTTTGTTCGGGCAAATTACACAAGGATTCGTACAAAAGGATTCGAGTGGAAAAACGTGGAGCCACTTTTTACACTAAGTAAAAGATGGCATTCAGACTTACAATGGTCTACTGATGGTTGCTGACAGGATACTCAATCTGTCAGATTTTGAAGCTAGATTAAGAAATCGCAGCACAGAGTTGGTTACAGTACACTTGTATGCGGGATATTTTTGACATGAATACAATTTTATTTCCATTGGGAAATTTGCTTCCATAGTAGGAGAAAAATGATGATAACAAATGAGGGGATAAAGTTTTATATCGCAGCTACAGAAATAGTCTCTCCATAGTCAGTTGAGAAACTTTCTTATGAGGTTTTATTTTGAGGCATAGGTACTGAACGATTTTTAAACGAGAAGATGTCAGGGAGCTTTCTGAACGCTGCCCATAATCTGAAAGGATGCATGACAGAGCCTATACCTATTTATCGTTTATCACTAATGCCACTATGGTTGGCAGATATTATATTAACTAGTAACTAATTATATTAATATTTTAGTTAATTAACTAACTATACAATGACAAATTTCTGTCGTGAGAAATTCCGCTTTCCTCTGAAACTATTTATCATCAATTGTACATTGCAATACACATCAGGGTCATCGATCCCCGCGATTCGAGCATTACTTGAGTTAATTACGAGGAGGGAACACTTAATAGATCATGATTGGAATTCAATATCCCCCTATCATGTGAAGGTTCATAAGTGGAATGAGTAATCGATCACCCATTTGTGTTTAGGAGTACCTGTCTATTGTTTAACACAAAGGAAACAATTAGATATGGCTTATTAGTTGCAGAGTCACAGCTAAGTGTGACGAATTCTTGGCTACGTCGACTCAGACATTTATTGCATATCTGCACACCTGCTGCACACTGATTGAACTACGAAGGAAAACAACGCGAGGAAAACTGTGGTGTCAGTATGTCTGAAAATATATTTATTCATAGACTATTTCTCTACTTGACTTAACATTGAGGTAATTACCTTAAAAAGAGCTAAACGACAAATTTGATAAAACACAAATAAGATTTTTAATTATAATACAAAACAAGAAACTAAAAACCGTTGCAAATGAAATTATTACAAACTTTATAAATTTGAAAAAATAGAGCAATTAGTTTAAAATAAAAATAACTTCTCATTCTCAATAATCATCCCAACTATGAGTATAATTTTTTTTTTGTGTAAAGGTTGGCATGTATGCTGACGCTACACTTAATTGTAGGTGGCCTATTAACAGCCTATTAACACATGTAACGTCATAGGTAGCTACAGGTTTTTTTTAATGTTTTACTCCAGTCAGACTGACAGCCCAATTGATGGTAGGTGGCTACCGTCGCCTATATACATACAAGCAACGCCACAGGTGCTGCATTTGATAGGGATAGAGAAATGGGATCCCTTATTGACTAAACGAAACACAACATGCTCTTATTTCACGTTATTTTGAGTTCTTTCCAAAAGTAAATAAATAAATAAAGCCTTATAAACAATAGGTTAATGTTTCAAAGGTCTTTGATAGAACTACACATATATATATATATACCTAAAGATGTGGTTATTGAATATTTTGTCAGTCGCTAGACAAAATGTTAGTACTCGTAGATATGCGTGTTCTTTCATATTTGCGAACCGATGTATAATGAGAACAATCCGAACGGAAATCGAGAGGAAATTGAAAACGGTCCAATACTAAAGTGATGACACTGGAGCAATGGGAACAGGCCGCTTTTTCATTTTTATAACAGCGAGAGCCTCTAATAGAAGACTCCTTTGTCCGCCGTTTCGACCATAGATCGATTCGTACGCGGACAAGATTGCAAGGAAATTCAAAATATTAAAATTTCTATTTATTTTACTTATACGAGCTACTTTTCGATATATTTTTTTAAGTAAAAGTCGTCGGACAGCTCATTTTATGGTAAATGGATACTGTCGCCTGTAAACAAGCAACAAGCACTGCGATGAAAATCTTGATAGAGTGAACGATAGCTATAAAGGAATAAGGTGGCCATAGATGAATAGGCACTGTTATCTATAATACTTCTTACTCACTGAACACAATCCACACGTACCTAATTAGGTATCCCTCTGTATAATTTCCCTAAATTGATAATGGCGCAGGAACCTTGTCACATTAATATTAATGTGACGTCATCCGCAACTAAAAATAATGCCAACAAAACTAGCGGTATACTGAGTGTGTCATGATTATGAGATTACGTCACCGAAATGGCAACTTGCAGGGGTTATAAGGGGTTAGTTGCTGCTTTTTAATGCCACTTTTAAAATATTTTTGCGGCATAGCGTGATGGAAGACATTACAAAATAAGTAAATTCAATAAATATTTGTAAAGCTGGGTATAACGTCTCATTTGCCAATACTTTTGCCTTACTTTTGCCAAGCGTTGGATTTTTATTTCTAGATAGCTGGTGCCCTAGTGGAATATTTTAGCCTATAATAAATATTATGTTCATTCTTTAATTCGATTTCTATTTGGTGAAAATTTTATTAACCAATTTTATTTTAGAAAAAAATATAACATTAATGACAGACATATCCTACGTAGAAAACATATGACTGCTTGATATGCAAAGTAGGAGCGAATAAAATGGTAATGAATTTTTTCCTAAAAAAAATTTCATATTTTATTGAACCTAATTTGTAATTAAATAAAGCGTATTTTTCACGTAACATACGAATACGAATGTCTCCTCTCCACCCACCCACATAATAACTAACACGGAATTCCAGCATTATGACCTTTCTTACTTAGCATTAAGAGTTATTATAGGTTGTGTTCAAAACTCTGTTATGTTTGTACACTTCGCAGCCGTATCTCATTATAATTACAAACACATAGCTCAGCCCTTCCTCACTAATGATCACAGTGATACCTTCCGATTGTCCTATCTCATACGTTATTTAATGAGGTTCTGGGAGAATTCAGGTGGTGTTGATGAACTTTTATTAAAAAAATATACTAGGGATGCGCTCTTACTTCCACATGAGGGTTGACGATATAATTGATATTGAATCATTTTGAAATGTTGTCCACCATCTGTCTGTCATATAGTCTTCGATTGCACAAACAGTACCTAATTCTAGCCAATAGTATAATTGCTAAATTGAGTTTTATTTTTGTTACGCTTTCACTCCTTAACTACGGAACATTTCATATTGAATTTTGAACTCAAAGATGCAATTTTTGTTAGCTATCTTCGTAATACTATAACTTCATGTATAGCTATTTTTGTATTTGCTTTTATTTTTATATATGATATATTTTTGTATATTAAATTCCTGATATTAAAAATTTTAGTTCATTTTGTAAAAAAACACAAAATTCAATTTGTATTTTTGCCTAATGCTTAACATTTTCATGGATAAGTGATTCTGTAGTCTTTCTGTAGTGGAGTGTAGTTAGATGAGTTAAATATACATGTTAAAAACGGTCAAATAATTACAGACTTTTTCTAAAACCACGAAAAGAAGTATCGACATGTGCATACGAAGCCTTTTTTCTATTACTTAGATACTCATTCACAAAAGAATTCACAAAGTGGAAGTCCGATTCAGCATTTGCTTTAAATTTGTCGTCGCAAGCCTGGCTTTTAAAAGTTCCATAGTATATGAAAACTTACAGTAAAACAACTATTAAATTCAATTAGAAACTAAAAATAAAATTTTATATGGCTTACATAATTACCAAAGTGCTGGAGTAGGTACCAGTGACATGGCGCTGAAATGTGGTTTCTATCTATGGGCCTCGTAAGAAAGCTCACCGTTTCTCAACGAGCTATGGAGAAGACTATGCTTGGGGTTACATTGCGAGATCAAATCATAAATGAGGAGATCCATAGACGTACGGAAAATATTGATATAAGCCAGCAGTGGATCAGTAAGTGGAAGCAGCAGTAGACAGGACACCGTACGGAGAACCGACGGCCACCGGGCCGAAACCGAGAATCGGATGCCGGAAATCGTGAACCGAAGCCGGGGGCCGGAAACCGAGAACCGGGGTCGAAAGGTTCTCTTGTGGTGGCCACGGACTGGCAGGCGCAGCGTAGGACGACCCACAACGTTGACAGACGACCTGATAAAGGCCACTTGCCGACGGCTGCAGGCTTGGTCCAAGCTCTGTGGTCTGTGAATCCAGGCTGCTACTGGGGAGGCCTATGTTCTGCGGCTGAGATAAACATGTCGATGATGCTATTAAAGTATGAAATAGAAAAAGAAACTATACAAAGAAATTTTAAAGTATAAATCATATATATGAAGATTGGAAATAGTATGAATGGTAAGATGAATTCTGCGAGAAATATTATACGGTGCTACTCCAGGGTATCGATACAATTTCGTTCCGCTCTCTTTGTTTTGTATGTTCATTTGTCTGCCGGGGTACGAAACTTGTTGGAAAGCATTCAACATTTCTCTCCCGCAAATGCAACTCTAATCCTGTTCTTAGAGATTTTCATGTTTTGCAAACCAATGAACGCTAAAATTCTCTAAAACCCTTGAGTATTTGAGTAAATTGAGTGGATAAAAGTTTGGACGTTTTGTTACTGTCTGTTTATTCTGGAATTCGAATTAGATATTCAGAAAATTAAATCAAAGATTTTGCAGATACAGCCCATTACCTTATTCCTTATCCTTAATCCTTCTATGGTTGGCAGCGCACTTGCAGGACCTATAGCGTTGATTGTGTTATAGGCGACGGTGCCAACTACCATCAAGCCTGACCGTTAGCCTGTCTCTTGATTAACATAAAAAAAGATAGTTAATTTTATCAAAAATAACAAGATGAAATCTTAAGCTATGTCAAAACTTACAAGATAGAATCCCTTCCTAATCAACTGCTAAACAAGTTGAAAATAAGCAAACATCCCAACAAAGTTTCGTAAAGCTTGGCGACAAGATAATTGCCAAAGTTTAAATCCAGCATCATCTATGTAAATATGTATTTGAGTGGTTTAGAGAAATCTCGCGGTTACAACTTATAATGTACCAACCCAATGTTGATATTACATGATCAAGAGTAGAAAGGGTAGTAAAGCATCGGGTATCAGAATCGACTTAATTGAAGTATCGTATACTGCTTGAAGCCAGTACATTACTGTCCCTTAAGGCGCTTATATGCCGTCAAATGGGTGGGTACTTTCATAAGTCTACTACTCGTTTATGGCTAGACCAAAAAGCTTGGAAAAAAATATGAATTATCAACATTTAGTAATATTTTTTTGGCTTGAATTCCAAAATTTAATTAAATATTTAATTTAATTTTAATATCTAGTTTATTAACTATTTAAAATATTAAATTAACAATGAACTAATTATTTATTTAATATTTAATTTAATATGTATTTTCATGCTGAAAAAATTAAGAATCTGTTGTACTTTGAATACTAATTCTGGTATGCGGCATGGGTGTAGCGGACTACACCCGCCTAGAAGGCCAACGCCGTTGGCGACTCCAAGCCCCTTAAGGCGATTTTCATATAATTGAAATATTCAGAACAAATGGAAATTAATTTCGCATTGGCTAAACATATATTTTAAAAATTGAAACTTGCAAATAGAACTATAAAAACTACTATAATACGAGTATATTATAAAAATATAATATTATACAGGGCGTTACAAGACTATGCGAAATGAAGAGAAAGTACCTTAAATATCGTAGATAGGATATTTTGCTGAAAGAAGACTTTACGTTATTTTTAAAAGTTATAGTAATACTGCATTCAAAGATTTTCTAAAAAATATTTGCTTCGTTTGGGAATCGAACCGACTTAAATGTGAAAAAAATAAACACCCGTATTTTTATGATGTCAATCGAAAGAATGGACAAAAAAATAATAATATAATATCTTAAAAGAAAGGAATAAAGTAAAATGTTTGATTCAAATTTCAAGAATATTATTTATTATTGCAGACGACTATAAAAATTTTAAAAATAACATAGTTTTCTTTCAGCAAAATATCCTATCTACGATATTTAAGGTACTTTCCCTTAAAGTCGCATAGTTTTGGGACACACTGTATATGTGAAAGTGTGTGTTTTTTTAACACTTTCACGCCTACTACTAAAATGATCATCATAAAATTTTGCTTACACGTTGTCCGAAACATAGAAAATATATAGGGTACAAAAAAAAGGACATAGGGTCGGCCTTTTAACACGAGGATGGAGACAAGTACTTAAAAGATTAACAATATACCTACACAAAAAATAAGGTTTCTTTTAGATTGGCGTACTATTGAAGAAATCTAATAAACTTAAGTATTTCCGATAGTAAGAAAACTTATATCATCGTGCCCACCTGTACAATTTCCTCAGTGTTAGGGTTTAGTGTAGAAGGAGGAACATTAATTTTCCTCAGAAAAAGGATCGCTTTTTATAGAATTTTCTTTGTGTTACATAATCGGAGGAATTGATAGTTGCGATAAAAAAAGGTCCTTCCCATTATTCATTCATTACACTTTAGAATAATAATAGAGATTTTGTAATGACTAACTTATTTTTTTTGTTCATTGACATTATAGCCTTACTGATTCTTGTGTATTAAATGTTTTAAAAAAAATCACTTATTTTCAGGCAACTGGATATAAGGGAATAAAGCATACTTCTATTCCCCTGGCATAGGTATATAAATAACTAGTGATCCGCCCCCGGCTTCGCCTGCGGTGCAATTTTTGTATCTACCCTTTCTATAAGTATGTATATAGACTATCTTAAATTAATTAATTAATTTAAATTAACCCGGCGAACTTCTTACCGCAGTATAAAAACCTTATGGCGTTCCATACAAAATGTATGAGAAAAGGAGTTTCATATGTTTTAATAGTTATTTGAACAAATTCAACGAAACAAAGATCATAAAAATAGTTCCAGTCGACTCGACTTGTAAATTGTGTAACTAATACGACTTTTTTGTGTAGAGAAAAACTCTAATGATGTAATGACTCTAATAATCTTGACTCTAATGATGTAATGTCTAGTTTAGGATACTTTGTAGACGTAATTAAATATTGTAGCGTTATCTTTGTAAAGTGACAAAGATTTCTCCCCATTAGCCCCATTCAACTCCCAGGTGGAGTGTACCGGTTTTCTCATTGTAGAGCACTGATCTTTAATAAAGCACTGGATGGGTTATACCATACAAATTACAGATACTTTCGTGTACCATTTTAAAGCGCCGCCGTACGAAAAGTACGGGAACTAATTTTGACGTTTGCGTATTTTTAATCCATAACTAGATAAGTAGATAAGTAAACAGTGTCTGTTTTATTCACGTCTTATTCTATTTGTTGATGTCTTAGGGACTGTTTAAGTTTATTTGTGTCCACTTGAGTTTTAAAACATGAACAAATGTGTTTCCTGTAAATGTCCCCATCATGCGGACACCATTAGTTTTAGTTCCATGTACTTACACTCCATAGGCTCCATAGCTTACAGCGCCAAAATGGCGATTTTCAAATAGACATAAAAATAATTTGACAGCAGCCTATCCAGTGCTTTATTACAGATCAGTGTTGTAGAGGCTCACGAAATGTGTCAGGGGGAATTTTAAATTTCACGTCAAAACGCTGCTGGAACAGTTGAAGCGTGACGCATTAATATTCAATGTCTCCGGATGTTACGTCATTTCACGGAAGTCACGTGACGTTAGAGTTTCTCTGGGTAGCCCGCCTAATGGATTATTTTTATGTAGGTAGCGCTGCAAGGCGAATGTCTGGGAATCATTAGATTTTTGTGGTGAATATAAGTATTTAAATTTACTCCCACAGTGGAAGATATTCAGAAAACTGATGATAACAAAATCGGGGGAGAGTTTGTAGCTATCTACTAATTATTATCGTCTACATCCAACATTTCATTACACCTATCGATAGCTAAAGGATCAAAGTTTTTGAGGTGAAAACTTCGCTAGGCGCGTTGGGCATTTTCGAGATGGGATAAAATCAGTGAACTCGCGACAGTGTCTTGTTACTAATATTGTAAGCGTTGATGTAACTGTTAAAAGAACAATAAGCAGACAACTGCATATGAAAGTAAACTTACTAGATATGCATGACAAGGATCAATATGGTATACACCTCTGACCAATAAACTAGTTTCATATCAACATCAAACCTTTCTAATGGTCTGTCATAATGAAGTTCATGTTAAATAATTTATTGTCGTTGTGTGTCAGGTGTCAGTATCATATATTTTCTCTTGTAGTATTTCTTGCGATCAATAATTTTGTGAAGGGACTTGACCTGACTGCTTTGGACTTGACGGACCCTGTTTTGGAAAGCTAGGAAAAATTATATTTTTACTGCTACTTTTGATTTTAATTTCAATTTTTATTTAAAAAAAGGCTATTACAAATTGCTATTTTTACTAATGACACTGGCAAAATCATCGGAGAAGATCTGATGGAGCCAAGACATTAAAAGAGAAGAGGAAGAAGAATTTTGTGAAGCTTTAGTTTTCACTTCTGATGTGCACAGTCCAACAACTCACATGTTTTTTTTTGTATATATATGGTATATTTAAATTCGTTGGATAGATAGGCTTTATCGATACTGGGGTCTGGGCTTAATCGATATTTATTTGCATCATATTTCAATAGAAACTATTGCAATTAAGGATGTTTTCATGCGATGTACTGTACATGGGTAATGAACTCGGAATGTTGTTCGACCCTTCCAGAGTCGAGAGTGACCGCGGCCCTAAACTTTACTAATTAAGAGTTCGCAATGCCACTCACTGTCCGGTAATTAATGGTATATGAGCTCACTACTTGTGTACCATTAAAGTTAGCGGCGTTAGTTGTAGAAACTTTAGTTTCTTGGTCTCAAAATTGATATAGGTGACGGTAACCAATTACCATTTAAAAAAATACTTAAGTAAGCACACAAAGGTTGACAGGTATTTTAGGATAATTAGTTCCTAATCTACACGCTTGAAAGCTCGTACGTACCGCATAATTGTATTATATTATATTTTAGTAATTTATATAAAATTGTGCAAACAGTAATGTGGAATTATTCATATCACCCACACACTAGTAGAAAGAGTGAGGAAAGTTTGTGTATAACTTGAAAAAATAAAAATAAAATAAATTACATCCGTGCGACCACCGCACCGGTATGTTGTTATAATCATATTACAAACTAGCTGGCGCCCGCGACTTCATCCGCGTTGAAAAAGAAAAAAGTAGCCTATCCTGTGTCCTGTACGTCTAAATGTTTATCTACCAAGTTTCATGAAAATCAGTTAATTCGTTTAAGAGTTATGGAGGAACATACATACATACAATACCTACACTTACAATTTTCTTATTAGTATTGATTGATTGATTGATTATAACATCGCTAAGTAGTATGTGAAAAATTATGTTTCTAGGACAAATTACTACAAAGTTTAGCCTAGTGATGCCAAAACCAGAAATTGTGAATGCATGTTCAGTCAATTCAAATTAATTGCAAAAATCAAAATAAGTATTAATATTTTCTTTTAATCATCTATTATTTAAAATTAAAAATAAATTTCTTAACAAAATTGTGAATATATTTTAACTTTTGAGTTATAATATACCATAAGACTTTTTTCCGATGCAAAAGACAATATTATCGCGGATCTGCCAACTTTTAGGGGAGGCCAACTTTTTTGAATCAATTTCCCGCTAAAACGGGCCCGAGTTAATTTCCTAAGGGAAATAAAGTAAGTTTGAACTACCAAATTGACTCCCAAACAGAAAACAAATAACAAGGAAAATTTACTCGGACAAATAACCTTTTTAACGAAATTTAAAGGTTCTTTGTAAATACTTATTTCATTGTGCAAGAAAGAAAGCGTTTATTTCTGGACTTATCGAAGGTTGGCAACCGTCATGGCTATCTTAACCGGAACTTGGAAACTGCTACATGAAAAAGGGAGCGAGAGAAAACCACTCTCTCATATTCTTCAACCTGGATGTCTTTCTCTTTGCTTTCACCTACGTTTATATATATACTAGCTGGCGCCCGCGACTTCGTCCGTGTTGAAAAAGAAAAAGTAGCCTATTATGTGTCCCGTACGTCTAAATGTTTATCTACCAAGTTTCATGCTAACATACATACATACATACATACATACATACATACATACATACATACATACATACATACATACATACATACATACATACATACATACATACATACATACATACATACATACATACATACATACATACATACATACATACATACATACATACATACATACAGAAAAAAAATCTAAAAATCGTCAATTTAGTTTCAGTCAATTTATAGAGCCTATAAACACGATATCTCTGAAAACAAAGTAAATTACTCCATGACCAACCCTTACAGATTTATTATTATTATTGATACCACACTAGTGTTTCGAGAACCTAAGAAAATTTAGTTTTATAAAAAAAGGAACTATAAAGAAATCAAGGTGCAGCATAAAACGCCGTAGAGCGACGCGGTCGTCAAGTGACGACGTCACGTGACTAGGAGTGACGACGAATCGCCGTGACGACCGCGTTGCTCTACGTAAAACGCAAATTTCAATCGAATGTAAAAACAGTTACCTAAACAATACCTAAATATATTTTATTCATATATTCAAATCCGCAGTATAAAAAGCAAACTCAAATCTAATATAGTAACATTTACATTGAATTTATTATTGTACAATATACCTAGGTATTACCAACGCTTTGTATGCAAATACCCAAAATGAAATACAATATGTACTGTACACAGGTATTTATAATCAGAATCGGTAATATTTACGAGTATAATCATAGTATAATAAAAATAATATCTCTTTGAAACAACTTACGAAAAATTTATTTATCACGAAAAATTATATTTTTATTTTCATTTCAAATTTAACGAGTAAGTTATGTCCGGTTCGATTCTCGGCAGGGTCAACTTCCGAAATGAACTATGCAAAGTTGTCTCTGATCTGTATCTGTAAAGTAGTGGCAGTACAGACTGCATTTCGCAATCATTAGGGAAGATCGCCGTGAAATAACAGCACGTGTGCTTTTGTGTTTCGGCGAGTGAGTAAGGAATGCCAGAGCTCATTTCCCTATCCATTTCCAATCCCCTATCCTTAATCCTACTGTAGTCGGCAACGCACTTGCAGCACCTGTGGCGTTGCTTGTGTTACAGGCGACGGTAGCCACCTACCATCAAGTGGACCGTCAGCCTGCCTGCCGATCTTAACATGAAAAAAAAAAAGAAAGTAATGAGATTTTTATTCGGACTTGTCCTTACAACCTTGACTCAAGAGAGATCAATGACTCACAAAATTATCTGTTAGTAGAGGTTACTGAAAGGTCTCGTATTCGTATTTCAACTTATTTGAATTTAAATAATGTTTTGGGAGCGAAATTTGTCTTTTGATACTTCGTCCCTTCCTTTAATCAAGATGATGGTAGTCTAATGTATATATAAATATAATAATATGTGTGTTTATGTATGACAGTTTTGAAGAGGCTTTCAGTTCTAACCACTTATACAAAGAGGATATATATATTGACCTTCATATAGACAAGGATAGGACTCAGTATCGTGAAATGAATTTTTATATCGTCAACAAAGTAAACTATATTTATTTCACGAAGGAATACATCTATAACGTAGTATAATCTAATTTAAACTTAAAATTGAAAATCTAAACTTAAAATTGAAATTGACGTATCTTTTTCAATGTTCAGGTTGACAGACAGACTGACGGTCTACTTGATGACAGTTGCCACCAGGCAAAAGTCGCCTCTAACAACGCAGCACGCAAGCACACTTACTTTAATATACTAAACATTACAAAACTAAACATTGATGATCTCTTCACAGTGGATTTCTGTGAAAATGTCCGCTAAACTTTTCAATAAAAGTAAAGTGAAAACAAAACAATAAAAGAAATCGCAATGAAAAGTTACACCAGTTGAACTGAAAGTGCATTACACCTCGTCTCAAACACGTCCACTCACTTGTGTCTCTTTACACTTTAAGTTTATAAAACTACGACCTACGACAGTTTAATAGCAGAACCGAGATACACACGGTCTTCAAGTTCGACGAACAAATTTAGAATCCCTTGAAATTGATTGACGCATGCATTGATCGATGATGACGTTAAATCAATCATAAATCATAAATCTTGTTCTGAGATGAGCCTGATTGAAGTGGTTTGCGAAAATGTAACCGCTTTGTTTAAATATAGCTAGTTGCAATTTATATTTAATTAAGCGTCTCTTTCACCAACGTCAAGTAGGCTAAACCGTCACTTAAAGTCACCTGTCACCGGGAATAATTTAGCTGATATACCTTTGTTTGTACGGTAAACGCCCCAAACATTAAATAGAAAATAATAATAAAAAAATCACCTATCGAATGATGCATAATTCAATAAAACAGAAAATGATTTCTAAAAGTAACTAATCAACACTTTGCTTGTAGTTGGTGAAAGAGGCGCTAAGAGTCATATAATAATGGCTGTCATATAATCCATACTAATATTATAAAGAGAGAAGATTTGTATTTATGTTGGTAATGAATAAACTTAAAAAACTACTGGACCGATTTTAAAAATTCGATCAGCGTGTGACATATGTAGGTTATATTTTATAAAGTTACGCGGACAAAGTCGCGTACAACAGCTAGTCACTAATAAAGAAATGAAAAATAACAATAATATACTCGTAAATACAATTTTGTTCTTCGTTCAGGTAACTTGTATGTCACTTGCAGTACGCCTCAGTTTCCTCTGAGTTGCCAAACTTCCATCAAGTTTGTTCGACTGAAATGGGTCCGGCATTTTTTTTGTATAAGTATAGCTTCCTTCTGTGTCCTTTTTCTTTGTACATAAGTTTTTTTTTCTAAACTGAATTTTCAGTCAGAGCGTAATTTGCTGAGGTTTATTTTGTACTAGCGTTTGCCGGTGACTACGTCTGCGCCCCTATTTCTTAAGTTTTAAAATACATCTATACATTCTTTATTGCTCATTAGTCAGACGTTGAATTTTTAACATTATTTTTGAAGTTATCCTTGTCTGTATCCCTGACAACGTCTATGCAAAATTTCATGATGTTGAAAGTTAAATTTTGAGAACATAACAAACAAACTCACTTTGTTGTAAAAAAAATAATAAACATAAGTTATTTCTTATTAACCTGAGACTCGTTCCAGGCTTTGCAGGTGCAATTTTTTTCTGCAAATTATTTTTCTATAAACCTTTTCCGTTTAATGCTCTTTCCAGTAGTGAAAACATCATGAAAATTCGTTCAGTAGTTTTTGAGATCATCGCAAACATATATACAGACGCGGAGATTATTGCCATTATTTAAACCCATGTGAAACCGGATTAATTCGCAAGTGTAATGTAAGATGAAATTCAAAGCCGTATTAATATTAAACCAGTGCTCAGTGGCTTGCTCCTCATGAGGCGTGAAGTGGAACAGTCGATGAGTGCCGAACTTGTATAATTAATAAGTTTAAGGGGATCCCAGACGATCGACCGCAAATCAGTAACATGTGGACTTAAGCCATTAAAACTTAGGGCGGAACATACGTCGTTGTTTCTCTGACCGACACGTAGATCGGTATACAGCTGTACCATCGCCACACGGGAATGTTGAGCCACTTTTCACCGTTATTAATTTAGCCGAGTTAATGCAAATCGGCGTACTTCGAGTTCACGACTGATAACGAAATTCTATCATATCAAATACTAGCTGGTGCCCGCGACTTCGTTCGCGTTCTCTATAGCCTACAGCCTTTCTCGATTAATGGACTATCCAAAACAAAAATAATTTTTCAATTCAAACCAATGGTTCCTGAGATTAGCGCGTACAACCAAACAAACAAACTCTTCAGCTTTATTTATATTAGTATAGATTAAAATTATAACACTGCTAAATTAAGAACAGTGACAAGTGGCTCAACATTCCCGTGAGGTGATTGTATACATCGATCTACGATCTAATAGATAGTTTATTCCAAAATTCCAAAATTTTTATGTTAATATCTGCACAGTCTGACGGTCTACTTGATGGTAGGTGGCTACCGGCGCCTATAACACAAGCAACGCCACAGGTGCTGCGAGTGCACTGCCGACTACAGTGGGATTAAGGATAAGGTATTGGGAAGGGATGGCGAAATGGGCTTTGGCATCCCTTACTCACTCACCGAAACACAACAGCAAACGTGCTGTTATTTCACGGTGGTCTTCAGTAAGAGGGTAGTTACTGGCGCCAGATGGGCTGCCCAAATGACTGCGAAACGCAGTGTGCCCTGCCACTACTAATTATATGTATTTTTATAATTTGAACTCTGATTCATAATATTAATAAGCGTAACGGTTACGTGTTCGTGCGCAATGTGAGTTCGAATGTTTTCATGGCTAATGTTACACAAGGGCTTGCTGCTTACATACGAGTTACCACGCAATGTGGAAACTAAAAGTTTTAATTAGGTAAATATATATTAATTGTATTTTATAGTTAAGTACATTACATTTTATATAAAGATATTTTCTCATTACAAACTATTAGTCACATTAGCAAAAACTTAATTTTCATACAAAAAGCAACGCGGCGTAGCCATCACTTTTGTTGAAAATATTTCAAAAATAAATTAAAAATAAAATAAAATTACAAAGACTAGTATAAGATTATTTGACTGTTAAAACTGATTGGTAATTACTTTGAATATGTAAGATCAACCAAAGTTGCATAAAGCTGGTCACACACGTAGCTATAATATATATTAATATAAATTATAGCAAGGCATATTACAATATATTTTCTATACAAATATTGCAGTGACCACACACACACACGTAGCTATAATATATATTTTTATGACGTCACCAACGTATACCGTAATATATATTATAGCACGGTATATTAATATATTATAATAGCTACGTTTGAGACGGGCTTTATTTAGGTATTGTAACAATCTTTGACAGTAAAAAAACGTAAACAAGTAGACAATTGATTTTTTGTTTTGTATTTTTGAGGTGGGTTATGTATATGTTAAGATATGCTATATGTTATGCTATGTATATGCTAACCGCATGCTAAGATGCTTATGCGCCGAGCAATAAGAAAAAAGTGAGAAAGAAGCGAAAACAAAGTAATATTTTGGGCGGGCGTTGCTCTGCGGTGAGTCGGAGACAAAATTTGGTGCAGCCTAAAGAAAACTGAGCATTATACAAAGGAGAGTCTTATTTTTTTTTAAATTAAATACTAATCTTGTTTATGGAGTGATTACACGTAAACGAGTAAATAATATTCCCTCTGACTTGTTTAGTATTCTGAGCATATTTAAGTCTTCCATAATTGTGGAGTGTTTGCATTATAAATAGAAAAATATAGTAAAATTTATATTACTTACCATTTAATGTCTGCTTTCTATTCCATATCGAGGATCTGAAAAAAAAAAAATAGAATAGAATAGAATAGAATAGAAAAAAATAATAGAATATTTTTTAACGGGAGCAGACAACATTATCGTCATCATCAGCTTGTGTCTCTCCACTGCTGGATGTAGGCCTTTTAAAGGCTCGCTACCAAGCACGGTCTTCTGTTTTTATTCTACTCTGAGCAAGCAATATCATTATTATTCCCACCTACGCCACTGCACTGCCTATTAAAATAGAGCAGGAGTTGATGGAGAATCAATCGAGAATGGCACGACCGAATTATTGTGACTAAAGGGTCACAAATCAAAATTACACTTTTTACAGGAGAGCTAATCAAAAAAAAATTTTTTTGTTTATTTTTTTTCTTATTGGATATACTTATATCAAATATATGCATATTATACATAGTTAGAAGCGCTTTTCTGGTCCATGTTTTTCCTTATTTCGTCTTCCCAACGTTGGTACTGTCTACCTCGTTTCCTTTTTTATTCCTTGGGTACCAGAATACTATAACTAATAATCCCTATTAATACCTAACTGAAAAGACAATGGAATCTGCAATGAACAATTACTTTAGTCATTGCATAATACAATGACGCGGAAGGTCGAGTGCGCGCATGACACCATTTGAATTAACCACAGCCACATGCATGGGGCCGCGCGGCCTAAGTACATTTACATACACTATAGTGCGGACTGAGACAGGCCTGATAGTGGCTTAAATAAAAACAGTGGCACTCCGGGAGTGCCGACAGAAGTGAAACCTTGATTGTGTATTTTTTGAATAGTCATGAAAGTACATATTTATATACAGTGTCGGTTACACGGTTACAGATCGCGATTTCAATGGTTTTTTCCCATCTCAAAAAAATTTCTTTTTTAAACTGTCAGCGCCATCTCTGTTCGCATTGATGTACTATTTCAATTCAATTAGTTTTCGCAAGGATGTATTATTACGTAACATATTCTAGTTTCAGTGGTGTTGTGTAGATGGCGCAATAACTGAAAATATACAGAGGTGTCGGTTACATTACGGTTACAGGTCGCGAAATGAATGGTTTTTTCACATCTCAAAAATGCCGGTTGTTATTATTTTGTTTTTGGATCAATTAATAGAAACGCAAACGTTTGATAACTAATTAAACTATACCTTGCCTATTTACAAACATAATCTACAAATCTCTTACTTGATACCGGAACACGGCGAACAATTCATTTTATGATCTTATTTAAGGCTCTTATGAAAATATGTATCCATACTAATCCACACTAATATTATAAATGTGAAAGTAACTATTTCTGTCTGTCTGTTACTTTTTCACACTTTAACAACTCAACAGAAAATGATGAAATTTTACACTGTCAGCGATACAGAAAAAAACATAGGATACCTTTCACCCAGAAAAAAGTACTTTTCGCGAGGGATCATCTAAAATTAAGAAAATATCCTTTATAATATTATTTATAATATAGAGCCAAAGGCTTTAAAACATCCTTTATGCCAAGGGTTGGTGTTTTTGAACTCATATAACCCAAATCTTATCAAAGTTCTATCTTCTGGATGAGATCGCTCCATCATAGGCTTCATCTTCACTACACAGCTAGATTTTGGCCAAGAGCAAACCCATCTTTAATAGAAAAAAATGTAGTAGCAATAAAGCGCTATATATTGCTTATTTATTTTTAATTTTCAACGCGGACGAAGTCGCGCGCACCATAGCTAGTTATAATATACTAGCTGCTGCCCGCGACTTCGTCCGCGTTGAACGATGAAAGGTACCCTATGTTCTTTTTGGTGTTCCCATCGAAATACTACAAGGAATTTGCGTCACAAATGCCAAAGCGGCACATAAAAAGAACGCCTACGACAGAATCATGGCGGACTCTTGCCTTCACGCGTCAATGGTAAAAGGTAGTAACGATCAACTTCTACTATTTCATTTTAAACTCTAATGGGTTGACGTAAAGTCACATTTTCTTTAAATTACGTACTTATTATTATGTTTGTTTTGTTTTAAATGACAGTTCATGTTCTACGCATATGTCACTTTTAAATGTTCCATAAAATTCGTAGTGTTTTGTATGGCACGCGTGTGCCATGTTGTAGTAGTTTGATGGGTGTCCCAGACAACGTGTATGTAAAATTGCAGGTTCAGTAGTTTTTGCGTGAAAGCGTAACAAACAAACAAACAAACTCACATTCACATTTATAATATTAGTAAGATTTTTAAACGAATTCACCAAAATTGTTATTGTGATTAATACTAGTATTTTAAAATTTAAATTCATAATGCAATAGTAAGTAAGGTTTCGTGTTGCACCCCGCTGCATTTAAGTTAATGCAGTTTACATGTATTTACTTGCATTACGCCGGCTTTCTTGTGTCTCTAAATTGCATTTAAATTTAAATGTAAAATATAAACATTTTTGCAACAAAACCAGCAAGGAGGTTAAATAATCATGTTGCCAGAATTTGTACTTGAATATTACTCATCAGTAATTTAGGTAGATTCTTCTACTAAATTTTTGTTTGTCAGAGATACAGAAGAGAACATAGGGCACTTTTCATACAGGAATAAAGTAATGTTCCCAAGGGATCTTCTAAAAAATAAAAAAATCAACAACTGATAAAATTAAAAAGATAACTAGAAATAAATAAAGCGCTACCTACAATGGTCGGCAGCGCACTTGCAGCATTTGTGGCGTTGCTTGTGTTATGGGCGACGGTAGCCACTTACCATCAAGTAGACCGTTAATCTATCTGACGACTAACATAAAGAAGTTACTAAAGAAAGGAATAAAATCAGTTTAGTGATAATGATTTAATTTGTATTTACCTATTTATAGTTTGATACTTTTCGGAAAAAAGTTGTAATGTGCCGCTTTTTTTAAATTTGTGTTTAATTTGGTTGCAAAATTTAAAAGGTACAAGACCCCCAACACATACACAACAATTGTGTTGCTTCGTGGCCTATTTTCTCTACCTATGTTTTTCTTAAAACAAAAGATACTGGCTAGGGGTGTGGTCTCAGTGTTAGATTCTTATGTTATTTTTGGAATTAAATCGATGTTGGCTATACTTATTTGATGTATTTTTATTGTTTTACAAATATATACTTAATAATTTATTTATTTCATTAATAGGTCAAACCCAAATATGAATACGAAATTACTTTTGAAAGTATTTATTTAAAAAAATTTAGTTTTAAGTACAACGGTCTGGATAACATTAAATTAGGTATATATTAGTCGATTCACCCGTCTGTATATAACCACCTAAACCACGCAAAAAAAAGCAATATTTTGCAAACCAAGTCGCCGAAACGGTCCGCCTCTCTCTGTTTCTCCACTAACTACTTCTAAATCATTCAACCGATTTTGATTCAGTTTTCACTTATGTAAAGAGGGATAAACGAGGAAGGTTATCCCTTGTTTATCCCTAAGGTTATCCACTTAATGGTATGTGGTTGTCACATACCGTTAAGTATACCATCACCATCTCAGCCGCAGGACGTACACTGTTGGACATAGGCCTCCCCCAAATTTTTCCAATTGGATCGGTCAGAAGCAGCCTGGATCCACCGTTGACCCGCGGCCTTTATTAGTTCGTCTGTCCACCTTGTGGGTGGACGTCCTGCGCTGCGCTTGCTGGTCCGTGGCCTTCACTCGAGAACCTCCCGGCCCCAGCGGCCGTCGGTTCTCCGTACTATATGCCCTTTTTTTTTTTTTTTTTTTTTTTTTTATAACGCGAGGAAATCTGCGAATCAGATCCCCACCGACCATGGGAAGATCGGTGGGGTATGTGGGACTTCTACCCACTAAAACCCCGCGGTTTTTCTTCGCGCCGTCTATGGGCGGGGGTCAGGGGACGTTTAGACACGCTACGGTGTTCCCCCGCCAGACGAGGCCCGCATACTTGCGGGCTCCACCTCGGTAAGGCGCGGAGTGTAACCTCCGCGCCGTGAAGAGACGCGCCGGAAATACACAGCACGTCTCCCCTCGTTGCCCAGTGTTGTGATGACGGCGGACGACCCCATGTCCGCCGCCCCTGGGCGAAGCGGCACGGGCCGCCTAACCTCCACCTCTCGCAGCAGGCAGTCAGCGAGGGGCTTCACTCATGAAGCACCCCATAACCTCTTCTCTGCGGCACAACCTACCGCAGGGTTGGAGGCCGCTTCCACCTGAAACTCTCGGAAAACCCCTGCTCGTGTGGCCGCTCATCTCTACGGCATTAAGGGTGGGCGGCCCAAAGGGGGTTTCCGCCTGACATTTCCACATCAATCGCGGCAGCCCGAGACAGGCTTCATCTCGTGTTATCGTCGGAAGAGTTACTAGGCCGGGTGACGAGTCCGGGTGTTCACTCTTCCGAACGACTGCAGAGGGTGGTTACTAGGTCGGCCGCGCTACCGGGTCTTCACCACCCTCCACAAAGCCGCGATTGCAGTACTCTGCCAGACGGTCCTTCCCTGCCGTAGAGCTCCGTCTTCGCGTGCGTTGCCCAACTACCACTGAGCGACAGAGCTATCCGCCCGCTGCGACCCGCGCCGGTCTTCGTTCGCAGAACCGAGACCCATACCTCGGTCCGACGCACAAGGACCGGGGGTGCCATCTCTCACCGGCCTACACCCGCGTGGGCCGAGTACGGTTCCTCAGCCCAGCGAGCGGTGACCGGTGAAGCTCCAACGAACAGTTGGAGCCTCCAAACTGTTGCTCCGCCACGAGCTCTGATGGTCGGAGCCCGCTCGGAGCACACGCACGTGGGTCTTGTTAGTTCCCCAGCGACAATCCGATCAGCCAAGCAAAGACCGGTGACCTCACCGGCCCCTGCAACCGCCCGGATTGCCGAGGGTTAAGCCCCCCCACCACTGCACGGTCTTGACCCACCTAGGGGGGGGGCCGTACTATATGCCCTGCCCACTGCCACTTCAACTTACTGATCCGTCGGCTTATGTCGGTAACTTTCGTACCTCTACGCATCTCCTCATTTCCGATTTGATCTCGCAGGGTAACTCGAGCATAGCCCTTTCCATATATAGCTCGTTGAGCGACATTGAGCTTCCTTACGAGGCCCATAGTTAGAGACCACGTTGCAGCGCCATATGTCATCACTGGCAACACACATTGGTCGAAGACTTTTGTCTTGAGATACTGAGGAATTTTAGACGAGAAGATGAGCTTCCCGAACGCTCGAATGGGAGCTGGATTCGACGATTGACCTCTCGAAGTTGGCTCTACCTAACTAGACCATCAACTATAAATAAAATAAACATTTCCCCTTGAAACGCAGCCTTACCTTGAAGCTGCACAGCATTCATTTTCCGTTTGCATGTTAGTAAGATGTCGTCACGAAATGGAAACTGACAATGTTACGTTATTGTTCAGCAGGAAGACGGTTTCACGGTAAATTGTTGCTGAAAATGAGGACGGGGAAAAAATTCAAACGTATATTTTGTACTGAGCTTTTAAAGATAACCTGTAGTTAATGCAGACTTTAGCATTTCTTTAATATCATACTGTAAATTACCGTTTTTCTTCAATGACTATATCCACAATATCTGTAAATTACCTACAGTACCCTGACGTGTATGCAAGGTTTCATAATAATCGGTTGACTACTTAAGGCGTGAACGCGTAATAAACAAGCAAACAAACAAATTGACTTTCACATTTTATATCTAATATTAGTTAGACAAACGACAAACTAAAAGGTTTATTTTAGCACGAAGTATTTACATTACATATTTTAAATATAAAATGTTTTTAGCCGCTACTATAAAAACTATGAAGGAAAATACCAGAAAAAGAATATAAAAATAATTATTATATAAACTTACTGGTGAAAAAAAATTAAAAATATAACACTATCACCGAATATATCAGACAATCTGAATTTTATAGAGAAAATATCTGATATCTTCATCACCGAGAAGACGGTGGCGCACAATTTTTTATATTTTGGACTATCCCCGGGGAACCTAACATTTTTTCAGAATAAAAAGTGTTCTATATGTTAATCCAGTTAATAAACCATCTGTGTGCTAAATTTTATAGAAACCCGTTGAGCCGTCTTTGCGTGAAAGAGTAACAAATGTCTACATATTTATCCTCACAAATAATTCCTTTTATAATATTAGTAGGATATCCCACAGGATATCCAGATATCAAAACCAAGAAACTTTGAGTATATCCCATGTATTCTGCTTATACAAAGCGCAAATCAGGCCGGATGTTCTCAAGTACAAACTTGACCTAGTTGTTTCTGTCAATCGATGATGCATATCTTGGGGATGGCCTAGACTCGGTAAAAAAAACATTACTTCAAAAGCCTATTTTAACCTTCAGTGTCAATAAACTTTTTGAATTTATTTATGTTATTAACGCCCGACGCAAAAACGGGGAGTTATATCTCTAAGTTTGACGTGTGTGTCTGTAAATGTGTCTGTGGAATCTATGTCCATCCTGAAATTCTATTAGTAAAAGATTTTTTTAAATCAGTTGAGTAGTTCCAAAGATTATGGACTTAGTTAAAGAAAGTTTAAGCACTTAGTTTGGAAGCCAAAACACTGTGATCTACACTGAAGCTGATAAGTTGATTCAAGGTAAAATCCAAAGTAATCATATTAAGGAGCTCAAAGACAACGAAAAAAGTGAAGTTATTGAGTGGACTTTAGTACAGATCTTCTAACTGAGTCACTAGGGAAATCTGATGCATTGGAAAAGCTCACATTTCCTCAGACTGCAAAGTAGTCAGCCCCACAACCCGAAATATTATTTCCATCTTACATAACATACCTACATTGTTTTATTAGTAAAACCATGTAAAACGAAACACCGATATGTTTATGTTATGTTTCAATATTGAATACGCTGCTGTACGGCCGCATCTCACACCGTAACAAACAAATAAAATTTTGGCTTGTCAAGCTTTCAAGCTTTATTAAATGCTTTGCTCGAGGTATTTAGCTTGCCAAGATTTTAAGCTTTATTAAATACCTATATAGGCATTATTATTAATATTTATAACTAAAGAAATCGGACCCTATAGACAACTTTATCTCGCTCCATCTCTTGGTATGTGTGTTTATGTGTAAAATACAATTTTTGGAGAAAATATGGAACGTAGGTTTAGTCTATGCGATAATGGAAAGAACGAAAGTATACATAGAGAAGAGCCCCTTTGCTCGAGGGGTTAAGGGTGCTTGCTTTAACGCTCTGTCTCAGGTTCGGCAAGGCCTTTACTACTTTAAAGTAGTAGGCTCCCGGAAAGTAGGAAGGGCACACTGCGTTTCGCAGTTACTTGGGCGGCCCATCTTTCCTTACCTTACCTAAGACCATGTTAATAACATCATGTGTGCTGTTATGTTTCGGTGAGAGAGTAAGGGATACCAGAGCCCATTCCCTTATCATTTTCTAATCCCTTACCCGCAACGACAACTAATATAAGTGAGCTACTATCTTCGGCTTTTTATATTGTTAGTACGGTGTATTGGGCGGCCGTCTGGTTTCAATGTAAGAGGACATAAACACAGCTTCGAATGTCTGGGTTTGGTTTCAGTTTGAGCATCCATTAAATAAATATTACATTTAAATTTTGTGACGACGCTCAAAGCGACGACGCCATCTTTATTTTCCTTGAAGGTATACACTCCGTATTGAATGGAAGTTTATTACAACATACATTACTGGGAAATATTATTTTTTAAACGGTCTCTAAATACGTATTTATACGGTGAAAAATGAAAAAATATAACGAGAAAATATGTGACATCTTTATCGCTGTGTCGAAATTGACACTCAATTTTTTTATAATTTTAGACCAATAGTTTTCAGGATAAAAAGTATCCTATATGTTAATCTAGATAATAAACTATTTGATTGGCTGATTTAGGATGTCATTGAAATAAAGTTTCAATAGTTTATAATATTGATTTATAATATGTGCCCCGCGGCGTTACTCGCCTTAAAATGTTGAAATTCAACTATTATAATATACAAAGGTTAATTTTTAAAAGATACAAATAATATATTGTATTTTTAACACCTTTTAATTAATAAATAGTGGGGTCTTATAAATAAGAACAAAAAATCGCTCCTTAAAAACTAAAGGGCCACAAATCAAAATTGCACTTTTTACAGGCTAATCGAAAAAAAAAATTTTTTTTTGTTTATTTTTTCTTATTGGATATATATCAAATATATGCATATTATACATCGTTAGAAGCGTATTTTTAAGTAGCATTAAATGTTTTATGTACTTTTATACTAAACTGAATACTAGAAGAGATATAAGCATATAAGATACTTTTGAATATATAAAAAATGGAAAAAATATTCTATATTCCAAAATATACTAAATATGGACTAAAACAACCATAAGTCTTTTTGCAACATAAAATATGAAGGATTGTGATTGTATTTTTGCAATAAAAACATTTTTGGATTTTTTTGTTTTATGGCCCTTTAGTTTTTAAGCAGCGAAATGTCCGTCTATATGTATGTGATATTTTCAGTGGACGCTTTCCGTACTTGATCTCAAAACATAACATTCCACCAACATAAATCACACAGCCACAGGCTGGATAGCACTCTGTTTTATTGCTTGCCTACAACCCCGTACTGAGAGGGATGTATGTTATGGAGGTATCCACCATAATGTAAATCTTCAAAGTGTCGCTTTAGATACGCAACATTTCAGGTGGCCGGATAAGGGTTAAGTAATTAAGTCATGCCTTAAAAGGATGTATAGAATAAATAGCGACATAATTAAATAGTTTTAATTATAGGCCAATCCTATTTAATTAAAAATATATTGTCTAAAAATAATAAAAAACCGCATTCAAGTCGGTTAAGCCGTTTCTGAGATTAGATTGCAAAAACGCACAGACAAAAATCCTAAAAAAATTTTTTTTTGGAAAAAATTAAAAATAAAATAAAAATCTTGTACAGACACGGCTCGTTTATGATTTTTTTATAATAATATGTATATTATGGTCTAATTATCATATAAAATATAGTAAAAAATAAACACTTACGATCGCTGTTGGTCTAGATGATTTGTCGACGAGTAATCATTTTGCAATATACCTGAAAACAAAATGAAAGATAATTAATGATAAAACAAACATTTTTTAGGTGTGCTAAAAATAAACCACCAAAGTTTATATTTACCTAATAGATAAATTAACATATTGAAAAAATATCTACATCGTATATTTATGGTAAAAAATTAATGTACTCTTCTTATTCAAAGGAAACAGATACCATAAATAATGTCAACTTGACGTTATTCCGGGGAAATTTTTTCGTATAAACAATAATTTTTCACATCAAAAATCTCTTGAGGAATGTTCGTCTCAGGTGAAGACATCTCGTTTCTGTAGACGCTTTAGATACTGTGAGCTTTGTTTGTCCTACTTTTATTGGGACACCATTTAGAGACAGACGGTCCACTGAATGTTGATCAAAACACCCTAGCATACAATGCTAGGATGCTAGGGTGTTTATATTAAATTAATAAATAAATGCATTTCATTATAATATTACGAGAGAGTGATTGTCGCTAGACGAGCAGGCCAGTTTATGACAACAGTTTCCTTCTATATAGATATAACTATTAACTATAAGTATAGATTTTTTTCTAATACGAGACGGCAATGCTTTTTTATATAATTGTAAAATAAGGCGTTATTAAGATAATATATATCTTTGATAACCACCCAATGAATCTGTGGAATAAAATTTTATTTTTTAAGTTTGAACTTTTTGAGACTCAAAAAAATGGTTGGCGTAATAGAAGTAAACGAATATTATAGCAAAAATTATGCATGACCGACAATAATAATAACACAAGTATGTCAATAATACAAGTATCAAATGATGATATCGTACCGGGAAACACAATATGAAAGTTCTATAGTACAGTTTGGCGCTCCCTCTCAAATATTTGCTTTACGAGTTGTGTGCTTGTAGCAAATACGGTGCATTATTTTGGGAGAAACGTCTGGAAGACTTGTATATCTTCAATTATAATGTATTATGTTATATTATTAGTACATATAATACTGATATAATAATAAATGAAAGGATCTGATAACTTCAATAAATCTTGCTAGACAGTTTGATAAGTGTGTGACAGTGAAGTTGTTTTGATATGGCGCGAAATGCCAGGTATTTCAGTGTAGCTCTAAGGATTGGTAGTTTAGACTAGGTCAATTTTAAGTAGTGGCTAAATTTGAATTTGTCGGCTCTCTCTTTAGTCATACACTCCTGAAGGAGCGGTTGTGGTTATGAAATGTCTGAATCTGACATGTTGGTCTCGGCCTCCGCGAGGCTTCTCCATCTCTCTCTCTATCACTGGCACTACGAGTACACTCAGTGAGGGAGCACTTTGTCGGCTACGAACAATCAATTGCCTGGTGTCATTGGTTCTCTAGGTAATGGTAACCAAGAATAATGAGTGTCTGACAGTCAGCACTGCCAGACACTTAACGTGGGTCATAACTTTTGCGGAAAGTAGTGGCATTGTCCTTGCCACTACTTTCCAGATCCAGTTCAGAGCCAATTTTATAAAGTACGTTTCTAAAGTTGACCCTACCGGGAATCTAACCCGCGGCCCTTGAGACAGAGGGTTAAAGTAAGCACCCTAACCACTCATCATTTTAAAAATTGGGATCGAAAAGTTTTAAAATTTTAAAAATAAAATACAATTTATCTTGTTATTTTTGTGTGACTCGTTGGAAATCTACCCTTATTAGTGTAATTGTTAAATGACAGTTCACCAGCCACTCAATATTGGGTAATGTTTCGGGTCAGAATCACAATGTGAGGATTCCGATTGCAAGTTATAGGGGACGACAATGGACCAGCAATTAGCAGAGTGTCGAATGTATTGGGAAACAGGTAATGGATGCATTCAAAATGTTCTACGAAATATCCCATATACCTACATATTTGAAATACTGGCCTCAAACGAATCACACGAGACTAAAAACAAAATATGACTGAACTTAAGAGCGAGCGAAGTCACTAGTAGAAAATTTTATCACAATTTATTATAATGGGAATAACCGAAGGCAGAATGCAAAGCAACCCATTCAAGAAAATAATAAAACATACGCAAGCAATTCATAGATGTACAAATAGTAATAAAATTGCTATCTCCTGTTGAATCCTAAGTTTAATTCACGTTAAAATCATTAATATCACACCAATGTAATCAAGGCTGGATCATAAACATGTCCGCTTTACGGATAAGTTACGGATAAAACTACAATCAGCCGGATATCCGGCCACGTCCGTGCTGTCACATCGCTGTATGTGTTCATATGTCATGGGGATATTACTGATATATCTCGCCGTGTTGCCAACGTATACATATTATTCAGCTATGTTGACGATAAAATTTCTAATTACATCTATGCCACCACAACTCATGACATTTTTTTTAAACATCTAGTTTGAAATTGATTATGAGTAGGTCTTCCACTTCGTCATATTTTTTAGTTTTAAGCCAAACCGTGATAGGTTTTTTGCCAAAATATCAAAATATTGAAAAAATTAAAGAATGCGCGCGTTGTACCTACTGTGTACATCGGTACTAGAACTTCATAGTTCTCAAGCGCACGCGCACGCTTCAAAATGCCTCATGTGTACAGACTGTTAATAGAAAGTGACAAGTAGCGTCAGTTTATATTTATTTATTTATTTTACTTTTTGTTTTTGTGTATATTTTTAACATAATATTTTAATTTACCAAATTTTTTTAAAGCCATGGAAACTTGTCTGAAATAAATAAAAGCTGAACACAAGTGAGAGAAACATCTGATACTGGGACGAAATCGCGAACAAAATCTTATATTTTCACAGAAAGTTGTATAAAATTACAGTTAAGGCAGAACTAGTCGGCGGCTCGAACTCATCGGTGCGTGTAACTAAAATTTATTCTGTCTCACACATCAGAATGCGTGGGAAGAGCAGTCGAGTGAGATGCACAATGATTCATACCAAAAAAATAATTATAAACAGACCCTTGGGCATATACTCTTTTTGACAAAACTACTGCATCTATCTATTTCGTGTAAAGTTATTTTAACTCTTGAATAACTAATAAATGTTTATATTCTAAGTATTTTGGAGTTTTTGTACACTAGAGTGACCTATTCACCCTCAAAGTTGCATTAAAACTCGTGTTAAAATATTAATATTTCTAGGATTATATCTTTTAAATTAATACTTTTTTTTAAGTTTGTATAAAAACCAACCTAGGTAACCACAAGATAAATCGGTATCATGCTTACTTTTGCAAATTAAACATAAAACAGCGAAGTAATAATCTTTAAACGTTTCATGGAGGAAAGCTGACTTGTGTCACCTTAAGATCAGAATTCCATTTTGGCGATAGTATACTACTTGTTCTTTTTCGTTGCTCTTATTGCTCAAAAAAGGTGCACACAAAGACAGTTCTAAGTGGCGTATTATTACAAGGAGTTAAGTTAGAAAATTGTTCTCGGATATTTTCCAATGTCGTCGTAACAAGATACTGAACATCACTTTGGACAAACTAATGCTGCCGTCAAACAAGACATAGGTCTGACATATTAGCCGAAGTTTGTGAATGTGTTGATCCACCCTGACTGACATATAATATTTCTGATACAAACATTACTTACACAAATGGAAATTGTTCGCAAGTTCAATGAATATTATTATAAGGTTCCTTGTACTTTAATATACAGTTAAATTTTAAGTAATGGTTAGAATTCTCTTCGTACCTTGACCTACCTTGACGAGCCCGTTGGATAAGTGGTAAGGGTACTTGCCTAAAGTCTTAGGGGCCACTGGTTCTAATCCCGGCGGGGTTACTTTGGGAATGAACTTTTCTTCTTTGTGCAAGTGCAGCCTGTCTGGTAACCACCCTTATACAGAATACCACCGTGAAATAACAGCTTATGTGCTGTTATGTTTCGGTGCGTGAGTAAGGGATTCTAGAGCCTATTACCCCATCCCTTCATTATCTTCTATCTTCATTATAATATTATAAAGAGAAAAGATTTGTATTTTTGTATTTTTTTGTAATAAATTAAAAAACTACTGGACGGATTTTGAAAATTCTTTCACCTATAGAAAGCTACATTATCAGCGAGTAGCAAAGCCAATTTTTTTTATAAAGTTACGCGGACCAAGTCGCGTGCTAGTCAATAATATATGTCATATATGTAGATACATATATATAAAGAGTTCGCTTCGCTATCGCGCGCTACCAAACGAGTTCGCTTCCAAACACAATAAACAAATACACATCACTCAGTGCTTCGTGGAACAATTATTCACTAAGAGTAAAATTCATTAGTAGATTGGTAGGCCAGGCCGCATAAATATTTAGCGAGCGAGTCTAATACATTAGAAGCCAGACTCTAGACGTGAATTATGTATGATATTGGAGTACAAGTGAGAAGATGTAATTCGTTTTCCATTTTAGCGCCATCATGCGAATTAAATTTAGAGCGAAATGCGGTCAATACTTTTTTATTTTTTTATTTTTATTTTGCACTTACAAACTAGATTATTAAATTTTTTTAAACAGTACTGGTTCCGTTATTTGAAAATCTGAAAATCGGTGAAAATCTGAAAATACTGGCCCGAAAATATTAGAGTTTGTAAGAAAAACATTATGGATTTTTATATACTTAAACTAGCGACACTCATTTTTTTAATATAAACATTCCTCGTTTATCCCTCTTTCCAAAAGTGAAAATCGAATTAGAAGTAAGTAGTTAGCGGAGAAACAAACATGACACGGACAACGACATATCTCTAGAGTTTTCTTTAAGATTTTAAAAGAACTACAATTCTCTAGTACATCATTTTTATGTACCTATCTCACAAGAAGACTTCGTAAGCCACATAAATTGATTTTTCGGAGACTTGGTGGCAAAATATGTTTTATTTATTTATTTAAAAACTTAATTAGGTTTTATTATATACCTAAACCGTTCGTAAAATATTATCTAATTGATTGTTGAGTGGTTTAGAAGGAGTGAGCGGTTATACAGCCATACAGACGCGTAGAGCGACATCAAATTATAGGTACTACGAGTATCTCTAATGCCTTTTATAAGATGTACTTCGGAGAGTGTGCTCAAGAGCTGCATGAACTTATACCGCCTTCTCCTTTCTTCCATCGGATATACAGACGTATGGCTGGTTACCATCCTCATCTTGTTGAAATGCCTCTTTTTCGGACCAAGCGCTTTGATACATCCTTTATAATGCTCATATACTCATAATCCAAATCTTTCAAAGTTCGAGTGAATAAGCATCTTCTGGGTGAGCTCGCTCCATATAAGGCCTCATCTTCGCTGCACGACTGAATTCTGGCCAAGAGCAAATAAACATCTCTAATAATAAAAAAAGATGTTTAAAGAAGAATAAATGTTATAATAGTTATATTTCAAGAGCGGTTTTCTCCTGTTTGGGCCAACCCCTAATCTTATCCAAACCTAGAGTTATACTTACAATGAATAACATATGAGATTCGACAGTAAATAAAACAAATGCTACAACTATATACATTCATTGTGATTGACATAACATTGGCACAGATGTTATTTCTACCAAGTTGTAAGTCATGCGTGAAGTCCACACTACTTGATTTTTTTATTGAGAAAGCTGACGATCTACTTGGTAGTAGGTGGCTACCGTCGCCTATAACACGAGCAACGCCACAGGTTTTACAAGATTTATTGCTGAAATATTTCGTTTACTAAAGTATTTAGTCCCCTAGATAAAACCACTAAAGATTAAAAATGTGATGACCTCTATCCACGGTCTTTACCTTACCTAAAATGATGACCACGATCACTCTGTCAAGAGTGAAACCGCCGAAGAAGAAGGCACCGATTAAAGAGAAGAGTTTAGTTAAATATAATTGTCAATTCTATTTTAAATTTAAATAACTTGATCCAATAACAATTGCAGCCGGCTGCACATAGGCGACGGCAAGGAAGACTGATGTCAACGGAAGACAAAAACATATTATTTGACTATACATAACACAATTTAATGGGGTAGACAGAGAACTTTGTATTACCCTTAATTGTATACTTACTACCTATCTATTAAAATTAAATCCTATTAAGTACCTGTGGTAAGAAATAATAAAATTCTAGTTTAGAAATTCGTGTAATACCTCTATGTAACGGACTGTACATTACACTAGCGGGCGAGTTGTCTATAAAAATAATAGGTAAAAAAAACATGACAATTCGCCTGTCGGGCGGGCGGGCGAGTTGTCCATTACATTAATAATAATAATAATTTTTTAATGGCCTACATAAACTGGCCTACATTCAGATTAAAGTCGAGTTTTGGGACAACCTGTATAAAAGCAATGCGTTTTAATATCTATAATTTTAAAATATGTAATACGATATCATTCTTCTCAATAGATTGTATTTTATTAATAATAATAAAGTATTCTACTGTCCTCAAGGAAGACAATGAAAGATTCCAAGCTACTAAAAATTTCGTAAAGCAGTCACGAAGGAAAAACATTTAAACTAAGACATACATAACTAAAACAAAGTTGTTTGTGCCAACGGAGAATGCCAAACATGCCCTTGTAAATAATCAAGGGAAAACCGCCCCTAAACGGATATTGTCTCGTTGTTATTAATGGTGAATTTTGCGTAAATATTATGTTCTCTCGTGAACAATGGCACGAAGCGACAAAGCTCAACTTCTGTTCAAAAGTCAAAGTGTTAACACAGGAGGCGGATTCTTTAGAATCTAATATATTTACGATTTTATTTATATGTATAGATTATATTATAATCTATACATATAAATAAAATCGTAAATATAGTAAACGAGCTGTGTATATTAATTACTAGCTGGTGCCCGCGACTTCGTCCGCGTTCTCTACCGCCTGCCCTTCCTCGATAAATGGACTATCCAACACAAAAAGAATTTTTCAATTCGAACTGAGATTAGCGCGTACAACGAAACAAACAAACTCTTCAGCTTTATAGTGGATCATTGGGATGCCATACAGATCATATTATCTTATCTCTTATCCTATTGAGGCCAGCAGAGCACGTGACTACCGCTGTCGTCTAAACATAACATTTTTTTAATTATTATTTTAAGATTGATAGACAGGCTGACGCTCCACATGATGGTATGTGGCTACCGTCGCCTATAACACAAGCAACGCCATAGGTGCTGCAAGTGAGCTACCGACCATAGAATGATTAAGGATAAGCGATAAGGAAGGATGGGGTAATGGGCTCTGGCATCCCTTACTCACTCACCGAAACATAACAGCACAAATGCTGTTATTTAACGATGGTCTTCTGTAAAGGGGTGGCAGAAAGTCTGCCCAAATCCCAAATGTAAAGGGGTAGCAGACACTACTTCCTAAATCCAGACCATAATCAACTTTGAAATGTTCAACTTCAACTTGAAATTGACCCCGACGGGAATCGAACCCGGCGCCCCTGAGACGCCCGGTTGATGAGTGGTAACCCAACCACTCATCCAACGGGCTCACCCGACTTTATTCGAACTAAGGATGAGAGTTTGGAAAAATGGACTACTATTATAAAGGACTAGGCGACCACTTGTACTAAAAATGGGTGGTGCCCGATTTTTCCAATTCCTGTCAGCCTCAAAATATTATTATTAATTATTAGTATCACGATTTACGGTCTTGCCTAAAATAAGCCAACCGTGTGTTTAATGCCGAAAGTTTGTGAAACAAATGTTTTCATATAATAATGATAAGTTAAATTACTTTTTATTGTGCTCGTAAACATAGTATAATTTACATTTAATGAATCATTGGAAGTTAACATTTGTTTTAATTTAATTAATTTTAAATTAACTAATTAAGAAAACTATCAACATGTTTGTCTATAATACAACTACATAGAGTGTGGTACTAGTGCTTGTCTAAAGTAGGAAATTACTATGTTTCATAATGTAGTTATTTCCTATGCTTTATAATCTATGCCTTTTTAATAGTTCTAGTAAGTCATCCCCACTTTCGACATCACCTCCCAAATCTCTCAATTCCTTATCCAGCGCAGCGCACTTACAGTACTTGTGGTGTTGCTTGTGTTATAGGCGACAGTATTCACCTGCCATCAAGTGAAGCGTCAGCCTGTCTGTCAAGCTTAAAATAAAAAAAGAAACATTTTGGTAGAGGAGCCCACCCAAGAGGGGATTTTTGGATTTACTCGAGCGCGTCAGATATTGCCAATGTATATACCCCACGTGTCTCCGATAACGGATATGTATTAATCTGACGGTTTGGTTGGTGGGGTTGGCGGGGGTGGGAGTAAAATTTTAAATACAACTCGAGCGCGTCAGATTTTCAGAGGGGGAACTAAGCTCCCATTTAAAATTCAGACGATTCGGATGTAACGCAAGCTCGTGGCAGCTTTTTGAAAATGCAAAAAATATTTTTGACGATTCTCATTTTGTAATACTCGAGCGCGTCAGATTTTTCATACAGACGGTTCAGCCTAAATTCCTGATCGTGCTGATTCTTAATCTGACGATTATATGGAGGTTTTTTTAAAATACAGCGCCTACAAAATTTTGAACGCTTGTAGACGCTCACCCCACCGCTGAAATGAAAAACTTCATATAACCTTTTTTTCTTCTTACCAACCAATCTTCAAAGTCCAATAGGTCCCCACGACGCTCGAGTGACTACACATTTAGCATCGTGGGCTCCCTAACCATTAATTTCAACTCATTATATAAATTCGTTTTCCAAATTTGACTTTTAACAGTCAATCTGAGGAACTACCTACTGATTCAAATTGAAAAATTCTTTTTGTGTTGGATAGTCCATTTATCGAGGAAGGCTTTAGGTTATTATAACATTACGCTTATATAATTATTATGATATATATATCTATAATTTTAGTATAGTTTCGATTTGCGTCAACTATAGCGCAATCTGTCAGTGAAAAGTGGCATTAAATATAATAAGGGCAGACTGCAGTGACAAAAAGTCTTTTTTTCTTCCCATCAGATGGAGCAAATAGCAACTGATTTGAAGCCGCGGGCACCAGCTCGTATAATTATGTTTAGAACTAATATATAATAGAAAGAACTCTTTAGTCAAACTCGCACTTATTCGTTATATTTCTCAAGAAATTTTACGCTAAAACAATAAATTAATGAATATTCCCGACCACGATCTTTGGAAATATTCTCAAAGACAACTTCCTCTAGGGAGCAAGTTATAAAACAAAAGATTTTCGTATAGCTGCCGCCAATTCAACTCCGAGCGGCAGAATTTTAATAAAATATTTCTCTTATTACTCAACTGGTCAGCGGATGAGAAAATTTTGTTTAGAAATGAGAATATTAACAAAAAAAAACTTCTCTTGAAATTAAACACAGACAATTTAAAATTTACTGCATGTTTTTTTAGTCTTGCGTGTTTTTTTAGTCTTGCAACTTTTTTTAAAATGCGCGGTGGGAAATAAATATGTTTAAGCGTATATGCGCACTTAGCGGGCAGTACGCCGCGGCCAAGATCATGGGCCTATCATAGGCCTCTTAGACCCCACTATCCTCTCTCTCATTGGCCGAATAATTTAAAGCAATACTAGAGACTAGACATACCAAAAAGCATTCGTTACATACTTGAAATACAGTTTTATATACGGAACAAGCTGTACATAATTAATATTCTAAGATATCAAGTAGAAAATGGCTGATGATTTTGAAACTCGAACAGATCTTCATAAACTATAGCTAAGAACGATCTCGATTATGCCAGCTTTCAAACAAAATAATATTTAAAAAAATCTGATCACAATCGGCCCATACGAGTATACGTATAGGAGCTACGATTCCATTGACTTTTCCCGCTGGACAATTATTGACCATGTCCTTTCTCTGTCTCTTCCCACATAAATTTTAAAAGAATTAAGTGCCAATTATTCAGCAGATTTCTTTACATTCGCCGGTGAGTTTGTGCGACACTTATCTCCAACAATCGCTTTAAAGAAGTGGCCAGCCATTTCTAAAGAAGTGGTCGGCCATTGAAAGTTTTTTGACTACTCAAACATTTGACCGCAGTTGACGAACGACTTGTCTTCGACTCATCTTCAAAGTTTCCCAGTCCTTTTTTAAATTCAGCAAACCAATTAAAAACTGTTGCTCGCTAACGAGCAGATTCGCGTAGTGGTAGTCAAAGTTCAAAACATTCTTGTGAGTTAAGACTTTTTTATACAACGAAAAAAGGTTGTGAAAGTTGGTACTTACATGAATTTGTTCAATGAGTAACTTTTTAGGGCACAGCTACTAGCACTGACATTAAAAAAAACAAGAATGACTAAACAAATAATTAGTTTAATTTGACGAGCCCATTAGTTGAGTGGTTAAGGTGGATTTTCTTAGCGCTCTGTATCAAGGTCTCGGATTCCGTTCCCAGCAGGACCAACATTATTATGGCAAGGCACCAATGGCTTGTCATAACGTCCACTCGACCCAGCCCATCTACGAGTACGGCTGCGCTAGGAAGTCGTTGGGTTT
This sequence comes from Synanthedon formicaeformis, assembly GCA_945859745.1. NCBI lineage: Eukaryota > Metazoa > Arthropoda > Insecta > Lepidoptera > Sesiidae > Synanthedon > Synanthedon formicaeformis. The sequence goes on from OX243975.1 coordinate 3,285,135, forward strand.
TAGTTTTAGCCTATATGAGTCCGGCATAATCCCGCAGCGTCCTATTACTGCCGGGGATTTCTCAACTTTGAAAAAGGGCCAACTTTCGAAACAAACTATTCAAAGTTGGTGAGATCACCACCAACTTCCAATACCAATGTTCAATGCCATTGATCATTGGTATTCGGTAAAATGTAAAGTGGCAGAGCATTGGAAATTGGTATTGGCCACTATTTACCAATGTCCAATGCCATCTGGAAAATAGTGGCAGAGCATTGGGTATTGATAAATAGTGGCCAACAGCGAACAGCCCATCTGGCAGCAGTAACTACCTTATTACAAAAGACTCACATGACATAAAAGAGACAAAATAATGCTGTTGTGTTTCGGTGAGTGAGTAAGGGATGGCGATTTGTACCATCACTAGCAGTACCTGTGGCTTTATAGGCGATGATAACGTCCCTCTATCAAATGCATCGTCAGCCTGTCTGACGACCTTTGCATAAAAGCATTAAAGATACTTGAAAGAAAATAAAAACTCTTAAATTATACATGCAAAAGAATATTCCAGTTCTAAATCAATGCATAGTCAAGCTAGCCCAGTCAAATAAGATCAAAAGCAGGGCTGACCCGGGAATAATTAAAAGTGTCGATTTTCCTTCGGAAATCGGTGAGGGGGCTCACTGGCAGTCTACATTTCGAAACTCGGGGTTCCCACCCTCTTGCTTCAGCCGCCATCTTGAATTTAAGGGTAAATTTTTGTTTATTCAATAACTCGTTTATTTTCAATTTTACACGGAAAATGGTTATCACCAAAGTTGTTTGGAATTGAATTTCCTACAATTTTGGTCCTCATCAATTTTTTTCTACGATCGATATTTTTCGATGTAGACCCGAAAAGGGGGGGTTAATTTTTTATTATCAAATAACTCGTTTGTTTACAATTTCACACGAAAAATGGTCATGACCAACATTGTTTGGTATTAAATTTCCTACAATTTTGGTCCTCATTAATTTTTTGCTATGATCGATACTTTCCGATTTAGACCCGAAAAGAGGTGGGGGTGAATTTTTTATTATCAAATAACCCGTTTACTTTCAATTTCGCACGAAAAATGGTTATGACCAAAGTTGTTTGAAATAAAATTTCCTACAATTTTGGTTCTCTTCAATTTTTTTCTATCATTGATATTTTTCGATGTAGACCTCAAAAGAGGTGGGGGTGAATTTTTTATTATCAAATAACTCGTTTATTTTCAACTTCACAAGAAAAATGGTCATGACCAAAGTTGTTTGGAATTAAATTTCCTACAATTTTGGTTCTCTTCAAATTCTTGCTATCATTGATATTTTTCGATGTAAACCTCAAAAGAGGTGGGGGTGAACCAAATAATTCTATTATCTCGTTTATTATATTATTATTAGTATTATGATTATTATTTCAAGTATATTTGTAATTTTTTGTATAAATGATGATGTATAAACGATGCAAGATTCATATTTTCAGGATGCACGCTTATGGTAAAGGGAAAGGAGTGTACACTAAGAAAGAAAATGTTGGCATGAACAAACTCTGCAATCAAATATGTTTAAAGTAAACGGGTTATTTGATAATAAAAAATTCACCCCCACCTCTTTTCGGGTCTAAATCGGAAAGTATCGATCATAGCGAAAAATTAATGAGGACCAAAATTGTAGGAAATTTAATTCCAAACAATGTTGGTCATGACCATTTTTCGTGTGAAATTGTAAACAAACGAGTTATTTGATAATAAAAAATTAACCCCCCCTTTTCGGGTCTACATCGAAAAATATCGATCGTAGAAAAAAAGTGATGAGGACCAAAATTGTAGGAAATTCAATTCCAAACAACTTTGGTAATAACCATTTTCAGTGTAAAATTGAAAATAAACGAGTTATTGAATAAACAAAAATTTACCCTTAAATTCAAGATGGCGTCTGAAGCAAGAGGGTGGGAACCCCGAGTTTCGAAATGTAGACTGCCAGTGAGCCCCCTCACCGATTTCCGAAGGAAAATCGACACTTTTAATTATTCCCGGGTCAAATCCTTATTTGATTGGGCTATGTATGTGCTTTGAAAAGCGTACGTATAGCGTACTTTTGATCTTGACTTCCTTTTTTGCGGACTCACCCACCGTTATTAATATTGACAAAGTTGCTTCATTAAAACAGTAATAATGAAGAATGTTTATTATTATTGTTTTGTGTAAAGTTCAGCAGGTAGGCTACCTAGTTAGGTACGGAGTAGGTAGCAAGTAGGTAGTTTAACACGTAGGTAGGCTGTAGGATTGTCCGATTGGTGGTAAGTAGCTACCGATGTCTGTGACACAGATAACGATTGGAAAACGTATATGCGCTGATGGCGACTTTGATAAGATAAGGGTTAAGTATATGAAGATGAGCATTGGTGTTCCTTACACATGCGTTAAACCATAACAATATTTCATGGTGGTCATCAACGGTTCGTCTGGCAATAAAGTTACAAATTAGGCACGTATACAAATAAGCAAATTATACAACTAAGGAATAATTAATGAACTTAGAAATACGCTACAACCCGTATGAAATCTATTTTAATTTTGCTTTCTATGTAAATTTATGACATGACACATCCTTACATAGTATAAATTAAAGTCGCTGCCCCCAATCTGTCTGTATGTATGTTCTCTATATCGCCCAAAACCACGCAAATAACTTTGATGCTATATTAATTGAAAGGGCGTTACACAAGGACGGTTCTTATAATATAATTTGTGCAAAAATTTTTACCCGTGCGAAGCCAGGAGCGGGTCGCTAGTATTAATCAAAAAACGCTCACATTAACTTATTTTTGATATAATGTAAAAACTTTTTGTTCGTACTTTTTTCTTTGTCGACCTTAGCGTGCGGTACTGCATTCTTTCGAAGTGCCAAAATTCCGCACAACAGTTCCTAACTTTTTAGAGCTCAAATTATTTATTTCAATAGAGATTAACGTTGTTAGCATGGAGTTATCGTGCAAGGTAGACCGTCAACACAACACACGTTCATTACAAGTTGTTCAGCTTCATAAATATTCAGTGGTTATGCTTGCGAACATCCCAACATCGCTGGTACTGACGGCATGCATAATGTGCTCGCCTCCTACACATATATTATACGGGACAAGAGCTGATTTCCTATTGTGTGTTTATTTTTAGCAAACGCCTCTGTCACTTATTTGGCGACGTAACGCCTCTGCGACTAATTAGGATCGTGATTAATTAGGACTAACTAGGATATAGTCGCTAGGCTCTTATGAAAAGAAATTTTATTTTGTTATGTAAACAATCTATTGTATTATGTTAAGTTCTCAAAACTAGTAACAGAGAGGTGTTAAAGTTATTATATGCAGTCTTTACCTACAGCGTCTTTATATCTATCTATACTAATAATAAATCTGTATAGTTTGACATACATGACATTACATTTGACATGCATTACATACATTTCATGTCATTTCATGGTATCATTATATGCAAAGTTGACATTTGCATGTGTCATTTTTGTCTCTGAGATTAAAAAACAGACCGTAAGTGTAGGTATTGTATGTATGTATGTATGTTACTCCATAACTCTTAAACGAATTAACTGATTTTCATGAAACTTGGTAGATAAACATTTAGACGTACGGGACACAGTATAGACTACTTTTTCTTTTTCAACGTGGACGAAGTCGCAGGCACCGGCTAGTATTTTATAAAATTACACGGACGAACTCGCGTGCAACAACTATCATTAATAATTTAAATGTACAATCTGTGTATCTAAATATCAAAAAATTAATAAAAAGATCGGGATACAATAATTTCTGTATGTAGAGGCCAGACGGCCAACGCCATTGACGACTCCAAGCGCCTTAAAAGATGTGTCACAGGGTTCTCAAACATAATTATTTACCTTCTTAAACTATAGCTGAAAAGTTCCCCACCCAACCACAATAAAAAATATTAATAAAAAACACCTTTTGTTTTTGTTATCGCGAGATTAAAGAGTGGTCAAGATTCCGTACCAGTGAGTGTACATCAACAACTGTAGAAGGCATTATTCTAAACTTTGATCTAGCAACTCCTTTGTAGTACGAGTATTGGGTTGTTGATTGTAAAGCTTTAATGGTCATAACACTTATACTGCTTTAACAGTTCTACATAACATAACATTCTGCTTTGTTGTCTTTTGAATATTTGAATATAAATAATTTGAATATTTTCCTACAGTATCAAACAGTGCACGCAAATTTAAAGAAAGAAATATTATTAACAATTTATTTCAGATATATTATCCATCAATATGGTAATAAAAAAAAACATGATTTTTAGTAATAGGTATGTAAATAGTACAGTTTTCTATATGGAATGCAGTATTACTACGTGACATGTAATGTAACACTATACAATATATATTTCAATTATTTATTCCCATTCAAGATTACATTAGATTAGATTTAGGTAGTACATAGGATGTTGCTTGGAGCTTTTATTGGTGCATGCTGAGCTTCCTATAATTGCGGCGGCATCCGCCTTGTGCTAATTATTTTGAACATTGTGTTACAGTTGGATGTCTGCCTCGTTGGGGGCCTTGTATAATAAATAAATAAATAAATTACTAACTTTTGAAAATAACATAAAGTGTTCACGATATTTAAGACAATTCCCCTTCATGTCGCATAGTCTGGGGACGCCCTGTATGTGTCGTAAATGTAAAAAAAATAATATATCTACTTAAAGGATATAAGTATAATGTAGAGAGCAGTTAGATTTTACATGTAAGTATACAAAATTATACACAAAATATACAAAATAGAGGTCTACCAATAAAGGGTATTAGGCAAATGCAATCGGCTAGAGTTTGCCAAATCTCTACGGCGCAGATGTGCAGGTGCTAGCTGGGATTACTTGTTTATTGTTCTCTGTTCGTATGGTACACATTCGGTATGTGTACATATAATAAATTTTCAATTAATTACGATTAGACAACGGACTACAACAATACAGATAATTTAGTGCTTAGCGATGAGGAAAAACAATGGAGCTGCTAAAACGATATATGAATTTATAATCACAACTTATCTATACTAATATTATAAAGAGGAAAGATTTGATTGTTTGTTTGTTTGTATTGAATAGGCTCCGAAACTACTGGACCGATTTGAAAAATTCTTTTACCATTAGAAGCCGACATTATCCCTGAAGAACATAGGCTACTTTTTACCGCGGGAAAATGCTTCATTCCTACGGGACAACGGGTAATAGGACAACGGGTAGTAAGAATTATCCTTCCGTACTTATCTTTTTCACATAACTTCTAAACGGTTGAACCGATTGGGTTTAAATTTTATATGGGTATATCGATGGTTTCCTGGATGATTTAAAAATACAATTGGACCCGGTAGGTGGCGCTTCTGTCGCTACGTCAACTACTAAACGGCTTGACCGATTGGGTTGAAATTTTGTATGTGTATTTCCATGGTTTCACATACACGAATGTATTATTATTATTATAAAGTTACGCGGACGAAGTCACGTGCAACAGCTAGTAATTTATACATTCTGCTATTGCAGAATTATGACAAGTTTACTAATTTCAAAATATAATACATTAGCTGTTTTTCGCGACTTCGTCCGCGTTCACAATGTATAAGATTAAAGCTTTCCTCGATAAATAGACTATCCAACACAAAAATAATTTTTCAATTCGAACCAGTAGCTCCTGAAGATTAGCGCGTTCAAACAAACAAAAAACTCTTCAGCTTTATATAATAGTTTTAGATAAGTTCCCTTTAAGCAGGTGTTACAAACCTGTACAGTGTTTGGAGCAATAATAAACGCACCACATTTATTTACCCACCCCTGGCCGTGCAAGCACAACGCAGGGGCAGTAATTTATAACCCGCTGGATTAGGAGACAGGGCCAAGCAAAGCCAGAAATTTATTGTTAGCACAAGCAACGGAGAAATGTAATTAGATATGAGAAAATGTTACATGAAGTTATCTCACTTTAGACTGGCTTAGTCTTTTGTGATTTACACAATTTATGCAAAATGCTTTGTATTGAAATAAGTATGTAATCCTACATATATACCGATACATTATATTATACATTACATTCATTTTATAGTATCTAAATTTTATATTAAACCTAACAGCTTTTACCAATGACAATGTCTCCAAATATTTATATATTACTAATGGCCCGCTCCCGGCTTCGCCCGGTTTCAAAATAAAAATATCCTATCTTTCAAGTCGGACCAAATTACACATAGTTACGAAGTTTTATTAAAATCGGTTCAGTAGTTTAGGATTTAGGATCAAAATCGTGGACAAACAACGTGACACATAAGTTTTATATTTTACTAGCTGCGCCCGCGACTTCGTCCGCGTTGAAAAAGAAAAAAGTAACCTATCCTATGTCCTGTACGTCTAAATGTTTTACACCAAGTTTCATGAAAATAAGTTAATTCGTTTAAGAGTTATGGAGGAACATAACATATATACATACAATACCTACACTTACAGATTTATTATTAGTATTGATGGATATAGCCTATTTGTTATTTTGATATACAAACTAAGTATGTTGTTATATCATAGTTTTATCAAAATCCATTCAATGAAAGAGTAACAAACATGGACATCATCAGAAACTTTACAAAAAATCATTATAAAGAAAACAGTTGTTACGTAGCACATTTAAAAAGAAGCTTTTAAATATAGAGAACTAAAGCAAAAGATTAGAACAAAATCGGTACTACCTGCATAAATCCTGTTTTATCCAGTACAAGGGCGGATTAAGGCGGTTGTAACCGGGTTGCGGGCCAATCGACTGGCGTTAAAAAAGTAAATTAACATTAGCTTTTTAATTTTGTGCTTTCTCAGCGGATCTTGTACAAATTTCAGTATTTTTTTTACCAGTTACGAACAACACTTTTTATAAAATTTTTAACAAACACCATGATTATTCCTCTAATGTCGAAGTCACCGCTGAAGCTGAAATAGAAGAGCTTTTTCCGGTCCTCTTGATGGTCAGCTTGTCTTATGAATTATACCTACAAATAATGCTGTGCCTACATTATCCCATATCATATATCATGTTGACAGAGCATTTGCATCCCTCCTCGTATTGCTTGTGTCAATAGGCAACAGTAAACTAAAAACAAGTGGACCTTTAGCCAACCTGCTGAATTAAAGAAAAGGTAAGTAAATAATGGCAATGTTGCGCTTTTGTTTTCCCCTTAGAATATAACTATTCATTCCTTTTAAATATTCTTGTCTAAAATATTCTGTATTCAATAGTTATGAACCAAAAATATATATTTTTTAATATTATTATCACAAAACGACACGACTTAGACGTTTTTGACAGGTTTTAAACGTAATAATATAATATTTCAATAATAAAATTAAAGTAGAAACGACTGCCTAATATCTACAAATCGAACTGTATGTTTTTTTTTCAACCGGTTTATGTCGCTAAAATCCGGCACGAACCGGATAAAAGCGGAATTATGCACTCGCTTTTGGCGTTAGTGCAGATTTGAAACTTCGAAAATGTAAATTTGAGCGTTAAAAAGGAAATGAGGCGGCGCTACAAACGCTACTCTCTTTTGCTTTTTGTACGTTCTTAATTTAAATTTTTACATATATTATTGTTGTATGCACATGTTGCGTTTAATGAACAATCCCGCGTACAACCTACGAGTGATGAATTTCGTAACAAAGGGAATGCCCGGATGAGATTGTTTGACTATGAGGTGACCGACATGCATAGATCTTTGTAACTAAACTAGCATAGATCTTTGTATTAAACGCTGGGTTCCCGAAGTTGTATACTAACTTTACCTTGTCTCATAACACCATTATATTGGATCCGACGATATGTGTATCTAAAGTCTTGTAATAATTAAGTACTGGAGCACTAGATATGTGTTAGATTAAGGGCGAAACTCAGAATACCAATACCAAAACTAAATTCGGTAGTTTGTTTTCACAATTGACCTAGTTTGAATCGAACCCAGTTCTTAACTTAACCTTAACAGTAGTCACATTATGACTTGACTAATTGCGAACCAAAGGATTGGTCTGATATTATTACTTGACAAAATATTTCTTTAGAATATACTTGTTTACAATACAGGATGTTACAAAAGCGTAGAGGCATATTTACCTATAAGTTCCTTTATATGTTTTTCTAAAGACAATGAATCGAATTATATATTTTAGTCAAATTTAGTTACGTATAATAAAAATAAATAAATATACAACACTCACCGTCGAACATTAATTTCTGGTCGGACCTGTAAAAAATAAAAAATTGTATTAAATATAGAAAGTATTATCTGGCAGACATCCTATTCGAACATTATTTTTCCAGTTATTAGCGAGTTCGGAAAAAAAATTTTAACCCGACCGCAACGCCACTGTGAATTATTTTATTATTGTGAATCTAAATCCACGTACTCAAATACTTAAAAGAAAAGAAATCATCAAAAAAGGTCCAGCCTTTTAGGAGGTCAGTGGACACACATAAGCAATGCAAAACTAAATGTTAAGGTGGCGCTGGACGAGCGTGGGAACTCAGTAATAGGTATTTGGGAGAATTTGTTGTCTCAACTTACTATAATGCTAATAACCTAAGACAAAATGCGAAGCAACACATTCGCGCACTTATTCAACTAGCGAAACATACGCCAGCAATTCCAATATTTTAGAAAAACCTTTATAGATAGTAACTATTGACATCCCAATTTTTAATGTACACTATAGCTAGGATGTTTTCATTGGAAAACATTATTGGCTTTCAGTCAAAAATTACGAGATCTCAACCAGAGAAAATGTGACAAATTCTGCACATTTTAGAAATTAATTATACTAGATATAAAATAAATTTCAGTTTTTTGTTTCGATGTAAACCTTCATATTATGTCTCAGAAAAGTCATATTTTTTCATGTATTACTACGACCAATACCTAATGAGTAATCATGGAATTACGTAGTATGGAATTGGTACGCCGCTCGAGTTGGAAAGTGGCCTCTTAAGGGCTCTTTTCTTGCTAATTGCCTTACTAAAGGTTATTTTGTATTTCATCATCTTTATTTATATCTATACATTATCTAGGTACTTTATTATTACAAGAATGTAACCTAAGGTATCAAAAATTTACCTATAAAATTTGCAATGCTATATTATGTCTAACTGTTATAGTAAAGTAACAATAATTGTTTTTAATTCAGATTAGTCAATCAAAACACGGGTAAGATGTTGAAATTCGTTATCATGATATCCTTATCTAACTAAATAGTTTTATAACAAGTTAGTTTATATAAATGTAATGTAAATTTAAAATTTGAAACTGCAAATAGTCAAAACAAACTAAATGTCCTTAATACGAGGAATCCGGAGGAGCCCAAGATGAAAATGCAAATAAAAAAGCCACGTTCGCAGATATAACGCTCTTAGTGACTAGAAAAGATACCATGTTAGTATCTATCGCAATCTTGACGCAATCTAAAATCCTATTACCGGCGTCTGTTTGCAATGCCTTGCAATCCGCTTACGTACTCGTACAAGCACTGACTGCCTTCTTGCTCATAGCTCAACTACTTCTAGTTGCTTCAGTCGCACGAAGGGTATGGTGCCATCGCGAGCGAGACAAACGCCATACTTAATTTATTGAAGTGAAAACTCCTTTTGGCGCGTTTGGCATTTTTGAGATGGGAAAAAACCATTGAACTTATACATTATAACCGACACCTCGAAACCTCTGTTGACAATTGAAGACGTGAGTGGATGAAGGTGATATGTCGCATTTTTGGGTTTTTTCGTTTTTTTGCGTTGATGAAGGTAATATGTCCTTATGAATGATTACAGATCTTAAGATTGTCGATTTAAGACATTTTTGGAAAATAAGAAGTTGAAAAAGGTTTTATGTCCAAAACGTGCAGAATAGTTTACTTTTGTTAATGGAAGAGGGCGGTATGTATGACTTTTTTTAAATTAAATAATAGAAGTGTTTAATTGCTATCATAACATTAATATTTTAGGTCGTTTACACAACTTTGCATCATAATTTAGTACAAAAATCGGTTCCGTGGCGACTTATCTCAAAAATGAAAAGTAAAACTTTAACCTCGATTTATTCGAAATTGGAATTATGCGACATATCACCTTTATCCACTCACGTCTTCAATTATAAAAGATCACAGTAATTTCAAATAAAAATAGAAAACAGCCAGTGATTTTCCAAAAAGGTTGTCAACATTTTCAGTATAGAGGAGCTACTGAGAGCTTACTTTTTTTACTAATAGTGGGTAGTAGTAGCAGTAGTTTATAATAGTAAGTAAAAATAAAATAAAAAAGTATTTCCTGCACAATAAAATAACACATTCAAGTTTTTCACTTCTGTCGGCACTCCCGGAGTGCCACTGTTTTTTAAATTAAGGTCACCGCCACTATACTTTAAAATGGTTGATTCAAACTAATAATGCAGTCTTGATTTAATATTTATGATATTTTTTTTTGAAATATTCGTTGAAATCTTTTTCTTTTTCTCATTCAAAGTTTTGACAGAACGACATCTGTCTATGATATGATGACTGCATCTGACATCTGATAAGCAAGCAAATCTTGTCTCTTTATGAAGAGACCTGACCAGTAGGGAGAGAAGGCTAAGACGACCCAATTATATTGTACAATAGTAGGCGAACATCTGATACGAATAATATTTTTACAAATACAAAACGCTAATAAGCTTCTAGCTTGACCACACCTTGTTTAAACAAGACGAACGTCAGGGCATTCTAATGAATGGCAGTGATTTAGGAAATTCCATTTTAATTACAAATTGTTAATTGGAAATTCAATTAAATCTGACCATCATTTTAATTTTTAGATATAGTCTTTGTCAGTGTAATATTCTTGTGGGCGCGGTGTGTATTTTGAAGGCAAGAGTCTGAGCCAAAAAAATTCTGATATGCGAATTGCTATTATTATATATAATTTCGGAGGCAGTGAGACGATGAAAACTTCTATAATAAATAATGAACATAATTATTATCTTTATCTTTTTTTATATATATGTCGGTATGATTGTGTTTTATTTGAGGTGCAACACGTGCATTTGAGGGTTGTGCGTGTAACGAAACGTCGGGCATCGGTTCGGGGGTGTGTGGGGAGTGCTGCGCGGGCGGTGGCACTGAGCAGTCTGGAGCACGCTCCAAGGGGAATCGCATGGCCTAGAGGGATCGTGGCACTTCATTTCTTCGGCTTTTAGTTAACTACTGTTATTTCGATCGTAGTAGTGATAGACTGTCGATAACATAAGAAGATACTCCCGATGTCGTCCTAATTGTGTAAACAAATAAGTACAGACTCTCACGCCGGCCATTCGGACCACATCAGAAGTGGGATACAGCCCACCATGATGGATGAAAAGATGGAAAACAAGATCCGCAACCGGGACGGCAACCGGAACTATAGCACAAACATTGCACTGAAAATAAACTACGCATGTCGACTCAAAAGATACAATGCGTATGGCAAGACAAGATGGCTGCCGTGCCGCGCCGTCATAACAAAAAAGTGGCGAAGTCCGGGCGAAGTGACAAAAAAAATGTATACCGTGCTAGCTAACGTTCGACGCAATTCGACAATAAGTGAAGTTGTTGTGGAAGTGATATTCGTTTTAATAATTTCAAAAAGAAAATATTACGCTTCACGGTAGCTATGTTAGAGTGTTGTTATACGATACGAGTGAAACAAAAACGTGACAAGTTTCAAGTAAAGTTAAATGCATCTAAGAGAGACAAAGGCATCAAAGAAGATTGTTCGCTGCCACTGTGAAGAGCGGGGCCATGTGGAAGCCTCACTGCCCTGCTGCTTTTATAGCGGCACTGGGCAGTGGCCCTGTATATGTATTGTAACATAAAGGAGGTAAAAAACTGTGCAAAGCGCACAGTTACGCAAGTAAGGTCTTTTTATTATTTCTACTTGGGGTTGCAATATTTCGTGTAAGACGAAGCGTTTGTCTATTAATAAGAGATAAGAGAGTTTAATCAGTGAATGAATAGTGAGTTGTAGTCAGTAACGTAACTCTATGGTTGTAGTGTAGTAGTACCTAGTTGAATTGTAGTAGTGATAAGTGAATCGTTATTGGTGATGGTAAAATGATTTTATTAGATGATGGTAATATTAAAAAGAAAAAAATCATTGAGGTAAAGTCGCGGTATAACATTGATTAATTGGCGGTTAATTGATAGTTAACATTTGCTTTCTTTCACTGGGGCAGTTGTTAGTAATATTCAAAGATTTTATTACAATGTAGTGTACCAACATTCAATTTCAAACAAGGCAGAGTATTGTATTGTGGCGTTCGCCGTGGGCTGGTTGACTGACGGATCAAATAGATTGACGTAGATCAACTTTTTATAATTTTGGACTGTAATTGAGTGAGGTGTCACTGTCATCTGTCTGAGCCATATTTAAATTCAATTATGTTGTTTATGTTGTTATTGTCAGTAGTGAAAATATAACAATAATAACGAATTTCTATGTTAAATAACATTAAAATTTACAGTTTTGGGCTAGATAAGTGGTTGAGAATTTGAGATAAACAATTTTAGTGGATTAACAGGTGTGTGTAACAATTCAGAGCATTTTTGTTAGAAAAACATTAATAATCTACGGACTTATTAATCCAAATTGGACTTGGATGCCGTCTGATTCCGATAACTCGAAGCTATTAAAACAAGAGCCCGTGGACAATGTATGAAGTGATTGTCTTGTATGATACCTATTGACTTTATCACATTATGTTTTTGTCGCTAGGAGAGTGACTGTTGTATAGCTGGATGCTGTAGCAATTGTGATGTCGCTGGTGAAGGTGGCAGTCACAGAGTGTGTTTAAGTGGTAGTCACAGAGAGCACTATGTAATGTGGTATAGACAATAGTGAACCCGTACGTAGAAACTAAAAATAAGCGTTTGTTGGTTTGATAATAATTACTTTACTCGAGTTATTGTGATTCAAGACCGGTTTCTATTGTGATAGGCTTTTGTAAAATAAAACAGTAATTGTAATAATTGTAACACAAATTACAAAATATAAGACTTGTTCGTACTAGAGATAAAAGGGTTCAGGAATCTTTATGAAATAAAATGCAAGCGAAATGCATCGGACCGAGAGCCTACTCCAAAATTTAAGATTTACCTCAAATTCAAATTCAAATCATTTAGCTTTCAATATTAACTTGATTTATGGACATAGTATGATTCAGTAGAAATACAGCCGTGTAATTCTATGTTTGGTGATAATTATTGTGTTTTTGAGATTTTTGTGAATGCAATCAAAACACTTAGATTGTAAACTTATTTAAAGTAGGTATTAGAAATAGACCGTTAAGACCGCTTCTAAGGATCGGGCTTTGTTAAGGGAAGTGGCAGGAAGCATGCATTAATGAGACTTTATTAGCGAGTGATTACATAGAGCAAGGTTACTAGTCAAGAGTTTAAGAATTTAGTCGGGGGTGAAGTGTCGGACAAAAGAGGGGATTGGTCATCAGAGAATCAGAGAGGGAGAAGGAAGGTGTGCAGTGGTAGCCCTCGGGGCTAGCCGTGCGGTGAGCAACTTGTGAGGAAACGGTAGCGGTGCGCGCTGGTAACCCGCGGAGTTAGCCAGGCGGCATGCGTTACGCGTTGAGTTTTGAGAGCTGTGTTGGTGTTGTGACGCCGAATGCTGTACTCCCGTCACTGGCCGCAAGCCCCTGGCCTGCCGCACTCTATATGGGTGTTGGTCCCCAGGTGGTGGTGCGGAGCTGTGGTGGGTGCAGTAAGGGGCGACATTGAGAGTTGAGAGATTTACGGGGTGATGTTGAGTTGAGAGACTTAAGGGGCGATACGAAATTGAGAAATAGATGCTGGGTTAAGGGGCGGTGTGACATTGAGAGATAGTAGATTATGACATTACGAGATACATATTGAGTTTGTGGATTTCTGAAGCTCTGGAAAAGTGAACTTTGCTCTATGTAGGCTCTTACACGTTGGTGATGAGTAATATGGGGTGTATTGAGCGTGGAGTAACGTAATGTTTTCTTTTAGATTAACGCACGAGGGCGTGCGTATGTCAGGAAGGCCGTGTCGGTATGATTGTGTTTTATTTGAGGTGCAACACGTGCATTTGAGGGTTGTGCGTGTAACGAAACGTCGGGCATCGGTTCGGGGGTGTGTGGGGAGTGCTGCGCGGGCGGTGGCACTGAGCAGTCTGGAGCACGCTCCAAGGGGAATCGCATGGCCTAGAGCAGGGGTCGGCAAGTAGTTTTAGGTGGGGTCCGGATTCTGTAGGAAAATTTTAACGAGGTCCAGAAAAAAACTGATAATAATTAATAATAATAATAATAACTTTATTTCAGACAAATGTCCATAGCTTTAAAAATGTAAAAATTTACAAACTAAAATACTCGTATTATGTTAAAATAGACATATTTACATATTATACAAAAATTAATTTTTATTAAGGGTGATATGCGATGTCACCCAATGTTTAAATATTGGTGTTATTATGTTTAAATATGTTAAAATTAAGTGCTACCTATTTATTGTATGGTTTCAAATAAAATTCTGAATTATAAAACACAAGACCTAAAACTAATGTGAGAAACTGCACCGACGGTCTTGAGCCAGTTTTTTGTAGTTTGGTTCTCGAGAAGAACAGCAAATTCGAAGCGTGTCTTCTAGGTGGGCATCCGTTAATCTTGAACGATATTTATTTTTCAAAAAATTCATCTTTGAGAAAGATGATTCACAGACGTATGTCGAGCCAAACATAGTAGCCAAATTAATAGCTAGTTTTTTGCAATTTTCAAATTTTTCTGGGACATGTCTGGTCCAAAACTCTTCAGTAGATGCAGTTACATATTTTCGCAAAGACACATCTTCTTTCATATCAATTATTTCCATTTGAAGTGATGGCTTTGACAGATTAAAAAACTTGGCAGCCACATCTGTCCATTCTGCCGCTACTTCAATTTCAAATGGCCATTTAAGAAACGGAAATAACTTGCCAATCTCTGCAAAGTCTTGGAATCTTGTATCAAATTCGTTTCTAAGATCGGCCAAAAATTTTACAAATACTGCAATGTCTTCTTCAGAGTTCTCCTTTTTATATTCAAGAATTGTCTGAAAATGAATAAATTCTTGTCTTGCAATATCTTTTTCAAAGATATCCAGCTTACGACGAAAAGCAGATACGCTTTGTATCAGATCACATATTAATTTTCCATTTCCTTGTAACTCTGTGTTGAGAGCATTTAAATATTTTAAAATATCTTTTAGAAAAGCCACAACCAGCATATTACGCTTATTTGTTACGAAATCAAAGTGTTTCTTGGCTCCCTGCGTATCTAAGTTTTGCAAGAAGTAGGTTACTTGTTCTTTTATTAGCCAGAAACGTCCAATAACTTGACCTTTACTTAGCCAACGAACATTGTTGTGTTGTAATAAGTCAGAATACGCTGAATCACATACAGAAAGAAACTCCTTGAAATGTATATGCTGAAGAGCAGAATGAGATCTCATAAAATTAATTAACTTGACCAAGCCGTCCATCACTTCTTTCAGTGTAGCACTAAGTTTTCCACAAAGGGCCGTCTGGTGAATTATGTACTGATACGATATTAGACCTGAATTTTTCAGGAATTGATTCTCTTTACTAAACCTTTTTCTTTGCCAATCATTGCTGGGGCCCCGTCAGTTGAAAGCGACACCATTTTATCGTAACTGATGTTAGATTTAGTAATAAATTCATCAAAGACCTTGAATAAGTCTTCTCCTCGAGTGTTACCTTTCAACGGCAATATTGCTAGCAACTCTTCCCTAAAAATTTGACACTCAATGTCAAGAAATCTTACAAAAATAGACATTTGTTCATCATCAATAATGTCACATGATTCATCAAGTGCTATGGCGTAGCAAGGTGCCTTTTGCAGAAGTTTGAGAAGAGTACTTTTAATATCACCAGCTAAAATTTCAGTTCTTCGTGTATTACTTCTCGCTGACAATGGAATACTTTGAATTGCAGCGACAACATCTTTTTTTTCTTCAAAAAGTGCCGTGACTACTGCCAACATACATTCCTTCACTATCTCAGAATCTGAAAATGGTTTCTGATGTTTATTAAGCGTCCAGCACACACGTAACGCTGCTTCTGTAGATTTTTCTTGCTCGCTCATGCAACGAACTAGTAATTTTGTGCTTTTATTGTAAGAACTGAGATATGCCTGTAGTTTTTCTTTACGAGCCTCACTGCCAAGAGGAAAGTTTTTGTGAAATTGCTGATGAGTTAACGCATAAAATGACTGCCCTTTGAAAGTTTTTTTTTTTTGGAAACATGTTGCTTTTTTATTATCCCAAGTCATGTTTCGCACGTGGTCTGTATGAATATAACTTTCTTTAGTGTAACTGTAAACAATTGGTCGCCCTTCTCTACGGTAATAATGTTGAATTCTTTATTTGAGATGCTGACTGTACAATGTGAGTTGTGACATGTGGCGACTGGAGACACATTTTTGTTGCGCACACACATACAGGCATGTTCACAACCACATATAAAACAATGGAGGGTCGCGACTTCGTAAATGAACAGGTATACAATACATTAGGCGCAATATTTGGCGGTCCGAGGTTCGACCTTTCGCGGTCCGCAAACGGACCGCGGTCCGCCTGTTGCTGACCGCCTAGAGGGATCGTGGCACTTCATTTCTTCGGCTTTTAGTTAACTACTGTTATTTCGATCGTAGTAGTGATAGACTGTCGATAACATAAGAAGATACTCCCGATGTCGTCCTAATTGTGTAAACAAATAAGTACAGACTCTCACGCCGGCCATTCGGACGACATATATATAAAAATTAATGTAAGTAAGTATCTTTGTTCTCTATGGACTACAAAACCGCTCAACAAATGATTTTATTATTTGTATAAATGAAAGATAAATAGGTATCTCGAAATTATATAAAATTTAAAAGTGTACTTTGTAACTTACTTTCCGTTTCCGGAGTTTTTTCTGTTTTGAATGTCGAACGGTGAAGATTTCGATTTATATCCGGCCAACACATCTGAAAAAAAAACAGAAACAATTTCTTATATTATAATATTATATACATTATTATCATCATTTCAACCGTAGGACGTCCACTGCTGGACTTAAGCCTCGCCCATAATTTCCTTTCATCCAAATCCTCAAAAACTTTTGCATTTACAACATTAGTAAGTATTGTTCATAAAAAAAAAAAATGTTTTAAACGTATGTGTATATACTCTATAGTCTTTTTACTGATTTTATTTGTTGAAATTCTACAAACTCCATACAGAAAATAGTTTAAAACGACATTTTTTTTAGTGCACGTTGGTTCAGATTCAAACGGAGCGTATAGTAACAATGTGATGCTACATAGATTGCATTATTTAAACAGACTCGACAATTTATATATTTTATGTAAAAAAATTCTACATAGAATTTTTTAAAATATTGATTTGTTGGTTATAAATGTGTTCAATTATTGAATATAATATATTAATATAATAATTATATTGACGCAATTTTTGATTGATTTATAACCGTATTCACATCCGCAATAATGAATGTATCTTTTTCGGATGAGATAGGCTAGTCCTCTAACTGGTAGATTTCCCAAGGATGAATTTTATGAAATTATTTTAAATTTTTTATTTACATTGTTCAAATTTTCTACTAAAATCTTGATAACTTGAATAACAATTTATTAAAATGATCAATTTCAATAATTTATTAACCCATTAAAAATTAAATCTATTAAAAAAATCCGTATTCGCGGATGTGATCCTTTAAAAATCCGCATCGATATCCGCACCTGCGGATGTTAAAAACTTTTCATTTTCAAAAACCCTGCTCTGAACACTGAGAATGGACATATTACTGCTAGCCTTCATTCTGATTCTATTGAAGCCTTTGTCCGTACAATACGCCTCTCAGAAGATCGACGTCAGTAGGCATAATCTCGTAAATTATTCTATAACCATCCGTACATATGCCACGGTCGCTCGGTTCATGCATTTTAATGAGTACCAGCGCATCGCTCGTATGCAAACAAGGCACTGCATATATTTGGCTCTCTATATATTCTATCTTTATGTGACAGTTTTTATTCGGTACATTTCAGAATGCGTTGCTGCTGGTACCGTGACGTAATAGGGCAAGCGACAAACAGAATGATACTCGAAACTATACAACGAAATAATATTTATTTTATGAACAACTACTTGGTGTCTTTGACTTCGCGTTGAAAAAAACACGTAAAGCCATATTACGTCTGACATTTGCCTCATTGACACCTGACATTATACTTTTGCCTAGCGATGGCTCTTTATTTTTAGATAGCTGGTGCCCTATTGGAATATTTAGCCTATGTCCCTCCTGAAATTCTATTCTAGCTATGTATTATTGAAGATTTTTTTAATCCTACATACAAATAACAAAGATAAACCTCTTTATAATATTAGTATAGATGTCAGAACTTATGAATATTTTTTTAGTCTCAAAAAATTCTCAAATAAATGATTTCTTTCTTTTTTTTTAATTATACTTTTTCTTTTAGGCAGGTATATCTAAAAAAAAATTAAATTAAAATATACCAAAGACCAAACAGAATTTTGCGGACAACATAGTGAAGCCGGTCTTTTAAACATGTGTGTGTAGTCTGTGCAGAGCGGCCAGCGTACCTCCACTTTCGGGTACGCCGAGGTTCTGATAGGTAGCCGTGGCGGGGCACCGAAGTCATGTCATACCGTCCTCGAGACCCCGCCTATCAACGGCTGCGCTAGAAAGTCGTTGGTTTAGCCGGTACTCATAACCCCGGAGTGTCCCCTACACTGCCGGGGTATCCAAGAGGATTTCCCAACGTTAAAAAAGGACGTTCACTGTATTGAGATTTTATGTTCCATGCATGATATAACCTCAATTTTTATTTAATTACTAGGTGGTGCCCGCAACTTCCTCCGCGTTGAAAAAGAAAAACGTAGCTTATCCTGTGTCCTGTACGTCTAAAAGTTTATCTACCAAGTTTCGTGAAAATCAGTTAATTCGATTAATAGTTATGGAGGAACATACATACATACATACATACATATACATACAGATTATTATTAGTATTGATTGATGTTGGAAATATTGGTTTTTACTGACGTGTGAAATATGATTCTATCCTGCTTTGAATTTTTTGAAATCTAAATATATTATGTTGTCTGCTCTGTCTATAGTTCTTATTTGGTCTGAGCCTGCGGGGCACGGGGCAGCCAACCTTATTAACTCTGACAATCATTGGAATTTTACCCACAAAAGAATATTATTATCTCTTGTTCAAAAATATATTATACATCAAGCGCCAGATTCCTAGAATAAACATTAATTATACGAATAATATGTTAATATAATACGTTAACGACATATTCTGTTAGATCACATATGGGAATTTTGCGAATAATTTTGGCTCCTACGAAGATATTTCCAAGTAATACCGAGCTTAGGCAATCTTTAATTAAAGTACTTTGATGTTGAAAGGGCCCAATATTAAGCGTCGTCAAGGACAACCCACTTTCATAACTAACTCGTGTATTACATACCTTGCGGTATCTATTATACATCTTAGACCAAATAAGAACTATAGACAGAATTTTGCGGACAAAATAATGAAGCCAGTTTTATACACATGTCGCTGCTTAAAACTAAAGGGCCATAAAATAAAATGATCCAAAATTACTTTTATTTAAAACATTGGGCAAAAATCGCCTTTATTTTCATATAACACAAAGACACTAGTCGAAATCACAAATTACATACAAATTTACGCATACGCCCTTTTGGCATTTTCACACATCGGTGGTTAAGAGCGGGTATAAAGAAAAATAGCCAATCCTAGATTTGAATTTTATCTGAGTAAACAAAGTCTAATTTAATTAATTTTTTAAAACAGATACATACATTATAAATGAAAGTGACGACTGTAACAGAAAACATAATATAATGAAATTTTCTCGATAGAAAAAAATCACCAAGTGAGCTCTCATTTCCATCGATTTTAGTTTTATTTTCAAAATGACACACATCACAAAGCTAAAAGTGTATCAGTAATTTCACTTTACATATTATCTAAGGCTGTATGTAACAATTTTTCATTTGAGATTGTAGTTTACGAATAATTAATATTTAATACTTTTGGCACTTATAACATTTTTATTGAGCGAGATGCGCTATCTTCCGTCGCATGTTGTGCGTACTTCTACGTATTTTGTGTCACTGTCATGTCCAAGGGGCCACGCTGGTGAAATTACAAATTTTGTTTGCTTTATACCCATTCTTAAGTTCACAGCAAAGCAGTCTTTAGTTGCTATCAAAACTAAATTTTATGTTTGTGGCCCTTTAGTTTTAAAGCAGCGATGTATGCGTAGGCCGTTTACTATATTGAGATTTTGTTTTCCAAGTTTCCAAACTATAATCTCAATTTTTGTTGAAAATATTGGTTTCCAAGTTTCTAATGTTTTGCATGTGTAAAAAGGTCTTACTGAAACATGTAGTTAGTATTATTTGTGAATTAAGTGCACAATAAAAGCAGCCTTATAATTTTCACACAGAAGGCCTAAAATCGCTTGCATAAGTAAACACCTAGTTTAAAACATTGATATTGGCGTACGCTTGAAAGTGACGTACTTCATTTCGATCTCTATTTCCATTTTTATATGAACCTTTGTACTCGTATGCTATCAAGTAATATCACATATGAAAAAGCAACATCAATTCTATGGAAAACCAATATGTGTAATGGACTGTCTGCAAATAGAATCTAGCTACTCTGACAGAAATTGATGGCTGTCAAAACTATTCAAAATATGGTACACAGGTAAATATCGTAATTCATAAAAAAATATTCTCTTGATAAATGTTGCTCGTTTCTCATATCGATACCTCCACATATTTTCTTCCTTCTCTGAGGCTTTGACGTTGACATATCGGTGATATATAAATAAGGTTTTTGTAACACACCTAACTGGCTGAAGAGACAGAAGGAAATCTCTTTTTTATTTTATTGTTATCTTGGGCATTTTTTAATAATTACTAGAGGTCGCTCACTGGCCGAAATTCTACCATAAACAAAATTAAAATTAAAATAGTAATTTTAATAATTTTATAGTAATAGGTCTCGGACACATTCGTCACTTTCACAAAAACGCAATTATATATTTTTAGTTCGCTTTTGGCACCAGTGACGAATGCAAGGTGCGATCCTTGCAGTAGTGACATAATTGTGGAACATTTAACATTTCACCTTGGTAATAAGCCAAGGTCAAAGCCAATGGGCAATGCCTAGCTACCGGTGGTTAAAGCTGCAGAGTGAGGAACCTGCTGACGATACGTGTCGTGTCAAGAATTATTATATCAGGGGAGCCCAAAAGGAGATTTTGTCGTTTTCTCGAGCGCGTCAGATATTGCCAATGTATACCTATGCCCCACGTGTCTCCAATCGATTATTTGGAGTATTTTTTTTGAACGTCTGCAGACGTTCACCCCAGCGTTGAAAAGGGAAACATCATATTATATCCTTTTTTTCTTCCTATGATCTAATCTTCAATATCCATTAGGTCCCTACGTAACTCCACATTTACCATCGATGGTACATTATTATTTACTATAATGTATGCTAGTGCAATTTTTTTTCTGCAAATTATAATACACAAAATCTTTTTATACTATTATGTACGTACGAGTATACGTAGATTAGTACCAACTAGAAAAAAATGATATTTCTGTAATCGAGTTCCTATACTCTTTTAGTATCTAGAGTATGATGTAATTTTTTTTTACTTAAATCGAATATAAAGCCCTGTTATTGATAAGGGGAGTTGTGTAATCGATTTGAATTGACGCTTTCATATTGAGCATTGAGTAATTTTTAAGGCTCCGCTCAAATAACGCAACCACTCAAACTCAGTACTAAATCCATACCTACTAATATTAATATTATAAACTATGTGTTACACGCGACTGCGTCCGCGTATTTCTGTAAAATGCTACCTGCAAACCGCGATTTCGTTCCCGTTGGAAAATGAAAAAATATTATATGAGTATTAACGACGACGACGGTGGCGTATTCTTTTTTAGTCGATCCTTTGGGAACCTAACATTTTTTCAGTATAATAAGTATGCTATATGTTAATCCAAGTGATAAACTATCTGTGTGCCAAATTTAATCCAAATCTGTTGAGCCGTTATTGCGTGAAAGAGTAACAAACATTCCATACACATCCATCTTAACAAACTTTCGAATTTTAATGGAAATTTGATATTGGTATTCCCACTGTATAACGGTACACACCACATTAAGATATTTATTTCCGAAAACATTAAAGTATAAATTTAATTAAATCAAACTTCATTACAAAACTTGGAAATAATTAAAATAGGATACTAGCGAATACGGTCGCATAATTAAGTGTAAACCATATGAGGGAGAGGCGAGACCTCTAAGGCTTTTAAAGCCCTCCATCAAAGATCAACCTTCCCTTTTGATGTATACCATAAATAATTTCATTAATTAATGCCACTATCTCCTTATTTAACGTGTACTTGCATATGTATTACGAAAAAGTAATTAATTTATTACATACTAGCTGCTGCCCTCGACTTCACCCGCGTAACTTTGTAAATATATATACTAAAACCTTCCTCGAAACCTGTAAGTATGTTTGTACTCCAAAACTGCTCACCCGATTTTAATTCGGTTTTCACTAAAGGAAGTTCATATAATCCAAATCTTTTCAGTTCGAGTGAATAGCTATCTTCTGGGTGAGTTCGCTCCATCATAGGCCTCATCTTCGCTACACGGCTGGATGCTGGCCAAGAGCAAACCCATTTCTAATAATAATAAAAAATGTTTTAACACCTGCGAAAAAGGGACGCGGCGAAGTCGCGGGCAAAATCACCTAGTATGAGAAAACTCATCAATCAATACTAATCATTAATCTGAGGGTTGGTCATGGAGTAATTTACTTTGTTTTCAGAGATATCGTGTTTATAGGCTCTATACATGATACTGAAACTAAATTGACCATTTTTAGATTTTGTTCTTTTTATGTATTATAAAAAGGGAAATTTTGATTGTTTGTTTGTTTGCATTGAATTGGCTCCGAAAATAATTTACCGATTTGAAAAATTCTTTCACTGTTGGGAATCTATATTATCAGCGAGTAACATAGGCTATCAATCAATAATAATAATAAATCTGTAAGTGTAGGTATTGTATGTGTTGTTCCTCCATAACTATTAAACGAATTAACTGATTTTCATGAAACTTGGTATATAAACATTTAGACGTACAGGACAGGATAGGCTATTTTTGTTTCCACGCGTACGAAGTCGCGGGCGCCAGCTAGTAGTGAATAAAATACTAGAAACAGTGTCAAACGTTCCTGTCTTCAAAAATGAGTCAGCTAAAACAATAAGGGCTTAAGACTTAAGAGTTTATAACTTGAAAAAACGATCTACAATTTTGTTGCGCAGTGACTACAAAGTGTTCTAAACATGAAAAACAAATAAAGGACACGGTTCTTTGTTTACAGCTGCACTCGTGAATGCATTGGTCCGTACAAATTTTAATGAGTCTTGTACCAGAACGCTGCTATCTATTTTTTATTATTTTTTTTTATTCACAACATTATTCCGTTCTGAATCCGCAAACAGCCGGCAAAAATATTGCAATATTTTTTGGCCCCACGCGCTCTTTCTTTGATCTCCATTTTTTTCGAATGACAGAGTGAAATGTTTTACTTTTAAAATTCGAACTGGTGTTTGATTACGCGATTCTTTTTAAAAAATAAAATATATCCTGTATAAATACTGTGTAATTTTTTGTCGATATTTTAGAGCACAGGTGTAGATCAGGTTCAGGTCAGTTTGAATCGTTAATATTTTTGTACATATTATTTCATTGTCCGGCTTTACTTAATTGTTATCTTACTTACTTTTCTTAATGCTTTTATAACGGCTTAATGACCAAAAAAGTTTAACATCTAAAGGCGAGCCTCACACTTAGTACGTCGCGACGCGTCGTTAAGCATATGCTGGCGCGGAGGCGGCACAGGTACATTCGACCCAGAGACCTAGTTTTGTCTGTTGTAAAAAGTATTTCTTTTATTCAAAATTCAAAAATTCAAAATCACTTAAAATAATAAAAAAATCAAAACTTTGCCATCACTAAAGTTTTTTTTTTTTGCAATCTTAGGCCACAACATTTTTCGTATTTTTCGAATAGTCAGGGTGACCAGGGTCATATAATTAATAAAAACAACAAACAAATAAACGAAGCTGTGTCTCATGCGCGCAGAATCTGTACATTGATTACAACTCAATGCAGACGCAGAAACTGCGCCGCGCAGATGCTCTGCCGAGCAGCATACGCAGTTCATACATGTACGTACAATACAAAATTTGTGTGGACTGTGCCGCACAGATATGTCTGCACGCCAGCATACGCTTAGCCTCATGATCGTCGATGTCCGGTCTTGACAACATCTGCGCTCAGGCAACGCGAGGCGACGCATGAAGCCGAAGCAGCCGCTAGCGACACGCGTCTCATTAATTTTCTCATCACAAATTTGCAAGTTACTTAATGGAGATACAGTTTAATATTCTGCGAAGCGCAAATACATGCGACGCATCAAGACGCGTGGCGTTAGAGTTCCCGCAACGTTACGGTGAATACACCCTTTTTTTTTTTTTTTTTTTTTTTAACGTTGGGAAATCCTCTTGGATACCCGGCAGTGAAGGGGACACTGCGGGGTTATGCCGGATTCCTACCGGCTAAAACCCAACGACTTTCATTCTATCGCGGCCGTTGATGGGCGGGGTCGTGGGGACGTTATTACACGACTTCGGTGCCCCGCCACGGCTATCCAACGCGGGGAGTCTGTGCTCCCTGTCAGAACCTCGGCGTACCCGAAAGTGGAGGTACGCCGGCCTACTCGGGGGACCTTACGACGGGCGGCAGTCTCCCCCAAGACCACCGCCCTGGTCCCGGTACGGTGAATACACCCTAACGTTGCGGGAAAGCTCACTAGCCCCACAAGTGAGTGATGTCAATGACTACGTTTAGAAATTTATAAAATACTAGCTGGTGCCCGCGAATTCGTCCGCGTTTTATGTCTTATGTAGCCTATATTTTATTCTGATGTATAAGCTATATTATTGTAAAGTTTCATTGAAATCCATTCAGTAGTTATTGCGTGAAATAGTAACAAACATCCATAGATCCATATAAAGTTTCCAGATAATTATTTTCAACAACTTTTCTTTATCTTCGCCTCTTCGGTGTCGTTTCTCAATTGTCTTACCTTCATGGACACTTCGCCATGCCTTAGTTTTTACGTAACGCAACGAGTGGCTTACGTAACGCAACGAGTGGCTTACGTAACGCAACGCAACAATGAGACTCTGCACGTGCTGAAAGTTACGCGTTACTAATATACGTTTGGGTGGACGTCCCACGCTGCGCTTGCTGGTCGTGGCCTCTCGAAAAACTTCCGGCACCAGCATACTACGAATATTACTTATATAGTCTTTGCCCCAGCGACCTTCGGTTCTCTGAGCAGGTGATATAACTGCATCAAGACCACCAACCGATTGTGCAACTAGTATGCAGGCCTTTGCATACGTGACATGTCGAAGCATGGCGCGGCATCAGGTGGCATAACTCGGAATGCTTTGAATAACGGCTTTTGCTATTGAAATAAAGGAGTATGAGTGCTGAAATCATTGCAATAAGGTTAAAAATAATATGTTTAGGAAAACATCCTTTGCTGTGCCGTGCCATGCCACAGTGTCAGTTAACGGCGGTCATATGTTGTGTGTCCGTGGAACTAAATTTCAAAGTAAGGCTCTAACTGAGCTATCAGTCTAGTAATGGTATCTTCGAATATTTATTCCAATCTAAGTTCGCGTAGTAACTGCTATGCTAAGACCGATCAGGCTCTCTAAAATTACAAATTTGCATACGGCCGGCACAATGACAGCGTTTCAATTTGCCGATCGGTTCAAAGTTTTAATTACGCCGCGAAATTAATTTCGGATTAAGTTCGCCAAAACAAAATTGTTCTGGAAATGGCAAGGTTCAAATGACTTTTTGTTAGTGCTCTGCCGGCGAGCCACGTGGCTCTGAATTGGGGTTAATACGTTAATTGAAATCGAGTATTAATTAGTTTATTGGCGTTATTGGCGACAGGCATTTATCTAACAAACGAATTGAAGTGTTCAGAACATGAACGAGACAGGAAATTATGTACTAGATAATAATAGCTCGAGTGTTAGTTTGATTGTTTATAGCGTGTATTGGCGTCTATGGGCCCTGTAAGAAAGCTCTAAGTCGCTCAACGTGCTATCGAGAGGGCTATGCTCAGTATTACACTATGAGATCGAATCAGAAATGAGGAGATCGTAGACGTACGAAAGTTACCGACATAAACCGGCGGATCAGGAAGTTGAAGAGGCGATGGCCGCTGGGGCCGGAAGGTTCTCGAGTGGAGGCCACGGACTGGCAAGCGCAGCTTAAGAGGCCAGTTGGCACAGTGTTTTAAAGTGCAGCTAATATTCGACTGGTAACGGTTCGTATCCCCTGAAAAAAATTAAAAATATACCTACGAGGCAAAGTTTTAAGGACGTCCACCCACGGTGGTCGATGGTGGATCCAGGCTGCTCCTGACCGGTCTTATTAAGGTATATTAAGGTATATTAAGGTATATTAAGGTATATTAAGGTATATTAAGGGTATTAAGGGTACCTGACCGATGGTATATTAAGGGGTGGCCTATGTTCAGCAGTTGACGTTCTGCAGCAGAGATGATGATTATGTAACAGTGCTGAGTTTGCTTAGGATATTAATTCTCAGTATTTATTTTAAGATCAAATATAGAATCAAAAGGGCAATAAACTGTAAACTATGATAATATTTAAAACGTTTATAGCTTACCAATATTAATTGCCAATATTGACATAATCAATATAAACATCTTTCCAGCCATGTTGTGACTTCCTGCAACAAAATGAAAAAGAGTGTAAATTAATAAATTATAGTTACTATGGACACCAATTTTTATATTTTTTACTAAATTCTACAATTTAGGGATGACATACTGTGTTGCACTCTCTCACAGAAATATGAGAGAGTTGTTTTTTCTATACCATGTTCCTGATCTATATAATTATATAAATAGCAATTTGTGTATGTATGTATGTTCCCATATGGACTCCAAAACCACTGAACCGATTTTGATGAAATTTTCAGATTAGTCCAGCGGGTATTCCTGTGAAGTTTGATAGCGATCGGACGCGAAGTCGCGGGCAAAACCTAGTCAGTACTTATCCATACTAATATTGTAAATGCGAAAGTTTGTATGGATGTTTGTTACTATTTCACGGGAAAACTACCGAATCGATCACCATGAAATTTTGCATACACGTTGTCCGCGATACCAGAAGATACGGGGTACTTTTCATCGTTCAACGCGGACGAAGTCGCGGACACCAGCTAGTAGTTTATATTATCAAGGTCGGCAGAGCATTGATCTCTCGTGTCTTCAAAACTTATAGATTTGTCCAAAGATTTGTCTGTGCTGCTATTAAGGGCAAATAACTTTCCCTGTATATTTTTTACTAGCTGCTGTCATTGATACTACCAAATATACTTATATAGTCTTTGGCTGCTGTCCACTACTTCACCCGCGTAGAAGAGAAAATATATGAGTAATATAACGCCTGACGTTGCCGTGGCGACTGAAGCGAGTTTTTTAACTTTTAGACGACCTCTCGGGAACCTAAAATTTTTACTTAATAAAAAGTATCCTATATAACTACTAATTCAGGTAATGAACTGTGTGTGATAAATTTCATCCAAATGCCTACCGTATTTTTCACAAATACTTAATTACAATTACAAAGCTTATTACAAATACTCAATTACAAATATTTTACAAAGCTATAATAAATTTAATTTGAATAAGGCCCTCTTTCAGCAACTACAAGTAAAGTGTTGATTAGTTAATTTTAAAAATAATTTTGTTTTATTGAATTATGCTCTCGGTTTACTGCATCCTTCGATAGGCGATTTTTTATTATTATTTTCTTTTTAATGTTTGGGACTGTTACCGTACAAACAAAGGTATATCAGCTAA
Organism: Synanthedon formicaeformis; assembly: GCA_945859745.1. Taxonomy (NCBI): domain Eukaryota; kingdom Metazoa; phylum Arthropoda; class Insecta; order Lepidoptera; family Sesiidae; genus Synanthedon; species Synanthedon formicaeformis. The sequence goes on from OX243975.1 coordinate 3,313,391, forward strand.
ATTATTCCCGGTGACAGGTGACTTTAAATGACGGTTAGCCTAAATGACAGATGGTGAAAGAGGCCTTTAGCGCCTGTTTCACAAACGTCAAGTAGGCCAAACTGTCATTTAAAGTCACCGGTAACCGGGGATAATGGAGCTGATATACCTTTGTTTGTACGGTAAACGCCCCAAACATTAAATAGAAAATAATAAAAAAAAATCGCCTATCGAATGATGCAGTAAACCGAGTGCATAATTCAATAAAACAGAAAATTATTTTTAAAAGTAACTAATCAACACATTACTTGTAGTTTGTGAAAGAGGCCCTTAGTCTCGTAAATTATAGTTAGTCCATTTATTGAAATTGAAATAACATGTGAGAGGTAGGCCTTAGCCTGATTAAAGGTTAAGTTAGTTATAAAACTTTATATCTTTAACTGGTACTCGTAGAATGTTCGTTTATTTGTAATTAAAGGTTGCAGACTGGTTTGTGTGGTTGGCGATTTTAGTTCAATAGAGTTAATTAACAATGCAATATGAATAATACAAATTAGAACACGAGTTTCGCAGCCTCGCTCGCTGCGAAGTTAATCTTTTGCTTATTATCATCGAAATACTACAATGGAATTTGCGTCACAAATGCCAAAGCGGCACATAAAAAGAACGCCTATGACAGAATCATGGCGGACTCTTGCCTTCACGCGTCAATGGTAAAAGGTAGTAACGATCAACTTCTACTATTTCATTTCAAAGTCTATTGGGTTGACGTAAAGTCACATTTTCTTTAAATTACGTACTTATTATTATGTTTGTTTTGTTATAAATGACAGTTCATGCTCTACGCATATGTCACTTTTAAATGTTCCATAAAATTCGTTGTGTTTTGTATGGCACGCGGGTTCCATGTTGTAGTAGTTTGATGCTTATTATACATATTATTATACATGCAATGCTAGTAAGCAAATTTATGTGAGTCAATACCATACAATTTATTACATACTAGCTGTTGCACGAGACTTCGTCCGTGTCACTTTATAAAATAAAACCCATGTTACTCACTGATAACGTAGCTTTCTATAGGTAAAAGAATATTTTTTAAAGTCGGTCCAGGAGCTTTTGCGTTTATTCATTACAAACAAATTACAAAAAAAAATCTATTCATAATATAAGTATACACTAGCGAACCGCCCCCGGATTCACATAGATATGTCAGTGTTTTTTTTGGAAAATTTGGTGTTATTGGAAAATTATAGAGAAATTATAGACGATGGTTTAACAATTAGATCTTAATAATAGGATTTAAAAAAAAAATAAGCAGCTGTATTCTCTTTCAAACAACTTGAACGTGTTTAACATGAATTTCCAACATGAATGAAAAGTTAAAATGTTGAAATTGTCACCAACATCCAGATAAACACAAAACTTCAAGAGCACTTAAGTGCCACTAAATGTTAGCTCAAGACGGAATGGTAACACGGCGTCTAGCTTTTCGCAGTTAAAGTGACGGCTTTAAAAAGATTAAAAAAAAAAAGATAAGATAAAAAAATAATAATTCAGTTCGCTTTCTTCTTCGCAATCTCTCATAGACTTTGTCTGTACCTAATATATTCAAGACGCTTGGAGTCGTCTTTCGCATTTATAATATTACTAGCTGGCGCCCGCGACTTCGTCCGCATTTAAAAAGAAAAAAGTAACCTATCGAGTTATTGAGGAACATACATACATACAATACCTACACTTACAGATTTATTATTAGTATTGATAGTACGAGTAGTACTTAGAACTAAAGATAGTTTTGTTTAGAAGGGCAGTAGAAGAAACACATAACTGTAATAAAAGCGAAATTCATAACTGACATAAAACTACGGGTGTAACGTCATAAAATCAGCCGGGAACCTGACCTCGGGCCATAATAAAAACCGCCATCTTGTTTTATGTTTTATAACACGCGGTGTAGTTTTATGCGATATCAAACATAAGTGGTTGTGGTATAAGTTGTGAGATCAAATCGATTTGAGAGGTCAAAAATTTGTACACTCCCTTTATATCTTTGGATAACTAGAAAATAACTAGCAACTCGATTTTTGATTTTGATTTTTTTTACTAATGGATAGCAATAAACGAGACAGGTTTTTATACATAATAATTTGCATAAAAAAATCCGTACGAAGCCGGGGGTGGTTCGCTAGTTTGTCATAAAAGGTATAAAATTTATCTAGTCCATTTGTCGATTACATAATATGAGAACGTACAGTGTCTTCCGCTTTTTTGCTTCTGTCTAAGATCTCATACGATTTTTTTTATTTTAACAGTTATGTATCTTCATTCGTAACTGCTTTCCACACAGCACCATCTAGTTCCATCTATTTTTGTTAACAGCTAGTCAAACCAAATGTGTCGTCAAAAACAAACAGAATAAAGAATAATTCCAACAGAATATAAGTGCATTCTTGTTGTCAACAAGGATGCACTTAAATGAGTTAGGCCGGCCACACACCGGGCATACATTTGTATTACGGTAATTGTGGCGCCACATTTGAAACGCGACACCATAAAGGTATAATTCCAACAAGTAGGTACGCGACACATTTAACGCGCCCATATATTACGCTACACGAATTCAAGATCGAGCATGTTCGTTCTTTGTGGCGCTCTGGTTTACAAAAATGAGATTATATTGAATTTTACGTAGTTTATTGCAGAGGTTGAAAAAAATCCTATATTACAATCATGAGCTTGCTGAGTATAGCAACAGGCGGATTACTGAAATTATTTAAAATTACAGTACATTGTACTATCCTGATTAAACGGGTGTACCCAATAACGTCTTTTATTTCTCACCAACTGCCACATCAAGAAATCCGAGTCGTCAGATGATGATGTCGACAGTCGAGTATACACCACAACTGTGCGTCCAATGTGCGGGTAGAAGAAACATTTATTCCGAGAAAAATGTAAAGTCTGTTTTTAATCTCAGACAAAAATGACACATGCAAATGTCAAGTTTGCATATAATGATACCATGTAATGTATGTAATGCATGTCACACGTAATGTCATTTTTGACTGAGATTAAAAAACAAACTTTAGCATGCATATTGTGGCGACACAAATGTTGCGGGCATGTATCGTGTGGTTCCGGTGTGCGACCTCACTTAGCTGTATGATGTAAAAGTGGGACAAGCAGAGTTTTGTTGTATTAAAATTGCATCTACCTACCTCTTCTAAATATGTAATTCTTTTTAATTTTTTTTATTATTTTTTTTTTATTAATTAATTTAGTTATTTATTGTATTTATTATAGTTATTTTATGTATTATTATTGTATGTACTTCTTTCTTTTGTTAGTATTTCTTTGTTCTAATTATATTTCTGTTAATTTAGACAACTCAGGTGTACGGCAGAAACTCAATTGAGTTTATAGTGCACCTAAACTGTGTACCATCGATTGTATTTTTTTGTGTGTAAATAAAATAAAAAAAAATCACTGGACTCTTTTAACTCGGACCACAGAAAAATACAAACAGTGACTTATATCGGCAAATTGAAATTGAAATGTGAGTATGGCCACGTACGGTGCTCGAGAGGAGGCTCGTTTGAGGTCTTGTTATTTCTAACGGTATCAATGATATCAGAGAAACAACCTTTAACTCTGCCCTTACTGTTAGTAATATATAACTTATATACATTACTAACAGTTTCTTTCTAAACAGGAAGCCGGAAGCAAAAACATATTTTATACTTTTTTATGTCGGACAGGCTGGCGGTCCATTTTAAGGTTATCGTTACCTACAACACACGATTAAGGATAAGATATTAGTATTAGTCTTCAATATAAGATAACACAGCCACGTGGATCTCACGGTCCAATATGCCAAATATGCCAATAATATCATTAGGAAAGCGACCCACCAACTGGGCCAAGCTATCGGATATCGCTAATCGTCTAACGGTACAGGGTTATTGATGGATCGTAATTAATCTTACTCAACTGTCCACGGAGCGAAGGGTTTACGATTTACTTAGCCATCGCGTTTGCTTATACTCGTACCAGTTCCATTCACTTTCTATTTTTATATGTGGTTCTACTCTGATTACATAATTGTATTACTGTCATCACAATTGCTTTAATATTTTATTATAAAATTTAAAAAAAATACTATTTTTTTTTGTATTGGACGAACTCGTTTAATGAGTGGTTAGAATGCTCTCAGGACTTCCGAGTTCGATTCCTGGTAGGGTCGGTAACTTTGGAAATGAACTTTTCAAAGTTGGCTCCGTTTTGGATTTGGAAAATAGACTGGCAGGTCACGTCGCATTTTGAATTTATTTTGGCAGCCCATATGAACCAGTAACCACCCTCTTATAGGAGACCACCTTGAAATAACAGCATGTGTGCTGTTGTGTTTCGGTGAGTGAGTAAAGGAGCCAATTCCCCTTTTAACACATAAGTATTGTTTTAACACATAGGTACTTATATAACTTATAGGTACTTAAAATATATATACCTTTTTTGTTATGTCAAGCTGTTACGTCAAGAGACAGGCTGACGGTCCACTGGTCAGATGATTACTTCATCGTTAATGCAGATTTAGTTTAATGCAGATATTCTTTAATACATCAGTGAAAACCGCATTTAAATCGGTCAAGCCGGCTCTGAGATTGGCATGCACAAACGCACAGAAAAACTAAAAATTCTAAAAACAATTTTTTGATCTCGGTAACATAAAGGACGTGTACAAATTGTTACTTTGAAAAAATATTCAATTTACAGACAGGGCTCGTTCACGATTTTATTATATATATAGAAAATTAATTGACTTCGTCATCCTTTTCGAAGCGACATGGTATGGTTTTTTTATAGGGAAAAAAATGTTCTCGAAATAATAAATGAAACGGCTTTTTTCGCAAAGCCCGTATAACTTGCATGCATCCTGCCCACCCATCCGGAACTCGCATTATCCGTTATTAATATGAAAACGTATGACAGCTCTTTTAGTTATTGAAATAAAAAAAATATGGCCGCCTTCAGGTTCATTCAACCCTTAAAATATTAGGATTTCTTTTCCCTTCTTTTTTATATATTGAAACTGAAAATATTAATAAGTTGTGCCCATTATATTTTTATGAATTATAAGTACTCAAGTATGGCAAGATAATAAAACAAATAAAATTAATATTCTGATTGGTTTGATTAATAATATTAATTTTTTTTTGTTTAATTTAATCAATTCTATATAGTGTAACACTTAAATATGTTCTCCTTTATTGTTAGATGATCATAATTTTAATTCATGGACCAAATAGAAGAAAATTTCAAGTGCTATATTGAAAAGTAATAAACGTTCGCCCGTTTACGTTGAAAGTAACGTTAAATTTACTTAACATATTTAATCTTTGCAACTGAATTGTAATACGATTAAATATTATGTTTAAACCAGTCCTTTCATTAAATTAATTAAATAATTTTAATGAGGGATTATTTCCATGAAAACACAACAGGATAATTATTATAATATTGACGTAAATTTTACCTTATTAAATTATTGCGTAATCTACATTCACTCTCTTCACTCTCTCGTAATTACAGAGTGAATAATATTTTATTATTCCCTCTTATTATTGTGAATTAACAATGTAGTCTCTGGTTATTATTTGTTTAATTGTACAACAAAATATAACAAACAAAATGTTTTTTTTAAATTATATAATTTTTGAAGTGAAAACTTCTTTAGGCGTGTTGGACATTTTTGAGATGGGATAAAATCATTGAACTCGCGACAATGTCATGTTACGTAGTGTTACGTAATGTAACCGAAATTTAAGAAAAAAAGAAAAAAAAAGAACAATATTTGAGATGGGATAAAATCATTAAACTTGCGACAATGTCATGTTACGTACAGTCTGTTTTTTAATCTCAGACAAAAATGACACATGCAAATGTCAAGTTTGCATATAATGATACCATGAAATGACATGAAATGTATGTAATGCATGTCAAATGTAATGTCATTTTTGTCTGAGATTAAAAAACAAACTATAGTGTTACGTAACCGAAATTAAAAAAAAAAAATAAAAAAACAAGAACAATTTTTGAGATGCGATAAAATCACTGAACTCGCTCATGTTGCCATGTTACCTAACATTAGCGTTGATGTAGCTGATATTAATTTAAAATAATTAAAAGAAACAATCAGCAGACAACTGGATATGAAAGTAAACTTACTAGATATGATAACAAGGATCAATATGATTTACACCTCTGACCAATAAAATAGTTTCATATAAACATCAAAACTTTTAATGGTCTGTCATTATGAATATATTATTGTCATTGTGTGTCAGTGTTATATATATTCTCTTGTATTTCTTGCAAACGATAGTTTTGTGAAGCTTAGTGTGTTACACTAAGCTGTTACTGTTACAGTTACACGACTGACATTTTTTTTGTGTATTACTCTAATGGTTAAACACATTTCCTTTGATATGCAATATTATATACTTAATAATACTAGCTGCTGCCCGCAACTTCGCCCGCGTAACTTTGTAAATTATATACTAAAACCTTCCTCGAGATCCACTCTATCCATTGGTGAAAACAGCATAAAATCGGTGGAGTAGTTTTTGAGTTTATCGCGAACAGACAGACACACGCGGCGGAGGTTTTTTTTTTTATAATATCTGAGGAAGGATGTAAAGTCGACATATGGCATAGCTACAACTATTTTAAGGTACACGTAAAAAGCTTTTGTATGCGTACCTTTGTATGTAATGGCTCTTTTGTCAAAAATCCCCATGATTTTGGCATTGTTGGCGCAGGAATTTTTTTTGTGTAATGCTTTATTGTAATTAAAAATGGGGTGTTAGTAAGCTTTTTTAAATACACGTATTATTAAAATTAAGACTTAATAAACACAATATGTCTATCAGTGTACAAAGTTTTAAGTAATCCAAACTGTCATTTAAAGTCACCGGTAACCGGGGATGATGGTGCTGATATACCTTTGTTTGTACGGTAAACGTCCCAAAAATTAAATAGAAAATAATAAAAAAAATAAAAAAACACAGCCCCCGAGGGGTCATTTAAAAATAAAAAATAAAAATTCAACGCCTGGCAAAAATATGTGGGCAATAAATATTGAATAAATATTTTATTGAATCTATATATAAATAAAAATGAATCGCTAAATGTTTTGCTAAGCGCAAAACTCGAGAACGGCTGGACCGATTTTAATTCTGTCTTCACTCATGGATAGAGGGACAATCAGGGAAGGTTTTTACTTAAAAAAAATGCACCCCGGGCGAAGCAGGGAGCGGGTCGCTAGTATTGAATAAATATTCTAAGAAAAAGGGGCGCAGATAAAGTCCCGGTCACAAGCTAGTATAAAAATAAAAATGAATGATAGCTTAGTCCTCACCACACCGGGTTTCATAAAAGTGAGTTCAATAATTTTAAGTGAAATGGAAATAGATAGAGGTGTTTTGACTTTAATAATATTAGAAAATAATTATAGACTGTATACAATGTATATTTAGGCTTATACGAGAACAGTATGCGAATCCTGGTCATATTTCAATGTAAAATAAGCCGTCTAATGTAACCGTCCAATTAGCTTATGTCGGTATCGCTCGGCACCTAATTATGTTACCTAACTCGACAATATTATAATATATTATTTTATTCATACCATCCATCAAACTACTTCAACATGGAACACGCGTGCCATACAAAACACTACGAATTTTATGGAACATTTAAAAGTGACATATGCGTATAGAGCATGAACTGTCATTTAAAACAAAACAAACATTAATAAGTACGTAATTTAAAGAAAATGTGACTTTACGTCAACCCATTAGAGTTCAAAATGAAATAGTAGAAGTTGATCGTTACTACCTTTTACCATTGATGCATGAAGGCAAGAGTCCGCCATGATTCTGTAAAAGGCGTTCTTTTTATGTGCCGCTTTGGCATTTGTGACGCAAATTCCATTGTAGTATTTCGATGATACCATCAATGTACTACAACTATGGACTTCGCACGCCATACAAAACACTAAGAACTTTATGGAACACTTAAGTGACATATGCGTAGAGCATGTCATTCAACTGTCATTCAAACCAACCTGTCATTTAAAGAAAATGTGACTTTACGTCAACACATTGGAGTAAAATGAAATGTAGAAGTTGGTCGTTACCACCTTTTACTATTCACGCGCAAAGGCGTACTTTTTATGTGTCTCTTTGGCATTTGTGACGCAAATTCCATAGTTGTAGTACTTCGATAACCCATATGAAGTGTATGTGCATAGATACGTTATAGATATAACTAAATCATAGTTATATACACTATCTCGCGTTCATTGTATATGATGGCCACACCGACGGTGACAACACCGGTGGGGGCAACACCGAATGTTGGACACACTGAATGGTGGTCACACTGAACGCTGCGTGGGCCGGAGCCGGGAGTGGACGCGTGTCTTGCCGGATATACAGTGAAACTACAAAGCGAGTGCCACCCAGACACTACACCATACATACAATACAATCGTAAACGACCCGTGCCTGTACGTATATATATTTTTTTTTTTCAAAATACAATTTGTACAAGTTGTAGGTGCTTATGTTACCAAATTCATAGAATTCAAAAATATCTAAACGATTTGCTTTGAAGATTGAATGCGGTTTTCACTTCGTACACGAGTCATGTAATATCTGTACCTACCATTAATTTTTTTTCTACTTATGTTACAGAAGTAAAAAAAAAAACTTTACAATTTTTGTCTGTTTTTCTGTGCGTTTGTGCATTCGTCAAAGCACTTTTTCACTTAACCCAGCACAAGATTACTTGTTATTCTGACATTATATCCTACCAATACGGTTTTGGATGAAATGACTGTCAAATAAGATAAATTTCATTACTTTAATTGACAGTCATTTCATCCAAATCCTTTCAGTCGTTTTTGGGCGTATTTATCATATTGGTAGGATATGATATCAGAATAAAAAGTAATCTTGTGCTGGGTTAAGTGAAAATTCCTATTGCCCTTGCTGGGCAAACTACAAAAGGGTCAGAGTCGCTGTGTTAATCACCAAAGTTTACGTGAATGTTAGCATCATGGCGATGTGCTTTATTGTCATTTGCGACACCAGAAATTCGTTAATTAATGACAGTTTTCGGCGTTTTGGTTATACTTGTTTTATCCGCTGAATAAATGTCGCAGATATACGACCGACAAAACGTATTTAGTTCAACTAAACATTGTTTGATTATTGTCAATTATAAATTGCATGATAAGTAAAAAGGAATTAATTTTTTGGGTGAGGGAAACGGGTTTGTAATAGCAAAAACCCAAAATCATAGAAAAAATGACAGTCGACGCCCTTGACAACGGATATAAATGATCAATAATTAACGAGGACCGCAATAAGCAGTCATCAGCAAATATCAGTATTAGTCAGCAAATGTCAGCAAATATCAACATTAGTCAGCAAATGTCATAATTAGTCACAAATGTCAGCATTAGTCAGAAAATGTCAGCAAATGTCAGCATTAGTCAGCAAATGTCAGCATTAGTCATCAAATGTCAGCATTTGGACGTTCCTTCCTAATAGGGATAAGTGGATTTTTTTCTCCATTTATCCCTACCAGTAAGGAAAACTATGTAAAGAAGCTATCTAGAGTATAAAACGTTCAAGATGTACATTCTCTCGGAATTCCGTTACTATTTAATATCTTATTGAATTGAAGGACATGTCGCAATTTAAACAATATAAATCTCATAAGTTGTAATATTTAGATAAAGTTCTCGGTACACCGCACACCGCACAGCTCAACTCAGAGATGGAGCGTCTGAAAGCCGCGTCAAGTATTAATTGCTGAAGTTATAAACTGTAGGCGGTAAACTCTCAGATGCAAACTTGTTTTATTATTTCTCGAAGTAGTTTAAAGCGTAGATTAAATGCCAGTCGTCAGCCGTCTTCGAGAAATATTTGTCTTAAAGTTTTTTGAATACCTCCTCGCAGTAGAGATAAATCGCTTTAATATTTTCATTTTTAAGGGCCTTACGTAACTGCGGTATATTGTACTGCAATATATATATAAATGCGTACTCGAAATTTGAGGTACGAGGTCCCAGGTAGGTACAGGTAGCGGACATAGCGAAGATGAGTCCCATGGTGGAGCGAGCTCAACCAGAAGATGATTTAATCCAACTTTAAAAATATTTGGGTTATGTGAGCTCGGAAACAAAGACCGCATTTTATCTAAGTTATTTGCGGAGTGGGACCTGGTGATCTGTAACACAGTTATTTTTCAATACCTACCACAGGCTCCAGGATTTCATACAGTCACAACCATTGCTTATATATGTAACAACTTTATTAGGTTAACATTGTCTATATATTCTGTGGTTTTGTGATTGTGTGGCGCTAATAAATGCATTATTATTCTAAGTATATAAGTCAAATCAGGTGACGAAAAAAAAGCTTTTCTGCTAAGTCCTCGTATTAAATCCCAACGCCTAGTGAAGCAATGTAACAATAGGAAATTGAACTAATTAAGGAGTCTTTCATTTTTATATCTCATTGTAAAGTTTTAACGCTTTCGGCCCAAGAGAAAAAGCTCTGGATCGGGACCGGTACAATGAAACTGGAAGAAATTAGAGTAACAAGACAATTTGTATGCCAAGTACTTCGAAAGAGAGGGAAAGACATGGGGAGCTTTAAATGCATCAACAAAATAAGTACAAAGAAATTGTAGGATGAAATAAAGATTGAATCTGTCTCATACTAGCTTTGGTCCGCGACTTCGTCCGCACTTTTTTAGATGTTTTAACGTTCTTTTATATTATATTTTTAATCTTTTATTTTTATTTTTTTATTTTTGTCATATTTTTGTCAGGTATTTATATTTTATTATTTACTAGCTGTTGCACGCGACTTTGTCCACGTAACTATTTATAAAATATAGCCGATGTTACTCGCTAATAATGTAGTTTTTTATAGATAAAAGAATTTTTTAAATCGGGCCAGTAGTTTTTGAGTTTATTCATTACAAACTAAAATATAAATAATTTCTCTTTATAAGTTAGTAGGTATGTGAAAGTGAAAGGGTTTAGTAATATCTCGTATAAAATAGTGAAACAATGACACTCAATCGAGTGAGACAGAACTAAAGCCAATTTCTAATTTAATCCAAACCATTCACTAGTACGGGAACTTCGTAAACTGTTCGAGCTGATCTAAGTTATAAATATCTTGTTGGACAGTTGAAGCTATAGCCGTACAAAGTTTAGAATTACCAGGTCGGGATATTCTCTATACAGAGACCGGATGTTGAAAGGCTTGAAATTCATAATTAGTGTTCAGTAGTCGAGGAAATTTCCTTGAAATTGTTTTCACGTTGAAAGTTATGTTGGTATTTTACTGCTTATTGGAAACTATTTATTCTGCCCTGGTGGAATTTTTACGGAAAATATATAAAAACATATTATATGGTCCTTCTATGGTCGGCAGCGCTCTTGCAGCATCTAGCTATGGCGTTGCTTGTGTAATATAGACGATAGTAGCCACCTACCATTAAGTGTACCGTCAGTCTGTCTGTCAACCTTAACATTTTGTTCTATAAAAACCAAAGTGTGCGAAACAGCGACTAAAAATATATTTAATTTTAAAGTCACTTTTTCGCACAATTCGTACGAAACAAAATTGTACAAAACTCTACTAAACCTTAAAATATATATAAGTATTTAGAAGTCTACTTCCGCATTTATCGCTTTTTCTAATAATTGAAACCATACCAAAATCTATTGAGTGATTTAGAAGAGGTTAGGGAAGAAACTGACAGAGACATAGTTACAGTAACTTTATTTTGTAAATATAATTATAAAAATTGGGCACCACTGTTGTCAATAACATGTCAAGCGTTAAATCAGGTGTTAAATTTGTTAACGCGGTCGAAGTCGCGGGCACCAGTTAGTGTGTTAATAAAACAAAGTTATATAACATTTTTCGCGGGAGTCTTGTCGCCGAGACAATGTAGATAAGATTGTTATATTTCACTTTTATTTTAAGTTGGTACAATGTTATAGCAATCAATACTAATAATAAATCTGTAAGGGTTGGTCATAGAGTAAGTTACTTTGTTTTCAGAGATATAGTGTTTATAAGCTCTACACATGATACTGAAACTAAATTGACCATTTTTAGAATTTTTTTCTGTATGTATGTATGTATGTATGTATGTATGTATGTATGTATGTATGTATGTATGTATGTATGTATGTATGTATGTATGTATGTATGTATGTATGTATGTATGTATGTATGTATGTATGTATGTATGTATGTATGTATGTATGTATGTATGTATGTATGTATGTATGTATGTATGTATGTATGTATGTATGTATGTATGTATGTATGTATGTATGTAAGTATGTATGTTCCTCCATAACTCTTAAACGAATTAACTGATTTTCATGAAACTTGGTAGATAAACATTTAGACGTACAGGACACAGGATAGGCTACTCTTTTCTTTTTCAACGCTGACGAAGTCGCGGGCACCAGCTAGTGTTAAATAAAGTTAACTAGTTATGCAACAAAAGTTATGTAATAGGTTACATGATTTGGACGCATCTTAGCTCCTCATAGGAAAGCATAGTTTCATTGCACATCTCGTGCGGGTATTTTTCATCTGCATGAAAAGTCAAGCGATTGAAGAGACAACATCTGAATTCATCTGAGCCTTAATTAGCAGGAAAACGGCATACGTTCGGGGCGTCATCCAACGTCGGTTTTAGATTAAAGGCTGTAAAATCTCCAATTCAAATGGCACCAACAGAATTCAAATGAACCGATGCCCCTACTCCGAAACGGAGACACAATTAAAGGATTAGTTACTCGTATACTTACATATGTACGTATGTATGTATTTGTTTTACGTACTACTTAGGTACAGTAATAGTTTGTATACACACTCGGTCTTTGCCAAAAATGCACCCGTGTGAAGCCGGGAACAGGTATGCTATACATATCCATACTAACATTATAAACTAGCTGATGCCCGCGACTTCGTCCGCGTTGAAAAAGAATAAAGTAGCCTATGCTGTGTCCTGTACGTCTAAATGTTTATCTACTAGGTTTCATGAAAATCAGTTAAATCATTTAAGAGTTATGGAGAAACATACACATACATACATACATACATACATACATACATACATACATACATACATACATACATACATACATACATACATACATACATACATACATACATACATACATACATACATACATACATACATACATACATACATACATACATACATACAGATTTTTTTAAAAAAATTGTCAATTAATTTTAGTATCATGTATAGAGCCTATAAACCAACCCTTACAAATTTATTATTAGTAGTATTGATGATAATGTGAAAGTAACTCATGTCTGTTTGTCTCTTCGTTACTTTTTCACGCCTTAACTACACAACCGATCAACATGAAATTTTGCATCACAAATTGTCAGGGATACTAGAAATTATAGGATATAGGATACTTTTCATCTAGAAAAAAGTACTGTTCCCGAGGGATCATCTAAAATTAAGAAAGCCTAGCAAAAGTGAAATAGCAATAAAGATGTCAGGCACTTATATTATCTTTTCAATGCGTACGAAGTCGCGGGCAACAACTTATTTGATTATGAAATAGGACTAATGTAAAAGCTACACTTAACTTATAAAGATAATACTACTTCACATACAAATTCACACACACATACACATTTTATTTTCTATTAGATAGTTTTTCTTTTATAAATTAGCCTAAGATTTAAGTGCGGTGTTGGAGGAATACCTTTTTTGTACCTAGGCTTAAGAATATTAATAAAAAACGGAGGCAGTCATGAGGACTGTCGACAGAAGTCTTAAAACTTAAAACTGAGCGTCCAACGCACACACGTGATCGCGTACGCAGACAGCTGCGCGAGCATTAACTGTGAGCATTAGCATGTTGCTGACGCGAACTCATATATTTTCTCCCTACCCAAAGTCGTATAACGCGGTTATAGAAGATTTCACTTAAAAAATATTTTGTCAAAACAATCATATTGTATATAATATTTTTGTAAAACAGATTAAATAATTGCAAGTTTCTATCTAGACATACATATTAATGTTTTGTTTATTGTTCGAATCATAATTCTTCATTGAAATCCTAAATTTTGTGGCAGTCGGAACAGACCACAAAATAGTTAAGTTTCGAGACGAAAGTAAGAAATAAATGCTCGTAGTAAGGGCTGAAACTCGTCCCGAATTAAGTTGCGGAGTGGAATTTTAAATGAGACTCCTGTGGACCGCTCAACATCTTGGTGCAAGATTTATTTCGGTTTTTGCATTGCCACCCTCCGTGATTGCGGCCACAGAAACGCTCTGTGTTGATTGGCCGAATAAAACTGCGATCACGCTTAAATTAAGAACTAAGTCTTGCTTTTTTATTGAAATTTGTTTAATTTAATTCTAAAGTTGTCAACCTTTGTTGGCCTAATAAGAGAAATAAGTATACCCAATAAGACTAGCTACAGCTAACTCGAATGTCACTGGAAGTCATTCCAGTTACTAAAATGTGAACCGGATGATTAGGACGGCTCTGAGCTCATACTCGTATAACCCAAATCTTTTTAAAGTTCGAGTGAACAGGCATTTTCTGGGTAAGCTCGTTCCGTCATAGGCCTCGTATTCGCAAACGGCTGGATAAAAAAAATACTTTTTTGCAAAGCTAATTTTTTTTGAGGAGTTGCGTACGAGTAAAACTCTTTCCGCGTAATGATTTGTAATGATATGGAATTCCGTCGTTTTTTTTTAAAAAAAAAAAAAACGAATAATTCAAAACGACCTTTTTGATCTTACCTAATCAAGAAAAAAGAGCACACTTCGTTTTGACACTTTTTGACCTATTTCGCGGCATTTTCGTTTTCGAAGTGAGTCGACTTGTCGAAACCGAACTTTTATGATGGTTAACTTTTCAATTATCTACATCAGAAACTACTGCAACAATTAAAAAAAATACAAGATATTTACAAATGGGGTTATCTCCATCCAACAAAAAGGTAAGCGTTATTTCAATCTACTTTTTAGTAATAGTAATATACACGGATTGAGTTGTTGTGAATCGTATTTTTATAACCTACTAGCTGGCGCCCGCGACTTCGTCCACGTTGAAAAAGAATAAAAGTAGCCCATCCTGTGTCCTGCACGTCTAAATGCTTATCTACCAAGTTTCATGAAAATCAGTTAATTTGTTTAAGAGTTATGGAGCAACATACATACATACAGAAAAAAATTCTAAAAATGGTCTATTTAGTTTCAGTATCATGTATAGAGCCTATAAACACGATATCTCTGAAAACAAAGTAACTGACTCCATGACCAACTCTTACAGATTTATTATTAGTATTGATATTGACTAGCGACCCGCTCTCGGTTACATATTTAACCCATACTTATTCACACAACCGCATCAATTTTTACTTACGAAAAAATTCATTGCGTCGGTCCTTTTGTATGTACGCTTACTTAGATCTTTTAAACTACGCAACGGATTTAAATGCGGTTTTCACTATTAATGGAAAGAGCGTTAAGAGTGCGTATAAAGCAAACAAAATTTGTAATTTCACCCGCGTGGCCCCTTGGACATTACAGTGACACAAAATACGTAGAACTACGCACAACATGCGACGGAAGATAGCGCATCTCGCTCAATAAAAATGTTGTAAGTGCCAAAAGTATTAAATATTAATTATTCGTAAACTACAATGTCAAATGAAAAATTGTTACATACAGCCTTAGATAATATGTGAAGTGAAATTACTGATAAACTTTTAGCTTTGTAATGTGTGTCATTTTGAAAATAAAACTAAAATCGATGGAAATGAGAGCTCACTTGGTGATTTTTTTCTATCGAGAAAATTTAATTATATTATGTTTTCTGTTACAGTCGTCACTTTCATTTATAATGTATTTATCTATTTAAAAAAAATAATTAAATTGGACTTTGTTTACTTAGATAAAATTCAAATCTAGGATTGGCTATTTCTCTTTTTACCCGCTCTTAAGGATAATGAATAATACAGTTTTTTTCATTTACATATAAGTTATTTAAACACCTTAATGTTGTTGCCAATAACTGACAACAACTAAAGCTTAAAAGATCTAGGCTGAGGAGAGGCACAGACTGTGGGAAGCGATTTTGTTTTATACTATGTAAAGATTTTCCATTCATAGGTTAATGTTGTTTTGACACCAAGTAAGTAATTCACAACAGCGTATATTTTAGTGAATAATTTACTATATTTTAATTTTACTCCTTCCGGGGTGAATAAATATTATAAAATATAACTCGTAACTCGTGCAGTTCATATATTATGTTACTTTACAACATGCAACACAAATTGACGAGAATATAAACTTTTAAATAAAAAAAAATGTTGTTAGTTTTATCCAGCGCATAGGTACTTGTTTTAAGTTATTTTATAATAATCATTGCTTCTAAACATTTATAAATTAATATATTAAAAATTAAGATAATTAATTTAATAATATATTATCTATAGATAGTAATATTATAAATGGGAAAGTTTGTATGTTTGGATGTTTAGATCAACATATCGGATTTGGATTAAATTTAGCATACAGATAGTTTATAACCTGGATTAATATATAGAATACAAAAGTATTCCATATACTTTTCCAATTCCAATTTTTTTAGGTTCCGTTGGGATTTAAAAAAAAAACTAACTACAGCGCGTACTAAGTCGCTCTTACAGCTAGTAATATAATATTACCAACTTATTAAATTGATATCTAGCACAAAACTAAGTTATATAAGTTCATAATTTTCTTACCTTTGACAGAATTAAATCCAATACGTCATAGTTAATTGTTCACATCATAATTATATCACATTAAAAAAATACTTAAGTCACAGTTATATTTTAAAATAAATTAACAGAATATAAAAACAAACAAAAAAAGTGTCGAAAAAGTTTTCTAGAATGTCAAAAAATTCAAACTTCCGCACCGATTTCAGTCATGTCAAAACTTTCGTATTACGTATCATACATCGAAAACTTTGGGAAACATTGGAACACCGCGTCTGCTCCAAATCGCGTTCTGAAACGAACTAAATTAGAGCGAGAGCTTCCCCTGAGCATTCCTGCCTGAGATACATTTTGTATAGCCACTTGTTACTTGTAAATTAAATATCGTTAACAGTAAACCTTATTCGTTTATCATTAGAGTTCAAATCAGGAGTCTTTTCTAAAGACGAGTGCATTGCTAAGTTTGTTGTTATCCACATTTTGGTGAGGAGCGTTCTCTGTCTCACATAGATTGTGGACATATAGTAATTTGTGCGCCGCCAGACATTGAGGTGAACCCGTGCAAGGGAAAATCCTTTACAATTTCTCCGCGTTACTTCCAGCTTGCAAATTGTGCGCGCCTAATGAAGACTTGCTAATGTTTTGCGAATAATAACACGCGGTTTTGAGCACACTTTTTAGAGCACTCGTTAGTTATTGGTCGTAGCAATACATAAAAAAAACATGACTTTTCTGAGTCATAATATGAAAGTTTGTATTTCTAAAATGTGCAGAATTTGTGACATTTTTGCGGGTTGAATTCTTGTAAAGATACGAAGTAGGAAATCGAAAAGGCACATCGAAATCTATAAAATCACCAGTTTTCAAAACTCCCACAAAATTATCCAGGTAGAACTACTAAATGACTCGACTTATAAATTAACATTAATGTTACATGTTATTTAAAAATTAATATATAATACTTCATTATCACTTTTTTGCCAAAAGATATATTATATTGAAATTTCCACGAAGCCTTACAAAACTTTAGTATAATTTCTCATTGGAAACACCTTATATTTTTCTATATACTTACATAACCTACTTGCCTTTGTTTCTGTGTCACGAAACAAAAGTTGGTGTCAAGTATTGCTAAAATGTGAAGAAGGTCGTATGTGCACCGTATCGTCTGATCATTCCCCCGTGTCCTCAGCTCTAAAGTTTGCGTGCGAGCTTCGAGCGGTGAGCGGTGATTCGTGAACCAATCTAGAATCTCGTGAAACAATGCCATCTATGCTTCGTACTTTGGTATTCGGTTTATTCTAAATTCAACGTGTATATAATATATTTTTTTTATTTTCTACTTACAACGAATTTTAAGAACACAGATAATAAAGAATTATATTCCGATTCATATCAAATAGAGAGAGAGATATGAAGTAAAAATTTAATAATAATTTAAATAATGAATATTTATAATGTTTTCATTTAATTTTTAGAATAGTTTTTTATATTTATTTGGGTATCAAAATCCGTTGGGTGGTTTACGAAAGTTAGCCTAGAAACAGACAGAGACGACAGGGATTTTATTCTATAATACGTATGATAGAGATAGATTTATAATATAAACGTTATAAAACAGAAATAGATCTTCAACTTATTGTCCGACCATCGTGAAATTTCTCATACACGTTGTCAGGAATACAGGAATGGATAGGGTGCGTTTTATCCAGAAAAAGAATCTACTGTTCCTGAGGGATTATCTAAAATTATAAAAACTGGCTACACCGCTACAGCAACAAAGTTGTCAGGCGTTTATATATTTTCATATATATTTTCTGGAATTAAGTATAAATTTTTATTATACAACGCTAAAGAATTCGCGGGCACCCAAATGAGTTAAGTAATTTTTTCGTTAGAGTAAATAAAAACATAAATACATCTTACCTTTACAAACTATTCATCTATGCTAATTTTATTGGGAATAGACCAAGCATACCTTACGTGATAGCTATTTTGTCTAACAAACACCGTGGCATAACTATGGCAAATGTTTCATTAAATTGTTTCGTTAAAATTTTCAACTATTTGTTATATGGCAAACATTGCTATCTGTGTAAATGAAATATTAAATTACTCATAATTATCGATGACTGATTAAGCGAGATAATTTTTTTTCCATTTCATAAAAAAGATATTTTTCGAATTATTTCATTACGTTAAATATGAGGATATAGAGAGTCAATCGGCATATATTTTAGAAAAAAAAAATCATTCAGCTGTTTCTTGTCAAGAAAAGCCCCAAATTCAGTGTGTACTGAAATTATTTTTTTATTTTTTACGAAACCACTGTCTGAAATGTAATGGTGTGGTATACTTTTTAATTAGCTCTGTTACTGTTAATTAATTAATTACTGGAATTAGCTCATGGAGCCCTTTCCTTTGATACCCAACTCGACAGGTCTCTGAAGACATATTTTTTTCAAATTATACAAACAATTGATGACGTCATAACTGAAAAAATTACCAGGTGACGCATAACCACCCAAGTCTAAAATACTTATTCTAAATAACTGTCCTGAAAAAATCTCCAAATAAACTCGTGAAAAAGCAAAAATTCCCATACGCGAACTACCCCACAGGTCAAGGCGTAGTAGCACGCCTTAATATGAAATGTTGTGAGGAGCTACGCTTACAAAAGGTATCCAAGTTTGAGTTGAGCTAAACCTCAATACAATACATTGCATTTATCGTAGCGGTGCTACGCGTTTTGAGCTACGCTTTGAGTTCAGCTACGTTTCAATTCGTGACGTTTCGCGTAGCGGTGCTACGCTTTGTGAGCTACGCTTACTTTAATGACAGCCAGTTCGAGTCCTTTTGTGTGCTACGAAGAAGCTATACGCGCTGTTGTGTTTCGGTGAGTGAGTAAGGGATGCCAGAACCCATTACCCCATCCCTACCGTGTCCCTTATCCTTAATCCTTCTATGACCGGCAGCGCACTTGTAACACTTATGGCGTTGCTTGTGTTATAGGCGACGGTAGCCACCAACCATCAAGTGGACCGTCAGCCTATCTGTCCACCTTAACACAAACAAGAAAAAAAGCTACGAGAAAACGTAGCAGTATCACATTAACAGAGTATAATGTAATCTACTACTGGTTATTGGAGTCTATTACTTGTTGAACAAGGTCACAAAACCATCTTGGATTAAATTGTTACAAAATTATGTCTACTAAAAGCTATTTTATTGTTTTTTGTTAACTTGTTTGGCGTCAGTATTTGCTTCAAACATTTAAATTGTCAGCTGGGAACTTTAGATGAATAAAAAAAAGTTTTATCAACACACTGTTAGACATAGGATTTTTTTTTAATTGAGTTAAATTTCCTATGTCCTCCGCCCTCCGCATTAATTCACAGCAAAGCCAAATACTTGACACATTGGTCATTGAAAGTATATATTTTACTTCATAATTTAATTATTAAAACAAAAATAATAGTTTATTTTAGATAGAAGAATAAATAAAGTACTACTCTTCTCGATTCTACACCCTGACAGGGTGACAGGGGGAGAGGCAATTCAGAAAACTGATGATAACAAAATCGGCGGATACAGTTTAATGCTGTAGCTACATATCTATCATCTACATCTAATTAATCTTTTGCGATAACATCGCATTTTGGTTATGTCGGTTACACAGTTACACGGTTACGTTAAACAGGTCGCCAGTTCAATGGTTTTTTTCACAATCTCAAAAATTCCCAACGCGCCTAAAAAAGTTTTCACTTCAAAATTCAATATAACCTTAATTAGGAACGTTTAAGAGTTTAACAGAAAAACAATATCAATTCGTTATTGCAGAGTTTTAATATTAAACAAGGTAAAGAAAACCTTCTTCATTATAAAGTTGATCTAAATTGATGTTATACATAACAAGCCGATCGTCCACTCCAGTTTTACGACACAATATAAGCGAAGAACCGTAAAAGTAACATTAAAAATAATTGTAAAGCCCATTGAGGTAATAACTTTAGACTTGACGGGTCGAATAAAATTTTTAGGCCGGTTTTATAGATGCGCGGTTAAGACGTACAAACGCCGGCAGCGTTTATAAAGCACGCGGGTAACAGCACGCTTTTCAGTGTGATTCAAATTTGATTCCTACTTAAGACAAGCTGTTTCTTAAATCATCTTCATCTCACAATCAGCCGTAGGAGTCCACTGCTGGACATGGCCTCTACCATAATTTTCCAAAGGACCGGTCAGAAGCAGCCTGGATCCACCGTCGACTCGCGGCCGTTACCACTAGATAATATTATGTTTAATTTTACTTAAAATGTTAAAATCCATATATTTAAATACATATGTTAAAATTGCTCGCTAAAGTTAAGATATTAAAATCGTTCGCTGTCCTGAATAGTGCTGTTGAAATATTTGAACAAGGACACGTACATAAATGTGATAATGAAACTCCATCTTAAGTTCGCTGTAACTTTTTTATGTTGTTTTAGAAGAAAATTAGCAATGACATGTTTAGTTCTTATTATCACTTACTACATAAGTCAAGCACATGCGCTAGCAATTAATCGGGGTAATTAGTTGTAGATTTATGGAAAAAGCAACCAAATGTAGGAAGTGTATGGCAATTATTCAGAAGAAAAATCCCCTGATTTTCCAAATATTACAACTTTCTTAAATGAAATTTAAGTTTAGCCAACATATTTGACGTATCCCACTAATATTATAAATGCAAAGTTATAACACCCCGTTTTTGCGTCGGGCGTTAAAAATATTTTAGGGTCAGCAGATGCTACTTGATGCTAGGAGGCTACCCCTATAACACAAGCAACGCCACAATGCACTGCCTACTATAGTAGGTTTAGGGACAAGAGATTGGGAAGGAGATATGGAAATGGGCTCCGGCAGCCCTTACTAACTCACCGAAACACAACAGCACACTTGTTGTTATTTCACGGTGGTCTTCTGTAAAGGCGGTGCCCTGCCACTAAAGTTTCTCTACTGTCACCTGTAGTCACTGTGTACATCAATACTCGAATTCAAATTAATCCCCTATCAAAATCGAATCGATTTCAGCAACGGACGAGAGCTAAGCAAATTGAATAAGTTTAGACAAGACCTCCCCCCACCTTCTTCTGATTTAAGACGAAGTTTCGTACCCTTGAGTATTTTCAAATATGTTTACATTTTATTTGTTTATGAAGATTTGAGAATATATTAAAAAATCTTAAAACTTTTGTTCTTGTAGATTGTTCTTTATAAGTGTTAAATAAATCCTGAAACTAAAGTACTACTACCTAAAATACTTAAGTGGGAGTAAATCTGTTTGTACTTTCAAAATATGTATTAGTACACATAAGGGAGAATTTCTTCCCTTATGTGTTCTCTCATATTACATAATGTATTAGATTCTATGTACAGATACTGTCCAGGCACTGGTAAATTAATTATCATTGTATGATAATAGTCCCCAATAAGTACAAAACCTAACATGTATTTTAAAATCATCTAAAGGACGTCGTTTGAAACCAAACCATTATTTTTTTAAATTACACTGTAAAATTTTGTAATAAAAGTCTTTTTTTATGATCAGTAATTTCCTGTAAGTATTTCAGATTTTGTAAAAAGGGTGAATTTTCGAAAATTAAAAAGACTTTTTAATACTTTCAAACATTTTTATTACTTTCAAACTAAGATATCTATAAAACCCCGTTATTAAATTACACGTTTTTCCCCTAGTAAAATCTATAATTTATTCTTATCTAATGGATGGTACAAGTTTGAACCGATAAAACGAATATAATAAAAAACTCCATACAAAACTGATCGATCTCCTTTCAAAATTGTACCTTTGACTTCGAAATTTTCGTTCGTTATAATGTATGTAACGAAATGTAACGCTCCATTGCATATTAGCGTTAATTACTAATACAATTAGTATCTAATTAATTACTGTAATCAAACGTAGCACGTTTTACAACAATGGAAGTTTTCCCACAGTAAATTTGCAGGAGAATGGTTAGAAACTACTTTTGTTGGTTGCCAGAGAAAGTTCACACAAAACCCCAAGTTGAGTTTACTACACAATGGTATTATTTTTCCTTTCATTGAACGGACAATACGTTTCATAAACTTTTATCGCATACGCCACACGGTTATACCATTTTCTTAACCACTGATTAGTTGTTGATTGATGTTAATTAAACTACCGTTGATTTTATTTATTAATTACTAGTTTTAGAATTTATACTTTACGTATGACTTTACAGAAACTTTAATTAATACGAATATAATTAAAAAATGCTATAATTATGGATGCTATAGCTATAATTATGGATCTATCTAATGATAAAAATGAGCTATTATTGTCATATATGCCTGCATCGGAAATAAAGTGTATTTTTGTGTATTTAGTGTATACTATACCATAATTATAATAATAAAGTATTACTTTGTCTTGAAATTTAAGCAATCGATAGATTTCATATCACCCTAAAGTTAAGATTATATTTTTTTAAATACGAGTTATATTTCTGGTATGTTGCAAGTGATTCTTAAAAAAACTTTGTAGTGACTGCAGTTGCATTTCATTTTATTTATGAAGTCTGTAAAATTTGTAAACTGAATTTTATAAATCTAAAATATTCACAGGAAATTACTGAAATTAAAAAAAAAAAATTATTAAAATTCTACAATGTGTAAGTTAAAAAAAAGTGTGTGTGTGACGCACGACTGGAGTTTACTCCTTACGAACGATAAATAAATAATTAATTTAATAAATATAATTAAAACATATTAATATAATATATTACATGTATTATATTATATTAATATGTATTGAAGCATATTGTAGCCTGTAACGCGTAACGTGTGACATGTGACATTTGATGTTACTCCCATAAATTTTCATACCGGCTTATAATATGAAAATCGATTCTTAAGGAGTATACTCCAAAATAATGGCTTGGTTTTGAATTTGAATGATGTCCATTAAAGTAACAAGTTAAATTTAATTATTGGTGTAGGAACCGGTCCTTCGCGTGGTCCTTATTGCCCGATCGAGCGCACCAGGTCTCGGCTTAGCGAAGAACGCACTTAAGATTTTATGTGGAGTCGTCGTTTCTCTGACTTATGCCGTAAAACTTGTACGTGGTCTGTATTAACAAGCCGGACATATTTATTACGAATGTCAAGTCACTATTACTATATTTTGAAGATTATTATAAATATTTTTTAAAAAATAATTTAAAAATTATTGGCATTATTTTTTTTAATAATTCGCTTATTAAATTGATGTTTTACATAACTTTTCGTGTTTTTTTTTTTAGATTTTTTTTTAGATCATTTACTGCAACTTTTATTACAGTCATACCCAGTGGTCTCATTATGACCGTGGAAATAATACGCCTTAATTACAAATATTCTGTATTAGTTTAAATATTGTTTACAATAATATATTTATGTATTACTGTTTGAAAAGGAAGCGCCGCCATACTATCCTTTACGGATTAGCAACAATTAACGTGTTTTCTAAGATATCTACTAGCACCCGTGAGAAACCGGGTGCGAGTCACTAGTCTATACTATTAATATAAATAGGTAAAGTTTGTATATTTGTTTGTATGTAGGAGGTAATCTTTAAAAATAGTTGTAAGAGTGATCATGTTACGATGATTTCATTTAATTATTCTTTTGCTTAGTATTACGAGTATTACCATTAGAGCCGAAGTAATTATGCTAAAAGTTATATTAGAAAAATTTCCGACACAGAAACTCCGAAAATACAATTTGAAAGCAATATCGCTGTAACGAGCGACATCATTTATATGTCGCGGTTGACGGCCTTCGCTTTTCTTCGCTGTTTTTCGCCTTGTTTCGCTGTTTTTTTCGCTCACAGCTCATATCCCCAATGCTAATGACTTTGGACACAACGTTACATAAAGCGAGTTAATTTCAGCTCGGACAAAAGGTCTTTTGGAGGTTAAACAACTTCGCTTTAGCGCTACATTGTCACAATTGAAGAGATTACCTACATATTTACTCGTAGTAGGCATTTAGAGACACCTACTTTTTGCAATCATTTGGGCTGGTGGCAGTAAGGGGGTCCTTACAAAAGACCACTGTGAAATAACAGTATACATGTGCTGTTATTTCACAGTGTGGTGAGTGAGTAAGGGATGCCATTTCCCATTTCCATATGCTTTCCTAATACCTTATCCTTAATCCTACTATGGTCGGCATTTCAAATGTAACACCTGTGCCGTCAGCCTGTCTGCTAACCTGAACATAAAAAAGTAGTTTTTGTGTAAAAATGCCTAATTACTTTTACGAAGAACGCATATTGCCAAGGCCCATTTCCCTATGCCGTCCTAATCCCTCATCCTTAATCCAAGTATGGTCAGCAGCGCAAATGTAACACATGTGGCGTTGCTTGTGTTATTAGCGACACTAGCCATCTACCACCAAGTGGACCGTCAGCCTGTCTGCCAACCTGAACATAAAAAATGTAGTTTTTGTGAAAAATGCGTAGTTAATTTTGCGATGAACGCATATTGTGGAACAATATTCAATTGAAAACTAGCAAAATAAAAAAAAAATAAAAAAACCAAACAGTGTCAATTCTGTTATGAAATATGGCGTGTATTTACTAAAATAAAAATGCTTTGCAAGTTGAAAATGAGGCATTTCTCAAAGCGGACGCGACAAAGGCAGGAGTCGCGGATAACCGATGGCTCTCATTACCGTTTGAGCCCTCAACAATTTCACTGGATTACGTTTTCATTTTGTGTTGTCAGCTTGTTATGGATCTAGTTTGTTAATGGTGTTTCCCTTGCCACCTCCGTAGAATACAATTGCAGTAATTATAGTTGTAAAATCTATTGTTAAATATACTTTTTAACTTACTACCCTTTAAAATGCTTTCATTATTAAATATTATTCATTAATAAGCTCCGATACAATTTAAAAGAAGTTTTTTATATTAATTGTAAAATCATTGTTATCATAATTATTTTTTTTAAGTTTCCTTGTCGCAAAAAGTGTACTAAAAGTAGACACAACTTTTTATTAAGATTATTTATTGATTTTTAGTGTCTTTCTGACCCGTTACTCTTAACAAAGGAAAACTATAAAAATAAGTTCGACACTGGAGACGCAAGAGAGGCCATGGAGTGGAGCCCCATTTTAGTTATGTAATCATCACTTTATTAAAAGAAATAAGTAGGCTTTTCATCATAATAATTACTTCAGAAATTCTTTAATATAAATTCTAATTACGCATGCTTCTCTGAATTTGCTATAGTTTCTCTGAATAAAATTAAAATAACACATTATCGATAAAATGGAAAGAAATGATAAAAAATATTCTCTCGCACTTGCCTTTAGCACCAGAAATACTTAAACTTAGCAGCTGGTGTCCGCAATTTCCAATGCGTTGAATTTTCTTAAACGATGTTCATATTGGGATACCAAAATAATTTAAGGTCACACTTCTTATCATCAGGGTTGTTGCTAATCAGAGAGCGTATCCCTCCCCGTGCTGTATAAGTAGCCGATGCGGGGCACCGATGTCGTGTCATAACGTCCCCGCGACTCGCCCATCTACAGCCGCGCTAGAAACTCGTCCGGTATGAATCATGTATAACCCCGTAGCGTTATGCGTTAAATGCGTTATGTATGTATGTATGTATGTATGTATGTATGTATGTATGTATGTATGTATGTATGTATGTATGTATGTATGTATGTATGTATGTATGTATGTATGTATGTATGTATGTATGTATGTATGTATGTATGTATGTATGTATGTATGTATGTATGTATGTATGTATGTATGTATGTATGTATGTATGTATGTATGTATGTATGTATGTATGTATGTATGTATGTATGTATGTATGTATGTATGTATGTATGTATGTATGTATGTATGTATGTATGTATGTATGTATGTATGTATGTATGTATGTATGTATGTATGTATGTATGTATGTATGTATGTATGTATGTATGTATGTATGTATGTATGTATGTATGTATGTATGTATGTATGTATGTATGTATGTATGTATGTATGTATGTATGTATGTATGTATGTATGTATGTATGTATGTATGTATGTATGTATGTATGTATGTATGTATGTATGTATGTATGTATGTATGTATGTATGTATGTATGTATGTATGTATGTATGTATGTATGTATGTATGTATGTATGTATGTATGTATGTATGTATGTATGTATGTATGTATGTATGTATGTATGTATGTATGTATGTATGTATGTATGTATGTATGTATGTATGTATGTATGTATGTATGTATGTATGTATGTATGTATGTATGTATGTATGTATGTATGTATGTATGTATGTATGTATGTATGTATGTATGTATGTATGTATGTATGTATGTATGTATGTATGTATGTATGTATGTATGTATGTATGTATGTATGTATGTATGTATGTATGTATGTATGTATGTATGTATGTATGTATGTATGTATGTATGTATGTATGTATGTATGTATGTATGTATGTATGTATGTATGTATGTATGTATGTATGTATGTATGTATGTATGTATGTATGTATGTATGTATGTATGTATGTATGTATGTATGTATGTATGTATGTATGTATGTATGTATGTATGTATGTATGTATGTATGTATGTATGTATGTATGTATGTATGTATGTATGTATGTATGTATGTATGTATGTATGTATGTATGTATGTATGTATGTATGTATGTATGTATGTATGTATGTATGTATGTATGTATGTATGTATGTATGTATGTATGTATGTATGTATGTATGTATGTATGTATGTATGTATGTATGTATGTATGTATGTATGTATGTATGTATGTATGTATGTATGTATGTATGTATGTATGTATGTATGTATGTATGTATGTATGTATGTATGTATGTATGTATGTATGTATGTATGTATGTATGTATGTATGTATGTATGTATGTATGTATGTATGTATGTATGTATGTATGTATGTATGTATGTATGTATGTATGTATGTATGTATGTATGTATGTATGTATGTATGTATGTATGTATGTATGTATGTATGTTCCTCCATAACTCTTAAACGAATTAACTGATTTTCATGAAACTTGGTAGATAAACATTTAGACGTACAGGACACAGGATAGGCTAGTTTTTTCTTTTTCAACGCGGATGAAGTCGCTGGCACCAGCTAGTCAGTAATAAGTAAGTAAAGATTCTTTAGAATACATCTTTAAAAGCTTATAGAGAGTTGTTAATGTTAATGTTAATTGTTATCAATGTTGTTACAGAATCTCGCTGTAGAGGTATCTGACTAGGAAAAAAAAAACATGTAGAAGAATCCATAGTATCAAAATCAAAATCAAAATATTTATTTATCAATTAGGTTTCTACAAGAAACTCTTATCATCCAAATTAAACTAGCGCCAGCTAGTTATAGAAATAAAGACGTCTAATGTCCATATTATAAATTTTGATAAGTAAGTAAGATTAGATAACAATTTATAACAAAGTTGTTGAATAGGTGCTCCCATAGACAACTTAATTCTATTATTGATAGGATCCCCACTTATAAGATGAATTTTCATTCACAGAAAATTACTGAAATTAAAACAGAATTTTATTATAAAACTCCCCTAAGTGTATGTAGGTTAAAAAAAACAATGGTCTGGTTTTGAACGATGTCCTTTGAACTGTTATTTAAATAAATTAATATTATCTTACGAAATTAATTTTCTCGTGAAAATTAATTTCAGTTAATTTCATCGATCCAGTCTTCCAAGTTTGTTGGTTATGCTAAATTTAAACTTGTAATTAGTTTCTTGTTAAATTAATAATTGAAATATCTATTATAATATAATCTATATTTATACTAATAAGATTTGTATGTTGTAAGGAATAAAATCAAAAACATTTGGACCAATTTGGAAAATTCTTTCACATATAGAAAGCCACTTTATCAGCGAGTAACATAGATTACATTTTATAAAGTTACACAGGCGAATTTGCGTGCAATAGCTTCTATGTAGATTAAAATAATAATAGATTTTTCAATTATATTATTTCATTTTAATCACAAATTTTCAGCTCAATAATTAATATTAAAACTAGATATTTATATTAATATCTAAAGTTAAGTGAACAACTAGACTGAAAATTTCATTTGGGTCCAGGTTGCAAAATACCCAATGTGATGGCTGCACTACCGCCCGTAGTACCCAACGTGTGTACTACGGGCATTTCTTCATACCCTTGGTACATCTAGGTGTACTAGGTCGCGGGGAAGTTATGGCACGACATCGGTGCCCCGCCACGGCTATCCAGCGCGGGGAGGGCTGCGCTCCCTGTGAGAACCTCGGCGTACCCGAAAGTTGAGGTACGCCAGCCATCTCGACCGACCTTACGACGAGCGGCGGTCCCTCAAGACCACCGTCCGGGTCCCGGTCAGGGGAAAAGGCGGTCGAATCCGCAGGCTTATTATCTAAATGCCTCTCCTGAGCGACAGGCGAAAAATGCGAAAAATTTGTGCAATATCACACTAAATCGGTGTTTTTGGTATCACGTAGCTCATAACACTAAGCGAGGTCTGCGTAAAAATTAACGATTTAGTGTGATATTGCACAATTTTTTCGCATTTTTCGCCTGTGCTCAGCAGAAGCATTTAGATAATAAGCCTACCGGCATCTAAGGTAGCGTCCCCTACCCTTTTTTTTTTTTTTTTTTTTAACGTTGGGAAATCCTCTTGGATACCCGGCAGTGTAGGGGACACAGCGGGGTTATGCCGGATTCCTACCGGCTAAAACCCAACGACTTTCTATCTGTCGCGGCCGCTGATGGGCGGGGTCGCGGGGACGTTGTTACACAACTTCGGCGCCCCGCCACGGCCATCCAACGCGGGGAGGCCCGTGCTCCCTGTCAGAACCACGGCGCACCCGAAAGTGGAGGTACGCCGGCCTACTCGGGGGACCTTACGACGGGCGGCAGTCTCCCCCAAGACCACCGCCCCGGTCCCGGTAAGCGTCCCCTACCCTGCCGGGTACTACAAAAAGTGTACTACAGGTACTCGTTCGGACCTTTGCTTCACCTGGATGTAACCATATATGAAGCGTTTCCTTTACAGTAAAATATTAATAGCATAGTGCGAACATTGCCGTCGGTGCTAGTGTGACCACATTTGGAATACCGCCAAGACACACAGTGCGACACTTCGGCTTGTACTATAATTGTTTCAGTTTCTACATTGCAATTCGAAATTGCTCGGAATTTTACTACAATTTGAATAAGTATTATTTAAGTGGAAAACCATTTTAGTCAGAAATATTTTTGGTTGCGCTTTTTATCCTGAATAAGTAGAGAAAGATTGTTGTGTATATATATTTCTTTCTTGTTCTTTTCTAAATCCTAACTAATATTATAAACGAGAAAGTGACATTGTTTGTTTATATAATGACTAGCGATCCGCCCCCGGCTTCGCGCGGTTGAAATTTTCAAAAATATATCCATACGTCCATACTAATATTGTAATGTGAAAGTAGCTCCGTCTGTCTGTCGTTTATCTTTGCACGCCTAATTACTCAACCGATTATTACAGTACAAGAAAGGGGGTACCTTTCATCCAGAAAAAAGTACTGTTCCCGAGGGATCAATAAGAGATCAAGCGTTTTATTGCTTTTTTTAACTTGGACGAAGTCGCGGGCACCAGCTAGACCTTAATAAATTTAAGATGGTATCCTCGTCTGTCTGTTTCTCTGTCAACTTTTTCTAAACCACTCAACGGATTTTGTTACCATTTTAAATAATTGAAAGAGCGTTCAACGAGAAAGTTTTTTTTATAATATAATTTACAGAGCAAAGCAAGAAGAGAGAAAAAATATTTTCAAAACACAAAATTGTTTGCGATTTACATTTCAAATTAAAACCTAGGTCCATTAATAGAAGATAAAACTGACTCCTGCCATTCAAGTTCAGATTTTTTTTATAAAAGAACGCTTCTCAAAACTAAATATAACGCCTTGCTTCAAAACTGTTTTTTGTAATGCACGTTTTTAAATGAAATTATCATCGCCGGTGAAAACTAATTTTAATTAGATGCGCCGACCCGAGGTAACTAGCAGCGGCAAAAATCTATATAAAATTCACTTTATTCACTTGCAATAAGGATCATATTAAAATGGCTCGACGTTTCACACCTCTCCAGTTACTGACCCCTCCTGCAGAAGAGCTTAAAGGAAAAAATTACCGGAAGACTTACCTATGTTTAATTTTTTATGCTAAATTTTCGTATTTCATTAAAAATAATGCCTCGATACGTCGTCTAAATAAAACTTTTGAGAGCGATTGTATATAATTTGAATGTTGTTTCGACTTTTGAAAAACTTTGTCAAAACTTTGTCATACGATAATAAAATTTCTTAAAATTCATGGTATGGTTGCTGGTATGTTGCTTGTGATTCTTTAAAAAAATCTAGTTAGATTATATCATACATACATACAAAACCTATTCTTACAGATTTATTATTAGTAATGATGATTGATTGATATATATTATTTTTCAAAGGGGACGAATTCGCGGGCACCAGCTATAGTTACCTATAAAACAATTATAACGAATTTTCGTTATAATTGTTTAATAGGTATCACGTAATAGTGAACACAGGAGGAAACAACCGTACAATTCGATACAAATAATAATTGTATTGTAGACAACACACATGCGATTCAACAGCTGCTCCATGCAATTTGCATATGCCTATACTTAGTTTATTACGCATTGAAAACAGTTTTAAAACATCGAAGCTTCAGTTTTAATTTATTTGAGTTAAAAAATTTCAAATATTTTATTATCACATTTTTGCATCAAACTACTACAACATGGAACCCGCGTGCCATACAAAACACTACGAATTTTATGGAACATTTAAAAGTGACATATGCGTAGAGCATGAACTGTCATTTAAAACAAAACAAACATAATAATAAGTACGTAATTTAAAGAAAATGTGACTTTACGTCTACCCATTAGAGTTTAAAATGAAATAGTAGAAGTTGATCGTTACTACCTTTTATCATTGACGCGTGAAGGCAAGAGTCCGCCATGATTCTGTCAAAGGCGTTCTTTTTATGTGCCGCTTTGGCATTTGTGACGCAAATTCCATTGTAGTATTCGATGCATTTTTGCGACAACACAGAACTAAATTCAATTGCGAATATCATGTATTTTGCACCGGATGCGAATGATTTAAAACATATGTCATGTCCACTATATATATGCCAATTGAATATTATATTGAGACACATTTCAAAAGTCATTAGAAATAATGTATGACAACTACTCCCACCCCTGTTTAACAGCTTTTTTTATTATATACTAGCTGAATAAGACCTTTTTTTACTATTTTTGATAATATAATGTACACAAACTTTTTTTGAACTTTTTTATTTGTCGACCGTAACGTGCGGTGCAAAATTCTTTAGAGGTGCCAAGAAATTTTCGACAGGTTATGTACGGCCACATTACATAGAGAAAAGACCTGTGCCTACGGTCTGTTTTTTAATTTCAGACAAAAATGACACATGCAAATGTCAACTTTGCATTTATATGGAAATGACATGAAATGTATGTAATGCATGTCAAATGTAATGTCATTTTTGTCTCTGAGATTAAAAAACAAACTATAATGTGCAGGACTCAATATAAGTAATAATAGGAAAGAAAAATATTAAATACTACTACCAACTAATAAATGGACCACATAGCGTCTAAAATGGCGGTTCGCTTGCCATTTCGTGTAATTCCTAAAACCGAATATCGAGCCTATCGCTCGGATGCGAGCATGCGGGTTGAACGATATTTCGTATCGTAACACACTGTTTGATGCGCATTCACACGTACCAGTTCACTTGAAACAGGTTAGATATTCTTTTCCATTCATTTCTTATACCAGCATTTGCCTTTTGTTCAGTGAGTGAGTAAAGGAATGCCAGAGCCCATTCACCTAACTCCTGCATTCCCTTATATTAACAAGTTATGCAGTTATACAAGTTATACGGTAGATTATACAGGAGGTTTAAGGATAATGGATTGGGAAAGAATTGGGAAATGGGCTCTGGCATCCCATACCCTCTCAACGAACACCTTCTATAAAGGGGTGGCTCCTACCACCAGAAGGACTGTCCATATGATTGCGAAACGCAATGTAGAGCACATTGCATCACTACTATTTTTTTAAATGTTATTAAGGGTGTAGGCAGGCTGTCGGTCCACTTGATGGTAGGTGTTTACCGTCGCCTAAGGATACAAGCAACACTAGAGGAGGGAAAGTGCGATGCGACCCTGCAGTAATTTGTAAAAAAGGTGCACAAAAATTATAAAATTTACTAAACGAATTTCGGTTTAGTCCTACTGAATGGAGCATGTGCCAGCAACAACATGGTTATCTCTCTCCGCGGTCAAGTGCCCGTAACGCGATGAATTTTCATGTCTACGTGAGCACCTCTCTGTACATATACTCGTACATTGTATGCAAATCGCGCTCTTATCAATATTAGCTCTTATTTACTCAGTATAGGACTTATTTTTAAATGTTTCAATATTTAGTTCGCCATTTAAATGGCGTATTTAGACTAATTTCGCTAAGCGTTTCGGAGAACCGAGACAAAAGGATGGTTTAAAAGAAATTTAAAATTTTAATTAACATCTTTAAAGAGTTGATATCTCAGACAATTTCATCGCATAATTTATAGTTTATAATTAGTAGTTTTATGATCTTTGCATTATTTGCGAAATATTGATTTCACGTGAAAATGTATTGTTTTTCTAACTAAAGTATTTAGTATTTTCCGTAGGTATTATACTATAACTATAACTTAATTTGATATTCGGTCCAGTAGTTTGAGTTTCTTCCTAACAAACGTACAAATCTTCTCTTTTTATAATATTAGTATAGATAGATTAGGTTTTAGTTTAGTTTAGTTTTAGTTTGAGTGGGGTATATATTTACCCATATGTATAAGGTGTACGTTAATGATATAAATGGAGAAAAGAATATAGTAATATAAATTTAGTAAAGTGATTTGGACAACAATATAAACAACTCGTCTCTCTCTTCTCATGGCTTTGAATCACTTTTTAATCGGGATCGCCTTTCGCGGAATATGAAAAAAAATACTTTATCTGGTGCTAGATTCCTTGATCTGTATTGCGCATAGGTATAATACAATAGATACATACTTTCCCTACGTTATCCATAGTAAGTAAAATAACTTAAAAACCAAAACCTTCCTCAAAAACCACTCTATCCATTGGTGAAAACAGCACGAAAATCGGTGCAGTAGTTTTTGAGTTTATCGCGAACAGACAGACAGACAGACAGACAGACAGACAGATGCGGCGGAGGACTTCGTTTTATAATATGAAGTGATATAATATTACTACCATTCCAACTTCTCCCTTCGCTTCGTTGTGTGTGTGAGAGATTATTGCTAAGGGATGATACAGAATGACAAATTTTCACCACCCATAAATAACCCTATTAAAAGCTTGTGTGGCCATTAGAAATGCTAGGAAATCGTCAACGTTTAATTATGTCTAATATTCTGTACACTTTAGAAATTAATTATGCTAGATATGAATTTCAATTTGTTGTTTCCATTCAAACCTTCATTATAATATAATGAATTCATTATATTCATTATAATATAATATAATGTGTGGATTGTGTGGATTGTATCTTCACACATTCCAAACATCACCATCTAGTTCCAAAGTAAGCAAATAATGCTTGTATTATGGATACCAGAAAGTTGATATACTACATAGATTACTGTTTTTTTTGTAAATACATACCATATTATAAATACAAACATGACTCATGTAGAAAGGTAAAATGTTAACACATAAACATTTGCCCCTATAGCGGGATTCGAACCCGCGACCGTTTGGTTAACAGCTAGAGTTACTAGCCACTAGACCAAACGTGTCGTCAAATTGTAGGGAGTTAAATTCTCTAAAAGAGCTTTATAGTGCTATTACAAAAAAAAATATTACGGCTTTTACACCGATTTTAAGAAGAACAAAAATTTAGTCTTGTTTTTTGTTGGATTTTGAAGCTTGAACGAGAAAAATATTTGAAGCTCGGATTCAAAAACTGGAGACTTGAAGCTACAATTTCCTTTTTTAGTAAGTACCATTTTCTTAGAAATTACAGCCTGTTGAAAATCACCTAAAAATTTGGATATTTTTTTATATTCTTTAATTGTTGCGTTTAGTATATAATCGCTTTTTTCGTGGCCAAGCGTTTACGGAGAAACTCAAATTTATCTCCCAGTAAAAGTTTGTAGGGCAAATGAGTTGTCGTCAATTCCGGGAACGGTTTGTGCCCATCAATTTAAAAAAAAGTTTTATTACATTAACGAAGACTAATTTCTATTTCGGATTTGTTGAAGGATTTCTTATGGCAAAAACGAGGACATTTATTATTATCTATTACAATTACGAAGACACTTATTACTGATGCCCGCGACTTCGTTTGCGTTGAAAAATAAAAGGCTTAAATAAAAATTGACGCCTAACATCCTGTAATTCTATTTTAACTATTGCTGAGGTATTTTTTTTTTAAATCGGATGCGTAGTTTCGAAGATTACCTCCTACATAGAAACAAACAAACATAACGACTTCACCTCCTTTTAATATTGGTATAGATGAACATGTAACACCTAATGTCATTTCGTTCGTTTTCAATGGTTACCTTCGTATGGTACTAAATAAATTTCGTTACATTAATTGGCAAGTCAGCTAACTGCACTTCAATAAAATTTTCAGGAGACACTTAAACTTCATTAATTTTTTTGTAGACTATATAATATGTATAAACCTAAAATAACGTTGGTATATAGCAGGGTTTTTGCATATGCAGAAATTTGGGTGAGTCCACCAAAATCCCCTAACTAAATCCCCCAAGGGATCCTGGTGAACTCATTGGTTCATCAGAATCCCCTCAGGGGATCGTCGGATTTGATACAGTTCACCAGGATCATAGATTTATTCTCATACTAGTTGGCGCCCGCGACTTCGTCCGCGTTGAAAAGGAAAAAGTAGCCTATCATTTGTGGTCCCCGAGCAGGCCGGCGTACCTCCACTTTCGGGTACGCCAAGGTTCTGACAGGGAGCACAGGCCTCCCCGCGTTGGATAGCCGTGGCGGAGTACCGAAGCCGTGTAAAAACGTCCCCACGACCCCGCCCATCAACGGCCGCGATAGATAGAAAGTCGTTGGGTTTTAGCCGGTAGGAATCCGGCATAACCCTGCAATGTCCCCTTCACTGCTGGGTATCCAAGAAAATTTCCCAACGTTAAAAAAAAAAAGCCTATCATGTGTCCTGTACGTCTAAATGTTTAACTACCAAGTTTCATGAAAATCAGTTAATTCGTTTAAGTTATGGAGGAACATACATACATACAGAAAAAAATTGTAAAAATGGTCAATTTAGTTTCAGTATCATGTATAGAGCCTAAAACCACGATATTTCTGAAAACAAAGTAACTTACTCCATGGCCAACCCTTATTATTATTATTATTCGCTAGTGGCTATTCCTGTCTGCTAGAGAACCAGTATCACTTCGTCCATTGCTGAAATATTGTGATCGCCACGTAAACTAAAGCTCTCTACCTATACCTACCACGTTGAGAAACTGTAGTACTTTTTTGATAGAGGCATTCTTCACATCTTCACAAGCCATTGTGTGGCTTCCTAGGATGTGACTGCGCTTGTGCATCAACGGGCCACACTCGCACAGGATATGCATTGGTGTTTCTTCTGCCTCATGGCAGAAGCGACACTCTCCCGTACTAGTGAGACCCATTAGTTTAAGGTGCCTATTGAGGCGGCAGTGCCCCGTTAGTGCCCTAGTTAGCATGCACAAATTGCTCCTACTAAGCGACATAGCCTGGTTTGTCACGTTTCGACTGTAGGCTTTTATGAGCGCTTTGGAATGGTTCAACCCTGGCAAGTTAGTCCAGCGTTTGTAAGATTTAGTAAAGCACTGGTTCCATATGGTCCAGTGAGCTAGGCTGTTTGGTAGTCCACACATAGGTTCAGGACCTATTAGCCTACCTTTTGCGCCTGCTCGAGCCAGTTCGTCGGCAAGTTCATTGCCTTCGACCCCCATATGGCCAGGTACCCATCTTAGGACCACTTTATTCTTGCGCCCTAAAATATTTAAGTAGTCTACACAGTTTCGCACCAGCTTTGAGACAATAGAGTCCGAGTCCAGTGCTTGAAGTAACCCTTACAGATTTATTATTAGTATTGATCAGGGGTGATATGAGAATAAAGCTATGATCACACATTAATAGAATCTCAAAGCTACTGTACTTCTTTTCTAGCATATTTTATGCAATGCGTTCTAGAAGGAGACATTTAAAATTGACTAATATTTTAACAATTTATTTCTAACAAATACGAGTACTAGTCGACAAAGTAATTAAAAATTGAAATAGCAAAATATAATTAAACAAAGGAAATGAAAAATTGTGCATTACATTAAAACTCATGCTAGCGAAATACTACATCCCAAAAACAAAATAATAAAGGAAAAAAGCAAATAAAATTATACCGACAAACCAGCACCGAGTACGAGTTGAGAATGAAATCTGGTAAGTGTACCATGTATTGAATTAACTCTACAATTTCAATCCTTATTACAATAGGCTTAAAGCAGAAAGTATTTGCCTTACTTTCATTGCCGACCGTACAGTGTTATATGAAAGGTTTTTGTGCATCTAAAAAGTGGGTCATCCTATATTTCCAACTACACTTGCGGACACGATAAGTTATTAATAAAAGTAGGTTTCAGTGTTTCAAGAAAATAATTCTTTTTGTATACCTACTAATACTACAAGAATTTTATTTACAAAAAATATTTGCCAAAACTGCACTTATTTTAATATTATTTGTCTTCGAAATAAGTTAGTTACATTTTTTTTTTGCTACGAGTATAAATTATATTTTTATGCAAAAGATTGTTGGACAGGCAGTGTTTGTTTCATGATAATATGGTTGTACAGCTATTGTATTAAGTAACATAAAAATACATTGTCAAACCACGTAAGCATTTAGTAAATTAGAGATTTACAAAATGAAGGGAATCTTGGAATTGTTTGGAATTACCTCAGTCGAGCAACTGTTCTAGTAGGCTCTTAACACAGACAAATTCAAGAAGTTGACGGACTATAGGGACACCGAGAGAGAGAAAGAGAAAAATTATAACGAAGAAAAATTAAAGTATGATATAAGGAATTTTCTCAATTTAACTGCCACTAGTTGTACACTGTGTTGACCACGCGTTCGGTGCTGGCCCATACCAGTTTCCAATTAGTGGGGCGGCTTTGTTCCGTGTATGTTTGTCACCCTACTACAAAATGCATGTCGGATTTGTCCTCAAATTCTAGTGCTTTGTCGACGTGAAGATGCCTTTATTGTTTTATTCTGAACTGTGTTAGCTTAGCCTATTGATTGAATTTGTTTTAAATGTGAAATTTCTTTATAAATATTATATAATATGGATGTATAAGTACTCAAATTAAAATTACAGAACCTTATTCTATGAACCGGTGTGGGGAGAAAGCAGATCTATATCTTATATTAACTTATTATTACGAGATCTTATGACACGTATATATATGATACTTTTTATCCTGGAAAAATATTAGGTTCCCGAGGGATAGCATAAAAAATTCAGTGCAACTGTCGCCATAGCTATAAAGATGTCAGGTGTAATAACTCATATAATATTTACATTTTTCAAAGCGCACAAAGTCGCGGGTATTGCTAATTTTAATAAACAAAAAGCTACTTGTATTTTATTTATTTATTGCTATGTAAATTTCGGTAGGTAGGCAGCCTGGGCAGAAGATGTCCTAAGACCGGGTGGTCCGACTGTGAATAGCTAGGCCTAGGCATCAAGAAAATGGCAGATAGTGAAAAAATAATGTTTGAAATAAACCACATTTTTCATAATTGTTTGGAACTTGGATATAAAATTTAACTACTTTTGGCATCGTACTTTAACATATACAGCTGACGAATATAGCTTTCATATTTCTGTTTCCACAAAACATGAAAAATAGCATATGAATTGATTTGAAACATTGATTTACAATAGAAGAATGCTAATGAATTTTATATTCCAACAAAAACGAAAAAGCTTGGTTTTTTTTTTTAAGAAATTAATATGGCATACATTCTTGTGTCGATAAGTATTAATTTAAATGCGAGGACAACGCTTGATCTCAATTTTTCTATGATAACTGATGATGTTAACCCATCAGTATTTTAATGGAAGTTTAATTTTGCAACGGTATTCATAGTTACGTAATAGCATAAAATATGTTTTCATCTGAAAATCGACCACTATAATATTAATGACGTAATCAATCCACTCTCCTCTTCTGAAGTGTTAAAAATGTAAAGCCTATGATATTTGGCCAACGTCCAAACCTTTGTCCAAACGGTTCCAACACAATGGGAACCATTGCAAATTACATAGTCTGTGTGATATGAGAATTTTTTATTTTACCACTTGAATATGCACGAAGCGTATTGTTTCCATTAAGGACATTGTATCTAGCGAAAACGTTTAGTAAACTTTTATTTAATGTTTTTTAATCTTTTTTAATTTACTCGTAACTGACAATAATAATCATTACCTAATATGTTTTATAACGAATTTATTTTCGGCCAACTTAAGGTTAATAATATGAATTTTAAGAAATGTGTGTGTTGTGTATTGATTATCTTACTAGATTATTAGTAGAAATTGATTGATAAGCTAAGGACAAATTCCAGTACACACAGACCAGGGCAATTATACAGTTTGAAAAATTAAGTTGATCAGTGTTTTATTTATTTATTTACAATAACATATTATATTTCAGTTAATTGGCTATGAAAACACACACTAGGCTTGCAAGCCTGTATCGTGTGCTTCATGAATTAGTTAAAATTAATTTTTTGATATTTAAAATAAATATCAAAAAATATAATAAAAATATTAATTTTAATAATAACAAAATATAAATTACTAAATATACACTAAATTAATAATAAATAGGTACATATAAAAGTAAACGACACAATAAATTTAGAATATAAAATATAAAATGTTCAAGGTGACGTTACGTCACCATATTATTAAACTTTGGTTATATTATCTTGTCCTGGGACTTTTTTGTTCATATGTATTTAAATAGCTTTCTTCTATAATCACTTTTCAGAACTAGTGGTGTCTTTCCATCACCGTCGTCTTGTATATCCTTTATTTCACGCGTATTATTTAAGTAAAGGATTCTGTTAGTAAAGTTCTTTAAGTGAGCTTTCTGTAAGCTCTCGCTGTTAATTGTTTTTTTATTGTCTTTGTTTTTAGTTATTGATATCCAAGTCTTACAGGACTAGAACTTGTGATACTAGATAAGTATAAAAAGGAACTTATTAATAAAAAACAAAAATGTAACAAAATACGTAGGTTTTCATGTTGCATGTTCATTGCACATCATCTTACTGGAACATTTGGCCGAGGAGTCAAAGCTAATGACTTGAATAGTTTGCGAAGGTGCATACATTTGGCAGATATCGTGTCGTTTTGGTAACGAGTACCGAGTGTGAATATAGTAATGCAATTGATGTAGGAATGAGTAGGTAAATACAGCATTATTTAAGGTCAGAAAGATA
This sequence comes from Synanthedon formicaeformis, assembly GCA_945859745.1. Taxonomy (NCBI): domain Eukaryota; kingdom Metazoa; phylum Arthropoda; class Insecta; order Lepidoptera; family Sesiidae; genus Synanthedon; species Synanthedon formicaeformis. The sequence continues at coordinate 3,354,013 of OX243975.1, forward strand.
TACATAGATTATAATTTTTTTTATTTTTATTTTAAGATAGACACAGAGACTGCCAGTACACTTGATACCTACTGTCGCCTGTAAGTAACAAGCAATGCCAAGGTTGGAAAGCGATAGGGACATTTTCTTAGTAAGATAGTTTTCTACGCTATAGTAGGCTTAGTACACAGATAGTAGGCTTAGCGCCTGTTTCACAAACGTCAAGTAGGCCAAACTGTCATTTAAAGTCACCGGTAACCGGGGATAATGGAGCTGATATAACTTTGTTTGTACGGCAAACGTCACAAACATTAAATCAAAAATAATAATAAAAAAATCGGCTATCGAATGATGCAATAAACCGAGTGCATAATTCAATATAACAGAAAGTGATTTCTATAAGTAACTAATCAACACTTTACTTATAGTTTGTGAAAGAGGCCCTAAGTCATTCTTTTGATGTCTGCCACCTTCCCCCTTAACCGGGACCTAGGCGGTAGGTCTAGGCGGAGATTACTTATAGCCCGTCGTGAGGTCACCCGAGATGGCTGGCGTACTTCCATTTCCGGTTACGTCGAGGTTCCTACAGGGAGCGTAACCCTCCCCGCGCTGGACAGTCGTGGCGGGTCGCGGATGTCATGTCACAACGTTCCCTCGACTCCGCCCATCTACTAGTGCTATATTGTTGGAATATTGTTGGGTTTTAACCGGTAGGAGTCTGGCATAACCTTATATAATATTAACCTTATTTTATGTAGTTTAGAACCAGAAACTATGGGTTTATGTTTAAATGAATGAAGCGACAATTTTAACTTCTACATCTTGAAGTTTGCGCATATTACAAGTAACAAGCAATAAAATATAGTACCTATTTAACAAATTTCCTTAACAAACTCGTAAGTATATAAATTCAATATCAACATGAACGCATTTAATTTGATCCCAGAAGGACTTGTAACATGTAATGAGATGTTACACAACATTTCCAAGGTTCGTAATAGCACTGATTACGCGCGTCCCAACGGGCAAACGCAACCCAACTCCAATGAATTCTAAATGGGGAACACAGTATAACAAATGAGCAGTAGGGAATATAAAAAACATCTGAAAGACGAAATTAAAACTTCTTCTGGCCGCGTGTTTATTCATGCAAGGATCATCAGACAGGTTGAAGGTCAACTTGATTGTAGGTGGCTTCAGTCGCCTGTTAACACAAACAACGCTACAGGTTCTGTAAAGGCAATGCCGACCTTAGTAGGATAAAGGATAAAAGATTAGTATGGAATTGAGAAACTCTCTCTGGCATCCGTTAGTCTCTCACTTTGGTTTGCTTTGCTTTGCTTGTTTTGACATAGCAGCATCATCTCAGCCGCAGAACGTCCACTGCTGTATATATCCCCCCCCCCCCATAATTTTTCCAATAGGACCGGCTAGAAGCATTCTGCATCGACCGTCGATCTGCGGCCCTTATTAAGTCATCTGTCCAACTTGTCGGTCCTATTGATTAAAAGAAAGTTATTTTGACATTACAAACGGACACTTCAATTTTATTTACTAGTAATATGTTTATCCAAAAATACGTCACTGCAATGATCTTGTACTGTGTGTAATGTTACCTACCAATTAAACGTGTTTCTGCACGAGTCATCCTCCTCATATGCTTCCATCCATATTATTCATTCGCTTGTGCTGCATTACCTACATACTTTCAATTATCATGCAATTTAATTTAAATTACAACTTAGATTCTATCTTCCTTTATGTAAAAGTTGACAGACTGACGGTCCACTTGTTGGTAGGTCAATATGATTGCATACCGCCCACCGATTTCTATTTACATGTGAAACTGATGATGGTGAACGTAAATAAAATCATCACATACTTACTTGTTACTCTTTTTGTCTGCATCTTGAAAAAAAGCTAAAAAAATCAAATAAGGTAATAAAAATTATCCTTACATTGATTTTTCAATACACATATTTTTTTCTAAGATGTTTGACTGTCTACTTTAAATGTGACGACTTTTTGTATTCGATCTGTATTTTAATTAAAAAAAATCACTACAACCTACACGCGAGTTGGCACAGATTTTAATCATTAAAATTTTTAATTAAAACTCGCTTCGAATCTTGAAATATCAGATTTCATGACGCTATGTATTTTTTCACGTTAATAAAGATAAAAGACTGATGTTTTTATTAATTAACGCTGATATTTTATACCTGCTGCGTAATAGACATACTTGTTATTAAATAAAATATTACTTTTCACTGGTTATTTGGTGTCTGTAAGAGAAAAAACATTATTTTTTATTATGTTAATGTCTGCAGACAGGCTGACGGTCCACTTAAGAGTACGTGGCTAACGTCGCCTGTAATACAAGCGACGCCACAGGTGCTGCAAGTGCGCTGCCGATTAGTTCCGATTAGCCGATTAGTAGGATTAAAGGTGAACGCAGACTTGGCCGCACCGCACGCGCCGCAGTCGCCGCAGTACCTAAAACGGCCGAATTCCCCAAGCCGCAGCTGATTACGTCACCAACGCCGGCCCGCCTGCATCGGACGCTGCGGCCGGTGCGCCACCATTCATTCAATTCCAGGCGATGCGATGCGGCGACGGGAATGACTGCGGTGACTGCGGCGCGGGCAGGTGTGCGAGGCGATTAACAAAAGCGATGATTGAGGCGACTGCGGCGCGTGCGGTGCGGCCAAGTCAGCGTTCACCTTAAGGATAAGGTATTGGGAAAGAATAGGGAAATGGGCTCTGGCATCCCTTACTCACTCACCGAAACATAACAGCAAACGTGATGTTGTGTTACGGTGATCCAATTTTTGTCCGTTCAATTAATCGTTTGTGATCCGGCATCACTCAATTAAAATATGAATACACAATGGAGAACACCAGCACATCCAAATATTACTATAAAAATTACTGGATTTGATGCGCCTACTCGTGCAAATAATAATAGTTTTTGTTTCATCGAAATCGGGCCAGGATTTCCAAAGTTATAGCATTGTAAAGTTTCATCGCTTTTAAAATTTTCGTTCATACGCGCGCTACTGCTATGACGTCACAACGCAACAGTCTCTGTCCGATTGCGAGTAATGCGGAGTGTTTACCTTCATAAAATTTGATTGTTGTGGTTTGCAGTTATTATTTTAAGTATTTGTGTTAGCAATTACTTTAAATATTATTGTTATTAAATAAACATAGCGATGGAAGAGAGTTTTGTAATAGGACAGTCGGATAACCTACCAAAAGTCGACATTTTTATGGTTGCGCGATATCTTAGAATGGTGATTTTGTAGCCGCAGAATAGAGAGAAATAAAACTGAATAAGTAAATAACATAAAGTAAGTAAGATTTTCGATCAAGTTTTATTAAGGGTTTTTTAAAAACCTTTTTTCAATAAAAAATAATAAAAAGGATTTTTAAAGTTTTTTGTTTTATTAAAAGGTTTATTTTTGTCGAGTTTTAAATGGCAGGGGTGACAAATATTTTCTTAATTTCATTTTTAAATATGTACCTATTGATTTTTTTATTTGGTACAAAACAAAAAGTTCATTTCATCCTTCATAACAAATAAACTGAGTGATATGATTTGAACCTCATAAAACATCACTCAGATAAAAAGGGATGTATGCTCTGTAAAATTTCATATTACTCCGACGCATCTGGAACGAACGAACGAATGAATGAATGAATCAATGTACCAACGATAAAATGGATGAATGAATGATAGAGTGAATGAATAAATAAATGAATGAATGGATAATAAATCTTCACACATTCCACACAGCACCATCCAGTTCCACATTAAGCAACTAATGCTTGTATTATGGATATCAGACAGTTGATATACTATGATTACTTTTTTTTACGAACATATTATTATTATTATAACTACAAAACGTCCATGACTCAGGTACAAAGGTAAATGTTAACACATAAACATATGCCCCTAGCGGGATTCGAACCCGAGCGAGATCATTAGGTTAACAGCTAGAATCTAGATGCTAGATAGGATAGCTAGCTAGCTATATGTAAGTATGTAACAAAGAAAAAAAAATAGTATTTTTGAAGTATTCAACAAATTTCAGATTTATGAAATTCTTTACTGTGATGAGCTATTTTCAAAGATACAAAGATTTTGGGAGAGGTAGATAAACAAAAAAATTATCAATCCTTAGACACAATAAAACTCGATCCGTTCTTTACTATTTTATTATTATGTACCTACTAATAGACTAATTTTAACATGTTTTGTTTATAAATAAAAATAAATAGATATTACGTTATGCTAACTTTTAACTTCATAAATTTTAACCACTTTTTCCAAATATTATTACCGCGTGGTACAGAAAAAAAACTATTTTTGGGTTGTTTTTTCACTGGAGTTGGTACACATAGGCACAATACAATATTTGTTAACAATTTTAGTGATGCACTATAAGAAAAACAATTAAATTTATAGCGAGACCGCGAGCGCAACGAGCGAAAGTATGTAGATACGCAGAACCGTGTTACGTTGTGACGTCACACGTTAGCGCGATCACTCAAGATCACTAGTCGCGGAAGCCGTACTTTAACGTTTAATATCTCAGTCATTTTTGAAGATAGGAAAAAAATAAAAACAGATTAATTTTTCTTGAGTTACCTATTTTGCAGATTTGCTGAAAAAAAAAATCATTTTGGTTCTCCATTCGTGGCACGTCTGTCTAAAATCTAACTGTTTAAAATAAGCAGATAACACTTTTGAAGTTGAAAGCTTAACTTGTTAATATTCAATCCCTTCGAAAATCAATACCAAGAAAGTTCAAGATGCAAGTATAAATAAAATACAAACAGAATCCTTGTATTTTAAGCTCCCGTTGAGGGCTTAAAGCTTTGCTCAAAGCTAAGTATAAAGTAGGTGCATTAATAATGCATAACAAACTCTTCCCATTATATGTGGGCAAACACTGGCAATTTATCTTTCAACAACATTTTTAACTACATATTGTTTGGAACTTAATGTATAACTTAGGGATTTTTTCATGTTGTGAGGTAGGGGACATATATTATACATGTATATCACTGCATAATCGAGGAAATCTACCTATACTATACTATAAGCTACCTAATTAAAATCATAAACTAAGGAGTTGAGTTGGGTATCCCGCAGACTACTTGATGTTGTAGCATCAAGGTTACCATGACAAAAAAAAAACAAAAAGTGAAATAAATAAGCATTATATGAGTGTGTAGAGAAAGTTTTACTCGATCAAACGCATGGAAAGCATAAATAACTATTGATCATTTCGAAACTCAATAGCTTTTGTACCTACATACGCTGCACCATTGTAAAGACTTTCAAGTTAGTCTTAATCTATTGTCAAAGCACTAACGAACCAATGCTTTTGAGCTTCATTAGTCAAACAGATGCTCTAATTTCTGAAAGTTCTGGATTTCTGGATTCTGAAAGTTCTGAAGTGGTACGTATGTACGAGTATACTGCTGTCAAGTCCACAGTAGGTATATCTCATTCACACAGTCATACGGATAATTATGAAAAATCTGTAAAGAGAGATCTTTTACTTTTTTATTATATGTATGACAACATTTTCAGTTAAAAATACAATGAAAAATTGAATTAGCGTATTTTGTTTGGCTTCGGACCCTTTTGACCCACTAGTTTTGATCCGCTGAAATAAAAGTGCCCATTAGACCCACTTTTAAGTGCCCGTCAGACCCTAATCTGGTTTGACTGCCAAATTTACAGTCAGACCAGCTTTATTTTAAAACTATCTGGTGCCCGCGACTTCTTCCGCGTGGAAAAAAAAAACATAAGCAATATAAAACCTGATGACATATTTATTGCTATTACACTTTTTCCAGGCGTTAGTTTCTTAATTTTAGATGGTTCCTCAGGAACAGTTATCCTATCGCTGCTTAAAAACTAAAGGGCCATAAAACAAAAAATCCAAAAATGTTTTTATTCCAAAAATACAATCACAATTCTTCATTTTGCATGTTGCAAAAGACTTATGGTTGTTTTATTCCATATTTAGTATACTTTGATCATTTTTTTATATATTCAAAAGTAATTTATAGGCTTATATCTCTTCTAGTACTATTCTTTAATAAATTAAATGGCTCGGTTAAATGATCTTAGGATCATGTTACTACTTTCAAGAGCACTGAGAAGCGAATGCTGCCGCCCCGGACTATAGGCCTAGTCGGGTAGTTTCTACGGTAGACGCTACTTTGTCTGCTTAACTTTACAAAATATAGCTTCAAAATAGTGAAAGAATTTTTCAAACCTGTTTAGTAGTTTCGGAGCCTATTTAATTCAAACAAACAATCAAATATTTGTATTAGATGTATTACATGTTAAAATGTATGTTTTGTCCTATTAAGTTCACATTTCTGTAATATTATAGATAAACCATATTATAGTGGATTTGGTTCATAATGATAATGAAGAGACCAAAATATTCATTGCTTTATTCGGAAGCCGCTATTTATATGTAGGTAGAAAGAAAAAACATACATTTTATGCCAGACAATACAGCCGCACAATGCCCATATCGCTGCTTAAGGCTGCAGTCCATTAAAAATTGACTCTCGTCGATTTTTTGGCGCTGCTGATAACGTTGTTTTCAAACTAATTTAGGGAAAAACTAGAAATATTTTTATAACCAAGAAAAATTTATAATATGGTTAACAGTTACGTATTTTTTAAACGTTTGTTTATAGGGTATTTATAAGGTAAAAATAGAGTTAAATAGAGCTCTCCCAAGCCCTGCAGCATGTTGAGCTATGTTTACGGACGTAATACATAACAACTAATGATAAATTATAAAATCTATTTAGCAATAAGTTTCTCTTATGTGGTCGTCCTAACATTTTGCTGATTATTTTTTTCTCAAACTAATCCATTTTCTTAATTAAGAACATTAAAAATTGTCTTTTATCAAATTTTTTCACTATTATTTTTTTTCCTTTTATAACATAATTACGTAACAAATATTAGTAATTAACATTTATTATCATAAAGGATAAGTGTTAGGTACAAAAAAAGCTATGTTTTCTGTATAAATATCAAAAAAAGTAATCTTTTATTGATAAGAAAATACCGGCAATCAAAACTCCTCAGTGACCGGTGAACGGTCGTTGCGGTCGGACGTGTGCTCCGTGTTAAATTTTTATGTGTTTTTGTCTCGCTCACTCTCTCCGTGTTAATATCTTTGTCTCGCTCACTCTCAGAGATTTTGTGCCTCTGTTCGCATATCGAAAGTTGCTTTACTTGATTTATTTTAAATATTATTTTTGAACTTTTTGTTAAATAGTTTGTTATTAAAATATAATATGGGTCATAAAGGAAAAAGATATGCCTGTGTAAGAAAAAGAAATAGAATACAAAGATGAGTGCAAATGAAATACCATAAGCGTTATTAATTTATATTCGTATGTATGTATGTATGTATGTATGTATGTATGTATGTATGTATGTATGTATGTATGTATGTATGTATGTATGTATGTATGTATGTATGTATGTATGTATGTATGTATGTATGTATGTATGTATGTATGTATGTATGTATGTATGTATGTATGTATGTATGTATGTATGTATGTATGTATGTATGTATGTATGTATGTATGTATGTATGTATGTATGTATGTATGTATGTATGTATGTATGTATGTATGTATGTATGTATGTATGTATGTATGTATGTATGTATGTATGTATGTATGTATGTATGTATGTATGTATGTATGTATGTATGTATGTATGTATGTATGTATGTATGTATGTATGTATGTATGTATGTATGTATGTATGTATGTATGTATGTATGTATGTATGTATGTATGTATGTATGTATGTATGTATGTATGTATGTATGTATGTATGTATGTATGTATGTATGTATGTATGTATGTATGTATGTATGTATGTATGTATGTATGTATGTATGTATGTATGTATGTATGTATGTATGTATGTATGTATGTATGTATGTATGTATGTATGTATGTATGTATGTATGTATGTATGTATGTATGTATGTATGTATGTATGTATGTATGTATGTATGTATGTATGTATGTATGTATGTATGTATGTATGTATGTATGTATGTATGTATGTATGTATGTATGTATGTATGTATGTATGTATGTATGTATGTATGTATGTATGTATGTATGTATGTATGTATGTATGTATGTATGTATGTATGTATGTATGTATGTATGTATGTATGTATGTATGTATGTATGTATGTATGTATGTATGTATGTATGTATGTATGTATGTATGTATGTATGTATGTATGTATGTATGTATGTATGTATGTATGTATGTATGTATGTATGTATGTATGTATGTATGTATGTATGTATGTATGTATGTATGTATGTATGTATGTATGTATGTATGTATGTATGTATGTATGTATGTATGTATGTATGTATGTATGTATGTATGTATGTATGTATGTATGTATGTATGTATGTATGTATGTATGTATGTATGTATGTATGTATGTATGTATGTATGTATGTATGTATGTATGTATGTATGTATGTATGTATGTATGTATGTATGTATGTATGTATGTATGTATGTATGTATGTATGTATGTATGTATGTATGTATGTATGTATGTATGTATGTATGTATGTATGTATGTATGTATGTATGTATGTATGTATGTATGTATGTATGTATGTATGTATGTATGTATGTATGTATGTATGTATGTATGTATGTATGTATGTATGTATGTATGTATGTATGTATGTATGTATGTATGTATGTATGTATGTATGTATGTATGTATGTATGTATGTATGTATGTATGTATGTATGTATGTATGTATGTATGTATGTATGTATGTATGTATGTATGTATGTATGTATGTATGTATGTATGTATGTATGTATGTATGTATGTATGTATGTATGTATGTATGTATGTATGTATGTATGTATGTATGTATGTATGTATGTATGTATGTATGTATGTATGTATGTATGTATGTATGTATGTATGTATGTATGTATGTATGTATGTATGTATGTATGTATGTATGTATGTATGTATGTATGTATGTATGTATGTATGTATGTATGTATGTATGTATGTATGTATGTATGTATGTATGTATGTATGTATGTATGTATGTATGTATGTATGTATGTATGTATGTATGTATGTATGTATGTATGTATGTATGTATGTATGTATGTATGTATGTATGTATGTATGTATGTATGTATGTTCCTCGATAACTCTTAAACGAATTAACTGATTTTCATGAGACTTGGTAAATAAACATTTAGTCGTACGGGACACAGGAGAGGCTACTTTTTTCTTTTTCAACGCGGACGAAGTCGCGGGCACCAGCTAGTATAATATAAAGCTGAAGAGTTTGTTAGTTTAGTTGTACACGCAAATCTCAGGAACTTCTGGTTCGAATTGAAAAATTCTTTTTGTGTTGGATAGTCCATTTATCGCGGAATAATAGGCTATAGAGAATGCGGACGAAGTCGCGGGCACCAGCTAGTTTTTAATAATTACAAATAGGTACTTTAGTGCAAATATAGTCAATAATATGCTATCAATAAAAATATGAATTTCACTTTAAAACATATTAATTATTATTGTAATCATAACATAATTATTAATATTTTTGATAATCGAAATATGTTATAAATATATCGAAATATTGTATATTTACCTAAGAATATAGTGTAAAATCATGATTTTTTTTTAATTTAATTATACGCCAAGATAATTAGATCAAAAAGTGGCAAATATCTACAAATCTGCCGGGCATCAATATTTTTTTTTGGGATCAGTAGAGGGTCATTGGAGGTGCCAAAATCCCCCGGAATCCAACAAAATTTCCTTGTGCTTCGTAGCCATCTTGAAAAACAGGTAATCGTCCATATCTCGGCTCCTGGTGGTCGGATTTTATTTTTATTTTTTTAGTTTTGCAGGGAATAATATGCTCTACAACTTTTGTTTAAAGAATTTTGTGATCTGTAATGAAACAAAAGTTACAATGACAAAAGTGCCATTTATTAATGCTTACGAATGTTTATTGTCAATTATCTTGGCCCCTTTCGATTTTATCAAAAAATTCTTCGAATAAAACTTGTGCAGGACTCTATTTCCAACAAGTTTTGTATAAAGCATTTTTCGATAACTCAAATATTACCTGAGATATAAAGTGCCGAAGTTGTCTTTGTCCATTATTACTGAAGAAAATCCGAACACAATAGCGGACAGAGCAGCTGTCTACTGGAGGATGAACTTGTGAAATAAATTTTGAAATATTTGTTTATTTGTTCATTTTAAATCTATATATTTAAATATTATTTTAAATTTAAATATTTTTAATTTTAAATATATTTTTAAAATTGTTTTTTTCATAATTTTTTTAATGAAAATAGCTTTTACTTACTTTATTTTTGAAAATATTGAAATATTTTAATATATAATATAATATAATATAATATAATATAATATAATATAATATAATATAATATAATATAATATAATATAATATAATATAATATAATATAATATAATATAATATAATATAATATAATATAATATAATATAATATAATATAATATAATATATAATATATATCGCTGCTTTAAAACTAAAGGGCCATAAAACAAAAAATCCAAAAATACGGGGGATTCCGGGGGATTTAGGCACTTCCAATGACCCTCTACTGATCCCAAAAAAAAAATTGATGACCGGCAGATATGTCATTTTTTATTCTAATTATCTTGAACTATTAGTAATAAATAGCGGGAGTATAACACGAATCAATTGTATTGATACTGACTGAACGTATTATTCATATTATTGCATGCCAACACTTGTTCGGTTTATATATTCTCTATTCGAAATTTAGTTCGAAATTGAGTTCCTGCTTTGCGCTTTATATATTACGGTTCATTATACAATAACAATTTCTAGTGTATATCAAGTTACGTTCAAAGATGACACTTGAAATCATTTTTTGTTTGTTCTTATAAACAAAAAGTAATAAGTAATAGAAACTGTCGTGCGTTTTATAATCTTATGACATTAGTGTATAAGTTTCATTTTGTAAAAAAGACGTGAGTGGATGAAGGTGATATGTCGCATTTTTGGGTTTTTTCGTTTTTTTGCGTTGATGAAGGTAATATGTCCTTATGAAAGATTACAGACCTTAAGATCGTCAATTTAAGACATTTTTGGAAAATAAGAAGTTGAAAAAGGTGTTATGTACGGTTAATTTTAAAAAGCAAGAAGTGCAGAAAAATTAACTTTTGTTAATGGAAGAGTTCACTATGTTCACATGTTATCTCAAAAACTAAAAGTAAAACTTTAACCTCGGTTTATTCAAAATTGGAATTATGCGACATATCACCTTTATCCACTCACGTCTTCATAGGTTAGACGTTGTGCCACTTATTGGGTTTTGTTTTGTATAAGACTGTGTATCTATATTATATTCTATCGACGCCCATAACTCAATTTCTAATAATGAACACAACCTTATTCACAATAACAATATCGATAACCTGCTAGTAACTTTTCTAAATTTTAAATTAACTAAAACTAATTTTATAAAACAAGTCAAAATTTCTAAAATTTCTCTGAGCTAGCGCGCCGACTGTTAGAAATGTTAAAAATTGGGTATTTTCAATAACATGAAATTATAAAATATGTACTAGTAAAATATTAAAAGCCATAAGTAGAGCAACATTCTATTGATAAATTACGACGCAGGATGGCAGAGGAGGAGCTCTCCGCGCGAACTGTTTTTTGTCTTCTATTTCGTAGTTTTGCACAGCCAGACTCAAGCCTTAAAGGGCCACAAATCAAAATATAAGCCTATAAATTACTTTTTTTCGATTAGCTCTCCTGTAAAAAGTGTAATTTTGATTTGTGGCCCTTTAGTTTTTAAGCAGCGCTATGTCCTTGCCGGTATCGGTTGAGTAGTTAAAGCGTGAAAAGGAAAACAGACAGAGTTACTTTCACATTTATAATATTAAGTATGGATTTAATATATGAACAAATCATTATTTTGCACCCACACATAGCGATCTTATAACATCACGAAAGAAGTTATCACATTACACCCGGCAATTTCTTTCAATAATACTATGTCAGCACCTATATATTCTACGTTATACCATTTCTATTTTAATATTTCACGTAACTCTTATGCTTTTGAAAATAAATACCATATTCCGTTTACTCATCTCTAGTTGAAAATCAAAGGAAGCGGCAGCGGTTTCACTGAAAACATAAGATATGCGTCTATTGTGGCCTTTGTTTTTCCCTCGTTAAGGTTCGTTTTTGTTTGAATTGAATGTATTTGGGTCACAGAGGTAACAAAGTGGAGAATAACCGGAACAGTCCGTGTAAGCCGCAATCTGCTAACATTCAGGTACTAATGCTAATATGATGTGGAATTAGATTCGTTAATTGGTTTACTATCAAATAATTGACACATAATTTAGAATAGGGATACTAGAAAGGACATAGGGTATAGGATACCTTTCAACGAAGTCAAAGTCGCGGACGAAGTCGCGGGCACCAGCTCACTGCTTAAAAACTAAAGGGCCACAAATCAAAATTACACTTTTTACAGGAGAGCTAATCGAAAAAAAAAATATTTTTGTCTATTTTTTCTTATAAGATATATATGCCAAATATATGCCATATTATACATCGTAAGAAGCGTATTTTTAAGTAGCATTAAATGTTTTAAGTACTTTTATAATAAACTAAATACTAGAAGAGATGTAAACATATAAGTTACTTTTGAATATATAAAAAATCATCAAAATATAATAAATATGGAATAAAACAACCATAAGTCTTTTTGCAACATACAATATGAAGGATTGTGATTGTATTTTTGCAATAAAATTTTTTTTGTTTTTTTTTGTTTTATGGCCCTTTAGTTTTTAAGCAGCGAGCTAGTCTAGAATAAATGTACTATGTTGACATAGTTGACATCTTTGAAGAAGCAAAGGCGATGAACGTTATAAAAAGTCAAAAAGGAAATTCATATATTATGAGTTCAAACAAATACCAGTGGTATTAGTTGTTGGTATTAAATCATGTAAAATAGCTTTTAATTTTCAAAAGGGAATTTTCTTTTTGAATACACTATACTTAACGCACTTAATTATTTATACATTGAATGAAATTGATATAAAGCGCTTTCTACACTTACCTACCTCTTTATCTGAATTTGAGCAGATTTCCCAGTGAAATATCGGCGTCGTGCCTCGAATGTAAAAGAGTCCTTACATTACCATATCGTTTGACGTTTCAAAGCCTTATTTTATTGCGTCTGTTATCGGTGGAGAGCAATGGAATTTAAACAACCTATTAGGTCGAGTGTTGGCCGCATAAATTACCCCATTTAAATAGTTCAGGGTTTAAAGGGGTTTTATTTTTGGTTTAAAATTATATACCTACTTTATCTTTATATCGTCGTCGTCAAACCAAAATCTGCCATTTGAACATTTTGTGATTATAACTTTTTGACCTTATGGAATATTTTATTATCTAGAGTATATAAAACTTTTAAACTTTAAATATTCTATGTGCAGCAGCTAGAATCTGTTATCTGCACAAAACAATTAATAAACTATTGTATTTCTGTTGCCGAGCGTTGATGGTCCAAGAACGGTCAAGAGAAAGTTGCTGACAGGAGTTGTGAAGTCAATCCTATGCTACGCTTCGCCGGTATGGAGTCAGCAGTTGAAGTTTGCTAAAGCAATGGTAGGGGAGCCCAAGAGGGGATTTTTGGATTTACTCGAGCGCGTCAGATATTGAAAATGTATATTCCCCACATGTCTAACGGATATGTATTAATCTGATGGTTTGGTTGGTGGGGTTGGCGGGGGTGAGGGTAAAATTTTAAATACAACTCGAGCGCGTCAGATTTTCAGAGGGGATGTTAAGTGAACCTAAATTAAGATCCCATTTAAATTCAGACGATTCGAAAGTAACGCAAGTTCGTGGCAGTTTTTTGAAAATGCAAAAAATATTTTTGACGATTCTCATTTTGTAATACTCGAGCGCGTCAGATTTTCATACAGACGGTTCAGCCTAAGTTCCTGATCGTGTTGATTCTTAATCTGACGATTATATGGAGGATTTTTTAAAATACAGCGCCTACAAAATTTTGAACGCCTGTAGACGCTCACCCCACCGCTGAAATGAAAAACTTCATATAACCTTTTTTTCTTCTTACCATCTAATCTTCAAAGTCCAATAGGTCCCCACGACGCTCGAGTGACTACACATTTAGCATCGTGGGCTCCCTAACCAAAGGGCCCAGCTGAAAAGCTGCTACGGGCTCGTTGGGCTACGTGTCGCTTGCTTATATAGAAGGAAAATGGGCTGTGGCATCCATCCTTACCTTACTCACTTACTGAAACATAACAGCACATGTGCTGTCATTGTTTGAATAGAGAGTCGTTGTTTGAATATTTGTTCTTTATTACTTGTAACCTCGAGACGTGTGAGGGTGTGTGAGGGTGGGTAATACGAAATTTGTCAGTTTATCAGTTCTCTGCTTAATAATGTATGCAGCTTTGCCGCAATACAAACGCCTTTGATTCGTCTCCTTCATTCGTGCGGAGAGAACATTGACGGAGAAGTTGTGGCCTTAAATATTTTTTTTGTTAGAGTATATTATTTTTTATAAAATTATTACCTTTAATATACAATACATCAGCCTGCATGAGATGAAGCCTGCTTGGCTCTGAAACAGCTGAAGAACAACCTGAAGATATAACGCCACTAGGGAATAGAGGCGTGGTGGTGCTATTCTTCAAAAATGGTGATAAAATCCTATTGAAGAATTATAGGTTTTTACTAGGAAGTATCTGAATTGCGGCAAAAGTACTATGCACACTTTTTAATTAGAATAAATTTGCAATTGAATGAAAACAATTTAGTTTAGGTAGGTCAAATAATTCTTAAGAATTCTAAAAAATAGTAGATATTTTACAGTTGTTTTTAGTGTTCGACAATTTTGCCCGTAAACAAATGGGTTTATGGCAAAAATTACGTCATAAGTTATTAAACTGCACTAAATTTCCAATAAAATGTGATAAATTAGGTCTACATAGATCTGATAGTTCCTGAGATACTTACAGCTGTTCAAAGTTGTTTAGGTAAGTTTAGGTAATATCTTAAACCCTTAATGAGGTTCTAAACAATGAGTTATCGTGTACAGTGTCAGGTATGAGGTTGTAAATAATCTTGCATGTCTTTCTTTGCGTAAACTTATTCAATTCAATTATAATAATTATTATATAAAACTACACAAGCATAGCGACTCTACAGATTTCAAGTTGTCTCTCATTATGTAAATTATGGATGAGTCGAGGCGAGGCTCGTAACGACATGCAGATTAAGACCGCAATATGGTGGGTTGGGAGTTACTGTGAGCACCCGGTATGAGTTTGGATACGGCATTTTTATTAACCCAACGTCTGCTAATGGTTGAATTAGTTGTTAACCCAACTTACATCACTCACTAAGATTAACACCTCTTATTTTATGAAGCACTGGCTGGTGCCCGCGTCTTTGTTCGCGTTAAAAAAGAAAATATATGAGTGATAACATCTGACAACCACCACGGCGCAGTGGCCTCGTTTTTTTATATTTTTGGACGATCCCTCGGTCACCTAACGTTTTTACGGATAAAAAGTATCCTATATTTTAAAGATTAACAAACATCTATACATCATCCATACATCTTTTTCATTCTCACAGACTTTTGCATTTTAATATAAATAGAATGATCTTTACCAGCTATAAAATTTTATAATTATTTATACAGCCTATACCACTTATTTATACCAGCTATAATTATTTATACACTTATTCAGGGTTACAGAAAATAGATACAAGTAGAATAGGTATCTGTCATTCAGAAATAAAATACTGTTCCCGAGGGATTAAATAAAATTATATTAAAAAATTCTAAGCCTGAAAAAAATATATTAGGAAATATGGACGAGGTCGAATTCCCTGGCTAAGGTTAGTTGTAATATGTAAATTTTACCCCATTCACAAAGATAACCATTTTAAAAACTCTCACATTTCTAAAAGACACATTATAACTACCTATGTTCTCAGTCAAATATTAAATCGACGCGTCCGAACATTCGTATATATTTTTTTCATCATTGTACGAAACGTGTTTTCACGGAGTCTCTTCATTAATTTATGCCACCTGCGATCCCAACGTTTGAGTTTCGACTTTGAACAAATACTGAAGACTGCGTGCTAATGGTATCACGTAAATATTTGGCGAATGTTGGAAATAGTTGGAATGTTGGAGCAATTTTTTTTGTACTGGATCTTGTGCGCGACTTTCCACGTACTTCGGGAACAGTATTTTTTCTGGACGAAAGGTAGACTCTGACAAGGTGTATGAACATTTACATTTTTTCCTAATGACAGGTTATACCTCTTCTGTACCTCTGATAATTTATGGTTTGCAAAATTTTATAACTTTCAGTTAAGTTATAAGAGTAGTTAACAAACGAAGTGACTTCCGCATTTATAATATTGCTTTTCTCGTGTCTTCGTCCGCGCCCCTTTTCCTTATGTGTTAAAACATTTATTCAATCTTTTTTATAATAAACGAGACAGACAGTCTGACAGTGGACCGTCGGCCTGTATGGAGGAGCCGCAGAATAGACTCCAAAATTAACTGATTATAAATTGATTGTCCTTTAATGATCTTTGTTTTGAAGTAATTAAAATATTATTTTCAACTTTTTAGTTTAAGTTTGTACGTGTAGTTGTCTTGAAGTCGGTTTTGTTTATTTTATAAAAATATTTTATTACAAAACCGAGTTCACTATGTCGTCCGCAGAATTATATCTATAATTCTTATTTGGTCTGAGTATCACAGTGTTACTCAGCACAATCAATTATATTATCCTAAACGCATTTCACAAAGTCTGAATCTACTTGGTCACAACATCCGCATGAATATTAGTGTCTCCGTTGACTTCCTTATCTATGTAGACATCAAAGAGCTGAAGCGACTTCACAATCGGAATAACTAATGCAGTTTACTTAATACTAACAACATTCTCTTTGGTGCATTCTCGTATGACAGTCCGGTACTGACGTTTTCCATCTACATAAAATTGTAGGCTATGATAATGACTATTTGTAATTCATACTTTAAAGTAAATTTAACAATTTTTATAGGGTTACATATCTGTAAAAAAGCCAGGATAATAAGCGAACTAGACCGAATGTCGCCTAGCCATTTTCAGTATCAGGTTTATGGTAAGTATAAGTATTAAACTCTGCTCGCAACTTTGACGCGCGGTTTTCTTACGCTTGGTATAATTCGGTATTCTTTATAACTTTTTTTGCTTGTAGCTTGTAACTTTTTTGATTGAAATGAAACAAAAACTAAATATTACGATAAGCTTGAATGTAAACTAAATATAACATCAGTGAAATCCGCATTCAAATGTGATTAACGTGTACAGACGCACAGGCAAACAGATAAAAATTCTAAAAACTTTTCTTTGATTTCAGTAACATAAGTACTCGTATAACGATCTTATTATAGGATTAGATAGGATATTAAAGAAACTTTGATTATTTCTAGCTGTTTTTTTTTTATTAGCGATGGATTTGCTCTTGGCCCACAACTGGTTGTGTTCTGTGGCCTTTTTTTAACGTTGGGATATCTTTTTGGATACCTGGTAGTGTAGGGGACAATGAGGGGTTATTCCGGATTCGTACCGGCTAAAACCCAACGACTTTCGAGGGCGGCCGTTGTTGGGCGGAGTCGCGGCGACGTTATGAATGACATCAGTGCCTTATGACTAAATGAAAAATTGTTGGTTTTAAAATAGATGACATTATATTATATAATTAATATGATATTATGTTCACATATAATTTAAATAAACAGATAGGTATACAAGATAGAGTTTGAAATCTATTATTTACATGTTGTGTTGCGTATATAATTACAGATGTATTTAGCACAATCATTTTGTTCCAATAAGTAGGATTTGTCAGCAAAACGAAGACGAAATAATCCAGACAACGAAAGGGCCATTAGCGAAATACACGCATATAAATTAAATGGAAGGAAACACGTGATATTATTTTTGTTTGAAAAATCAACCAAATGAAAACTATATGAAAGTGGGACGCATCTCTATGGTGGAGTCATATTGTGCGATTCATATTTGTGAGAGTTTCCTTATATACTTACATATTATAATTTAAAGTCTTTTTCTGTCTGTCTGTATATCCAAAAACTCCTCTTAAACGACGTAACGGATTTTTAGTGGTTTTCAACATCAGTAACTAGTCGTAACTAAAAGTCCAATTAGTACCTAAGTCGGCTGTATAGGATCTGGTGGCAGCGAGCGATCTAGAAACGGTGACTACCCATGTCTAGATGTCTCTAATGTCTAGATATATAGTATGGACAATTTATACTAAAACAATTTTTAATTGTACATTTTAGGTAGAAAGGACAGCAATATTTTAGCTTATGTTAGAGGCTACTATTAACTACAAACTGAAGCAACACCAGAAAAAGTTCCGAGAGACGACAGGTGTCTTGATTTTGTGACATATCTGATTGTTTTCCATTTCAAATGTTAACACCAAGACAGGATAAAAGTGCACTGTCGAACTTGAAAGAATAAATAAGGGATAACCTGGACTAATGGAAACCTGGAATAGGGTTAAACAAATAGCGTTTGCTATACATGTTGACTGAATTTGATTGAGTAAAAAATGCTCTGTGACGTTGCAAAAAGAGTTGCTCATTCATTCAGATTCATTCGGTGAGATTGAAAAGGTATGATATTATTGAATGATATTGAAAAGCTATCAGACAGTTGAACGAACGCGTTCGCGAAGAGAGGTCGTCTAATCGTATATCATAGTTAGAATTGTAGTTCTGATATATCGGTCGGACGATAAAAGTATTTGGACTGAACATAAAGTGGTGTAATTAATGTACCCGAAGTAGAGGGTGCTAACAAAAGTAGATTTTTTAAAAGTTTAAAAAATTTAGCAAGTTTTTAAGTTAAAATTTTAGATTTTAAATTTGATCTTACTTCATAATTATCTCGCGTGACGTCAATGTTTTTCTCTTCTAGATATTCTATTTCATAGTAACTAACCCAACTGAGTTGCCAGCAGGTGCGCAAAACAACCATCTCTAATAGCTTCCAGTGATACTTTTGTCACATTATTGCGTTCAGTTCGTATATTATATTAAATATTACTATATTATATTACCTACAGTTTCTCATTTATTCTATCATCCAAACTATGTTAACTTCTATGGGTAGTATTGTGATCTATATCTATATCTATCTATATACATATAAATAAAATAAATCACTAAATGTGTTGCTAAGCGCAAAACTCGAGAACGGCTGGACCGATTTAGCTGATTTCTTTTTTGACGTCTGAAAAAACGTAAAAAAATACGAAGAAAAATTAAAATAACAATTTTTTTCCATACAAACCCACTCTGGCCCAGCCAGCCATCCAACTGTCAAACGTTTGACGTCAATCAAAACAAAACGTACGTGAAACCTAGAAAAGTAGTTGTAGATAACATGTCATAGACATAAGCTAGCACCTAGCAACCGTTGTTGATAACTTTTTCATTGTCATTAGAAGCTGTCTAATCGATTGATCTCATATTGTGATGTACGGGCACAGTTTTTGTGGTACGGGTGGGTACGGGTGTTATTAATAGAGCAAAGAGCTAAGCAAAAAGCAAAGTTTATCTAAAAAGTAACAATACATTTATTGACTGTTAGACGGTACGAAGTTCGCCGGGTCAGCTAGTATATAAAAAAATCGCAAACAAGCCGTGTCTGTAACATTAAATATTTTTAAACTCTTTTATTTCAATATTAAAAAAAAAACGAGTCTCTCCGTGCTTTTTTATAGCGCAAATTTTTTCAAAGTTCGAGTGAATAGGCGTTTTCTGGGTGAGCTCGCTCCATCATAGGCCTCATCTTCCGTACACGGCTAGATGCTGGCCAAGAGTAAACCCACCTTTAATAATAACTAAAAAACCCATAGTTATGTTACTGAAGTAAAAAAGTACAAACAGTTTTAAGAATTTTTTGTCTAGGTGCGTTTTGTGCACTTTAAGATACGGGTTAATCGATTTGAATGACGATTACATGGATTAACATATAGGATGCAAATAAAACTTTAATCATACCATTTTACCAACATATACCTTTCATCATACATATGTTAGTCTAAAAGGAATCATTACCACAAACCGAAGGACGAAAAACATACGCTAATTGACTGCAGAGTTTTATAATTCGAACATTAAATTCTATCCTCATACGAGAGTACTATTAAATTTAATTAGGGTACAGTGTCACTGTCCCTGTAGGTGATTAAGAATGGAAATGGCACCATTAAAATATTCAGATATTCCGTTATTTCGCACTAAACTTTGTAATGAGCTAACCAATTAATTTAGGATTATCTGTTTTATCTATTTCAAGCCAAATAGCAATGTCAGCAAGTAATTTGTCTATCTATATAGACTTCTTAAGATCAACCTAGTTACATACATATATTATAAACCTAATGCTTATATTTTCATGAAGGTAAGTACATGTTATGTTTGATATTTTTGTGTCATGCACAGAGCGGCGGACTCAATCTCTGTTTCAAATTAAGTGCACAATCAAAAAGTTACCTTAACACACGTGATTTTATGATATTTTTTCGCACGAAAAACCCAATGCACGAGTTGCTATAAAATTTTCACCCTGGTACCTGAGTGGAATTAACAATGGGTTTTGTTCACGAAACGCTGTAAAAAGTTTTGCAGCTGGCGTGTATTCTATGCTGACACAAAAGTGAGCACGTGATGTTCACGTGAGCTTCATATTACGATTAAATAGTCGCGAACAACAATTTTACAAGGAAACTTTGAAGGAATATTTTTTTAAATGTATTCCCTGTTCATTACTCGTATGTGCATGTTTACTACACTCTATTCATTACACATACCTATAACTTTATTTATGTACATACGAGGTAAGTAAGAAAAGGTTCGTCACCCTAAAGTCGACGTTTCATTGCACCAATGTCCTAAAATCTAAACTCTAAATTTATATGGAAAACTGTAATAATGTTAATTTTACAAAAGTTTATTTGCATATAAAACAGATCTGTGTAATTAATCTACGTGAAGTTTTTATTAGATTGAAAATAATTATTTACAAGAAAATTAATTAAAAAGTTAAAAAATTTAAAAATAATAATATGTTAAAATATTTTGTCACATTCCTTGCTATGCTCCTGCTTCTATACCCTTCTCTCTCCTCTGGACATATAGAGGCGGCTGGGAGTTAATGATTTATTCCGTTCTAATACTTATATATATTTTCTATGTCAAACGGATAAAAGTTAAGTAGGTATATCCAAAAAACTAAAATTAAGTCATGAGGCGTCTAGTTTAATAATTAAATATTTTATATGCAATTTTAAGATGTTTAATAAAAAAAAAGTGCAAAAAATTAAAATTTATTTAGCACGCGTCTAGTTCAATAATAAAACATGACTAACTAGTTGTTGCACGCGACTTCGCCCGCGTAACTTTGTAAATTATATACTAAAACCTTCCTCGAGAACCACTCTATCCATTGGTTAAAACAGCATGAAAATCGATGCAGTAGTTTTTTAGTTTATCGCGAACAGACAGACAGACGTGGCGGAGGACTTTGTTTTATAATATCGATACCTTAATTCGCAAACCAAATAACTCCTCTGAGGCAAACTTTACAGGGGAGACTAAAAACGTTATAATTTTCTTTTGTATGATACGAGAAAAGAAAAAGACAATTTTACATTGAAAATTATGGCTCGTATTAACCGATAGACCTTTTAAAAATTAAAATCTAATTGTCATTAAGTTTCTCCCGTATCAAAAGTCATTTTCAACCAAAAGTGGAATTGTTCGTTTTGCGAATCAAGGTATCGATATTGTAATGATAATAATTCACTTTATTTTTTTTATTTACTGGACTGACTGCACCAAATTCAAGTTGTTGGCATTCATTCGCACATTAAACTTAATTATTTAAAGAGTGATATACGTTTGGAATAGAAAATAAATGTAAGTACAAACAAATACCAGTGGTATTAGTTTTGGTATTAGAACGGAATAACTCGAGTTAACGGATGCAGACAGTGATGGCACAGGACAGAGTTTAATGACGCTAAGGGCCTCTTTCACCAACTACAAGTAAAGTGTTGATTAGTTACTTTTAGAAATAATTTTCTGTTTTATTGAATTACTGTTTATTGAATTTTCGGTTTACTGCATCATTCGATAGGCGAATTTTTTTATTATTATTTTCTTTTTAATGTTTGGGACTTTTACCGTACAAACAAAGGTATATCAGCTCCATTATTCCCGGTTACCGGTGACTTTAAATGACAGATAGTCTACTTGACAGATGGTGAAAGAGACGCTAAGTGTAATGGTTGTTATTTAAGACAAAACCTATATAACAGTTTTTTAATATAAATGATAGTTAACAGCATAGTAATAAATATAATTCCAACAAGCAGTTAAAAAATAAAACTATTTACTTTAAGTACGACAAGCGAGACTTTCACAAGTAGCCTTGTTTTTCTTATTTTTGTGTAAGACAAACGAGCAACGCGAGTAATCTACAGGTTGTTGAAAAAATAGGGAAGCGAAGGAAATTTAGCTGATGAGTCGTTGTTTCTATTAAACTGAAAGCACAAAAATGGCTAAGGACAAACTAGTTTAGCCTAGGCCAAACTAGTTTAGCCTGAAATCGGGTTTAGCCTTTAACATATATAATACACATATTGTTAACCGCAAAGCATTCGACTCACTGCAATGAACTATTACCGCTTTCTTTCTCTACTCTGTTTTTTATTTTAAGTAAAATTAATGAATGCAAGCATTTTTTTTCTCATACCAACAAACTTCATTGAAGAAAATATCCGTTTACTGTTATTAGTTTTGATTTACCAATCACCAGACTATGATAGTTAAGACTAAGAATATGGCTTTCTCCACGACAACATCATCAACCATCAGTGCTAACTAACAGACACTGATTAAAAAGTTTAGTTTCAAAGTTTCAAGTTTGAATTTTGAAGTTGAAATTGATGAAATTCGTGGTTCGAGCAGATGCTTCGTGATTTTCCGATTGTTATCTTATTATTGCTGATTTGCGTAATAGAATATCTGTATTCAACCCTTATTACAATCAACCTGTATATACAGTAATACATAAAGAGATTGCGTCGCAAGTTTTCTCGGATTTGGTCTCTGCTCATTTGTGATTCTTACTTTTAACTGGAATGAATTGTTGTTGAGATATTTTACACTAAAAAGAAGTCTAAAAGGTTAGTCATAAAAATGTAATGTGTGGTATGTAAAAAAACCGAAGTCTACTTTCGTGCCTCAATGGTTTGGCGGTTGAAAGTCTTAGGCGCAAATGTCTACAAATATCGACTCGAATGTTTGTGTCCATATAGACCTCATCATTGCCACGAAACTAGACGAGAAAGTGTTACTCTGAGTAATTACCGGAGACCGGCAAACAGACCAACTAATCTAAGTTGGATCGCTTGCCTTTGATATAAATGTAAAGGTCTCATCACACAAGCGCTCCTGCGTACTAATTGTCCTTATTTATTATTCATTACACAACCTATAAGATGTTAGGTACCGGCCATACTTGCCAGGTTTCTCATGTCAGCCAGACATTATTTTGGAAATAAATAATAATAATAAAAATTTAAAAAAACTATCTACAGCGCCTACGAAGTCGCGGGCACAAGCTACGAGTAGTATTTTCATGAAATAGAAAGTAAATAAAGTAAATATAAAATTATTCTCACCATAGAATTATGTATCTGTTTGTATTTTTTAGTAGTTTTTTTTAATGCAACCATAGGCAGGTGGGGGTGGGTATGACATACCCATGTGTGCAGTTGGGTCGATGGCCCATAAGCATCGACAAGGGCAAGGGTTATTTTTAACCCTCGATGTCCGACGCAAAAAACGGGGTGTTATAAGTTTAACTTGTGTGTTTGTGAATCTGTGTGTCCCTTAGTTGAATCGTAGCTCGCAAACGGATGGACCGAATTTGATCGTTTTTTTTTAAGTGACTTTCTCAGCTATTATTTATGAATATCCAGCCGTAAGTCTAAATGTACGATAGAAAAAAGGGGAAACCCATGGAGCTCCTGAACACACTCTCCGAAGTAAACAAACAGGGAAATGTTAGATATAATACATGTATATAGCGTGTTTAGGGTCAATAGAAAGTCGGGGATTAGTTTATAATTTTCTTTATAACTTGTAGTAACAGTATAATACTTTTAATTTCATTATGACGACACGTTTGGTATATTGGCTAGTAACCCTAGCTGTCAACCAAACGGTCGCGGGTTCGAATTCCGCTAGGGCAATTGTTTATGTTTTAACATTTTATGATATGTCTATGTTTTAAAAAAAAAGTAATCTATGTTGTATATCAACTGTCTAGTTCCATAATCAATAATAAAGTATCAAAACCATAGTATCCATAATAAAGCACTAGTTGCTTAGTGTGGAACTAGATGGTGCTGTGTGGAATGTGTGAAGATATTTATTAAAAATCTTATTTCGTGTGAACATTCCCTAAGGACATCCTTTACTCTCTATACACATAAGTTTTGATAACTTCTCCCTTAATTATCACATAGCAAATGAGAAAACTATTGACGTTCGTTGTGGTTGTGTTCAGTGAAACTGGGGCAAGATGAATGCTCAAATTATCCACTACTTTAGTTAGGGTTCAATTTCTTTAGTCCAGCAGAAATGCAATACAAATTGACAACAATCTACATCCACTTACTTAGTAAGAAATAAAATTGAAATGTCTGCTTTTTATTAAATTTATAACAATAAAAACAATTTTTGATATTTTTTCTGTCTGTATGCCTCGCTACAGCGAGTTACAGTGGTTGTTTCGGCTAATTTCCGAAACGCCTTAAGGCGAGGACGCAGAAAAGCGTTATTTTCGTCGCCTAGTTTGACTTCTTAGAGTAAAATCACAAGTTAGATAAAAATACAGTGCATTATAGACTAGTATATGGATAAAGTTTTAAACGGGCAGATTTATAAAAAAAAAATCAATTTTCTGAAAAAAAAAAAACAAAAGTAAAATACTGCTAAAAAAAGTTACTGTGAAAACTACTTTTGTTTTTAGGCTTATTAATTAACTTACGTTCTACACTAAAGTTTGAATCGGCTACTTTTATTTCTTTTTTCGTATTTTACACAATATTTAAAAGAAAACCTTCCAATCTGTTCGGTTATCTGAGATGAGCTACAAAAATTTGTTGCGCAATATTGCACCTTAATTTATAGGATATTAAATTGCGGTCATTTTAGTAAAAATTGTGTTCTGTCTGAGGTTAGTCCTTGTCTTAACCGATTTGAACAGGACTTTTACAGGCAGACAGCTGATGTTATGAGGACTGGCTTTGGCTACTTTTATTTTGATCCAGCAAAATATAGTTATATCAGTTTATAAATGTATAAAAAGCCATCTACCAATTGGCACCTCAGTGTAATGATATTTAAAATTCATGATAATGTAATGTGAATTATATACGATTTCGGCAAGTATGGGCAGCTCAATTACCTACTTGAAAAGTGATAAGCATCAGCTCCCTTGAGCAACCCATCACTTTGTTAATTCCCACAACATTTGCTCAGAGCGTGTATTGTACAGAATCTATACAACTTCGTCAAGATATTGTTAGTTAAGGCCAAAATTAGTTACTGTTGACTTTGTTAGTGATTTGGAAGTTTGATTAAAACGGTACAGGAAGCAAAACGGATATTCTATACCGAGCTCGCGTCTATATATCAAGTTTTAAGGAAATTAACATATTGTTGCTATAAATTTATTGAAAATTCAATTTATTTTAATTGAAATATGCATCGACGGTGAATCTGCAAATATTTTTCGCCGGATTCCCATTTTGGACATGGCACGAGTGAACACATGTGCAAACCTATAAAGTAAGTAAACAGAATATTTGTAACATTCTAAGTAAGTACTACTTAGTAGTTATTAGTAAGTACTATAGTATTGGCATAGACAACTGACTCATAAAATTTAATTATTTTTTTATGTTAAGGTAGGCACAGACTGACGGTCAACTTTACGGTAGGTAGCTACCGTCGCCTATAACACAGAGGTGATGCAAGTGTGCTGCCGACTACAGTAGTAAGGATAGGGAAGAGATAGGGAAATGGGCTCTGGCATCCCTTACTCACTCACCGAAACACAATAAATAGCACACTTGCTATTATTTCACGGTGGTCTTCTTTAAGAGGGTGATTATTGCTCCCAAATGACTGCGAAACGCAGTGTGCTCTGACACTTGAGGCATCTTTATACCTAAAGGACGACATTTCTTTATAAGAATAAGCCTCCCTTCATGTAGGTATGCATAGAAATGAATCTTTGAATATGTGCGGTTAAGATTATGTTAATATTAAAAATTCAGACTACTCATAAAATTGAAGTAAAAAAAAATACCTTCGCATTGTGTCTTATGCGTCGTCTAATTCTGAAGAACTTAGGTCTTCGATTGATCAAATATTTTCTTCTCCTTTTACGATTTTCGGCTGAACTTTGGAGCTTGCTTTTCAGGCCATCCCAGCTGTTTTCGCAAGAGTATGATGAGCCTAAAGAATTAATTAATTTCATGATAATAAAAACAAAAATCAAAATCTATACTAATATTATATTAAAAAGGTTTGAATTTTTGCTTGTAATTTTAACTCAAAAACTACTGGACCAATTTTTAAAAATTCTAAATTATCAGCGAGTAACATGGGCTATGTTTTATAAAGTTACGCGGACAAATTCGCGTGCTACAGCTAGTAGATGATAAAGGAAGATAACTACATATTTTATATAATAAACCAATTTCTAAACTCACCCATTGTAATAAGGGGTCGTCTGGAGTTATGTCATGTATTTGACTTAATTATCATGACCGTCCTGAATGAATGTCTATATTTTGAGGGATGATTTTTCTCATTTTTTATGAAAGTCTATAACAAGGTCAATTCAAATAACTATAACTAATATAGTTTCTTATGTCTCAACTAAGAACGAACATAATATTATATTTACCAAAATAAGCGCAACTTAATAACCTATGAATTAAGGTGCAATATTGCACAACAAAATTTTTGTAGCTTCTTGGAGATAACCGAGCAGATTTAAAATTGGAAAGATCTTCTTAAATATTGTGTGAAATAGGAAAAAGGAAATAAATGTTACCTATAAAAACTTTAGTACCGAAATTAAGTTAATTAATAAGCTTAAAAACGACATTCGTTTTTAAGCTTATTAAGTTGTCGTTGAATATTTTTATTACTGTGACACGACAGGATTTTTGGGTTTTTTTTTAATAAAAATTCATTTTATTTTTTTTCTCAGAAACTAGACTTTTTTGTATAAATCTGCCGGATTAAATTTTTTTAATAACAGTCTATTATGCGATGTATTTTTATCTAAGTTTAAATTTCACTCTTAACAAGTCAAATTAGGCAACGAAATTAACTCTTTTCTACTAAGACCTCACCTAAATCGTGAATCTACAAGAAAATACATAAAATAATTCCGCTAAACACAGTTTCTTAACTTCCATGTAAGAAAGAGTTCAAAACTGCAAACTAACTTCACAAAGCAATTAAACTCTGCTTCCTCAATTAATCGCCTGTTTGTGTAACAATTGTTTAAAGACAATATTGAAACATTTCACAGTTTAAACTCGATTTGCTTGTCTCTAATTAGAGAACGAAATTTAACCAAGTATCTTCAGTTGTCGTCGGAACCTACTTGTTACAGAGAGGAATAGCATTTTTATGATAAAGATAGGCAGGCAAGCGGATCACCGTGATAGGATAGTGGCTCGATACACTGACCGCAGTCATAAAAACTGCGACTGTGTCAGAAGACGTCAGAAAAATGTGAATAATAACAGGACGTCATTGGTATGCTGTTGTATGGGATACAGAGACTATTCTCCAATCTTCATCCTATTCGTCATACTTTATTCTAAAAAGGTCGACAGCACACTTAGAAGTATATGGTTTTGTTTGTGTTAATAGGACACAATCATATCATTAAATAGACCGCCAGATTGCCTGTGTAGCGCCTAGTTGTATAACCTTCATTTTTAATAATAATACGATATTAAAAGTTCGAACTGGAAACATTATTTTCACTGAAATAAAATATAGAACTTTCTATAGTTTTAGAGATTAAGTAGGTAACCATTATTTGTAATCTTTTTATTTAGTATCATCGAAATACTACAATGGAATTAGCTTTCACGCGTCAATGGTAAAATGTAGTAACGATCAACTTCTACTATTTCATTTTAAACTGTAATGGGTTGACGTAAAGTCACATTTTCTTTAAATTACGTACTTATTATTATGTTTGTTTTGTTATAAATGACAGTTCATGCTCTACGCACATGTCACTTTTAAATGTTCCATAAAATTCGTTGTGTTTTGTATGGCACGCGTGTTCCATGTTGTAGTATTTTGATGTTTAGTTATAGAAAACAGGCCTTTTTTAATCATTTTCGAACCAATTCACGAAGTAATTAACGAAGTAACGTTAACGCTTTCGCTCCATAAAAGTTTTATGTAAACAAAATAAAGCCTATCTCATTCTAACTAAACCTATTTTGTAAAATAAGCTTCTTTTTAAGGCCGCTTCATGTAAGTTTCCTGCCAATTTCTCGCG
Source organism: Synanthedon formicaeformis (assembly GCA_945859745.1). Classification (NCBI taxonomy): domain Eukaryota; kingdom Metazoa; phylum Arthropoda; class Insecta; order Lepidoptera; family Sesiidae; genus Synanthedon; species Synanthedon formicaeformis. The sequence goes on from OX243975.1 coordinate 3,382,901, forward strand.
TCACTGCGCCCCGACGTATAATGGTAGTTTCTGGACGTTTTATATGGAAAGTTTTTCGAAAGTATACTTGTCTCGTAATAAAGTCGGTGATTTCGTTTCTTATAGCTTCCTTAAGGTTTAATATTGTATACAATATTATCTTCAAAAGTCAGAACACACTCATTGTTCGTTTTTGTGGTAGGTAATCATAGTAGTCACGCAGTAGTGGCAGGGCAGGGCCACTACTATGGTAGGGGAGCCCAAGAGGGGATTTGTGGATTTACTCGAGCGCGTCAGACATTGCCAATGTATATATCCGTTATCAGAGACACGCCAGACCCCACGTGTCTCTGATAACGGATATTATGTATTAATCTGACGGTTTGGTTGGTGGAGTTGGCGGGGGTGGGGGTAAAATTGGTCATACAGACGGTTCAGCCTAAATTCCTGATCGTGCTGACTATATGGAGGATTTATTAAAATACAGCGCCTACAAAATTTTGAACGCCTGTAGACCTTTTTTTTTCTTCTTACCAACCAATCTTCAAAGTCCAATAGGTCCCCACGACGCTCGAGTGACTACACATTTAGCATCGTGGGCTCCCTAACCACTACTACTGCTACGCAGTAGTGCGTATCGCAGTCATTTGGGCAGCCACCTTCTTACAGAAGACCACAGTGAAATAACTGCACGTGTGCTCTTGTGCTTCGGTGAGTGTGTAAGGGTTGTCAGAGCCCATTTTCCTACCCCTTCCCAATACCTTGACTGTATTTAGCAGCGCACTTGCAGCATCTATGGCGTAGCTGATCTACGAGACATTCGTCACATTCGCTTTTTACCACATTAAACATTCGTCATATTCGTTATTGGTCACACCCATTTTATCGTAATGTACAGTCATTAACATTTTTACTTCTTTATTTTACTAAACATTCGTTATGGACCATACACTAAGTTCTATCATGTGTAATAGGCTATAGTGATCACCTGCCACCAAGTGTACCATCAGTCTGACTGCCTACCTTAACATAAACCTTTCGGTTATCTATGCTACCTTTCGGTGCGTGCCTAATATAAATACACTGCAATGGAAGTGGTTATGTATGCAAGTAGGAGCGCATTTGCAGCACATGTCGTTACTTGTGTTTTAGGCGACGGTAGCCATCAAGTGGACCTTGATCAAGTCTGGGTAATTTGCGAATAAAAACATACTGGAATTCTAACATACATATTTTATTTTCGAAATTTTATTTCTATAAGATTTACAAGTTGAATATTACAAAATAAATGCTAAATAATCAGTCTTTGTCAAGATAAATGTTAATTTTGACTAGTATTTTTATTAGTTAAAACACAACTCTACTTCGCCGTTGGCTCATTAATTTTATTTTTATACACACCATTAATTATACTAAACTTAATTAAAACGATATTATTACAGTTTAGTTTGAAAAAATTTAAAAAGTTGTATAATATTCCATAGTATTTTAATTGTGAAGAAAGAAAGAATAAATAAAGATATTAATTCACTGCACGAAATACAGAACAAGGTTTATAAATATAACGGACAAAAATTTAAAATTATGCAAACAATTATGGTCACAATATTAAAACCTGTTTAATTTTTTTTTTTGTGTCATATAATACAGAAGTTATTAAATTTTATTAAAACATAATTAAACTACCTACTTAAAAAAAGTAAATATGGGCGATTGTAGCCACCTACCATCAAGTGGACCGTCAGCCTGTCTGTTTATATTAACACAAAAAAAAAATGTAATATAACGCTTTCTATAAAAATCCATCATGTACTTATCAAAGTTAAAAATAAATTACAAACAATATTAACCAATAAAATCATAACAAATCGTCTTATCCTATTCTGTATTTACTAAAGAGTATTTTTTATGACAAATATATTGAACACTATGTTTTGGCAATGATAAGTTATTATAAAAATTTATCTACTTTTGAGATATCTTATATCATTATGTAAATTTTATAATCAAAATTGAATTTTGACCATAGAGCAAAGAATCGCCCCGCCGCGCTCTATTAGAGACGGCAGTAGTAATAATAATATTCGTGCCGCGCAATTGCGCTGAGCTCAACCCAGTTTCTAATTGCACGTTGCAGAATAAACATTATTCAAAAAGCGATCGATATGCCTCATCGTGCTGTGATTTGGTGTAATAATTAATGTAAAAATATGAATAAACAAAATTCTACATATCATAATATCACAAGTGAGTAATTGAATGCAATTTTTAAATGTTAAAAAATGCGAGTCGAGATTGTCTTGGAACACAAAATCTAAACAATGCGTAAGCCGTGCGTATACTGACAGTGAGTGTTGAATAACGATAACGCCACTAACACACTGGATTTGTTTGGAAAGCGTTGACCATGCCCTCTCCAGTTGCGGGCGGCGCGGCGATTCTTAGCTCTGTGATTTTGACCCATCACAAAAGAAGTGATTGTGATGATGATCAAAATCTAAAAAAGCCATCAAGGTAATTCATTAAGGTAACGTCCACATTAATTGTTTAGTCACTAAAATAACAGTGCTAAAACAAGTTATAACAAAATTCCCTTAAAACAAATCTCTTCTTTGGCACAACTTATTATTTCGTCAAATACATTGGTATTGTAAAACTTTAAATATAAACACAACCATTGAAATGATATTAATAATTCATTATTTTTCATTTTAACATTTTCGTAGCTACCTATGATGTGGCACTCGGCAGGATTCTGGAAGAAAAAAAGTATACATAATTATATGGTTTGTATCTAGAGCTAAATTTCATTTAAAATGAAATTTGTTTGTCAACAGAGTACAAAATATAGGTTCGCAAACTTACAAACTAACACGATCATTTTATGCAAATATTTTTCTAAACACTATGGCGTAGCGCCATCTAGCCAATATTAAGAAAACGACATCTAACAAAACTGAGCGTTGACCAAGTATGTAGATGACGCGAGAGAATTCCAAAGCTTCGGAAGAAGAATTGGCAACAGAGGGCTGTTGCTGTACAGTCAGCCTGTCTGTCGACTTATATATATTATACGACCATTTATCGATAGATTTCAAAATATAGGCAATGCAATATAGTAATGTAGTGTAGAAAAAACATATATGTGACAATACATACTTCTTGGAGCACTCTTCAATGTGGTCGTTCTCGAAACACAATCACTCTCCTCAGACTCGGATCTCATTTGAAAACTTGTTTCTGTAAAACCAAATTAACATTAACGATAATTAATGTTCTTTCAAAAAGTGATAGGTACTTATTCTACGAGTAAACTGGCTGATCCGACAGATAGCGTTCTGTCAAGTTTTTTACGTTAGTACGGTCAATTTTTCAATGATTCTGAGGTACATCAAATGAGGTAGGTCTGATTTTTACTTCCGGATCATTATAACCTAATTCCAAATTGTCTGTTTCCCATTTTTTTTTATATGTTGGTACCATTGAAATACTACAATGGAATTTGCGTCACAAATGCCAAAGCGGCACATAAAAAGAACGCCTTTGACAGAATCATGGCGGACTTTTGCCTTCACGCGTCAATGGTAAAAGGTAGTAACGATCAACTTCTACTATTTCATTTTAAACTCTAATGGGTTGACGTAAAGTCACATTTTCTTTAAATTACGTACTTATTGTTATGTTTGTTTTGTTTTAAATGACAGTTCATGCTCTACGCATATGTCACTTTTAAATGTTCCATAAAATTAGTGTTTTGTATAGCACGCGTGTTCCATGTTGTAGTAGTTTGATGGTTAGTACGGTCAATTTTTCAATGATCAATGTATTACATCAAATGAGGTAGGTCTGATTTTTGCTTCCGGATCATTATAACCTAATCCCAAATTGTCTGTTTCCCATTTTTTTTTTTATATGTTGAAACTGATGAAATCGTAATGACAAAATGTACAACAAAATAATCTGCATGCAAAATTAAACATTTTTTTTGTTCATTTTAACAAGGCTTGTTCGTTTGGTTTGATGGAACTATCAAACAAATATCAAACAAGGCTTGTTTGATAGTTCGTTGCAATTACCTATCAGCTCTATCAACTTCAACAAAATGAAATGAAGGAAAAAATATAGAAAAAGAATATAATACAAACCGCTGTCGTATCTAGTCTTGCTGTTGCCTGGCAAATGAACTCTGTTGGGCACTTCTTGATTGTCGACGTGACCAAATGTGCGGAAACCGATCGCGAACTGGGCGTAAGGACTTATTTCGTACAACTCTGAAATTGAGACAGCAACAGGTGCTATTTATATTTAAAAAAAAAGTGTCACTTCGGGAGTGCCGTCAGAAGTGAAAACTTGAACGATTACTTGTGTATTTTTTGAATCGTCAGGAAAATACAAACTTATATACGGAGGTGTCGATTACGGTAACAAATCGCGAGTTCAATGGTTTTTCCAATCTCAAAAATTGTTCGTTTTTTTAAACTGTTAGCGCCATCTCTGTTCGATAGGATGTATTAGTTCGCGCCATGTATTATTTCAATTCAATTAGTTTTCGCAAGGATGTATTATTACGTAACATATTCTAGTTTCAGTGGTATTGTGTAGATGGCGCATTATCTGAAAATATACAGAGGTGTCGGTTACATTACGGTTACAGGTCGCGAGTTCAATGGTTTTTTCCCATCAAAAAAATCCACAACGCGTCTAAAGAAGTTTTCACTTCAAAAAATGCATAAACAATTAATAACATTATTAAATACAAAAAAAAGTCCCAATGTTAAGCAAAGTCTTTCTTATATGGTTTTTAGTCATCAACGCAGGCCTTTATAACGATCCTTCCTTTCACGAATTAAATTCGTCAAACGCTGAGATGTCTTGCAACCTTGAATAACTGTATAGTGTCGTGATTTCGGTGAGTCATTAAGGCCTGATAACTCTATCCATCTACCTTCAATTGAAACGTCGGCCCGTCTTCCGAACAATATAAAAATTAATAAAAAAACTAACCGTGTTTGTTATCAGCTGTCAAGTGTACGGGGGTGCTATACACCCTATTGACATCGGCCTGAACGCTTTGAGGAGTGTTCACTGTCACGTTGCTACGCTCCGACTTGCATTCGGCAGTCAGTGAATTTCTATATTCAGTCAGGTGACTGTGACTGAAAAATAATAAAGTTTATTATCACGACTGATGTTTACTCTAATAGAATCGGATAATTTAAAAGGGCCATTGGGCTAGTTACAACTAATAATGATGATGATAATAATAATCAATAATAAACTAATAATAAATCTGTAAGGGTTGGTCATGGAGTAAGTTACTTTGTTTTCAGATATCGTGTTTATAGGCTCTATACATGATACTGAAAGACGATTTTTAGATATTTTTTTCTGTATGTATGTTCCTCCATAACTCTTAAAAGAATTAGCTGATTTTCATGAAACTTGGTAGATAAGCATTTAGACGTACAGGACACAGAATAGGCTACTTTGTTTTTTCAACGCGGACGAAGTCGCGGGCACCAGCTAGTGATCAATAAGGCTGTTATGATACTTGACTCTAGGTGTGATAGTTGAAAGTATACCAGTAATACTACGGTCTCAAAGTTATAGTAGGTATCGCTAAACCTTAGTCTCTAAAACAGGAAAAAAATACCTACTTACTTGTGTCTTTTAACTAATATATAAACGCAGGTGAAAGAGCAGATCATCAACAGAATAGAACTGCAAATGATTACCAGCATGTTGAGGTCGAGGAATTCCGACGGAGGACCAATTGATTCTGAAAAGTTTAAATGTAATGCGCTACAGTTAATGCATTTAAATGTAAGGAGTACAACGTGTTATGTTTCTCTATCAAAGAGATGCCTCTTCTACTTGACACAGAACCAATTGAAGAACCGAATACGAACTGAAGAATTTTAAAATTACTATTGTTATCATAACATTTATATGCAGATTGTCAGGAATTACTAATTTTAAATACATACCCCCCAATATAGTTGTGGTGGCATAACTGTAAACCGAAGTGGATATTCCCGCAGCGTTTTCAGCTGTTATTCTTAACTGATACCATTGCGCCGGCGACAAATCCGCTACGACGAACGAATTGGGTTGATTTATTATGGAATAGTGACCCCACTGCAGATCCAATTGTGGCTGGAACCAATTATGTTGACATTATCTCCAGCAAAACGCTAGATCATAAATATAATTAGCTTACTTACAAATTTATTCTCAGCTTTCTTCCACATCTTAGTAGCATATTCCCTATAGTCAACTTCCCATCTTGTAATCTCACATCCGTTGTCATCCCATCCGCTCAATTGTATGAAAATGTGGCTGGAGTTACTCCAGAACCATTCGGTGCTCGAAGGGGATATTGGAACTGAAATATAGTTGAAGAGGTTAAAAATGACTGTGAAAATTACTGTTATTGCTGTAAAAAGCAACTAGCTATAAGAATGGCAGGACACACTAAGTCCTACACTAATAAACAGGGCAGTCTATCTGGTAGCAAGTAACCACCTAATGGCAGTAACCACCAAGTTGCAGTAACCACCTGGTTGCAGTAACTACCTGGTTGCAGTAACCACCTGGTTGCAGTAACCACCTGGTTGCAGTAACCACCTGGTTTCAGTACCACCTGGTTGCAGTAACCACCTAGTGTCAGTAACCACCTGGTGACAGTAACCACCTGGTGGCAGTAACCACCTGGCCCGCGTGTTTTAGCAACAACAATCAATTCTGAATCTAAAATAGATATATATTAAATTATAAATCTTTAATAGCTAAACATGGGCATGTTCTTATCCCAATATGATTTTTGCTTCTATGTGCTTAAGGTAGCTTAAGTAAGGTAACTTACTTCCACCGAGAGTAGTGGCATCAACATAAGTGGGCTGCGAAGACCCGACGCTGTTGGAGGCAGTCATCCTCAAAGAATATTTGGTGCCGCACTTGAGGCCTTGAAGAGTATACTCCTGAATGCTTTGCGATGTCCCTCTATCAGACCACGCGTCTTGCCAGGAGCCGTTCGCTTCTTTCCATGTAAGCTTGTACACTGGAAGTAAGATTTGACTATTGACATATTCATACAAATATAATAACAAAATTGAAATATTCATACAAAGTGTTGCCATCAATAAGTGTATTTCAATTATTTTAAAATACACCCTGCTAATATGTGTGAAAGTTTGTGAGGGTGGATGTATGAATATAATATATTATGAATGTTATTTAGTTACTCTTTCACGCAAAAAACGGCTTAACGGATTTGAATAAAATTTGGCACACATATAGTTTATCACATGGGTTAACATTTAACATATAGGATACTTATCATCCTGGAAAAATATTCAAGTTTCCGAGGGATCGTCTAAAAATATTAAAAAACTGTCGCCGTGGTGGCACCACCGGCGTCAAGTCAGGCGTTATTTAGGTATTATAGTTTCATTTTTTAACACAGACGAAGTCGCGGGCACCAGCTAGTATTAAATAAAATTAAATTTCATACCAATCTTCTGTGATTTTCCATTTTTTCTCGGCTGGTCCCACTGGAGGTGTAAAGCGTTTTTGTGTGACGTCACTCTCAAAGTCGGTGGCTCTGGAGTTGGCAACACTGACACCTCGTAAGAGACCGAGTCAGAGCCGTAAAGATTTTTCGCCAAACATGTGTAGTTACCGCTCAGTGATTGGTCAATATCTGGAAGAAAAGTTTGTCATCTAATATATTTTCTGAAGAAGTTCACCTGTGCACGTATTCTAATTTATTAAATTAAACACTAGGTCTTAACTGTTCGGTTTAAATTAACGCGTGGCTTGCAATGACAAGTCATTCAGAATATCCTGACTCAGTCTGTGTCAAAATTTCAGTGCTGTGCTATCTGAAAGGTCAAATTTATCTTCGCGCTGGTACATACATACCAGTCTAGACAATTTATGGTATTTGTAGTAAAAAAAATCACTTCAACGGAGTATGTGTAAACGTGTTTTAGACATAAAACCACAACGATTTTTTATTTATTTATGCTTAATAAATAAAAAATCAGCATAAGTGGTTTGAAGAAGTTGCAAAAGAGCTTAACATGTGTGAACTTACTATTAATGAGCAGACTGTCGTCGTGGTTCCTGGTGAACCTGGGATGGTGTGTGATGATGTTGTGCTTGTGGTACCAGACGGTCCTGGGAGGAGGAGAGCCCACGCACTGGCACACCAGCAGCAGAGAACTGCCCACTCCCACCGAAATTGGACCACCAAGCGACGCCACTCCGGCAACCACTAAAATTTAAAACACGCTTACTCTAAATAACTTAATATTATGTTCCACGGAGCATTTATGAAGTAAAGCAGAGATGGCTATATTAAGTAAACAATAAACAATCTTAAATAAAAAAAAAGTGTAATCAAAACTTTTAAACAAAAAATTTGGCCCTATAATTATATTCTATGAGATCATCACAAGGCACGGCAGTTGCAGTACTACTGTAAATTAAGCTAACTAACAAGAAACTAATAATTTAACAAATCATCTTAAATGTGAGACAATTATATTTTCTGCGGTAAAAGCAAAGAAAATTAACACGGTGACTTGATAACGTGATATCTTTGACCATAAATCATAAAAAACAATTTTAGCAGTTCTTAAATTTCTTACCTTTAGGTGATAATTCAGCATGCACCCTATTGCTGGCGGATCCTTCACCGGCAGAAGTATGAGCGGTCACAAACACCTCATACTGTCTTCCAGGAGATAAAGCGTTCAATGGATATGTCAGTTGACGAGATAGATTCATTTCTTGCGACGTTTCAACACGATAGCTTTGTGGGGAGCTTGTGCTGAAAATCCGATAACTTATTTATTTTATGTAAGTACTTTATAATGACGATGACATTTCCAAAGTATCAAAACATTGGCCAATACTTGCGGACCAAAGAAAAAAATGGCAGGAACTGGGGGAGGAATTTACACGAGAGGGGAACCTTCCTTGCCAACTTGATAAAACCCATAAACTTTACTGTTCAAATATGTTAACTTTAAAATAAAAGAAAAAGTGAAAAAATAAAAATGTGTTTTTTAAATATTAACTTCTGGAGGCAAACTGACGGTACACTTGATGATCAGACTAGAAAAACCTAAAAACACAATAAATACGATAGGAATAAAAGAGCGTGGACAGGCGAACTCTTTAAGAATATATATTCATGCACCAAACAACGCCCTTACAAAAAACATCTTTTATTGTGTTGCAATAAAACCTTATTTATTAATGATTGAAGTCAATGACTGCAAACTGATGAGGAAACCTTGGTTAACTTTCGAATTTGTAAATTGGTAGTCATGTATTTTCATACTTGTCAACTTGTACGTCATGTGGTTATCTTGAATATGTTTTCCTTCATTGTTAGAGCCAAATGCTATTTCTAACTATTTCTAAAACGATAACCCCCAATGATGGCCCGACTGTACTAAACTATAAGTGAATTCTGCTTTTCCAGACATTTCTGATTCAAATAAAAAGCCTGTCATCAGTTCCCAAGCAATTGCTAACTAATTAGTTTAAATATTTAATCTAACCAATTCAAAATAATAAAGTCATATTTTTTACCTTGAAACAGATTTCACGAAAACAGTATAATAAGTAATTTCTCCGTTAGGCTGTTCCGGCCTCTTCCAACTGACAAGGAGAGAAGTTGGTGACGACACCAACACTTTTATAGCCGACGGTGGTCCCGGCACTGTAAACAGTAATCCAATAGGGATAAGTAAACAATTTATTTTTTTGGACTCGCCTGCAAAGAAAAAATGTGTCAGCTCCGACACACGACTGGAGTTTACTCCTTACAAACGATTATAAAATTTAAATTTTCACAATTCGAACACGCCGAAAGAACAACATTGTCCTTTATTAAATAATATTGTATAGATGGCGCAATATCTATGAATAAAAAAATAGAACGTAACGCATTCGTGCTCGCATTCGTGTGACAATTTTGATTTTACTCCCATAAATTTTCATACCACAGCCTTATATTTATGCAAATCGATTCTTAAGGAGTAAACTCCAATAAAAAATATATGAGCAACTTATTCAACTTTAGAAGAGTATAACAAGACGTTTGAGCAATTTAAGATGAGAATAAGCCCAGCGAAATTCGTTTAGGAAAATTTCTAGTGTGTGCATTGAATATTAACTTACCATCCTGAAGAGTTGCACACACAATGGGATAAGAAAAGGGTCCGAGGCCATAATTGGAGAATCCGGCCACTTTCACAGTGTAATTGGTGTACTTCTGGAGAGCCTGCAAATAAGTTTCCGTGTGCGGCGAGCTTATGTTCTGCCACGTTCCTTCTGAAATATGATTATTTCCATAATTTATATGTTCAAGCGACTTCGCCTGCTTTGGAAATTGAAAATATAACATCCGAGAAAATATAATTACAACGCCCGACATCTTCGTTATGACGACGGGGGCGCCCATATTTTTAGACAATCCCTCGGGAACTTAACATTTTTCCAGGAAAAAAGTTTCCTATATGATAATCCGGGTAATATACTATCTGTGTGCCAAGTTTTATCTAAATCCGTTGAACCGTTTTTGACTTACGTATAATATTTTGCCTATTTTCAATTCAATAATTAAGACTTCTCATATTTAACTCAAAAAAAGAAATTTTTTGTATCAAAATCAATACAAATTACTGATTGATAAGAACAAACCTTCTGTAGCGAAGAAGACAGAGTAGCCGAGCAGAGAAGTTCCTTGTGCAGTGATCGGCTGCCACGACACCCTCAAAGAAGAAGATGACGTCCCTCTGCATTCCACGCTCGACGGGGGTTGTTCTGGTGCTGCATAAGATAAAAGAGATATAAATAAATTTAATTATGCAATGAAGCCTAGTCAGGAGCCTTTGAACCTATCGAGTTTTTCAATTTTTCGTATGTATAAATGATGTCAACACATCTCGGAAGGCTAGCTATCTTCGAAGACTTATTCTCGTCGAAGACTAATATTATATATTATGTGTAGCAGTAATAACTTGTAATCTTTAAAATTAAAAAGATTAAATATAATCAACAAAAATAATTAAAAAACATTCTCCAAGACTCAGACTTTTTTCAATGGAATCAAGAACCCTAATACTCGTATATTTTTTTCAGAGTGCTTCTTGTAAGAAAAATGATGAAAATTTGGGATACAATGTACCCGTACTGTTACTATGATATCTTGTACTGTTACTACAAATATATGTATTAGCCTTACCCCCTTCCCTAGTTGTCTGATAAATCGGTAAAGAGAAAGGACCACTTCCGGCTGCATTGAATGCGCTTACGGACACTGCGTATCTGAAATGTAAAAGATGTATGTTTTTTATTGGATTTCAGGATTTCAGTGTAATTTTCATCACCAGTTATCAATCTTTTTAAAAAAAGGTTTGGTTTCAATAAAGAATAACGAATGGGTACACAATTCATTAGCTTTCTTTCAGTAAGGTCGTGTGGCACCCAAATATTGAGTTTTTCTATATCTAGACCTTTTCAAATTTGGTCAAAACTGTTTTGTGGTCAACCTCTAGCTCTTCAGCTTTGTCGTAACTACTATCCTGCTTTTTGGCATCCATTTAATTCTTTACATGTAGATCAGGAAGAGCTTAATCTTTGACATTAAAATCAATGATAGAAAATACCAGTATACAATGTCATATTTACCTTGTATTTTTTAATAAGCCACTTATAGTCGTCTCCTGCTTACCCTTCCTAGATATAACTTTCACTACTTTGGTTTGAGTATCGTCTGCACCTAAAAAGATCGGATAAGATACATCAATAAAATACTCCTTAATAAGTAAAACAATAAACTGGTTGACTATGCCAAGGTAAGGCCACCTTATATAGCCTTTAACCTAGCTGTTTAATAAATTAATTAATAAAATAAATTGATGAGCTATAAAAAAACTTGAAATACTAAAAATTCCTTCCTTCATCGTTCCAAGTATCACTACAATAAAGTTCTGAATGATATTGACATATTTTCAAACAATTTGAATTCTAAAAAAAAATTTTAGATTTTTTTTTATATAGAATATTTTCTTATTTTTCTTTTTTGGTTTTATATTAATTTGTTTTTGAATTAATAGATAAATAAATGTAAATAATTTTAATGATTCTGTAGGTCTATTTGTATTTAATTTATATATATAATAGATATATAATGGCTGTATGTAATCTTAATGATGGCTACGACCACTCTGTCAAGAGTGAAGCCGAAAAATAAGAATGTAATCTTAATAAATAAATAAATAACTTTAAATATGTTATACCTACTTGAATCTGCACTAAATCTTGGAACTGCCTTCACATGATAACCCTGGAGTGGTCCGTTGTGGCTTTCCCTTGGTGGAGGCAACCAGGAGACGACCAATTCGCCTGGATTGTCAGTATTTTGAACTTGTACTCCCAGAGGAGTCGAAGACGGTGCTGAAATATTTAAATATATTAATTTAATATTAACATAACATGCACAATATGTTTAGTTTGACTAACTTCACATTTATTAAAAAACTAAGTAGCGGGCCGCCCCCGGTTTTGATATTATTGATAAAAAAGTATATTTTATCAATTGTTATCTATGAGAAAAAATATTGTATTGTATTGCCTGTTAAAATATAGTACTCGTCCTTCTCTGTTACATTTTCACAGTACTCTTAATGCTTCTCTGTCCAACATCTTAGCTTGCTCCGATTTTCAAATTTCAAAGCCTTGCCTTGTAAATCATGAACGGAATTTTTACAGGCAACTAACTAACAAAGCGAAATAATAGTTAATAATAATAATAGTTTAGTTTTTTTAACTATAAAAGCTAAAATTTTGTAATTTGTAAATCAGAATAAGCAAAAATGTGCGACGGAGAAACAATAAGGCGCTAAGCCCACACAAGAGTCGCGTCGCGTCGCGTCCAGGAACGGGCGCATAAGCGACGCGCCGCCTCTAGCTTTCCTATAGAAATCAATGGTTGTGCGCCCACATACTGGAGAGGCGGCGGCGAGGCGAGGCGAGGCGCGAAGAGTCGCGGCGCGGGCGCGAAGCGTCGCCAAGCGTCGCCGAACGGGCGCGGCATTTTGTTTGCGGCTGTGTTTAGACGTGATCGTGAATTTATTAAATAAAAGTAAAATGTCAGATGATCTAAATCTAAATATAAAAATCATCGAACTTGTTTGATGTAACCCGTGTCATTATGACCTGACACGTTCCGACTATAGCAATAGAAACAGGACCAAAAATGAGGTGAAATAGCGCAACAATTAAACGAAACTGGTAAGTGATTTCTTGGTAAGTTGACTGTGTAAAGAAAGCATGCCGCCTCCGCCGCAACTCTTTACGCCTCGTCTACGCCGCGACGCGCCTCGACGCGCCTCGACTTTTCATGTGGGCGTAGCGCCTGTGTACCGTGCAGTGTAATAGAAAAGAACCTTTTATTATTATATCAATGAGCACATTTTAATAGGCAACACAATTGCGATATATTTTCTCAAAAAACTGTCTTTTTGTCTGGTTAACAGATGGGTGAAGGACGACCTCTTTTCGGATCTTGTACTATACCTTCCTGTTGTGTAGTGAAGTGTATGGGTTGTGTGAACGGGCTTAAGTCGACTTGGTTCCCAGAAGCGACTCTCACTCTGTAGTCTACCGCTGGCTGCAAATCTCTGATCTCCACGCTTTGACGAAGTTCGTTTTCGCGTCTGAAAATATTCAAATATTTTCACTTTAATAAAACTTTTAATAGAATTTAATAATCTACATTATAATTGGTACAAAATTTTACACAGCTCATTGTTAGGCATGACGTATAATTAATATTACCTATGGATGTCAAACATGGTCATTCACAAACCAAATCATGCAGAAACTAAAGGAATGTCAACAAGGAATTGAACGGAGCATTTTGGGAATTAAATTGAAAGACAAATGGCGATTAACCCAAATTAGAGAACGAACAAAACTCACAGATGTAATCAATAGGACAAAAATGCTGAAATGGCGGTGGATTGGTCACATGATGAGATCGAAAAGAGACAAATGGACGAGAGATGTCACCGAGTGGTATCCCAGAGAGAGAAAGCGTCGAAAGGGCAGACCAGTAAGACGTTGGGAGGACGAATTGCCTAGGGACTGGAGGAGAGCTGCTCGGGAGAGTTATGGAAGAGCCTGGAGGAGGCCTATGTCAAGGGACAGCCTGACTTACAGATTGCCGATGTCAGTACTTAAAATTAATGTAAAAAGTGTATGTATGTAATGTCAGTGAATAAAGGCTATTTTTATTTTTATTTATTTATTATAATTAATATATTAAATATTAGCTAGTGCCCGCGACTTCGTCCGTTTTGAAAAAAAAAAAAAAATGAGCGCATTTTTATCGCTGTAGGTACCACGGTGACGCCATGACGGCGACAGTGGCGCAATTTTTTTATATTTTCAGACGATCCCTCGGGAACCTAACGTTTTTCCAGTACAAAATAACGTGACACGAAATTTTTATATAGAGATGTAAAGATTGTACCTGTAAATGTACTTAATATCAAATAAGTAAATAATAGAATTTAATGAATATTACCTGGAGATGTTTATAGTCTTCGCTGTGTCCCAGATCATGAAGTCGTTGCTGGTATACTGTACGCAGTAGTGCTGCACATGAGTGCTTATCGTGTCCCTCCAAGACAGTTTCACTGCGTTACTACTCACCGAGTCCACTTGCAGGTCTAGGGGCGGAGTTGGGGGCTCTGGAAATTGTAATAATAATCAGAATATTTTATACACTATTAAAGAGTAATTTAATTAATTAACAAGCGGCCCGCTCCCGGCTTCGCACAGACGCATTTGTCTGCAAATCATACATAGAAACCTTTCTAATTTAAGGCTCTTTACATTTGTAAAAACTGCATTAAAATCCGTTGTGTAGTTTAAAAGATCTAAGCGTACATACACAGGGACTAACCGATGGAAGCGACATTATTTTCCACTAATAAGAACATGTTAAAGGTTTAATATTTGCTGTTAAAATCATGCAAACAGTAGGTTAGTAATTGCTTAATAAATTTATGTTAATGTTATGTTGTTTTATGTTAAAATCGGCAGACAGGCAGACGCTCCACTGGATGGTAGGTGGCTACCGTCGCCACAAGCACAAGCAAAGCCACAGGTTGCACATACAAGCATGCTGCAAGCGCGCTGCCTACTACAGCATACGTGCTGTTATTATTTCACGGTGGATGGTTACTGTTGCCATCCGGGCTGCCCAAATGATTACGAAATGCAGTCTGCCCTGCTACTACTTTCCAAATTTAGTTGGCTTGAACTTGAAAAGTTCATTTGCAAAGTTGGCCCTGCCGGTCCAACCTGGGGCCCCGGAGAAACAGTCAAAGCACGTCATAGTATGTTGTAGGCGTACTGCTAAAATATGCAATAGATTACATATTTCCTTACCCAGTATACTGAGTCCAATAACAAATGTCGCCACTCCGTACGGGTTGCTGGCTCGACACTCGTACTGACCTCCGTCTCTGCTTTCCACGTGACTGATGCTGATAATATTCTTCAATCCGTTATGTGTCATGGCCTCTGATATCGTTATTCTAAAAAAGGTTAAACTTAATAATTAAGTTAATTAATTTATACATTAATTTAGGCCGGTTTCAGTGCTCTCCTGGCGGTCAGTGCGTACGTCGGTCGCGCTTGTCATTTGTATGAAAATTCACAAAGTTGTTACAGAGCTCGCCTGACAGTACGCACGCGTATTTTTACCGCGGTCGGTCGTGCGTATCGTCAGGCCTGACCGTCAGGAGAGCACTGTAACCGGCCTTAAGTTTATAGCTTTACTTAGCGCTTATTATAACTATTGAGGCGTGTGCTCGAACAACGCTTTAGCATTTTCACATTTTTGAGGAAGTAAAAAAATAAAAAGTTATAAATTCCTAGTATTTTGGCCCGCGACTTCATCCGCCTCCGATCGCTACAAAACTTCACAGGAACACTGCCCTAATCTGAAGATTATCTGAAAGTTTCATCAAAGTCGGTTCAGCTGTTTTGGAGTATATATGAGACATACGGGGACATACATACACACATCGCCTTTTATATATAAGATGTGTATGGTTGGTGTATGGTTAAAAAAATACCTTTAATAAAGGTTGATAATATCTTGTGGATCCAATAAAACACTCTTAGGTATAGCAAACTTTTAAGTTTTTTTTTACTTTCTCAAAATTTTTAAAATCTTACATACAGCGTTGTTTGACCATAATGCGATAATTATCCTTAAATTAAACTTAAAAATGACTGTTTACTGCTAACCTGCAACAGATGTAGCTAAACAAAACAAATACCTACTCAGTGTGAATAGGATATATCTATAATTTTTCCAATAAGTAAAAAGATTTAATATATAACAACTAATCAACATGTATTGTTCTGTTCCAATAATGATCGAAATAATACTAGATTGTAGAAAATACTCATATAGCGCCATCTTTGTTACGGTTACAAAATTAATTTGTAAAGTAGAAATATAAGGTTGAAATTCTAAAACAATGTTTTTATGAAAAATCATTAGATGGCACATAATTAGGCAACTATAAAAAAAAGTATAAAGGTTATTTTCTGTCCAGTATAAATAAATGAATAAAAATCGCTTTCAACACTATTCAAACAAAGAATAATAACTAATATTCTGAGGTTCTAATAAATAGCTAAAAAGGCTAATTAAGGCTAAAAAATAGCTAATAATTATATTATTGGGTAATAGATAAATATATAGGAAAGCGTTACGAAAGTTGTATTGAGTAATGTTTTTGGCATTGGCTAAAGCTAAATCTAAATCCATTTCAAATACTTTTCCTGGACTAAATAAATTTTAAATACTGTCAAGATTGAAACGTGAAAATATTAATGACTACAGGGCGTCCCAAGACTATGCGACATGAAGGGAAAGTACCTTAAATATCGTAGATTAGGATATTTTGTTGAAAGAAGACTTTATGTTATTTTTAAAAGTTAGTAATACTGCATTTAAAGATTTTCTAAAAATCACTTGCTTCGTCTGGGAATCGAACCGACTTAAACGTGAAAAAAAAATCACCCGTATTTTTATGATGCCAATCGAAAGAATGGACCAAAAATATTAGTTCTTCTTAAGTAACATAGTATCTTAAAATAAAGGAATAACATAAAATGTTTGATTCAAATTTCAAAAATATTTATTTATTGCCGACGACGACGTAATTTTTTGAAAATCTTTGAATGCAGTATTACTAACTTTTAAAAATAACATAGTGTTCTTTCAGCAAAATATCCTATCTACGATATTTAAGGTACTTTCCCTTCATGTCGCATAGTCTTGGGACACCCCGTATACCTGGAGGTAGTGAAGTCCAATGCTTTTCCATCCAAACTCCACTTGATCCTGATAGGATTGTCACCTAGCGGCTTGCAAGTAAGAGTGATTGGTAGTCCTGTTTTTGTTGTTATGTTGGTACCGATCGAATCGAAGTGAACAGGTTCTGAAATTTTATTAATATATCGCTGCTTAAAAAACTAAAGGGCCACAAATCAAAATACACTTTTTACAGGAGAGCTAATCGAAAAAAATTAAATTATTTTTTGTCTATTTTTCTCTTATTAGATATATATCAAATATATGCATATTATACATCGTTAGAAGCGTATTTTTAAGTAGCATTAAATGTTTTAAGTACTTTTATAGTAAATTGAATACTAGAAGAGATATAAGCATATAAGTTACTTTTGAATATATAATAAATGATCAAAATATACTAAATATGGAATAAAACAACCATAAGTCTTTTTGCAACATACAATATGAAGGATTGTGATTGTATTTTTGCAATAAAAACATTTTTAGATTTTTTTGTTTTATGACCCTTTAGTTTTTAAGCAGCGATATATTTTTATTTATTTATTAATTTCCAATCACATTTAATGTCTACTGAGTGTTATAGGTACTCTACAACTAGTCAAATTGCGTTCTAGACCGTTTGAGACCCACCCCTGTTCTTGTGTCGACATTTAACTCTTCAAAATTTCTCAAAAAAGGGCAACTTCCCAAAACCATGTAAATGAAGGAGATAAGGATGAGAGATAAGGAGATAACAAAATTTCATATTGTTCGGTTGAGTAGTTAAGGCGTGAAAATGTAACAGACAGACAGTTACTTCGCCCGCGTAACTTTATAAAATATGTTACACGCCGATAATGTAGCTTTCTATAGGTGTAGAATTTTCAAAATCGGTTCACTAGTTTTTGACTTCGTCAGCGTTGAAAAAGAAATGCACGCACGCACATACCTACACTTAGCGCCTCTTTCACCAACGTCAAGTAGGCTAAACCGTCGCTTAAAGTCACCTGTCACCGGGAATAATTTAGCTGATATACCTTTGTTTGTACTGTAAACGTCCCAAACATTAAATAGAAAATAATAATAAAAAAATCGCCTATTATCTAATGATGCAGTAAACCGAATGCATAATTCAATAAAACAGAAAATGATTTCTAAAAGTAACTAATCAACACTTTACTTGTAGTTGGTGAAAGAGGTGAAATTATTAGTATTTATTAGTGGGAATTATAAATAAGCAACCATAGGTCTTATATTATGCAAAATTTTTTACTAACTGTTCACATTGATCCACAAGTTTTTGTTGAGTGGTTCTCCGACTCCGTTCTCGACGTTGCACGCGTACATTCCCTCGTCTGAGAGAGAGACCACTTCTATGACGAGAGTGCCGTTCGGATAGCTCGTCACTCCACCACCAGCTAAGTCCAGCACCGGTCGCCATATGCCGAGAGTGGCTGGAAAATGACACAACTTCAATCTTATATCTTACTAGCTGGTGCCCGCGACTTCGTCCACGTTCTCTATAGCCTATAGCCTTCCTCGATAAATGGACTATCCAACACAAAAAGAATTTTTCAATTCGAACCAGCAGTTCCTGAGATTAGCGCTTACAACCAAACGAACTACAAACTCTTAAGCTTTATATATTAAAAAAAAGTAAGTTTAGATCAAAAGTCACGAAATTTTAGATGTATACACGTGGTCAGCGATACAGAAAAGGGCATAGGACATATAAATGCGAAAATTTGTATGTTTGTTCCTCTCTAACGCAAGATTGACGAGCCCGTTGGATGAGTGGCAAGGGTGCTTGCCTAACGACTCAGGGGCCCCGGGTTTGATTCCGACGGGGTCAACTTTGATTGACTCTGGGCTGTGTTTCGCAGTCATTTGGGCAGCCCGTATGGCGGCAGTAACCACCACCTTACAGAATACCACCGTGAAATAACAGCATATACGTGCTATTGTGTTTCGGTGAGTGAGTAAGGGATGCCAGAGCCCATTACCCCTTCCCTTTCTTATCCCTTATCCTTAATCCTTCTATGGTCGGCAGCGCACTTGTAACACTTACGGCGTTGCTTGCGTTATAGGCGACGGTAGCCACCTACCATCGAGTGGACCGTCAGCCTGTCTGTCGACCTTAACATAAAAAAAAAAGTTTTAAATTAAATTTAATTTAAAATTAAAAAGTTTTAAAAAGTTAAATTACAAATTTAAAAAGTTTTAAACACACACACACACACATGTGAAACTTATAACACCCCTCTTTTGCGTCGGGCGTCAGAGATTAAAAAGAGTTTAGTAATTTTAGTTAGCATTATCCTTATCGTCTTAACATAATTCATAACAATAAGTAAGTGCCTACCGTCCCTCTTCATCCAATGTATTTGTGGATTGGGATAGCCGTTCGCATTGCAATAAATCAAACCACGCTGACCCAAAAGCAACGACGTGTTCGAAGGCTCTTCCACCCATTTGGGAGCAACTGAAAAGGTGATATAAAAAAAGTTAGAATACCTAGGTTAAGAACGCTTATCGTGAAATTAATTCCCTGTAATATAGAAATTGGATATTATATTATATTTTCCAAAAATTTTGTATTAAATACGTAGATAGAAGCAAAAAAGGAAGATACGTTAAGCGTAATCGACCAAATATAGGTTAGGTTAGAATGTATGCGTTATAACTCATCCCCACATACAATTTCAATATCGAATAGAACTAACAATACAGAGACATGTAAGTATGTATGTATAATAAAGAGAGAGAGAAAGAGAGAGAGATAAATGTACATGTGTAATTACTACGAATCGAAACAATTACTCGAACATGAGCGCAAGTGAGACCACTGGACTCAGTTTAATAGAACCACGCGCGGTTAGTGATAAACGTGTCTTCCTTTTTCTGTTTCTATCTACGATTAAATATTACTATTGCATTAATAAATTTCTTTGTAATTAACGAACTTAAAGCGCCAAGTTGTTGTTTGTCGTGATTGTAGATATATATCATTTGAAAACTAGCTGAGACAATGTCCCCATGGAACAACTTCAGTTGACGTTTAACAAAGCTGTAGTGAAACTTTGTTTGGCCAGTTTATGTCTCTGTTTTAAAGTTGTGATGGAGATATACGGGCGAATTGTTTTAAGTTTATTTGGGAATGGAGTGAGCTGTACCAACTTTAATTTTGGATTCTTACAAGTTCGAGTACGAAATGTTCAGCCCGAAAAAAAGCGACGTGTAATCTTGGCCAAATTAAAAAAAAAATCTCCGCATTTACTTTTATTTTTAGTACATTAAGGACCTTTTTCACAAACTACATGTAAAGTGTTGATTAGTTACTTTTAGAAATCATTTTCTGTTATATTGAATCATGCACTCGGTTTACTGCATCATTCGATAGACGAATTTTTATTATTATTTTCTATTAATAATAATTAAAAAAAAAACGGCTATCGAATGATGCAACACTTTACATGTAGTTTGTAAAAGAGGCCCTTACTTACTTGACAATACATGTTTCTTCCTTCATAGTACCTACACAGCAAGTAAACGTTATTTAAAACAAGCCTTTTTTATGTTTCCTTTATATTACGATTTGTTAAGATTTTTGTTAAGTTTGTTAACAGGTAAACAAAAAACTATATTGATGGCAATAAAGTGTTCGAATGCTTTTTTTTAAATAATGTTTTTAATTACAAATCAGTAGAATAAATTAACGACACCCTGGTAAATTTAAATTTATAATGACGATCATAACAGTTTCTTGTAGAAACCTAATTGATAAATAAATATTTTGATTTTGATTTTGACACTTGCCCGAGTATTTTCTTGTTCATAACTTCTTATGAAGTTTTTATGAACTTCATAAGAACTTCATGAACTTCTTATGAAGTTATGAAAAGTATGATTAATAAACTTACCATTGATATAAAGTTCGGCTGTCTGATTGACCTTGCCGACGTGGTTGGTCGCAATACAAGTGTACTTCCCGCAATGTTCTAACGAGACACGTTTTATTATGAGCACGCTGAACAGCTCCGAACTGCGTTCTGTTATCTGAAATACGAGTATCATTAAAAAACCAAATAAGTACTAAGCACGTTATAAAGTAAGAAAAAAATATATATATAATGGATAAATTTTTGTGGTCGCTATATAACGTCTATAAAAATAATAGCGCTATATAAAAGAAGTCGCTATTATTTTTATATATGCAACAAGTTTCTGACGATGAATACATCTAATCTGTAGTTATTCGAATTGGGGCGCATAATAAAAATGCCGATATCAAAATGCATGTGGATTGGAATCTCAAGTCTAATTAATTAAAAAATAAAAATTAATATAGTTTTTATTACCTATATGTTTTCTTGATGACATGTCTATAGCATTCTTTAGATTAGTTAATAATGTTCCAAAATAAAAGAACACGCAATTATTACATTAGTACAAAGCTCCTGTATGGTCAATTTATTTTAATTTCCTAAATATTTAAATTGAGGGTCATGTCAGTCGACAATACATAAACCTTAAGACCATTAAAATCTTGTATGTTTACCTTAAGGCTAGAAGCTATCTTCTTTCCGTCTTTCAACCACGAGAAATATATTGGCGGATCACCGCTTATAATATTGCAAGTGATCTGCACTATTTGTCCTTCCTTCAGTCCGCTGCCAACTCTGAGCTCGTCAAGTTCCGGGGCTTCCACCACTTGGATCTCGAACGACCTAGAATGTTTTAGTAATATATTTTTTTATTATTTACTTAATAGCTAACCTTACAGCATTTATTATTTAACAATTACATATAATAGATTAAATTTTTATATAGCCTATTACAAGGTTAGGCATCTTAAAGTTTATATGTACAAAAAAAGTGCTAGTACCTAATTAAAAAAAAGATAACAATATACGAGTACATACCTACATGTATCTATAAATTATATAAACATATTATACATTATATACAAATACATAGATATAAACACATATGCGTGATTTTGTGTGTGTGTGTGTAATATATACTTATATTACATTATTATGGCCTATATTTTATATTTTAATTGCTGATAATGTAGCTTTGTACATATCAATGATTTTTTTAAATCGGTCCAGTAGTTTTTAAGTTTATTCATTACAAACAAAAATACAAGTCTTCTTTCTTTATATTATTAGTATGGCTTTACTTACCTTCTAGCCATTTCTCCTGAAGGACTGAACACTATGCAAGTGTAACTGTCCCCATTCTCCTCTTTGACTATCCTCGGTATGCTGAGCACCCCATGTTCCCCAGTCTCGTACAGTTCCCGTTTACGACGCTTCTTCCTAATGACTGCTGCAAAGCGTTTATACCTTGCATGTTGCGGAAGTGTAGAGCTTATAATTTTTTTCCCTTTATATTCCCATTCAAGTTTACTGAAATTAAAATAAGAGCAGTATTGAAGAAATGCCTCAAAGCCTACCGATAGGGGGAGTTTAGTTCGTAGGTCACTGGGCACATTTTCCAGTGGAGTCAGGCATCCTGATGCTAAGTTCGGGGCATCAGTATCTATGAAGGATTTCCTCCTAAAAATAAATAAATAAATAAAACAAAAAAAAAATGAATCAATTAATCGTGATAAATGCTTGCTTATACATATATTACTATACTGGTCATATACTGGTTATTAGAAAAACGTAGAGAACTTTGACACTTATACGAAATCCGAGTTAGTGTAAGACTGATTAAGTACTTTCAGATGCTTCATTTTAAACTATTTTAATTAAAAACTGAAATGATATTACACAAACATGGAGGAGTAGAGGTGAGGAGGACCGGACCAACTGTTAGTCCCAAATACCCCACCGACCATGGGGAGATCGGTGGGGTATGTGGGACTTGTACCCACTAAAACCGCCCATACACGCCGCGAGGAAACCCCCCACGGTGTTTCCTCGCGGCGTGTATGAGCGGGGGAACTGTGTTGCGCCTGACATTATACATTGCCAAGCATAAGAACTTTATTTTTAGATAAGTATAGCTGGTGGCTGCGACTTTGGCTTTAGCCTATGTCCATTTTATTCTAACTACTGGTGAGAGTTTTTTTTAATCGGATGAGTAGTTTCTACGATTACCTCCTAAATATAAAAAAAAGAAACTTTACCTCTTTATAATATTAGTATTAGGGCCTCTTTCACGAACTAAAAGTAAAGTGTTGATTAGTTACTTTTAGAAATCATTTTCTGTTTTATTGAATTATGCACTCGGTTTACTGCATCATTCGATAGCCGAATTTTTATTATTATTTTCTATTTAATGTTTGGGACGTTTACCCTACAAACAAAGGTATATCATCAGCTCCATTATCCCCGGTTACCAGTGACTTTAAATGACAGTTTGGCCTAATTATGTATTATGTATAAATATAATATAAATGATAGTCACAAAAACAATCCTCGTGAAACTGTAACACTTTTTACAAATTTGGCAAAAATCTAGAATAGGAATTCTATTTTAAAGGAAAAATTTCGAAGTAGGTCATAAAATAACAAATTGTCTGTCGGAACCAAGCACAGGATATTTCTATCCAAAGATATGTTTGGAAACCAATACAGAGCGATTTCGATGTTATGTGATCGGAATGACTGGGGCTTTAAGATATTTCCAGTAGGGTAGGTATATATTATGATTAAAATAAATTTCACGAAATCTGCAACGATTTACGATAATTATTGTTAAACTTACTATGTGAACATGATTTAGGTATGTTTCAGATACTTCAGATACTCCAGTACACACACGAATACACGAATATTACATTTTTTTTTTACAAGAGGAATCCATCATGGATACCTACCGGTCTGTTCCCTGGCCTATCCTTTCCTCTTTATCCCATTTATCCTGTCCTCTTTATCAAGAATAACTGGAGAACTATTTGTACATAGGGAATAAAACTCTTTGAATACCTTATAGGGAAACCGTAGTATGGGCATTTCAATTTCAGAGGCTCTCCGCTTTGCACTTTGATTGGTGGCAAAGATCTGATGTATGGTGGGCCTGAAAAATATAAAACACACAAGATATTTTTTATGTGTTAAGATCTACAGACAGATGGCTAACGTGACGGGCCACTTAATGGTAGGTGGCTGCTAAGTACTCTGCCGACCATAGCATTTCCATACAAAACCCAGCGATATGTTAAGTACTACGTACTAGATGGAATACTCAAGACGCGATGAGTGTTCCAAGTGATTGGAGTTCCGACGTCCTACCCGTTCACAGTGTGTCATACGCGCTCGTAGAAATTAGGCGCGTTATTATTTTCAAAACCAATAAAAATGCCGTCTTGTGTGATGAGATATTGCAAAAATACAACAAAAAATATTGGTAAAACTGCTGGTGTGACGTTTTATTAATATTGAAACGTTTAATAGGTTAATATTTAATTTGTTTAACCGACGTGCTTATCGGGTCGGCAATATAAATATTCAGTTGTCTACGACTTGACGTATTGACCTAGACACTACTGCCGCGCCGTTCCCCGCGCACCTTCCGCGTTGGAACATGAATTTAGCAAGAAATCGTAGGGAGTGCTCAATCTAGTACTTACTTAACATATCACTGACAAAACCGATTTTTTTTTCTATGTGCATAACACCAAATTTTATTTACCATAAACATCAATGCGTGCAACATGAACGACGCTTGAGTCGCCTTCAAAAGCTGAACATGAATACAAGCCGCCATCTTCGACTCTTGCTCGCGATATATTGAGGTGTGATACTACCCCCATTCCCGATGATGACATCATCTGTCCTAAGGTGTACCTGAAATTTTTTCATCTTTATTTATATGTAAATTTAAACTAGTGGCCCGCTCCCGGCTTCGCACGGGTGTTATTTTTTATTCAATCCAGCCGATAAATTACCTTACACCGCCATCTGTTAGATTTTCATGGCACTCA
This sequence comes from Synanthedon formicaeformis, assembly GCA_945859745.1. Classification (NCBI taxonomy): domain Eukaryota; kingdom Metazoa; phylum Arthropoda; class Insecta; order Lepidoptera; family Sesiidae; genus Synanthedon; species Synanthedon formicaeformis. The sequence continues at coordinate 3,408,229 of OX243975.1, forward strand.
CAGATATCCAACAGATGGCGCTGTTAATAATATTAAATAATTTCCAAAAAAAATAAATTGAGAATTTATATCCTATTTTTTAAGTTGGACCAAATTACACATAGTTACGAAGTTTTATCGAAGGAGTTCATCGAGGACACACTTGTGACAAGTAATTTTTATATATGTATATAGAGATTTTTGGATTAAAGGTGTCCTATGTCCTTCTCTCTGTTTCTAATTTTACAACATAATATTTCACGTACGAGTCATGAAAAATTTCTCATACAATTTTTCAGTCCCTAAGCCTAAAAAACCATCTAATAACCGTGACATCTGCCCTGCCCACTTACAACTACCCAAGCCCCCTAAAGAAGGTTTTACTTCAAAAATCAGCTGGGTGCGTGGATACTTGACATTTTATAATAATGTGTGGATAATGCTATCTTAGTATAATGTAGTTTCATTAAATATTAAGTGATTAGGATATTTATTTAGAATATTAAAAAAAACAATTTGATCCGATTAATCGGTACCTTTGATCCGTATTTGAAGATATAACAAGACCATCTCTATCCCAGACGAACCTTGGAGGTCTTTCCGATGTCGCTGCACATTGAAGACTTAACTGAAAAATTTCTTTTGTTAAAATAAAACCAAAAATAATAACATTAAAAATAAAAATTACTATCATAAATTATAAACTTAAAAAAATTGTCACCAAGGTCTTGCGCTAAAACAATAGAATCAGCATTTTGAAAGAGCACAAAAATGCGATAGGAAATATACTTACATCTTCTCCGGGTGAAATTATCTTTTCTGAAAAGTGTTGAGTCATTATGATATTTCCCGACACTAGGTCCCTTTTACTTCTGAGCAATTGAGCACCTGAAACATAGAAATTTTAACATAAGGAGCAACACACACTAAAGCCAGTTTTGACGAGCCCGTTGGGTGAGTGGTTAGTTCTTTCATTAAACGCTCTGTTCCAAGGGAATAAAAAAAATTGTGTGTGTCAGCTCCGACACGTGACTGGAGTTTACTCTTTACGAACGGTTATAAAATTTAAATTTTTACAATGCGAACACACCTAATGAACAACATTGTTCCGCTTCTGTTTTTAAATAATATTGTGTAGATAACATAATGGCATATCGCATTCGTGTGACAATTTTGATTTTACTCCCATAAATTTTCATACCACGGGCTTATATTATACATATGTGCAAAACGATTCTTAAGGATTAATCTCCAATATTATATAAAAGCATTCATGCGATCAAAAAATTTCTTTACACTCACTTCTCTCGTAATTCAACACATCTTCTTTCCGCCTCGTTTTCCTGAACAATAGTAATCTGTAACAAAAAGAAGATACTCATAAAAGATTTATTGTGTAAACTTACACAGAGAGTTATATCCAATCAGTGATTCAAAATGCTATAGTTTATCGATCTAGCTGTCTGATACATTGCGTTCCGCAGTCATCACTGAGCAACCCATCTGGTGGCAGTAACCGCTACTCACAGAAGATCAAAGTGAAATAAGGCACATATGTAGTGTCATTTTACTGTAAGTGATGCTTCTGTCCTCATCCCTTGACCTTACAAGGGCGGCAGCGCGCTTGCAACCATTTTTCAAAATTAATCTATATCAATATTATAGGGTTTGTTTGTTTAGTTGAAGGCGCTAATCTCAGGAACTACTGGTTCGAATTGACAAATTCTTTTTGTGTTGGATAGTCCATTTATCGAGGAAGGCTTTAGGCTATTTAGTGTGACCTAAAAGGTTAAAAAAATAAAAATATATTATCCTTATTTAGATTAACGCCATCTATCGTTATGTGGCAGAACTATTAAGACGAACAGCGTTGACTCAACAAGTCGGCTACTCACCGCGAGAGGGCGCGATAATCAAAGGCTTTAGGCTATATATATAACACTTTGAACGCGGACGAAGTCGCGGGCACCAGCTAGTGAAATTATATTATTGTAGTATAATACATCCTAATATTAATGCTTTCTTAAGTATTTACACACAGAAATACCATACTTCATGTAAGTATATTTATTATGCTCCATAATGTCCAAAATTATTATAGGTAATAAACTAAATTAACATTATTTTCGACGACAAACACTGGCTCAATCTAATTATATGCCCAAGCGAGTAACCAAACACACCGGCTAGTTAACAATGGTTTAACTATGCATAAATTAAACTAAGATTAATGAAATTACCACGGAACGCGTCGGCCATGACTTTGCATTAATGTATGCTCGATTTAAATTTATGACTTCGCGTGTATGCGGAGAAATGGAAACACATGGGAGGAGTAGGCTAATATTACTGTATTTAGCAGCTTTTTGAAGCGACCTCTTTAAACACCGACCCCCGACGTAAAAATGGGGTGTTATAAGTTAGAACTTTGTGTGACTACCCCCCACTCCACTGACCTGTAATAAGCACTGGACTGGCTGTCCTATACATAATTTCGTGTACCATTTTGAAACGCCGCCGTACGAAAGTATGGAGAAATAATTTTGACGTTTGCATATTTTTATTCCATAGGATATGTCAAAGATTTAAATCGAAAGATGCGGCGTAATCTCCTCGCGCGATACTAAAAACACACCGAAAATTGTTAACAATGCGTTTAGCGCAGGCGCTACACCCAACTACAGTTGCACGCCAGCTACAGTGAGTGACGGTCGCTTGTTGAGAGCGTCGCTATCGTCACAGTCACGTTTGAAGTAAGGAATGTGTTGTCTGTGTTTAAAAGTGTGTTTAGACAAAGGTATATGTATTTTATACTTTTGTCTTTAGTATAATTTATGTTGTATTTTGTAACACACTTTCGCTAGTAATGCCGCATCTCTCGATTTAAATCTTTGGGATATGTATAATAGTGTCTGCTGACATCACTGGTTTTAGTTCCATGTACTTACGGTCCATAGCCTACAGTGCCAAAATGGCGTTTTTCAAATATACATAAAAATAATTTGACAGCAGCCTGTCCAGGGCTTATACAGGTCAGTGCCCCACTCCGAGCCACCTCCACCTTGCAACACTTTACTATTTATGGATCTTTACTATTTAATATTATTATTAGATAAGATTTAAATTTATTTTATTAAAAAAAAAAAAACACTTAATGAACACATAAGTAGCTATCTTTCTGATAAATTATATTTATTACCACCTTATGCCTATCAATCTGTCTAAACTATGTAATATTATAAAACAATGTATTTTTGTATTGTATGTGTCTGTTTGTCTATGGCATCGGACCCAAACGGATGGTCCGATTTTGATACTTTTGTTGTTGTTTAAAACTTAGCGAAACGAACTTGCTTTGAGTTGTGTTCTCCAGTATTTATTACACTATATTTCAATGATTTTAAATGGCTACATAATATTATGTAGTATAAACGAAAGGAACATCTAAACCAATTCAGCTCATAAACACAATAATCCCATTTGAAAAGAATTTGAAAGAACTCCTATACATCACCAGTGTTCAAAGGAAATTAGGCACACTCGGCAGTATTATTTCATTTCATGAAATACCTTTAGAAAATTCATATTCATAATGAAACGTGCCTTTTAAGCTGCAGTACATTTCGAGTGCAGGACAACTTGGAATTGAGTGAGATTTTTCCTTTGTGGACGCGATTGATCACGTGTCGAGGTGGGATTGGTCGAGAGACGTGCTCACTCCTTTTGTAGCTTTCGTACAGGCAAACGGAACTAGAGAATTTAATATTCACGTGTAGCGAGCTTATCTATACCAATATATCGCTGCTTAGAAACTAAAGGGCCACAAATCAAAATTGCACTTTTTACGGGAGAGCTAATCGAAAAAAATTAAATTATTCTTTGTTTATTTTTTTCTTATTAGATATATATCAAATATATGCATATTATACACATCTTTAGAAGCGTATTTTAAGTGACATTAAATGTTTTAAGTACTTTTATAATAAACTGAATACTAGAGGAGATAATAAGCATATAAGTTACTTTTGAATATATAAAAAATGATCAAAATATACTAAATATGAAATAAAACAACCATAAGTCTTTTTGCAATATACAATATGAAAGATTATTATTGTATTTTTGCATTAAAAACATTCTTGGATTTGTTTTTGTTTTATGGTCTTTTAGTTTTTAAGCAGCGATATAAAGCTGAAGAGTTTGTTTGTTTGTTTGGTTGTACGCGCTAATGTCAGGAACTACTGGTTCGAATTGAAAAATTCTTTTTGTGTTGGATAATCCATTTATCGAGGAAGAATATAGAGAATGCGGCTAGTAAAACATATAATGATTTTAACAACATACTAACAAGATTTTCTGGCCAGTAATTTACAACTGTTTTTTTCTAAGAAATTTTTTTTTCTTAACTAAAATTTATTTTATATTTTTATTTTACTTTAAGAAGCCACCTTAAACGACGGGTGAAACCGCAGGAAACAGCCAGTAAACCCAAAACTCTACTTTAACCCTTTAACCGCTTGGATATGTAGGAGTCTCGTAAACCGAATTTTTTTTTACAGATAAAGCAACGAACGCAATGATTAAAAAAGACATTATACGAAAATAATTGTCGGATAAATCCGACTCTGGCGGATGAAGGATTAAATAAATATAGTTAAAGTTGACTTTCTTTTGTGCACTCACATTTCATACAAATTTTTCATCAAGCTTCGTTTCTTGATAAAATCTTTAAGGTTTAAAAGGAACGTCCGACTGGAAATCTAAAAAGTTACTAGTTTATCTCGGTCAGTGCAAAACGAAAGCATTTTTACAAGTTTCCCGGAGCGGATGTGGATCTTTTTTTCTTTTCGCATTTCTCCTAGTGGAGATTTACTGTTTTCATTACTGAAAATTATATTTCACGTATTTCACTCTGTTTTGTGTCTACGTTATTTGATATACTCATGCGTATATTTGAAACCTTCGTTTAAAATTAAATGATGAATAAAAATATGATTGTTATATCGTATATATTAAGCCAGAAATTGGTGAGCTAAATATTCTGTTCTGATAGGCTTACCAAATTATGCATCAAGTTATAATAGCAGCTTAATGCCGTTAGAGATGTTTTTATCAGGCTACAACTATCAATAAAACAGAGAGCATAGGTCTTTATCGTGCGAGCAACTTAGTTGCTAAAAACTGAGATTTTACTGGGAAAATTTCATGTATTTTGGTGATAGATATTTAAGTTTAAAAGCGCGGAATCGAGCGTCGAACAACGTAGAGTGATATTAGTTAGGTCATACGAATTCTTGAATTGCGATAAGGCCAACAGAAAAAAAATCAACAGAAAATTACAACAGCCTTGATCTTATAGGTACCATTTTATTTAGGCACTTTCTTATTATTATTATTTTCTTTTCTTCTATTATTATTTTCTACTTTTCTTTCATGTTGTACTATATCTTATTAGTGTTACTTTTATTTTATTAATTATTGAAATAGGAATTGATTATAATTAAATGTATAAAAAATGTAAAAATATGGGTCTAGTTGCCAGCAAATAAATGAATTTGAATTTGAATTTAAATTTTAGATACCTTATTTTGAATTCTAGATTTAAATCATCTAGATTTAATCGTTATTCGTTTAATGTAACTGTAAGCAAATCTCGTTTCGTACACTCCATAACTGTAGTAGAGGAGAGCGATCAAGTACATGCATGAACGTTCATACTCGTAGCGGAAGTGCAACTAAGTTGCGTTTACACTTTGCTAACTTTATTTTAACCAACTTTACTGTATAAATTCCCCTTCGCAATAGCTGTCAAGTGTATGCAAGATGCATATATTATGCATGGACACGCGGGGTTTCAGAATTTACTAAAAGTTTAAAGCGGCTAGTCTGACTTTATGAAGTTTGATATGGGATATAATATAATGGATGGTGTTGAATATTTTATAGCTTGGTTGGGAAGCAGTGAAAATAATTATGATTCAATGACCTCTATTAGGACGCCATCTAAATTGGGGTTGTTTTTATATTAGTAATTTCTAGACAAAACAAAACCATAAATTCTAGCATTTATCTTTTTCGATGTACATTTTGTTATTGTAAAGTTTCATCAAAACCTGTTGTTTTTGCGTGAAAAAGTAAAAAAAAAAAAAAAAATATTTTTAGAAATTTTTGCATTTATTATATACTAGTATTTGCCCGCGACTTCGTCCGCGTCCGATCGCTACCAAACTTCACAGGAACACCCGCTGCACTAATCTAAAGATTGTCTGAAAGTTTCATCCAAATCGGTTCAGCTGTTATTGGAGTCTATATGAGACATACAGGGACACACATACACATATCGCCTTTTATATACAAGATTAGTATATCTATAGATCCTAGTGGGGTCTATTAGGTATATATGTCGGCGGCCTATCGTCTAGTCGGTTTCCGGTAGTTCGTGATGTGCCTAGGCAAATCGTGATATGGCGCCGTTTCATGAAGTTCCTAACTAATATCAGTCAGATAGTTCGAAGTATGGCGTTCGACAATTTGGCTGCCCATTTAGATGTGAGATTGTGATTAGTTTTTGATTAAATGTAATTTGATAAGCACTTTTTTGGTGACTTTGCAACTTCATGAAACACCGCTATAACACGATCTGCCTAGACAGATCACGAACTGCCGGATTATATGATCGGCCGCCGACATATTATAGATATTTCAATTCAATTCAATTTATTGCGAAACCATAATGTACAGAGATGTTATAATATAAAAATAAAGACTAGTGTTATGGACTGTATATTATAGGATCTGTATAAGTGTGACTAAGGGCCGGTATTTCAGTCTTAACTTAAGTCTTACACTTAACTAAGCTTCCTCAGGAACGAATTTGTGTTGAGTGAAAAATGAAATATGCTTTAGTAAAGTTAAGCCTCACTTAAATTTTATTCCTAAGAACAGTAACAGCTAAAATACCTGCCCTAAGAATAAGTAGTTAAACCTGTCATTCGTACGACTGCATGTCAGAAGTGAAGTCTTCACAAGAGTTTTCACTTTTCTCGTCAAAAATTCGAAAGATTAGTATCATTGTGTTGTTTGAAATCTTGATTAAATAGGCCAATATAATTTTTAATTTTAGCTTGTGAACATGTAGTAGTTACTTCGAGATGAGATGATCGCAAGTATTACTTTTCCAACGGCACGTTGGGGAAAAGAAAATGAGTCGAGTACCTATTTGTGTCATAGGTATCGTACCTAAGTCATGAATGAAAACGCTACTTTGTCCATATAAAACATTAAACATTGCTTAACAACTAACAATAAATTTATTGAACATCGATAATTAAAAATTCTAGTAAACATCTAATGAATATTTCATACTTGCATCAAACTGCAAGTCAGTGTTGAAACTTACTCGTAGCGAAGCCAACTTTAGTATAACGTTGAAAACCGCACACGGAACTAGTTTGAGAGTAAACCTTCTTGTACTTAGTATTAAGTTTATAAATAGTTAACCTACTTGACTTGCTTTGAACATTATGTTACCCCCTCTACAATAGGAGTTTTATAGATGGGGACATTCTTATTTATTTAATACAAGCGTCCCGCCTGCGGCTTCACACGGATGCAATTTTTATTTACAAATTGTTTACACAAACCTTTCTCATCGATCGATCTTTTCATTATTGAAAACCGTATAAATAAAAGAATACAAATGCAGTATTTTAATTAGTTTAACCGATAACCATACGATTCACTTAAGCGACTTTAATCCTCTCACGAATGACAGGATCGCAGATAATTAATTTAATAATAAAATTCACACGAACACGTTCAAGCGAGCTAGATTTCCTAGACTTTGTTCTAACGAGGTTATCACAACCTCGACTAAGTTAATGTTGTTTCAACCGCGTCGTAACTAAGTTAAATTGTCCGACGCCTAGCTATCTGTGATTGCTTGAATTCAGACACCTTTCATTTCACTATTTATTTCATAACAATCACATCAGAAACATTTAAAAAAATCATGCACAAATTCTCGAACTAAATATTCCGAAATACAATGAAATATATAATATAATATTAATATAAATTTAGACAAATACCTACTTGTGTCAACTGTAATATAGTAATATCAATTTCTTAAAATTATTATATTTGACATTACCAATAAATCTTTTATATTATATTATATTACTGACTACTTCACAGATTCTTCTAAAAACGGCTCTACATCAAAAACGACAGTTTAGTCAATATTATTCATAGATATTTACATAAAATAACCCCTTTGTAGTTCAAAAACATTACTTTCAACGTAATAACAAAAAAATATTAAATTTTATCAGCCTGTTTCTCGCTACAGAGGAATATGTAATTTCAATTTTATCTCTAAAAGAGCTTTTTCCGACACTCATTACACTTTGACGTAGACGTTTCTGTAAGCTTATATCTATTCATAAATTACATGTACAACATTGTTATACTATTATTTAGATTAGAAGATTGTTGTTTTATACAGTATTATTTATGTGGAAAATAAAAAGTGATGGAATAATTTTACTTTGGCAGAGTAACTTTCCTTTCAATACATGCGAACAAATGGTACTTGGAATTAATAAGAGATTACTTGGAATATTCAACCAACGGGAGTTTTGAATATTGTATAGTAGTTTTATAGATTTTAATGTGCTCGTTTCGAATTTCTACTTTGCCACCTCTTTACCTTTATTTTTGCCTTTATTCTCTGTATCATTATCGCTCTCGTCACGCCATTCACGACCGTGCCAACAAGCCAAATGGAACGGTGCGACGCGACGTAAAAATTCGCCGCCCATATCGGTATAGGGTCAGCGCGGACCGACGGAGTGGTGGCGAAGAGACTAATGAGCTATCATTTGAAAATCGACTTTAGTTTCTTTAGCTGAAGATTCACCGAGCACCGCTCGACCGCGCTTGCCGACGAGAGTTTTTTTATTTTTTATTATACCACTTTCAATCACATACTGAAGTAACTAAAGTCGATTTTCAAATGATAACTCATTAGTCTCTTCGCCGCCACTCCGTCGGTCCGCGCTGACCCATAATCGGCGCAAAACCGGGCTCTGGCGATATCGCGTGTCAAATAGGCGCATTAACCGATTTTAGGACTGCTTGTGAGGTATTGCGACGCGGGGATGAGGAAGCCATGGAATGAGCGAGACGCAATTATAACATTTGTACAAGAGAAAGCAGGTCCGCCGTATTGTTCGCAACTCTACATGCGCAAACGAAAGATACCCGCTCAAGGTCAGAGACCATTAAGATTTGCGATGTTAATAAGATTCTACTTACCCAAAATTAGTTTCGTTGTGTGGTATTCTCATTCGACCATTACGAGTACTGGAGTAATCTGCAACAAAATAAAATTATATCATGTAATCTAACATATAAAAGGTACTACTACGTTTGAGTATATAATATGCAGAAAAAATTGCGGCTTCGTGCGGATGCAATTTTTTCTGCATATTATATACTCAAACCTTCCTCGTTAATCGCTCTTTCCATTGTACTGTATCAAAATCTGTTGGGTGGTTTAGAAGAAGATAGAACAGAAACAGACAGAAGCCGACTGTGATATTATTTTAAGTATAATCAAACAAAATATGAACCAGTGTACGAGTGATGGTGCTAGAGGAACTTAAAATTAAAAACGCAACATTTTCCGCTCGTTTTCCCTAAAGAGTACATACCAAACTGCGATGCACTTCAAACTTAAAACACAGTTCGCACGGTGAAGTTGCTGGGGAAATACTAATCTATATCGACTACCAGCAAACTTTGCCTTTGAAACACACGATTTTAAAACTTAATCACGCGTGTATAAGAGCTAAAGCGCCAGCACACGATATAGTTGAGTTTGGTGCGGATTTTGAAAAAGTTTTAAACCGCTTCCTGAATGACTGCAGTTTCTAATAGAGGCATTAATTGTTTTAATTTTTTTAAGCTGAATTTTTAAATATTCCAACGTTTTATGTTGATATTTTTGCATGATATTGACCTCTTTAAACAAGTGTTGCTCAAATGAGGCGTGTGCTAAGCAATGGCTTCTTCGAGGTGCAAAGTTCATAGTTTTTGTTTCGTTGTCTTTTTACTTTTTTTATTAGCTTACACGCTGTGTTAGTACAGAATAAAAAAAAGCTATAAGTATTAACGATTTTTTTTGAAAAAAACGATCAACGAGGAATATTTTTATATATAAAAATTACACCCCGGGCGAATTCTCCCGGCTCGCTAATCCGTACTAATATTATAAATGCGAAAGTGTGTATGGATATATGTATGGATGTTTGTTACTCTTTCACGCAAAAACTGCTAAACCGATCACTATGAAATTTTGCATAAACGATGTCTGGGACACCAGAAAGGACTTCATCGTTCAACGCGGACGAAGTCGCGGGCACCATACAAGAAACTTCTAAATTAATGTTCTTTAGGTATAATGAGAAAAATAATGAGACCCAATCAAATCAATACTCCAATAATTCGCGTGTTAATTACGAAATGAGTTATAGCTATAGGTGCATAAGTCTGATTGGATCAGAGCAATTAATTGTGCGTGTATCTTGTTTTGTAATATGGTGACCTATGTTGTTAGAATATTTTGTTTGTGTACAAACAAATATGGATGCTAGAAACATAATATATATTAGAACGAAATGTCATTATTTAATATTAATCAAGTTATTTAAAATAAAATAAGACAAAGAAGACGTCTGTGTCCAATATTGGCCAAAAATAAACATAATTTTGAATGAACTAATTATGAAATTTTGAAATACGGGATATAATAAATGACTATATATCCCCTTCCTAATCCATATATCCTTAATACTACTATGATAATGGTCTGTAGCGCTCTTGTAGCAGCTCTTTGTCTCAGTAGCGTTGCTTGTGTTATAGCCACTAATCCACACAGTAGATAGTCAGCCTGTCTGTTGAGTTTAAGATAAAAAAAGCATATTTAAGTAACTTACTTAAGTGGAAGTAAGTACTAATATTTACTTCTACTGCGTTCTATTACAGTAACAACTTTTGTTAAACGCGTTTCATGACAGTTATTGTATTACTCGTATACGTCTTAAAGTTATGTGTACTAGAAATTTAATGTGTACCTACAGAAATGAAAAATTACCTGAGATAATATTATCTGACATCTTTATCGCTGTGACGACGGTGGCTCCCAATTTTTTATATTTTTAGACGATCCCTCAGGAACCTAACATTTTTTCAGGATAAAAAGTACCCTATATGTTAATCAGGTTAATAAACTATCTGCGTTCCGAATTTGATCCAAATCCACTGAGCCGATTTTGCGTGAAAGAGTAACAATCTAAACAACAATCTAAGAGATCTATACATTTGTTAAAATAATTAAGTCAAGCGTATCCGTTCTAAAATTGCATAGCAATTTCCTCTACAAACTACACAAATTCAATGCAGACATTTTGTATTTTTTGATGATAAAAAAGTAAAAGCAAATCCCAACACTGGATTTGTATGACGCTTACAATTTTATAGAACAGTTTATTCAATTGTCACATACAGACGAAGTTTGTGGACCGCATTCGAAGCGGCCGCGTGGAAGTTACCAACTGTGAATGCGGAAAAAGTTTTACTTCGGAATAGGCAGGCTGGTTTTGGCTTCTATGTTGTGACAGCGATTTGAAATTTTTCTACTGCGTGTGAACGGGACAATCACAAAACTAGACTATGTTAATTTTTAACTTAGAGCCTCTTTCACCATTTGTCAAGTAACCGTCATTTAAAGTCACCTGTCATCGGGATTAATTTAGCTGATATCCCTTTGTTTGAACGGTAAAAGTCCCAAGAAAGAAAGAAAGAAAGAAAAGTTTCTTTCTTTCTTTCTTTACATGTCGCCTCATTGGGCAAGGTCTTATATACAAAGCTAAACTATACTACTAGGTATATTAAACTATTACTAAACACTAAATCTAGTATGGTAAATATTGTACAGCTCCCTGACATCATAAGATACGAGTAACGGGAAAGTCAGGCCGCTGTTCAGGTAACCTACTTGCAACCTAAATTGGCCACCGAAGCCCTATGTCGGATTCGAATACGGTTAAGGAGCTCCATAACATCCTTTGAAATCGTGGGCATTGTCTAGTAGATATAGTGAGCGCTCGATATAGGTTACTAGTATAACTAAGGTTGTTTGAACAGAAACAAAGTAAAAAATAAAACTTATTGTTCAGCTTCCTGTTCGTCGAAGCCTTATGATTTACAGTGAAATTGCAAAAGCGTAGCTATTTTTAAAAATACTCTCCCATTTCCTTTGTATCCGAATCAATACAGATCAAGTGAATGCATATTAATCAGGGCAGAATTTAATTTTACATTTTTTGCTTACGGTTATTTTAAACATGGAATACTTTTTTGTTTACGTAGCCAATTTAAATATTATGTATTATTTATGTATATTAGTCCGGGAGGTGGCAACGTCGGGAAAAAAAGCATTTTAGGTCAGCTGATTTTTTGATATGTCGTCTCTCTTGCCCTTTCGGTTAGGATCTGGGCAGTCTGGCTAGCGGTAGCAGTTGCGTTTACCTGTGCGCATCCTATTTGTGCAGGTAATATACTGACTTTTAAAATCATTTTATGAAGGTTCAATTTGCATATTTTAGCTTAAGATAAGTTTAACAAACATCAATCTCTTATTGCCAGACATTTTTATCGTTGCTAATAATGAGCCAGACGCGAATTTTGATTTCATTTTTATTAAAAAATTAAGTTATTTCAGAATGTCTGTCATTTTAATATTATGTTGTTTAAGTATGAACAGACCTAAAAATAATTTGCCAGACATTAATTCAGTTGCTAAACCATGAATCAGAACGATTAAAGTCCTGAAAACTCTTACAGTATGATTCTACTCTTACAGTATGAATTGGACTTATGTAAACTGTATATCTATATATACATACAATAGATATACAATTGCGTAAGTTCAATATTTTTTAAATTAGGGATATTATTTTTTATTAGCATTTAGCAAATTTTAACATAAAAAAATAATTGAAATGAGATAGAATTAGATAGCAGGAAATCAAACAACATTATTGAAAATTTAAAACTTTTTTTTTTATTTGAAATACTCTTGTCGCTATGATACACTGAGAAAATTTTACTTTAACATTTTGGCTCGTTTAAAGGCAGATTATTTAAAATTAACTAAAACTCGTTTAAGAATATATAAGCGCAGTTGGTTATAATCTAACACGTCAACATTGTTATGGATACTTGGTTATTTTTAACATTGCACTTAATAATTTTTAAACAAAATTGTTAGCATTCTGAACCAATTCAGACTTGTTTAAATTTTAATACTTAATATTGTTAAATCTAACCAAGTTATGTATGTAATTTTAAATATGTTTAAAAAGGGTTAAAATTAACCCTTTTTTTGGTTAAAATTAACCAATATATCTCTGTTACCACCTACAACGTAATCGGTTACAAATAGCCATTGATATTTTGTTGTTATTAAATAAGTGCGATTGTAAATTTTACCATGACACATTTGCTAATCTTTACAAACATCTTACTAAATATTAACCAAGTAAAAATACTTAGCAAAGCAAAATGGGTTACCTATAAGTGAAAACGAATCATTCATTTCGTCCAAATCTTTCTAGCGTGATAGTCATTGCGTCTCGTATTTAATAAACTCGTATTGCCTAAAAAAATTTTATAATTTACAAATATTCCTAATGGATGACGATGTCAACAACCTTTTAATTGCATGGAAATTAGAAGAATACATAGAAGTATGTAAAGATGAGTGAAAAACCTACATTTTTATCTACCTAGATATAGTTACAACTAAGTTAACTCTACACCATATTATTATAATTTACTAGTTATGTTATTATTGCAGTGAATTTTGCGTTTATCTTAATTTAAAATTCTTAATTTTCTCACAAGAAAAGATTATTAACCAAATAAGAAATACCTATAATATAAAAAAAAAAACAAAAGAATTATGTTACATGTCACCTGTTTGACATCATATAAGTAATTACTAAATTCTTATTTTAGATATTTTTTGACTTTATTAATTATATTGTAAAAATTAATAGTCAATTTATTAAAATTAAAATTAAAAATAAATTAAAATTAAAATTAAATTATAAATTGTTAAAAGCCAATTTTATACTCACATGCCGAGACCGCCCATCGGCGGCATAGTAGAGGTTACAAACCTTATAGTAAATTAACGGATATTAGAATAACAACTATTTCACATAGTACTACTATGATAACTTTGATAAACAAGACAACTAGATAGAAGGTCTCTAAGTAAACACGGAACATTTTTTATTGCTTTTGTTCAAACATTAAAACTAAAACAGAAATGAGTCATACGGATACAAGATATTTTTTTTCATCAAAACAATTATCATTTATGGATGATACCTACAAGTAGATACAAAAGATTGCCGACGCACCTGCATCTTGTTTTGTTGAATTTTTATATATACTAATATTATAAAGAGGAAAGATTTGTTTGTTTGTATTGAATAGGCTCCGAAACTACTGGACCGATTTGAAAAATTCTTTCACTGGTGGGAAGCTATATTATCAGCGAGTGTTATAAGCTATATTTTATAAAGTTACGCGGACGAAGTCGCGTGCAACAGCTAGTGTTCTATTAAAAAACTATAATTAGGAAATATAAAACGGTATTAATTTTCATTTATAAAATATCAATATCGACGTCGATATATCGAGGAAAAATGTCAATATATCTAATTAAAAATATCGATACTTTTTCAACAAACCTACGGGCTCGTAGATCGTGTCCAACGCGATGCCTAGCCCGACAGCCTGAGATTAGCACGTACAACCAAACAAACAAACTCTTCAGCTTTACATATTAGTATAGATAATTTAAACATTGTACCTAACAATTTTATATAATAATAATTATCATCACGCGTTAATTCTTCATTTAATGAATGAATCGTGGTAATGAACGATAGCCATAGCTCATTAAGTTTTCGTAGTAATACTGAGTATAAAGTAAAAAAAAAAAAGTACTTAAATAGTTTTTACTGAGTATTTACTCTGGCTTGAGTAATACTACAGTGCTTACCCATCTATAGCTGAGAGCACTCAACTGTCTCTCTCTGATCAGTAGAATCATACTGTAAGAGTTTTCAGGACTTTAATCGTTCTGATTCATGGTTTAGCAACTGAATTAATGTCTGGCAAATTATTTTTAGGTCTGTTCATACTTAAACAACATAATATTAAAATGACAGACATTCTGAAATAACTTAATTTTTTAATAAAAATGAAATCAAAATTCTCGTCTGGCTCATTATTAGCAACGATAAAAATGTCTGGCAATAAGAGATTGATGTTTGTTAAACTTATCTTAAGCTAAAATATGCAAATTGAACCTTCATAAAATGATTTTACTGTATGAATTTTCAGGACTTTAATCGTTCTGATTCATGGTTTAGCAACTGAATTAATGTCTGGCAAATTATTTTTAGGTCTGTTCATACTTAAACAACATAATATTAAAATGACAGACATTCTGAAATAACTTAATTTTTTAATAAAAATGAAATCAAAATTCGCGTCTGGCTCATTATTAGCAACCATAAAAATGTCTGGCAATAAGAGATTGATGTTTGTTAAACTTATCTTAAGCTAAAATATGCAAATTGAACCTTCATAAAATGATTTTAAAAGTCAGTATATTACCTGCACAAATAGGATGCGCACAGGTAAACGCAACTGCTACCGCTAGCCAGACTGCCCAGATCCTAACCGAAAGGGCAAGAGAGACGACATATCAAAAAACCAGCTGACCTGAAATTCTCTTTCGAAAACGTTGCTACCTCTTATACTATATGTAGTTGTGTTCACAAACTAAAAGGAATAACTAATTTTAAACTAGCTGGAGCCTGCGACTTCGTCCGCGTTCAAAAAATGAAAAATATAACACCTGAGAAAATATCTCACATCTTTATCGCCGTGGCGACGACGGCGGTGGCGCCATTTTTTTATATTTTTAGACGATCCCACAGAAGCTTTACATTTTTCCAGGACAAGAAGTCCCATATTATTATGTTAATCCATATCTGTGTGCTAAATTTAATCTAAATTCGTTATGCCGTTTTTGCGTGAGAGTAACTAACAAACTTTCTAATTTATATTATTAGTAAAATGGCAAAGGCACACAATCTCCTCACAATCATCATCACAATCACCATCACAATCATTATCATTATCATCATCATCATCATCATCATCATCATCATCATCATCATCATCATCATCATCATCATCTCAGCCGTAGAACGTCCACTGCTGGACATAGGCTTCGCCTAAGATTTTCCAATATGACAGGTCAGAAGCAGCCTGGATCTACCCTCGATCCGCGGCCTTTATCAGGTTGTCTTTCCACCTTGTGGGTGGATGTATTGCGCTGCGCTTGCCGGTCCGTGGCCTACACTCGAGAACCTTCCGGCTCCAGTGTACGTCGGCTGTCCGTACTATGTACTCCATACTCCATAATCTACAATATATTAGGTACTAGCTGGCGCTCGCGACTTCGTCTGCGTTGAAAAAGAAAAAAGTAGCCTATCCTGTGTCCTGTACATCTACATAAATGTTTATCTAGCAAGTTTCATGAAAATCAGTTAATTCGTTTAAGAGTTATGGAGGAACATACATACATATATACAATACACTTACAGATTTATTATTAGTATTGATTGATACTCGTATTGCCTGCCCACGCATGGCAAAATTGAAATAGAGTTCCGAGAAGATGTCGGTAACTCACTGCTTAGGAATAGTTTAACAAACAATTCAATGGATCAATTAATAATGGAACAAAAGTCCAACTCGGTTATTAATTAACTCTGAAGAGAAGAAGGAAAAATTACGCGGAACGAAAACGGGAATCGTCGAGTAGAGCGCTCGGTCCGAAACGAATTTCCGTGAATGTAATGCGCGTTTCACAAAGCGAACTCCAAACTTTCAGTACACTCTCGGCCAACTCCAAGTGTAAATTAAAACTTTTTTATTATAAACTCGTGATTCCGAAACTCCATGGCCCAGCTTCGCTTAGTAAACGTTAACAAATATTGAAACGTTTTTTTTTAAATGTACTAGCGTTAAAACGTCTGGGAACTTTTAAACTCTCACTATTGCTTTTTTATGATGTAATCACTACATAGTACATATCTATATCTATATCTATATCTATATCTATATCTATATCTATATCTATATCTATATCTATATCTATATCTATAGTATATCTCCGCTAACTTCTTATAAACCACGCAAAGGATTTTGATAGTATCTTATCAATTAAAACTGAACCTTTACATTAATGCATTTTACTGAATGGATTTTGATTCATTCAGTAGTTTGTGCGTGAAAGAGTTCACACATTAGTCGTAAAGTCACCCACTCACCTTTCGCCATTTCGCTAACCCAACCCCTTATCCCACTAATCCCACTATCACTTAGCAGCACTTGTGGCGTTGCTTGAGTTATAGGCGACGTTAGCCAACTACCATTAAGTGGACCGTCGTCGGCCTGTCTGTCGACCTTAACATAAAGGTGCTCCCCAACGACCATCCAACCCATGGATGGATGGTCGATGGATGGTCGTTGGTCGTTGGTGCTCCTCACCGGGAGCATTCACGTGTAATGTAACATTGTAGATTCGATTACCTTAGATATTCGATTCGATACCTTAGAGATTCGATTCGATACCTTAGATACGATTATTGATTACCTGACGAGCATGACTGACGAGCATTCTCGTGTAATATAACACTTTGTGAGCATTCACGTGTGATTTAGTTTTAATTACACATTGTATCATTACAAGGTGCGCATTGTAATGTTCGGTTCTCCTCCTTCACTGATGTAATTCCTGCTCGAATCTGTAACGTTACATTACACGCGAATGCTCCCGGTGATAGAGCACCTTTAAAAAAAACTGCAAAATAATTTGTACTAGTGCAGCTGTATCAGTGAGCGAGAAATATAAGGGATTTAAATGCCCATTCCCCTTTCCCTTTCTTATAATTTACTAGCGGCCTGTTCCCGGCTTCGCACGGATGCAAATTATATACCAAAACCTTCCTCGAGAACCACTTTATCCATTAGTGAAAACAGCATGAAAATTGGTGCAGTAGTTTTTGAGTTTATCGCGAAAATCAGATGCGGCGGAGGATTTTGTTGTATGTATATATGTAGTGATAATATATAATCTTAAATTTATATTTAATACATTTATTTATACTTTAGGTATTGAAGCTTAAAATATTCAATACATCGTTTATAAACATAGTAGTTATTTCAAATGAATAACTCCTGAATGAAACTTTTCCGAATATTAAAATACGAACATTATCACCAGGGCTTACGAATAAAGGTGCTATTGGGAAATATTCATATCAATAATTTTCGTATTAATGAATGATTAATGGCTCATTGCCCAGCATTTAAATATACACATTTATTTGCAATATTATCTGAAAATTAGGTACCTATAACTGGTCCATATAACTTACTAGCTATTGCCCGCGTTCAAAATGTTATTTAGGCTAGGCCTTTCTCGGTAAATGACTATCCAACACAATTTTTTTTTTTAATTTGAACCAGTAGTTACTGATATTAACGCGTTCAACCAAACAAACAAACTCTTCAGCTTTATAATACTCGTAGTATATTACGAGTATCTAGATTATCTAGATTAGATACTGTCTGTATTCTCATAGTTGCGTACAGCTGACATATGTATCAGAATATAGAACAAACTACAAGGAGCTTGTATTCAAAATTCAAAATTATGTCCAAAATAAGGGATGCAACATTTAGGCGCTGAACTACAGAATATCTACCAGGTCAAACACTGAGGTCTATTGGCTGGGGATCCCCTCTCCCAGCGAATCCGCTGGAGAAGGCTCAATAGGCTCATTACACGCTTCAACAGTTGTAGTCAAATTAAAAATTAAAAATAAATAACTGAAAGAAATACTTCTTTTCCCACTTAAGATTTTCTTGTAAAACACTTTTTATCTCTCCAACTAGTTCAGAGCTTTTATGTACATTGCCACAAAAACATCGACAAAGTAAGTTAGAAAACTTTTAAGAGGGAATTTACAGACAAAGTTTCACTTTAGAACTTACGAGGACATCCTTTCCTATTATACAATCCCATTATATTTCCAACGTAAGTATTGCCTAGAAAACTTATACCTTTTTTTAATTTAATATAACTTAATAGCAATATTAAGCTAATTTAATAGCAGAATGACAAAAAGCGAGTGAAGCTCACCGAATCTAGTAAGTAGCTGAGAAAAATTTATATTTTTACTTATATTAAGGTGTCTCACAAGTCACCTTAGGATTGTAAAAATAAATGAATTAATATTTTCCAAAAAATAATGTAATCCTTTATGATAGATCTAGGTGTCATAATGCAAGGATTTGGTTTTCTTTAGGGAAGCCACATATTGGCTACTATCGCTAACTCAGCGATAGCCGCTAAAGCGACCATCCGTCCTGTCTGTAAGGGACAGGTGTTCAGTAAAAGGTGGTCCAGACGGGTTGCTCAAATGATTGCGATACGCAGTGTGCCCTACCACTACTTAAGGATCAACCTCAGACCGAACACAATTTTTACCAAAATTACCGCAACCTAATATCCTATGAATTAAGGTGCAATATTGCGCAACAAATTTTTGTAGCTTTTCGGATATAACCGAACAGAGGATTTTCTTAAATATTGTGTAAAATATGAAAAAAGTAGCCGATTCAAACTTTAGTGTAGAACATAAGTTAATTAATAAGCCTAAAAACAAAAGTAGTTGTCACGGAAAATTTTTAGTTCTGTGAACAGTAAGTTTTTTTAGCGGTATTTTACTAATTTTTTTTCTCAGAAAATTGACTTTTTTTTTATAAATCTGCCCGATTCAAACTTTTTTCCATATAGTCTATTATGCACTGTATTTTTATCTAACTTGTGATTTTACTCTAAGAAATTAAACTAAGCGATGAAAATAACGCTTTTCTGCTAAGTCTTCGCCTTAACAGATCCAGACCAGAGTCAACTTTGAAAGGTTTATTTCCAAAGTCTACCTTGCCGGGAATCGAACCCTGGAACAGCCTAACCACTTATCTAACGGTCTCGTTTAGTCGTACAGCAATTTAGTCCTACAATCCTACAGCAGCAACATGTCCTACGGCGATCTATAGATCACTGTACGAAATGGACGCCATTTATGATAACGTAATGTCTAAGATTTAATGACGTAGAGTTTGTGTTATCGACAGTTTAGTTATTAATATACTTTGATTGTGTAAATATATTTGGTTGATTATTATATTACTCATAGAGCTGTAAAAAATCTCATATTGTTTCAAAGATTGGTATGGTATGGTAAATACCTTCAAAACTGAAGCTAAATTCACCGCTAATCCACAGCCGCGTGAACTTCCCAAAAATTATATTCAAATTTGCTTCTAGCTGAACAAAGTTTTGAATTACGAAACACTTTTTTTTAGATTAAAAAGAACTGGCATAAACTCACCATAAATCCCGTCGTATCTTGACTGCAAAATAATCCCAGGGTGCGGTGGTATACTCCATTTATTTCTGAAAAAGGATTAATTATATTAATGGCGTCAATGTTTGCTTTTAACGGAAAATTGAATTAACTCCATGTTATTACGTGAAAATAAAATATTAAAGCGAAAGAGCAGGTCATATTTATATTAAAATATTAATCAGAATTCAATTATTCAAACCATAGCCAGCTATAACATAGTATGTGCCAAAAGTATTCACTTTTCACACTTTAACTGCTCAATCGTTCATCACGAAATTTTGCATAAAAGTTGTCAGGGATACAAGAAAGGACATGGGGCATTTAATTCAGAAAAATATAAAATAAAACTTTTTAACAAAAAATAAAACCGCCGAAAAAACTGAAAAGCATAAAATAATCTTATTATTTTACCTAAGTAATTTTGAGTCGCCGCCGCGCATCACTCTACGTAATTTTTGCTTGTTTGGCACCAAGCTTGTACTGATTCCACAAATGTAAAGATGAAGGTTGTGTATTATAATTTTCAAAAAAAAAATTGCTAATATTATAAAGAGAAAATATAGGATACGATATTTTTGGCGCTTTTCGCGTGTGTCTATTTGTCTGTATATCCGCTACGGATGCATTTTTCATCATCATTTCGATATCCTTTGGATTTTGAATTTTCACAGAAGGTATATTATATCTATCTATACTAATATCATAAAGAGGAAGATTTGTATTTCTGAATTTTTTCACCTATAGAAAAATACATTATCAGCGAGAACATAGGCTATCCTTACATATTATAAAACAAAGTCCTCCGCCGCGTCTGTCTGTCTGTCCGTTCGAGATAAACTCAAAAAATACTACACCGATTTTCATGGTGTTTTCACCAATGGATAGAGGGCTCTCGATGAAGGTTATTTGTAGATAATTTACAAAATTACCCGGGCAAGCAAGCAGCCAGTCATCAATACTAATATCTAATAATAAATCTGTAAGGGTTGGTCATGGAGTAAGTTAATTTCTTTTCAGAGATATCGTATTTATAGGCTCTATACATGATACTGAAACTAAATTGACCATTTTTAGAATTTTTTCTGTATGTATGTATGTATGTATGTATGTATGTATGTATGTATGTATGTATGTATGTATGTATGTATGTATGTATGTATGTATGTATGTATGTATGTATGTATGTATGTATGTATGTATGTATGTATGTATGTATGTATGTATGTATGTATGTATGTATGTATGTATGTATGTATGTATGTATGTATGTATGTATGTATGTATGTATGTATGTATGTATGTATGTATGTATGTATGTATGTATGTATGTATGTATGTATGTATGTATGTATGTATGTATGTATGTATGTATGTATGTATGTATGTATGTATGTATGTATGTATGTATGTATGTATGTATGTATGTATGTATGTATGTATGTATGTATGTATGTATGTATGTATGTGTGTGTGTGTGTGTGTGTGTGTGTGTGTGTGTGTGTTTGTGTGTGTGTGTGTTTTCTTATTAAGTATATGTATTAATCGAATTAATCTCTCACTGTGCCCTTTCCTTTATTTATAGTAGGTACAGAGTACAGTCGTCGCCATAAAACTTTAAAGCCAATAAAACCCGGACGATCGCTGAAACGGCTGATAAGCGCTTTTTTATTTCAGTCACTGGCTACTAAGACTCACTGGAAGATGACAACAGTAGGTGTTGTATTTTTATATTATACTAGCTGTTGCAAAAACTACTAAACCGATTTTCATTCTATTTTCACCAATTGATGGAGTGGTTCTCGAGGAAGGTTCTAGTATATAATTTACAAAGTTACGCGGGCGAAGTCGCGGGCAGCAGCTAGTCTCTATATAAAAGTAGTAGTACTACGAATTAATGCAGCCGGTATGCTGGAAATGCATGTTCTATTATTTATCTAATTTGTAAATACTGTAAAATGCATAATTAAATAAAATATAAATAAATAATAAAAATTAAATAAATATGTAACTACCATTTCTCTGCGGTTTTCATTTGAATCCCTTCATCCAGCCACAACATCGCCACAATAAAATCTGATTATGAGTTAGATTTATATGTTCAAACTTACTATTCAAGGGTTGATATTTAAGTTTGAAAGTATTAAAATACCTTGCATTTACCAAATACAAATCATCATTTTCATATTTATTTAAGTATTAAATCTGTAAAATTTGTAATAGGTATTTTATAAATCAAAAATATTCATAGAAAATGATTGAAATTAAGACTTATTGCAAAATTCTCCAGAGTAAGTTAAAAAAGCAATGGCCTTGGTTTGAATGATGTACTTTGTATAATACATAATTGTGATGTTCATCATTTAACACCAGAGAAATATATATTTTAAGATTGCTTACTGCAAAACCTTTATACATTGACCATTGTCTTGTGAATTTCTACCATTTTAACTCAAAGAAAAGTCTACGTCAATTCTATTTGTAACTTGTCGATTTGTTTGTGGTTTGTAATAATTGTAATACAAAACAATTGTAATATAATTATTGCTACAAAACAAGACTACAATTTATTACCTATTTTATTTTGTAAATTGTGGCAGACAGGCTGACGTTATTTGAATAAGTTACAAGATTAATTCTATATTTATAATTAATAGTAATTCTAACTTCTTAAGTAAGTAGATAAGTATCTAATTAATCTAATTAATCTAAGTAAGCTATGTTTATTATGCTATAAGCGTATAAGCGAGCTTGTAAGCATAACCTACATTATTGAAGTAAGTAGCTTACGTTACATATCGTACTTGAAATAGCATAGTGTAGTTAAAGGCTTCTTCGTAATTGCAAGTGGTCAGTATTTGTATGGGCACTGGGTAACATTTTACATCACATATTTCAGCCCAGTATCAACTAAACGAAATTTGTGATAGAACAGTACTGGCATGGGCTCTTATTCACCAGGCTGACCAGACGTCCCACATTTTTCAATTATCAATTTGACCGTGTCCCTTAAGGTGATACAAGTCAGCTTTCCTCCATACAAACGTAGAATGATTATTACTCCGCTGTTTTATGTTTAATTTACAAAAGTAACTATATCTTGTCATTAACTAGGTTCCTTTGATATGATATGATCTTTGAAAAATCCATATTTTTAACACAAGTTTTAAAGCAACTTGCAAAGTATTTTCTCCAAAATACTTTGCATACAAACATTGATTAGTTATTCAAGAGTTCAAATAACTTTACACGAAATAGATATATGCAGTAGTTTTGTCAAAAAGAGAATTGGCCCAAGGGTCTGTTTATGATTTTTTTTTGGTATGAATCATTGTGCATCTCACTCGACTGCTCTTCCGCGCTTTGTGCTGTGTGAGACAGGACGCATTTTAGCCATGAGATCGATGAGTTCGGGCCGCCGATTTGTTTCGTCTAATTTAGTAAAACTAATACGAGACAGTACCAATGACCCATATTAAAGCATATTATAATCTCATGCGGTGCGGCTGTATAACATGCTTCAAGTTTATAATATAAGTTTTATGATTCAAAAGGCCAAAAGAACTCTTTTGAAAAGAATATATTATGAAAAAAGTAATTTTGTGATGTACTCGTATTTTATAATAGGACTAGCTGTTGAACGCAATTTCGCCCGCGTTACTTTATAAAATATAGAGACTATGTAACTCGCTGATATTCATTACAACATACATAAGTTTATTCATTACAAACATAAAAATCTTCTTTCTTTATAATATTAGTATAGATTGTCCCTTATTTAATCAAAAATCCCGTATTTTGAACGCTGTTTGCCTCTTAGAATGAAAAATCTGATCTGGTCAACCTACCTATGACTATAAGTACAAGAAAAGACACATATGCACATTTTACCTTCTTTCTTAATATATAAAAGGCAATGTGTGTATGTATGTATATATCGATGGCAGCTACGTAAACTATCGTATCTTCAAAACACCAACTTTACAGGAGAGCTGTTTAAAGACAAATCAGCTTGTCAAAGTTATGGATTAAAGTATATTTATTTGAATTTCTGTTATATTAAGTTAAATTATATGTGTGTTCGTTGGCTCTAAGTAATGATATTAAATTATTGTTATTTTTTGAGATATTGCTGTTACGATTTTTTACTTGGGATATTTTTGCATTCATAGAATTGTATGTATCACTTACGCCACTTTACTTGGATATTAGCAACTTAATTTTAATCGTATGTTGCACATACAATAATATACTTTGCTAAAGTAGTGTGTACAAATAACGTATAAATTTATAAACTACCAAAGTAAAGCTTATTTTAGTGGGTAATTAATTTGTAATTTAAAGTTGCAACTTACTAAATAAAACAAAGGAGGTATAGTACAGTAGTAACGTATTTTTATTTCAAAAAAATGGAATTTTCCTGAACCTACTCTGAAAATAATAAACTGTTTCCAAAGTATTAGTTACATGTCTTTATGTCTTGTTAACTTAGACAGTAATAATAATATAAGTATATAGATACAAATAAGTAACAATTTATTGTACCATAATATATTATTTTAATCATAAAAAATATATATCTCTTTTTAACAAAAAAGAACCGACTTCAAACCGTTTTCTCATGGATGCCATTTTTAGAACTGGACCAAATTCAAATGGGACCACATGGGAAGCACCAGCTGTCAAATAAAAAAAGAATTATCAAAATCGTTTCACCCAGTCGAAAGTTCTGAGGTAACAAACATAAAAAAAATACAGTCGAATTGAGAACCTCGTTCTTTTTTGGAAGTCGGTTGATAAAGTTATTTATTAGTGTTTCAAAATATTTTACATAATCTTTTTTATCATTATCTATTTGACAAAATTAGAAATCGGAAATTTTTGGAATCGATTATAAAATCGTAATTAATCTTTCATAATATACGCGCAGGTAAAAACAAAAATATACTAACAACTTTGGACCAATGAAATATAACACATAAAATGTTACTCCGAATCAGATTTATATGAAACTTGACTAATATTCGAATCTGCAGATTATTTAAAAAAATGTGTATTCAATTTCAGAAACTATGCCACTATTGCAAGATGTATTAAATCATCCTTTTTGACTTTAGATGTATGGGTAGTGGATTTTTGTAAAAAGAACCTACAGCAATATTTATTTGTTGTCGTCGTCTCGTGTATTTTTGTAACTATTGTCATGTATGTATTCTGTGTACATTAAATCATATTTATAATAAAAATTATTGGGATCTTCAGGCAGAAACCTTCTTCTATCTTGGGCCATTTTAAAGTATCGCTTTTCAAATTTTTAAACTAGTTTTTACCGTTTAATGTTTCTTTAAATTTGAGAAAGTTAGTTAGTCCATTTCTATTACGGTATAAGGGTTGCTATCTTGTTTTGCCCATCTTACTAATGCACAAAAGGATTATAAATTACCTTGCTTTTTCATTTTTCAATTAACCCGTGCACACTGTCTCCTTCTTATTGTATGCCCTTTCTCTAAAAACGTGTGTTTTATAGTGACTTTATATTTTTGTGACAAGAATAAGTAAGTGGAAAACACAATAAGGTTTCCATTTTGGCCATTACAGTTATTTTTATTTCAGGCCAAAATCTGAATTCGATTGTTCCAGCTTTTAGACTTTTAGATATCAAATCGCTAAGACAACTAGTTACTTCGTTGGCACCTCTTTTACCTTCTCCTTCGTGCCACATGTAGAAAGTGGCTCCTTTTTTGGATAGGTTTAACATAGTAAAATTTCATGGT
Source organism: Synanthedon formicaeformis (assembly GCA_945859745.1). Taxonomy (NCBI): domain Eukaryota; kingdom Metazoa; phylum Arthropoda; class Insecta; order Lepidoptera; family Sesiidae; genus Synanthedon; species Synanthedon formicaeformis. The sequence continues at coordinate 3,434,618 of OX243975.1, forward strand.
TGATAGTTTTCGTTTGTTGTATGAAACACATCTGTCCATAAGGTGTGTTCAGTACTTTCTGAAAGTTGAAAATAGTACTAACAATCTTACCGTAATCTTTTTTATCTTTATTTTTAGCTCACGCGCAGATTTTTTTAGAATATTGAAGTTCATATGTTTGTCATAGCGTTTCTGAAATGTTTTCAATTTTCTTCTTTTATTTAAATTCATACCATCACTCTTATAAGAGGACAGTAGCGTATAGGCTTGGGGTGTTGATTAGTCTGACACGTTAGACATTTGAGATAATGGCTCTTGTATTTTACCAATAAAATATCAACAAAAGTCGTTAAAATGGTTATTTGAACAATCAGGGGAAGGGTGAGGAGTAATTAAAAAATTTGAATTATCTATAATATTTTATACTGGAGCTGCTAGTTGGTATTATTGTCTTGTTGTGTAAAATCATTTAAAGTTAATTGAAAATCTAGTAATAATTATTAATATGTCAATGAATTCATCATTGTTAACATTGATTTCAAGTGTATCTTTTTCGAAAATATCTTTAGCAAGCATCATGGCAAGTTGTTCTATTTCCTCTAAATTAGCTCCCTCGGGCAGGGGAAATCCTAGAATGGGGAGAAATTATGAATATGTCGATACATTTAATTGGAATTGATTTTACGATTATAGATTACACACTACTTTACTACGTAAATAATTGTAAGTAACACATACTGATGATAACTTTTATACACAAGCCTAGAAAAGAATGGTATGTTGCACATACGACTTATTTTAATATTATCAATGCAACGTAAAAAACCGTATGAGCTACATACCATACAATTTCTATAGTAAAAAACAGTGTAAACAGTCGTATCTGTCTCATACCACAGTTTAACTCAAAAGTCGTTAAAATTCCTAAAATGAATAATATAAGTAATATTTTTCTACAATTTACTTGAACTTGATTTATTTTCTTCACTATTATTAATCGTATTTAACAGTACGTCATCTTGATGATTAAAATTTGAATTATCTTTTTTTGGGGAGTTTGCTTTGAGTGCTAAAATCAACATTTTTTTCTGCTCTAGTGTGTCGGTGTTTTCTTGAATAATTTATGACTAAAACTATATAAATTAAAGCATAAACAATCATATTTAAACAAGTACTAAATTCTTTTTAAGCTATACAAAATCAGAGCGCGTGCTTACGTGCATTGGTCGACGTAAAGTGTAGTATCTTGCTCTTACGACATGCGGCCCCGCTCACTTCTCTATCGTGAAAGACAATACGGTAGTTTACGTCGCGCGCATTCCAAAGATAAGATTATATTCGGCAAAAAAATCAGTCATTTTTACAGATATTTTAATTTTGAATACACCATAATAAAGATAAATTTTTAATTCGAATTATTGATCTAAAATCCCAAAAACGTCAATTTGTTGGATACGATAGTTTACGTAGCTGCCATCGATATGTGTTCCCTATGGATTCCAAAACCGCTGTACCGATTTTGATGAAATTTTCAGACAATCTTCAGATTAGTCCAGCGGGTAATTCTGTAAAGTTTGGTAGCGATCGGACGCAAGCAAAGTCGCGGCTATCCACTATAAATAAATAAAAATTAAGAAAAAAAAACTTACTTATGTGATTCAAAGATGTGTCTCCGATCTTCAAACTTGGTGACATTTGAAGCCGCAACTGTAACAAAAAAGCCATAAACCCATAATTACTATAAGGCAAATAAAACGTACACAGAGCATTTAAAAGCAACTCGTGTAATATCAACGCGTAAAACAAATTAAACCTTTACGGCTCATCGTAAAACGTGAGACCGTAAAATTTAAATGATTTTGATTTTAACTCATTCGCAGGGAAGAATGTTTCTTGGAGAGATAAAAGCGATATTAAAAGCAAGTAAGAAGACTGACATACACTTCAGACGCAATCGCTTCAATTGTAGAAGATAAAGTAGGTAGATTATTTATATATTTTTTTACTAATTGCTGCCCGCGACTTCTTCCGGGTTTAATAGGTATATGAGCAATATAACACCTGACATCTTTATTAACATTGTGACGACGGTGGTGCCACCAGGCGACAGTGACACGATCCATACTAGTCCTTACTTCCATACTCCATACTGTCTGTCTGTCTGTTACCTTTTCACGCCTAAAGTACTCAACCGTTCATCATAAGGACATAGGGTACCTTTCATCCAGAAAAAAAAATTCTGTTTGCGAGGAATCATCTAAAATAAAATAAAAAAACTAACGCCTGGCCAAAGTGGTCAAGAGTTATATTGCTTATTTATTTTTTAACTTTGAACGCGGACACAGTTACGGGCACCAGCTAGTTTTTATATTTTTAGACGATCCCTGGTAAACATAGCGTTTTTATTCAGATAAAAAGTTACCTTTAAGTTAATGGAAATTTTTTAAAGTAAAAATAATTTTGAAAAAGTAAATCATAATTATTCCACATATTTAAAAAAGTTTAGAATTGTAATGCACTTCTGAATTTACGATTCGGCTTCTATTATATCACAAGTCTTTTGTTTCAACCCTTAAATGTACCACCCTCTTTTTATTGGGGTATAAATGGGGTATAAGTATAACATCAAAAGCATATTTCACTGTAGGGCTACAACGGGTAATTATGCAATATTACATGGCATAAACACATATACTTCGTACCTTTCATAAAGGCGTTACACAAAGAAATTGTATTGACACAGACAACTTGGTAAACAGTAGGTATAGTGCATTTTTAAATAGATATTGATTTTGCATTTTTTTTATTTCTCGTGTGTAAAATGTGTACGTATTGCTTATAAATGTATGTAAACAATAACAGTAACGTGACTCGCTCGCATTATGTCATGGTATAGATAGACAATTTCCATTCTGAATTTTTTAAAAACCCACATAGTAAAAAAATATGATTACAGCTACCCACATAGTAGCTGTAATCATATTTTATCTCTATACTATTTTTAATTAATGCAACAAGGTCGCTATGCCGATTCGGTCGACAGTATTGTTACTGTATTCAACGAGAGATTTATATGAGTATGGGGCGTGACATAATGAAAATAATTTACAAGCATCGTGACTTCAGCTGACAGCCACGTACTTTGCGTACGTTCACATGACAAGCGTTATAAAGCGCATGTTGAGCTAACGCGCGCACAACTACATAAATGACGCTTACGTGCGTGTTCTGATCTAAACTCTAACTCATGATAATAGCGAATGCTTTTCAATGTGGCTAACCACATTTACAAGATTATAAAGATGCCACATTTCTGTTTAAATAAGCGCGCGTTTTTAATGAGCTTTGATATTACTTTAAAGTTTTTTTTTTTTTTCTAGAATGTGCTTTTAATACAGAGATATACAAGTCTACGTTAAAAAAACGGAAAATTAGTTAAATATCAAAATCTACTCGTTATGTTTTAATATTTCATGCAGTATAGTTACTTAAATAACTTAAACTAGCAGTAACTATAATTGCACGCGGCAAGTATAGTTACTGTTAGTTTTTATACTGTGGTATAGCGAAATGAAAGGGATACTGGATCGAGCTAATGGCAACGCGTCATTAGCTTAATGGACAAGAAACCGCCCTATAAAAAGAAGTTTTCATTTATACACTACATTTGGTCGTGTGAGGTCGACTTTTTTTTTTCAGAACGAACTCAGTGCACATCCTGAATCATTTATCTTGAGCGGAGCTTAGAATAAAATGTGTTCACTATGTGTATATGGTAAAATACCATCTAGCGAAGAAATAACAAATAAATAGACAATTTACTTCAGATTCTTTCTAATAATTAAATCCATAATTCCATACTAATATTATAAATGTGAAAGTAAGTACATAAATCTATCTGTTACCTTTTCATGCCTTAACCAACCAATCGTCATGAAATTTTGCATATATACACGTTGTCAGGGATAATACGAGCAGAAAATTGAGGCATGCGGAGAGACCCTTTCTTAAAATAAGAGATTTTGGAAAATGATAAAAAAAACTTTTGCCTTTTTATGAAACAAATGCTTTTTATATTACCTTTTTTTATATTAATTTTACATGAGTTCATCAAATACTTTCATTGTACACCCCTTTACGTAACCACACCTAGATATTCAACAATACAAATTAAATATAAAATACATATGACATTATAGGGTGCATAAAAAGTCCTTTGATGTAACTCGCAGTGTTTAGCTTGATGTATGACAGTTTAGTCGTGTTTTACCCCTTCCATCCAGTTACTGGAATCACATGGGCATTTTAATTATGGAATTGCTATCATTTGTTTAATTTTTTTTTTATCTATTCATGCGTTTCGCAAGAGCGCAAGTAGTGGCAGGGCACACTGCCTTTCGCAGTTATTTGGACAGCCCGTTCTCGGCAGTAATCACCCCCTTACAGAAGACCATCGTGAAATAACAGCACTCGTGCTGTTTTATTTCGGTGTATGAGTAAGGGATCCCAGAGCCCATTTCCCTATCCCTTTCCAATCCCTTATCCTTAATCCTACTGTAGTCGGCACTGTATAATTTGACACTGTTTTCGCTAACAGAAAAAGCGATAATCGAGGAAGATTTGTGTTAGTACGAGTATTATAAAATTAAAAATAAATTGAAATTAAAATTAATTTATTTTCAGGCAATCTGAATTATTATTTGTATAATAATATAACCCATATGTTACATTATTATACATTAATTATTCTATCTAGACAGTTCCATGTCAAAACATAAGTAAAAAAGAAGCATTTTTTAATATAATTTTAACAGTAATAAGACGTATAACTTGTAGAAAAAAATTAACCGAAGCCGGGGCCATGTTATATACAATTCCAAATTTCGTAAGTCCCATTTAGGAGTGAAAGCCTAGCTACGAGCAAGCTACACGTGAAACCAGAACCGGTTACATTAAGTGTTATTCAGAATTAAAGTGCACGTTGCACCCTAATTACTGCACTTTTACTGCAGTTAGCAACTAACGCCATGAAAGGAACTTTTGAAGGATTTTAAGCTTCATGTCGTATCTAGATATTGCAGCAGAAGTTTCGCGTCAGGAAATAGTGTTGTTACAAGAAAAAAATCTACCGGATTTTTACTCTGTATTATAATTATGCTTTTTACGATAAAAGGGGGTACAGGCAAGCTGACTGTCCACTTAATGGTAGGTGGCTACCGCCGACCCATACAAACACAAGGCATAGTAGGATACTGCCAGTTTATGGCAGTTCAATCCAAAAAAACAAAAACATATTCTTATTTAGTTTAGAAATTAATTTAATAGTTAAATTTCAGGGCTCACTGTATTACTCAGTTATGAGTTGAAGAATCTATTTGGGGGGTGTTGTTTACAGCGACCAAGGTGAAATAATTACTCGTCAGCAAGTTTAGTGAATCGTCAGCCTGCCTGCCTTTAATATACTTATATTTTTTTTAAAAACATGTCAGTCATAAAGTCCTAGGACTGCCTGTCATAAATCAGAAGTCAAACTTCTTAGCTTCACAAACTTCACAAACACAGCACAAAACATGTATTTTTATACATTTAAACTCACTGTTTTTAATAGAAATTATTTTTTAACCACAGCACCATCTAACGTTGAACAATTTTCAATATTATAAATATTATGAGTCAATTTTGGTATGCTCTTGCAGCGCCATTTAAAGATTTAGTCCTAGAACATTAACTACAGCTGCATCTAACGTCGAAGAATTGTATTTCTTGCGGGACGCTGACGTCATCTCGCGAGCTCAGTATATTATCCTCATACAAAATTCTGCACACCTAAAGTGTCTACTACTAGCCCAAGTTTCTTAAACAATCAATCTGAAAACACATTTAAAATGTATAAAATAAATGTAAAAAAATTTGCAACTCAAAATGTAACATTGCTCGTATGACAACACTAAAACACTCGCAGTTAACATCCGACGATGGGACTATAGAATTTACCACGTAGACAGTCATTCGTAAAATCACTTGTTTGCGATATTACGAATGCGCCGCGTCTAGTTGTTTGTCGCTGCCTTTACACGGCGCCTTTTTCATACGTTTTTTTTGTTACGAATTGTTCATATACTTCACAGTTTTTAGGAAAATTATAACCAAATATTAGTAAGCACTGCTTTTTATTCAACACTGCGACTGGTGGCGGCGACTTTGTCCGCGGTGAAAAATCCCACTATCCTACTGCAGTGTGAGTTAATATTACATATACGAAAGTTTGGGGAGGGCGAAGATCAGGAACCGCCGCTTTGTATTTATCCGAATATTTTTTTCTGACTTTCTGTATTTTCATAATGTAATTTTTAACTTAAAGCAGTGTAGTACAAGCTGTTGCCATGAAAATTCAAATTTTCGCACTAAAATTTCAACCTAGTTTACTCTGAATGAAGCCTCATTTGCGGGAACCTGCGGAGCGAATTACAATTTATTGTCACTACGAAGTATTCATAAACTCGTGCTTGGGCTCCGTAGTAAAATGTTTATATTAATTTTTTTATAGTTTGAACAGATATTTTTTTTATTATATAAGTCGGTGTTCCTATGCCGTAAGTTCGAAGTCGTGTGCACCGGCTAGTAAGGTATATAAATAATGCTTTTATTGTAATACGAGTATCCTCCTTTTATTGTCCAAGTTGTTATAATTTAAAGAACAACAATTCTTATTTTCCGTCTAATTGAGCTGTTGTTTGTTTGATCATTAACTCGAGGGTAAGGTAATTAGCGAATACTGTTGCAGTTAGGGCTACCATAAGATACAGTCATGAAGCTAATGGAGCTGAAGCGGGCATTACTGTGTACAACATTAGGCCGATAAGGGCAACGTACACTTAATATACCAGAAACCCTAGAAACTGAGTACACGGATGATAAGCGAGGTAATTAAAACCAAGCCATATAAGCTTGGTGAAGGAACAGCTCGCGTCACTCGCGTCATAGTGCTCACAGTTGTCAACATTTTTTGTACACTTGTGTGCGTGTCGCCGAGTTATATTTGTGCTTCATACTCGCCGGTCTTTTGATATGAAACTATGAGTACACGTATGATAAGTGAGGCAATTAAAACCAAGCCGTATAAGCTTGCTAAACGAACAGCTCGCGTCACTCGCGTCATAGTGCTCATAGTTGTCAACTTTTTTGTACACTTGTGTGCGTGTCGCCGAGCGTACATCTATTATATTTGTGCTTCATACTCGCCAGTCTTTTGATATGAAACTATCGTTCTAGACGTTGTTATTCTAAGCCAAGACCAATATATAGACTAGAGTTTGCCCGCAACTTCGTCTGCGTCCCTCGGGAACAGTGGGTACTTTTCTAGATGAAAGGTACCCTGTATCATTTTCTGTACTCTTAACCGTCATCCTGTCTATCGGACATTGACATTAAAAAAATGAAACATATTAAGTCAATAAAATATTGAATATTTCCACTAAAACATACACTACTTTAATTAAGGCAGTGAGATATATCGTCAATGATAAGTTTTTCTCAGTGTTGTTTTGATAATATCTCAGTGTTGCTTTGATGTATCGATATAAATATATGAAGCAAGCTTGAACTAAATTGACTTCATTTATTTTCAAAATACGCTCTGTACGTTGACCTTTAAGCAACATTTGCAACTAATAGCTTCTACTATACATTTTCTATAATAGTACCGTTAGTAATGTACCTACTTGGCAATTACATTTATTTGAATGTATCGTACTATACATAATATTATTGAGTACATAATATTATACATAATATTATACATAATATTATAGTTATTTGAGAGATAAAATTAATATTTAACTTTTACGGATACCAATTCGAATATCTTTATTTTATGTTCTTTCTATATTTCTCGAAATATATTAAAACAAAGCAAAACTATTATCCTTACATATTATAAAATAAAGTTCTCCGCCGCGTCTGTCTGTCTGTCGATAAACTCAAAAACTACTGCACCTCTTTTGTGCTGTTTTTACCAATGGATAGAGTGATTCTCGAGGAAGGTTTTAGTATATAATTTACAAAGTTACACGGACGAAGACGCGTGCAACAGCTTATATTTTATAAAGAGCTAAGCTTAATCTATATTACCTAGGCTTACTATACAAATTTTGTTTTCGTTTAATTTATAATTTTAGTATTAGATATTCATATCTTAAGTTTTATGAAAATACGCAGACGAAGTTAGTAATATTATAATGATATATAATATAGTTCTATATATAACTTAACTATAGGGTTTATATAGAAGTGAAATAGACACCCAAATAACAATCGAGTAATAACGTTGAACGTTTGGAGGCTTTCGGTATGAGGCCCTGAGGAATTAAGCTAACTAACTTGCAAGGATACTGTATATTGAGGTTTGCTGGTTATTCAGGTTGAAAGCCTTATATACATTAGGTACATACATACATCAAATAATATTATATCGTTGAAGTAGGTAAATAATCAAATATGTATGAAAAATATTGTAAAATCACTGCATACGACCTTCTGATTAATAATATACGAGTAAAAAATAGTAAGAAAATTTTTTTTCGGTACTCACTTACCGAATGTATTTTTAATATAGAAAACCTTAGTACAGTGAAATATTTTTATTTTCAGTGAAATATATTACACTAAATAACAAAGAGAGGCCAGATTTTGTATTTTATTTGTCTTTGTGTGCGGTCAAAGTTCTGGCTTATTTAGTACTAGCTGGCGCCCGCGACTTCGTCCACGTTAAAAAGGAAAAAGTAGCCTATCCTGTGTCCTGTACGTCTAAATGTTTATCTACCAAGTTTCATGAAAATCAGTTAAGAAGTTGTTTAAGAGTTATGGAGGAACATACATACATACAGAAAAAAAATCTAAAAATCATCAATTTAGCTTCATAATCATGTATAGAGGCTATAAACACGATATCTCTGAAAACAAAGTAACTTATTCCATGAGCAACCTTTACAGATTTATTATTAGTATTGATTCTGAGGCACATACTAAGAAAAACATTCACCTAAGAACATTTCATTTTTTTCGCTAAACATTTTACTTAAAAGTATTTACTTTTTCTTTTAAATATTCAAATTCACTGTGAACAGAGTAAATATTTTATAACCCAAAAACTGTTTAATTGCAAAATAACATTTGGTTCTCCAACATCAAATAGTTAATAACAAAGAACGAAAACCTACTCAATAAATGTGAATAATTTTATACGCGATAACGTCATCAGCAAACACTTGAAAAGTAATTTAAAGTTCGCGAACGCAAATCCAAAATGGCGGACTCTCGTTGAAATATTAATTCAATTGAACAAGTTTACTTAACGGATGCAGTTTAAACATATTTTGCCATGATGTATATTGCCAATAAAATTCTTTATTCTTTATGGAGGAACATACATACATACATACATACATACATACATACATACATACATACATACATACATACATACATACATACATACATACATACATACATACATACATACATACATACATACATACATACATACATACATACATACATACATACATACATACATACATACAGAAAAAAATTGTAAAAATTGTCAATTTAGTTTCAGTATCATGTATAGAGCCTATAAACACGATATCTCTGAAAACAAAGTAACTTACTCCATCACCAACCCTTACAGATTTATTATTAGTATTGATGATGATGATGATAACGAAAAAAATTAGTTTGGTCTATCTAATACAGTGGTCCGGTCATGGACTAGCTATGTTCTAGCTAGGTGAATAAATTACAACCATTTTAATACACAAATATACTACCTACATACTTAGGTTCAATCAACTTCCTCTTGTGGCAGTAAGTTTGTTTTTTTTTTTTTTTTAAAAAGACGGTATTTCCAGGATAAAAAGTATCTTATAGCATTATCCAAATAATCATCAATAAGTCAGTGAAAACCGCATTCAAATCGGTTATGCTGTGTCTGAGGTTAGCGTGCACAAACGCACATAAAAACATTCTAAAAACTATATTTTTGACCTGGGTAACATAAGTACATATTTTTTAAATATTTAATGTACAGACACGGTTCGTTTACGATTTATAATATGTGTGTAGAATAGCAAAAGAGATTATTACGTATTCAAAATAAAACCAATGAATAATAATAGCAAGTATAATTGAAAGTGAGTATACAAGATAAAATCGATAAATATAATGTGACGCTCCATCAAAATTCTTATTACATTTAAATAATCTATCAAGTGCACGTTTTCTCCTAAACATACATAATATTCCACTTCAAAGAAAACCTTCCCTTTTATCACGTCGTTTTATGAAAGTAGAGAAAGAAGAAAAAACAAATTGGTCTCCACAATATGTTGGTAACACCTGTGGCGCACTGTAGGTTAAGAAGAGTAATGTATCTTGAACTAATATAAAGTAAATAATTTAATATTATCAATTGTAAAATGCTAGCTGTTGCCCGCGACTTCATTCGCGTTGAAAAATAAAAGATGTGAAGGCTGACAAAATAATATATAGGTATGAGTGACGCCTCACGACTTCATGGAAAGAGAAAACCACATTCAGAAGAATTTCATTCAGAAGAATACTGTTCCTGACGGACCATGTGAAATTTAAAAAAAAACAACGCTATAAAATTATATGTCGCTGCTTAAAAACTAAAGGACCATAGGCTCTGCAGGGTGAGGGCCAGCCCCAATAGAGTCTTGGCGATGATAGCGGGTAGGCTTGACTCTCTTTACATGAACCATTGCTTGATGATGCATGTGAAGAGAGGCAAGTCTTAGGTTCTAATAAAATAAATAAATTAAAGTTGTCTGTGTTTGTGTAAAAATTTTATGTATACTAACTATAGGTTTTGTAAGATGTCTACTAACACTTTGGGTCCAAGTAACCCGAATAAAGAATTTTATTATTATTATTATAAAACAAAAAAATCCAAAAATGTTTTTATTGCAAAAATACAATCACAATCCTTCATATTGTATGTTGAAAAAAGACTTATGGTTGTTTTATTCCATATTTAGTATATTTTGTTCATTTTTTATACTCGTATTTTCAAAAGTAACATATGCTTATATCTCTTCTAGTATTAAGTTTACTATAAAAGTACTTAAAACATTTAGTACCTAAAAATACGCTTCTAACGATGTATAATATGTATATCTAATAAGAATACATATTATGTGTAGACACCCTGGCTCCTTCTCATCTTCCAGGAAGCACGTCACAGGCTGGTGCTACCGCTTATAAAGCCGAATATCTCAAGCGGCGCAAATATGTAAACTTTGATAGGGGTATACATGTTTGTGCCGTTTGCGGTAGAGACCATGGGTCCGTGGGGGCTAGCCGCTCATGAACTTTACAGGGAACTGGCTAAGCGGTTGGTAGAGGCGTCAGGTGACCAGAATGCTGGCTCTTACTTTGCCCAGAAGATAAGCATATGCATTCAACGGGGCAATGCCGCTAGCATTCTGGCCACTTTTCCGTCTGCCAAAGGTTTAATAGGTTTAAATTATTTATAAGTATCTTTTCAAAATAATTTAGTTAGTTTTTAAGTTTTTATATTATTATAGTGATTTAATTTATTGTAGTTGTTATTTAGGATTAGATTTTATTTTATATAATATTTAAATTATTTAGAGAATGTAAATATAAGTTGTTCGTTATTAGTATTGATAAATAAAAAGTTTAGTTGTATTAGATAAGAATTTATTTGATATATATCTAATAAGCAAAAAATAGACAAAAAATAATTTAATTTTTTTCGATTAGCTCTCCTGTAAAAAGTGTAATTTTGATTTGAGACCCTTTAGTTTTTAAGCAGCGATGTGTTGCAAGGATTAAATAAATATTTCAACAGTTAAGAAATAGAGACGTGGACAAAATCTAGTGATTTATAATTATACCTATATTTAAAGTAATATGACTGTGTATAGTTAACTGCAAGAATACCTACTGTTTGTTCCATTGGCGTGCTCTGTGGAGCCTAAGGAAATAACTTTTAAAGGTAAAATAAGGCGGTAAGGTAAGGTGACTTATTCGCGCGATTTAAAGCATTCTTTTTATTAAAAATAAAACAAAGTATTTTCATGTTTGTGTAAATAGTTTCTTTGAAAATTTTTCTTGTTTGTGGTTGAAGTCTAGCTAGATGGTATTCCTTTGTTTTTGGTATTATAACAGTGAAATAAGCATGCAAATGTGTAACACCGTGTTTTCTATAGAATTTTTCTACACCGAAAAATTCTATAGCCGCGTTATACGACTTTGGGTAGGGAAAAAATGTATGGGTTCGCGCAAAGATTTAAATCGAGAGATGCGGCATTACTAGCGAAAGTGTGTTACAAAATGCAACATACATTATACTAAAGACAAAAGTATAAAATACATATGTCTAAACTCACTTTTAAACACAGACAACACATTCCTTACTGTGACGTGACTGTGACTATAGCGACGCTCTCAACAAGCACCCGTCACTCACTGTAGCTGGCGTGCAACTGTAGTTGGGTTGAGCGCCTGCGCCCAACCCATTGTTAAGAATTTTCGGTGTGTTTTTGGTATGGCGCGAGGAGATTACGCCGCATCTTTCGATTTAAATCTTTGGGTTCGCGGCAGCAACATGCTAATGCGCGCAGCAGCCTACTTACGTACGCGATCACGCCAACACATTGCATATACCCGATTGAATGTGTGTGCGTTGGACGCTCAGTTTTAAGGTTTCACTTCTGTCGACAGTCCTCATAACTGCCTCCGATTCTTTTTTATTTCATCTTACCATCTACCATAGGGTCTCCCTCTACTATCTCTTTCCTTGTGGGTATTCAATTCATGGATTTCATAGTGGTAACATATCCAGCCCACTTCCATTTTTATGATAGTGTGTGTACTAGGTTTTCATTCTTTGGTTTTCTTTCTTATTTTTGTGTACTATCGTCGGACACAGATAACAAGTAGGGGAGCACAAGAGGGGATTTTTGGATTTACTCGAGCGCGTCAGATATTGCCAATGTATATACCCCACGTGTCTCCGATAACGGATATGTATTAATCTGACGGTTTGGTTGGTGGGGTTGGCGGGGGTGGGGGTTAAATTTTAAATACAACTCGAGCGCGTCAGATTTTTAGAGGGGATGTTAAGTGTACCTAAACTAAGCTCCCATTTAAAATTCAGACGATTCGGATGTAACAAGCTCGTGGCAGCTTTTTGAAAATGCAAAAAATATTTTTGACGATTCTCATTTTGTAATACTCGAGCGCGTCAAATTTTAATACAGGCGGTTCAGCCTAAATTCCTGATCGTGCTGATTCTTAATCTGACGATTATATGGAGGATTTTTTAAAATACAGCGCCTACAAAATTTTGAATGCCTGTAGACGCTCACCCCACCGCTGAAATGAAAAACTTCATATAACCTTTTTTTCTTCTTACCATCCAATCTTCAAAGTCCAATAGGTCCCCACGACGCTCGAGTAACTACACATTTAGCATCGTGGGCTCCCTAACCATAATCACAAGCAAGTTTAACTAAATGTTTAAAGGATTTCCTATTGCCTATTGCAATATTACCTCCGAATTGAAGTATCTATTGATCAATATCAAACCAGGTTTTTACCATCGCTCTGCGCGCCATAGATGTGAAACTCTATCCCGCGGATACACGAACTTTGGAACAATATGAGACGTTCCCAAATAGCTACGATATTATGGGCTTCTTAAGAGCACTGTACGAGCGGGAAAAGTCAGTAATAGGTATTTGGGAGAATTTGTTATCCCGACTTACTATAATGAGCATAACCTTGGTATTGCTTGTGTTTTAGGCGACTGTTACCTTATATTTTATAATAATAATAATAAAAAACAAGACTAAAAGTCTGAAGATAAGGTTTCTCAGACTTAAAGGATTCTATTACTGAAAGAAATATACCAACAAAAGAAAAATAAGACGAAATTAGGCGCTATATTCACAATTGGTAAAGCAAATATAACATCAAAGATACGAGTATCACGCACATTTGGAGCAACATTTTTCTACTGTGATGCGATAAGGTTAAATTATAACCCAGTCCGCAAACGGAATGGAAAACGTACAATGAGAATATTGTAACAATTATTTTGACAAAACAAAAGGATTAGAATCGTTTTACACAATATGTAGAAGTAGAATTATGATAATTTACTCAAAACTAGATTGATTTACAAAATTCGAGGCTATTTAAAGAAGAAAATCTTAGATCAATGCAGTCGTCACGGCAACGCGTCGTCACGTGAATGGTGAATTCTGTTATACTAAGGGCCTCTTTCACCAACTACAAGTAAAGTGTTGATTAGTTACTTTCAGAAATAATTTTATGTTTTATTGAATTATGCACTTGGTTTACTGTATCTTTTGATAGGTGATTTTTTTTTATTAATGTTTGGGACTTTTACCGTACAAACAAGGTATATCAGCTCCATTATCCCCGGTTACCGGTGACTTTAAAAGACAGTTAGCCTACTTGACAGATGGTGAAAGAGGCGCTTCTTCTCTTTGTCAACTTTACCAACAGATCGTCACGAAATTTTGCATACAGTACAAGAAAGGATACTTACCCTTATAGAATAGAAATATAGTCTAAGTAGCTCACTGATAATGTAGTAAGTATACAAGAATAAAAAAATTGTACCTAAGGGTTATTATTTTTCAAATTTCGTCAAGGTTTTTCAGCGAGTTAGTACAATAAATATGGCTAAATAAAGCCACCGCATTACTTATCCTTACTGTATCACAGCTGATAGGAAAGATGCCAAGTTTCGTCAGGGAATGTTTGTGGGAGTATATTTACACAATTTCACGTCCCTTTGTCGTATAAGTGTCTCCTTCAAATGGTTGAGATATCTGAGATGTTTAGCGTTGAGTTGCGAAGAGTCGGGGTGCCTACATATTTATTTGTTAAGTAAAGTATCGAGTATAGTTATCTTGTCAAGAAACTAAAAATCACATAGAGAAAAGACGATATTAACGGTCCACTTTTTGGTAACTACCTTATCCATCGCCTATTTACATAAACAATACCAAATGGAGATGAAAGTAGGCTGCTGATTTCAATGGGATAAATGATAAAGTTTAAAATATATTTAAAAAAATTAACATATAGATTAACAAAGTAAAGCTGCAAATTGAATTTTAAAAATGCGAGCAATTATTATTGAAAATACATTTTCATACGTTTCGTTAAGATACAAATTTTAATTTTAGTACAATACTTTTTCCGGTCGTTATTAAATGGGGCCAGTTAAAAGCATTGTTAATTCCAACATGTAGGTAGGTACTGTGTTTTATTAAATTTAATAATTTATGAAATGCTTTTAACAGAGCGATGCATGAACGATGGAACAATATTCAATTTCGTCTGCATAGGCGACCGTTACATAAAATAAGGCAAGTTAATTAAACCATTAAACCAGTTTTCAATTTTAAACTACTGGCCGCGGTTTCGCGAGCGACTGCGAAAATATAATTATTAATTTATTCCCTTTTTAAGCTCATAAAATGAAGCTTACTGTATCAAAAAATTTACCATTTTATCAATGATAAACAACATGTAGCCAATTAGATAGAAATAAATATGTCTTATTGCCTCATTCACCATCTGTCAAGTAGGCTAACCGTCATTTAAATTCACAGGTCACCAGAGATAATGGAGCTGTTAAACCTTTGTTTGTACGATAAAAGTCCCAAACATTAAAAGAAAATAATAAAAAAAAATCGCCTATCGAAAGATGCAGTAAACCGAGTGCATTATTTAATAAAACAAAATTATTTCTAAAAGTAGCTAATCAAAACTTTACTTGTAGTTGGTGAAAGAGGCCCTTAGTGATGTATTACAATGAATGGACGAAGCAGTCGGACCACGCGGTCTCTGGGGTAATTTCATTTTATACTAGCCCATTTATCGATTACATTATAAGAACTTAGGTACCGTATCTTTCTTTTTGCTTCCATCTACGTGATACAAAAAATAAATGTGAGTAGGAAAGAAAAATAAAATTGAATCATTACGCAAACGTAGTAAATATACCGAGAAAGCTGTGGAAGGTAACTCCTGGTAATGACCAACCGTCGGTCGGCGTCATTAGCGAAAATAACGCTAAGATTCAAGATGGCCATCTAAATTTACAGCAAAGTGGTTTCAGCAATAAAACGGGCCACGCCATCCCATTTAAAACCCGGCAATTAACTGTACAGCATAAGACTCTAGGAAACCTTTAACTTATTTTAACCACAACTCATGTTAACCGCTGTTGTAATTGAAATTCCTGCAATAAATTATCTATATCTGTTCTATTTCTATATCTATACACATATTATGTTAAAATTGAAAGGGAGGAGGAGAAAAAGAGAAAAAGAAATACATATTTAAAATAAATCAGTTTAAACACGTTGTATTTATGTTATCGAGATTGATAAAATAGTCTTTTAAATTTTTGTCCGTTTGTCTGTGCGTTTGTGTACTCTAATCTCAGAAACGGCTTAACCGATTTGAATGAGATTTTCACTCATGTATTGACGGTAACCTGGATTAAACTAAAGGATAGGTACTATTTATCCTGGAAAAATGTTTGGCAGTAAAATGATATTTTTTTTTGAGATTTTACAGGTGAAAAATCAAATTAAAGGCCTCATCGCTATTGGTAACAATGAGCAAAAACTGCTCATAATATATGAGAATAAAAATTACACTAAATGAATTTGTGTAAAATGTCACACAATGTTTGTAACATTACTCAACAAATTACGATCACTCATCTGACCCAAAATCCATAACCGCATCAATAATTGGATCTGTTCAACAAGGTAACACTTTGGTGCAATGTTAAGTAGAACGATTTTTTTTATTGCTATTGCAAAAACAGATCAACAGGGAACGGCATCGAAATACTACAATGAAATTTGCGTCACAAATGCCAAAGCGGCACATAAAAAGAACGCCTATGACAGAATCATGGCGGATTCTTCACGCGTCAATGGTAAAAGGTAGTAACGATCAACTTCTACTATTTCATTTTAAACTCTAATGGGTTGACGTAAAGTCACATTTTCTTTAAATTACGTACTTATTATTATGTTTGTTTTGTTTTAAATGACAGTTCATGCTCTACGCATATGTCACTTTTAAATGTTCCATAAAATTCGTAGTAGTTTGTATGGCACGCGGGTTCCATGTTGTAGTAGTTTGATGGGGAACGGTATTGGGAACACGAAACCATTCAAGGAAGATATCTAGTTGATCAGGTAACAGAGCCTTTATATCATCAATTCAATAGTAAAATCAAAGCGATTGGAAAAAAAATCTTTTCTCTGGGTTGCGCAAATTATTTAGACCCGAGATGTTACATTTTCTAAATCTGTATTTCTTCTTAATTTATTAGAAGATCTATAAAGGCTTGATCATGATTTGAAAATAGTTGACGTTGAAATAGTAAATTTCGCTTTTTCTGTTACTACAGGTTTGTGTCACACATTTAAACTTTTAGTAGCACACAGATATACTGAGTACAAAGTTTTTTTTTTTACTTCGAATCTCGTCGAACCCACTGCCTTATAGAATACCACAGTGAAATAAACCTAGTGACTGAGTTTATTTTCCTTTTGCTTCGAGTTTATTTTTCTTAAAACCTCATCCACGTTCTCACAACATTTTCTAAATTAATATGTAACTTTCTTTCCTTAGGTTAATTAATATTGAAAAAAATATGTTTAGCTTAAGTCTTCCACCTGCTATTAGAAATTTGCATTCTAACAGACTTAGCGCCTCTTTCACAAACGTCAAGTAATCCAAACTGTCATTTAAAGTCACCGGTAACCGGGGATAATTGAGCTGGTATACCTTTGTTTGTACGGTAAACGTCCCAAAAATTAAATAGAAAATAATTAAAAAAAATCGGCTATCGAATGATGCAGTAAACCGAGTGCATAATTCAATATACACTTACATGTAGTTTGTGAAAGAGGCCCTTAATAAGTCTTTTAAAAATAAAATGTAAGTATTAATTTTTAATAATTAAAAAAACTTACAAATAGCAGCAATTATAAACTATAATAACAATATTAATTATGTAATATAATTTACTACTACATTTATCTGTGATTACTTTGTCTATATATAACTCGTGATATTGTGCCATTACTTTTACGTTCCTCTATATCTTTCTCATTATTTTATTTATGTACTAGCTGGCGCCCGCGACTTCGTCCGAGTTGAAAAAGAAAAAAGGAGCCTATCCTATGTCCTGTACGTCTAATTGTTTATCTACCAAGTTTCATGAAAATCAGTTACCTACACTTACAGATTTATTATTAGTATTGATTATGTATTATAATATGTATATCACATAAACGGAACTGTAAATTAGAATGTAAGTAATGTAAATAAAACGGCATTCGCGGAAGATCAGCGTCATTGTGTTCAATATCATCAAGACTATATCCTGAGCGGAGACCATTTTGGTACACTTTTTTATAAATTATTAAAATACCAATACTTTACAATGTACTATCGCGGTCAAGGGAGCAGTCCCACCATAAGGAACAATTTCGTGTGCACATTTTGTATTTATCTTTGTTCCTACTTCAAATACCTACTCGTATTATAACATTTACGTTACTATGACAGCCTCGTCTTACGTATTAGGTGATTATACATATCGACGACAATATTTGTCTCTTTTATTTATAATGTAGTCAGAAAGAAATCGGCAAATATAATTCAACGTTAGACAAATTTGTATGAAAAGTGGGTCTGCTCCATTGACCGCGATAGTACAATGTACCAAATAAACGTTTTTTTTTCTTTTCTTTTCAAAATGTGTTGGTACATTTTAATTCAGATATGCCCATCGCTTGTCGCTTATTCCATAATCGAAGTTGTACAATGGCGTACACGAAGCCACGTAATTAGTTTCCAATAATTAAATTTCAGTTACACATATTGCCCTGTCATTTACAACGGCACTGTTACTAGAATTAATTAAACGTTTCGCTTCATATTACGCCTAAGACGATTTAAACTGGATCACTGTTATGTACGCTTCAAATTACTTACACAGAATTTATTTTATACCATTACTAGCTGCTGCCCGCGACTTCGCTCGCGTAACTTTGTAAATTATATACTAAAACCTTCCTGGAGAACCACTCTATCCATTGGTGAAAACAGCATGAAAATCGGTCCAGTAGTTTTTGAGTTTTTCGCGAACAGACAGACGCGGCGGAGACTTTGTTTTGTAATATCTAAGGATAATTTAACCTTAGGCGGTAAATAATGGCTCTGTCTATGGCCACCTCAGACTTAACAAGAACTGTAGGCAGAATTTTGCGTATAAAATAGTGAAGCCGATTTTATAAACATGTGTGCGTAGACCTTTTACTGTATTGAGATAGCTATAACTTAATTTTTTGTTTATTTTTATACTATAGTAGTATTTTTGCCCGCGACATCGTCCGCGTCCGATCGCTACCAAACTTCACAGGAACACCCACTGCACTAATCTGAAGATTGTCTGAAAATTTCTGAAAAATTGTCTGAAAATGTCATCAAAATTGGTTCAGCAGTTTTGAAGCCGTAAAGAAAATCGACGGCTTCATTTTTTCCGACATCTTCAACAATCATCATCATACTCGTATTTAAATACAACACATAGACTCGGAGAACTCTCAAGTTTCCTGCTTTATTAGACAGTTCAAACTTTTTATTTCTCACTGATTTTTTTTCAGCAAATAGAATTGGTGTTTTTCTTGTTAATACCAAGTTTTCGAAGAAAAACATCGCACTTTATAATTATGTTTGAACGCAATGAGGCATAACATTTTGGCTGACACCTCCTCGCCAAGAGGATTTTGTTTTGGAAAGTAATTAAACTTAGACCTTACTTAATGTACTTAGAATGGTGTTAAGGTCTTAAAAACTCGCGTTCGTTTCTCTTGGTGTGTCTTTTTGGATTCAATGAGATATTTTATGCTAATTCTTGGAAGTTTTTGTAACTTGGGAATAATTTTTAAATATAATTAACTATGACACATTTCTTATTTATTTAGCTTTTACTTTATTGAGAAAGAAATACTTCAGTAATATCAATAATTCTCTTGGTACCTAATTCACATTTTTACATGTTTTTCCATAGGCCACTTACAAAGAGCTCATCATCATTTACTGAGCCGCAGGACGTCCACTGCTAGACATAGGCCTCCCCAATAATTTTCAAATAAGACCGGTCAAAAGCAGCCTGACTTGAGTTCGAGACTCCTTCCGAGGAAAACCTTCCGGCACCAGTGGCCGTCGGATCTCCACATTATGTAGGCTCACTGCCACTTCAACTTACTGATCCACTGACTTATGTCTGTTACTTTCGTTCGTAGTGTAACCCGGAACGTAGCCCTCTCCATAGCTCGTTGAGCAACATTGAGTTTTCTTACGAGGCTCATAGTTAGAGACTAAGTTTCAGCGCCATATGTAATCACTGGCAGCACACATTGATCGAAAACTTTTGTTTTAAGACACTAAGGAATTTTGGACGTTGATATGTATTATGTATATAGGTATGTTGATTCACACATACTCGTATTACTTTACCAAAAAACCAATAAGCCAACAAGGTGCCCATTCATCAGACGTGATCCAAGCAATTACGACTAGACAATTAAAACTCGCCAACCCCTACAATGCGCTCAAATAAACGTACCCGTTAACTGTGCCTTCATTGCGTAATCCCTCAAAAATACGACTATCAAACCTCCCCCTACGCTGGCCACTCGAAAACAAACCCTAAGCACCAAGTAATGCGGTTCATTAATGGAGCAATATTAATTTTGCTTAGCGACAATGTCGCAACACACATATTTCGCGGTTCACTTGTTGAATTTTGAACTTTAAAACGTAAAGGGTAAATGCTAATGAAAGTGTCGTCATAAGGTCGATCGATACTCCCAAAATGGCAGGACCAGTGTCATCATTAACGCCTCGCTATTAAATTCCCAGTTGATATATTTGTATGATCGTTTGCCTTAGCATGAACTGGCAGATATGCAAACCGACATTTAGTGAACATTTAGTGAAACTGGCCTTTGCATGCGGATTTATTCACCGTTAAATTAATATTAGTTGGAACGAGTATCCCACATTATCAAGGTTGAGATGAGGTTAAGGGATTTACTTGGGCAAATGACATTGACGTCCTGATATTGACACGACCTGCAACGCTCACAGAAAGACAACAGCACAATAATTATGTTTTTATTTCACGGTGATCTTCTGTAAGGGGGTGGTTACTGCAATGACTGCAAGACGCATTGTGCCCTGCCACTACTTTCCAAATCGAGACCAAATCAGAGCCAACTTTGAAAATTTCATTTCTATACTTGACCCCGCCGCGAATCGAACCAAGGGCCCCTGGAACGTTAGGCAAGTACCCTTACCACACATACAACGGACTAGTCAGAACTACTAGATTATTTAAAAGGTAAATAAGAACTTATTTTAAACCATTTAAAAACGTTTTGTTTTAACGAGTTTTTATAAAATTATCCTCTTAGCCTTTGAGGTAAATATTACATTTTGTTGTGAGAAATCGGGTCAACGGATAATCTTTTTTGACGTTCCAGAAATAAAGCAAAACTCCACACATTTATGCTCCCGCACGAACCGTCGTAAATCTGAACAATAACTGTTTTCAAAAACACTAAAATAAGAGAGAGTCAGAGAGGTCTATGTCATAGATTCATGTGAAACTGTATAGCAGATCGTTTACTTCAGATGAAGAAAACTTTTTTTTTTCATTATAGTATGTATAATATATTATGTAGTTTAAAATGGTCTGCCACAGAAATTTTACTTATTACGTTTCTGCACAAACTTATAATGGTATATTAAATGACAGCACCCTTTCGAAGAAATGCCTCATAGCCTACCGAAAGTTTTGCCTTCGGAATAGGGAGAGGTTTTAACATGGAAATAATATATCTCTGGGTTTTAGTCCGTAGGTTACTAGTCAGATTTTCCAGTGGAGTCGGGCATTCTGATGCAAAAACTCAGGGCATCAGTATCTATGATGGATTTCTTCCTCCTACGCAAAAAAATTAAATATTAGCCCATATTGTCGCAATACAAGAATATTATAATAATGTTTTAGTACTGTTATATAGTCATAACTAGCTGGCGCCCGCGACCTCGTCCACGTTGAAAAAGAAAAAAGTAGCCTATCCTGTGTCCCGTACGTCTAAATGTTTATCTAGCAAGTTTCATGAAAATCAGTTGATTCGTTTAAGAGTTATATACATACATACATACATACATACATACATACATACATACATACATACATACATACATACATACATACATACATACATACATACATACATACATACATACATACATACATACATACATACATACATACATACATACATACATACATACATACATACATACATACATACATACATACATACATACATACATACATACATACATACATACATACATACATACATACATACATACATACATACATACATACATACATACATACATACATACATACATACATACATACATACATACATACATACATACATACATACATACATACATACATACATACATACATACATACATACATACATACATACATACATACATACATACATACATACATACATACATACATACATACATACATACATACATACATACATACATACATACATACATACATACATACATACATACATACATACATACATACATACATACATACATACATACATACAGAAAAAAATTGTAAAAATGGTCAATTTAGTTTCAGTATCACGTATAGAGCCTATAAACACGATATCTCTGAAAACAAAGTAACTTACTCCATGACCAACCCTTACAGATTTATTATTAGTATTGATTTGACGGCTGTTCAATTTATGACCATTTCCTTACAAAAAAAGTGAATAAGTAAGGAACGTTAGAGCCTTCCTTCCTATCCCTTCCTGATTCCTCAATCCTAAACAGACAGACTGACGGTCCACTTGATTGTAGGTGGCAACCGTCGCCAATAACACAAGCAAATTTTTTTATATTTTTTAATTTAATTTACACGAAAGTAAACCCCTCTTACAAAAACCATTACAGTTCACTTATTGTAGCGAACTATAATTTAAATTCTATTTTTTTTAAGAATTCGTACGCAGTGATAAATAATATGTAAGATAAGTCTCCCATGTGTTATATTTTTTTATTTGTCACGCGGACGAAGTCGCGGGCACCGGCTAGTGAAGAAATAAATAATCTTAATGTAAGAAGGATAAAATTCCCAACATCCTTATTACTACAAGTGGCATTATAGATTTCATCTAATTGCGTCAGTCTTCTGGTTTCACAAGAAGGTGCTTCAACAAAAACGTCCTACGCAATTTCAAACAAACGATCTCAATATTAAATTACTGAAATTCAAATTATGACTGATTCGTAACGTACGGAATACTTCACTTTCCAAGAGGACTTGACCGTCTTTTGTATCGCTTGTTCTTATTCTTGTTACAGTATGCAGTATAATGGTCAGGATACATAGACTGTGTAACCAATAGTAGGTATGTGTTCTTTAAAAACAATGTGTTACTTTCATATACATCATCAATACTAATAATAAATCTGTAAGGGTTGGTCACGGAGTAAGTTACTTTGTTTTCAGAGATATCGTGTTTATAGGCTCTATACTGAAACTAAATTGACCATTTTTACAATTTTTTTCTGTATGTATGTATGTATGTATGTATGTATGTATGTATGTATGTATGTATGTATGTATGTATGTATGTATGTATGTATGTATGTATGTATGTATGTATGTATGTATGTATGTATGTATGTATGTATGTATGTATGTATGTATGTATATATGTATGTATGTATGTATGTATGTATGTATGTATGTATGTATGTATGTTCCTCCATAACTCTTAAACGAATCAACTGATTTTCATGAAACTTTGTAGATAAACATTTAGACGTACAGGACACAGGATAGGCTACTTTTTTCTTTTCCAACGCGGACGAAGTCGCGGGCGCCAGCTAGTATATATATATATATATGAACTGATGATCATTAGGATTGACAAGGAAATTATGTTAATTTTTATTTTTTAACTAGCTGTGCTCGTGACTTCGTATGCGCTGTAATTCGTTTTTTGAAAATCCGACAGGAACTTAACATTTTTCCAGGTAATAAACTATCTGTGTCCCAAGTTTCATCCACAAATCCGTTGGGCTATTTTTGCGTGATTGAGTAATGGTAGGGAACCCCACGATGCTAAATGTGGAGTCACTCGAGAGTCGTGGGGACCTATTGGATTTTGAAGATTAGATGGTAGGAAAAAAAAAAGGTTATATGATGTTTTTATTTTCGACGGTGGGGCGAGCGTCTACAAGGCGTTCAAAAGTTTGTAGACTGTATTAAAAAAAAAACCTTCAAATAATCGTCAGATTAAGAATCAGCACGATTAGGAATTCAGGCTAAACCGTCTATGAAAATCTGACGCGCTCGAGTATTACAAAATGGAATACACCAAAAATCTTTTTTGCATTTTCTAAAAGCTGCCACGAGCTTGCGTTACATCCGAATCGTCTGTATTTTAAATGGGATATTAATGTATATTTAATGTTTGTATTTTAATTTTAGTTTGAGTTTACTTAAATACCCTCTGAAAATCTGACTATTAGAACCTATGTACGAGTAGGTATATGTAAACTATATGTTTAAAAATAAAATAAGAAACAAAAGATGTCTTACAAAAATGTCATTCACGGAATAAACGTATTTATTTAATGTGTTTATTTTCTCTAACATGGTAGCAGAGCGTCGAGTCGCTAAATAAAGTGAGCTCTGCGTAAAGCAGTGTGCGTTGTTCTTAATCGTTAAAATAATGGCGACGAATTCAAGTTCTGGTGGAGTTGTAGTTCCCACAATAGAAAAACTGCAGGGAACGAAGAACTACACGACATGGAAGTTCATTATGAAAATGATTCTCATACATGAAGACTTGTGGGATTGCGTCGAAAAGGTAGGAGAAAATCCTAAATGTAACGATTCAAAGAAGCAACAAAGAGCATTGGCTAGGATATGTTTAAGTGTTGAACCAGTTGTTTTTCCAAATGTGAGAAATGCGAAAGATGCATGTGAAGCATGGGGAAATCTCCAACGAGCCTATGAAGACAAAGGTTTGTGTAGGAGACTGGGCTTGTTGCGTATCTTGTTTGGGCTGAAGTTAGACCAGTTTTCTGATTTGGAAGCATATATCACAAAAATAAGTGATGTTGCACAACAGCTTATGGATATTAATGCTCCATTGGACGACGAATTTTTGGCAGTAATAACGTTAAGTGGACTCTCAGTTGACTATGATCCCTTAATAATGGCGTTTGAAAATTCTACAAATAAAATTTCAATGGAATTTGTTAAAACCAAATTATTACAAGAGCAAATGCGTCGTAATAATACTAGTACTAACTCAGAATCAGCACTATCTGCGGATAAACGTCAGCAGAAAAAGAAACCAGCAGTAAAATGTTTTAAGTGTAAGAAACTGGGTCATATAGCTTCAAATTGCTGTGAAAAACCAAAAGGTAAAACATCCAGTAATTCTATGTTGACTACAGCAATCGCATTGAATATAGAAACGAACTGTTGGTATGTGGATTCTGGAGCTTCGTTTCACATGTGCAATAATAAAGAAATCTTAAGTGATTTCGTTGAAGACAAAAGTCTACAAGTGACAGTTGCAAACGGTGAAAAAATATGTAGCGCTGGACGAGGTAATACAACCTTATCGGTAAGAGGTGGCATTAGAAAAGTTAGTGACGTGATTTTTATACCAAACCTGTCATGTAATTTGTTATCTGTCAGCACATTGACATTACGAGGTTTTAAAGTTGTATTTTATACTAATTATTGTAATATTTATTGTAAAAATAATTTAGTGGCAACTGCAAAACGACAAAATGGTTTGTATAAAATTGAGACCTTTGTTTTACCTAAAGAAAAAGACTTTATAAATAGTGTCTTAGCTAATTCTAGTTTTTCTTCAAGGTGTAGTAAGGTCGTGTCCGCGTCAGAAAAAGTTAATGTTAACAAAAGCGACAACAAGATTCGTAAGATGAGTCAGAAAGTTTGGCATTGTCGGCTTGGACATTTAAATGGAAGAAGTATGAAACTTTTGAAGCAGGGTATGGCACTTGGTATGGATTATGATGATTCCGAATATCAGCAGTGTATTGCTTGCATAAAAGGTAAGACAGCTAAATTACCATTTCCGAAAAAGTCTTATACTAGAGCCAACGAATTATTAGGGTTAGTACACACGGATGTGTGTGGGCCTATGCCGCAAGCATCCTTTGGAGGAGCTAGATATTTTCTTACATTCATTGACGATTGTAGTCGCAAAACATATTGTTATTTAATTAAAACGAAAGACGAAGTATTTAAATGTTTTAAAGATTTCAAACTTATTGCGGAAAATCAAAGTAATAAAAGAATAAAAACTTTACGTAGCGATAATGGCAGTGAATATTGCAACAATGCATTTAAGCAATATTTAAGGGAGAATGGGATCATTCATCAAACTACCATTCCTTACTGTCCACAGCAGAATTCTGTGGCTGAGCGCGCAAACCGTACAATTGTGGAAGCCGCTAGGAGCATGCTTCAA
Source organism: Synanthedon formicaeformis (assembly GCA_945859745.1). Classification (NCBI taxonomy): domain Eukaryota; kingdom Metazoa; phylum Arthropoda; class Insecta; order Lepidoptera; family Sesiidae; genus Synanthedon; species Synanthedon formicaeformis. The sequence goes on from OX243975.1 coordinate 3,461,362, forward strand.
GAATCTGGTTTAAACCAATTGTATTGGGCAGAAGCTGTGAACACCGCTGTATATATTAAAAACAGATCACCTACAAAAGCTGTGCGAGGAGTGACACCGGAAGAAAGGTGGTCTGGAAAGAAAGTAAGTTTAAGTCATCTTCGTGTGTTTGGATGTATAGCTTATGCTGTTTTAAACAACACAAAGAAATTTGACGCAAAATGTAAAGAATACATATTCGTTGGATATTGTGAGGATTCAAAAGGGTATAGACTACTCGATCCTCTGAATTCAAGAAAATGTATAAAAGCCAGGAATGTTGTGTTTCTTGAAGATAAATTTTACAAGGACCTGGTTCAGCAACCTGTGGTCAACGAGCTAACTCAGTACATGACTGTTAGTAATGGATCTGAAAATGTAGGAATGCAGATGGAGGAACCTGTTGACGTCACAGAAGAGGCAGGATCAGCGAGTGAAAACCATAGTCACGACGCAGACGGTACAGACAACGATGAGACAAATACTTCGGATGAAGACTACGTTCCTGGGTCGTCATCTTGGGATTCTGAGGAATCGAGAGGATGGAGCGAGTTCGAGGACGCATATTTGTCGGTATTCAGCACTAGTGCGAGTTGTGGCGCGGAAACCCCGACTACCGTGCGCGAAGCACTCGATAGTCCTGAGTCTGCGCAATGGAAGGCAGCAATGCAGGATGAGTATCAGTCTTTCATTGATAATAAATGTCTGGAACTTGTGGACTTACCGAAGGGAAAGAAACCTGTTAAGTGCAAGTGGATATTTAAGAAAAGGAGAGGACTGAATGGAGAGCTGCTGCAATACAAGGCTAGATTGGTTGCGAAAGGATTTACTCAAAAGTATGGAGTAGATTATTTCGAAACTTTCTCACCTGTCGTGAGATACTCCACAATAAGACTACTCCTGGCACTGGCGGCAGAATATGATATGGAAGTTGATCATATGGACGTCAAAACAGCTTTTTTGAATGCAGACTTGAAAGAAGTCGTTTATATGGATATTCCTGAAGGTTTTGGAGTTGAAAGTGGCAACGGAAAAGCATTTCGATTGCTGAAGGCTGTCTATGGACTGAAACAAGCGAGTAGATCGTGGAATGAGAAATTAAACGACGTGCTTGTCATGAAATTAAAATTCAAAAGACTGGCGTCTGAGCCGTGTGTCTACGTGAGATCGAATAACAATGGAATTGTCATTCTCGGCCTTTACGTTGATGACATTTTGATTTTTAGCAACAATCAAACTGAGAAAAAGGCGGTAAAAGAGGAGTTAATGAAACAATTTGTTATGAAGGATCTCGGGCCCGCAAAACGTGTTTTGGGAATACATGTAAGTCGAAAAGATGGCAAAATCATCTTGAATCAGTCTGAATATATCAGTAAAGTTCTAGAAAGGTTTAAGATGAGTGAGTGTAAACCTGCAAAAACCCCTATGGAAGTTGGTTTGAAACTTGATAAATGTGAAAAGACTGTAGACTACGAATACAGGAACTTAATCGGTTGCCTTATGTATATCGCGGTCTGTACGCGTCCTGACATCGCGCATGCTGTCAGTATGTTAAGTCAGTTTAACGATTGCTACTCGGAAGCTCATTGGAAGGCTGCGAAGCGCGTACTTCGGTATCTGAAGGGTACGATGGCCTACAGTATCAAATATGAAAAGAGTGGGTTGAACGTGACAGGGTTTGCGGACGCAGACTGGGCGGCTAGTGTAGTCGATCGCCGGTCTTACACTGGTTACGTATTTAAGTTAGGCAATTCTTTAGTTTCTTGGGAAAGTCGTAAACAACGTACAGTTGCCTTAAGCAGTACGGAGAGCGAATATATGAGTTTATCCGATGCGTGCAAAGAGGCACTGTTTATAAAGTCTTTTTTGTCAGAATGTTTAAATTTAGACGTCAAAGTGGTGATTTACAATGACAACCAATCTGCAATTAAATTGTCTGAAAATCACATGTATCATGCGAGGACTAAGCACATTGATGTTAGACATCATTTTATCCGCGAGATAGTTGAAAGTGGCGTATTAGTTGTAAAGTATATGTGTACTGAAAATATGCTGGCGGATGCTTTAACAAAGCCTTTGTGCATAGATAAGCATCAATGTTTTGTTAAAGATTTTTTTTATGCTTAGGGCTTAGTTGAATATATTTGTAACATTTAGCATGGACATATTAAACTATATAGTTTAAGGGGTGGTATTAGAACCTATGTACGAGTAGGTATATGTAAACTATATGTTTAAAAATAAAATAAGAAACAAAAGATGTCTTACAAAAATGTCATTCACGGAATAAACGTATTTATTTAATGTGTTTATTTTCTCTAACACTGACGCGCTCGAGTTGTATTTCAATTTTTACCCCAACCTCCAACCAACCCCACCAACCAAACCGGCAGATTAATACATATCCGTTACCTGACAGAAGTAGGGAATATACATTGGCAATATCTGACGCGCTCGAATAAATCCCGAAATCCCTTCTTGGGCTCCCCTACTATAACAAAAATCCAAACATACAAACTTTCGCTTTTATAATTAGGATTAGAATTTAAAGCTCTGTCTCAGGGAATCTTTAGAAATGAACTTTTCATAGCTGCGGGCCTATTCTCTATCTGTGGTTTTTAAAACGTATCGACTCCAATGTCGACATGAAATTGGAAATAATACTTTGTCAAACTAAAAACCACACAATAACGCGCCAATAACTTCATCGACATGTATAACTACGGAAAAAACGTCGTAGACATTTTAACATGTGCTTAGTTAATAGCAAAGTAGACATTTGTCGAGTCTATAACCGCATCGAGTCGATAACCACAGCAAAACCACACATAGAGAATACGGGCCCTGGCTTGATCTGGATCTGGAAAGAACAAGGCGTAAGGGGGCAGTCACTTACAGAAGTGTAAAAGATTCTTAATCCTACTATCGTCGGCAGCGCACCTGTAGAATTTATTTCGTGTTATAGGCGACGGTAAACTGAACCGAATTTGATGAAATTTGATTAGTAGATTGTTTAAACCTCGACGAAAGCATAAGCTACTTTTGCACTTTCCGAACAGACAAAGTATTAAATGGGACGAAACAGAAAACACCTACCGTTCGTTGCGTAATATAGCGATGTAGAAAATGTTGCGCGATACCCCGACCCCTTAATGACCAACAATTTTACTTATATATACACACATATAATTTACCCTTATACCTTCTGTTAAACGCCGAGCCTCTTATTACTTTTTTTTTGCACTGTCACAATTGAAAATTTTATCTTTCTCCCTCTTTGCTCTGATATTTTTTATGTGAATACGTGTCGAGCAGACTTCAGTCCGTTAGATGTTGTTCGCAATGTATCTTTTTTTTGCGTGGGAAAATCTGCAATCCAGGTCCCCACCGACCATGGAAAGATCATAGGGGTATGTGGGACTTCTATCCAACTAAAAACCCACGGTGTTTCCTCGCGTCGTTTATGGTTCTCTGGGGTTAGGGAACGTTGATACGCTCTACTTCTCCCCCTGCTCCCTCCACATCGATTAGCACGAGTTTGACCTCTTCGCGTATGAGCCTAGTTAGTTGACAGCTTGCCAAATTTACAACTTCCGCGGATGGGGATACGGATGCGAGTTTTTAGAGGATCTCACCAACGAATACTTTTAGGTCTAAAGTACTTTAAACTCTGTCGTACCAAATTAAATATACCTACAAATATTTTTCACATTGAATTAGGTATATAAAAAAATACTTACACGAAATACATTTTTTAATTTTTTTATATTTTCAATATTGTTCCACATTTTTTTGGCCCTACGTCTTAAGTAATTTCAAATACCAAACGTCACCGTACCAATACGTACCTACGTGAAAAATAGTACGAAGAGATAAAGCAAAATTTTAACGCGATCTCTAAGTACACGAGAACTTTTAAATTTCACTAAAAAAGAAAATACATTTCAATACTATCCGTACACGAGTTACAAACAGGCTGTTTTGCGGACCGTACCTGTATCGTTACGCTATCTTTAAAACGGCGGAAGTGGGTTGGCTTCAGGTCGTTACACAGCCACTGGGAGATACAATGTTAAGTGGCCATGTAAAATATGGTACATATTTAGTACAAGTATATGTACTTGTTATGATATGTAGTTCAGATTTCACATATTTATGTTCACTCTAAGCTTCAACATTTTTATAGTTACCGAAACGATAATATTATGTTTGAATGTTAGCAAATTTTGTATGTTATATGAACCATCAGCTTTCGGTTACAAGCTTTTGTCCGCTACTTTGTCCACACCCGTTTTTCTTAGGTGTGACATCTAAGAAACTTTATTAAATCTTTATATTTTTATCAGGCGTTAAATTTATTATTTTTATTCAAAGATCTGGATTATCTGAATAAAAATACAAATATGAGTTTAATATTTGATTAAAATGTTTGAATTGTCAGCTGGGAACTTTGGATAGGAAAAAGAAAAATTGGGTTTATCCGTCTTTTTCGGCCATTCATCCTATTTTTCTCTTCATAAGACCTTACTCGGACTTTTACGAATATTAAAAAATAAATAAATAGGGAATTAGTCCAGCTGTTCTCAAAGCGGATGCGCCAGTTCTATCTATATTTACTAAGTATCAGTACCAGTGGATTCAAAAAATTCAAAAAAATCAAATACAGTGACAAATGTTTAAATAACTGTCCATTGTCCAAATATCCAAATATCAGTACCAATAAATGTGCTTTGCTTTCATTGTGCTTAGTAACACATGTAGCGATTCATTTATATTTACATAGATTTGTGTATTTATAGACTACAAATTTTAAAAAAGAAAATTGGAAAGTTTCTTTAAAACATTCCCTTCCGCAGTAATAACTATTTACAATATTAATGTTTTTCGGTTGTCTTCGTAGCATTTTCACGTGAAAACTCCGTTCGTCCGTAAAACAGATAGCAGTAATAATTGAATATTCAGTATTCCGCGAAGGTACGAAGCGTTTCGACTTGGATCTTTAAATATGCAGGGGCTATGAGGGAACCCACTGTATCAATGGCACTTCTAGTAAGCGACTGGAATACGGTATTTTTCGGTTATTTCCTTACCTTATATAAATAAATCTATAAACGATTAGATGACGCAAAAGCTATTGTTCAAGTTCTATTAGTTTAAAAAGAACTACTAACAATGTTATCATCAATCAATACTAATAATAAATCTGTAAGGGTTGGTCATGGAGTAAGTTAAGGCGGTACTAAGAGCCAATCGGTTGAAAAACCGGATGTTCAGAGGCTATCTCCTCTTTCATATGTCAACATAAATTTCTGTTTTTTTAATCTCAGACAAAAATGACACATGCAAATGTCAAGTTTGCATATTATATGCATGTAATGTATGCAATGCATGTCACATGTAATGTCATTTTTGTCTGAGATTAAAAAACAAACTTTACTTTGTTTTCAGAGATATCGTGTTTATAGGCTATATACATGATACTGAAGCTAAATTGACGATTTTTAGAATTTTTTTCTGTCTGTATGTTCCTCCATAACTCTTAAACGAATTAATTGATTTTCATGAAATTTAGTAGATAAACATTTAGACGTACAGTACACAGGATAGGCTACTATTTTCTTTTTCAACGCGGACGAAGTCGCGGGCACCATCTAATACTTAACAATATCAACAATTTTTTTTTACATTTGACATTTTATTGTAATTATTATAAATTGTTCCAATTTCATAACTAAAATTTTATTTCTCATTGCCCAAATCAGTAGGATCCTACACTGAACGAATGTTTAAAAATAAATTGTAACTTTGCATACGTACCTACATATTTTGGTCCCTAAAACTTCAACAACAGATACGATAAACCTATATACATACAAACTTAACTTACAAAGGAAATAATGTTGTGTACTTAGTATATATTTTGGTATTGTGGCAACGTTCAGTCACAAGGGAATGAAAATTATATAGAATTCCGGCAGAAGCGACGGTAGCCATAGATTTACCACAAACAAAGCACTTGGCTTGCGGCTATTTACGCCATTACGCCGATAGTATGCGGGACCGGACTCATACATTTTCCAACGAGTCTAAATGTAGGGTCACCATCGATTTGAGGTTTGTGTATGTAATCAATCAATACTAATAATAAATCTGTAAGGGTTGGTCATGGAGTAAGTTACTTTGTTTTTAGAGATATCGTGTTTATAGGCTGTATACACGATACTGAAACTAAATTGACGATTTTTAGATTTTTTTTCTGTATGTATGTATGTTCCTCCATAACTCTTAAACCAATTAACTGATTTTCGTGAAACTTGGTAGATAAACATTTAGACGTACGGGACACATAATAGGCTACTTTTTTCTTTTTCAACGCGGACGAAGTCGCAGGCGCCAGCTAGTAATAAAAGTGACAATTCAACTTTGTCGACTAGACTGCAGTAGACTGTCTGATGATTTAAGGGGGACTACCCCCAGTCGTGAGGATCTCCGAGATGGCAGGTGTTACTCAAATATCGGGAAGGCCAAGGTTCCGATAGCAAGCACAGTCATCCTCGCACTAGACAGCTGTGGCGGGTCGCAGATGTCGTTGCATAACGTTCCTGTTATCTACGGTGGCCCTTGTAATGTAGGGTATCTATTATTATTATGTTTTAATATATAGGGTTTAATATAAGTTGTCAGGCAGTCATTAAATATACGCTAAAACATGAACAACGTTTCATTGCCGTCCGCACATATACCTAAATATCTAATAGCCCTAAAAGGTCGTTGGGTTTATTACCTATTACCTTCTAACCGGTTGGAATCCGGCATTATCCCGCAGCAACCACATCGCTGCCGACAATACATGAGAATATCCTAAAGTTATGCACTTGTTGGTTAAGTAGCTACATAAGTTTTATTATATATCATAACGAAACATATTGTAAGTTCTTAATTCCATGCAGACTAAGTTGCATGCAAAAGAAATATAATATTATTATTTTTTGTGAAAACGGGCATTAGTGTTGTGAAAACGGTACATTTTAAGTAAATTTTTGTGTAACCGTTGTTTTCCTAAGTAAGTACTTAATTTAGATATCACTTTTATTCCCTTCGTATTGTGTATAGTAATAGTTAAAGTAACAGTATAAAAAAATAGTGACATGTTGAAATTACTAAAAAATAATAAAATTTTAGAAAATATTGTAAACGATTACTGTAATCATGGTTACCCTATCCAAGCTCAGGGAACGTCAGTCACCCCTTATCAGACAAGGCTCTTGGACTAAAACTGTTGCCTTTTGTTCTAGTGTTAAGGCTCACATATCCGAAAATCGGTATGTTGGGCATGTTTGAGGAAAACATATCAGTAATATTCTTGTATCATAAAATTCTATCTTATTTTTTATTGTGTTTAGTTCACGAACAATAGAAAATATTAATATTATGCCTAATTGGACGGTTGGAGGTAGAGATTTTATACGATAAAATAACTCCACAATTCAAATAATTGACATTATTGGAAATAAAAGAATTGGACATCGATTCATATTAAATGTGGTTAATAATAATTTTGTTTTTATGTACAGCTGTTTTAGTACATGTTTTATAGTAAAGAATAAGTTAAGAAATATTTTATATAGAACTAGTGGAAGCCCTTTATCCATAAGTGAAGACAAAATTAAAATCGGTCGAGCCGTTTAGTAGGAGTTCAGTGACATATTGTATTCAACTACTCATATTTCATTTATATTATGATGTTTTCTTTTTTTAAGTAAAGTAGAATGACTGCGAAACACAATTAATTTTGTGACAAAAAAAGCCGCCTTTTGTAATAAGTTTTTCGAATTTGTTAAAGTAGTTAGAAAGCAGGGCCTTCTAAGTTCTGCTATAATACACTCAGCAGTTTCTCGGTACTTTCTTACAGACGAGAACCACAGTGAAATCACATCACGTCTGGTGTACACCACCAGAAGCTTTTTTCTTTTCGTTTTTGAACCCCTGCGCCCGACGCAAAAGAAAGGTGTTATAATATAAGTTTGACCAGTGTGTCTGTCTATGGTATCTATTGCTCCCAAACGAATGGACCGATTTGAAAACGTTTTTTTGTTTGAAAACTGACGTAATTAAGATAGTTTATATTTAGTTATAATTTACGAAGACATCAGCCCATTTCACTAACTTCGATTGATGTGAAATTTGGTATATTGTTACTATTACATTATATTAATACTGTTATATTTCCTGATGACTTGACCTGATGCTGCAGCAACAAGTAGTATGCGGTATACCCAACTCCTTAGCAATTTACAGCAATTGGTTTACAATTTTTAATTATAGCCTGTAGTAATCATGTCAGTCTAAAAAAGCTAAAAATATATTAGAACAAATTCCTTCAGCGTACTGTAATATTTAAAAACAGTTTTAGACATGGTAATGCGAAGCAGTTTGCGAAGACACTCGAGACAACCGCTATGGCCACACGGATGATTTTTACTTTATAAATATTTATGCCGCGCGCCGCGGAGGGCGAGACGACGCATGCTGGAGTAAGCCTTTATTTTTAGCGATTTAGAGGGAAGCCTTCCGTAATAAGGAAAATATTTCGGTAAAAACAAACGTTTTATCTGCTAAACACTATTATAATTTTTTTCTTATTGTTTCTGCAATTAAATAATATAGTTATGCAAATACATAGTTTACATAGTAATTTTATTATATTTTATTATCATAAAATGAATTGAAAAGGAGATAAAAAACTGAAAGTGAACTGAAATTTAAATCGTTTTGAATTCTATAAAATCACAAATTTAACGAAACTCCCAGAAAACTAAATCTTACAAAATGTTTATTGTTTTAAACGCGATAAAACAAGATCTAATTTTCTCTGAAAAAAGTTGTTTGTGACGCTTTTTCATTACGACCCTTTTTCGGCTTAGTCTCGTAAATTATTTCTCGTAATAACACCTTGCAAATATTTCTTTTTAATGCATTATTTTGTATTGTTTTAACTCGTTCATTTTAGCATATTGCTAAAAATTATTTCTGTTTGCAATTACATAATATAATGTTGCAAAAATATAGAAATATTTTAAGTACACTATAATATACAAATTTACAATACGAAATTTAAAGTAATCAATAATACTAAAAGATTATTTTTAATTTCTTATTTTTTACTATATTATAGTACTATTGGGACAATTTTCTGACACACGGTGAGTATCCCAACAGTTTAGGAATTAAATCCCCATGAACCACCTCTATGGGAACTAACTAGCTGTTGTACGCGACTTCGTCCGCGTAACTTTATGAAATATAGCCTATGTCACTCGCTGATAATATAGCTTTCAACTGGTGAAAGAATTTTTGAAATCGGAACAGTACTTTTTGAGTTGATTCATTAAACGTACACAAATACAAATGTTCTCTCTTTATAATATTAGTATAGATATAGATAAGATGTACACAACGCAGAAACATAGATATCTAAGGTTAATAAAAAGCATTATTATACATGGGCGGTCCGATAAGTCCTTAGCCTCACCGCCCGATGGCGCCACTATCGCAAGAGGAATTAACTATCGTGTAGGACATTCTCCTAGACGGCTACTGTCAAAATTTCAGCCAAATCGGACTAGTAGTTTTGTTTTGACCGCGTGTGGAAGCGGGCGTGTCCACGGATTTTAGAAAAATGGTAAAAGAGCAATATCGGTCAGTGATTCGATTCTTCTTTTTGGAAGAGAAATCGCGCAGCGAAATCAAAGAGCGCTTGGATGCTGTGTACGGAGACTCTTGCACGGTTGCACGTCGATTTTTGATAAGACACGTCCAGGTTCCCCGAAAACGGTTACCACGGAGGAAAACATGACAAAAATCCACGATCTCGTATTGGCAGATCGCCAATTGAAGGTGCGCGAGATAGCTGAGACAGTGGGTATCTCAAAAGACCGCATGGGTCATATCCTGCATGAAATTTGGGCATGAGAAAGCTGTCGGCGCAATGGGTGCCGCGTTTGCTCACTCCGGACAACAAACGCAACCGTGAGGCCTCTTCGGAGCAGTGTTTGACGCTGTTTAAGCACAACCCAAAGGAGTTTCTGCGTCATTTCGTCACCGTCGACAAAACATGGATCCACTCGTACACACCAGAGACCAAGGAACAGTCGAAACCGTGCACTTAACCCGGCGAACGTCTCCGAAAAAGACGAACACTGTTTTATCGGCCGGAAGGTGATGGCCACCGTTTTCGGGAATTCACAAGGTGTAATCTACATCAACTACATGTAGAAGGCTAAAACGGTCACAGGGCTGTACTATGCCGAATTATTGGGCCGATTCGACGCCGAATTGAGAAAAACGGTCCCATTTGGCGAAGAAAAAAGTGCTCTTTCACGATGTCTCACACCTCCGCCCTTGCCAACGAACTGCTGCCCCATCCACCGTATTCCATCCGTGCGACTTCTTTTTGTTTCAAAACTTGAAAAAGCCTCTCTTTGGGCAGAAATTTGAGTCGAATGAGGAGGTCATAGCCGCCACGGCGGCCTACTTTGCAGACCTCGAGAAAACGTAATTTTTACGCGGGTTAAAGAACTTGGAGCATCGCTGGGTCAGGTGTATCGAACTAAAAGGAGACTATGTTGAGAAATAAGTCACCACTTTTCCAAAATTTTCGTTTTTCTTTTGGAGGCTAAGTACTTATCGGACCACCCACGTATGATATAATGTCTTAACTTCACATTCATCAATACGTACAAAAACTAATACTTAACATTCAAATTCAAAGTCTATATTATTCGAAAACAAACAAATCTAGACTTGAAAAATATAGGTCACATTTACAAATCTGATATCCAAAGTGCGGACTGTGTCAAAGTTATATCCTGGTATGGTTTCAGCAGTTTTATTGGCATCATACACTGGCGTCAGGTTCGCTAATTGGATATTGATTTCGCCGATACATTCGCGAAGTACACTTGTACGATTGGAACGTGTTTTAATTGGTTTTGCACTTGATTTCGAAAGGGTTGGTCTCGTGAGCCTTACGACAAAAACATTAATCAAGACATCTAAGACCAAAGTCGTGTACGGAGGGAAATGTAAAGGCGTCGGACATTGGACATTATAAGCAAAATATATATATTTGATGTAAAACTTATTTCAGTGTAGAGAACATCAATCTACTACAAATGTTTTAGGCATATAAAAAATACGCCTAAAACGGAATTATGGCAGAATCTTGCCTTCGCGCGTCGATGGTAAAAGTTAGTAACGACCAAGTTCTACTACTGATTTTAAACTCAATTGTTTTGCCGTAAAGTCACATTTTCTTTAAATGAAAGATGTGACAGAATTTATGCTCTACGCATATGTCATTTTTTTTTAACTTTATGTTCCATAAAGTTAGTATTATTTTGTATGGCATGCGAATGCGAAATGATTGTATGTATGTATGTATGATGAAATGAGTAGATTGATGGTGGGGAAGAAAAACAATAGTTTGTTAAGATGTTCACAGATAGCAAAAGAGACATTGGCAGGAAATAGGCAGTTAGTCCATAGACTGTGAGAGGTAACATGTTCTGTCTAATATGTATATAGGCCGATAAAGTTAGTGAACTAAATCGCTGATAGGGACTCAATTCTGGCGGGCGGGATGTCAGAGTCACAAACTTTGATGTAATGAGGTTACGCTCGCAACTTCTGTTGACAATATAACCCTAATGAACGAAGCGCTAACTAGCTACATTCATTCGATATCTGTTTATTATTTAGGAACGACAGTAAATTAACCAAATCAACGCACATTCAGATATTCTATTACCTGGAATTTTCCAGAAGTGTCGCCGTTTGCTGTTACGCAGTTAAAATTGTTGCCAAGAGCGAAAAAGATCAACGGCGTTTGAAGACATTTCGTATTTATCCTACTAATATGATATTTGTGAAAGTTTGTATGTTTTTCAGTCAATCACGCAAAAAACTGCTGAGTGGATTTGGATGAAATTTGGCACACAGATAGTTTATTATCTGGATTAACATATAGAAATATTAGGTTCCTGAGGGATTTTCAAAAAACGAACTACAACTAGTCCTTACATATTATAAAACAAAGTCCTCCGCCGCGTTTGTCTGTCTCTCTGTTCGCGATAAACTCAAAAACTACTGCACCGATTTTCATCTGTTTTCACCAATGAATAGAGTGGTTCTCGAGGAAGGTTTTTAGTATACAATTTACAAAGTTACGCGGGCGAAGTCGCGGGCACAGCTAGTTAAGTCTAAAATATAAATACTCGTACCGATTCACATACTAGTACGTAGTATACTAGTTGGTGCCTGCGACTTCGCCCGCGCAACTTTGTATACTAAAACCTTCCTCGAGAACCACTCTATCCATTGGTGAAATCCATTGTTTTATAATATTTAGTGATCAAGTTAAAATATTGCTTAAAAACAGTGAAATAATTATGATATCATAAATTACGCTGAGGTAATATGAAGATTTATTGATATACTGAAAAAGGTAGTACTTGGCCTGTTGCTGCCACAGAAGAAATAATTGTGGAAATATCAATGGAATATTTTCTTACTAATCCTTTTTTCTGAATTGAAGGTACCCTGTGTCCTCTTCTGTATCCCGGACAAGGTGTGCAAAATATTATTATGATCGGTTGAGTAGTTAGGCCGTGAAGTTCTTTTGGAATAAAGTCTCCAAAAAATATTATAAAATATTGCCCATAATCTTATCTATATGAGTTAGATATTTTAAGGCCTCTAGTTATCTGGGATCTGCTGGAAGATTATATCTATTGAGTAGATTCCGAATTTGAATAACGAACTATTGCTACATAATTTTAAATCTGAATATCTTAAATAACTTAAACAGTTGTAACTTAGAATTCATGATATTCATTGGTCCAGTTAAAAATTCAATGTAAAGTTTAATCGGGGCGTAACCATTTTTTCCAGTTAGCAACTTCGCAAAGTTGTCTAGAGTTTTTCGGTTGGAGCACGGTAACGGAGGCTAGCGGTGATTAAACTTAATTGAATCGAATATTCTTGGAAAGTTTTCTGTGGTGTCTGGGTGGCACTGGCTCTGTAGTTTCACTGTATATCCGGCAAGACACGCGTCCACTCTCCAAGGTACATTATTATACTTCCAGTCTCTCCCGGCTCCGGCCCACGCAACGCTCCAGTGTGACCACCATTCAGTGTGTCCAACATTCGGTGTTGCCCCCATCGGTGTTGTCACCGTCGGTGTGGCCATCATATACAATGAACGCGAGATAGTGTATATAACTATGATTTAGTTTATCTATGCACATACACTACATCCCTTCCTTATCAAAAGTTTTATTAATCATTTAATATAATTTTGCATCTCCTTGTCAACAATCGTTAAAACTCGATGATTTCATTTCTTGTCAGTATTTTTCCTGGATTACGCAGACCTTGTCAAATTTTTGATTTGTCACATTACACTCCCGTCAAATCCCTTGATTCGTCAATTTAGAGATTGATCAAAACCTTCCTTCCTCCTTCTCCTTCTTCTTCTTTCTTATTCTGCTTCTTTTTCTTCTTCTTTTTTTCCTAACAAACAGTACCTTTGTACCAGGTATCTCCATTTTAATGGAGGTTACCTTTTCAACCAACGCACCGTTGTACCAAGTGGGTAATTCCATGGTAACTCATGTTACATTTTTACTTCCCTATTGAAACTAACAAAGCTAGCATACCATATTTATAATTATATCCACTACCCCCTAAATGGAAATTTCATTGTTATAAAGCATAAAATGTGGGTCTCGTTTTATTTAGAATTTTCTAGGTTTAATTTTTTTTTTTTTTAGTTTCAATAAAGTTTTTGGTAACTTACGTTACCTTTGGCGACCTTAGCTTTTAGGCTAATATGTATCCATTAAAAATTCAGTTCCGTTTAAATTAATTAAGAATATTAAAAATCAAATCCGTTTTTTATTAAATGTCTTACATATGAGATCATTAGCAAAATTAATGGTTTTAGAAACACGCATTTTTTTAGAGAATCAAATAATGGTCACTCATGTTACATGGATTTACCCAGGTATTTCCAATGTACCTCCAAATTCAATTATATCTGTGCCAATTTTATGGTAGCCAATGCCTCCAATTTAATGATAACCAATGCCTCCAATTTAATGGTAGCCTCCACCAATCTAATGGCAGCCTCCACCAATTTAATGGCAGCCTCCACCAATTTAATGGCAGCATCCACCAATTTAATGGCAGCATCCACCAATTTAATGGCAGCACCCACCAATTTAATGGCAGCATCCACCAATTTAATGGCAGCACCCACCAATTTAATGGCAGCATCCACCAATTTAATGGCAGCACCCACCAATTTAATGGCAGCATCCACCAATTTAATGGCAGCACCCACCAATTTAATGGCAGCATCCACCAATTTAATGGCAGCATCCACCAATTTAATGGCAGCCTCCACCAATTTAATGGCGGCGTCCACCAATTTAATGGCAGCACCCACCAATTTAATGGCAGCATCCACCAATTTAATGGCAGCATCCACCAATTTAATGGCAGCATCCACCAATTTAATGGCAGCACCCACCAATTTAATGGCAGCATCCACCAATTTAATGGCAGCACCCACCAATTTAATGGCAGCATCCACCAATTTAATGGCAGCACCCACCAATTTAATGGCAGCATCCACCAATTTAATGGCAGCCTCCACCAATTTAATGGCGGCGTCCACCAATTTAATGGTAGCATCCATCAATTTTAGGCATTGGCCATTCCGTACCATCAACCTAGGCATTGGCTAATCCGTACCATCAACTTCGTTTTACTATACGATATTTGTTTTCGTTTCAATTTAGGTCAACACTAATCATTCACTCTTTTAAAGGTACATTGGTATAAACTTTTATTTGCAATTTAATGTAAAACTCGGTATTCCGCAATTGGATGATTTAATTTCACGCAATTAAATGCGCTAACTCTACGTCACGCATTGAGTGCAAACAGACGATATTCCGCAATTTAATGCAGTGGCCTCTCTCTCTCCAAATCTTTCTGTCTTTCTACAAAACATCAAACACACTTTAAACAGACCTTGAACACGTTTAAATAAACTTTACTACAAAAAGTGTCTAGGCATATTTTTGGGTTAGACAATGTCTGAGCATTATTTGAATTTATACCCCGCCAGACGCCAGATGGTAACTACGAGAATCTAACCAGTTAGCGGCCTCTCTTTTCTGGACGTGCTCTGTCAACTTGAAATCGTCTGCGCAATATTTTTGATAATTTACAAATACGATTCGATTATGCGCAATGTTTTTTGGTATAACAAACATTTATAAATAATCTAACGTATTTGTTGTAATTTAGGCTTTATTCCAATTTTTTAATTTGTTTATGTCATTACTGTAGTCTGTATAATAGCTTGTGGAACCGAAAATTCATCTTTATACGCCTATCAGATCTGCGTAAAATGAAAAACGACATGAATGAATGAATGCCATTTCACGCACTTCAACACTGTCCACAAAACAAACATAAAGAAGGTTTGTGGTAACAATGTTACTAAACTATGTTTAAATAGTTATACATTGTCTAGGTTAAAACAGTGCTATTTAATCTTGTAGACGGTCCCATTTACATGAACGTTATTATCAATTGACATAACATTTGGAAAAGTGAATTTAATACGAGATTACTTTATTTATCGATCAAATGATCAAATAATCGGACTTCTAAATTCTGTCCTAACTTTTCAATTTTTTTTTTCTATCTTCAAATATAATTGTCCTGTAAACTTATTCTAGTCTCCACGGTACCCCTGAGGTGTAGGATTATAACAAAATATATCTAAATTTGGTGCTTATAACAAACACTATAAAAAGTATATTTTGGTAGGTAGATATTCTCTCTATTGCGCTACGCTTTAAAACAATGCATTTAAACAACTTGACGCACGGCTTACAATTCCTCAATTACCCACTAGGATTCCTAGTCTTGTTTGAGGATGCCATGTACACACCTACGACACCCAGGCAAAGAAATAAACATCTAAAGTCGTCACCTAAATATCTGCTTAGACCAGGAATCGAACCCGGGACCAACTTATCTACTGCCCAATGATATCGTACCCTTAAAATCTTTTACATACATACGTCCATGACTACAACCCACCTCTTGTACTGGTAACTACGTATATTTCAAAATTATTATTTTTATTTTTAACCCAATCTACTAATGAATCAATTAATTTCATTACATATTTAATGCTAAGTACCTATTAGTCCTGATACTTGCTCAAATCTGTATAACTGGAAGGTAGGTTCTAATTTATTCTTTGCCAATAATATCACCAAACCAAACAAAGGTTAGCTCTATCATTTTAATAAATAAGGTACAGCTGGCCCCACGCTCTTATCATCATAATAAGTAACACTCTATTTACTTTAACGCAATTACAATTATTATAAACTGTGCGGTAGGTATTCTTTGTTTCGAGAATCTATTGTGTCCATGGCTATCCGCTACGTACTTATTTGTGTAAAACAAAAGCTATTATTTTAACCACGCCATACCTTGGTCAAACTTGGAATATGTAAGGATAGCAAGGATACTACTGCATTAAAAAATTTATAATTTGTCATTTGCCTCGATAATTATTCTATTACACGACTAAAGCCCATTTTTTTTTTTCGTCAGGTAGTGAAAGAAATCTTATGAAACCCTTTTCATATTACTTACGACAAATTATCTAATGAAACGATTTATAATATAACAACTGATTTAAACAAGAACACATTGATTTCAAATCAGTTGACTTTTAAAATGAACTTTTTTAGGACATTCAATATAAAGTGTTTTACTTAGCTCCCTCCTCTTTCCTTTTTTTTTTGAAGTTTGGAGTTTATCCTCGTCGCCATTTGTGGTGTCTGGGTGGCACTGGCTCTGTAGTTTCACTGTATATCCGGCAAGACACGCGTCCACTCTCCAAGGTACATTATTATACTTCCAGTCTCTCCCGGCTCCGGCCCACGCAACGCTCCAGTGTGACCACCATTCAGTGTGTCCAACATTCGGTGTTGCCCCCATCGGTGTTGTCACCGTCGGTGTGGCCATCATATACAATGAACGCGAGATAGTGTATATAACTATGATTTAGTTTATCTATGCACATACACTACATTTTCAATTGAAACTTGGATTTGAATTAAAAGCTATAATATTTAAATTTTAACAAATTCAATGAAACTTCATGGAATGCATACTAATATGTATTATAAATCCGAAAATAACTCTGCTTCAAGCGCAAGGAAGCAGATTTAAAAAAGCTACAAAAAATGTATGAAATATTAAAAAAGTATATATTCGTAATTATTAAAAAAAATCGAAGCCTTGTCGCTTAGTATTAACATTATCAACAACTTACTTAACGCTTAACCTGGAAGTAAGGCCGACATAGTTACTTTATCTATATTTACTTAGTAAGTTACTTAGTTTACTTTAGTAAAAAGGCACCAAGTGGACCTTTCCGTATAGAGGATAGGGAAAGAGACCTATACCTATGTCCTACCATTCATCCTAAAGTAAGGACTATCCTACTAAGATCGCACCACACAGAAACCAGTAACAGACCTTTCGGTAAAGAGTATAGGATGGCAGAGTACATTTCCCTAATCCCTAATTCTCCTTGTCCTGTATCTTATCAAGTAACATCTAGTGAACTGTCTGCCTAAGTATATTTGAATAAAGAAACTAAGACTTCAATACCGTTTAAACCAGAGGGCCTAGTGCGAGTTTTACTCTATCAACCGCATCGAACGCGTAAACGTCAATTTATATGGGAATGAAGCAGCGCTACACGTTAGCCACTAGGTGGCGCTGCTTCATACAAATTGACGTTTCCGCGTTCGACGCGTTTGATAGAGTAAAACCCTTCCGGTACATGGCTGTTCACATGACAGAACGTCTAAATGGTTCGAATGTGTAGTTGTCAAAATGTACAAAGTTTAATGGTTAAAATGTTGCAGTGACAAAATGACTAAACTTCACATTGTATTTATGTTATGCCATGCTTATATCAAAATGTAAACATTTTAAATTGTGTTTATGTCAAGTCATGTCAGGGATTAAATATTTAAATGTTACAATATTTTAGTAACAAATCGAGTCATTGATTAAATAACTAAATCTTACAATGGCAAAAATATATTTATAGAGATAATCAATAAGAATTAATCATTTCTGGCCATTTCGAGCAATTCATAATTCGGGAAAGAAGGCAATCTTTTTTTCTATGAATAGGTCCCGGAAGGGATTGAAGTCACTAGCCTCTTGAGGTGTTAATCGAGGCTCTTGGCTATCAGACCTTTCGCCGAGATGACTATGGGGACGATGATTATTCAATCGACATCCCACATGGCGGTCACCTCGTTAGCCAAATCTATGTAGGTACTTAGCCGCGCCCCCCAATTTCCGATATACAGTCTCATAACATAACAGAAGAGCGCGGGTGTAAAATCCGGTTCTTCTGCCCGAACCCTTCTGTGTAAGGCATCTACGAGTAGAATGCCCAAGGAGTAGGTTAGCAAAGGGCATAACCCAGCTCTTGAAAGTGCGCACCTTATTACCAGTCGACAAAGTAAATTTGTCAGGCGACAAAAGAAGAGCTCCCTCACCATCTGTTTTATGTCCTCATCAAAGATATCCAATGAATATGACTTAAGACTCCATGATAACAAACATCATAAGAATTAGTCATTATGACATTGATACAAACTGTACATTTTGACTCTCATTCGTTATATCAATGATGTCGTGATGAATTTTATACAATTTAGTACTCGATCGTTATAAGGTTTGCACATTGTATCAATTAGTACATTTTGGCACTAGCTCGTTCTGATAAATTAACTATTTGACTTGTAATGCATATAACAATCGTTCTTTCAAACAATCGTATTATATGACTATTATGCACTTTGACACTCGTATTATTTAGCACATAGGCAATCGAACCATTTGGTCGTTCTGTCATGTGAACAGCCATGTACCGGAAGGAGTAACTCGCACTTGGCTCTATGGAGTGGTTTCGTTCTTTAAAATCTCTAAATAATTTTTTTCGAACATTTGGCTGTGGAAACCGGAGACATTTTAGAATTTAGTCTGCTCTGCGTCAAAGGCCGCTCTTACCTACTTCATGTCGGATTCTATAGGATTACATCTTATGAGATTGATTTACATATTTAAATTAAAACAAAATTATTTATCAGTGGCAACACTCTAATTTATCTACTGTTTCTTGCTTATACTGTTCTGAAAACTGCTAAAATGGTAGAGCTAGAAGCGCTCGTTAGTGCTTTTGTTGCATCAAAGTCATCGGTTCCACGTGTACAGCAGAAAATTTAGTTTCAAATGAAACAATTAACAAGGAGGTCTAGTAGTTCGTGTTCTAAAAGTAAAAACGTTTGACGTTGCTCTCTGTAATTTCTGTAACTGTTCCAATGATTTAATTTACTGATTAACACCTAACTTTACTGCATTTCTGATTCAATTGATGGCGTCGACAGGAAACCGAGGCTCGTTTCCTGCCAATTCTAACTATTTAATTGAACTTTTCAAACTTGGACTTGTTTGTAGGTACGGTAGCTGGTTTTTGTCCTCTATCAGTTTTTGAAGTGAAAACTTCTACAACTTCTAAAACACTACAAAAAAGTGCCCAACGTGCCCAAGGTTTAACCCGTTGGGCACTTTTTGTTTGGAGAAAAATCTCTGAATTCGCAGGACCGACATGCTTTTGTATTTGTGTGTATGTGTGTGTGTGTGTGTGTGTGTGTGTGTGTGTGTGTGTGTGTGTGGTGTTTAGGCGATAGGCTACGGCTAGATTATACCAGTTCTGGAAAAAAATAAGAAAAATAATCCAATAATATTAGTATCATTACTATTGTTAAGAATTTCTTAAACGAATAACCGATGTGGTTTTGTTACCATCAAGTCGTTAAGCAAATAAAAAAAATACTACGACGACGTATTTATTGAAAATTAGTAATCAAAATTTAATTCTAAAATTCTATGACTTCATCCGTTTCCAATATTAAATCAATTTACAGCGAAGTTGTAAATAAGAGAATTCGAGGCGCTCTCCGTACATTGATTTGCAATTACCAATTCATTTCATTCCGTCCGTTCATTCCGTCTTTTTTTCATTCTGCGAAGTTAATTTAGTTGAGCCCGCGATCAAGGAGGTTGCGGTTAATTACTTCTTAATTGGAATTTATTGTAGACCACCTATTGTTTCTGGTGTCATTTAGAGAGAGTTATGATATCCTGCATGAATCTTATCGTAATTTTCAACATTATGGTTTATTAAATAGAGCCTTATAAGTATCTATTATATTAAATTAAAATACTTTTTTAATATTATATATAAATTTCATATTAGTTTATTTAATATTTTGAAAATATTTTGCTGGACAATAACAAAAATATAATCTATACCAATATATTATTATCTGAAGAATTTGTTTGTTTTTACGCGCTAATCTCAGGAACTACTGGTTCGAATTGAAAAATTATTTTTGTGTTGGATAGACCATTTATCGAGGAAGGTTATAGAGGCTATAGATAACGCGGACGAAGTCGCGGACACCAGCTAGTGTCATTATAATAAGTGAACATTGCCAATTTTTTATTTTTTATTAGTGTGTCAAGTCACCTGTATATAACTTTAATTATTTGTGTAGGTACTTAGCTTACACATAACTAACTACTACTAGATAAGTAAAATCACGTGAAAAAACAACTTAATATTACATCCTAGGATGTAAAACTAAGGTGTTTTTTAACATTTGGGCAGCCGTCTTTCGGCAGTAAATATCCCCTTACTTCTGCTCTGTTACTGACCACCATGATATAAAAGCATGTGTGCTGTTGCGTTTTGGCGAGTGAGGGAGGGATGCCAGAGCTCATTTCTCTATTTCACTTACCATCAAGAGGATGGTAAGCTGTAAGCCTGTCTGTCGTTCTTAACATTTAAAAAATGTCTTGAAATTGTCGACCTATCGGAATCACTCAATCAAGCTTAGACATGCATAGAAAGCGCAAAAATAGGTTCGTTATTTGGATTTAAAATAAAAGGTATGAACAGAAAAGTTCTCAAAATCATTAAAAAAAAATAGTTGTAGTTTTCCCCGGTTTTCATTAAATGTTCCCGAGCACACAACAACAAAATGTTCTTTAAACGTGTACTCATTCATTCACTCGTTCCCCGTCGCATTCACTAGTTCGTTCATCAAACTCGTAGAATTTTATTCCCATTCATTTAAGCGAGAGTTTTCGCCCTATAACAATGGGAGAAGAAAAATGCTGCCGCATTTTCGTAATCCTTTGATTAAATTTCCTTGGGCCTTCAAAATCCTATATAATCATATCGTGTCGATATTTTAATTAATCTACTTACCTTAACAGTTGGCTACTAAACTACTGCCTTACTATATACATACACACATACATAGATATATTATACACATCACTGCATATTATAAAACAAAGCATCTGTGTGTCTAGACAGACAGACGTCTGTCTGTTCGCGATAAACTCAAAAACTACTGCACCGATTTTCATGCTGTTTTCACCAATGGTTCTCGAGGAAGGTTTTGGTATATAATTTGCATCCGTGCGAAACCGCGAACAGGCTGCTAGTAATCAATACCTACTAATAATAAATCTGTAAGTGTGGGTATTGTATGTATGTATGTTCCTTCATAACTCTTAAACGAATTAACTGATTTTCATGAAAATTGGTAGATAAATATTTAGACGTACAGAACACAGGATAGGGTACTTTTTTCTTTTTCAACGAGGACGAAGTCTCGGGCGCCAGCTAGTTTATAGTTTATCTCTAGTACAATAATCATAAAATACGACTTTACTAATAATAAGACTACCTGGTGCCCGCGACTTCGTCCGCGTAACTTTATAAATATAGTAGGTACGCGTGCGTGCTAGTTATAAATAATACACGTAGGTACTTGTATACTTACTTGTATTAATGAAAGGAAACAACAATAAAATTCCATATAGTATCATCATTTTTTCAATGTTCTGAAACAAAGAAATAAGTTAAATTAATAAGTAATTAACGCAAATAACTATTACCATTTTTTAGTTTTTTCCACCCTTTCTACAGGTTGGTATCGATTTTTTTTTTCATCCATCGATTTTACATAATATTCTAGAATCTTACAAGAAAAATTCTCCTAAGGGACTTAAATTTTGATTTGTTAATCAATTTTCCTGGACTATTAACTTAATAAACTAATTAGATAGATAGATAGAAGGTAGAATATAATTATTTGCATACACGTCATGACTTGGACAAGGTGCCACTACGCACGGTCCCGTTGAGTCATCGAAATACTACAATGGAATTTGCGTCACAAATGCCAAAGCGGCACATAAAAAGAACGCCTTTGACAGAATCATGGCGGACTCTTGCCTTCACGCGTCAATGGTAAAAGGTAGTAACAATCAACTTCTACTATTTCATTTTAAACTCTAACGGGTTGACGTAAAGTCACATTTTCTTTAAATTACCTGTTATGTTTGTTTTGTTTTAAATGACAGTTCATGCTCTACGCATATGTCACTTTTAAATGTTCCATAAAATTCGTAGTGTTTTGTATGGCACGCGGGTTCCATGTTGTAGTAGTTTGATGCGTTGAGTAGAAACTTTATCCCGCGGACGCGCGAACTTTGGATCAATCTCCCTCCTGAGGTGTTTCCACCTAGCTACAATATGGGCCACATCAAGCGAGCTGTAAACAAACTCCTACAGGGTAGGCAGCGCACTAGCACTCCCCTTGGTGTTGCTTGTGTCCTTAGGCGGTGGTAACCACCTACCAGCAAGTGAGCCGCCAGCCTGTCTGCCACCTTTATATTATAAAAAAAATGACACACCGAAAAATGACCGTCTGGCGGCAGTAACCACCACCTTACAGAATACCACCGTGAAATAACAGCATTATGTGCTGTTGTATTTCGGTGAGTGAGTAAGGGATGCCAGAGCCCATTACCCCACCCTTCCCTTATCCCTTATCCTTAATCCTTCTATGGTCGGCAGCGCACTTGTAGCACTTATGGCGTTGCTTGTGTTATAGGCGACGGTAGCCACCTACCATTAAGTGAACCGTCAGCCTGTCTGTCGACCTTAACATAAAAAAAAACACATAATTTAATTAGAAATTAAATTAGGATTTAATTAATTTTTTTACGAAATTAACAGAATTTGACCCTAAGGTTATAAACTCAGAGGTGCTATTAAACTCCTCTGGCAGTTATTCGCAAGCGGTGACTATACATACCACCAACAAATTGACCACCATCCGCATACTTCAGTGGTATTTCCGTGACATTGTAACCTTGACCTGATGCTGCAGCACCAAGTTGTCTGCGGTAAACCCAACTCCTCAGCAACTTACAGCAGATACAGTGTTTTTTTTGCTCAATAGAAAGTCTGGGGTTAGTTTATAATTTTATTTTTTATACTTTTTTAACTGGAAGTACTCAACCACCAGGGATAGACTAGGTAACTGGGTATTTTTAGGGAAGCAGCTGTTTTCATTGTGCCTTTCAATTAAAATTGTGTACTTCGACTGCAAATGTAGTAAATAAATAGTGCGCGAACTGTTTGCATAATATGCATAATGTATTATTATGTTTGCATAATAAGAGTTCGTTCACACGTTCTGTTTTCGTTTCGTTCAGCAGTGTATAGGCTCTTTTACTGTTAATTATTATTATTATTGTTCTATATCGGCATCAATCATGTTTGCACACGATTCTTGGAATCTAACCGTTAACCAGCGTCAGGTCTATTGTCAGATCGCTGATCGCAGCTATAGTGCTGATCTTGCTTTTTGCATATTATCGCATATTAGTGATCATCTTTTCACCTACCTCTGCTGTCTGTCTCTCTGCTAAATTCTTCCAAACCACACAACGGAATTTAATACAATTTTCACTAATAGAAAGAGCGATAAGCGAGGATACTTTGTTGTATAATTCGCAACACCAAATTGCATCCTTGCGCGGTTCGGGGCAGGTCGCTAGTGAATTATAAAAATAATGATGTAGATGTGAGTCATAATCAAGTCAAAATACTCGTATTTTTACATTTATTGTGCAGAGACAATATTATCTTTTGTTTTTAAGTGTCATAATGATTATAACAAAAGCGGTTTTTAATTTAAAAACAGATTACTGTTCTCTCTATTTGACACATTTCTCTTAAAATATGCATGCATGGTTTTATTTGGGACAGCAATAGAAAGTGTATATCTCTGTACCTTACTGTTTGTCCACATTAATTTGCGGGCGCGGTGGCGGACGCTTTGGCGGGCTCCGTCACGAAATATCACACATAGAAAGTTATTATAAAATCGGTGATTATTATTTTCGCTGATTCTGAACTCATACTATGTTTATATTAATAATTGTAATATTTATTATTTTAAAGATGACAAAAAGAATGGTATCCTGTGTTGCAAGAAACGTAAGATTTCATCATTTCGTTCATATTTTTAAAACGGGATGTTATAAGTGTGTCTCTATATCTGTATATCTGTCTGTGACATCGCAGCTCCCAAACGAATGGACTAATTTCGATACTCTTTTTTTGTTTGAAATCTGATATGATGGGGATTGTTCTTATCTATAATTCATGACGATCTGTTCAGGAGTTGGAAGGCCATCACACCATTTCCTAGTTGCCGTCCACTAGGAAATGGTTATACAGTTGAATTTCACGTGTGAATTTGGTATACAGTTACTTCGGTGGTATTCCCATGACAGGGTAACCTTGACCTGACCTGAAAGTCGGGGTTACTTTATACTTTTAATTATAGCTTGTATAACTTCTGACAATAAGCAATACGCGCGTAAACACGAGCTCGGCGAAAACATCGTGCGTATACGCCACCGCGCCCGCGTGTTTTCGTGAACAAGCCCTTACAATAGAAACAAGTACAATGGGCATAAATTGTTATTTATTGCCTGCAGAATTCTCTCTAAATGAGTTGATTACGTTCTAGTGAATAATTTGCTTTAATTTTAAATAGGTCGTCGAAGCGAAGCGAGCTAAGCGAAGTTATTTTTAATTATAAACAGAATGTATACGAAACGCTAACTCTGTTAAAACTATTAGAAATCGCTGACGTTTCGGACGCTTTAATCAAAACTCTT
The DNA here is from genome assembly GCA_945859745.1 of Synanthedon formicaeformis. NCBI lineage: Eukaryota > Metazoa > Arthropoda > Insecta > Lepidoptera > Sesiidae > Synanthedon > Synanthedon formicaeformis. The sequence continues at coordinate 3,486,625 of OX243975.1, forward strand.
TCACGAACAAGTTGAACGATTGAACGATCTCGCGGACTGCCCTGAATACGTCAGTGATTCCAGGTTACTATTGGAACTCGAATTCTTATCACAATTTTATTTTGTTTCACATTTGTAGCGGTGTATTTCGCGATTTGGACGGTTTGCTCCAAGCAGACAACAGGGACAAACAGTCCAACTATTTAGGTAGATAGAGCCGACTTCGAGAAAGAGGTCAACCAAAATTGTTCAGCAGTGGACGTCCTACGACTGAGATGATAATGATTTGATCGCCAAAGCCAAAGTTTCATTTTGAATTTTTGAAATTTCTTTTTTTTTTGAAAATTTAAGCATTTATATTTATTGAAGTAAAACTTCTCTGCGAGCGATATAATGTGTTTTCCAGACTTAGTAGTTTTTTTGGCTGTGCGTTGACAGTCAGCCAGGACAAACAATTTTATAAGTAGAGATTAATAATGGTAAAGTTTTTTAAATAATGTTTATCGATAATAAAACCAAATAACTTGTTGAAGTAGTAACCCACCAATCCACCAGGTACCAAATAGTGAGCAAGCAAGCGAGGCTAACCTGCCAAGTTTGTAAGTTCTGCCACAAAATCGGTCAGGTACTGTTGATGACAGCACCGGATATTTTACCAGAGTACTTTGAAATTTAATAAGACGTGCAAAGGAAAATTGGAAAAGTTCTAATAAGTTTAAAGTGGAAATTTTCATGTTTACTTATCCTTTCCATCGATTTTAATAATCCTAGCAATGTTTATACAATTTACGTAGATTTTTTCTGGTCCAACATAAAAGATAGAATATATAAATTGCACCTCGGGCGAAGCTGGGAGCGGGTCACTAGTTGCCAGTATTAACTACCTATCCGATCCCGGCTTCGCATGCATGTATTTTTTATGCAAATTATATATATACACAAACCATCCGAGTTTACCGTTATTGAAAACCTTAAGCTTTGGTTTCCTAGGATAGCGGTGCCGTCATATAGCGGTGCCGTCATATAGCGGCCGTAATACAGCGGTGAAAGACGTCACTAGAACGTCTATGTAAACAAAATGGCGCGGTTTCCTAGAGAGCGGTAATTGACACCGTAACGTCAAAAAGCGGTGCCGCCATTTGCATGACGGCCGTCTTGTCGGTTCTGAACGTTTTTATTGATAGCGGTGAAGCTGTTTTTAATATACATATTGTATACAGATACGAAAAGATGACAGATGGTTGATAGCGGCACCGCTATCCTAGGAAACAAACATGTCGGCACCGTAAAGACGGCCGTCTTTTTGCGTTCTAATATTACGGCCGCTATATGACGGCACCGCTATCCTAGGAAACCAAAGCTTTAGTGAAAACCGTTATTGGGTTTGGTTAAAATCCTTTGGGTGGTTTAGTAGAAGTTAGCGAAGAAACAGACAGAAGGGAACAGCGTCTTTGTTAATATGTAAAGATATACTTAGAAGAAACTACACAATGGATTACAAAGTAACTTTTAAAAGTTCATCTACAAAGTTGGCACTGTCTAGAATTAAACTTGGGATTCCTGAGTCTGACCACTAAGACAAGCACCTGACTCGACTCAACAATGAAATCGTCAATAATAATTATTTTATTATTACAATATATTATCATAAACGTATTATTTTATTTCTTATCATCTATTAATATATTTATTGGTTTGAAATTTAACTGATTTAATCAAATAATTAGTTTTAATGCCTAATAATATGACCATCACATAGATGAAGAAACTAGAAATATCTACCTATAGGGTAATTATAGAAAAATTCGTTTCTAGATATTCACTTATCTAATACTGTTTGTCTAACTGTAAAATAATGTAAATTCCATTCCATTATCTACACTAATATATAAACCTGAAGAGTGTTTGTTTGTACGCGCTAATCTCAGGAACTACTGGTTCGAAATATTTTTTTTTTATGTTGGATAATCCATTTATCGAGGAAGGCTATAGGCTATGGAGAACGCGGGCGAAGTCGCGGGTAAGAGCTAATTTTTATATAAAATTAAATAAAGGTAAGTATAAACAAAGATATATTATTTCGATGGGTATAAAGGATTTCGCTCCAAATTTTCCCACCAATAGCAGATGTCATCCGACATGTCGCACGGCCCTGTCACTCTTAACGCAATAACGTTGACATTACCTGAATGGAGAGAAGTAATAAAATTGGCGAAATATGCCGCATAGAATGGCATGTGTAGGAAATACCATTTCTTTAGTAAAAAATAAAATAATACTATATTGTAATTGTGTATTTCCGCAGACATGGACAGTCTGAAAATCCATAATACTAATCTTATCGTCGTTGTCAAACCTAAATCTGCACATTTTTGAGATTCCTACATTTTGACCTTAGTGAATAGTTCTCTGTTTTATCTATCGTATAGAAAACTGCCTTTAATCTGAACAGATCTTTTTACATCAAAATCTGTTGAAAAACTGAGATCAAAATGAAGCAGATTCACAGATACGCGCATACGCCGATACAAAGAGACACGGGTCAAAATTAAAACATCCCTCTTTTGCGTTGGACGTTAGTTTTAGTTAAAATAAATGGTCTTTTCAAGCTAGCTTTAAACAAATCCCTTTAGCATCGACAGAACATCTGCATACCCCTGGTGTTGCTAGCGTCTTAAGTGATGGTAGCCATCAAGTAAACCTTTGGCTTTTCTGGCACCCTTATAAAAAAGTGTACTTAGTTGCGTAGCCTATTCTATTCTAATATTTCTACATCGAATTATATGCTTCAAACTTTTCTTACTTTCTCCTCGTACTTGCACATTATGGGGGAAATGTTAGCATAATTAAAATATTGTATACTACATCGTATATATGTTACCAAACAAAAGTATTGTTATCAGAGTTGAAACAGAGAGAAAAACGGTCCAAATTTATTCATGAGCTCCTGATCACATTTGAAGATAAAACCTTCTGTTTTATTATCGTGTTTACGCCTATAACTTGTATACGACCATTCCCTCTGTCCCTGCTGATAAGGTTGATTTTATATCATATTATTATCAAATGTAAAAACATGTCAATAATAATTAATAAAAATAATAAAAATGTTTATTAACAGTTAGAAAAATCGTTTTTACAATAACTATGATTGAAGACTATTGTGCCTGAGATTTTTTCTTGAGAAGCCTGTGCCAGGAGCCTGTCAATGATAATGACATAAGACATAGGTTTGAGGGATAATAATGACGACGATAATGACAGATAAAAAATGACATGTTACTCATAGAACACATAAAGCTCGTTGGATGAGTAGTAAGGGTACTTGCCCAACGTCTCTGGGGCCCCGGGTTTGATTCCCGGCCGCGACAACTTTTGAAAATGACTAGTTACTCGTACTATCGCATAATATTTAAAGCTATTCAATTTACCTACCAACCAGAGGATGTATAATCATATACTTAACTGTGTTATAAATTTAATATAACCCGATTAATTTATCGAAGTTTAATTAATTTGTCTGCTTTTATTCATAATTTCGCTTGGGTGTTGTTTTAAATATTCATCGACAGACCGATTCAATTATACTGCCGAGGTGAATTTTTGAATTTCGTTTATGTATTTATGAACTGAATTTATAGTATGTTTCAGCCATAATATTGTGTAGATGAAATCATATGGTTTTTAATGTACTTTTCTAATATCAGGAATAATACTAGGTGTCTACAAGTAATATCTCGATATCTTGATTTAATTTGCAATTTAAAACTCAGCATTTTATTTGGCATTAGGCAATATTGCTTTTTTAACGGTCCATTTGATCGCCTATATCACAAGCATCTCCACAAGTGCTGCAAGTACGCTGCCGATTATAGTAGGATTAATGATATTATGTGATGTGATATTATTAAGGATGAAGTTATTAAGGATAAGGATGAGGGTGAAAGCTTCTGTAGGAAGTGATTACTGCCTCAAGACGTGCAATCCGAATTGCGCAAATGACTGCGAAATGCAGTCTAGTCATCGAAATACTACAATGGAATTTGCGTCACAAATGCCAAAGCGGCACATAAAAAGAACGCCTTTGACAGAATCATGGCGGACTATTGCCTTCACGCGTCAATGGTAAAAGGTAGTAACGATCAACTTCTACTATTTCATTTTAAACTCTTATGGGTTGACGTATTTTCTTTAAATTACATACTTATTATTATGTTTGTTTTGTTATAAATGACAGTTCATGCTCTACGCATATGTCACTTTTAAATGTTCCATAAAATTCGTAGTATTTTGTATGGCACGCGGGTTCCATGTTGTAGTAGTTTGATGAGTCTAGTACTAAAGTTGCAGAGTTGTAAAGATGTAAAACTAAATCAAAAGCTTACAAGAGTTCGACAAACTGTAACAATTTTTTTTTAAATTTACATATTCATTCAACATTTTTTAATAAATGGCACACAAAAAAAGTCCACCTAAATAATGTTTAATTGCAGGAAAAAAATTACGGGGCCGGCTTCATTAAAAACCGGCGAATCTTTCATGGAGATAATTTGGCACCGGCGTCGTGTACCGCCTTTTTAATCTTTTCATAACTTTTTCAGTACAACTTCATAGCACGCCAGCGAACTCATCTGCTCCAAATTCCTTTCATCCACCTGCTTTAAGGTATTTTTTAAACTGGAAACTAGAATTTTATTATATTGACACAATTTATAAAGTTGTGCCATGAGAGTATGCACGGCTACTTCCGTTTAAGACGTTTTATTTATTTGTTTATCTTTTGTAGGGAAATCTATCTATTTCTACGAGTATGAGTATTAGATTATACATACTCGTATAATAAAATCGTAAACGAGCCGTGTCTGTACATGAATATTTTTTCAAGAAATAAAAAAATGCTCGTTTTTGATAGTTATATATAACATGTCTTTTAATTTTAAATGTACATATAGCTAGGATGTTTACTGTTATTAAATATAAAAATTTTAATATCCTAACACTAAATAAAAATAATTTTGCTTCAGTATTTTCAAAAGTTGTTATTTAAACGTGTCTATAATTTCGATGAAATACTCATTATACTCTTTGTTGCGTATAACGAGAATAATTCATAAATCCAATTCAAAATCATAAACGCGAAAATCTCGCAGAAATCTTTGTACTTCGGCTGAGCTAATTGCAAATAATTAAGATGATATTAAAGGCCAATTTTCTCGTTTCTCAAGCACTAATTTAGACTGCCGGCGTAAAATTCCCAAATCGGATTTAGTGTACTGTTAATTAGATATCTTGTTCCCTCTTTGTGAATTAACAAAATTAGGATCAACTCAGGATGATATAATTCGATTATGCCGCTCGATTCTCGCGGTACTGACCGGGTTCGTAATTCAGTAGGCTATTTCGAGACAAGACGGAAAATGAATGCAAAAATATCCCTATCCCTTTAAATAGATATTCTTCCTTCCTACCTTGTTCTTTTATTCAAATACCACGACGTGTTATTTTTATCCTTTTAAATGTATCTACTTTTTTCTGGATGAAATGTAGGGTACATTCATGAAGGGTACATCACTTGTGATGTTGTTCAGGGATGCCAGAAAACTATATATATATAAAGAATTGGAAAATACTGTATATACCAAAAAAATCATTTATCCTTTAGCTTGTATCGAATAGTGTAATTAAATTTTGTATGTAGATAAAGCATCAAACTGTATCTCCCGATTTATCACCGGTGTTTGAATTGTCACAAATTTAAAGACTTATTCACGTTAAAACTAATAGTTCGATTTAAAAAATCTAATTAAGTGCTCTTGTACCTAACCTGCCTAAGTGCCTACACATTTCTGACTACAGATAAAATAATTATGAAGAGAATAAAGTGAACAAAGTGTGGGTTCCGTTTTTCAATGGCTTCCAGTTATATGGACAAAATGATACAATACAATGTGCGGTTGTGTGCCCGAGGGAAATTATTGGTTGGGCTAAACATGTGCGCCGTATGATTTATTGTGTCGAAAGCTGGCCAATGTACATTCGAGGCGAAAACACTTTCGTTATTTAATTTAATATATATATTTTTTTAGTTTAAGACTACTATCGTTACTTTGATAATGTAGATAGGTTGTATTAAGTGAGAGAATCCTAAAAAAATGTTATTATTTCAGTATATGATAGGATATATTAAGATACATGCTGTGATCGCATGGATGCATTTTTTTCCTGCAATTTATATACACCAACCTTTGCTCGTTTGTCACTCTTTTCCTTAGTGAAAACCGTTTTAAAGTCCCTTGGGTGGTAAGGTAACAACAAACAGAGGCAGGTATCGACTTATTTTTGTATATATTTTTATATAAATCTCTGAAAGTTACAATTTACATCGTGATTGTACCGACCCATATATCTTTGTAACAAAATGTCATATTGGAAAATAATGTACCCACCTTCAGAGATATTTATAAATTTAAAGCAATGTAGTATTTCGTATTATATTATTAGCTTTTTTTTATATATTTCGCGTATACGACGCAGTAATCGAGTGTTTGCAAGCGCCCCGAGTCGCTGTAGTCCTTTGTATATTTCTTCCCAATTTCTGCTAAATTACTCAACCGATTTTGATATAGTTTTCCCTAATGAAAATAGAACGATAAACGTGGAAGGTTTTTGTATATAATTTGCAGAAAAAAAATTATCCTTGTGAAGCCGGAGGCGTGTTGTTAACACCTTAATCTCAGATAAAATAAGAGTTACTACCGTAACCTTAGTATTGTTGGTGGTTAAAATAGTGCGGTAACGGGAATCCCGTTAAGGTGTACCGTCCAAATAAAGGATGCGCTTGAAGATATCATGAACAATGTGCACGTTGAAACACGATACTCAAATTTGCTACAAATTTAGATTAGAAAAATTTAGAAATTTAGAATTAGATATTTAGAAAAATATTAGTTGACCGGCAAACGTTGTTTTCCCAAAAAAATTTTTTTGGGGTGGGCCACCCTTATCACTTAGGGGTATAAAAATAGTTTACGACCTATTCTCAGACCGAATATATACACAATAAATTTGACAAAAATCAGGCAAGCTGTTTCTGAGAAATTTGGTTACACGAGAATTTTATATAGATTTAGGTTTCCTAGGGAACGTCTAAAAATATCTTTTTTTAATTGGCCCCACCGTCGTCACTGCGATAAAGTTGTCGGGCGTTATTCAGCTGATATATTCTTTAATTTTCAGCTAGTAGAATATAAAAGCTTTGCGCCATTGACATCTATTTACGTACAGAAAAGTAGTATGTTCGTATTATAGATAAACAAGTTGCTAGGAAGTACTTTCTCGCAAATGGAACACTTAGGAAATGGATATCTTGATAGAATGTCACATCGCACTAAACCCTCGTCAGTTGAATTGACAAAAGTGAATAAATGATAAACGTCTCCTGCCATGAATTTATCAAATCACTACATAGTATAAAACAAAGTCGCTTCCCATTTGTCTGTCCCTATGTATGCTTAGATCTTTAAAACTACGCAACAGATTTTGATGCGGTTTTGTTTAATAGATAGAGTGATTCAGGAGGGAGGTTTAAGTATATATTTTCGACACGGGCGAAGTTGTGGGCACCAGCTTACTAAAAATAAAGATACAACCCCTGAAAATTTTATAACAGCAAAGATATCAGGCGATATTGCTTTACACATTTAGTCAGGCGCTACACATCCCTTTCTTTTAACGCGGGCGAAGTCGCGGGCAACAGCTAAAGTATAAGATATAGATTTTAATATTTTTCCTTATGTGTCACTACTTGAAATAAATTAATATTTACCTAGTAAAATTTGAAGTCGTTTTGCGCATCTGTTGTTATGGCCCCTAATTCCTAAATCACGCAAAGGATTTTGAAGCGGATTTTACCATCAGTTAGATAATTTTTCACGAAAAGTTTATATTATGTATAAAAATATCTAATTAGGTTTTTATGTAGATAGAAAAATAAATAATTTATTGCCACCAAGTCTTCGAAAATTTACATGGCTAACGTATGCTTAAACCTTATGAAATACATAAAAATGATGTACCTACTAGAGAATTGTAATTCTTCTAAAATCTTAAAAAAAAATTCAAATTTTTATATCGTTTCATATTACCAAAGTCGTTTTCACTGGTGGCGATCATTTTTTTTTTTAAAGTTAAACGATGTATTACAACTTTTCAATAAGCATACTGTTCCTCAAGCGTATATGATAATTACAATTCTAAACTTACCATACTATATTAGGGAATTTCGGCAAATTTATTATGAAAGTATATAAGGCTAATTTATTCATCGATATATGTACTAAATAGTAAATTGTTTAAAACGTTGATTTTCCACTCATCATCATCATCATACACATTTGATACTCATAAACACATAGCAATATGTGGTTTTTATAAAAAATTTAATATATACTAACATTATAAAGAGAGAAGATTTGTATTTTTGTATTTTAATTTATAATGGATAAACTCAAAAACTACATGAACATTTTCAAATATAATATCCATTTTATTCCTATTTTCTTGGAACTTATTGTAATTTTGAAAACTAGACACATTGGGACAATAGACATTCTGAGACACTAGACATTTTGAGACACTGGACATTCTGACAGTTTGGACATTCTGAACCTGAGCCCAAAAAATTTCATCTAAGAATAAAAATACATCATAAGAGAGTAACATAGGCTTAATTTTATAAAATTACGCGGACGAAGTCACGTGCAACAGCTAGTAATATATAAATATGTATAAATTTACACACCATAAACGATTTTTTTAACAATTTAATGTCTAACAAGTTCCAATTAATAATACACTATAATTTACAATTTAAGGCAATATTAAAAAACAAAACAATTAAAATTTACCTTTCAATATAATTGCTAAGTCACCTTCCTTCACTATAATATCCCAGGCATAATAACAATCAGTATTTGCACTTTTAAAGTAATAAAAGAAAAGTATAGAGCAAAGAGTTTTTCCGCGAGTTTTCCCGCCAAAACGACGTACGATTTGAAAGAGTACGTCCTCACTCGTCGACGATTTGCGCGGTACTGGTTTACTGAATTGAATACAGCCAGCCTAAGCAGCCTTGCTTTGCCTGCTCGCTTGGATACCAGACAAAAGGATTGCAGTATGTACATTTCACGCAGCGATGAAATAATTTATTTATTTATTAAGGTAAATAAGTAAATAAATAAATAAATAAATAAATACAACACAAGACAGAACAGAATCAGAAGATACAACAATACAACACAATAATACAACTAGACCAAACTTGTTTCTATATTGTAGCTAAGTGGAAAAACCTCAGAAAGGAGATTAAACCAAAGTTGATACAAATATGGCCGTAAACAAATCGTAATAGTCGAATAAGTCGTAAACGGTAAGCAATAGAAAAAAATTATTGGACAAAAAAGATAGGAAATTTATTTATCTACAATAAAGGCTAGAACTACTTTGGGTCTCAAGTACACGGTTACGGAGATATACTTAGGCCGAAACGGTTTTTGTCAAAATGGCGGCACTTCCGCCCGCCTAGTTTGTAAGGATTTTGTGCATTTAGGATCAGTACGTGATACTTACTGTTCTTACTTAAATTTTCTACTTAAATTACTGTTCTTATTTAAAAAAATAAGAACAGTAATTTAGTGCATTATGGACAAGAGTAACGGCTCCTTTATTGCCTGTACTATAAAGAAGTCATATTACTCATACTCTTAGGTGTTATATATTTTATTTTTCAACGCGGAATAGATTTGCTCCATAATTATAAATGTTCAATAAAAAAAAAGAAAACAGTTTAAACCAATAATTGTTAACTAGTAGTAGGAGCAATGATTTGTAATTCGTGCACTTAAAGAAATTCGCGACGAACTTGAATCAACTTCTCTTGTACTGAAGTACCACATTTAACTTAAACTAGAAATATTGTATATTAAACTATAAACCCTTACGAATAAAGGTGATTTTTCTGCTAAAAGTCGATTTGAGAACGGCAAAACTTCTCTTCTACAACTTTAGACATTGACAAAACGTTCTTGAAGCAAATGTTTGAGTCAAACATTAATGTTTAAATTTACTGTCCTTCAGTTTGTTTAATTATTTAGTATGTATTTTTTTAATAAAGTATAAAAAAAAAAAACAAAAATACTAAATAATTTAATGTGATATGTTATGCTCGGAGTTTCTTTATAGTACAGGCAATAGAGGAGCCGTTTACCCTTGTCCATAATGCACTAAATTACCTCTTCTTTTTAAATAGGTTCAGTATCAGACCGTAAATGCACAAAATCCTTACAAATTAGGCGGGCGGAAGTGCCGCCGCGCCGTTTTGACAAAAACCGGCCAATATCTCCGTACCCGTGCACTTGAAGCCAAAAATGGTAATAACCTTTATTGTAGATAAATAAATTTAATAAAAAAAAATTATTACTAGGTCAAGGAAGGTTTTTTGAGCAATACTTTACATTATTTTTTTATTTTTTCAGAAAGTATACTTTTTTCTATAAACCTTCATTTCAGACTTTTTAAGTACACTCCGTTCTGCACTGTATTTTTATCTGACGCGTAATTTTACTGTAAGATGTGAAACTAGGCGACGAATAGTATCACCTTTCTGTTAAAGTAATAAGTGTATTTTATTTAATTTTTCTTTGTATTTAAATCCTTTGTAATTTTTAATTATCATGCAATATTAATATTGCATAACGTAAGGTACTTAATTAAGTAAGTATTTCTCATTACTGAGATTACGATTAGCATAGACGCCTCAACGTACCCAAACACATAAGTTCTTATATCTGCACAGCTAAATATTTGATTTGCGCAGAGATGAAATTTAACTGGGAACCGCGAATTATGAGCGTCTACGAGTTACATCGGGATTACCGGTTTAAGCCTTGTACATATTCAATGGAAAATAAAAGGGGCACTAAATATTCAAGTGTACTAAGTACTCGCACTATTCAATTATTTGGTGCTTTCTAGAATTTTCGTAGTCACCTTGTGTCAATAGTGTCACCTTGTGTCGAGCGGGTCATATTTTATGACACGCATTTGACTGTTGCTTATGATCTTATATGATCTTATGTTGATCTTATCTCAGATGAGTTACAGAAATATTTTACCATTGTTATCGCATGAAGTGCCATCTATGTTTTTTGAGTATCTTAACTATAACAATTATGTTAAAATTTTATTCTATTACTTACTTTAGGTAAGTTATATTTATACACAAACAATCTTACAATAAAATCGTATTCCAGGTAATAAGTTACCTAGTCTCTGTATGCCAAATTTCTTGCGTCCTTGAGTGACTAACTGAACACAAAAACTTTCTCCTTATTACGATAACTTTTCTTCCAGAATTTTCGATTTAAATGTTCTATACTTACTATCTATACAATACTAGAAATTATTATTCTATGGAACAACAATAATTATTTTAAAAAAATCGCGCCGCATATTTTATACAGATTATGCACTCAGCTTTACAGAAAAGAGCAAGGACGAGGCATATTAAATTTCCCATTAGGATACACAGATTGGAGAGCGATATATTTTAGTTTGATTTGAATGTCTGCCAGCCAACTAATCCAAGTAAGTACGAGTATATGCGATTTAAATAATTCCTTTTCCTCGTTGATCCTCAGTAGATCCTCAATAGATCCTCAATAGATCCTCAGTAGATCCTCAATAGATCCTCAGTAGATCCTCAGTAGATCCTCAGTTAACTGATTACTGATAACACAAGTACTTGTAAATTGTAATCATAATCATAATGAAATTGTAATTATAACACGTTTCGGGATCTGGCCACTTACATATAAACAATATTTGAAAAGTATTAACAACATATGAAAATAGAACTATTTGGCTATAGAATACAGTGTTACATCTTTCACTTGTTTTTAAATTGTTGCGTAATTTTAAATTGGTATCGATTTAGTATGAAAACCGATCAATAAAGTATGAAAAACATGTTTCCGAGGTCACCACGGAGGAGTTGCATAAATTGCATAAATGTTTTAAAAATAAAATTGTTTTGTTTTTCCTATGAAAAATGCACGCTAATGCAGAATATTTTAAGAAACAATAAATCGATTTTTGACCATTTATAGTAACTTTTTCTTATTGATTCCGGAAACTGTTAGTGCGTTCCCCGTACTTATCTGTCATGTCGCAATATATGACCTTATTATGTAATTCTTCCTACATAAAAGTTTAATAGAACCGCATCTACTGTGGAATAGAAATAAATAAATGCTATATTTTGCTAACAATATCATGCAGCCGACGGCGAAGTTAACTTTGATTTGTAATTCATGAATTTATTAACAACTCCGGCAAAGTTAAATCGAGTTTTCATGTCGCCTTATTACTTGGCGTCCGCACACAATCTTCGCTGACGACCGCTAACAACCCACTTCGTTTTTTACTCACAATATCTAAGTATTTTTAAGCATACATATTATATTTTGCATATATATAACTTATGAGTATTTTTATATAGGTATTTATTACCTAGGATTTGGAATTAGGCTATAATAATCCGGATCCGGAGGCAATAATAGAGTAGTTTCAAAAAGTCTTATTTGACAGATTATTTTTATAAAACTAGCTCGTACCCGCTTTGTCCGTGTTGAAAAATGAAAAAAAAAAAAAAAAAAAAAAACCGCCGAAAAAACTGAAAAGCATAAAATAATCTTATTATTTATTTTACCTAAGTAATTTTGAGTCGCCGCCGCGCATCACTCTTTACGTAATTTTTGCTTGTTTGGTGCCGACTCAAAATTACTTAGGTAAAATAATAAGATTATTTTATGGTTTTCAGTTTTTTAGGCGGTTTTATTTTTTGTTAAAAAGTTTTATTTTATATTTTTTTGTGGCTATAATCTAATATTTACTACATGCTTAATTTTTAATTTTCCCACCCCCATTTTCCCACCCTTAGGGTAGGATTTTTTTTTCCAAAATTATACGAGACCAACTTCGAGGTATCCATTAAAAAAAGAATTATCAAAATCGGACTACTCTGTAAAAAGTTATTCGTGGTTATACGCTACAATCGGTGAGTAAACAATCAATCATCCCCTGTTTTCCTACCCTTAGGGTTGGAATTTTTTTTTCCAAATTAAAATGGGGGTCCCATTTTAATTTGGAAAAAAAAAAACCTTGTGGGTGCACACTTTCAAATAAAAAAATAATTATCAAAATCGAATAAAAAAATAATCATCAAAATATTTATCAGTCGGTTGAAAAATATAACGCCTGACATCCAAAGACTATATAAGTATATTTTAGTTCAGATCAATGCTGACATCTTTATCGCTGTGACAACGGTGGCGCCTGGCGACAGTGACGCCCAATTTTTATATATTTTTAGCCTAATAATAAAACAATAAGAAAAGAGAAAACTAAATTTTTTCCAGGATAAAAAGTATCCTATATTACTTAATTTAGGTAATAAATTTCATCCATTTTTTTTTGCGGAATGGGTAACAATAACAAGAATCTTATAAGATTTTCCAGGCAAGCGACGACATAGCACTTCACAGATAGCCTTGACGCGTATTAGAAGTGACAAAGAACACTATCTAGATTCTAGACGGATATGTCAGAAGGTCGTCAGACAGGCTGTCGGTCCACTTAATAATAAGTCTACCGTCGCCTATAAAAACACAAGCAACGCCACCAATTGCTGTAAGTGCGCTGCCGACCATAGTAGTATTAAGTATAGGAAAATGGGCAATTTTCATAACGGTAGCTCACTTATACCCTCCTGGTATTACTTGTGTTCTTGGACTCACGTATAGCCACCATTAAATGAACCGTCAGCTTCGCTACCACATTTTATCACGGAAAAGACGTCCAAGTATAAATGTAATGTGTTGAAATTATATTTGTAGTGAAGACACAATTGTAGATATAAAATTAAGGAAAAACGATGGATTCCAAGGAAGAAGAAATTTCAAAGGAGGATTATGGGCTCACCGCCTCTAGCGAAATTAAGCGATTCTCTGGAAACTGTATGAATACGGTTTTATCTTTGAATACGTGGAGTTTGTAAAGAGGAAATTCGTGTAACAAATAAAACACGTGTCAATGGGTCTGACCGATGGGTTTGAAAACGACTATAAAACACACGTAATATCAGAGCTATGGTTATGTACATGTGAAAAGTTTTTGTTTCATCAAAATCGATGCAGTATTTCCGAAGTTATTGACACCGAAACTTTGGTCGCTATTCAAATTTTCAAGTTCGCCCGTGCTAAGTGGATGACGTCACAAGGGCCGATGCTAGACGCAAGTTCATAGTAAAAAGATAGATTTGTATTTTGTAATTAATTAACTCAAAAACTACTGGACCGATTTTAAAAATTCTTTCACCTATAGAAAGCTACGTTATCAGCAAATAATATAGGCCATATTTTATAAAGTTACGCAGGCGAAGTCGCGTGCAACAGCTGGTAACATTATAGAGAGAGTAGATTTCTATTTTTGTTTACGAGTATAATGATTAAACTTAAAAACTACTAGACCGATTTTAAAAATTATTTCTCCTATAGAAAGCTACGTTATCAGCGAGTAACTCAAGCCATATTTTATAAAGCTGCGCATGACGAAGTCGCGTGAAAACAGCATGTTGATTATAAATTATAAAAATATTCTTAAAATGATTCTTGAGCGGGACTTACGACAAAGATTTCCTCAATACTATCTGAAGTTATCGGGTTTGGAATATCTTAATGAAGTAGGTATCTTGCGGGTCAGTTCTTTTTGTCTACGTTTCTGTACTACAGATCATTCATTTGTTTTAACTGTCTCTCGATGACACAAAATGTAAATGTACGTTTTGTTGTATCAGCTAGGTTGCCGTTTGCAACTTTACTTGCAACTTTGCTTTGCAAGCATATACTTGGTTGTAAGTCATCATCATATCATAAAGAGTGTAATAGGTATTTTTGTTAGTATACTAGGCAGGTAAGTATATTTTTTAAAGGGAGAAAAGTGACGATGTCTTACACACACTAAAATAAAATACGTGTGTGACGGGCTTCATGGTCATCCACTTTTTACGTCTTTTCGTATCCATTGGCACTTGGAAAAATAATTTAGAAGGTGTGTGGATGGTTGATTAGTATTTTTTATTATTGTTATTATTATTATTAGTATTTATTATATGGCAAAAGTAACGGTCATTATTTAAATTTTCAAATGCTCCGGCGCCACTGACCTATAATAAGCACTGGACTTTTTGTACCATTTTGAAATTTTTGAAATTTTTGACGTATTTTTATTCCGATAACTTCAGAAAGTATTGAGGAAATCTTTGTCGTAAGTCCCGCTCAAGAATCATTTTAAGAATATTTTTATAATTTATAATCAACTTGCTGTTTTCACGCGACTTCGTCCCCGTAATTTTATAGTCTATGTTAATAGCCTATGTTACTCGCTGATAATGTAGTTTTCTATGGGTGAAAGAATTTTTAAAATCGGTCTCTTAGTTTTTAAGTTTATTCATTACAAACAAAAATAGAAATCTACTCTCTTTATAATATTACCAGCTGTTGCACGCGACTTTGCTCGCGTAACTTTATAAAATATAGCCTATGTTATTCGCTGATAAAGTAGCTTTTTATAGGTGAAAGAATTTTTAAAATCGGTCCAGTAGTTTTTGAGTTAATTAATTACAAACAAAAATAGAAATCTACTCTTTTTATAATATTACCCGCTGTTGCACGCGACTTCGCTCGCGTAACTTTATAAAATATAACCTATGTTATTCGCTGATAACGTAGCTTTCTATAGGTGAAAGAATTTTTAAAATCGGTCCAGTAGTTTTTGAGTTAATTAATTACAAACATACAAATCTCTCTTTCTTGCATCTAGATTCGGCCCTTGTGACGTCATCAACGTTCGCTAGTAGTATTAAAAAATTTGGGTGGCGCGCGTACTTTGAACGCTTATAACTCGGTCATTTTTTAAGATATCAAAAAAATAAAAACACTGCCGTATTTGTCTAGTGAGCTATATTTGGGGGATATCATTAACTAAAATCGATGGTCAGACTCATTGGAGAAATGTTTTATTCTCGAAGGTATAACAGCTACATCTATAGCAGCTTATAAACACTCAATACAAATAATACGACTCAATCATCTTTTGGAAAGTATATACGGAGGTGTCGGTTACGATAACAGTTTCGGAAGTACAATTGTTTTTTACCATCTCAAAAATGCCCAATGCATAAAGAAGTTTTCACTCCAAAAATTTTTGTGTTTAAAGTTGCCTTTTACAAAAAATACCACCATATAGGATTAATTAGCTAATTATATTAACTGCAATAACATATTACCATACCTTTTTCTAAAAAAATGTTAAGTACATGTATCGGAAATCTACTAAATATATCAGACATTGGCTCTGCCACTGTCGTCACAGCGATAAAAATATCAGATTTTTTCTCAGGTTATATTTTTAATTTTTGAATAAAACACCAAAATAAAATCTAAACTAAGTCAAGCCATCGTAAACATAACTTATGTGCTACAATAAAAAGGTTATTCATAACATAGTCAAATCCCGCTGCGGGACCAGGTTTAAACGCTACGAAGTCGAGTCATAAAGTCCCGTTTACAACAGTTCCAGTTCAGTCCGACTTCTAAGCGAGAACAAAATGATAATGTACTTTACCAATTCTGAGCCACTACAGGGGCTCTAGGGAGATGTTGCTCGATTGTCAACTGTCTAGCAATGTCTAGCTTCCCACGGTAATTTTGTGAGCAGTGAATATACAATTACCTGTACTTCTATTTCAAATACACACAGAAATTTAGTAAACATTTTTGACGTAAATTACGTCTTATTTGCTTCCAAAATAGGAGGCAATTCAGAAAATTGATGATAACAAGATCTGGGGATACAGTTTTGTTTGCTGTAGTTACATCCAAAATTTAATGGACAATGGACTGAAATTATGTACAGCAATGCATTTTTTCTAGAGAATAATCCCAATGTAGATAGTATAAGAACAGTGTACAAATTGCGTACAAATTATTGCTATTGCTTTACAAATCATTGGCAGAACCAATAGTATGTTGTGAACTAAGTATTTAGAACTTTCAAAAGCCATTTAAAATCTGTATCTATATAAATACAGATATAGAAAAAAGTTTTATGTGCTAGTATTGCCTGTAGTCTACGATAGCCACCTACTATCAAAGGTAAATCAATCCACCATGGCAAACTTTTACATACATGAATCTTTATAACGACCTCCTTGTGAAAAGACATGTTTTGTACGATACGTTATGACGTTATGACTCTAATGGACGAAATACACGATCAATCATTTGGCGTGACGACAAACTGACGTGACTCAACGGCGCGATTTTTCAATACAGTGTTTGACATCAAGCCATCAGTTTTTACCATTCACGATCAAATTTTTGCTTCACGTCAGTCAATTTGACGCGATGGATTGATCGTGTATTTCGTCCATTAAGCACATCACAATAAGAGCAGTTTTATAAGCAAGTAATAAAGTAAGTTTTATTACTTGCTTGTAAAACTTCTATACAAAATTCTACTATCAAATAGAAATTCAAACAAAGAGAACAATCAGTTTGAAACGACTTCGTTGTAATGAAAATAATTTCTTACCTAAAAGCAAAGTTAATTCTCACCATTCAACATAATCTGCAAAAGGCAACCAATTTCCGATGCTCGGCCAACATTTTAGAATTATCTTGGCTTAAATAATCTCGAGCATTTCGTCTCGAAACCGAAGGAATTGTACTTAAAATTCTTTGAATTAAACTTTGTTTTATCTATTCATCTGATTTTATCTGGCTGTGGTCTGTGTTGGTCTATGGAATAATAGCGTTGACACCCAAGGTCCTATGAACATCCTATGAATCCTATGAACTAGTAGTTACTACAAGTCGCACTCATATTGTAACAGCTATATATCTGCTCTATTAAGCTCTAGTCACGTGAACACTGGGAAGCTTTTTGATTAAGCTCTTTCAATAATTCTTTGCACATACCTATTAAATTATACAGATATAAAACGCGCTGTTAATTTTTTGGCACGTAAACCACATTGTTTTATAGGGTACATAATAAAAATAGTTACCCTTTTATTATAAATACATTATTATGTGTTATAAAAAATAATTTTAATAAAAAATCCGCGTTTTTATTCTGCGTTTAATCTGATAGGTTTTGCGCTTCTTAAGTTTTGCGCGGTTAGGATTACGTAAGGCTATTTTATTTTAAATAAGAAGTTTTCACCCTATAATTTAAAATTAAAGGTTATCGTGCAGTGTAATAAATTACAGCATATTAAATTCTTTTTTTCGTTCTCGTATTCAACAGAGTGAATTATATTTTCTCCCACAGGCCTGTGACTTAATATAGGTAAAGCTATGTACCGATTTGTAACAATTCCCTTCGCATCGGGAAGTAATTTTCATGTCCATTATGTGTCGTTTTGTCACCATAGTTAGGTATGTTATGTCCAAATATATTTCACTCATTCATCTCAGCGCTAGGACGTCTACTGCTGGGCATAGGCCTTCCCCACTATATAATTTTCAAATAGGACCGGTCAGAAGCATCCTGGATCCTTTGTATACCCGCGGCTTTATCAAATCGTCTGTCCGCTTTGTGGGTGGACGTCCTACGCTGCGCTTGCCAGTCCGATGCCTCCACTCGAGGCCGGCCCCAACGGTCATAGCCACTCGGTACTATATCTGCCACTTCTAATTACTGATCCGCAGGTTTATGTCGGTATATTTCGTTCGTCTACGGATTTTCTCCTATCTAGTTCAATGTGTGACCCCGAGAATAGCCATCTCCATAGTTCTTGAGCTTTATAATGAAGCCTTGGTTTCAGCGCCATTGGTCGAAAACTTTTGTTTTAACTTTTTAAGGCACTGAGGAATTTTAGACGAGGAGATGTCTTGGAGCTTAAGAGAACGCGAGTTGGATTTTATATTGACCTCCTGCTCGGAGTTGGCTCTGCCTAATTGGAGAACCTATATATTTTATTAATACAAAGAAAGAAATAATTTTATTCACTGCACTCAACACAATGAAACAAACATAATACAAAAACAACAAGACAGAAACTAATAAAAAAAAAAACAGGTAAAAGACGTGTGTGTCTTCGCGGCAGTGAATCGGATACTGGCTCAGCATTGTGCTGAGGCGCTAATAAATTTTATTAATATTTATTAACTAAATAACAGTTACAAATGAAAACTGCCGCAAAGCATCGATGCGATTTAATTTGAAACATCAAATTACGGACACGGGTCCAGTGACCGTGGTCAACTATTTGCCAAAATTTCCATGCCACATCGCAAATTATTGAAATTGCTGTGATTCTGTCCGCGTTGAATGCCGGATATTTGGAACAGTCGTTGTCTGTTTATTTTTTAAACCACATTTTGATATAAAATATGAATATCCTATCTTTCTAACATAGTACAAAACGAAGTCCCTCTGTTTTTTCTATGGCGGCCACCACATCTTAGAAAAATCTTTCGTTTCGTCTGTTTGATAGCTAACAAACTTATGTACCCGAGAATGTTTAGCGAAATGCCGTGACTTTGTCTTTGTCTAGTGAAATACTTGTTTAGCGAAACCTAAACATGAAAATAGTTGCTTAGGTGTTCCGTTTTGTATGTAACTCCAAACGGCAGGAACACTATAGCATGAATTATTACCATAATTTCGTATTGCTCAGTTCCTGCATTTGATTCCACCATCTCAGGACCGCCGCTAAACTATCTGACAGTGGAGTGACAAGGGATAAAGCTGTACGCAAACGGCACTCAATTTAATGAAGACAAGTTACCATTTAATACTACACAATTATACGTAAAATATGTGCTTACTGTAGGTATTGTTTGGTAGGTACGTAAAATATGTAAAACGTAATATATAATAATGTTATAAACACCTAATCTCCGGAAGCAATGTATATATTTTTTTAAAAATTCTTTCACTATTGCAAAGATAAATTTTGCTGTAATATTAATTTGATTGAATTTGATTTGAATTTGCTATAACTTCTCTGAATAAAAAAATGGGAGACAATATAAATACAAATATAAATAATTATAAATTCAGCAGGTAATAAATAATATACAATATTATTTGAGCAACCCAACACGTTATGGCACAGCAGTGATTTCTGGGTTGAAAATGTTTACTTCATTTCATGGCTGTACATTTTACATTCACATATTGTTTGCAATTCAACACACACAAAATATTTCGGGAAACGTGTAAAACAATATGTGAACACTTTTTATGATTCACGGTTAATTGAAAACTAAATAATAAATATTTCGTTTGAATTTATTCAATTTTAAAACGTAATACAGAACCGCTTGTAAAATAATATCTATGTGATGTGATGTCACATTTATTTTTATTAAGCGCCTCTTTCACCAACTACAAGTAAAGTGTTGATTAGTTACTTTTAGAAATCATTTTCTGTTTTATTGAATTGTGCACTCGGTTTACCGCATTATTCGATAGGCGATTTTTTTTTAAATTTTCTATTTAATGTTTGGGACGTTTACCGTACAAACAAAGGTATATCAGCTAAATTATTCCCGGTGACACGTGACTTTAAGTAACGGTTCAGCCTACTTGACGTTGGTGAAAGAGGCGCTAAGTTTAATAAAAAACATAGGAAAAATACTAGTAAGTAAGACTAGCGCCCTCTAACCGGGTAAGGATATTAAAAAAAAAAACAGTAATTTATTGGTAACTAGGATTATTACAATTATTTGTCTTTAAAACATAAAAAATTAAATATAATTTTGATAATAGAGTAAATTCAGCAGATAACAGATTCTAGCTGCTGCACACTGCACACAGCATATTTTATCAAAAGGTTCTCAATAGTTCGACAAATTCTCACAGGCACTTAGCATTTTTTTCATAATAGCTTACTATTCAGTAAGGAAAAAAAGTTAGAATCCAAAAAAGTGCACATACTTAAAAGATTTTGGTTTCACAACAGCGATTTATGTCAAAACACACAAAAATATCTTCATATTAGGTACATTATATCCTGCAGTAAGTATATATCATGGCTGGCTAGTTAAAACGCAAACTGGTTGGTGTCAAAGGAGTCCCGTACAAGTTGGACAGTTGAAACTGAGTCGATAAGCCGCTATAGACAGCCGACGTGGTTGACAATGCCCGATAAAAGCTCTAGAGACAAGATGGCTGACCAACTTTTTCTGTTATATTTATTTTTATATTTACATTATTCCACGTTCAAAAATTTTTTTTTTTAAATTTTATACTCAAAACATGTTGCTGAGAAACAGACACGAAGGCTTTCGGCGACTTGGTTGCAAAATATTGTTTTTTTTTTTTCTACTTACATAAAATATAAAGTTTCATATATTATATACTAGTTGCTGCCCGCGACATCGCCCGGGTATCTTTGTAAATTATATATTAAAACCTTCCTCGAGAACCATTCTATCCATTGGTGAAAACAGCATGAAAACCGGTGCAGTAGTTTTTGAGTTTATCGCGAACAGACAGACAGACAGACAGCCGCGGCGGAGAAATTTGTTTTATAATATGTAGCGCCTGTTTCACAAACGTCAAGTAGGCCAAAATGTCATTTAAAGTCACCGGTAACCGGGGATAATGGAGCTGATATATACCTTTGTTTGTACGGTAAACGTCCCAAAAATTAAATAGAAAATATTTTTAAAAATTCGGCTATCGAAAGATGCAGTAAGCCGAGTGCATAATTCAATATAACAGAAAATGATTTCTAAAAGTAACTAAACACTTTACTTATAGTTTGTGAAAGAGGCCCGTAGTGATATAAATCTTCCATGAAAATTATCTAACTGACTGTGAAATAAAATCCGTCGCGTAGTTTAGAAGGATTTAGAGGATATACAGACAGACAGACGCGGAAAGCAACTTCAATTTATACTATGTAAGGATAGTACAAAAGGAAAATTCACTAACACCTAATGCTCTATAAAATACATTATATTTGCAAACGTATAATCTACAAGCACCTCTTCTCTCTAAAACAAATGAAATGAAACTTTATCGCATCGTGTTAAAAGCTATAACGAAAGCAGATGCATGGATTGCTCAGAGAAATGGTAAAAATTGGTCTCAAACAAACGTCTCAAAACCTTTTATCTAAATTGAGTCCCACTTTATACTAAGTGGGAGGGTTTTAGGCTTTGTGAAGTCGTTCTTTTATCGTTTAATAGTTTAAAAAAGTATTTTAATATTGTTTTAGTAAAAAATTTTAAATGGATTTTCCTCAATGGAGTTAGTGAGTTAGTATGTCTATGTTTTGAATGAAAATGTTGATTGATTTACATCAATCAAATTCAATCAATGATTGATTGATTTACTATGTTGAGTTAATTTATTTATTATCACAAGGCCACCAACGAAGCAAAAATTCAACAAAATCGTCATCACCTAAGTCAAGTAACACTTGGCGGGGGCCGTCGTAATTACAGGAGGCACAGCCTTTTTTACAGTAAATTAGCCACAGTGATAGAACTTTTGTGGATTGGTTTCAGAGATTGTTAATTTTCATCATTAGAGCAAGTGATAACAATTAATTGAAATCCACAAATTTAATTTCAAATATATAATTGGAAGCTTCACCTAATTGGTTGGTCATGTCGGTGGCCGATCGATCGTCCCACCGCAGCTGATCGTGTCAATGATTTTACAGTAATGTATTACGAGTATTTTCCAATAATAATAATGTTGTCACCGACGTTGATTACTAGCAAATGATCCAATAATGGCGTATCGTTATACGTCGGACAACAATACGCCATTGTCTCATCTCCCACAGATATCTCTTAATGCGTCTCTACGCTTTAAACTATGCGCGGATAGTAATGGTGTACACTATTCAATCCGCTTGATGGTAGGGATATCAAGTGACCCATTCGCCGGAAGAGGCTGGCATATTTCCGCCACCTACTCCCGGGTTCCGAGCGTAGACTATCGCCCGTCGTGAGGTCCTCCGAGATGGCCGGCGTACCTCCACTCCCGGGTACGCTGAGGTTTCTATTGGGAGCATAGTCCTCCCCGCACTGGACAGTGGTGGCGGGTAGCGAATGTCTTGTCATGCCTTTCCCGCGACCCAGCCATATCATTTCAGTATCTTTGCATAGTTACATTTTTAATCCATTTTATTATAGCATATTTGTAATCATACAAGTTATTCTATAGAATTTATAATCTATTCGTTAATATTTATATTACAGTTGCAAACGTTGATTTTACAAGTTATTCTATAGAATTTATAATCTATTCGTTAATATTTATATTACAGTTGCAAACGTTGATTTTAGTTATTGTGATAATAGAAATAAAGATTTAAGAATTAAAAAATACACGTATGCATTATCTATGATTATATTATAAATAAATCTCACAACAGAATAGTTGCAAGTCAGTAAATTTAGAACCTTACTATAAATAGAAAAAAAACCTTCTTCGGTGTTCATAAAAAATACGGAAGAAACAGATTCTTTATGAATAATTTAATGATTCATGTAATGAGTGAATGAAATATTGAATAGTGCACTATAAACTAGTGAACGGATTGTACAGCTTTCGTCGAGTGGGGTTGAGCGAATGAACGGAGCGGCAAGAGGTATATTGTGTAAAGGGATGAAACTTGGTACCAGTCAACAAATAGCCATTGTTTTACAACCCCCACTCGGCTCGCGGTTCCGTAGCTTTGTACCGGATGTAGTTCTCGGTCTAAGTGCTCGCTTTTATTGTCAGCAAATGTTATATTATATTTTTTATAATAATAATTTTTATTAGGTACGTACTAATGGTTACAACCTCACAACCAGATCTAAAAATCAATTTTGAGAAACGCTTATCTATATATTTATATACAGAGACGTGTGTGCAAATTAAATATTTTCAAAAAATAAATTGTACACGTTTTTACCGAAGTAAAAAAAATTTTTTAACAGTTTTTAGAATTTGCATTGTTGGCCGTTTGTCTTTGCACGCTAATCTTAGAAACAGCTAATAAAATATTTAAATGAAATTTGGCATACAGGTAGTTTATTATTTAAATTGACATATAGGATATAGTACTTTCTTTCTTAGAAAAGTGTTAGAATACAGTGGGATTTTCAAAAAAACGAACTAAATCAACGTATAGTGATTAAGTAAATAACAAACATCCAAACATCCCCAAATATACAATTTTTTGCATTTATAAATATTATTAGGATTAAGATAATCGGCGGCAGAGGGCTAGGTTTTGAAATCCATCCTCTGCACTCGCTGCCCACTTTATGCCCAACCAGCATTGAAAACTCTTTGCAAAAATGTAAAAAAAAAATAACAAAAGTAATACATACTCGAACACTGTTTAATCAAGCAAACGAAATTCATAAAATGCACCTCTATGAAGAGACATGTTTCCGTCCCTTTCTCGCACACTGAATTTATTATTGCTATCTCCTATCACGTTCCAGTAGCGAGTGTAGGCAACCGTGACCTAAACTACAAATGTACTGATTCTTTCGCGTTATTCTGTAACATTTTTCTTTACTACTATGAATATGGAGTGTCAGTATAAGAGTATGAAGAAGAGATATTTCATAGGTGATATTTCATAGTGGTACTTATTTGAATAGTTTTAGCATCCATACACTTAAATACTTACTTACCCATACATTTAAATAAAATTGTTTTATAAAAATAAAACATAAAACATTTCAAGCATTGTTCAAGCGTTTCAAGCAAGAACACGACACGATGGCCTGACATTGCGATTGGTCAGTCCATCGTGTCGTGTTCTATAGATTTTTATCTTAATTTCTACAGACAGGCTGACCGCCCACTTGATGGTAGATGGCAACCGTCGCCTTTTAATGTGCACTGCCGACCGCAGTAGGATTAAGGATTAGGAATTGGGAAGGGCTGAACTCTGGCATCCCTTATTCACTTTAAGTTCATTCACATCTTTATTTCTTTGTGTATTATTTTTTTTATGTCA
This sequence comes from Synanthedon formicaeformis, assembly GCA_945859745.1. Lineage (NCBI taxonomy): Eukaryota > Metazoa > Arthropoda > Insecta > Lepidoptera > Sesiidae > Synanthedon > Synanthedon formicaeformis. Next base: position 3,511,715 of record OX243975.1, read on the forward strand.
AATTAAAAATAATTTAACGAAGTCATCTTGTTTTTAGACCTACTGCAATTTTAATAGAACACTTCTTCTAGTAACCTAATAAGGGCCGTGGGTCGACTGGTAAATGCATTCTATACAAAATTCTAATTTCACAGCATAGCTAATTTGATGGTGTGATGGCTCGGAAAATTTAACAATAATAATAGAAATTTTATTTTAAAGACGAAACAGAATAACCCATAAAGATAAATTCCTTTTCTCAACTTTATTCTACTGAGGAATCCCTTTTCTACTTTAAGGAACGATTTTCGTGTTTAGCTGAAAACGCTAGATTGTTTTTGTACGCTTTTATTGTCCACTGAAATAGACTTCTATATTTAAACCGAAAACATATTTATATCTTTATATATATACAAATTATGTGTCATGTTGTGTGTGCTCGATGAACCCCTAAACTACTGAACCGATTTTGATAAAACTTCGTAACTATGTGTAACTAAACCAATATTAATCAATATTAATAAATATTGATTAATATTGTTTAATATTTAAGTATAAATATTGATTAATCTGTAACGCATTTTCCGTGTGACAAATTTGATTTTACTCCCATAAATTTTCATACCGTGGGCTTATAAATATTATGCAAATCGATTCTTAACGAGTAAACTCCAAAAACATAAATATAAAATGGAAACATCAATTCCAAAATAAAAAAAGTTTATTAAAAAACCAACTAAGTATGTACTCTTAATACTTCGTATGAAGCGGATTTGCAATAAACTTTGCTTAACTACATCAGCTACGAGCTACGATTTGAATATAGTCGTAGCTCGTAGCGGATTTCGTAGATACGTCTACAGATTAATCAATCCCCCTTAATAAAATGGTTTCCTATAGCTACGAGTATGATCACTTTCCTTTTACAGAAAACATTCCTTTAGCCATTCCCACTGGCTTAAAATTAGGTAATCGCTTAGTGAAATATGAATATCGGAAGAAAATAATATTTTCGATAAAGAATTCATGTAAACAAAAAATTACTAAATATAAAAAAAATCAAAAATTTACTTTTCAAATAGATCATACTTATCTTAGATACTAATATGTATTATTGAGAGAAAAGATTTGTACTTTTGTATTTTTGTTTGTCTTTATCTATACTCTATACTCAGCGAACTTGAATACAGATTTATATTATTTCGATTTCTATATATATACTAATATTATAAAGAGAGAGAAGATTTGTATGTTTGTAATGAATAAACTCAAAAACTACTGGACTGATTTTAAAAATTCATTCACCTATAGAAAGCTACATAGTCAACAAGCAACAAAGGTTATACTTTATATTTTATAAAGTTGAATCGCGGATGAAATCGCGTGCAACAAGTAAGTTACTTATAATTTTTTTTTTGTATTTATTTATAATTTTAACAATTTTAAAGGGCTAATATATAAATTAACATGTAAAATGATAACACTAAAAACCACTGAGGTTTAATCTCGTATTATCATTTGTAAATAAATCTAACTATATACACTATTAATTACAATTCAAAAAATATTGCTTTAACTTAAATTTAATATTTTTAAACGATATATTGTTACTTAGATCTGATTTGATTGTTACATTGTTACATATATTGTTACATAATTATTTGATACATAACTACGAGTATATCACCTTATCTTTAACGAATCCCGCAGAATGAGTTACGAACGAATTCACTTTGTCTAGACACTTTGATTGGTTTTAAACTTTTAAATCTGTATCAACTGAACACAGTCTTGTAAGGTAAACGAGTCAACCTAACTCTGGTTATATTTTGAACCGACCTCCAGCAAAAGGAGGTTCTCAATTCGACTGATTTTTTTTATGTTTACCTCTGGTTTACTTCGCAACTTTTGAGTGGGTGAACCGATTCTTTTTTTTTATTTGAAAGCTGGTGCTTTCCGTGTGGTCCACGTGTAATTTTATTATTTTTCTAAAATAAAAGTATCCCAAATTACTCCTTGTAACATCATCTATCCACCAATGGAAGTCCCATAAAAATCGCTTCAGTCGTTTCGGAGATTACCCGGAACAAACAAACAAATAACTTTAACCGCCTTAAGATCTATATCAATGATCTGATCGAGAGAAAAAAATTGTATTTTTGTTTGGAATGAAAACTCAAAAACTACTAGACCGATTTAATAAATCTTTCACCTATAGAAAGCTACATTATCAGCGAGTTACAATCATAACTGCCATCACTACATAGTATAAAACAAAGTAGCTTCCCGTCTGTCTGTCCGTATGTATGCTTAGATCTTTAAAAGTACGCAACGGATTTTGATGCGGTTTTTTTTTAATAGATAGAGTGATTCAAGCGGAAGGTTTAAGTATTAAGTATAATTTTTAACGCGGACGAAGTCGCGCGCACCAGCTATCTACTAAAAATAAAGATACAATCCCTGAAAATTTTATAACAGCAAAGATGTCAGGCGTTATATTGCTTTACACATTTAGTCAAGCGCAACACATCCCTTACTTTTAATTCGGGCGAAGTCGCGGGTAACAGCTAGTAATGATAAATGTAATTTTAAAGTAAATTCTTTACAATTAGTCAGATTAAATTTTCTTACGTACAATCTTATACTTTGCAAAGACGAGCTCTCGTCCTTCTGCCAGTGCCCGGGATGCTTTTAAATCGAGATTGAATTCGTATTAGATTCGCATTCTGTATTCGGATGAGGCGTTCTATCTCGTTTTATTCGATTTGTTACCAGTACGAGGATCGAGTTTGTAACGTACTGCAAAACTGTTAAGGCTCATCTCACACCTCAATCGATATTTCACAAGTACTCACAGGTATTTCGGGTACTTACCTACTTCATGCTTCATAAGTATGTACTTTACGTATTACAAAGTACAACAAAGGATTCGAACCACCACAACTTAGACGTTGGCCGCGCTCTATGACACTGTGCTACCTTTAAACCGTACATGTATACCTATATACACAATGTGTATTATGTGTGTATTACACATAGGATGTAATAAATTCGTTTTATTGTTTTACATTTTCAAATTGATTTTTTAATGTTACATATATTCACTTTTCAATGAGTAGCAAATTGCATCACATCACATGTCACATCGGAGTGAAATTTGAAATAAAAAAGAGTTGTTTTTCTGTATTCACTATGCGATTCAGAAACCTGTGCAGTATAAATAACTGAATTTCCTCGGAACGCAATGCGCTACATTTTCGAAATCTAGGCAATGATGCGTAGGTACGTTTCTTTCTCTCTCTATCTTCGTATCTGCATCGAGTGTAAGCGAGACAGAGCACAGTCATAATCTGTCAACAAGTGCGGGCTAATTGCACTTCGGTGTTTCATTAAAGCTGGATTGAATACAACTCGTTAATTAGTCGCAATATTTGTCATTCGAGTGTTATCTACTATCTACACAGTTTTATGAGTACAGTCATCAAAAGAAGCTACTTAATTACCTCGAAAATTTCCAGAAATCATGTATAATTTTGAGTAAAGAAAAAAATAGCGCTTTATAACCTGCCAACGCAGCGATATTAGTCGTTGACTATGGGAAAATAGAAATCTTGTATGAAAAGTGTAACTAAAGAACTAATTGTACACAATGTAGACACAAATAATGATAACTAGAATTACCTTCATTATTATTTTTATCTTTAAATAATATTAATATTACATTTTTCAATGGATATATCCCTTTTTTCTTTGAGATTCAAAAAGTAATAGCAATGAAAATTATTGGTTTTCAGACTTCACTGGATATATTACCAACATAACGGAGAGAAAGTTTTTCTTCGGTTGAATTATCGAACTACGAACCTTTCCTTTGCAAGTTTAACTTCAGATTCCAATGCAGTATTTCCCCAGTAGGATAAATAGCAGTATGTTAAATCTTTAAAACTCCACATATTAATTATAATGCTTCTGCTTCTTCTGCTCGTAGTGCCATCTCCTATCGGAGGTAGGCTGTCATCATGGCTCGAGACGGTGGCTCGAAACTGCGATCTGGTACTTTGGCCATACCATTAGCGGAGATTCTTGAGCCAAAAAGTACGCCCGGCTTGCGTCTTACTTGTGTTTTCCCCTGAATGATCAAAGTAATCCAGTTTTTTTACTTTTATGGTTTTCAAAACGTCAACCATCTTGTTCATTCTCTGCAAAACCGTCTCGTTCCTTATCCGATCTGTTTAGGACACTAGCATGCGTCTATATACCAACATCTTAAAAGCTTCTAAGCGTCTAGTCAATTTCACATGTGAGTTAACGTAGTTTTCAATAAAATAAATAAAACTAAATTATTAATGGCAACGCTGGCCTACGCACTACTTATTTATAAATCCGGCTTTACCAAGGCTTTAATGTTTGTCGGCAAAATTGTGTCTTTAGTTTTATTTGGACTGAGATTACAGCATAAAAACGTGAGTGTACATAGAATTTACAAAAATAATAAACTTTCGACATCAAAGCTTCCTGAGAGGTCTTGTAAAAGCTTTGCATACTACTAGCCAGCGGGCAGCTCCGTCGTTCCGATTTACAGCTATTGATTTCGCACACTATACAAAATACGACGAAATGTTTGGAACATTTAAGTGACATATGCATAGAACATGAACTCTGCATGAGCACGTGATCTGTCATTTAAAAACAACCAAACATCTGTCATTTAAAGAAAATGTGTCCCCCCTAGGTGGACCATGACCTTGTCGTGGTGGGGGGGCTTACCCTCGACAATCCGATGGGGTAGAGGGGGGCCGGTGGTCTCACCGGCCTTTCCTCGTCCCATGGGATTGTTGTTGGGGACCAAGAAGGCCCACACCCGTGTGCTCCGAGCGGGCTCCGTTCTGCGGAGTTCGTGGCGGCGAGCACGAATGAGAGAAATAATTAATATACCGGATATACATCCTTTCACTTGACACTGGCAGAAAATGGCCGTTCTCATAATGAGCCGAATTGCCATTTTACCTAAAGAAGAAGAAGAAGAAGAAATGTGACTTTACGTCAACACATGTTAAAATCAATAGTAGAACATGGTCGTTACAACCTTTTACCATTGATTAGATTTTAGGCGTACTTTTTATGTGCCGCTTTGGCCTTTGTGACGCAAATTCCATAGTTGTAGTACATCGATGGGTACCTTTAGACTACAAAACAAAATTCTATAGCGCCGCGAAATAACTTCACATTGATCACTGTAATCTTCGTATACTGTGCATCAAGTAAGTCAAAGTAGTGAGAACACTTTACAGCAATTATCTGGAGGTTTCGCTCGAAGCCAATCTAACTTATACCGGACTGAGTTGAGTTAGGAGTGATGAATTTGTTATCTACTTGCTTGGAACTAATATAAACTAATAATGGAGATGGACGTGATAAAATTATATACACCAAATCGATCCCCCGACTACATATTATGTCTCAATTTGACTAATATATTATGATACTAGCTGGTGCCCGCGACTTCGCCTGCGCTCTCTATAGCCTATAGCTTTCCTCGATAAATGGACTATCCAACACAAAAAGAATTTTTGAATTTTAACCAACCAAATAAACAAACAAACTCTTCAGCTTTATATATTGGTATATAGATGACTAGACATAAAATCTAGGATTGTTTTTATGGGTTTAATAGAATACTATTAAGATAACCAGAAACTAGTATCTGGCCAGAGAAGTATAGAGATAGTACGTAAGTATAGAAATGTCTTAGGTCAAAATTCAACTCCTTCGAAGCCGAGGGAGGGATACTAGTAGTGTAAATTTCGCAGGGTTATTCTAATAGCGTTGATATTCTAAACTAACTAATAAATTAATAATAAATCGCACAGTGCGTCTTTTGTAATTTTATTTCTCTAGCCCTGTACTTTCTCTAGCCCTGTACGTTAAGTGTTATTGTATTATGATACACTGGACCGCAAAGAAAAAGGGTATATTAGAAAATCTTCAATATCTTCAAAAGTACCTGACCTAATTTTATGAAATAAAGACTAAATTAAAGCTAAACTAAGTAATATTTTTTTCTTAATTCTTTAATTTAGTCTTTCATAGGTACTTTTGAAGATATTAAAGATTTTCTAATCGACCCTTTTTCTATGCGATCCAGTGTATTTTGACAAGAGCCGCCAAATTCCGAGGCGGTCCCTGAATGATCTGTTTTCAATGCCACATTGTAAACACACACACACATTGTAATACACGGATGTTTGTGAATCGACCAATCAAACCCGCCGAGACTTTCTACCACATTCATTCAAATAGAGTAATTATAATATGAATGATTGCCCCTGGGAGATTATACTAATGTATCTACTTAACATTGTCCCGTGATATTTTAACACGTATTTTTAGTTCGGACAACCGGACCGTTAACCGAACTACTGGGAATAGAGGTTTTTTTACTAGTACTTAGAAGTACGTACCTATACTAATATTATAAAGAGAGAAATTTTGTATGTTTGTAATGAATAAACTCAAAAACTGTTGGACCGATTTTGAAAATTCTTTCACCCACAGAAAGCTACATTATCAACGAATAACATAAGCTAATTTTATAGTTACGCGGGCGAAGTCACGTGCAACAACTAGTATTTTATATAGTGGCGCAATCATTCATAAAACGGATTATAAAAATTCAAAAAAGATGACCAAGTGTTGTCAAGATAGATTTTCTCTAACAATTGCATACGTGCGATGCCGGGAGTTTATAATATCAGGACAATAATAATTATATGAGAATCATAATACTTAGATACAATATCAAACACAACTATTTATTACAAATCAAAAAGACAAATGAAACGTATTGTAATTTCCGCTTATCAATCAATTTACATGTTCCAGTTAATGTTAATATTCGAATACCTAATGCTGGCGTCCTTTGTTTTGTCTCATCTCTGTAATGTCATTATGTTAGATACTATCAGTAAAATCACTAGCGGTTCATATTACATAGTTCATATAGTTTGTCCATGACGGCGCTAACGTTTTATACAGAATTGTTAAGCAAACTTCTACTATTTTTGTAGTACCCAAATATCAGCCACACACAGTCAAAAGAATTCATCTATTTGATGTCAACCGCATCCAGCAATCAGGGTGGAAATTACTAACCTATGTAGCAGGCATTTTTTTTATTGTAGTTGGGTTTGCTCTTGGCCAACAACCAGCTGTGTAGCAGGGATGAGGCCTAATGATGGAGCGAGCTCACCCAGAGCTCACCAAATGCCTATTCATTCGAACTTTGAAAATGTTAGAGTTATATGACTTCGGAAATACAGACGCCAGCAGGGACTACCAAACCTTGGCAGTGCGCATTACAAAGGATGTTTCAAAGCGCTTGGTCCGAAAAGGAGGGATTTCGACAAGATGAGGATGGTAACCTACCATCCTCATCTACGTCTGTATACAGATACAGATACAGATGTCTGTCTGTACGGAGATACGTCTGTATGTCCGATGGAAGAAAGGGGAAGGCGGTATGAGTATCGTATGAGCATTAAGAGTCACATTAAAATAGACATCTTATTGCTTAAAACGAAACTCTTCAAACGCGTCTGCCTTACACAGAAACCGAGACGAGCGTTTGAGCCACAGTAAATTACAGGCAGGCCACGTCATTAGGCGAAAGCGTAGCGAAGCAAATCATAACGTATTATATTCATGAACTGTGATTTGTGGTTTCATATATCCGGCTGTGTCACTCACATAAGGCATACGTATATAGTACATACTCGTGAATACATAATATGTGGGTACTTTTACGATTGACAAAATTATTTTCGTTTTGAAACATTTGTATTAAAAGTTACTTCGTTGTATTTAATGTACACAAATATGAATTATACTAATATGAATTAATAATCAATCACCATGGAACTTATAATATTTTTTTTGAAGTGAAATTTCGGAAAAGTGCTGCATGTTACGCTTTAATATAAATATATAGATAGATGTGTGTGTATATATATATAGATATACACACAACCAACAATAGTTGGCATAACCATAACAAATCTTGAAAACATAATAAAAATCCAGGTTTGAAAATGGTAATAAATGACAAGGTTTTTGGAAATGTCGAGCTAAGATCTAGATAAGGAGATAAGTATGAAAAATTATTCAAAAATTTTAATTGAAAATTATAGTTTGGATTCTGCTTTTAATAATGTTTGGGTTTATTTAGTTATTTTTGGTATTTTTGCTAATAAATTAAGAATAGCTGTCACCTGTTAGTTACAGCATTTTATTTATTTATTTAAATCATTCTTATCTAAAGAAATTACCCAAAAAGAGTAGGTACCAAATTACAATACCTACTATGTACATATTAAAAACACACACTTAAGTATACAAAATCTCTAAAGAAAATGTGTACTAAAAAAACATTTATGGTCACAAACGGCATTGGTATCTTAGCGGGTAACGACTAACGACTAACGACGTCTTATACCTCATTTGATATTTAAATTTGTCGCGAATCCGCGGCACCGGCTACAGATAAGCTGGAACATCTGTCGGGAGGAATATCTCGCGACTTAAGTGGAAGCGATGAATTTCTTACGTATTATTAAGGGTGTCGAGCTCAATTATATAGAATGGGAATTTTCTCTACTGTCATTACAGTCATCTCGGGATATAATTTGAATATTCACTCATATTTGTTTATCAAGTAAATGTTCCTGTGGCTTGTGAAATATTAATCATTAAACGAAACACAGCAATTGCTGGATATGAATGTACCTCTAAATAGCGCCATCTATATCAAAACGAAGTTTTAAATTTGGAGTTTTAATAATAAAAATCATGTGGATAATAATCAAGTAATAATCATCACTTAATAATAATCTAGTGGACCGTCTAGCAGTCTGCTACCCTTTTCTTTGAAATATTACAATCAAAAATTAATAATAAATTTACCTTAATGTAGTTTATAATATAGGTACTTTTTAATTATAAAATTATACATACTTTTCTATGTCATATGTCACCATCATCGGTTAACAAATATGTTCCTTATTAGAATGAGGAATTCGGCCTGTGGGACCGAACATCGTCTTTACCCCAGCAATTCCAAGGTCTTTCAACCAATGGGAATTTGTTCCGTTTAATATGTAAAAATAATATATAACAATATAAATTAGGGGAATATTTACGCATTGAAAGAAAAAAAGCAAAAGTACTGCCACTCGTAAGCTCGTAGGAAAATGATAAAAAAGAACAAAAGCAAATTCGAATACTTTATAATAATTATATACTTACTATATGAGCAGATATTTCATCCTTCCTTTTCTTTTACGAGTCTAGTATTTTCTTCCTTCACTTTCCTTTTTTTATAAAAAAATAGGGATAAAAACAACATTAATCTTTGAGGAAAGAATGATTTTTCTTACTGTTGTATTTATGATCTTAATTATTATTAAGCTTAGGTACTTTGAAATCATTTTTATTCCAAATTATTATGTTATTACAAAAAATAACTAAAAGCCTCAATGAATAAAACCAGAAAGAGCATCGCCAAGGAATTTAAACTTTCTTTCAGAATTAATATCTCTTCATTTTTCAGTAACTCCGCCGAGAAGAAAATATTACAGAGATATAGGAACAGTAAACGACTGATCCGGTTAAATTTATAAGGACCTTTAGACGTTTATTATAAGAGTTATTTTAGCTTGACGAGGCGAAAATCGACCTGTTACAGACCTTCTCGGAGTAAGGATGGATTAAGACATCTATTATATTTATCTAATGTTGTATTAAGTTTTGCGCTGCAAGATATTTGTATAGGTAATGTAAAATTCTCTGAGTAAAGTAATTAAGTAGGTACTTATAGTGTAGTGTAGAGCATATTTTATAAGCGTAACTATAAAATAAAGCCTAATGTTACTCGCTTAGGTATAATGTACTTAGCTTTCTATAGGTGAAAGAATTATTAAAATCGGTCCACTAGTTTTTGAGTTTATTCATTACAAACAAAAATACAAATCTTCTGTCATTATAATATTGGTATATTAGTATTGGTATAAATATATATGTGCACATATAAACCTAAATATGTCCCTCAATTTTTTTTTTCAAAACGTTTGATACGTTTAGATACGTATATCTAAGATATACAAAATAGTGCCACAAATCAAAATTACACTTTTTACAGGAGAGCTAATCGAAATAAATTGAATTATTTTTTGTCTATTTTTTTATTATTAGATATATATCAAATATATGCATATTATACATCGTTAGAAGCGTACTTTTAAGTAGGATTAAATGTTTTAATTACTCTTATAATAAACTGAATACTAGAGGAGATATAAGCATATAAGTTACTTTTGAATATTAAAAAAATTATCAAAATATACTAAATATTGAATGAAACAACCATAAGTCTTTTTGAAACATACAACATGAAGGATTGTGATTGTATTTTTGCAATAAAAATATTTTTGGATTTTTTTGTTTTATTTATTTATTTATTTATTAGGAAGCCAACACAGTATACAACAATCTATACACTTATTCACATTTAAGCAAACTTTTATAATATTGTATACTCCCACTTATAGGCTAACTCAGCATGCATTAAAAACGAACACAAGACACATTTTCTGTTTTTTTACAAAATAAACCTAATAAAAAGAGAACAAAAAGCCAAACTATACAAAACAAAAGAACAAAAGAAAATAATATAATAATAGTATACATTCATATAATAGTACCATATAGTCAACAAAACACAAAAACCCTTTTATGGTTCTTTAGTTTTTAAGCAGCGATATATCAAAGTAATCTAAAAAAATCACAAACGGTGCTGGTTGAAAATAAGCGCTGCAGGTGCTTGCCTAGCACCTCAGCACAAAGCTGACCCAGTATCCGATTTACTGCCGCGTGGAGACACACAACTTTTACCAGTTTTTTTTATTATATTCTTACTTGTGGTTTTAGTAATATGTTTGTGTCTTTGTGTTGCGTACAGTGAATAAAATTCTTTCGTTCTTTTCTTTCTAAAAATTTCAACACGTGACAAAAATGTATGAGCAATTATCATTGTTAAAGATTAAATCATTGTTTTAACACCTGTGAGAAAGAGGCGCGGAGGAAGTTGCAAGCAGAAGTTAGTAGTTAATGAAATTGAAAAATTGCTACATTGAAATAAAAAAAATGCTTTAAGAATGTTCTATAAAAAGTGTGCGTCTACATTCAAATAATCTAAGGCGCCTTGCAGATTTCAAAGTATTTGAGAGGCAAATGAGTTGTATCCACAGTTCCTTGTTTCGGATTTACGAGTGAAGAACGTTTGAATTGCAAAATAGATGTTTTCCGTAGACAAACACATCGGTCATCAACAGTAGCTTATCTTAGTGCTGATATGAGGGTGAGACTCAAACTGTGGTATTCAAAACCAGGCCATTTTTTTAAATTTGGTAATAAAAGCCTTTCTTAATTTCATTAATTTTCTGTAAATATTCCAGATTATAAATTTTTCAGATTTCATTAAGGCGAGGACTGAGCAGAAAAGCGTTATTTTCGTCGCCTAGTTTGACATCTTAGAGTAAAATCACATGTTAGATAAAAAATACAGTGCACAATAGACTATATGGAAAAAAATTTGAATCGGGCAGATTTATAAAAAAATCCATTTTATGAGAAAAAAATTAGTAAAATACTGCTAAAAAAACTTACTGTTCACAGTACTGTTAAATAAATATGTAAATGATGGCTTGTATTTGGGATATGCACGGTATTGATTACTTTCGACCTTTATATAAAAATAAAAAATCCACATATTGAACAGTCCTATTAAATAGAGATTTAAAATTCTCTTAGGAAATCATCTAATAATTTTCAACTTAGTCGACACCATATTTCAAAGCCGTGTAAGCTGTTCAGAAATATGTAAATTCTTTTTCAACTTCTCATTCTTTTATTTATCTACAGCGGGCATTCTTCGCGTTACGTAACGACGCAGCTCCATAATGAGGCGTGATTATATTTTGCGGTATTTTATCTGGTGTTTGATTTGAATATTCATTCGTGTCATTCCCTCAGGTGTGGAGATTAATACTTGTGTACAAGAAGTACAACCTGATTTGTCAAATTAAATCAAAAGCTGACAAAACATTAAAATACTGTCAGTCGTAGGACTGCGTGACAGAAAAGAAAAATACGCCATTTGTTAACATCTTAATAAATTATTGACGAAATTAAGCTTATAGAACCAAGAAGTACGTACTAATTCGGGTAGATGGCGCTTATTTTATACAATTAAACGTCACTGAGGGTGTTGCTCACAGAGCGTGACAGTGCCAGAGCGTGACAGTGCCAGTTTACTGTTTTTTTCCCATATTAAAGGAAATGTATAATACTCGTACATAATTTCATTAACTCTGTATTTGTAAATATCTGCAAAATGAGTACGAGTGTTACACAAATTGATCGCATCGGCGTAGACAAATTGAATCAGTCTGTGAAAATTGCCTTAAATTACCGACTGCTCAATATGTTTATATTTGCCTTTTATTATTTCTTTTGGAGCTTTCACATCGGAAGCTCGATTTCTGGAGCCTATAATATATTACTTTATTTTTTTGTGTTTTATCTTTATTCAAATTAGAATAAAATGATAAACGAAACGAAAAAAATGGAAAAAAAACTTAATACTTACATATTCTCACATATATAAGATTGATAATGATAAAACAAAGTCAGACAGACAGACGCGGCGAGGGCGAGGTTGTGAAGAAATTTAGTAGTATGAAACATTAGTATCATAAACATAGACTGAACAGTTATTTCAATCTATATACCAATATATAAAGCTCAAGAGATTGTTTCTTTGTTTGTTTGGTTGTACGCGCTAATTTCAGGAATTACTGGTTCGAATTGAAAAATTCTTTTTATGTTGGATAGTCCATTTATCGAGGAAGGCTTTAGGCTATATAACATTTTGAACGCGGACGAAGTCACGGGAACCAGCTAGTCCTACTATATACCTATTATATTAATATTGAATGTGGATTCAAATCCATGAATTTCAAATTTCCCAACATTTTTGTCTACATGGCACAATTTTCCAAGACTAGAATTTTTCTGAGACATGTTTTGTCATTCAAACGCAATTACAGTATTATTCCTTTGAAAAACGGGGCGGCTTAGTATGAAAACGATCTTTGAGTTTTATGTCAATTAAAAGTTCATAACATGAGATGTGGCAGAACGGGAATTGGGGCAAAGAACACGTTTGTATACGAACTAACCTTTTTATCCGACTAAATCGTTCAAAGGTATTTCAGCTTGGTTTCGAAAAACGAAAGGTTGAAAACAAAAAATCGAGTTCCGAGGCAAAGTTGCGGACGCGACGACGTCGGGCGCGGAAATAACTCGATTTAGCAGTGCTGACTCGATTGCAACCTATTACATCTCTTATCGAGTTAAAAAAAATGTTTTTATTTTACACAAAATTCGATTTGGAAATGATTGGATTATTTTATATAATACTAACTGCTGCCCGCGACTTCGCCCGCGTAATTTTGTAAATTATATACTAAAACCTTCCCCGAGAACCACTCTATCCATTAGTGAAAACGGCGTTAAATTTGAGTTTATCGCGAACAGACAGACAGAGAGACGCGGCGGAGGACTGTTTTATATTATTTAAGGATATTACCAAATTTACTATATATTTTGTTGAGATTGGCAGACAGGCTGACGATCCACTTGATGGAGCCTTCCGTCGCTTATAACACAAGCAACACCACAGGTGCTGCAAATACGCTGCCAACTAGTAGGATAAAGCATAAGGAATTTGGAAGGTATAGGGAAATGGCCTTATTCACTCATTTAAACACAACAGGGTTGTCTTCTGTAAGGTGTTACTACTACCAGGGGGGCTGCCTAAATTACTGCGTTCCGCCACTACTAAAATTTTCCACTTTCCATTAAACTGTCACAAAAAAAAAGCCTGTGGAAACAACTCTAAAATATAATTAAACAATTTAACAAATTTTCAACAAAGTATATTAAATTTTAACAAAAATAAAGTATAAATAAGTAAAAAAAACGTGTATATCTGCTTCGAAAAATTCATTTTCTATTTATCCATCAACTTTACGGTTGATAAATTCGTCTACAGCTTTAAAAATATCTGTCGTCAGAATTTCGGGTTTCTCGAAGGCAGCGAAGTGCCCTCCTTCGTCTAATGTTGTTGTGCCAATCAGATTTGGATACTTCCAACGTATCAGAAATTCAGGTTGGAAGAGCACCTCGTGTTTGAGACGAAGACCCCACGCAGGAACCGGTGTTGGGATTCTAAAATAATTTTAATTACAAATACAAGTATTACAAGTATTGAAATACGGCATTACTTTAACTACAAAATTTATAGTGAAGCTATTATAAAGGTGATATACTCGTACATCAATACTAATTAATAATAAATCTGTGAGGGTTGGTCATGGAGTAAGTTACTTTGTTTTCAGAGATATCGTGTTTATAGGCTCTATAAATGATACTGAAACTAAATTGATGATTTTTAGAATTTTTTTTCTGTATGTATGTATGTGTGTATGTATGTTCCTCCATAACTTAAACGAATTAACTGATTTTCATGAAATTTGACAGATAAACATTTAAACGTACAGGACAAAGGATAGGCTACTTTTTTCTTTTTCAACACGGACGAAGTTGCGGGCGCCAGCTAGTAGTTAATAAAAGCTGTTTACTGTAACTGTTGCTGAACCTATAAAAAAATAAGTTACTAATCTGTCTCCATTCATTTCTAGTGAAATAAAAAAAATTACAAATTTAATTAAAAAAGAAAACAACTGTTACCATGGAGACTGGCCTTGTAATATGAATCTATTTTTTTTACATAAAATGAGACAGGCTGACGGTCTACTTGATGGTAGGTGGCTACCGTCGCCTATAATACAAGCAATGCGACAGGTGCTGTAAGTACAGTCGGCCGCATAAGTCGATTAACACATTCAAAAGTGACAAACAACGTAACACTTAACGCGCCATAAGTCGTTGTCACGACTAGAGAACAAAATAAACTTCATGTACAAACGATCGTAAAAAGCTTCAGTAAGTAAGTAAGTTGAGTGATCAGTTGTTTTGCACTTTTGAATGTGTTAATCGACTTATGCGGCCGACTGTACCTCAATTCAAAAGAATTTTTAAAACTCCTTACTTAGCCAAAATCTTCTCCTGTTCAATATTCTTGATCGTCTCTTTATACAATCTCAGTGAAGAAGTTATACTGCCGGTTACCCAATATAACATTATATTGTCCAATAAATCTGTCAAATTATAATTTGATAGTCCACCATCAAGTAATAATTTATTATTTGGATTCGTGAATATCATATATCTGTCCAAAATGTATGCGGCTAGACCTAATGGCGAATCTTGTAGAGCTATACCTGTAGCAAAAAGATTGTTAGGTTAGGTACTCAATTGTATTTTCTACATGTAAAATATAAGGCACTATAAAATAAATTAAATATTTTAATTACCTATTGTATCAGGCTTTGTGCCTTGAAGGTGCATATAACCAGACTCCTCTATGAGATAGTTGATTTTATCACTCAATGGATACATTCTATTACTGTAGTTATTTTCGACAAACGTTGGCCAAACAGCTCCAAATACCCAACATAAATTTGCCAATTTTGAAAAACTAATTGGAAAGTTTGTATGGAAGCCAAGAACTTCATTTGGGAACAATGTTGCCATATGTGAGCCGATAGAGTGGCCAAAATCACCTCCTTGTATGTAATATTGTTTAAATCCAATTCTTTGCATCAAATTTCTCATTACTATTGCTGCCTGAACAGTATTAAAACCTTGTTTTGTTGGTGCCTGAAAAATAAACATAATTTCACCGTTATGATCAAAGACAAATTTCAAATTTTATTCAATTATTTCATATCTAAATATAAGAAAAATCAACCCTGATTTACCTGAGAGTAAATAAATCCAGGTAGACTCGGTACTATGACTTCGAATACAAAATTGTGCCCAGGCCTTCTAGCAGATAGTTGAGGGATGATATCATAAAACTCTCTAAATGAACTTGGCCAACCGTGAAGAAGCAATATTGGAAGCACCTAAAACATTAGACAGAATAAATTACAGGCAGTCCTCACAACTACATATTCATGCTAACGCCAAAGTAATTTAGGATATTCATACTGAAGAAGATGAAACGTTTAAGCTAAACGTTAGTGCCACAATATTTCTTATATTATGCATTGTTTGATATCGTTTAATGTTTTATTTATTTATTTATTTATTTATTTATTGTACAAGGCCCCCAACGAGGCAGACATCCAACTAACACATTGTACAAAATAATTAACACAAGGCGGATGCCGCCGCAATTATAGGGAATCTTTTGAATCTTTTGAATCTTCAAATACGTAATCTATTTCAGATTACTCCTATTTCTTTAAATGATTTTTTTTATTGTAAAGGGACGAATGGATCATTTTTAAGGCAAGCAGGCCGACGGTCCATGACTACAATCTTATGTAGTTCTAGTGTTAATATTATAGGACTGGTTATACCTGTATTAACTTACAATGTACTTTGCCCGCAGTTTAATTTTTAAGAAATGATTCTCTCTATATTCTCTCTCTAGATGGTAACGCCTATTACTTCGTTTACTGGCGCTTATATTTTTGCTCAGATTCTAAGGATCACAGTCGCAATAACCTATTTAAATTTCTTCAAAAATTGGGCTTTCAAATGCAAAATCAAGATTTTTTTTAAACTAAACTGATAGATCAAGAGATTAGCTTTAAAAAAAACTGTTTCATTATTATTAGTATATTCATTAATTACAAATATCACTTACAGGAACATCGTCCTCCTTAGGCTTCACATGAACAAAATGAATATCTAAGCCTTGAATGTTGGTCTTAAAATGCTCAAACTTATTGAGGTATCTCTGTCTCTCACGGATAGTGTAGTTGAATTTCCAATGGGCTGTGACTTGATCTAGTGCTTCTGAATTAATCCCATATTTCCACGCACTATCCTCGAAGCTTTTTATCTTTCGGGTATCCCGATAGTAGCTGAACTTGCGTGAAAGTTGTTCTTGCATCTATAAAAGCGTAGTGGAGAAAAGTTTATCATAAAAGTAATGATGATTTGATTGCAGGATGATTCTTAATGATGGTCTGGTACCTAGCAGATAATATACATTTTAATAAAAGCATAACCATAGAATCAATTTTGTCATCCTACATTAAAAAGTATACTTACAGCTTCAGTAAAAGTAATCCTAAAACGCCGAATAGATTTGTTTTGCGGTTCATTATTATTCGTCCACGAAAAATTTAAATCATATTTCGGTAATTCTGGTACGTTATTCAATTCCTCATACAATTTGTATGATGTGTATGCCACCAATATTGTTATAACTGTTGTTAAAACTAGACAAAACTGTAATAAAAAAAAGCGTGAACATTAAATCTTAAAATACTTAATATTTTGTGACCTATTTTAAGTGAGTGTGTCATGTCACTGTTGAGTATAAACCATATTGATCCTTGTTATCATATCAAGTAAGTATACTTTGATGTACAGTTGTCTGCTTAGATGCTTTAGTTTCTACTAAGGTACTAAGAGTCAACTACTTAATAAAGGAATGAATTTGAAAACTGACGAAGGTTTTTCGTACCACGACTGTACACGTTATGCTTCTTACTCATTTTCCCTTATTATATGATTAATATGTTTCGTTGAATCTTAATCTCTATTCTTAGATAGTTGGTGCCCTATTGGAATATTTAGCCTATGTCCATCCTGAATTTCTATTCTAACTATCGGTGAAAGAGTTTTCTAAACGGATGAATAGTTTAGAACATTACCTCCAAGATAAAAGCAAACCATCAGCAAGAAATAATATATCTTTGAAGCAAACATACAAACTTAACCTCTTCATCATATTAATTAGTATAGATTATGAAATAAAAAGATATTTACATTACCAAGTTTATATGTGTCTTCCACTTTTTTATTTACATTTTTCACTGTTTTATTTTTATTCTTATCCACTTTTTTGATTGTCTTTTTCTTGTTATCCATAGTTGTATAAGTATTTCAAAATAAGTATTGCAACTAAATTAAACAGCTATCGCATTACATACTAATCTTATCAAAACCGTGCTTATCACTGTTTCCCTATTATCAAATAATAATACGGCTTATTAATGAAATCTCTAGCACAGTATTTATAGAATTTTATTATTTTAACTATTATCTGGTGCCCGAAACTTCGTCTACTTTGAAAAATATTTTAATGAAAGAAATAGTTACTGTGAGTCAACTGTGACAGATAGAAATGTGCCATCACGGACGTTTTCTTTAGGATTTTATAAAAACTACAATTTTCTTGTACAGAATATTTTTGTACGTAGGCTTAGCGTACGTTAGCCATGTGAATTTATTTTTCGGCGACATAGTTCTCTGAATTATCTGACTGATGGTAAAAACCGCATCAAAATCCGTTGCCTGCTTCAGGAGAAGTTAGCGGTTATACAGGCAAACATACAGACAGATACGGAAAGCGACTTCATATTATGCTATATAAAGAAAAGACTAAGTTATTAGTAAGTATTTATACTAGAAGGGTCAATGTTTCGATAGAAATTGCTTAAAAGATGAAAACTCTAATGTACGAGTATAAATAAAATGTTTCAACACTATCTTCAATGCTTTCAAATATTCTTTGTAAGTTTTTAGCGCGTACATTGATTACTGCTGAAACCCTTTGTACTTTAGCATAGACATAGATATCTTCTTTGTGCTCACATCTTTGAGTATTATATCAATAGTACATGTGTCAATAGTGTTTTGTGTCAGTACATCGGAGTAAGGCAGAGTAAGGCAGATAGGCCCTTTGAGCAGTGCACTTTGCTAGATGAATGACCTAAATCCGTCCGAGGGATCTGTTCAATGATGCACACATGCGATTACAATGAATATGCTATATATCGATTGTGCTTTTACTGTATACTAGCTGGTGCACGCAACTTTGCCCGCATAACTATGTTACTCGCTGATTGTCCGTACTTCTGTACTTCCTTACTAATACTATAAATGTGAATGTGAGTTTGTTTGTTTGTTACGCTTTCACGCAAAAACTACTGAACTGATCACCTTGAAATTTTGCATATACGTTGTCTGGGACACCAGAAAGAACAAAGGATACCTTTGATCTAGAAAAAAAGGACTATTCCCGAGGGATCATCTAAAATAAAATAAATAACTAACACCTGGCCAAATTGTTATAGCAACAAGTGGTCAAGCGTTATATTGCTTATTTTTTTATATTTTTCAACGCGGACGAAGTCGCAGCCCTGGCTAGTCCTTACTAATATTATAAATTTGAATTTGAATTTGTTTGTTTGTTACGCTTTCACCCAAAAACTATTGAACCGATCACCATGAAATTTTACATACACATTGTCTGGGACACCGGAAAAAACATAGGGTACCTTTCATCCAGAACGCGGACGAAGTGCCGAGCACCAGCTAGAACACTGATAAATCGCTGATAATGATGATAATTAGGTCTTATACGCTCCTTTAATTAGGTCACAAGGAGGTGTATTGGAAACACATTGTAAAGCCGTTCTTACCAATGTCGACATATCGAATTTATAGAATTACTCAAGTGCACCAATTCCTCAAGGCGCGCCGACAAATCTTCCTCCATTATCTGGATTAAGCCAGACTCTTTATGCAGATTAAGTTTAAGTCTTGTTGTAATGCTGGAGCTATAAAATTTAAGCGAAAATATTAAAAGCATTATAGAAGATGTAACATACTAGGGCACACTACATTTCGTAGGCTTGTTGTTGTTTTGCCACAGTTGTTGATTTGCCACAGAAAAATTATGTGTTGTTTTGCCACAGTTCAATTTTTATGAGTTAAATTTTATAAATTTATTTTGGATTGTTGTTCTTTTGCCACAGTCGTTTTTTCTGTACAGACAGCAGAGAAACCAAAACAAGAATAAAAATAATATTTATTTTACTAATGATCACAGTAAGTAATTCTTAACATTTTAATTTTACATTTGGGCAGCTCGTCTGGCAATCAAAAAAAGACCACCGTGAAACAACAGCACGTGTGTTTTTTGTTTTGATAAGTGAGTAGGGATTCCCTGTCCCTTCTCAATGTCTTGTTCTTATTCCAATTATAGTCAGCAGCGCACTTGCAGCAATCTGTGGCGTTGCTTGTGTTATAAGTTATAGGCGACGGTAGTATAAAAAAGTGCAAAGGGAGAGTAAAAACTATAATAAAGAGTAAAGCTGGTCCATTTCAAAGAAGAGAAAAAAACTTCAAACGCTCCTTCATTGCTAGTGTTTATAAGCTAAGAGTACTTTGCAATTAAAATCAGTATCCTTCTAAATATTTTTCATATTTTTAAAACTGATGAGTTAGTTAAACTCGAAAATTGTCGTCAAGTTTATGTAGCAACTCATTAACAAAACAAACATCTTTAATAAACGATGGACAAAGTTACAATTTTGCAATAAGTCGACGGAAAGTTGTCGTAAACATCACTTTCTTAACTTATTACTTTGTTAATTAAGAGAGATTTTAATCTTTTCGTTAAATTCATTTCATTAGTAAATTGTAAATGTATTCTCACACAGAGTCCGCTTCTTGTTTGTTGCCTATAAGGGTTGCTATACATATATAGCCGGGCGGTATGTATAGATGAACGTTCGGTAAAACTGGCCCGACTATGTGTATAGCAACCCTGACACAAACAACGCCACAGGTTCTGCAAGTGCGACGTCGAGTTAAGGATAAACGATAAGGGATTGGGAAGTGCTATCACTCACTCACTCACTCACTCACTCGCACACACACACACACACACACACACTCACTCAATCACTCACTCACTCACTCACTCACTCACTCGCACACACACACACACACACACACACACACACACACTCACTCAATCACTCACTCACTCACTCACACTCACTCACTTACTCACTCAGGGGTATTTTGGGGGGGCGGGGGATCACAGTTACCTGGTTCATCAAATTTGTTCTATCATTTCTCATTTGTCTGCCTTTTTAATTTTTATTCATCCTTCATTTTTATTCACTCAGGGGTTACACCAGTCCACAGGCCATTTATTGTAAGTATAATAAAATTACAATTTTGAATTAATTTTAAATTGCAAAAAAATATACGGTTAAGATTACAATTTTTATATTTACAACAAAAAAGGTTAATTTCAGATTATCTGGGGTTTGGGGGATTAAAGCCTGTACCTTCGAAATAATCGGCCCAGACTAATTAAAGCTGCCCAGTTTAAGACATTATTCATAGCTTCTAATAAAGTGAGAATCGATCCTAACAAACGTTGGCATTATGTAGATTAGGTGTCTGCTTGTCTTGGGGAATCGAATGAGAACGATATCTCGCACCGACATCGTTTCGATCCGACTTGATTTGAGAAAATCGTATTTGCGATCACGCAAATATGGCTCTGAATTATGGATGAGGGTAACGCATACTAACTCCTTTGTTTGCAGACTTAAAAAAGTGTGGTAAATTCAACAAATAGTATTATAAATCTTTGTGTACATAGTATAATTTTCAAGTCGCTTGCCGCGCCAACTACACCACTAAACGGATCTTGATATGGTTTTAACCATCAGTTAGATAATCCCCGCAACCTCGCCCATCTACGGCCACGCTAGGATTGCGGAATAACCCCGCAGCGCCCACAGTATCACTGTCGGGTATCCATGAGAATTACCCAACGTTAAAAAAAAGAGGGTTAAGACAGTTTGATTTAGTCTGTTTTCAAAACAGGTAGGTAAGTAAAGTAGTACCTTAATCATTGCTAGCATCGTCTAACATTACAGTGGAAGCAATTTTTTAAATTCATTAATCATAGGGATACGTGTTATGCCACGCGGCGACGAGAAAACTGACGCTCAGCCTGAGCCCCAGTATAAATAATTCAAGTGGATAAACTCAAATAGACTACTTTAATATATGTAATTAAAATAGTGTCTTAAAAAAACATGTCAGTCGCACGTCAGAACTAAAAAATTAAGCTTCACAAAATTACATTACATAACGTTACATTACATGACAATGTCGCGAGTTCAATAGTTTTTTCCTTCTCAAAAATTGTTCTTCTTTAAATTATTTTAAATTAATGTCTGAAAATATACAGAGGTTTCGGTTACGTTACATTACATTACATGACAATGTCGCGAGTTCAATGGTTTTATCCTATCTCGTAAATGCCCAACGTGATTTAATTACTTTTACAGATCTCACTTCACTGCATTAGCGATACCTGCGATTTGTAATCAATACTAATAATAAATCTGTAAGTGTATGTATGTATGTATGAATGTATGTATGTTCCTCCATAACAAACGAATTAACTGATTTTCATGAAACTTGGTAGATAAACATTTAGACGTACAGGACACAGGATAGGCTACTTTTTCTTTTTCAATGCGGATGAAGTCGCGGGACTAAGGATTAGTTGGATAATCTCTAGACTATGAAAAAACTACCATCAAAACTATATTACAAAAAAAAGAAAATTATATAAACTTCTAGTGTAGCAAAATAATTTAGTTTAATGTCGTGGTCTCACTGACATAATATTAAAATTCAAGTATTTTACCGACTGACTAAAAAGAGACAACCCTGTTACTAATGTTCCTTGTGAACTGTTATGAAATCGATTTTCAACCAAGATTGTCTACTGTAATATAATATATTATGGATGGGGATGGCCTGACGTTCATTTTATCTAGTCGGACGTACAACATGACACATGGCGGTTAAAAATATACATAAAAGCGGGTACCACGCTTCGGTGGCAATTTCACTACAATACACTGTGCAAAATTGGAGGTAGCCAATATATTACTGTACTAGCTGCGTCTGATGGTTTCGTTTATAATAATTTTGACGAGCCAAGTGATTAAGCCAAGTGATTGGTCAAGTGATTAAGACGCTTGCCTTTGCCCACACCTACATCAGTTCTTTAAAAAAATAGATTTTTCTTCCAAAATATTAGATAATTGGTCCACCAACACCAAGTTCCTTTGTGCTTTATTTTATCACCCTGAATAAAATAAAGTAGGCCTATACATTGCTCTAGGTTACCTATATATAATATCTAAAAAAAAAACAAGGGCGCAGTTATAGAAGCTCGCACAGGGCGCAAAAAAAGGCTATTTACGGCACTGCAGGGCACACTGCGTTTCACAGTAATTTGGACAGCCCGTTGACAGAATAACGCCGTAAAATAAAAGCATTTTATTTTGGTGTGAGTAAATGAGCCAGAGACCATTTCCTTATCCCTTTCTAATCACATAATACTTAACCCGGGTCGTCCACTTTTTTTAACACATTCTATTATGGTGGGCAGCGCACTTGTAGCCCCCTGGTATTGCTTGTGTCCTTAGGCGACGGTAGCCACCATCAGCTTGCCTGCCACACTTAATAATGTATAAACAAATCTATGGCGTAATCATTAAAATGGCAATGTGATAAGATAATGACGGAGGAATGGGCATCTCTTACTCATTCATCGAAACAGAGCAGCACACGTACTGTCATTTGACAGTGGTTTTCTACAAGAAGGCAGGTACAGCTGCCAGACCGCAGAGGATGCCCCTGATTGTGGGTACAGTCGGCCGCATAAGTCGATTAACACATTCAAAAGTGCAAAGCAATTGAACACTCAACTTACTTACTTAATTACTTACTTACTGAAGCTTTTTACGATCGTTTGTAAGTGAAGTTTATTTTGTTCTCTAGTCGTGACAACGACTTATGGCGCGTTGAGTGTTACGTTGTTTTGCACTTTTGAATGTGTCAATCGACTTATGCGGCTGACTGTACTAAAAAAATCTTAACAGAAAACTTTATTTTCTATTAGTATAAATAAGTAGTTACTGTTTTAATTTAGCCTTTGGTGAGCAGTTTTGAAAATTCACACTGCTACCGCATATTGCATACAAAATAACAACATAAAATGTATATTTAATGCGGAGACGTGACTGCGCTTCGTCCCGGGCCACGAAGTACAGCGCTTGATTACACCGACACCGAACTAGGCTAATTATTGCCAGTTCCCACAGCTTCATGCTCCTATACTCAAACATCGCTAATTGAAACTATGATTGATTACTAATATATCGTTTATAGGTCTACGAGGATATTGAAACAAAAAGCTTATCTTTACATAGATACAGTACCTCTTACAACCCTCTTACCGTCTACTTCCAAATCCAAACCAAAGTGGGTATTGGTGTGTGTTTATTAGGAATCTCTATCATCATCATATATCATCAATCAATACTAATAATAAATCTGTAAGTGTAGGTATTGTATGTATATATGTATGTATGTATGTATGTATGTATGTATGTATGTATGTATGTATGTATGTATGTATGTATGTATGTATGTACGTTACGTGTCACATGTTCCTCCGCGATGAACTCCTAAACTATTGAACCGTTTTAGATAAAACTTTGTAACTAATATGTAATTTGGTCCAACTTAAAAGATAGGATATAATTTAAAAAGTTACGCGGACGAAGTCGCGTGCGTCATCTAGCATTTATATATTTGTCAAACTTCCACGGTTTGACTTAATAATTTCGTGGATTGGGAAGTGTGAAAAGCCACAGTATATTATAAAATCTTCAAAATCACATAATTGCAAATGTATTAAAACGTTTTAAAATAAATATAAATTAGAATGAAATACAATAGTTTTACGTTAATTATTATATTTAATTAAAAAATTATTATTTAACTAGTCATGCTAGTAACAATTAAGGTTTGCAGAACGTTCTCAGAAAGAGCCAATATCCAAAACATACAACAAGGTTGATCAAGATATATATGGTAGGTATATAATAATTTAGGTAAGGTTTCAGGCATATAATAATTTTGATTTAGATTCCAAATTCGAATTAATCCCATTAATCGTAAAAGTTTGTGAAGATGGATATACACTCGTATAGCGATGTATGGATGTTGATATGGATGAAATTTTGCACTCAGATAGTTTTTACATGGATTAAAGTTTGTGATACTTCTTATTTTGGATGTCAGATATCTTCTCAAGTGTTATACTTTTCATTTTTCAACTCGAACGAAATCGCTGGCACCAGTTAGTGAAATAAATAAAATATATACATATTAAGTACTTGAATTCATTATTTCATTTTATACTACATCATTACATTTAATTCATCGATTACATTTAATACTAAAACCTCGTCATACTTGCTTTTGAAAGGTATAATTGTAGTACTTCAACAATACCGCCCCAATTATGTTTAAACCAATTTAGATCTTACGCACTATGTAATAAAGCAGTACTCAGCGTGTACAACATTGTGCATACACGCCGAAGTGACCTATTTACTGTGGGACGTTAATTTTCATGTACAATTCGGGAATATCGCTTGTGTGGCCAGAAATAATTATGTGTGGAATTCAACCAGACACAATATGTATGGACGCGTTAACAATCTAACAGACAGGCCAATCCATACTTCCATACTAAATATATTGTAAATGTGAAAACCTGTGTCTATCTGTCTGTCTGTTGCCATTCTCGCCTAACTACTGAACCTACCATTGGACAGTACCATTAATAGTACTAGTGATACTCCTTGGTATCGCCAGTACCACTAATAGTACTAGTGATATCTTGGTATCAGCAGTACGACGTAATTGCCCTAGTACCAATTTTGCATATATTATACGTTGTCAGGGATACTGGAAAGGACACTTATAACATTACATATCTTAAAGTAAGTCTGTCTGTTGCCCTTTCACGCCCTAACTACTGAACCGACTATTATGAAATTTTGTTTATACGTTGTCAGGGTTACTGGAAAGGACACACATAACTATTAAAAATAAATATAATATTAATAATGTAAAATTAATAAAAATTCACATAAATGTGAAAGTAACGTTGTCTGTCTATCTGTCTGTCTGTTGCCTTTTCACGCCTTAACTACATACTGAACTGATTATTTTGAAATTTTACATAATACGTTGTCAGAGATACGGGAAAGTGCAAAAAGACTGTTCCCGAGGTATCATCTAAAGTAAAATAAAAAACTAACACAGAGACAAAATTAAAGTTGACCCTACCGGGAATCGAACCCGGGAACTCTGGAACAGAGCGTTAAAGCATGCACGCTATCCACTCAACTAACGGGCTCGTCAAACTCAGCAAGCCAATCTATGTTTACATAGCTTCAACCACAGGCTTCAACACTCTCCCTCAAACATTCTTAAAATCTAGTCTATTCTCAACATACATAGCTCTGTGGCGCGAAAATGTCTGCAACTGACGTCACAAATTGTCCTCTATTCAGTTGCGAAATTACAGGCGACGACGCGAGTCGAACTAATTTAACTGAAATTACCAACTGAAAATTATGCGAATAATTCCCGAAAATATACCTACGCATCTCCCTCCCGTTCGTTGGCTCGTTTTAAGGCGAATATGTTATTAAAATAATTGTATAATAAATTATGTCTTACGTAATTGAAAGTAGATTGATTTTTGATTAAGGGACAGAAAACAGAGAACGATCCCGAGGGATTAGGACGATTTTATTTTATTAGAACTATTTCTGTCTTAGACGAGACCGCGAGCGGAACAGAATTTTTTTTATAAAAAAATTAATATGTACAGTAGGTGCACGTGTCAAAAATGAAAGAATTTTGAAACGTCTTCAAATGATAAAAAGAAACAATAAGAAGTCTACTATCTACAACCCGCTTCCGGCTTCGCCCTGGAAAAACTTAATTAGGTTTAATCTATACCTATACTTCTATACAAATATTATAAAGTTTGTATATTAGTAATGAATAAACTCAAAAACTACTGTACCCTTTATTACCTATAGAAAGGTACGTTATCAGGGAGTTACATGGGCTATACTTTATAAAGTTACGCGGGCGAAGTCACGTGCAATAGCTAGTTGTATATATATAAAAAATCCGTGAAAAATCATTTAAATGATAGTGAAAACCGCATCAAAATCCGTCACATGGTCTAGGAAGAGTTCGCAGCTATATACAGACGCGGATGGCGATTTCAACTCACTATCACTCATCGCTGTCTGTCTGTCCCTATGTATGCTTAGATCTTTAAAACTACGCAACGGATTTTGATGCGGTTTTTTTTTAATAGATAGAGTGATTCAAGATGAAGGTTTTAGTATATATTTACAACGCGGGCGAAGTCGCGGGCACCAGCTATCTACTAAAAATAAAGATACAACCCCCTGAAAATTTTATAACAGCAAAGTTGTCAGGCGTTATATTGCTTTACACATTTAATCAGGCGCTACACGGCGAAGTCGCGGGCACCAGCTAGCTAGTATACTATGTAAAGATTTTATTTAAACCCAAATATTACTCAGTGAATTTGTTTTAAATTATGTAGGTCAGCGTTTATAACGTAATATTCATCATACCATTCAATGTATTGGATAATTGCAATTTGAGGCTTGCGGGAACAACAATGCTAGTGGCTTGCGAACACAATATAATGATACTGTAATATGACTGTGTAGACAATGTATTCAGAAAATATATTGTACAGAAATGAAGAATAACCCAGTCAGTTACACTAGATAGGTAAGAATTTCTCTGTTTTTTTTTTATTTTATTAAAAACTAGCTGCAGCACGCTACTGCATAAAATATAGTCTATGTTAATAGCTAATAATGTAGCTTTCTATTGGTAGGGGAGCCCACAATACTAAATGTGGAGTCACTCGAGCGTCGTGGAGACCTATTGGACCTTGAAGATTGGATGGTAAGAAAAAAAAAGGTTATATGAAGTTTTTCATTTCAGCGGTGGGGTGATCGTCTACTCCCGTTCAAAATTTTGTGGGCGCTGTATTTTTAAAAAATCCTCCAAAAAATTGTCAGATTAAGAATCAGCACGATCAGGAATTTAGGCTGTATGAAAATCGGACGCGCTCGAGTATTACAAAATGGCAAACGTCAAAAATATTTTTTGCATTTTCAAAAAGCTGCCGCGAACTTGCGTTACATCCGAATCGTTTGAATTTTAAATGGGAGCTTAGTTTAGGTATATTTAACATCCCCTCTAAAAATCTGACGCGCTCGAGTTGTATTTAAAATTTTACCACAACCCCCACCAACCCCACCAACCAAACCATCAGATTAATACATATCCGTTATCGGAGACACGTTGGGAATATACATTGGCAATATCTGACCCGCTCGAGTAAATCCAAGAATTTTTAAAATAGGTCCAGTAGTTTTTGAGTTTATTCGTTGCAAACATACAAATCTTTTCTCTTTATAATAGTGTATAGATAGATACTAAAATCTACCGCCCTATAAGCTCCAGTCTTCTCAGCCTACTGGTAAATTCGTCAGTGCTCATCCTATTAATATTAAATGCGTTTGTGAGGATGGTGTTTGTTACTTTTTGATACTTTTTGTATAGGATACTTTTTGTTCTGGAAATATGTTAGGGTCCAGAGGGGTCGTCTAAAAATGGACACAGCTATTAAGATATCAGGTGTTACACATATGTATACATTCATATATTTTCTTTTTCAACGCGGACGAAATCGCTGGCACCAGTTAGTATAACATAATTAACAAACTGCTCTTGATTACATAGCAGTGCGAGCTACTATGTGGTATTCAATCAACAAAACAGTCTGTTTCGTTGATACAAGCTAAGGTTTTTTAATTGGATTGGGAACTGGATTCTATAAAGGCTTCGTAGGCTTCCTATAATTTTCACAACTCCATCGAGTACACAAGAGCTACTATTTGAGTTTCGAGTGTAATTCTGTACTGCGTGTTGAATTTTTACGTTGATTTTTCGACTGTGTACGTTATATGTGACTTTTTTGAACACCCTTCATAAATAGGCTAAACTTATTATTTAACCCCTGACGCCCGACGCTAAAACGGGCTGTTATAAGTTTAAAAATCTGCCTTTGGATGGACCGATTTTTTTTTTGAGAGGTTTTTTTGAGATATTTTTTTGTATGGTTCTTAGCCAAAGATTTAAATCACAGATGCGCCCTGTGCTTCTGGAAACTGACCACGTAATATGTCTGTATGCAACGTGAGCCGCTCACTACTTTCTACAATTCGGGAATATCGCTTGTGTGGCCAGAAATAATTATGTGTGGAATTCAACCAGACACAATATGTATGGACGCGTTAACAATCTAACAGACAGGCCAATCCATACTTCCATACTAAATATATTGTAAATGTGAAAACCTGTGTCTATCTGTCTGTCTGTTGCCATTCTCGCCTAACTACTGAACCTACCATTGGACAGTACCATTAATAGTACTAGTGATACTCCTTGGTATCGCCAGTACCACTAATAGTACTAGTGATATCTTGGTATCAGCAGTACGACGTAATTGCCCTAGTACCAATTTTGCATATATTATACGTTGTCAGGGATACTGGAAAGGACACTTATAACATTACATATCTTAAAGTAAGTCTGTCTGTTGCCCTTTCACGCCCTAACTACTGAACCGACTATTATGAAATTTTGTTTATACGTTGTCAGGGTTACTGGAAAGGACACACATAACTATTAAAAATAAATATAATATTAATAATGTAAAATTAATAAAAATTCACATAAATGTGAAAGTAACGTTGTCTGTCTATCTGTCTGTCTGTTGCCTTTTCACGCCTTAACTACATACTGAACTGATTATTTTGAAATTTTACATAATACGTTGTCAGAGATACGGGAAAGTGCAAAAAGACTGTTCCCGAGGTATCATCTAAAGTAAAATAAAAAACTAACACAGAGACAAAATTAAAGTTGACCCTACCGGGAATCGAACCCGGGAACTCTGGAACAGAGCGTTAAAGCATGCACGCTATCCACTCAACTAACGGGCTCGTCAAACTCAGCAAGCCAATCTATGTTTACATAGCTTCAACCACAGGCTTCAACACTCTCCCTCAAACATTCTTAAAATCTAGTCTATTCTCAACATACATAGCTCTGTGGCGCGAAAATGTCTGCAACTGACGTCACAAATTGTCCTCTATTCAGTTGCGAAATTACAGGCGACGACGCGAGTCGAACTAATTTAACTGAAATTACCAACTGAAAATTATGCGAATAATTCCCGAAAATATACCTACGCATCTCCCTCCCGTTCGTTGGCTCGTTTTAAGGCGAATATGTTATTAAAATAATTGTATAATAAATTATGTCTTACGTAATTGAAAGTAGATTGATTTTTGATTAAGGGACAGAAAACAGAGAACGATCCCGAGGGATTAGGACGATTTTATTTTATTAGAACTATTTCTGTCTTAGACGAGACCGCGAGCGGAACAGAATTTTTTTTATAAAAAAATTAATATGTACAGTAGGTGCACGTGTCAAAAATGAAAGAATTTTGAAACGTCTTCAAATGATAAAAAGAAACAATAAGAAGTCTACTATCTACAACCCGCTTCCGGCTTCGCCCTGGAAAAACTTAATTAGGTTTAATCTATACCTATACTTCTATACAAATATTATAAAGTTTGTATATTAGTAATGAATAAACTCAAAAACTACTGTACCCTTTATTACCTATAGAAAGGTACGTTATCAGGGAGTTACATGGGCTATACTTTATAAAGTTACGCGGGCGAAGTCACGTGCAATAGCTAGTTGTATATATATAAAAAATCCGTGAAAAATCATTTAAATGATAGTGAAAACCGCATCAAAATCCGTCACATGGTCTAGGAAGAGTTCGCAGCTATATACAGACGCGGATGGCGATTTCAACTCACTATCACTCATCGCTGTCTGTCTGTCCCTATGTATGCTTAGATCTTTAAAACTACGCAACGGATTTTGATGCGGTTTTTTTTTAATAGATAGAGTGATTCAAGATGAAGGTTTTAGTATATATTTACAACGCGGGCGAAGTCGCGGGCACCAGCTATCTACTAAAAATAAAGATACAACCCCCTGAAAATTTTATAACAGCAAAGTTGTCAGGCGTTATATTGCTTTACACATTTAATCAGGCGCTACACGGCGAAGTCGCGGGCACCAGCTAGCTAGTATACTATGTAAAGATTTTATTTAAACCCAAATATTACTCAGTGAATTTGTTTTAAATTATGTAGGTCAGCGTTTATAACGTAATATTCATCATACCATTCAATGTATTGGATAATTGCAATTTGAGGCTTGCGGGAACAACAATGCTAGTGGCTTGCGAACACAATATAATGATACTGTAATATGACTGTGTAGACAATGTATTCAGAAAATATATTGTACAGAAATGAAGAATAACCCAGTCAGTTACACTAGATAGGTAAGAATTTCTCTGTTTTTTTTTTATTTTATTAAAAACTAGCTGCAGCACGCTACTGCATAAAATATAGTCTATGTTAATAGCTAATAATGTAGCTTTCTATTGGTAGGGGAGCCCACAATACTAAATGTGGAGTCACTCGAGCGTCGTGGAGACCTATTGGACCTTGAAGATTGGATGGTAAGAAAAAAAAAGGTTATATGAAGTTTTTCATTTCAGCGGTGGGGTGATCGTCTACTCCCGTTCAAAATTTTGTGGGCGCTGTATTTTTAAAAAATCCTCCAAAAAATTGTCAGATTAAGAATCAGCACGATCAGGAATTTAGGCTGTATGAAAATCGGACGCGCTCGAGTATTACAAAATGGCAAACGTCAAAAATATTTTTTGCATTTTCAAAAAGCTGCCGCGAACTTGCGTTACATCCGAATCGTTTGAATTTTAAATGGGAGCTTAGTTTAGGTATATTTAACATCCCCTCTAAAAATCTGACGCGCTCGAGTTGTATTTAAAATTTTACCACAACCCCCACCAACCCCACCAACCAAACCATCAGATTAATACATATCCGTTATCGGAGACACGTTGGGAATATACATTGGCAATATCTGACCCGCTCGAGTAAATCCAAGAATTTTTAAAATAGGTCCAGTAGTTTTTGAGTTTATTCGTTGCAAACATACAAATCTTTTCTCTTTATAATAGTGTATAGATAGATACTAAAATCTACCGCCCTATAAGCTCCAGTCTTCTCAGCCTACTGGTAAATTCGTCAGTGCTCATCCTATTAATATTAAATGCGTTTGTGAGGATGGTGTTTGTTACTTTTTGATACTTTTTGTATAGGATACTTTTTGTTCTGGAAATATGTTAGGGTCCAGAGGGGTCGTCTAAAAATGGACACAGCTATTAAGATATCAGGTGTTACACATATGTATACATTCATATATTTTCTTTTTCAACGCGGACGAAATCGCTGGCACCAGTTAGTATAACATAATTAACAAACTGCTCTTGATTACATAGCAGTGCGAGCTACTATGTGGTATTCAATCAACAAAACAGTCTGTTTCGTTGATACAAGCTAAGGTTTTTTAATTGGATTGGGAACTGGATTCTATAAAGGCTTCGTAGGCTTCCTATAATTTTCACAACTCCATCGAGTACACAAGAGCTACTATTTGAGTTTCGAGTGTAATTCTGTACTGCGTGTTGAATTTTTACGTTGATTTTTCGACTGTGTACGTTATATGTGACTTTTTTGAACACCCTTCATAAATAGGCTAAACTTATTATTTAACCCCTGACGCCCGACGCTAAAACGGGCTGTTATAAGTTTAAAAATCTGCCTTTGGATGGACCGATTTTTTTTTTGAGAGGTTTTTTTGAGATATTTTTTTGTATGGTTCTTAGCCAAAGATTTAAATCACAGATGCGCCCTGTGCTTCTGGAAACTGACCACGTAATATGTCTGTATGCAACGTGAGCCGCTCACTACTTTCTACAAGCGACTAAGGCGGGAAAAGTGAGCTCACTCTTCCCAACGATGACATATTTCCGGCCGCCAGAAGTATGGCTAGGGCGCATCTGTGATTTAAATCTTTGTTCTTGGCCATAGCTAATGAAGATCTGGTCAAGCGTTTGAGGATGATCACCCCTTTTTTTATGTCAATTTCGGCAGACAAGCTGACGATCCACTTGATGGTAGGTGGCTACCGTCGCCTATGACACAAGCAACGCCACAGGCGCTGCAAGTGCTCTGTCAACTATACTTGGATTAGGGATAAAAGGGATATCTTTAAGTGTGATTATTTCAGTCGAAAAACATGGAATTTACTATCTAATCAAAACTTCAATCTCTCCTCATAAGGAACGTCTTTGTGACAAAATTAATTTCACTAAGACGAAGATACGTATAAAGCTAGTAGAATCTAAAGCCAATGATCTAGTTCTCAAAGGCGGCACCTAGTAGAACTGTAGAGATAATCAAATTTTCAAGTAACGCTGCCATGAGTTTGTAACAACTTTCACACTAGCAGAACCGATATAATATTTTTTTATCATATACAATTTTGAGTAAATAAGTATATTTACTAGTATTGTGAGTAGTCAACGATATTCTAAAGAATTTAAGTTAATTCGGTACCTACTAGCTATTGCACGCATCTTCGTCAGCGTAATTTTATTAAAATAGCTTATCTTACTCGTTCATAGTGTAGCCTTCTATAGGTGTAATAATTTTTAAAATCAGTCCAGTAGTTTTTGAGTTTTTTCATTACAAACAAAAATACAAATATTGTCTCTTTATAATATTAGTATGTCCCAAGACGATGCGACATGAAGGGAAAGTACCTTAAATATCGTAGATAGGATATTTTTCTGAAAGAAGACTGTCATTTTTAAAAGTAAGAAATACTGCATTCAAAGATTTTCTAAAAATTACGTCGTCGTCGGCAATATCTAAATATTATTCTTGAAATTTGAATCAAAAATTTTACGTTATTCCTTTCTTTTAAGATACTATGTAACTTAAGAAGAATTATTATTTTTTGCCCATTCTTTCGATTGTCATCATAAAAATAGGGGTGATTTTTTTCACATTAAAATCGGTTCGATTCTCAGACGAAGCAAGTAATTTTTAAAAATCTTTAAATGCAGTATTACTAACTTTTAAAAATAACATAAAGTCTTCTTTCAGCAAAATATCCTATCTACGATATTTAAGGTACTTTCCCTTCATGTCGCATAGTCTTGGGACGCCCTGTAGATATCTTTTTTAATCGAGGCACGGCACACTGCGTTTGGCAGTTATAGGCCAGGTCTATGACATTAACTATAACTATGATAGCTAATTGATAAATAAATATTTTGATTTTAGATTTTGTTCTTAAGATAGCTTCTTTAAAACGTTAGTACTAACTATACTATAATTAGTAAGTACTACTAATTACTAAGGTTGTTTATTTCTTGTATTTCCTTCGCACGTGTAATTGTAGCCTTGTCGAGATTCCCCACGCTAATCAGTTTAGAGCCCGCACCGAGAACGCGGTTAGCCGCCACCTTAACAACATGATTGTAAGAAACTGATGCGTAACTTGGTTACAACTTCGTGTTGCCGCTGTTACGCGTTTCAGTGCGTACCTTTCAATTACGAAAGAACGTCCTTATATTTGAATAATATTGATGATATATCGCTGCTTAAAAACTAAAGGGCCATAAAACAAAAAAAATCCAAAAATGTTTTTATTGCAAAAATACAATCCTTCATATTCATATATATATATAATAAGAAAAAAAATAGACAATTTTTTTTTCTCTCCTTTAAAAAGCGTAATTTTGATTTGTGGCCCTTTAGTTTTTAAGCAGCGATATAGTCTTTATAATGTTGAATAAGCATTGTTTTAATATTTTCTAAAATCATGAGATTGAGAATAATTTTAAGTATTAACCTTTTTTCAACCGACTTCCAAAAAAGGAGGAGGTTCTCAATTCGACTGTATTCCTTACACATCTATCCTAACAAACTTTTGCATTATAATATTAGTTTATAATATCACTACAAATTATAAAACAAAGTCCTTCGCCGCGTCTGTTTGTGTGTCTGTCTGTCTGTTCGCAATAAACTCAAAAACTGTGCACCTATTTTCATGCTGTTTTCACCACCAATGGATAGAGTGGTTCTCGAGGAAGGTTTTAGTATATAATTTACAAAGTTACGCGGGCGAATATAAAATAAAATCGGAGGCAGTCATGAGGACTGCCGACAGAAGTGAAAATATAAAACTGAGCGTCCAACGTAAGGAGCGTAGAGATAAGGAGCCCTATCTTACATGGATGTTTAATGGAAAAAGTGGCAACAAAAAGCGATAAATAGAGATGGCGCTGGTGTGCACAGAGAGAGTTTGAGAGTATGGAGAGTATGGAGAAATGCGCCGAGTTGAATTTTGGTTGAACACTAGCCTTACCAGCGCCACCAATTTATCGTCTTTCGACGGACACTTTTAATACTCAGAGATTTTCCCCCTTGTCTCTACCCTCCTTAGTCCAACGCACACACATACAATCGGGTATATGCAATGTGTTGGCGTGATCGCGTACGTAGGCAGCTGCGCGCGCATTAACTATGAGCATTAGCATGTTGCTGACGCGAACCAATACATTTTTTTTAACCAAAGTCGTATAACGCGGCTATAGAAGTTTTCACTTCAAAAAAATATTTATATAAGAAGTTAAGTTATAAATGTTACCGCATCCGTTAGAAAATCTTCCTGACTTCTCGGTCCACGCAACTTGGTAAATATTAATTAACTTACGCCCCCGTGTTCAATGTTTCCTTCGTACTCGAGTCGAGATCACATACAAGGTTTACCTCAGTTTTACTCTGACATAAGTCATAAGTACCTAAGAAACAAAGATTAAATATAGCATTAGAAATTACAATTAAACCTTCCTCAAGAATTGGACGATCAAACTATTAATGCATTTTAACAAATAAATAATCTCTATACTTTATTATATTATAGTAAAGATTAGCTGGTTCCGGTGACTTTGCCCGCGTTAAAAGTGGAACAGTAGCGCCTGACTAAATGTGTAAAGCAATAATTAGCTGTTATAAAATTTTTAGGGGTTGTATCTTTATTTTTAGTAGATAGCTGGTGTCCGCGACTTCGCCCGCGTTGAAAATTATAGACTGAAACCTTCCTCTTAAATCACTCATCTATTAAACAAAACCGCATCAAAATCCGTTGCGTAGTTCTAAAGATCTAAGCATACATAGGAACAGACAGACAGCGGGAAGCGACTTTGTTTTATACTATGTAGTTTCACTATTTACTTTTTATTCTTTGTACTTAACTTTGTAAATTATATACTAAAACCTTCCTCGAGAACCACTCTATCTATTAGTGAAAACAGCATGACAATTGGTGCTGTAGTTTTTGAGTTTATCGCGAACAGAGAGACAGACAAACGCGGCGGAGGACTTTGTTCTATAATATTTAAGGATTCATATTCATAATGTGAAATACGTCTTTAAATTTGCTTCCATGGTGGGAATAAATTCAGAAAAATGATGGTAATAAAATCCTATATATCTATCGTCTACATCCAAAATTTAATTACCAGATCAATATTTTTTTTAATATACATATATGGTATGTTCGAACTAGTTGGATATATCAAACGCTCAAAGAAAATATAACTTAGTATTCAAGTAAAACCTAAAACACACGGCGTGTCCACGAATCAGCCACACCCATTTTTTATATTATCTCCAAATTATCTCCTACAAGGTCTTTGGAAGACCAAAACTAACAAATCCTTGTTTTTCACTCAAAAATTTTATTGAATTAGGAACGTACGGAAACTAAATTGACTACTTTGTTTAGATTTACGCAAGCATAAATCGGTAAACTTAGTTGAGTTATGTACAAAGTTATTCGCATTAAACGCTCGTTTAGTGGTTTAGTGGCAAATAACAATGAATCGTGCCTGAATTTATGAGAAAATATGCACAAAATTAACACATAGTCTGTCTCTGTCTTTTGCCTGAGCTTTTGCGTCGGACGTCAGGCGTTAAAAAAATGTTATGCCACACTCTATTAATTTCTATAGCCATATACAGGACTTGTGTCGCCAATAAATAAGCTTGATTACGTAATAAGCTATGATTATTTATTTATTTAACGTAGACGAAATACAACTTAACGTTAACCAAGTCTTTTAAAAGTATTTTCGACTTTATTAAGTCAGCATGCCCGAAGTAAATAAAGAAATAAGAGAAACTCGACCCTTTACTATTCTAAACACAACTCCAAACCCATACCGGAGAGATTTCTCTAACAAATTCAATTTGTCACAGGGTTATGCCGCAGAATAGAGATAGTAAATAAACTAGGGTTACTGATTCGATTCTCGCGTACGTCACGTGTGTGGCGTGTTGATGCAGTGGTGATACCGTTACGTGACAACCCTTACAAACCAATGCTATTGAAAGTTTCCGAATTAAGTTAGGCCCTTCGCACATTACGATACTCAAAGGCGTAGGAACGCAAGTCTCGAGTTTAAGTCTCCTCGGAGTATCTCACATACATTTTGTATGGTGAATCGCACACTTCGCTACCGCATACATTAATTTGTATGGTGAATACCAAAGATTTAAATCGAGAGATGCGGCATTACTAGCGAAAGTGTGTTACAAAATACAACATACATTATACTAAAGACAAAAGTATAAAATACATATACCTTTGTCTAAACACACTTTTAAACACAGACAACACATTCCTTACTTCAAACGTGACTGTGACGATAGCGACGCTCTCAACAAGCGACCGTCACTCACTGTAGCTGGCGTGCAACTGTAGTTGGGTTGAGCGCCTGCGCCCAACCTATTGTTAAGAATTTTCGGTGTGTTTTTGGTGGTAAATCTTTGGTGAATACTGGTAGCAGGATACTAGTTGCGTACACTTTGCTACCAGTATCCTACGGGTCATCAGTATTACCTACATATTGCAATCTTTTAAAATTAATATTAAGCTAGCAATATATAGGTGCAGTGGTAATAATTTTCCATCTATAGGTAAATAGAGTCTGAGTAGCTAGCTGCTTAATTTCTCAGGGGAGTCAGCCTACACATCGGCTTCGATCCAGACTTCGTGGTTGAACCAGGAATGTCAATATTGATAGCGTTACTTAGTGCTCCTAGATATTGTATAATTGTATATAATAGTCTTGCAATAAGTACTAAATATATGCAATTTTTTTAATTTATTTATCCTTTACAAGTACTTATTTATAGATCATAAATTGCAATAAAAGTAAATTTATTTATCGGAATAATTTAATACGGAAAGTTACCGGGAACGAACAAATCGACGAGATATTCATTAAAAAAAAATTTGAATAATATATTTTATATTCATTGCATTTTATATTCATTGTGTAATAAAAGTTTAGTAGTGCCTAACATATTAAAATAATAACTTATTTTATTGAACCTGGGGGTCTACTCTGAACGTCAATCGGCCGACAAAATACTGATATTTATTTTGTACATATATACAAAATTCGGCCGAAAATATTGGCGACGGTAGCCACCTACCATCAAGTGAACCGTCAGCTTATCTGCCGACCTTAAGATGGTACTTTACAACTCGAGCAGACTATCAATTCCATACTACGTAATCCCATGGTTACTCATTAGTTATTGATCGAAGCAAGACATACGAGTAATATGAAGGCTTGCATGGAAAGAAAAAACTAAAATTAATTCGTATTATAATAAGTTGAAGCAACGAATTCTCCCAAGTACCTATTACTGAGACACTCATAGTCACATAAAAAATTTAGATCTAAAATTTTGTTTAGGATTTGTGTAAGAATTAGCGCCTCTTTCATAAACGTCAAGTAGGCCAAACTGTCATTTAAAGTCACTCGTAACCGGGGATAATGGAGCTGATATACCTTTATTTGTACGGTAAACGCCCCAAACATTAAATAGAAAATAATAAAAAAAAATCGGCTATCGAATGATGCAGTAAACCGAGTGCATAATTCAATATAACAGAAAATGATTTCTAAAAGTAACTAATCAACACTTTACATGTAGTTTGTGAAAGAGGCCCTTAGAAGTAGTTTTTTGTGTAATATTAAAAGTGGAACACGTTCCTTATATTTAGAACAAGGTCATTGAATACGTTTCAAAATGTCAGTTTAATATTATCAATTCGCAGCAGATGAATGCTTAAACTTTGTTATCATGCTAGTTTGTGTGGAACTGTCCGAAGTGCTGGTTTCGACACAATATCGTGCAGTGACGTTGACGCAAATTGCTTGGCGAGAACGTCGCTATTCTGCAATGAATGTTTAAATTACTTACTAGCTGGTGCCCGCGACTTCGTCCGCGTTCTCTATAGCCTATGGCCTTCCTCGTTAAATGGACTATCCAACACAAAAAGAATTTTTCAATTCGAACCAGTAGTTTTAGTAGAACCAGTAGTAGCGAAGCGCATACAACAAAATAAACAAACTCTTCAGCTTTATACTTATATTGGTATATTAATAGATTTATTGGTATATTTAAATTTCTTTATTAGCTAATAAGTAATATTGTAAAGAGAGAAGATTTGTATTTTTGTATGTTTGTAATGAATAAACTCAAAAACTAATGGGCTGAATTTAAAATATTATGAGCTATATTATGAGCGAGTAACATTTTATAAAGTTACGCGGACAAAGTAGCGTGCAACAGCTAGTTAGCTAATAATTATGTTTACTTCTATAAATACAGAGATTCTTTTTCAAAGAATAATCGTTTGTGCTTATTCTTTTATTGAATTTATACCTTAGACCTTAAGTATTGTATTTAGACTTTAGTAGAATTCATCTAAAAGTCAATTAAGCGAAAAACGAAAATGAGTTTGATATTTTTCACTGAAAAATATTTTACAATTACATAGTTATTTATTTTCAAAAAATATTTTTTTAATGTAATACAATATTTGTTTGTTTTTTGTGTGTATGTGTTTAGCACACAATTAAAATTAACTCTAAATTTTTCCGATTTAAAATTCCTTATTGCAGAATATTCCTATTAGCACAGTTCGACCTATATGTATGATTTTGAAACTGAAATACGTGTTGTGTGAATTATTATAGAGCTTAGTGTGCTTAGTGTGAATAATGCTTATGAACTTATTAACTAGGTATGTCCAAACTATGTCCATCAATGTATGTATTGCAATAAATGTATTGAGTAGGACTACAGTCCTACAGGTAGAAGTCCAAATTGCAGGATCGATTTAAAAAAAAAAAACAGAAATATTTTAAAAATATTTAGTAAATAAAATATTTAGTATTGGTATAATTATTGGTTAAGTAGTATTTTATTTATGGTGTAATTAATACAGCCTGCTCACAAAGCATGTTTGTAAGTACTTGTTATTATTTTTCATATAAGTACAGTAGGTATAGGCTGACGGTCCACTTTATGGTAGATGGCTACCGTCGCCTTTAACACAAGCAACGCCACACGTGCTGCAAGTGTGCTGCTGGCGACAGTAGGATTAAGGAATGGGATAGGGAAATAGGCTCTGGTATCTCTAACACTCAACGAAACGAAACAGCACACGTGCAGTTATTACACGGTGGTCTTCTGGTTGACTCAGCCGGGAATCGAACTTGGGAACCATGGAACAGAGTGTTAAAGCATGCATCATATAACCACTCATCCAACGGGCTAGTCAAAATTTAAAAAAATTGACTTTGAAATTTGACTAAAAATTTTATATGTCTCTTCCAGTAAAGTTTTTGATCTGTGGTTTTTTGAACATCTTGCTCATGTCACGTTCGAGCGTCTCTATAATACAAACACACTTTAAAAATACTTGGAGATATAGCGCCTGTAAACTCAGAGAAATTGAATGAGACGGTGCGAGGTCACGTTACAATATTGAAAATTGCATGGCTTCTTGTTAACTCTCTCTCGACTAGTACAGTGACAACCGAATTACGGGATAGGCTATGTTAGCTGATTTGTGTAAAATGCAGTATTTCTTTGTTTATTTTTATTTTAATCTTTTTCCATTTTTTTTCTTCCAAAGAAGGTTTCCTCTGATTTATTTATTTCAATGAATTTAAAAAAAAAACAGCAGGATTAGTCCAGCCGTTCTCAGCGCAGCATATAGCAGCATAGCAACACAACTGCCATTTATTTTATCATAGATAACAATTATTGATAAAATGTACTTTTCATCTCGTAAGGACTTCTCTTCGGATCCCATACTACAAGGAAATGATGTAGAATGCAGAAAGCTGATGTGTTATATAGTAGAGAATCTCTACTAGAGATTAACCTTACAAAGTATCCGTAGCCCGTTGACAGTTGCAGTGACGATATAGCAACATTTAGAAATTTATTACATAAGAAAAATGCTACAACAAAAGGTAAATAATAGCAAAAAATTGTCTTTGTCTTGTCTACCATTTATATACCTTAAGCAGTTTCAGTAAGAATAGCATAAAATTGGTTCAAGAGTTTGCAGTATGTAAATTCTACTTTAAATATGTAATTCGCTTTGGCCGCCCGGTTAAAGAGAAAAGTCGATACTATTTTGTGAAACAATGAAGTTCGGCATATCAGTAGTTGCTGGAGAGCTAGCATTGACCTTAATTTTTTATTAACACTTTACCTTAGTTTTGACCCAATTCGAAAAATGTAGATGTACAAAACGCCCCTAATTTAGTTGCTATACAACAACAATTACCATTTATTTCACCACCAACATATAAGAAATCAGAACCTCATTTGATGTAAGGCTTATTTGGTATAACATCTCTTGTTTGATACGATTTCCAGGGTCTATATATGAAATAAGTAGGCTTTTTCAACCCATTTTTTGTAATTATTCTACTCCGGAACGAACTTTCATAAAAAAAAATTGCATATAGAGGCATTCGGAAGATCGAATCCACTAGTCCATCTTAAATGTTATCAAAGGTTTTATAAAGAATTTATTTCATTTATCTAAATATGTATAGATTACTTAAAATTTCATGTTATCTTTCAGTCTCAAGTGTAAAATTAACTTTGTTCAAATTGTCAGTGGAGTGTGAAAGCGGTTAAAGCGTACTTCTTACTCTTAAGAAATTATTGTAACATGAATAACTATGAAGTAAAAATCTTTATGAAGAAGACTTTTGAAGTAGACTCAAATTCATTCTGGCGAAAGAATTCGAAGCGGACTCACCGCGTTTCCAATGAAATCCCTTTGTGTTTGTATAATCTTTCATATATGTTGTAAAGTTGATCATTATTGTAAAATAAAATACAATCGGCTAATACAAGTATCGAGTCTTATTTCGTGTTTTCGGTTTTATCATAAAAGTAACCTATAAAGTCATAGATGAAAGGGTAAACACGAGCTACGAGCTAAAACTAGTACAAGTGCTACATCATTTTATCCTAAATTATTCTAAGTTTAAGTTAGCAGGCATTTTTGTGAAAAATATCAGGTTTAACGGGTCGGTTAACGTTATAAACGATACTTGTTACACTATACATACCTTGTATACGTAATAATAAGCTATTCCCGAGCAAACTGGGTGTTAACGCCTTTGCAATGGGTTTCACAAAATGTTCTTTCTTTATTTTTCAATAAAATTTTGATCTTCGCACAAATCATATGATTGTATGTTTTCTAAACCGCTGCTAGAAGCAAAAAACTCAAATGTATGGAAATAGCTTGGTGGTTTCGAACCACCCTGAGGAGAGGGGCGACCGGAGATCTGATCTGATCTGACCAGATGCTGTGAGAGGGCTGTCAGATCAGACTTTTTTTTTGGGGGGGGGGGGGGGGGATCATATTTACGGATTGTAAATGTATGTGGGTACGGGCGGGTATATGGGACTCGCCCGGTGATGTGACTTATCAGCGGGATCACCCTTTAACCCTCCCTCATGTTTCACCATCGGCGGCACATATGAGACCCAGGATCACAGCGAGGAATAAACACCGCCATATCCTTTCGGACCCACCTCTGTGTAGCGTAGCTGCATTCTACTCCTACTGTGGTGACCCACTGAAACATCTTTGGACCACCACACCTCTCAACTGGCGAGCCCCGGACGCCAGATGACCTCTTCTGACGCCCGGAACAACTAGACGGCGCCGTAGAGACGACATCGACCAGCTCCTTGACCCTGTGGGGATTGGGCCGGACTTACCCTGGAACATACCCAGCAAGTGCCGCCTGAACCTGACACGCGATATTCCGCCTGGGCGTTCAATAGGAAGCATCAGGTCTCACTTATGCAGTGCGCGTTCCCTGCCGCTTTGGAAGATACATTTAAGCTCCTGGAATAGCGAGCACTTGGCATCAGAGAGACAACTTTAA
Source organism: Synanthedon formicaeformis (assembly GCA_945859745.1). Lineage (NCBI taxonomy): Eukaryota > Metazoa > Arthropoda > Insecta > Lepidoptera > Sesiidae > Synanthedon > Synanthedon formicaeformis. The sequence continues at coordinate 3,555,042 of OX243975.1, forward strand.
ATTATACTATGTAAGGATAAATGGAATCTTTTCGTGTACCGTGCAACGTTACCCCGTGTTGAGAATGGATGCACTAATAACATCCCATGCTTCGTCCGTGCCGCGCCGCTCCGCGCTTACCCGTTACCCGCCTCATGAACGCTTTCCACTGAAAATATAATATATAAAACATGAAGGAATAAATGAAAATTTCCCTACACTACTGCGGTTGGTAATGAAACTTTTTTAAGTTAGAATGTAAATTAACCATTTCATATATAATACTGGTGGTATAATCTTAGTTCATATGAAAACTTCTAATGAATATAATTAGTCGATTGTCCTATTAATATTATAAAATCGAAAGTTTGTGAGGATGGAATTATGGATGTTTGTTACTCTTTCACGCAAAAACGGCTGAACAGAGTTGGATCAAATTTGGCACAGAGATAGTTTATTACTAGGATAAACATATAGGATACTTTTTATCCAGGAAAAATGTTAGGTTCCCGAGTTATCGTCTAAAAATACAAAAAGCTGGGTGTCGCTGTTGCGGCGCCACCGTTGTCGCAGCGATAAAGATGTCACATTTTTTTTCTCAGGTGTTATATTTTTGAATAAATCGACATACAGGCTGCCCCATAAACCTTTACTAAAACTGAAATTTTCATTTTTCAATACGTATGAAGTCACTGGCACCAGCTATAGTTATAAAATAAAGACGCTCTATAACAATAAGCATAGGGATTGATAATAAGGGATGGGATTGAGAAATTGGCTCTGGCATCCTTTACTCACTCACCGAAACACAACAGCACTAATGTTACTGTTATTTCACGGTGGTATTCTGTAAGAGGGTGGTTAAGGCATATTGCAAGGTAAATGATTATTTAGAGGATAATGACGTCCTACGGTTGCTCCAAATCAGCGTAATGGATAAGAATAATATATATTTTATAATTAATGTAATGTAATATTTGTTTATTTAGAAAGGAAAATATAAAAGGTGCTATTCCTGTGGAGTTTCTTTGGCCGTTCTTCTCCACAGAGGAATGCACACCTTGGTAGTGAACATGCCATTTTGAATTTTGAATTTTGAACTGTATAACGCAGTGTGGGTCACCAATAAAGTGTATCTCAATTGAGTCGACAATTTCATATTTTAGTACTGAAACATACATTTATAGACAGTTTAGTTATTAAAACATAACATACCTAAAACATGTTTATATAATGTGTAAAATTACTCTAAAAAGTAGAAGAACCGAAACAAATTTTCCAACGAAAATTTCCTGCACTAAATATGTTGCTTCGTCAACTGTATAAAGTATATTAAAGGCACGTGCCGACACTGGCTGCCTCGGAGTCGTATAATATCGTACTTGTGATAGTTCCATAGAAGAAGGTAAGTCAGATGTAGAGTAATGTGTTTCACAGATAACATTTATTCATAAAGTGAAACTAAAATTGTAAGAAAGTTGAATAAGGGGTCATGGCCATTAAACAGGAAAATTTATATACGAGTATAGGTACAACACAACAAGCTATAACTAAAAATTATAAATTTTCTTGATGTAAGTTTCTGAGGAGTTGGGTGTTCCGCAGACTGTTTGAAGCTGGAAATACCACTGAAGTAACAGTACAAAAATTTCACATAAATCGAGCATTTGGAACTTAGTAAAATGCCTTCGTCAACAAGGAAATGGGCTGATGAACGTTTGAACTCTGAAGGAAATCAAACGTCTGAACATATCTTCATAGATCATAGCTAAAAAGATTCCGATCACGTCAGGCTTTCAAACGAAAAAAAAACCGGATCAAAATACACATACACAGATTTTTTTTTTTTTTATTAGAGATGGGTTTGCTCTTGGCCAACAACCAGCTGAGCAGCATGGATGAGGCCTAAGATGGAGCGAGCTCACCCAGAAGATGCCTATTCACTCGAACTTTGAATAGATTAGGGTTATATAGGCTCGGAAATACAGACGCCGGCAAGGAGTTCCAAACCTTAGATCCACAGATATAACACCCCGTTTTTGCGTCAGGCGTCGGGGGTTAAAGAGTAAGTGTTTGTTTACAGACCTGCACTATCTGTGCCTCCTGTCACCACAGACTAATCTACATTTTCAGAAGTGCATACAAAATGTGTCACGCTCAAGAAGAGAGGCATACTTATATCTGACAACAAATTCTCAGTGCATTTTGCATACCCGAAATATTACCATTTTACATGCACTTTACACATATGTAACATAAAGCTAGTGGAAATAGTGGAAATAGAAGCTAGTCTTCCTTTAAAATAAAAAATACACATCAATCATCTGTCTTATCTGGGTGGTCAAGCAGTTCACTGATGATAACTACTAATTACTAGACACGGAGTAAATACTACGTACCTACTAGATGGAACACTCAAGACGCAAAATCAAAATCAAAATATTTATTTATCAATTAGGCTTCTACAAGAAACTCTTATGATCGTTAACGCGATGTAGTACGGCTTCTTGCCCTAACAAAAATCAATTTTATGGTCCCATCCGGAAGAAAGGATGAAACTTGGCATGCATGTAGCTTTAATGTATGTGCTTCAATTACGATATAGAAACACGTGGAGAAAAATTTTTTTCCCCCTATTCTCCCCCCTTTTATCTCCCCAATCGTATTTCTTTTAATTTATTATGAAAACGGTTAAAGCTACGAAAAAACTGTCAAGGATCAATATGTTCTTCATTAAATTCTCTACAATATTGTTTTTGGATGTATGCTGATAGGACTTATAGTTTACAAAATATGCACATGTTACTTCAATGGTTTTACAAAAATGCATCTTTTTACTATACGATACCTAATATACTCCACACAAAAATTAAAGGAGCAAAAAAAACTCTGTAGGGTTTTTTTGGACATATTGAACTGTAAAAGGCACACTTAACATTTATGATTTTCTCCATATTTTTGATTCAGCGCTTGATTTTTCAAAAAAGTACCAAAAGCTCCTTTTTTATGATTTTTCAAATTCATGTAAAGTATGGAAAAATTTTTTTTTTAGAAAAAACCATAAAAAAATCTTGTAGAGAATTCATTCAAGTTTTCAAAACCTACCTTGAATTTTCTGTGCAAGCTTGGTTGCTGAGATATTGATGGTCAAAAGCGAAATGATCCTTTTCCTTTCAAAGACCGATATCTCAGCAAAAAATGGTCGTATAAGGTCTTCAAAAAAAACAAATTGAAGCTGAATGAACATGTTATCCGGTCCATATGATGGTTAAGACAAAAAAAAAATTTCCAAGTCCGTAGATCAAAAAGAAAAACCAAAAAATTTCGAAATTTTTTTTGTCAGCCGTCTTCTCAAGATTACTCGGAGAAAATTTTTGAAAAAAAAATTTTGTAGGTCAGATTCAAAAACTAGACACTTGGAGCTACAATTTCCTTTTTTTAATTTACTGTACAACAATTCGTCTTCAAGTTACAGCCTGTTGAAAATAACCTAAAAATTTGAATTTTTTTTTTGCTCCTTTAATTTTTGTGCGGAGTGTATAACAGCCCTGCGATACTAGATTGTCTTAATTTTGCGTACATATGGCGTCGCCGGAGGCGATGGAGTTGGGTACAACCTCGACAATGCAACCTTATACGGTGAGCTTCAAAAAATGAAGTTGGATAAACTTTGGATACCGTTCGGAACAGGAAAAGCTTCACGTATTATTGCTATTCACCAGCTCGTGAATACACTTGGTCCAGACAAATGCAGTGGCATGTTATTCTTCCATGCACACCCTGTAAACAGGGTGTGACACTGTATCTGGATTTTGTAGAAAGGGAAAGAAATCCTTTTGGAAAACATGGAAGTCATTCCCTGCAATTACCAATGTATTCGAAACATTGTCACGACCTGAAAATGAAATTAAAACCCATCATATGGATGTTTTGGCAAAATATGTCATCCTGACTTACGACAAAACAAGCGACGCAGAAGACATTAACCAAGCCAGAAAGGCGCTATTCATCAGGGGACGGGCCATGGATAGGCTGCCACCAACATTTGGTGCTCTTCAACAACATATAAAACGAGCATATTTACAAGCGGGATTGATCTGGGGTCAGAGTTTGATACCAAATCCTGAATATCCTAACTTTGCGAATTGGGGATGGAAAAAAGAAGATGGTGTTTGGACTCCATTATGCAGTACGACCAAAGAAACCTCAGCATCCGTAAAGGAGTTGACTTAGTGTTCCTACCGCAGTTGTTTTAAAGGCCTATGTAGAAAGTCAGGGCTTCCTTAATGTTTATAATTTGCATTGAACTTGACTGATACTTTTAATAAATTGCTTAAATACCAGTACTTACTCCAATAAATGTCAGCTTCCGTGCTTCGAAAGGCACGCTAAGCCGTTGGTCTCGGTCCCAGTCAACATCACACTAATATCATAAATGCGAAAGTTTTTATGTGAGTTTGTTTGAGTTTTGCTACTCAATCACGGGAAAACGGCTGAACAGATTTGAATGAAATTGTTCACACAGTTAGATTATGATCTGGATTAATACATAGGCTTGTTTTATCCCTATTGGAAATTCGAATTACACGCGGACAAAGTCGCGGGGCGTATGGCTATTATTGTTAAAACGCAAAAAAAATGTTACTTGTTTCGTGGAGTCAAGCGCGGTGAGCTGTAACTCTGGAACCAATGCTTCTATCATAATGAATTTGGTGTCATATTGTAGCCTTATATATAAGGTATTTAACCTCGTCAGCCTATTTTATCACAACTATTGTCATTTTCCTATAAATGGAGCAAGAAAGAAAAAAATTATCTGATTTTATAATTTTAAAATGGCTGTATTTTAAAATGTATTAAACTTACCACTATAAATTTAGTATCGTTTTGTAGGTAATTTATCGACGATGATTTGGTCCTTAGAAGGTAAACTCCTCAGTCCTACCGTTTTTGTAGAAAATTAAGAAAACCAGAATGAGGGAGATAAAAGGGGGCGGGAGGGGGGGGGGGAAATCTTGACACGTGTTTCTATATCGTTAGTGAAGCACATATATGAAAGCTACATCCATGCAAAGTTTCATGCTTTCTTCCGGATGGGACCGTATTTCAAGTTAAGGAGCCGTACTAATGAGTGTTCCAAGTGATTGGAGTTCCGACGTCCTACCTGTTCACAGTCTGTCATACGCGCTCGTAGAGATTAGGCGCGTTATTATTTTCAAAACCAATAAAAATGCCGTCTTGTGTGATGAGATATTGCAAAAATACAACAAAAAATATTAGTAAAACTGCTGGCGTGACGTTCCATAGGTAAGTTTTATTAATATTGAAACGTTGAATAGGTTAATATTTAATTGTTAATAGGTTAATATTTAATTTGCTTATCGGGTCGGCCATATTAATATCAGTTGTCTACGACATGACGTATTGACCTTGACACTACTGCCGCGCCGTCCCCCGCCAACCCCCTCGCACCTTCCGCGTTGGAACATGAACTTAGCAAGAAATCGTAGGGAGTGCTCAATCTAGTACTTACTTAAGAATGGGTATAAAGCAAACAAAATTTGTAATTTCACCCGCGTGGCCCCTTGGACATGACAGTGACACAAAATACGTAGAACTACGCACAACATGCGACGGAAGATAGCGCATCTCGCTCAATAAAAATGTTGTAAGTGCCAAAAGTATTAAATATTAATTATTCGTAAACTACAATGTCAAATGAAAAATTGTTACATACAGCCTTAGATAATATGTGAAGTGAAATTACTGATACACTTTTAGCTTTGTAATGTGTGTCATTTTGAAAATAAAACTAAAATCGATGGAAATGAGATCTCACTTGGTGATTTTTTTCTATCGAGAAAATTTCATTATATTATGTTTTCTGTTACAGTCGTCACTTTCATTTATAATGTATTTATCTGTTTTAAAAAATTAATTAAATTAGACTTTGTTTACTCAGATAAAATTCAAATCTAGGATTGGCTATTTTTCTTTATACCCGCTCTTAACATATCACTGTTACTAGAACAAATTTTTTTTTCTTTATTTTTTTGAAAGCAGGTGCTTACTTCTGTTCTTACTGATTTTTCTTGCATTTTCTTGTTCTTAGCTTTAATTTATCAAGGCTGTATCTTTGAAATATCTGTATATAGGCGTTTGAAGACCATCAGTTCCTAGTTAACGTTTCCTAATTAACGAACGGATTTCACTAACTTCCACGTGTTAGACTGATGTGTAATTTGGTATACTGTTACTGCGGTGGTATTTCCATGACTTTGTAACCTTGATCTGATGCTGCAGCATGAAGTAGTCTGCGGGACACCCAACTCCTCAGTAAGTTACAGCAGCTATAGCGTGTTTGGGCTCATTAGAAAGTCGGGAGGTAGTTTATAATCACTAAATAGTATAAAACAAAATCGCTTCCCGTTTGTCTGTCCATATGTATGCTTAGATCTTTAAAACTACGCAACGGATTTTGATGCGTTTTATTTTAATAGATAGAGTGATTCAAGAGGAAGGTTTTAGTTTAACGCGGGCGAAGTCGCGGGCACCAGCTATCTACTAAAAATAAAGATACAACCCCTGAAAATTTTATAACAGCAAAGATGTCAGGCTGTATATTGTTTTACACATTTAGTCAGGCTCTACACACCCCTTACTTTTAACGCGGGCGAAGTCGCGGCCACCAGCTAGTTCTAATATATAACTTATACAAAGAGCTCAGCTAGCAATGTCGCTTTAGTGTTGAAGAGATCTTTGATCATAACTAGTATAAAAAAAACAGTGGCACTCCGGAAATGCCGACAGAAGTGAAAACTTGAACATCAACGTTATTTTTTGAATCGTCAGGAGAGTACATACTTATATACAGAGGTGTCGGTTACGGTAACAGTATCGCGAGTTCAGTGGTTTTTTCCCATCTCAAAAATTTTTCTTTTTTTTTTAAGCCGTCAGCGCCATCTCTGTTCGCAATGATGTATTATTTCAATTCAATTAGTTTTCTCAAGGATGTATTATTACGAAACATATTCTTGTTTCAGTACAACTTCTTGGCGCAATATCTGAAAATATACAGAGGTTACACGGTTACGTTACGGTTACAGGTCGCGAGTTCAATGGATTTTTCCCATCTCAAAAATGCCCAACTCGCCTAAAGAAGTTACTCGTATCACTTCAAAACTTTGGTTTGTTAAACGAAACTTTTATTACAATTTCTATACAATGTAACACTGACTCATTTCGAAAGCTTCAACTAAACCGCTGACGTCACACAGAAGCGAGCTTCAAAACCAATTAACGTTGAGACTTGAAACTGCATTATGTGAGCCAATCTAATTCGTATCTTAACTGAAAACGAAAGGCAGGGAAGTTCAAGGTACATTGGATGTTTTGTAGAGGTAAGTAAATAGTAGAACTGTTTGCCAAATAGCTAATCTTAGAATGCTAGATTTGGGAGTTGAGGTATTTGGATTTCAAATACCATTTAAGATAATAGACTGTATTGTTGAGTGTTCTACTCTAAGGTTTAAGTTATTTCATATATTTTTCATACCAAATGCTAATTTAATATTTTATCTATTAAAATTCTTCTACAAATTTTAATATACTTATGGCCTCTTTCACCGACTACAAGTAAAGGGTTGATTACTTACTTACTTACTCACTCAGTTTACTGCATCCTTCGATAGGCGAATTTTTATTATTATTTTCTTTTTAATGTTTGGGACTATAGAAGGATTAAGGATAAAGGGATAAAGAAGGAAGGGCCAGAGCCCATTACCCCCATGGTAATGGGTAATGGCACCCCTTACTCATCGATACACAGAAAACCTGCTGTACGTGGGTCCTTTCACGTGGGTCTTCTATAAGGGGATGGTTAAATCCTCAAAAACTTTTGTATTTATAATGTTAGTGTAATTTGCACTTTATGTCTTGTGTATTGTTCAACAAAGTTGACATAATTACCTATTTATTTTGACATAAACTGAGTTTCCAGGCGGGGGAAGCAACCGGGAACAATCGCTCGTGAATATATCGTCGTTCTGTTCTTTCGCTCGGATGCTTTAGCCACCACACACGCGTATATCAACGAACAAAGAGGTGCGATAACATTTTCAGACTTTATGGTCTTACGGTTTCCACTCGAACAAAGTTTATGACCGGAGAAGTCTATCTTCTTTGGTATAATCTATCTCCCTGGATTTAATACTTTTTTAATCTGGAAAAATATTAGGTACCCGAGAGATACCTCGTATGAAATAGAAAAAAAATCACGTCAGATAAAGATATCAGATATAAGAACATAATAATATTATTCATATATTTTTTAAGGTGTTGCATGTTACATTTGTCAACGCGAACGAAGTAGCGGGCATCAGCTAGTTTTTATAAAAGTTTTTTGTAACATATTTATGACAGATTATACAATGCAATTTTTTTTTTATCATCAATACTAATAATAAATCTGTAAGGGTTGGTCATGGAGTAAGTTACTTTGTTTTCGGAGATATCGTGTTTATAAGCTCTATATATGATACTGAAACTAAATTGACCATTTTTAGAATTTTTTTCTGTATGTATGTATGTATGTATGTATGTATGTATGTATGTATGTATGTATGTATGTATGATTTTCATAAAACTTGGTAGATAAACATTTAGACGTACGGGACACAGGATAGGCAACTTTTTTCTTTTTCAACGCGGACGAAGTCGCGGGCGCCAGCTAGTGTTATAATAAAAATGTTAAGTTGGTTTGTGTATGCTTTAAAAACTCGAGAATAGGTAGACCGATTTGAATGCGATTTTCACATGTAGAAAGAGATATTAACAGGGAAGATTTTTACATATAAAAATTGCACCCCGGGCGAAGCCGGGAGCGGGTAGCTAATTTATAAAAAAAAAAGTTTTTAATAAAATATTTATGAAACTATTTTTTTATGCACTTGACTGTACTTAACTTAAATATTTCCGTGTTACTGAATATTAATTAGGTAGTCAATTTATCTGCAAATTGTTACTCATTATTTATGTTATTATAAATTGTAAGGGTGATTTGGAAGCGTCTCGGGGGGTTGAGGCTAAACACGTTTTAACCCAGATACACAATGGCGGGGTTCTTAAAGAAAATTTCACCTTTCTCAGCCGAAATTGCTTGTCATTTGTACAGAATGAAGTCGCTTATAGAAAATGGGTTCGTGGTCCAACCATCGGTGTGATATAGATTAATTTCGTTATTACGATTACTTGGAAACAACAAAAAATATTATAATGTCACGTTACGGCGTGAAAGAACAAACATCTATTCATATCAAATTAAATCAAAATATGTATTTATTTATCAATTATGTTTCTCCAAGAAACTCTTATGGTAGTCATTATAAATTTATATTTACCAGGGTTTTGAAAAAAAAAAAAACTAAGATGATGACGATCCTGAAAAGAAACTCAGAATACCATTCTTTTTGTCATCTTTAAAATAACAATAATTTCAAGTATTCATACAAAATTTCGCATTTTAATATTACTTAATAGGATGTGTGTTATTATTATAAAGGTTCCAACTTTAAGCCTCTTGATAGCCTCGAAACATCGCTCAAGTGAATAAGCAAGTACTTACTTACTTATAAAGGCTAAAAATTAAAAAAATATATCTAATTAAAAAATTAAAAGATATTATAAATATGAGTAATAAAATTGTCAAACAAAAAAAGAATTAGAAACAGCTTTAAAAGAGAACGACAAAGTTTACTTGTAGAGCTTTTTGAAACTACATAATTTAAAAATCTCAAAGGAGTTAATCAGAAGTTGGCTTGTAGTTCGTACTTTATTAAAAACAAATTCGCCGAGCTGTGGTTGCGATGAAAAATTTAAAATTTTAATTCGGGATGAATTTTTAGTTGTGTAAGTATGTGCTTGACCACGGCCAATTAGCCAGTGTAAAATTGGCTACAAAATACATTGTTGAAGGCAACTTGCCAATTCTAAAGGCTTTTAGTTTTTTGTTTTTATTTCATAGACGTTTCATTGTTTTATATGAAGTATCGGATGTACCATTTTCACTTAAATAACCTCTGATTGTCACAGATTACAAAAATTAGCGACCCGCTCGCAGCTTCGCCCGGTAGGTATGCAATTTTTCATAATATTATACACAAACCTTTCTCGTTCATGCCTATTTCCATTAATGAAAAAAAAATTATAAAAAATGTGTGTGTCCAGTCAAGCTCCGACTGGAGTTTACTCTTTACGAACGATAAATAATTTAATAAATATAATCCTTACTAATATTATAAATGTGAATGTGTTTGTTACGCTTTCACGCAAAAACTAGTGAACCGATCACCATGAAATTTTGCATACACGTTCTCTGGGACACCAGAAAGGACTTATGGTATACCTTTCAACGTTCAAAGCGGGCGAAGTCGCGAGCACCAGCTAGTATATTATGAAATCGATTCTTAAGGAGTACGCTCCTACACACACATACACACACGCACGCGCGCACGTCACACCACGTTTTCGCGTCGGGCATCGGAGGTTAAAAAAAAATACGGAATATTATGCCCAACATATTAAAAAAAAAACATAAAACATTACCATTTAATAATACCGACTAGTGAGTTGCGCGAACATAGAAAGCAGTATTTCGTGAACGAGAGCCAAATAAAAGCATCACCATTTTCAATCCCTTTCTTTGATTGACTGGATAAATGCTAAGAAACAAATGGTACCGCCACAGTCCCCCGTGAGAACCGATCACGTGTACGAAGGAATTGCTCTGAAACGTCGCCGCTACAGACGAATTATTATGTTAAAATGCGCTCCTTATCTACACACCTTTGTATGGATTTAATCAGTTTTTTTTTTATATATATGTCGGTATGATTGTGTTTTATTTGAGGTGCAACACGTGCATTTGAGGGTTGTGCGTGTAACGAAACGTCTGGCATCGGTTCGGGGGTGTGTGGAGAGTGCTGCGCGGGCGGTGGCACTCAACAGTCTAGAGCACGCTCCAAGGGGAATCGCATGGCCTAGAGGGATCGTGCACTTCATTCCTTCGGCTTTGAGTTAACTACTGTTATTTCGATCGTAGTAGTGATAGACTGTCGATTTCAATAAGATTAGATGTCAGTGATACTCCCGATGTCGTCCTAATTATTGTGAGAAACAAATAAGTACAGACTCTCACGCCGGCCATTCGGACGACATCAGAAGTGGGATACAGCCCACCATGATGGATGAAAAGATGGAAAACAAGATCCGCAACCGGGACGGCAACCGGAACTATAGCACAAACATTGCACTGAAAATAAACTACGCATGTCGACTCAACACATACAATGCGTATGGCAAGACAAGATGGCTGCCGTGCCGCGCCGTCATAACAAAAAAAAATGGCGAAGTCCGGGCGAAGTGACAAAAAAAATGTATACCGTGCTAGCTAACGTTCGACGCAATTCGACAATAAGTGAAGTTGTTGTGGAAGTGATATTCGGGTTGACCGATATTCGTTTTAATAATTTCAAAAAGACAATATTACGCTTCACGGTAGCTATGTTAGAGTGTTGTTATACGATACGAGTGAAACAAAAACGTGACAAGTTTCAAGTAAAGTTAAATGCATCAAAGAAGATTGTTCGCTGCCACTGTGAAGAGCGGGGCCATGTGGAAGCCTCACTGCCCTGCTGCTTTTATAGCGGCACTGGGCAGTGGCCCTGTATATGTATTGTAACATAAAGGAGGTAAAAAACTGTGCAAAGCGCACAGTTACGCAAGTAAGGTCTTTTTATTATTTCTACTTGGGGTTGCAATATTTCGTGTAAGACGAAGCGTTTGTCTATTAATAAGAGATGAGAGTTTAATCAGTGAATGAATAGTGAGTTGTAGTCAGTAACGTAACTCTATGGTTGTAGTGTAGTAGTACCTAGTTGAATTGTAGTAGTGAATCGTTATTGGTGATGGTAAAATGATTTTATTAGATGATGGTAATATTAAAAAGAAAAAAATCATTGAGGTAAAGTCGCGGTATAACAAGGTTAATTGATAGTTAACATTTGCTTTCTTTCACTGGGGCAGTTGTTAGTAATATTCAAAGATTTTATTACAATGTAGTGTACCAACATTCAATTTCAAACAAGGCAGAGTATTGTACTGTGGCGTTCGCCGTGGGCTGGTTGACTGACGGATCAAATAGATTGACGTAGATCAACTTTTTATAATTTTGGACTATAATTGAGTGAGGTGTCACTGTCATCAGCTGTCTGAGCCATATTTCAAATTCAATTCAATTATGTTGTTTATGTTGTTATTGTCAGTATGTCAGTAGTGAAAATATAACAATAATAACGAATTTCTATGTTAAATAACATTAAAATTTACAGTTTTGGGCTAGATAAGTGGTTGAGAATTTGAGATAAACAATTTTAGTGGATTAACAGGTGTGTGTAACAATTCAGAGCATTTTTGTTAGAAAAACATTAATAATCTACGGACTTATTAATCGAAATAGGACTTGGATGCCGTCTGATTCCGATAACTCGAAGCTATTAGAACAAGAGCCCGTGGACAATGTATGATGTGATTGTCTTGTATGATACCTATTGACTTTATCACATTATGTTTTTGTCGCTAGGAGAGTGACTGTTGTGAAGCTGGATGCTGTAGCAATTGTGATGTCGCTGGTGAAGGTGGCAGTCACAGTGTGTGTTTAAATGGTAGTCACAGAGAGCGCTATGTAATGTGGTATAGACAATAGTGAACCCGTATGTAGAAACTAAAAATAAGCGTTTGTGTTGGATTGATAATAATTACTTTACTCGAGTTATTGTGATTCAAGACCGGTTTCTATTGTGATAGGCTTTTGTAAAATAAAACAGTAATTGTAATAATTGTAATACAAATTACAAAATATAAGACTTGTTCGTACTAGAGATAAAAGGGTTCAGGAATCTTTATGAAATAAAATGCAAGCGAAATGCATCGGACCGAGAGCCTACTCCAAAATTTAAGATTTACCTCAAATTCAAATTTAAATCATTTAGCTTTCAATATCAACTTGATTTATGGATATAGTACGATTCAGTAGGAATACAGCCGTGTAATTCTATGTTTGGTGATAATTATTGTGTTTTTGAGATTTTAGTGAACGCAATCAAAACATTTAGATTGTAAACTTATTTAAAGTAGGTATTAGAAATAGACCATTATGAACTTCAAAACGTTAATAGCTTCTAAGGATCGGGCTTTGTTAAAGGAAGTGGCAGGAAGCATGCATTAATGAGACTTTATTAGCGAGAGATTACATAGAGCGAGGTTACTAGTCAAGAGTTTAAGAATTTAGTCGGGGGTAAAGTGTCGGACAAAAGAGGGGATTGGTCATCAGAGAATCAGAGAGGGAGAAGGAAGGTGTGCAGTGGTAGCCCTCGGGGCTAGCCGTGCGGTGAGCAACTTGTGAGGAAACGGTGGCGGTGCGCGCTGGTAACTCGCGGAGTTAGCCAGGCGGCACGCGTTACGCGTTGAGTTTTGAGAGCTGTGTTGGTGTTGTGACGCTGAATGCTGTACTCCCGTCACTGGCCGCAAGCCCCTGGCCTGCCGCACTCTATATGGGTGTTGGTCCCCAGGTGGTGGTGCGGAGCTGTGGTGGGTGCAGTAAGGAGCGACATTGAGAGTTGAGAGATTTACGGGGTGATGTTGAGTTGAGAGGCTTAAGGGGCGATACGAAATTGAGAAATAGATGCTGGGTTAAGGGGCGGTGTGACATTGAGATAGTAGATTATGACATTACGAGATACATATTGAGTTTGTGGATTTCTGAAGCTCTGGAAAAGTGAACTTTGCTCTATGTAGGCTCTTACACGTTGGTGATGAGTAATATGGGGTGTATTGAGCGTGGAGTAACGTTATGTTTTCTTTTAGATTAACGCACGAGGGCGTGCGTATGTCAGGAAGGCCGTGTCGGTATGATTGTGTTTTATTTGAGGTGCAACACGTGCATTTGAGGGTTGTGCGTGTAACGAAACGTCTGGCATCGGTTCGGGGGTGTGTGGAGAGTGCTGCGCGGGCGGTGGCACTCAACAGTCTAGAGCACGCTCCAAGGGGAATCGCATGGCCTAGAGGGATCGTGCACTTCATTCCTTCGGCTTTGAGTTAACTACTGTTATTTCGATCGTAGTAGTGATAGACTGTCGATTTCAATAAGATTAGATGTCAGTGATACTCCCGATGTCGTCCTAATTATTGTGAGAAACAAATAAGTACAGACTCTCACGCCGGCCATTCGGACGACATATATTATTAAATTTTAATCTATAGACTTTTGCAAATTTAAATTCAAAATAATTAACTTGCTGAATAAGTATTGTATTCACAAGTTGTTTTCTATAGGTACTGTCTAATATTATATAAAAGTTTGTATTTTTATATATTTTTTTGACGTGATATCAATACTAATAATAAATCTGTAAGGGTTGGTCATGGAGTAAGTTACTTTGTTTTCAGAGATATCGAGTTTAAAGGCTCTAAACATGATACTGAAACTAAATTGACGATTTTTAGAATTTTTTTCTATATGTATGTATGTATGTATGTATGTATGTTCCTCAATAACTCTTAAACGAATTAAATGATTTTCATGAAACTTGGTAGATAAACATTTAGACGTACGGGACACAGGCTACTTTTTTCTTTTTCAACGCGGACGAAGTCGCGGGCGCCAACTAGTTGTCTTATAAATTGATGAACACCGGCTGCACGCACGAAAAAGTGTCACGTTCCGCGTGCAAGTGAGAGCGCGGAACAAGCTATAGGGAGGCACGATATGACGTTATCACGTAAAAATATCTTGTAATGTAATGAATAAACTCAAATACTACTGGAACGATTTTAAAAATAGCTAATAACACGGGCTTTATAAACTGACAACTTATAAGTTTATAAGTTTATATATAATTTTTATAATGTTACGCGAACACACAGATACACAAATCCACCGAAACACAGTCATGTCTAACTTATAACACTCCGTTTTTGCGTCAGGCGTTGGGGGTTTGTATGCATATATCATTAATTATTATTAATTATCTATCGTATTAATGATTATTACGTAATGCGTAGGTACATAATAATAAATAGGTGTTTTGAAAATGAATTAACTAGCAAACGAGTTATACGAACTTGAACAAAATGGCGGACGCGCCGGAAACGGAAGCGCGCACACAATTAATTATGCCGCTGCTATTATAACTCACGGTTCATTAAACTGAAATACAAACCTAACTAAAGCTAACGCCATAATGGTAATGGGTGTATAGAGAAGAGAATCCTTTATCAAGCTCATTCCATATTTTTTTCTCGTTTGCATTTTTCGTTATAATGTTTTCTTAATAACAACTGTACTTAAACATTTTTAATTATCTCTAATAAGAGATAATTACATCTCTATATTATCTTAGAAGACATGTAACCTTTAGGCACATTAAATATAAGAAATTTGGATTTTTTAAATTAATTTAAAAGCCAATCAGTTCTTTTAAATTTAGAAATACGTTAACATAGAAATATTAACGCATGAAAAGTTCTAAATTTCTTATTTTAATGTAAAGATTGTTAGACGGTTGACGGTTACTTGATGGTAGGTGCTACAATGCTGCATTTTGATTAAAGTTATAACTAAATACGCTGCAGTGCTAAAACAAAAATTATGAAGTCTAATTAAACTATACAATATTATTCTACTCTATAATTTTCTCGCGATGAAAAGGTTGTAAGCGCCAAGATTTCAACGGAGCTTACGAATTTTGTTAAAAGCCGTAGAAATAAGATGTACAGAGTATACAGTACAGTACCTACTCTGGTACACAGGGTTCGGAGCTTAAAATCTAGTACATATTATTACATAATATATTTTAATATCATTGGTATTGAAAATTATTTCTTAATTATTATTTTTTTGTTAAAATTGACATGGTAACAGACGAACTAATCTTGATAAAACAAAATATATGAAATGATGAGAGGACAGGAGAATGGGCTCTGGTATTCCTTACTCAATCAGCGCAAAACAACAGCAAAGTATCAGACGGGGTAAAACCTAATTTTTAACTAAAGTCATTAAAGTGTATACTGCCCTTAAAAAATAAATGCCACCAGAGATGTGTAATGAGAAGAATTCATTTGTCATCTACAAATCTGTCAAAGAAACTCCGTTCACTAGTTGTATACAAAAGTACAATGCATCGCGTATAATCATTAACATTGTATGCCGGTGACCGAGTTCTGTTGGTTGCTGAATGTAGTATCTACAAACTGTGTAGTATTGAGCAAACTCACGTAGAGATACTCGTGGAAACCGAGCAAGTTAGTCTGTAAACTGTACCATTTTTTAACCCTGACGCCCGACGGATAAGAGGAAACCTTTGTATGCTGTTTGAGCTGATCTGAACGTTTCTCCTCATAATTGCATAGTTATTAATCCTCATTGATACCCGGCAGTGTAGGAACCCTGCGGGGTCATGCCGGATTCGTACCGACTAAAACCCAACGACTTTCTAGCGCGACCGGGCCGTAGATGAGTCGGGGTCGCGGGGACTTTACGACACGACATCGGTGCCTCGCCACGGCTATCCAGCGTGGGGAGGGCTACGCTCCCTGTCAACGCCTCCACTTTTGGGTACATCGCCATCTCGGGGGACCTTACGACGGGCGGCAGTCTCCCCCGAGACCACCGGCTGGATCCCCCCGCCGCTTCCATGCGCGATATAACGTGCTCACAAAACGTGAGTATCGCCTATCACGCAACGACCATCTATTTAACGACGGCCGGCGAAGTAGTCTAACATCCCTAAAGATACAAGAGATAAAAATATAAAAGTTCAACGCAATATCTGTCCGTGTGTTGTTATCTAACTAGCTGTCAACGACACGCCCGTATGTCGTGTTAATTATTGTACTGTTATTATTGCACAAAATTGATAACAATACACAATACATACATGTCGAATAATTAAGCTATTGTTTATATTTCGATAATAATTTTCTTATTTAAGACAAATTTTCGTATTCTATTATTTCATGTTATAAAAATAAACAATTAAACAAAGTGAAATGGGTGGGAATTTAATATATCAACATTTAGGATTTTAACAGAGTTTTTTGTATTTAGCTCGACAGACACAACAGACAGACAGACAGGCTGACACAAAGTAACGTCTCAGGTGGTACAAGTACGCTGCAGGCCATACTAGGATTAAGGATAGGGATTAAGAATGGGAAATGGGCTCTGGCTTCCCTTACTCCCTCATCGAAACACAACAGCACCCATGCTGTTACTTCACGGTGGTTTTCTGTAAGGGGAACGGGTTGCCAAAACGACTGCGAAACGCAATGTGTTCTGCCACTACTTGTCAGATACAGACCAGAGCTAATAATTAAAAGTTTATTTGCGACGTTGAGCCTGCCAGAAATCGAACCCGGGACCTCTGAGACAGAGTATAACACGAGCACTTTTACTATAGTAATATGTAGTGCGACTTCTGTGACTGGTAACCGCTCGGGCTATACTGTTTGGCTTTGGACCCTTGAACCCGCTAGTTTTGACCCGGTGAATAAAAGTGCCCAGTGCCCGTTGGACCCACTTTTAAGTGCCCGTCTGACCCATTGTGGGTCAGAACAATATTTTATTAAGTTTTTTAGCACAATGCAAACTATGCAGGGATGGCATTGTCATATTATGTGAAGTGCAAATTAAAATACAGCTTGTCAATATCTACGGGAGAATTAGCAAAGAGCGCCAGCGAACAATATGAAGAGACAAAGAAGGAATTTTCATCTACAAACTTTATACCTACTAGTAGGTATTGCGAAATGGGGCTACATACTCTTAACAAAGAAATGCAAAATAACAAATTTTTATTCATTCATTCAAAATAGGTAGGTACATTTATAGGATTTCAAGTTTATTAACTGATGAAAAATGAAATTCTTTAAATGTGAAAGTAACTCCACCTGTGTCTGTCTGTTACCTTTTCACGCCTAAACCGATCACTGTGAAATATGAGGAGGAAGAAGTACAAGTGCTCTTACAAAGTAGGTGGTGTATGGCTGCTCATGGCTGGGGTACGACATGGTTCTAGGTGTTCATCGGTGTGGCAACGGTAGCGTCGTCACGGCGACAGTAGTACCTACCATTTTTTTATATTTTGCCTTTTAGATGATTCCTCGGGAACATAACATCGCATTTATAATATTAGTTGGTTTATTTACTTCTATTCTCCATGAAATGTACAAATTATTGCTACATATTTATTGTGAATTTTCCAAATTTCTCTATTGGCACAATGACAATGAAGCTGAGATTTAGACAGTAAACTATGTGCTGCCATCTGTTAGCCATAGCGTGGAACTTAGTAAAAGTCTAGGTATATTTTCTGCACAATTCAAACAATTTCAGAAATTACACGCTAGATGTCACTGTAAAAATTGTTAGCTATTTAAAAAAATCGAAATTGATCTGTTTCAATGGGCCTGTTTCCTCTGAAGATTTAAAAAAGATCCACCAGAGGCAGCATTATTTTGATACGTTTTGAAAATTAATAAATAAATAAATAATAATAATAAAAAATTATCATGCCCAATAAACATATTTATGCGACCCGCCCTTGGAGGTCGTGGCACGGATGCAATTTTCTTCTGCAAACACTCACCGAAACACAACAGCACACATGCTAAATTTCATGGTGGTCTTCCTTCTGTTAGTTTTTTACCTCCTTGACAATGTCAGTTTTCCTTCCAAGTATTTTATTTAAAAAAAAAATTAAACAATAAAACACCACTTCAAACGAATGAACTCATCGCACCGAAATAAAATTCGGATTTTTACATTGCGTACAAGAACTTTAAATAAACTATTAGTTTATAGATTTTTGTCGTGATTCATACATTGTTTGATGAGGAAATTGCGCATCACTATGTACGCATATTTCTAGTAACTGATTCGTTTCGGTTTATGGGCGTTTTAGTCGGTGCATATAATATAAAGACTGATGTCATTGTACATACGATTTTCATAAGAGACTTATGCGATGACGCAATTCATGACTTCACAAACACGTTAAAGACTTTAAAGATTAACTGCCTAAATTGTTATAAAACATTGACAGTATCACCTGACCAGATAGTTAGTTGTACAGGAAAAATAATAACATTATATTAATGGAGGTAGTATCAATACTAATAATAAATCTAAGGCTTTTTAAAGAAATAGCAAAAAGGTTACCTTGGACCTTGCTACCTTGGACAAAGAATTAGTCTAGCCATTCAAATAGAGAACGCTGCCAGTATCTTCGGAACCTTGCCCAAAGGGACTCCTTTTAATAATATATTTTAGGTATTATTAATTTTTAAGGTTTCTAGTTTAAGGTTCAATAGTAAGTTTTGTTTTTTATTTAGTATAGATTATTTGTAAATTTTTAAATTAAATAGTTATACATATAGTATATTTAGAACAAATTGATTAAATTTTTATAATAAATCTGTAAGGCTTGGTCATGGAGTAATCGTGTTATATATCGTGTTTATAGGCTCTATACGTGACACTGAAACTAAATTGACAATTTTTAGAATTTTTTCTGTATGTATGTATGTATGTATGGATGTTTGTTACTCTTTCATGCAAAAACTACTGAACCGATCACCATTAAATGTTGTATATACGTTGTCTGGGACACCAGAAAGGACATAGGGTACCTTTCATCGTTCAGCGCGGACGAAGAACAATTCCGATCACGTCAGCTTTCAAACAAAAAAACGGATCAAAATCGGTCCATCCGTTTGGGATTGGTTGCTACAGACAGATACTTATATGGACAAATGCACATACGTCAGACTTATAAAAACCCGATTTTGCGTCGGGGGTTAAAAATCGTAACATTAAATACTAAGATTTGAATGGAAACAAAAAAAAACTAAAATTAATTTCATATCACTACATATTTTATAAAACAAAATCCTCCGCCGCGTCTGTCTGTATGTTTGCAATAAACTCAAAAACTACTGCACCTATTTTCATTCTATTTTCACCAATGGATAGAGTGGCTCTTGAGGAAGGTTTTAGGATATAATTTACAAAGTTACGCGGGCTAAGTCGTGGGCAGCAGCTAGTCTAGTACAAATTAAGAAAATGTGCAGAATTTGTGAAATTTATGCGGGTTGAATTATTGTAATTACTGACTAAAAGATAATAATGTTTTTCCATGAAACTATGTATCTTCGTTATAATATACATTTACAATTGGGTTGTCAATAGCTAGGTATACTTTCCATATATAGGTAATGGGTTTATTCATTTCGCGAGTTCAATAAATGCAGCAAGTATCTAGCGTTGCATTCTGTCTTCGGTTATTCGCATTATAGTAAGTTAAGACAAAAAATTCTCTTAAATACCTGTTACTAACTTCACTCACTCGTACGGATTGCCCTTAAAATCACACACGGTAAACGTTACCTAACCATTAGAATGATAATTCATTGTAAGCATCGCACGTGAGAAACCTCCCATTGAAATTGATAGAATCGTTATTTGCCATAGCAGTATTGCGTTAAACTCTGTACTATCAAGCCGCGCGAAATGTGGAAGGTCATACCACTCGCATTCTTAAGCATAGTGTTAGCGGCGCCTACTGACAACACAAATCATCTAAACTACGCTCCGGTAAATGAGTTCGCGCTAAAACTACTAGACAATGTATACTCGTTTCAAGAAAACTTCGGATCACATAACTTTGCAATTTCACCGTTATCCGTATGGAGCATATTCTCGTTACTTGCTGAAGGATCCACGGGTGAAACGTTCCAAGAATTGATGAAGCAATTGAATCTTCCGAGAGATCAAAAAGCGACGCAATTGCTTCACTACGCTGTAAAATCGGTTCTGAAGAAAAACACTCCAGGCGTGACACTGAAAGGGCAAACGGCTATGTTTGCTGATTGCTCACTAGAAATAGATCCAGAATTCTGTAAGGCAGCTCTTGTGTACAACACTGAAATCTTCTCAGTAGATCCAAGTAATGTGACAAGGTTAGCTAATGACATAAATTATTATGTATGTATAGCAACAGAGGGAAGAATCAGAAATGCGGTGAAACCAGATTTGCTCGATGATCTGCGCATGATTCTTGTCGACGCACTGTACTTTAAGGCGAATTGGACGTACCCATTTCATCCGGAAGAAACAGAGGAAGAGGAATTCTATGACTCGCAAAAAAAGACAATAGGAAAAGTGAACATGATGCATCATAAGGCTCCTCATAAATTTGCTTATTCGGACGAAATCGAAGCGCAAATATTGGAAATGAATTATGGGAAAAAAGAAGAATTCTCAATGCTAATACTTCTCCCTGCTGATGGTGTGACCGTGAAAAGAGTCCTCAATAATTTAGCAGGACAAAATTTAAATTGGATGACTAATTTTTATGGCGAAGAAGATTTATCCGATTTTGAAGTTTATGTACCTCGGTTTAAAGTTTCTTCTCAACTTGACCTGATACCACCGCTTCAATATTCTGGCATATATTCTATTTTTGACAGCGCTAAAGCTCAATTACCTGGTGTTTCTAATAGTCCATTATTTGTTTCTAAAACCATTCAGAATGTAAATGTTGATGTAAATGAAGAGGGGACAGAAGCTGCAGCAGTGACTATAGTGGGGTTGCAAGATAGAATCTTAGAACCAAGTTTCAAAGCGAATAAACCCTTTGTTTTTCTTATTATCGAGAGAACTTCTAACGTTATATTGTTCGGTGGTGTCTACAGCGAACCCTCTCTGGTTTAGTTAATAGTTTTAATAATAAGCAAATTGTTAAGCCAAATGAACTAATAATTGTATTGTATTATATTAAATTTACTTATGTAAAATATGTTCCTAAAATATGTTGAGATTTTAAATATACCTAAATTACGTAACAATCTTCTTATACAAGCTGAAGGAAACAATTGCATAGTTTTTTTTTTTTTTGGTTGTTGAAACAATGTTTTTATAGGTTTATAGTCTCTTTGACCTTAAGTTTAATGACTGAGTATCATAAACAAACTTAATTGATATTTAAACAAAAAGGTTTAGCTATGTTAGCTAATTACTTGCATTTTTTCTTTAACTTTTTTGATATTTATAATCGGCACATACTTATATGTACGTATAGATATGAGTTAAACTAAACAAGTTGATACATACTTTAATAATTCACGTTATTGCATCACATATTTACAGATAAATACGTAGGTACACAAAAAAAATACATTCATACACATCCTCTATATCTACTATACATGATATATTTATTTTAAAGTCGATTTCCGCCTCTGTTTTCAACGTTAACTTCTTCTAAGTCACACAAAAGATTTAAGTACAGATTTCATATATGGAAAGAGCTATGAACGAGGAAGGCTTGTGTATATAATTTGCAGAAAAAAAATGCAACCGTGCGAAGCCGTGGGCGAATCGCTAGTCTGA
This sequence comes from Synanthedon formicaeformis, assembly GCA_945859745.1. Lineage (NCBI taxonomy): Eukaryota > Metazoa > Arthropoda > Insecta > Lepidoptera > Sesiidae > Synanthedon > Synanthedon formicaeformis. The sequence continues at coordinate 3,577,528 of OX243975.1, forward strand.
TGTAAAGCTGGACGGGCAAAACCTGTTGAGGAATAGAATTTTACGAGTAATACTGGCTGATTTTAGATTTTAAACAGTGAAAAGAAAGAAAAATATTTTGACTGTGACAAATTTAGTCAGTTTTTTTTTTAAAGATATTGAGGTGTCTTTTAGAAATTGTATTGAATATTACATGGAGTTTACAGAGCTATGTAAAATAATGTGATTAAATTTATGATATGGAAATATAAGGGTTTTCTTATTTCATTATATTATGAGTCCTATGAAGAAGTTAGAAGTAAAGCCGAAATATTTCCACAAGAAAACCTTTATGTGTGAGATATTGGGATATATTTAATCCAGTACGATAGCACAGTACATTACTAAATGTATAAAAAATAATATCTAACTGATTGTTAGAAAACCGGAAGGAAATACGTTACTACGTGTTTTAGAAGGAGTTAACGCGGAAAGCGCCTTAAATTTATGTAAGTATGTAAGGATAAGAAAGAATAAAGTATACTAAGAGTGCGTATAAAGCAAACAAAATTTGTAATTTCATCCGCGTGGCCCCTTGGACATGACAGTGACACAAAATACGTAGAACTACGCACAACACGCGACGGAAGATAGCGCATCTCGCTCAATAAAAATGTTATAATTGCCAAAAGTATTAAATATTAATTATTCGTAAACTACAATGTCAAATGAAAAATTGTTACATACAGCCTTAGATAGTATGTGAAGTGAAATTACTGATACACTTTTAGCTTTGTAATGTGTAACATTTTGAAAATAAAAGTAAAATCGATGGAAATGAGAGTTCACTTGGTGATTTTTTTCTGTCCGAGTCTTCACTTTCATTTGTAATGTATTTATCTATTTTGAAAAAGTTTTTAAATTGGACTTTGTTTACTTAGATAAAATTCAAATCTAGGATTGGCTATTTCTCTTTATACCCGCCCTTAAGTAGAAGTTAAGCCTTAAGTTTCCTTTTCTTGCGTTATACTAAAATTACCTCCATTTAAAAAATATTTTTATTTTAAAAATGTGAATATTTTTAGCAAATTCATGATCTCATCGTATTGTTAAAATCGCAACTGGTTATATAATTAACAGTTTTTTTAGCTTTAAATTAACCTTTGAGTAGGTATATATATGTAACAAAAAATTATAATTATCATGATATAAATCAAAATGTAATCTACTGTGATAAAATCTAATTGTGTTGCTAAGCGCAAAACTTGAAAACGGCTAGACCAATTCGGCTTATTATTTTTTTTCAAACATTCTTTAAGGGCTGACCGGTATTTCAACTATTACTATTGGAATAAAATGTAAGTGATGCTTAACTTTACTTTAGCGTATTCGTTTCTGAGTGAAACCCTTAAAGTTCGCTCCGTCTCAGGGATCAGAGGTTCAATTCCCGGCAGGGTCATCAACTTTGGAAATGAACTTTTCAAAGTTGTCTTTGGTCTGAATTTGGAAATTAGTGCCTAGGCAGTATAACACCCTTTACTGAAAAGACCACAGTGAAATAACAGCACGTTTGTTCGGTGAGTGATTAAGGGATGCCAGAGCCCATTTCCCTGTCCCTTTCTAATCCCCTTACTCTTAATCCTACTATGGTTGACAGCGCACATGCATCACCTGTGGCGTTGCTTGTGTTATAGGCGACGGTAGCCACCTACCATCAAGTGGACCGTCTTTCAGTGCTCGGTGACCGTCATCGACCTTAGTTAAAAAAAATCTAAAGTTTCGCATTTATACTTACTTAGTTCAATAGTGTATTATTTACCTAAGCGCCTGTTTCACAAACGTCAAGTAGGCCAAACTGTCATTTAAAGTCACCGGTAACCGGGGATAATGGAGCTGATATACCTTTGTTTGTACGGTAAACGTCCCAAACATTAAATCGAAAATAATTTAAAAAATCGGCTATCGAATGATGCAGTAAACCGAGTGCTAATTCAATATGACAGAAAATGATTTCTAAAAGTAACTAATCAACACTTTACTTGTAGTTTGTGAAAGAGGCCCTAAGCATTTATAATATTAAGCATTGTCTGTTATTCTTATATATGAGTATGTATAACTACTATTACTGTAAACTTTCAGCAGTTTATAAGTATTAAGAACTTAATAACCTAAAAACTCACTTTTATAACTAACTAGCTGCTGCCCGCGACTTCGCCCGCGTAATTGTAAATTATATACTAAAACCTTCCTCGAGAACCACTCTATCCATTGGTGAAAACAGCATGAAAATCGGTGCAGAAGTTTTTGAGTTTATCGAGAACACACATACAGAAACGCGGCGGAGGACTTTATCTTATAATATGTAGTGATATGATATTCTACTAAGCTTTTTTACATTTTTTTAACGTTGGGATTTTTTTTACCCTGGATACCCAGTGATAGGGTACCCAACGACTTTCTAGCGCGGCCGTAGAAGGGCGGGGTCGCGGTGACGTCACGTATGACACGACATCAGTGCCCCGCAACGGCTATCAAGCGGGGAAAGAGTTACGCTCCCTGTCGGAACATCGGCGTACCCGTGGAGGTACGCCAGCCATGTCAGGTCTACCCTATGAATTAAGCTCCTATCAACGAGGATTGTATGTATAGCCGTGTATTGCTACCGCCTAACAATAAGGGGCTTATTGGAGCAAAGCCATTGTGAATTTAGTTGCAAATATGTTGCTGTTCAAGTGTTCAGTCGTATGTCTGTACGTAATTAAGGTTAATACAACAGTTCTGACTTAAAAGGTCGTGACCATGATGTCATATTATATAAATCCTAAAAAAAATTATAATAAACCGAAATGATTGCAAAAAATATATTTTTTTAATTTGTGGTTCGCATGCAAGTAAAGAAGATTCGTATCGTCCGTGTTGAAATATTAAAAATATAATGCCTGAGAAAATTTCTGACATATTTAGCGCTGTGAAGATGGTGGTGCCAATTTTCATTTTGGGGTCCCCTAGGGAACCAAATTTTTTTTCCAAAATAAAAAGTATCCTATATATTTATGTTAATCCAGGTAATAAACCATGTATGTGCCAAGATTTATCAAAATCTGTCAAGCCGTTTTTGCGTACAATATTACGTATTTATGATAATAAATATAGTACGGTACTTTATGGTTTTTGATTTATTTATAACTAGCTGTGTGCCAAATTTTATCCAAATCTTTTTAGCCGTTTTTAAGGTCCAAACATTCAAGCATCCAAACATCCAAACATTCAAGCATCCAATCATCCAAATATAAACATCCAAACATACAAACATCCACACATCCAAACATCCAAACATCCAAACGTCCAAACATTCAAGCATCCAAACATCCAAATATAAACATCCAAACATAAAAACATCCAAACATACTCGTACAAATATCCAAACATCTAAACATCCAAACATACTTTTTTATAATATTATTAGATAGTGATGCATTATAATAAAAATAAGGTTAGGTATCAACATATTGTCAATCACACGCTGCATGTAACAATCTACTTAACATTAACGTCATGCAATTATTCTCTATAATAAATTGTTTTGTTTGTGTTTTGTCTCGCTCACACTTACCGACAAAGACAAGGACAGAGATACTTGCAGATGTCGCATGTAAACCGGTCGCAGTTCTGAGGAAATAAAATGGTATGGCCTTGATTGAAAACAACACGATTCAACCTCTAACTAAGCAAATGACAGTTTTAGAATAGGTAATTATTATTTTAAAACAAACAATTGTTTAATAATATTTTTAAATAAAGAGTCAAATAAGTACTTATTTATAAATTAGGTACTAGCTGGTGCCCGTAACTTCGTCCGCGTTGAAAAAGAAAAAAGTAGCCTATCCTGTATGTCTTTTTTTATGTTTATCTACCAAGTTTCATGAAAATCAGTTAATTCGTTTAAGAGTTTTGTAGGAAAATACATATACATACATACAGAAAAAATTGTAAAAATGGTCAATTTAGTTTCAGTATCATGTATAGAGCCTATAAACACGATATCTCTGAAAACAAAGTAAATTACTCCATGACCAACCCTTACAGATTTATTATTAGTATTGATGATGATTGATGATGATTAAGTATTATACTTCAATATACATACATATAAATAATTTCAGCCTAATTTGATACTACTTATACTAATTAAATTTAAAAATATTTGAGTTATTTTGATTGCATAGCAGTTGACAATTTTATTGTTAAATTGGCAAGCCAGCCGTCGGATTAGTCGGCCGGGTGCATTCGTAAAATATTGCCCCTTTTTATATTCATAATACCTACAACGTATTTTCCCAACAGGAAAGTGCGTCACAAGTCACTGGTTGTAAAACTTCAAGCGACACTGTTCATTTTAGAGACATTTATTTTTTTAACTAACTAGTGCCCGCGACTTCGTTCGCTTTTAAAATTAAAATATATTGTGTTATTATAATATAGTCTGACATCTTAATCGCGGTGGCGACGGTGGCGCCGCCACTGTTGACGACGGTGGCGCCGCCACTGTTGACGACAGTGGCGCCGATTTTTTATATTTTTAGACGATCCCTGACGATTTTGTTTTCAAGATAAAAAGTATCCTTTATGTTAATCCAGGTAATAAAAAACTAGTGTGCCAAATAATTGAAAGTTTCTCACAGAAGAAGAGTACTCTACATGCAAGTATATATATATATAGGAAAAAGAGATGGTGCTAACAAAATGTAGATTTTGTTAAGTTCCATTACAGCCAGATCGTTCCGCTACCTATATGATTAGGATTTTTTTTAAATAATTCATAATAATCTATATACAGTGTGGAAAAATAAGTCGGGACCTGGAGGGAAACTACCTTAAATCCTTAAAAGTTGACCAAATGTTTGTTAGAGAAATTTTATCCTGATTAATAATCCTATCGATTAGTATAATAAAATAGCGAGTGTTTGTTTTTTTTAATTTTAGTTGGTTCGAGTCCCGGGCGTGGCAAGCGAGTTTTAGAAAATCTTTGAATGCAGTTTTGTTTCTTTTTAAAAATAAAGGAATGTCTCCTTTATGTAAAATAAGATAACTTAAGGATTTAAGGTATACAATATAATAAATTTACACTGTATATACAAATATAATAAATTTTAAAAGGCAAATGTGGTTCTAAAAAATAAGCACATTGTTTTCAGGACCTTGGTGGTAACAATGTGAATTACATTTTGAACAATGCACCAATATTGTACCGCACTCAATACTACAGAGACTGTGGGAGTGACTTGGCCTTACATTGGGGTCTTATCTTCATCTCAAAACACACATACGTAATAAGAATAATGTTGGTTTGTTCGCGAATGATTTCCGTCGGAAACAAAAATTCGCTAAATAAATATTTTTAATATTTTTTTATGGCAAACGTGGCAGATAAACTATCAACTATCGCTTCTGTCAATTAGAAACTTTGTGCACCATATGATCCGTAGTGAGAGTATAGACTAGAGAAGCGGTGAGCGTACACCCGATAAGGACGGAAACATAGTACCACGGAACACATACCGTGGAGAAAAATCATAAAAAAATCATCTAAAACAGTTGTAAAATTTAAACAAGACATAAATTAGATGTTTACTGAACATGCATGCAACAATTATTGCATTTAACCAAAAAATAAAGCACTTACATATGAAAGGTTATGTTTTCAATATTTCGCTCTGATCGACTTTTACAGCCTAAAATGCAACAGTTCACCATTATCACCACTTTCAGCAACACGTACCACACCTAACACAATACCCAGGAACTTTGAAAAATGCTTGAAATATGAAAATCGGCAAAAAACAAAGTGCTCGTATTATCCACCAAGAGATTTGTGTGCCACACTTTCAAGTGTGGCAAACAATAAAAACTCATACGCAAAGAGAGACAATATCAATAATGTGTCTCGCTCCCTCTAAGGTAATAAAGCATAAATGCGTCTCGTTTTCACGACTATTATTATTTTAATGACTACTCTAGTCTATACTCTCTCTACGATATGATCACAAGGAAAGGGACTCTGGCATCCCATTCTATGTTTGTAGTCTGTAAGCCCAAAGAAAAAAACCTTGTCTCTGCTTGTGTTTAAAATTTAAAACTTTTTATCTTAAAAGAGTTAAATCTGCTATCACTATAATTAGGTTTTTGCTGGAATATAAGAGCTGTTACCTTTTTTGTAGTCCACGATCTAAGATCGAGTCAGGTGAATATTTTCTAAGTTTTTAAGATCAAGTTAAATTTTATATTCATTCACACCTATTCTAGCTTTTGCTGCGACTCGTAAGTGTAATTTAATGTAATATTTAATATAATATATAATTATTTTTATTATATTATTAGTACACTAATACAGATGTAACATTAACAATGCGTGAGGATGACAGGCTCGCATATGGCAAACCACAATTTAAATTGCTTTAGTTGTAATATTCAAATAAATCATTTTAATAACTAGCATTGTAAGTACATCTGGCTAATCTTTGATCGAGTCACGACTTTATTATTCCTTGCATCAGCTAACAAATGAGCTTTATGGTTTTTCCATTGAGACTTATTCGAATTGATGAGGGTTGTACCTACATGATACTCACTTGATGACTTCATTGTTAAAATACTGCTGGCTCATTGTCATGATACTAAAGCTGCCCCAAGTATGTGCTTAAACAATATTAAGTATATTACTTTTTATGTGAGAATTTTATCAAAGAAAGTTAGATATGAAAAAGGGGATTAGGAGTCAAATATAAATTAATTTGTCGCCGTGGTCCTTGTAGACTAAGGATTCATTTAATATATGTTAGGGCCTCTTTCACAAACTACATGTAATGTGTTGATTAGTTACTTTTAGAAATCATTTTCTGTTATATTGAATTATGCACTCGGTTTATCGATAGCCGATTTTTTTTACTATTTTCTATTTAATGTTTGGGACGTTTACCGTACAAACAAAGGTATATCAGCTCTATTATCCCCGGTTACAGGTGACTTTAAATGACAGTTTTGCCTACTTGACATCTGTGAAAGAGGCGCTTAGACTAATGGTGTATTCGATGGTGTGTGATTATGGCCCCTAAGAAACAACAACAGCAAGCGTCACTAGAATTAAATAATATCAAGGGGAAGAGGTATGATTCTGATAAAACAATTATTATTGGCTCTGTACTATTTAGTTTGCTTTATGGACAGTTATGTTTATGTACCGACAAATTGGATTGCTGCTGAACATTTCTTTATTTATTTATTTAAATCAGCAACAGGCCAGCACACTTACCTATCAAAAACCTATCGCTTAAAATCTAGCTAGGTTCAGTGTGCAAGCCAATTAAAGCTGAACACATCATTCAACTTAATAGACAAATAAAAATTTAAAAAAATAAAACAAAAAAATCCAAAAAAAAAATCATCTACATACAAAACCAGGTCAAATTATTAAAATAGTCATAGACAAGTCACCTATGAAACTCCATAATCTGGTTCCTAGTTTGTGAAAATATGACAACCACTCCTGGTTTTGAATGATGTCCTTTAACGATCTATGGAAATATTTATATTAAGTTTTTATTCCAGCAGATAATTTGTCTGCATAATATGAGTCAGGCATAGGCCCCTACATTCAATTTGTTCCTATTAAATTACTTTATTGTATTGTTCGTAATTGCTTGTTTTAAAGTCCAATGGAAAAACCGGATAATTCACTTAGATACAATTAGCGCATATTACGTAAGTGCTTATACGCACTTTAAGAGTTTAATTTCACAGTTTAAACATATCAATGCCAATTACTTTTAATTTTCCTTGGTTACTTAGAGGAAAACTACTTAAATATTTTATTATCTTGTTATATTATAAGTAACACATCTGATAAGTGCCTAATGCATTGTAGATATAGGTATTTTTTTTATTATCTAGTACCTAACCGGTACCTACTATTTCTAATCAGAAATTATAATAATCTATGGATACAATTATACATACATATTGTAAAAATGTATTCCTGTCCGCCTCTGTCGGTATCTCCTCTAACTTCTTCTAAACTACCTAAAGGATTTTAATAAGTTTTTCCACTTATAATTTTCACTTATAATTATATAATTTTCAGAAAAAAATTGCAGCTGGGCGAATCCGGGGGCAGGTCGCCAGTATACTTATTTAAATTCTTTATATTCATTTGTGGTTCACAATTGCTAGAATCGTTAAAGAGGTATCAATATCAATCAATCGCCCAAACAGCGGCCAAAAAGCTGGACATCCTAAATAGGGTGAAGCGATACTTCAAGCGTGGACAGATCCTCTCTTTGTATAAGGCGCAACTCCATCGCCATTTCGCGGATTCCTTACTTCAAGGAATCGCGAAATGGCGTTACAGAATCAGGGCCCTGCTTAGTTACAGAATCAGAATTTAATAACAGAGCTTAATTGTTACAGAATCAGGGCCCAGATGTCGTAACAATTTAAGGAATTAACGCCATTTCTTGCGGAATTGCGTTACAGAATCAGAGGCCTTGCATGGAGTATTGCTCCCACCTTTGGAATGGCTCAGTCAAATACCAACTACCGCACTCGACTTGGTGGATCGCAGAGCTAAGGGGCTCATTGGCGACAGTTCGCTTTTAAAAACTAAGATGCAGAGCATGACACATAGACGCAAAATCTCCTGTCTTTTATAATATTTTCTTCAGAGAGTGTGCTCAGGAGATGCATGAACTCATATCGCCTTCCATTTTCTTTCACCGGACATTCAGACGTACAGCTGATTACCTTCATCTTGTCAAAATCCCTCTTTTTCGGATCAAGTGCTTTAAAACATCGTTTATTTATTATTATTATTATTTATTCAAAACAGCAACAGCCTAGCACACTTAACATTAACACTTAACCCTATCGTTCAACATCTAGGTCCAGTGTGCAAGCCAATTAGAGCTGAGCACATGATTCGATTAGGTACATACTCGTATAAACTCCAACAAATAAATTTTAAAAAATCAAAAAAATAAAATATAAAGAAAATAAAGTTATGTTAATAAGAAAACTAGCTGGTTCCCGCGACTTCGCCTACGTTAAAAGTAAGGGATGTGTAGCGTCTGACTAAATGCGTAAAGCAATATAACGCCTGACATCTTTGCTGTTATAAAATTTTCAGAGGTTGTATCTTTATTTTTAGTAGATAGCTGGTGCCCGCGACTTCTTAAGCCGGAAAATTATATACTTAAACCTTCTTCTTGAATCAATCTATCTATTTAAAAAAACCGCATCAAAATTCGTTGCGTAGTTTTAAAGATCTAAGACAGAAAGCGACTTTGTTTTATACTATGTAGTGATGATAAGTTTATAATGCTCACTGCTAAGGTTTTGAGCTCTCTGCCGGCTCTGTGTTTCCGAGTCATAATCACTACTATAATTGAATCACAGCAACTTGAACTTACACGAAGTAATAAATTTTAAATAAAAACAGCGAACGAAAAACCTGTCAATTTAATTAAACTTTTCGCTAAAGTTTGAAAAGCGCTTTCGGTAAAACCAACAATAAATGCGAAGATATCAAAGTGGACGCTGATATGCGGTCAGTGTATACATAGACTCGGGTCGAGACAAAAACAAATCGAGTTATGTGCTCGTTTCAAGAATAAAATTAGTTATTAATTTAAAATTTAGCGATTAAAAATAAGACTATAAACATGCCGTCAACAGGACCTGAGAAGTGTTTGCAATAAGGACAGATCGGTGCGACGATAAAAACAAGAAATCTTATTGCACTGTAGGACACTGTGAAGGGCGCACCTTTCGTCATGAAGCTTGTTGTTTTTGCGTCAGTTTTAATTGCTACGTGCACGGCACAGTTAAATGTTGGAGCTAGATTTTTCTGTCTGGACCTTTTACAACACCTCGAGAAAGAAACTAGTGGACATGCAGTCATATCACCGTTTGGCATTTGGTCCATAATGGCTGGAGTTACACTGAGTGCAGTGAATAACAGCCAAACGCAATTGCGTACAGCATTGAAACTTCCAGAATTAAAACTTAAAGAGTTTGTGCAAGAATTTAAAAATTTCACAAGTTCAGTGTTCCAACAAACGTCCAGTGAAGTGACAGTGGTTAATAAAAACTTTTTGTTCCTCGATAGACAGTTTACGCTCACTGTAGGAATGCCGTATATTTTAAGGAATTATTTAAGTGTGTTCATGGAACCTTTAGACTTCACAAATGCAATGGGAGCATCTCAAAAGGCCAATAGGTTGATTCGAGGCGCTGTTGTGAATGTGGGCCAAGTGTTGACTCCGGAAGACTTTAAGGATTCCAGAATGATAATGACAAATGTAATCACGTTCAAAGGAGCTTGGAAGACAGCTTTTGATAAAGACGCAACAACTGTTGAACCTTTTTATAACGATAATAAACAAATTATAGGAAGTGTTAATATGATGTATCAGAGTATGGAAGTACCATTCTCCTATATAGACAGTTTGAAGGCTGATGTGATAGAATTACCGTACGGAAGAGATGGAAAGTTTTCAATGTTAATAATGGTTCCAAAATCTTCGAACACGCTACGAGATTTGCACCAAAAAATTTTGAGAACTGATCTGGTTGACATAATTAACAAATTAAGGAAAGATGAAGAGGAAATGGGCCCAGTCACTGTTGATGTTAAAATACCTAGATTTAAAATTGTGACCACATTGTTTTTGAATAACGTTTTGAAGGAAATGGGCGTTACGGACATATTTGATCCGACTACAGCAAATTTTGGAAATATAACACCGGAAAAAATTTATCTGACTTCGGTGCTTCATAAAGCGGAAATTGAAGTTACTGAGACAGGAACGGTCGCTTCTGCCTCTACCTCAGCTAACTTCGCTGATAGGATACTGTCCCTAAATTTCACCGCTAATAAACCCTTTTTGTATTTCATTGTAGAAAAATCGACAATTTCCATTATTTTTGGCGGAACATATTCTCAACCAAGTATTTATTGATGATATTTTAAGTTTGCAACCGTGTTTTGTTTTTGGCGTTCAGGATACCAATGTATTATTTAAAAATATATCTTATTTTTACAGTAATAGAATTATTTCTGTACTCTGTTTTGTGACGTAAGACAAGTCTTCTTCATTATAAAAGCGGACCAACCAGTCAGAGCACCGTCAGAATGTCGTCAAAGTGATTTGCATGTTTTATAATAATTTTTTTGAGACTTATTTAATATTTTAAAAAACTGTCGACCTTAATGTTATGTACCTACTTAATTGTTAATTAATAAATAAAAAATATATCCTATTAGTTAATAAACACATTTTAGAATTAAATAAAGTGCCAATTTTCATTAACTCAAATCAGCAATCAAATCATGCAGTTATGAGAATTTATATAGACAACAAAGCGTTTTAATAGCGTCCTAATTGGCCCTGGTTGTCGATCCCATCGTACGATAGTGATTTCGTTTTGCGTATACTATATTTTTTTAGAACTTGTCTTTAGAACAAAGTAAATTGTAAAAAAATACGAAAAACGAAGCCATCGTGCGAGCCTATCGCCGATCGTGGCCAATTAGGACAGCGCCTTAAGGTTGCATACTTTGAAATTTTGGATTAGTTAGCTAACGATAAGGGCGCCTATACATTAGGTCGCAAGCACTGCGACAGCAGCGCAAAAGCCGCGACACGTGATCTCTAATATACCTCTGGATCGGTAATCCCATACAAATTACAGATACTTTCGTGTACCACTTTGAAGCGCCGCCGTACGTAAGTACGGGAACTAATTTTGACGTTTGCGTATTTTTAATCCATATATATGTAAATAGTGTCTGTTTTATTCACCTTTTATTCTATTTGTTGATGTCTTAGGGACTGTTTAAGTTTATTGGTGTCCGCTTGAGTTTTGAAACATGAAGAAATGTGTATTCTATAAATACACTGTAAGAAATTCATGCGGACATCTCTAGTTTTAGTTTCATGTACTTACACTCCATAGCCTACAGAGCCAAAATGGCGATTTTCAAATAGACATAAAAATAATTTCACAGCAGCCCATCCAGAGGTATATTAGAGATCAGTCGATAGGTCGGCTTCGAACTAGCGCGCGGCTACAGTTGTTTAGAGTATGTACGCACTGTGCGGCTGCCCGCATGGCGTCCGGGTGGCCGCAGGTTGCGGTTGCACTTGCGGCCAACCGGACGGCCAGCCGCAGTGCGGGCAGCCGCACAGTGCGTATAGCGACCGTAATGGTTTGCGGTGGAGTCGGGTCATTTCCAAGATGAAAAATATGTTAATTTATTAATAAAAAAATAAAAAATATAAATCGTTCTGTATCGAAATCCATAGTTGATAATTTTATTATAGCGTGTACACGTGCGCTTTCAATGCCGAGCGGCTGAAAACTGGCAACCGCAGTGAATCTGCGTAGTGTGCACAGCGACCGTCCGGGTATCCGCCAGTCGGGCCGCACGGCCGCAGCGCTCCGAGCGACCGGGAGCAGATGGGCGGCAGCCGCATTGCAGTGCGTATAGATAATACGGTTTACATACAATTTTAGGCTTCCCGTTAGCCGAGCGGCCATCCGTAGTGCGGCTAACCGGAGGTGATCGCATTCAGGTGCCCGCATTAAAGTTCCATTAAAAATCGATTCGTATTACCTAAATTATTAACACTCATTATTTTATTGAGGCCAATTATATTTACAATTAAGTATATTTGCGTAAAGGTAAATTAACCTTCGATTAGAGAATACAATACCGGGACCCCAGCCGTTTTCTGGGCCCGAAAATCCCGGGACTGTACTTGGCTACCCTCGACGTTATATCGAGCTCAATGACGCTATATCTGCTGTAAGTTGCTAAGGAGTTGGTTATTCCTCAGACTACTTCATGCTGCAGCACTAGGCCAATTTTAAGTACCATTTCATTGAAATACCAGTGAAGTAACGGTACTATGTTCTCTAATAGTCTTATGCACTTAATTGACGATCCCGTTGGATGAGCGGTAAGGGCCTAAAGTCTTAGAAACCCAGGTTCTATTCTCTGCGGGGTCAACTTTGGAAACAAACTTTTCAAAGTTGCCTCTGGTCTGGATTTATAAAGTAGTGGCAGGGCACACTAGTAATGTCTGTAGGATACAGAAGACCACCGTGAAATAAGTAAGGGATGCCAGAGCCCCTTTCCCTATCCTTTAATTTATGTAGGCAGCGCAATTAAGCACCTTAGCATTGCTGTAGCCACCTACCATCAAGTTTGAAGCGGCCTAAGCACGGCCCTAAAATCGGTGGCAATATCGAGGTAGTAGTAGGGAGCCCCCTAGATCACTGCCTTGATCGCCTCATGTGTAGGCAAATCGTAAACATAATATGCAATCTATGGAGCGATCTAGGGGGCTCCCCACAACTGCCCCAATATTGCCACCGATTTTAGGGCCGTGTGTAGAGCGCTTTTAGTGTATCTGGCTGACGGCATTACCAAAAAAAATACGTGCGTTAATGCGCTTGCATACTATTATAGTACTCGTAGTATAGTAAGTACGTTTTCTCAAACACGTTGCCCTCTCCTGTATCCGTTATTTACATTGTGATGAAACATTGGGAGTGCCAAAGCAAACTTTCTTCCTCTGAGTCATTTACATGCCTCATTCTGATTCGTTAATTATTTTTATACATCAAAAAGACCGATAAAATGTAATGGTTCTTTATCGATAATGTACTTTCACCGTGTTTTACTTTTTATTTTTTTCTCTTTTGAAATGTGCTAACTATTTTTTTAAATATAAAGGTCGGCAGACAGACTGACGGTCCACTAGAAAATAAGTAGGTAAGTTTTGTTAATTAACTCAAGCAACGTTATAGGTAAGTACAGTTCCATATCCTTTACCAACTTCTTTATCCTTAACTAGCGGCCTGTTACCGGCTTCGCACGGATGCAAATTATATACCAAAACCTTCCTCGAGAACCACTCTATCCATTTGTGAAAACAGCATGATAATCAATGCAGTATTTTTTAAGTTTATCGCGAACAGACAGACAGCGCGGCGGAGGACTTTTATTTTATAAATGTTTTATATATTATACTAGTAATAGGGATAGGTACAACCTACATAGTATGTGTAATATGTTTAATAGCATTTATTGAAATGGTTTTTAGTAGCTAATTTGAAGGATAGCTCTTCTTCAAATCGTAGGTTAGCGATAAATTGATTTTGTAATTGTTGATATATTTCTATAGCGAACAACATACAGAAACGTTTTTATTTCTTGTAATGTATTCTGATTCTTAAATATGAACAATTTATTAAAGAATAAGAAAAATATTTAAAAAATATAATCTACACTATAATATAATGTTATAAAGCAGAAAGATTTGATTGTTTGCATTAAATAGGCTCCAAAACTACTGTACCGATTTGAAAAATTCTTTCACTGTTCAATATTATCAGCGAGTAACATAGGCTATCCATACATATTATAAAACAAAGTCCGTTGTCTGTTTATTTGTCTGTTCGCGATAAACTCAAAAACTACTGCACCGATACTGAACGAAGAAATCAAATATAGGTATTGACGCATCAGTGAAGAATTTCATTGAAAAATTTTTCCTTGTGAAAAACCTATTTTAGAAGGATGGCGTAAAAGTTTTTCTAATCGATAACGCTTATTGTAGTAATATTATTGACGTTGCTCGGACTATCCCATTTGTATAAATTCGTAAACAAAGTTACGGAATATTTTTTTAGAACAACATATGAAACACTTTTCCTTTTTTGTGACCGTAACGCCTTGGTTATAGAGTGCAAAATCAATCGGAAATTAATTTACAAGGAAGACAAACTGGTCAGAGACCCACTATAATAAACAGTTTGCATTATAATTGCTCAGTACATTACGTGACACCGTCGAGGACACACGCTTTCCGCGATGATGCTCTTATTAATATTAGTACCGCTTTTCACAAGCGGTTTTTGTGCCATAGAATTCAGTGATCGTGCCAGAAACTTTAGTATAGAACTTTTGTATCACACACAAGCGAAAACGAACGGCCATGTCGTCATATCGCCTTTCGGTGTGTGGACATTAATGACTGGTGTGGCGATCGGTGCGAGGGGAAACAGCTATCAACAACTCACAGGTGCATTTAGACTGCCAAAGAGCAAGAAATATCTAGTTACCGCATACAAGAATTTAACAGGAACAGTCGTCGACCCAGCGAATAAAGGAGTCACGGTGGTCAGTAGGAATTTCTTGTTTATGGACCAAAGTTTCAACGTGAGACCTGAATTCCAAAGCGAAATCACCGGAAGTTTCGGTGCAAAAGTGAAAAGATTGGATTTCAAAAACCCCGAGGTTGCGTCTCGAACGGCGAACGATTATATTCAAATGGTAGGAGGCAACGTTACGAATGTATTATCTCCGGATGACTTCGCCGATTCGAGAATGATATTGACTAACATAATAACGTTCAAAGGTGTTTGGGCGACGCCTTTCAACAAAACAGACACGGCCGTTGAGCCTTTCTACGATGAGAGCAAACAAATTATCGGAAAAGTGAATATGATGTATCAAAAAGCTCAAGTACCTTTCTCCTTAGTGCAAAAATTGAAATCTTTCGTTGTCGAATTGCCGTACGGCGACGGAAAATATTCAATGGTCATAATACTGCCGCACCCAAAGACTAATGTTGCTGAAGTGTACAAGAATCTTGAAATTGTTAGTCTAAAGGATGTCATGGATAAATTGCAGAATGACGCCAACGAATACGGAGCTGAAGATGTGGACATTAAAATTCCAAGATTCAAGATAAGCACGAATGTTGTTTTGAACAGTCCTCTTAACGATATGGGCGTTTATGACATTTTTGAACCGGGATTAGCGCGGTTCGAAGCAATATCACCTGATCCTCTTTTCGTATCAGCGATTGTTCATAAGGCAGACATTGAAGTTACCGAAGAAGGGACGACAGCGTCTGCTTCGACATCAGCTAACTTCGCTGATAGAATATCTACACCACAATTCACAGCTAACAGACCGTTCATCTATTTCATTATAGAGAAATCCACTACTACGGTAATTTTTGGTGGCATTTATTCGAAGCCTACTGTATATTAAGTAGAACTGTTAGTAAATTTTGTAGAAACGTTAATTTATGTTTAGTATAACCTTGTTGTTCCATATGGCAGCTGATGAGATTTTTAATGAGTTTGCATATAAAATGTGTCCTTCAATTCGAATACTAATAGTTAGTCTGCTTTATAGAAAAGAACGTTACCCTTCAAAGCTGTTAACGTTTTTAACGATCAACTGGTTGAATTAAATAAGACCAGATAAAACTATAGTTTAATTTATTACAATAATTTTACAAGTTACTTGTGTCATGTTAAAGTTATTAGATATTTCTTTGTAATAAAATTCTGTAATGTAACTTGAACTCTTAGTAAATTGTGAAGTCTAAGTATATGTTAATTTTTTCTTTGGAAACATACTTTTCTGACATTATAATTATAATTTCTATTTCGTTCAATATAATTTTTATAATTAATAAAAAATATTTAATTATGAAAATGTAAAATATCCATACCTACTTTTAAGTTGTTTAAAAATTTTTTAGTATTTTTTTATATTACTATTTATCAGAAGAAAGTTATCCTTTAAGATTTAAAATTAATATGTACTTAAATAACAGTTTTATTATGAGTGTATGATAATTTTTTTGCCATGACTATTGTTAGGATTTTTAGGTGTGTATACAAACAAATATTTATAGCAATGACTTTTAAAGTTTGATGAGGTGATTAGTTAATTGAACAATATTAAATAATTAACAAACTATTACACAGTTTAGAAATCTATTGATTAATTATTCTTGGAATTTTATTTCAATGAATGTTACAAACAACTGTTATCAACATTAACGGCGATAAACGGATAAAGTTCCGCCACTATTAAATGTATTCTAAACTATGTATTAGGTACCTAGATGATAAAAATTATTGTTTTATTTTTTAAGTATTTTCAGTGATGTAACATATTTTAGTGTATGCGCGTTTTACACAGTTGTTTTACTTTATTTATTTAAATAAATTCACAAATAAAATAAATGTTTATCAATTATGAGAAAAATATTTAAAAAATTAGGTACTTACATCATATTATTTAAAACTTTTATGTTTTTAATTATTAAGTAGTTACTTACTCGCTTAATATGGGGGCTTTTAAGTAGTTATAAAAAATTATACATTGTATAATTTTGTTAAGTATATCTCCTATAGGTGATAATCCAGATAATAAACTATATGTGTGCAAAATTTCATCCAAATCCGTTCAGCCGTTTTTGAGTAGGTAACAAACATACAAACTCGTATTTATAGATAAGTAATTCCGTTTTACACAGATTTTTTTCTGAAAATTATATAAGTATATAAAATCTTCCTCTCTATTTGCATTAGTGAAAACCGCATTAAAATCCGTTGCGTATTTTCAAAGATTACTAAGAGTACCTACATACAGAGGGAAAGACGGCGGGAGGCGACTTTATTTTTATACCAACTATATAAAGGAGATTAGGATTAAATAAAATTTAGAAAACTAGTGGTAATCACGAGTATAATATATTATGCTATGCAATTTAGTTACCCATTATTACTCGTAATGTAATCAGCAACCAATTGTAGGTACCTACATAGTTATTTACAGGAACACGATGTGCTGCGAGCCATGAAATGAATGCATTTCATTCATACACCGACTCGACTAAATCACGCAGAGAAAATAAATGTGTCGTACGACGAAATACATATTGACTGACGCTTTAGCACAAAGATAACATATACAAAATACCTACACGTGTGTACAAATGATGAACAGTTATCAATGATTCACGGAACCCCAGATACCGAGGAAACATTGTTTTGGCTAGACAGTTGTATTTTTAATGAGTCAGCGCGTTTCCATTTGCGTAAACTTTTGTCATTGTTGTCAGACCTTCATGTTACCTCAAAAAATCAAGCCGAGCATTTTTTTAGTTGCAAACTAAACTTAGATCAAAAATTGGGTGTGGCCAAAGGTGGGTAAGTTTTTAGTTAGGTACCGTCAGATCGCTTCTTAAAAACTTAAGGGCCACAAATCAAAATTACACTTTTTACAGGAGAGCTAATCGAAAAAAAATTAATATTTTTTTGTCAATTTTTTTTTATTAGAATATATATCAAATATATGCTTATTATACATTTTTAGAAGCGTATTTTTAAATAGCAATAAATGTTTTCAGTACTTTTATAATAAACTGAATACTAAAAGAGATATAAGCATATTTTATGTTACTTTTGAAAATAAAAAAAAATTATAAAAATATACTAAATATGGAATAAAACAACCATAAGTCTTTTTGCAACATATAATATGAAGGATTGTGATTGTATTTTTGCAATAAAAACATTTTTGGAATTTTTGTTTTATGGCCCTTTAGTTTATAAGCAGCGAGGTATTGGGTCTAGTTTGGCTGTTCAATAGCAATCACCTTGCTTGGTAGGACTCACCATGCTTGGTCGCGGGGACGTTATGAGACGGCTTCAGTGCCCCACCACGGCTACCCAACGCGGGGAGGCCTGTCAGAACCTCGGCGTACCCGAAAGTGGAGTACTCGGGGGACCTTACGACCCGGTCCGATAGGCCAACCGCCTGCCCCCGAGCCTTCTCCGGCGGATTGGCTGGGAGGGGGGATCCTCTTCCCGTTGCCTTTCCGCCGATGATAGGCAGGTACACCTACTTATCAGAGGGGATATCGTTAAAAATTTTAAACAATTGACTGTTTAAGCTTCTATAGTCTATTTCAGATACGTTTTAAATTATTATAAAATCTATAGTAGGTATACAATAATAATCTTGATAAACTCAAATTGTATGAGAATATGATATTTGTTTAGCGACATCTGTTGCCAATGATGATTATTAGATTAAGATCTAGTTAAAACTGTCACTGTCATATTAAATGTCAAATTGGGTAATCAAATCAATGTCACACAGTCACATAACAATACATGTCATTTTGAAAATTTGAATAGTTTTTAAACCAAACTAAATAATATCAAGTTTTTAATATAAATTAATAGTTTTATGTGTTTCACTGAATCGAATAATATTATAAATAACATTGTTTAACTCGGGTTGGCTATACATACGCGGTCCAAACTTTTTGGGCATTTATAGGCTTAATCAGTTAGGAATGGATGTTAGTTTTATAAAAATATAGTTTTTATGAAACGGAAATTCATTCACAAATAATTTTATAAAGATTTTAAAATATAACCTTAATTTGTTTACAATACAAATGAATATGTACATACCAGTAGTATAGAAGGCTTATAAAGTGTTTGGCAGCGAGATTATTTAGCAATAGATGTTAGTTTTAAAAAATATAGTTTTATAGTGCGAAAATTCATTCACAATTAATTTTATAAAATTTTTAAAACGAATCCTGAAATTGTTTATTATTTATAATATATCAGACATAGAGTAAGAAATAGTGTTTATTCATTTAATATTAGTACTCTGTATCATCATTCAGTTCTGTTTCTTTGACATAACTACTTTTAATATATTTATATAGTTTTTATTCACTTAATATTAGTACATACTTTGTTGTAGTAGAACGATTGTGCGCTTATTACAAAATGTGTTACAAGACTTATTTGCACTGGAAACAAATAGGTTAGGTTAGGTTCCGGAATGTTATGAAAATGCGAGCGGAGCGCAGCGGAGCGAGCTCATCCGATTACAAAATGTGTTACAATACTTTGCATTGCAGAAAATAGGTTAGATTGGGTACTGGAATACTGGTTGTAGCAGAAGAATTGTGCGTTTATTACAAAATGTGTTACAAGACTTATTTGCCTTCCCAGTATTTCCAGCCCGGAATACTGGTTGTAGTAGAACGATTGATATAAATAGGTTAAGATTCGTAATGTTGACTTTGTGGTTTGTTTCATTGGCTCTGTGGTTCGTTTCATTGGCTCTGTGGTTCATTTCATTGGTTGTGTGGTTGAAGATTAAACTGTAAACATGTACGTAAAAAGATTCGATAAAATTAAAAAAACATTTCTAAACAGTGAAAAATTATTGTGTTGTACTGAAAACGTGCGTTGTAGTGATGTTTTTAAGTGATACTGATGCTGATAGTTCAAACAAACCTGGTGTAAATACTTTATTTGTATTGTAAATAAATTAAGGTTATGTTTTAAAATCTTTATAAAATTAATTGTGAATGAATTTCCGTTTCATAAAAACTATATTTTTATAAAACTAACATTCATTCATAACTGATTAAGTCTATAAATACCCAAAAAGGTTGGACCTCGTATCAATAGTGCACCCTTTAACTCTTACATTAAATATAATAGAGAAAATAAGTGAAAAAAGTTCAAAATACATATAATTTCTTCAATTAGATGTTATAGGTTATATGTCTACAGAATGTTTTCAAGAAGTATATCCGCACAGTATTCTTATAGGAAATGTTTGTTTATCCAGTGTACATTAACCAATTATCTGAAGCAAATAAAGTGCTCATGCAGTAAGTTTATGCTTATTTAATGAAGGCTGAGTTGATGCAACTTCCTGAGAAGTTAAGGCTCCATAAGAAACTGCTTATCTATATGTACTAACTAGCCGCTGCACGCGACTTCGCCCGCGTAACTTTATAAAATATACCCTATGTCCTTTCTGGTGACCCAGACAATGTGTATGCAAAATTGGACGGTTCAGTAGTTTTTGTGTGAAAGAGTAATAAACATCCATACAAACTTTCGCATTTATAATATTAGTACGGATATAATACTTAATAGGTACTAATATTATAAAGAAAGAGTATTTATATGCTTGTAATTAATAAACTCAAAAACTACAGGATCGATTTTGAAAATTCTTTCACCTATAGAAAGTTACATTATCAGCCATTACATTACATTACAACATTACATTACATTACATAGGGTGTATTTTATAAAGTTACGAAGGCGAAGTCGCGTGCAACTGGTAGTTTACTTATAAAATCATTTGTACAGCCAAGCCAAAACTACTAAGTTTAGAAAGCTGGAATTTAGAACATAGTTATTTTATAATTATCAATACTAATAATAAATCTGTAAAGGTTGGTCATAGAGTAAGTTACTTTGTTTTCAGAGATGTCGTGTTTATAGGCTCTATACATGATACTGAAACTAAATTGACCATTTTTAGAATTTTTTTCTGTATGTATGTATGTTCCTCCGTAACTCTTAAACGAATTAACTGATTTTCATGAAACTTGGTAGATAAACATTTAGACGTACGGGACACAAGATAGGCTACTTTTTCTTTTTCAACGAGGACGAAGTCGCGGGCGCCAGCTAGTATATTTATAAAATTTTATACTTTATCCGCTAGAATGGATTTTTGAAAATTTCAAATCACTCCGATGCCTCGGGTGGGTCACTAGTTTAATCATAAGATTAAAAAGGGCAATAAATGCTGAAATAACTTTGAAATATGAAAAAATATCAACATAATGTACTTAATTTAGGCTACATTAGTACAAGAATCAATATTTTCCTTATTTTTCAGACATAACATCAATAGGACCCAGACTGACTCAGAAATGGAATACAATTTGTAGACCGACTCGAGCTTTTTGCACTAACAATAATTCCATAATAGATGTTAAAGGATTATTTGATGAAGATAAAGTTGGTAAGCACTGTTGCTTGTAAAAAAGCGATAGTTAGTATGTCTGTGTATGAATACTTTTCAAATTATTGTGAAAAATACCATCGCCTATAACCACCTAGCATGAAATGAACCGTCAGCTTGACTGCGGCCCTTAACTTTGAAATAAAACTTGTCATATTGACTCTAGTTGACCACAATGATGTATTATTTTCAGATGTAGGGAATATCTCTCATTTGTTGGAATCTCCCAGACAAACATTGCACAATATGCAAGCAAAAGTTCCCAACAAAATATTTGATGTCCACTACAAGCACAACATTGTTAGTCATCAAGGGTCAAAGAAGAAAATACAGAACAAAGATTGGACATGCATATATTCTTTTGTGTGGCCAGAGAAAATGAAGTTTGAAAGGTAATTTTTTTATTCTGTAAAATTTCTAACAAGCTATTTATGGTGGGTAGTGGTAAGGAGGACCAACTTTAGTTTTTGTGGCAATCTCAATATTTCAGCAATGGACGAAGTGATACTGGTTCTCTAGCAGACAGAAATAGCACTAGCAGATAATAATAATAATGTAATTTGCTATGTGAGTCCAAACTATTTATCGGCTTTTCTTCAAAAATACTAGGAATTAATGTAAAACACAACTTATTCATTCAAAAACCACCTTGAAATGTGGAGATATGCAATTCAAAATTCGTGGACTCGCTCGGTCTAGTCGCTCAGTCTATTCTACGCATTCGTACAGCCAACGACTCACCACACTAGTTCAACATATTATACCGCTGGCCATTCATATGAGACTTGAAATTTTTGGTGCGGTAATGAATGTGTTAAAAGTAGTTAGTCTCAGAATACCAGTTATTTAAGATGGCGCTAATGTAGCATTGTCGAGTAAGTTAGACAAGGAAGATAGATAGATAGAAGACATGCTAGCGCCATTCTGGCGACTTCTAGAACCCTTATTGTATTGTTTGAGAAACCATTTTTTAAGTTTGATTGTCATAATTATGAGTCAACTACCCTCCATAGGGCTATGGTAAGTGCGGGTCGCAAGTTCATAATAATATTTTTTTCAGTACAGCCCTATCGAAACACCAAGCAGCGACAAATGCTGCCACACTAGCCCTCAGGTGGTTATATAAAACGAGGAGAATAGACAAAAGAGGCTCTCCGGTGCACGATAAAAACGAATTGGCTGAAGCGAGAAGCAAATTGAATGACAATATTCATGCAACCATTAGCGATAATTCAGCGACAAGAATAGAAAGAATATGGGGAGACTATGAAAATAAAATAAGTATGTGTAAATATGTATCCTACTATTATTTTTTAAATATTTTTTTATGTATGAATATGAATGAATAAATTTTTTCTTCGCAGAAAGCATATACGAGAGAACATTCAAAGAAGCGGAACAAAGACTTGTATTGCCACCTGTAACTATTTCTAAGGATTCAACAATAGATGATGGTGAGAAATTTAAGATTGCGTTTTCATATTCTTTATTTACCTAATTTTTTGAAGTTGCAAAAGCTGTCTGAAAAGCTGCAAGTGCACTGCCGATCATAGACGGTTTAAGGATAAGGTATAATGAGTGAATGGGGAAGGGATGGGGGTTGTGATGGGGTAACTCATACAAGCAAGTACTCAACAATTTCCGTCCCTATCTTATACAACTGTTGCGAAGGGAGTTCACCCTGGTTACCTTCGACATAGGTAGACTTTCTTCAAGCTTACAAGACTCAAGGTCATATTATGCACAAAGAGAGAACTGTCCAAGAGTTTAATACGTTTAACAAAATAAATGTCATATTAGTATAGACTAGATAAGACTGGGTGGCTGAGATTCGCTCGGGTCAATGAAAGGTTTAAAGTTTTTAACATGTATGAAAGAAAGTCTATGAAACATTATAGAAAAAAAATTCAATGAATTAATAATTAATTATTCAAAATATTATAAAACGAGCAAAGGGTATTAACCGTTCCATTAAACCGTTCCATTAAAAAAAGTACCTAGGTATAACAAATTTTCTCGAAGATAAGACCCTGACAGATCGATTTCTAGACCTAAA
Organism: Synanthedon formicaeformis; assembly: GCA_945859745.1. Classification (NCBI taxonomy): domain Eukaryota; kingdom Metazoa; phylum Arthropoda; class Insecta; order Lepidoptera; family Sesiidae; genus Synanthedon; species Synanthedon formicaeformis. The sequence continues at coordinate 3,601,278 of OX243975.1, forward strand.
AAACCCCTAACCCTAGATTTTCGTCATCATGAATTCCTCGTTTAGTATTATAAGATAAGATTAGATAGATTTTATGGATATGCAGAATAAACACTTATGTTCTTTTTTTTTTCTCGTAGATGACTGTGAATACGGCGGTATTACTACAGAAGAAAATGTTGCACTTAATTCTGGTAGGTATACATAATTTTTTTTTTTTTGTTTGTATTGGTTTTGTTGTAATTGGTAATGGTAAGTCGCATACCGTCCCGTAATTAACATATTGATCTCTATAGGTGCTGCACGTGGACTGAAGACCTTAGTAGGATTAAGGCTCACAGGCTCACCATTTTCCCATAAATAAATAAATAAATATCTTCACACATATCACACAGCACCATCTAGTTCCACACTAAGCAACTAAATAACTAATGCTTGTATTATGGATACCAGACAGTTGATATTGGCTCTGTGCACGAGTTTAGCGCCACTTATTATAATCCAAAATTATCTATTAATTTATTTCCAAAATTATTGTGATACCTTGATTTGAGTGGAGAAAGTGTTGTGAAATCATTTTTGGTCATTCAAATCAAATGAGGTAAGTAAAATATATTCAAAAAGTGTGTTATTTTGAATATGTCAGGGTTTGTTTACTTCATTTTTAGTTGTAGTTTTACTGTAAAACAAGAAGATAAAGCTACTATAATGGTTTCATTCAATAATAATAAACATATAAAATCGTTTCTGTATCGCTAGTGATAAATTAAATATCGTTTTCAGATCGAAATGAGTATTATTTTAAGGATTGTGAGTGAGTAGGTAACAGATTACTTTGAGATATGACAGATGATAGCGCCAACATTATTTTTACTTTTGGCCACTATGAGCGCTGCGATCTATTATATTACCCCCACCTAGTACTTCGCACCAAGCGAATACTACATAGATTGCTTTTTTTTTGTAAATACATACACGTTATAAAGTCAAAACATCCATGACTCAGGTACAAAGGTATAAGGTTAACACATAAACATTTGCCTCTAGCGGGATTCGAACCCGCGACCGTTTGGTTAACGGTGTCGTCAAATGGTGTTGTCCTATGGTCCTTTTTTCTCGCACTTTATGGCTGAAAATGTAAAATTCGTTGTGTATTTTTAGCAGAACGTCGTGAGTTTAGCGAGAAAATGAAACCTCCATCGCAATCTACGTTGGCGAAAAGAGACGAAATGTTGAAGAAAAGATTTGAACTATATGACGAAGAGCTGACACCTCTGCCAATTGATCAATATGTGTAAGTTTTTTTTATCCGGGATCTTGCTGTTGTATCTGTTTAATCTGTTAATTTAATGTTAATGTTATTTAGGGCCTCTGTCACCAACTACGAGTAAAGTGTTGATAAGTTACTTTTAAAAATAATTTTATGTTTTATTAAATTATTCACTCGGTTTAGTGCATCCTTCGATAGGCGATTTTTTTTTATTTTTTTCTTTTTAATGTTTGGGACTTTTACCGTACTAATAAAGGTATATCAGCTAAATTATTCCCGGTGACAGGTGACTTTAAATGACGGTTAGCCTACTTGACAGATGGTGAAAGAGGCCCTTAATGTTATGTTTAATCTACAACATTTTTTTTTATATTTTAGAAGATCCCTCAGGAACTGCACTTTTTTTTCTTAATTAATGGTACCCTATATGTATGTCCTTTCATGTATCCCTGACAACGTGTATGCAAAATTTAACGATAATCAGTTAGTAGTTAAGGCGTGAAAAGGTAACAGACAGAAAGAGTTACTTCCACATTTATAATATCAAAGTATGGATACATATAAAACTGCGACCTTCCTCACCGGTCGTCCTAAATGCGGAAGCCTTGTAACATTTCCAGTGACACACAAAGCCTGTACCGCGGCCTTACGGCCTCAATCCCGACTCGATTACACACAATGTGACCTTCGGTCCCGCGACGACCTCAAAACTCGACCCTCTGTGACCTTAAACTTGATAATTAGGTCAACAGCGGAGGTTCAATGTCATGCGATTGTTCCTACCAATATCGTCACTTTACAATCATTGATACAGATTTATAAAACCGTATGTATATCTATATGACATACTAGCGACCAGCTCCCGGCTTCGCATGGGTGCAATTTTTTTCTGCATATTGTATATTATATAAATAATAATAATATAATAATAAACTCTTTATTTCGACCATGTCTGATCATTTGTTAGTTACATTTAACTTAGTCTATGTTAGTACAAATATTTAAAGTTACTGCCGTTTTCATTAGTCAGTAACTAAACAAATACAATAATGGTTCAGGTACAGTCGCCCTCATAAGTCGATTAACACATTCAAAAGTGCAAAACAACTGAACACTCCACTTACTTACTTTCTGAAACTTTTTACGATCATTTGTACATTTGTACGTGAAGTTTATTTTGTTCTCTAGTCGTGACAACGACTTATGGCGCGTTGAGTGTTCAGTTGTTTAACACTTTTGAATGTGTTAATCGACTTATGCGGCTGACTGTACATACAGTCAAGCTTTTCGGCTTTCGGCTAATGCATTGAGGATGCTATTGGTTCTGACCCTAACCCTGCGCACCAGAGATGCACACCCTCCTCCTTCCTCGTTTATCGCTCTTGCCATTAATGAAAACCGCATTAAAATCCGTTGCGTAGTTTAATGGACGAAATGCACGATCAGTCCATCGCGTCAAATTGACTGACGTGAAGCCAAAATTTGATCGTGAATGGTAAAACTGATGGCTTGATGTCAAACACTGGATTTCAAATCGCGCCGTTGCGTCACGTCAGTTGATCGTGATTGTAGAAACCAAGGAGGATAGAATACATTTCTGTCCTCCTTACTACGCCGTGGTATCATGCCGCGCTTCCTAATCAGAGCTCATGTCAACGTCACTCGACCCGGTCAAACGCATAAATGACAGAAAATGCGTGTGTGGGCACAATTTTTGGCGTGGCTCCATTTGATTTAAGTCGTTTGGAGCCACGTCAAATGATTGATCGTGTATTTCGTCCATAAAAGATCTAAGCGTACATACATAGAGACAGACGGCGGGGAGCGACTTCGTTTATTCGCAGTTAAAAGCTAGTTTATTTGGTAACGTTACAGTGGACGGCAAAAATAATGAAACATAAATATATTTATTTACCTTAAATATAAAGGTATCTATGATAAGAGCTAAAGCTATCTTAACGATAAGGTTAGGTTAGGTATGGTTAAAGTAGCAACGACATCCCCAAAACTTTCCAAGTCTAAAAAGCTGTGTCAATTTTGAAAGTGTAGTGTGCGGGCAAAAATCGTCATTTAAGAGCGGCATTGCGACCTCAATAAGAGCTGCTCGGACTCACTGACCTCGTTTTGGAAGAGTGAAAATGGATTGTCAAAATGTTTGAGCGCATCAAGCACTGGTTGTTGTACCGCTCACATAAAATTTTGACCAATCACTGGGCCTTATTTTCTATCGTTTCGTAAATACACAACGCTCCCGTTTGCACTGGTTGCTCTTGGCTAGGGCCCCAGATGTGAGAGTAAAAAAAAAAATCTTTCGTGCGTTTTTCTTCAGATTTCGGAAACCAAAAGATTTCGCATTTACCCGATTTCGGTATTTGAGTTTTTTAAACGTAGGTATTGTTGAATGAGTTTTTTAGGTTTTAAAAATCCTATTTACATAATTTAATAAATCATCAAACGGATTTTATTAATCCTCTGAAAGCTAATTCGTTGTCTGCTAATTCGTAACTGAAAACAATGCATGGTTAGAAATTAAAAAATATATAACAATTTTTATGGACGTATAAAAGAAATTTCATGGACTTTAATAAATTATACTTAGTCCATACTTAGTCAAATAATATTGAAGCCGAAAGGTCAGCTCTTATTTTATTTTATTACTAGCTGGTGCCCGCGACTTCGTCCGCGTTGAAAAAAAAAGTTTAAGAGTTACGGAGGAACATACATACATATTACATACATACATACAGAAAAAATTCTAAAAATGGTCAATTTAGTTTGAGTATCATCTATAGGGCCTATAAACACGATATCTCTGAAAACAAAGTAACTTACTCCATAACCAACCCTTACAGATTTATTATTAGTACATATTGATTTACCCCATACATTCTCATTTCTATGAAATGAGTTTTTTCATACACAATCCACTGCTTCAATTATCCATTGAACAGACAGAAAAAAACAATAATTGCAATAAATGGGTTTATACGCTTTCAATATCCTACCCATTTTACTTAAAAAAACTAATAAGTTTTTATTTATCCCTGTTTTTTCTTTGCATTATAAATGCGAATTATCAGTAATCGTGTTTATGTTAATATCAGCAATTTAATCATATATTAATACTAAGTTTTGCGGTTTTGGAAAAACCAATGCGGGGTCCATGACATAAATAATATTGAGTACACGAGTTTTTATAAGAATTAGCAAAAACCCGCCCACAAGGAAACTGTATTGTGTGCGTACGTGACGCTACCAACAAAACCATATTACATAGTATATTTTCAACCAACCCTTAAAAAATATTACCCTATTAATTTTCTATGACTTATCTTTATAATGTGGCAATTGTAATAAGTAATGCAAAGAGTATATTCATTGATTTATAAGAATTTTTATCTGGCCGCAGTAACCATTCCTTACAGAAGACCACCGTAAAATAACAGCATTATAAAACAAAGTGTTTGTTCGCGATAAACTCAAAAACTACTGCACCCATTTTAATGCTGTTTTCACCAATGGATAGAGTGGTTCTCGAGGAAGGTTTTTTATTATATAATTTACAAAGTTACGCGGGCGAAGTCGCGGGTAGCAGCTAGTATTTACTATGTGCTTTTGTGTTTCCGTAGTATGAGTGAGTAGAGGACTAGAGGATAGGTATACCGGAGCCAATTACTCCTTCCATATTCCTTATCCTTAATCCTTCTATGGTCAGAAGCGCACTTGCAGCACGTTGCTTTGTTATGGCGTTGCTTGTGTTATATAGGCGACGGTAGCCACCTACCGTCAAATGTACCGTCAGCCTGTCTGTCGACCTTAGATTTAAAAAAAAAACACTCGGTTTTGAATAAATCACTATCGCGTGACATACCTAAATCCTAAAATATATTATACCTATCATTTTACTTGTTTTGCAAATCAAGTAAATAATTAAAATCAGAAACGTTCAGTAGTGTTCCTCTAATACATAACATGGTCATCATTACTACACAAGTGATGCAATTTTATATTGAATCAATCAAATCAATCAATATTTATTGCCTACACCTCCAAAGAGAAACATGAACGCGTCACGACGACGACTTACGACCGAACGCAGCTACGTCAGCCGAAGAGAAAACTGAAAGTGGCACAGGTGGCACTCTCGCTCTCGATGTGACGCCGATGACGTCACAAGTCAGCACGTCACTGACGTCACAGTGACGTGTACGAAGACGCGTACGCTGCGTGACGTCACTCTGTCTTTCGCTTTCGTTCGCAGTTGTGTGACGCTTACTCACTTACGTTTTGGGTCTGATCTTGATATGATCCAAAAAAATTGCTTTTGACTATCTATTTCGAGGTCAGGAAATTGTACATACTTTTGTGTTAAAATGGACAAATGCATATAAAATTCTCAGACGTTCTATACGTGTACGAAGGTGTTAAAAATCAAGACGCTTATAGTCAAATAATGTTTTTTTGTTGCTTACATATAAAAAACATCCTTACTTTGTTAAATTTAATTCGTAAAAAATTATGTATGGTAAAAGTTTATACTGATTTTGTTATTTTTAGTACCTACTCTAATATCAATATTAGTCTTCAATTCAGAAGATCGGTTGACATCATAATACGTAACTCTTTTTAACAAAAAAAAACCGACTTCAAACCGTTTTCTCATGGATGCCATTGTCAGAACTGGAGCAAATTGAAATGGGACCACACGGGAAGCACCAGCTTTCATATAAAAAAAGAATCATCAAAATCATTTCACCCAGTCGAAAGTTCTGAGGTAACAAACATAAAAAAAAATACAGTCGAATTGAGAACCTCCTCCTTTTCAACCGACTTCCAAGAAAGGAGGAGGTTATTCGAAATCTGGTGCTTCCCGTGTGGTCCCATTTCAATTTGATTCAGTTCTCACAATGGCATCCATGAGAAAAGACCATGAGACGATTTGAAGTCAGTTTATTTTTTGTTATACTCGTAAAGAGTTATTTGGAAGTCGGTTGAAAACAAAACGAAAAAATTGAATATTTAATTTCATTATAATATAAGTATAATATATCGTTACATACGAGTATTGTAATGCTTTTTAATTGGAGTTAGTTTTAATGTGAATCACAACCACAACTATGACAATCCATGCTTTTATTTAATATGGGAAAGAAATTCATGTCAAGGTAGAGTCCCGTATTATGATAATTAAAACGAAAAGGCCCCATTACCAATGGTCTCTAACAAAATATCAAAACAATACAAACTGATGTATGTACTGTACTGTATATTGTACTATACTGCACTGCATTGTACTGTACTGTATACTGTACTGTACTGATTTCTTGCAGTAATGAATTAAACGCTTAAAGGATATCGGTCAAAACCAGGTCATTTTCATTTTTCTATCTTACATTTTGGAGAATTGGATAATGAAATTTTCTTAATTTCAGTAATTAATTATGGAATATTTCCGATTTTGTAAAAAATGGGGATAAAATTCGAAAATTGTTCGCCGCTCCATTTGTGACGCGCAATTTTTTTAGTAATACTTTGAAACATAAATATCTATGACACCCCATAACCAAATTACACGATATTTCTCCAGTAAAATCTATAATTTTTTTTTACCTAATGGTACAAGTTTCAACATTATAAAAAAAAACTGATGGCCTAATGTCCATATAAATACTGATCGTTTAATGTACAGTGACCAATTAGCGACAACAGTTCAAAATTCTCGGGTCACCATACTAGTGGGGGCTCCGGGTTGCGGGAAATCGACGAGAGCGCCGACGGCCATTTTGCGACGTCTTGGAGCCAACACCAGTGTCATCGTATCGGAGCCGCGCAAAGTTGCCGCAATCGGACTCGCGCGAAGGGTTGCCAGTGAACTTAGTGAGAATGTGAGTATTGCCAGTTTTACGGCCTACCATTGGGTTAGATTTCACTTGATTTTCTAGTGAATTTGTAAGCCATAAGGCTAATAAGGAACTTATGAACCCATTCTTCAACGAAGGGGTTTAGAAATCTGGTAAGCTCCAACCATCCCTCCAGTGACGGTCGACGCAAAAGAGGGGTTTTATAAATATTACTTGGTTATATCTGTCTATACGGATGGGCCGATTTCTGTGCGGTTTTTTGACTGAGACCCCTGTTAAAATGTATCTGATATGTTTGTAGGTGGGCGATTCTGTAGGCTATCAAGTCAGGTTGGATTCGAAACCATCGCGTCAGCCGTGTGGCACGATTTTGTACTGCACTTCTGGAGTTTTATTAAAAAGGCTTCAAATGAATCCAGGTTTGTATTATGAAAATTCTAGATCTACTCTTTTTTAAATAATTACTAGTTAATTTAAGTGTAAATTTCAATCTTTTATACTATCTTATATACTTACTATATACTAGATGTGTCCGCGATTTCGTCCGCACCCTTTTTTCTTAGGTGTTTAAACCTTATTCAGTCTTTATTGCTCATATATTTTTGTCACGAATTTATGATTTTGTATTAATTTGTAGGAAAATTATCAAAAAACAAAAATCTCTCTATTCTATCTATCACAAGATCAGCCGCTTGGCTAATCTGAAGATTGCTTGAAAATTTCACCATAATTGGTTGAACGGTTTTGTGAGTTCATAAGAAACGTACTCAATACTATTAAAAATGCGAAAGTTTGTGAAGATGGATGGATGTTTGTTACTCTTTCAAGTAAAAAACTACTGAACGAATATGGATGAAATTTGGCACACACATAGTTTATTGCCTAGATTGACATATTATAGGATACTTTTTATCCTTAAAAAAAGGTTATCATATATGAAAATATTCCGTCGTCAAAAAACATAGAAATATCCAAAGATTTAAATCGAGAGATGCGGCATTACTAGCGAAAGTGTGTTACAAAATACAACATACATTATACTAAAGACAAAAGTTTAAAATACATATACTTTTGTCTAAACACACTTTTAAACACAGATAACACATTCCTTACTTCAAACGTGACTGTGACGATAGCGACGCTCTCAACAAGCGACCGTCACTCACTGTAGCTGGCGTGCAACTGTAGTTGGGTGTAGCGCCTGCGCTAAACCCATTGTTAAGAATTTTCGGTGTGTTTTTAGTATGGCGCGAGGAGATTACGCCGCATCTTTCGATTTAAATCTTTGGAAATATCCCATGGGATCATCAAAATGCTCTGGTTGCGCCACCATTCGTTATTTCACCGCCGACGAAGTCGTAGGCACAAGCTAATAGTAATTGAAAAATAAATGATTATTTCAGGTCTTGAAGGTTGCAGTCATGTGATAATAGACGAGGCTCACGAGAGAGATGTCAATACAGATATAACACTGTTGCTTCTGAAAAAGGCGTTAGACATCAATCCAAATTTGAAAGTGATGGTTATGAGTGCAACCTTGGACATTGGAGTTTTCACCAGGTACTGTCTCTTTCACAGGAAAACACCTCAGAATCTTCCTTTTGAGGTGTTTCCTTCCGCCCTAGGTGGGCGGAATCAATACTAATAAATTATTAGTATTAGTAATATTATTAGTAATAATAAATCTGTAAGGGTTGGTCAGATATCGTGTTTATAGGCTCTATACGTGACACTGAAACTAAATTGACCATTTTTAGATTTTTTTTCTGTTTGCAATATGACCGCGACAGGTGAAAGAATCCCGCGTAACTTTTTTTTTTTATAAAATTATAGCCTATGTTAATCGCTGATAATGTAGCTTTCCATAGGTGAAAGAATTTTTGAAATCGGTCCACTATAGTTTTTGAATTTATTAATTACAAACAAAAATACAAATGTTATAATTTTAGTATAGACAATGAAATATTGTTTTTTTTTTTAATTCCAGATACTTCGATTCGTGTCCGATTGTCGAGGTTCCGGGCAAAACATTTCCGGTTCAAGTGTCGTATTTGGATGAAATTCAAAAGAAATTTCAAATTAAATTGCCAAACACCTTGGCAAATTGTAACAAAGAATACGGAAGGCCCTCCGTTTTTTGTGAAGAGGTCGGTTAAATCTTCATATCGCTGCTTAAAAACTAAAGGGCCACAAATCAAAATTAAACTTTTTACAGGAGAGCTAATCGAAAAAATAAATAAATTATTTTTTGTCTATTTTTTTTTCTTATTAGATATATATCAAATATGCATATTATACATCTTTACAAGCATATTTTTAAGTGGCATTAAATGTTTTTAGTACTTTTTATAATAAACTGAATACTAGAGGAGATATAAATAAGCATATAAGTTACTTTTGAATATATAAAAAATGATCAAAATATACTAATAAATATGGAAGAAAACAACCATAAGTCTTTTTGAAACATACAATATGAAGGATTGTGATTCTATTTTTGCAATAAAAACATTTTTGGATTTTTGTTTTCTGGCCCTTTATTTTTTAAGCAGCGATATTATTATGATATCTCAGAAATGTCATAGTCTTTTTTTAATCTATTGCTAAGACCGGAGTAATCGAGGAATCACTTAATTGTATGGAATCGATAACTGAGTGCACCGCAAAAAAGAACAAATCAATCAAAAGACAATATTCTTTGCATAATATGGCTGTGTCCCCAGTAGGCAAACTGTTAGCGGCCGACTGAGTTTGCGGCGTATCGGTTTAGTACGCCCTTCCATATATTTGAAATGGAGTGTCCACAGTTTGCTAGTTTTGCGCTCATTTTACGCAGTTTGCAGCGTTACGTGCGCCGACTGTCTCAGAGTGGCCGACTCAGTTCCAGTCGGCGGTGGCGATATGGTTGTTCACCGAGCGTAGTGAGTCCGTTTGCCGCAAACTGTTCATGCGGACAGTTGGAAAGAAGCTATCGACGTGTTCGGACATGTTTTTAAATAAGCGGCTAACTCATAACAGTTTGCTTGCGACGCACGAAAATTGAGCTGAATTTGCAGCTAACTCAAATTTCAGTTCGCCACAAATTTGCGGCTCACTCAGTCGGCCGCTAACAGTTTGCCTACTGGGGACACAGCCTATACCTTCAGGGCGTCCAAAGACTATGCGACTTGAAGGGAAAGCACCTTAAATATTTTAGAAAATCTTTGAATGCAGTATTACTAGTTTTTAAAAATAACACAAAGTCCTCTTTCAGCAAAATATTCTATCTACTATATTTAAGGTACTTTCATTTGTCCTTCCGTATGTGTGTAGGTAAAAAATAAGAAACTTGAAAACATAAAGAAAAAGGTTTTTACACACACTAGGAACACGACACGAGGTTTTTTTTTTACAGAAAAAAAAATACAAAAAAAAGTTTAAAACTTCACTCGTGCGAAACCGGGCTAGTTAGTTAATTAGTCGGATAGTTAGTTAGTTAGAAATTAATTAGTTAATTAGTTAGTTAGGTGGATAGTTAGTTAGTTAGTTAAAAGCGAGATTAGTTAGTTAAGATATAAACGATATGTTCGTTAATTATAGGTAATAGCCAGTGACAGTGTTGGAGGTTGCATATTATAAAGTAATCAGACGTCCTGGCCGCTAACAATTCAATATTTGATTGAAATGTCAAACATGCAAAAAAATATGATGTACTAGTTGATTCTTTGGAATTGTCTGTATCTGTATAATGTGTTTGCAACAATAATAAGTTTTTCTCTTTAATTCACTGCTTTATTTCATTTATTCTGCTTATATATAACCTCACAAGAGGTTATGAACCAGCATTGCAGTAAAAAGTAAACGTAAACATGAATAAATTGCCAAACGGAATTATGATTGAAAAATTGAAAGGACGTGAAAATTATATAGAATGGAAATTTATCATGGAAAATGCGTTGACTTTGGAAAACTTATGGAACTGTATAAGAGGATATTCGGCTGATGACACCACAAAGCCTGAGATGAAAACACGTCTGGATGAGAAAGCTAAGTCAATGATTTGCTTAAGTGTTGAAAGATGTTGTTTTTCTCATTTGATTGGTGTTAACACTGCAAAACAAGCATGGGATGCTCTGGAAAATGCATTTGATGATAAAGGACTCGGAATGAGGCTGAGAGCGCTGCGTAGGCTGTGTTCGGTTAAGCTAGAGAACTTTATTAGTATGGAAGCGTATATCGATGAAGTTTTATCATTGGCCCAACAATTGGCAAATATGAAAAAAGCTGTCGACGATGAGTTTCTTGGAGCAATTATGCTACAAGGTTTGCCATCGGAATACGAACCCATGATCATGGCATTAGAACATTCAGGAGCTGTTATATCCGCAGATTTGGTTAAAACGAAATTGTTGCAAGACAAGCGTTGGACTCGTGAGAATTCGACTGAGTGCTTGTACTCCGACAAGAAAAGCACTGTTACACCGAATACTGCAACGACGAGTAACGTGACACATGACAAGGTTGAGTCATATATGAATAAAACTTCTGGTCATAAGAAGCAGCCATGGTGTTGGAATTGTAGACGAAAAGGACATCTGAAGAAAGATTGTCGCAGTCAGAAGAAAACTTCTGGGAACTGTGTTTTGTCGGCATTCACTACTGTAGAGGCGGATAATTCGTGGTATATCGACTCTGGAGCCACCAATCATATGACTGGACGGCGTGATTGGATGAATGATTTTCAAACGCTCAATAGTTCGGTAACTATAGCAAGTGGTGAAAAACTCAAATGTACAGGAAAAGGTAACATTAAGTTGTCATTTAATTTGATTCTAACTAATGTGTTGTTTATACCTAAGCTATCTGTAAATTTGATTTCTGTTTCTCAATTGATTAAGAATGGTTGTAATGTTAACTTTGATACTAAAGGTTGTACAATTTCTAATTTAAGTGATGAGGTAATTTCTGTTAATGACTTAGGAGGTGCGTATAAACTTCAGACTTGCAATCTAAGGGTGAATCTAAGTGTTAGTACGTCAATTTGGCATCAGAGGCTTGGTCACTTAAGTGGCAATAATATGAAGCTTTTAAAAAATAGACTCGCTAATGATATTAGTTTTCAGGATGACCCTTGTAAGGATGTGGCATGTGATGTTTGTTTAAAAGGGAAGCATGCGCGGTCTCCCTTTCCTTGCAATCCTGAAAAGCCAGTAGCAGAGAAGCGGTTAAACTTAGTTCACACTGACCTGTGCGGACCGCTACCTGTCAACTCACTTGGAGGAAAAAGGTACATATTAACATTCTTGGACGATCATACGAGAAAAGTATTCGTGTACTTTCTTAGAAGGAAGTGTGAGGTAACTGAATACACTAAGAACTTTATTAAGTTTGTTGAAAATCAAACTGGGGATAAAGTGAAAGCTTTGAGGTCGGATAATGGTACTGAGTATGTTAATAAAGATTTAGCTAATTTTTTGAAAAGTAAGGGGATTTTGCACCAAGTGACAGTGCCGTATAGTCCACAACAAAACGGTGCGGCTGAACGATTAAATCGCACTCTTATTGAAAAAGTTAGATGTCTTTTGTATACTGCACACCTTGACCACAAGTTTTGGGCAGAGGCAGCTAATACGGCAGCTTACTTGATTAACTTGTCACCTTCAAAACGGCTTTCTGGTAAGACACCAGAAGAGGCTTGGTCTGGTAATAAAGTGAGTTTAAAGCGTTTACGTGTATTTGGCTGTGAAGCTTATGCTCATATTGATAAGTGTAAGAGGAGTAAACTTGATCCAAAGAGCAAACGTTGTATATTTGTAGGATATGAAGCTAATGCATATAGGTTATATGATCTTGACAAAGATGAAGTCATTCGTAGTCGTGATGTTGTCTTTAATGAAACAAAATTTCCAGGAGTCAGTAGAAGAAAAAATACTGTGGAGATTTTCTTTCCTAGCGGCACTGGCGAGACTGGAGGAGAATTGTTGAAGGATGAGTTTGAGGCGGAGATACCAAACCTGCCTGGAGATGTTGTTGAAGCGGAGAGACCGATAATGACCGATGAGTTTGTCGACGCGGAAACATCTGACTCATCGAGGCCTATTGAAGATGTCACATCAAGACATTCTAAGAATGATGCACCAGCCTATAACTTACGTCCTAGAATACCGAAGACTTGCCATTGTCTTGAACTGAATGAAGAACGGAGTGAGCCAACAACTTTTAAAGAGGCTTTGCGTTCAAGTGACTGTAAGCTGTGGCAACAGGCTATGCAGGAGGAAATTGATTCGTTTAATAATCATGCTGCCTGGGAGTTGGTTGATAGACCAGCGGATAAAAACATAGTCAAAAATCGGTGGTTATACAAAATTAAACGAGATGCTAATGGAAAGATAGCTACTTACAGAGCGCGATTAGTTGCGAAAGGATTTATGCAACAATTTGGTGTTGATTACAACGAGACATTCTCTCCTGTTGTAAGACACAGTTCGTTAAGGATGTTATTATCACTTGCGGTAGAACTTGATTTGAAGATAGATCACCTAGACGTGAAAACTGCTTTTCTTAATGGCGATTTGAGTGAGGAGATATTTATGTGTCAGCCTGAAGGATTTGTCAAAGAGGGCAATGAGCATAAAGTATACAAACTCAAGAAAGCTGTGTATGGATTAAAACAGGCGTCACGATCGTGGTATGAGAAGGTAAAAGAAGTATTACTTTCTGAAAAGTTTGTGCAGAGTCAGCATGAGAACTGTATCTTCAGTCGTCGAGTGAGTAAGAAGTTTATTATTATTACTTTGTACGTCGACGATTTCTTTTGTTTCTACAATTGTGATGTAATGGCAAATGATTTAAAGAAGTCTTTGAGTGCCAATTTTACTATTAAAGATTTAGGTGAAGTAAGACATATGTTAGGCATTAAGGTAGAGCGTACTAGTAGTGAGTTGAAGCTGAGTCAGAAACAATACATCAAAAAACTTTTAGAAAGGTTTGATATGACTAACTGTAAGGTTGCTAAGACACCCTTAGATACAGGTCTGAAGTTTACTGATAGCGTTCACGATAGTAAGTTACCGTATCAGGAGTTGATAGGTTGCCTAATGTATTTGTCTGTTACTACTCGGCCTGACATATCATTTGCAACAAGTTTTTTAAGTCAGTTTAATACTTGTTACACTGCTGAGCATTGGATGACAGCTAAGCGAGTGTTACGCTATCTTAAAGGTTCTATTAATTTAGGTCTTGTATATCGTAAATGTAATAATGTAGTAGATAAGTTTTTATTACAAGGATATACTGATGCAGACTGGGCTAACGGGGCTGATCGTAAATCATACACGGGTTACGTCTACAAATTAGGTAGGAACGTTATTTCGTGGGGTTGCTATAAGCAAACATGTATCGCACTTTCGTCCACCGAGGCGGAGTATATTGCATTGTCTGAAGCGACTCGTGAGGCGGTGTACGCTCGTGCTCTTCTAGCAGAGCTTACTGGTAGTTGTAAAACTGTTGTGTTATTTAGTGATAATCAGTCGGCAGCTAAGTTGGCTACGAATGCTATATTTCACAAACGAACGAAGCATGTAGATATAAGATATCACTATGTAAGGGATGCTATTGATAGGAAAATAGTTGAATTACATTATATGCCAACTGATTGTATGGTAGCTGACGTTTTTACAAAACCCTTGACTGTGACTAAACACAAACTGTTTACAAATTGTTTGCTCGATGCTGGTCAGGACTTAGATTAAGAGGGCATGTTGGAGGTTGCATATTATAAAGTAATCAGACGTCCTGGCCGCTAACAATTCAATATTTGATTGAAATGTCAAACATGCAAAAAAATATGATGTACTAGTTGATTCTTTGGAATTGTCTGTATCTGTATAATGTGTTTGCAACAATAATAAGTTTTTCTCTTTAATTCACTGCTTTATTTCATTTATTCTGCTTATATAAAACCCTCACAAGAGACAGATATTATTGCAAACCTGTTAATAAACCAACAATGCAGATTATACAGGAAATAATTGAAAACATTGTCCCTTCCAGGTCGTAGAAGTAATCAAAGCCGTCGATAAACGGGGTGACGAAGGGGCAATACTAGTGTTCCTCCCGGGTTGGGCTGAAATTAAACAAACCAAACAGTTGCTAGACGAATATTATCGAGGTGGGGGGCCGCACTTGATATTGCCTGTTCATTCTAGGTGAGTTTTGTTCTGGTTATGTGTACAACATCTAAAATTCAACAGATCGTCAGCCTGTCCGCCACATTTTATCGTGACATCTATTTTAGTTATTTATTTGACGACACGTTTGGTCTAGTACACAGATTTCGGAAATGCGCGCGGCCCCGCTAGAGATATGGCACCGCTAAAACGGAATTGTCTAAATCGACAATTCAATCACGTGTTTCGTCACGAACAACAAGCGAGCGAATAAATGCTATTGGTCCGGCAGTTGTGTGTGTGTAAGTGGGTACACCCGGTCGGTTGTCATTGTGTGTTCTTTGTACGTGAGTGTGCAGTGCGTGAGTGAGCGTGCAATTTTAGTGACACGGTTGTTTGTTCTAATATGCCATATCTCTAGCGGAGCGCCCGGCCGCGCGCGTTTCCAAAGATCTGTGGTCTAGTGGCTAGAGGAACCCTAGCTGTTAACCAAACGGTCGCGGGTTCGAATCCCGTTAGGGGCAAAATGTTTATGTGTTAACAATTCACCTTTATACCTCAGTCATGGATGTTTTGTATTTATAATATGTATGTATTTACAAAAAAAAAATAAGTAATCTATGCCTGCGACTTCGTCAGCGTTGAAAAAGAAGAAAGTAGCCTATCCTGTGTCCTGTACGTCTAAATGTTTCTCTTCCAAGTTTCATGAAAATCAGTTAATTCGTTTAAGAGTTATGGAGGAACACATACACACATACAAAAAAAATCTGACAATCATCAATTTAGTTTCAGTATCACTTATAGAGCCTATAAACACGATATCTCTGAAAACAAAGTAACTTACTCCGTGATCAATCCTTACAGATTTATTATTAGTATTGATTATTTATTTATAAAACACTTTACTTCCTAAAATTTAAGATTATCGACAACAGAGCAAACGAAGATATTCGACAGAGCGATGCCCGGAGTACGCAAGATAGTGCTGGCCACTAACATTGCGGAGACGTCCATCACTATCCCCGACGTGACCCACGTCATAGACTCGGGAGCTCACAAGGAGAACAGGATGAAGGATGGAACGGGTCAGTAGAAGAATTTTAAAAGTCAATACTATTCTGCTTAACAATTTTGCATGAGGCGATATAAACACTGAACTCGCGAGAAATGCAATTCCTCGACGTCAGATGGCGCTGTGGTTAATGTTCTAGGACTTGATCGTTAGATGGCGTTGCATTAAATTGTCTCAAAATATTTTTAATATTGTTGATATGCAATTGAATTTTGTATGGGGATAAAACTAAACTCGCGAGATGAACTAAACGTTACGCAAGAAATTCAATTATTGTACATTAGATGGCGCTGTGGTTAATGTTCTAGGACTAAATCGTTAGATGGCTCTGCAAAAGTAAAATTTCTTCAAAATATTTATTTTATATTGTGTAAATGCAATTGTATTTTATATGGAGATAAATAAATAAAACACTGAACTTGCGAAATGAAGTCAGTGTCACAGCGCAAAACCTCGAATCTGAACAAGGCCTTAGTTGACTTGGGCGAAGAAATGACCAAAAGCTTTGAGTAGCATATGAATTGTTTTCAGGTGTGGCAACACTGGAGAGTGTTTGGGTATCGCAAGCCGGGGCTAAGCAGAGAACTGGCCGGGCTGGAAGAGTTCAACCAGGTACGATTTTATTGTATGTGGCTCTTAAAAGTTCTTATTTATGTTAAAGTCGGCAAACAGGCTGACGGTCTACTTGATGGTATGTTATGGTATGTAACCGGCTACGCACGGGTGCAATTTTTTTCTGCAATTTATATATATAAAAAAACCATCCTGATAATATTCCAACGATTACTATACAGTAGTAGTAATAGAGACCTGAATAATTTTTTTCAGGACATTGCTACAGAATGTACACGAACGAAAAAGCAAAGGAGTTCGCTCCACACACGACGCCAGAAATACTCAGGTAATTTTTCGTCTATCTTCAACAGGTTAGGTTCTAATATAGGTTATATAAAACAAATGTGATTTTTTTTTATCTAAGTAACTGATACAACAGTAAGTAACATACGCGGAAACTTCAATGTGTAAAAATTTATTTTTAGTGGATCTGTTATTAACTGTAACAATCTATATATATAAAAATGTTGTTGGTTTTTTTTTTATGTTAAGGTCGACAGACAGGCTGACGGTCCACTTGATGGTAGGTGGCTACCGTCGCCTATAACTCAAGTAACGCCATAAGTGCTACAAGTGCGCTGCCGACCATAGAAGGATTAAGGATAAGGGATAAGGAAGGGAAGGGGTAATGGGCTCTGGCATCCCTTACTCACACACCGAAACACAACAGCACATAATGCTGTTATTTCACGGTGGTATTCTGTAAGGTGGTGGTTACTGCCGTCAACCACCTATTTTTCGCGTAATAATAATATAATCTCGATCGCATTTGTTACGGCGCCATCTGCCGAAAGCGAGGAGAACTAACTCGCCAACGAGAACCGCTGTCACATTTAAAGTGGCAGTTAGCCGTTGTCATGGCAGCCGCTGACCGTTCAACGTCAAAGAAAACGACAACGAAACGTGGTCGAGTTCAGCTAGTTAATTATAACTATTATGAATAATCATAATATGTAACAATAAAAATTACCTTTTATTAGGGCCTCTTTCAACAAGTAAAGTTGTGATTAGTTACATTTAGAAATAATTTTATGTTTTATTAAGTTATGCATTCCGTCCTGAGCATCCTTCGATAGGCTAATTTTTTTATTATTTTCTTTTTAATGTTTGGGACTGTTACCTTACAAACAAAGGTATATCAGCTAAATTATTCCCTGTGACAGGTGACTTTAAATGACGATTAGCCTACTTGACAGATGGTGAAAGAGGCCCTTAGACTAATTTTATTTTTCTAGATAAACAGGCTTGTAATTTTAATAATCTTTTAATACTACTATTTTTTTTTCTATTTCAGAATACCCTTAGTACAAACTGCATTGGATTGTAAGTCTTACGCGCCAGAAGATAAAATCGAAAGTTTTTTGTCTCAACTCCCCGAGCCTCCCACTTCTAAAGCTATACAGTTTGCCGTCAATGATCTAAAGGATTTAGGTAATGTCTACTAATATTATAAATAGATGAAGTTTGTTTGTTTGTATGTAGGTAAAAAAAAACAATAGAATAGAATTTCACGATGAACATAGTTCTAATATTGCTTTACATATTTTCTCAGGTATTATATTTTTTCAAATCGGACGAAGTTGCGAGCATAAATTTCTGTACAATAGCTTAATATTTAAAATTCATAGACTAATTTTTTTATGTAAATTTTTGAAAAAAATAGCCAAATCTACGAATAAGGCTCACAAAACAATAATTGTTTAATAGACATTATTAACGGATAGAAACACCATTTAAATGTTCTATACTCATATTCGCATACATGTTGGTAAATGACTTTTTTCATGTTAAAGTCAACAACAGGTTGACGGTCCACTTGATGGTAAGTGGCCATAACACAAGCAACGCCACAGGTTCTGCAAGTGCACTGTCGACTATAGTGGGATTTAGAGTAATGCATCTCTTGTTCACAGAAACACAACAGTACACGTTCTGGTTACTTCCGCCAAATGTTAAGCCGATTAATCGACTTCAGCTTCGGCCAGAATTGGTCTGTCACTAACGGGGTGTTATCATAATACCCCGGTTTTCCCGTTCACATATGGCCATTGCATTGCCGCTCGCGTTGCCGTATTTATTTCCCTAAATACTGCTGTGGCAACGTCAAGGGCAATGAGTGTTTACATATGGCCATTGACATGGCCGCTCGCGTTGCAATCCGTTCGCGCGTTCCAGAGCATGTGAGCGAGAGAGCAGCATGTAAACACTCTCGCTCTCGCGTTGCCAGTTGAGGGATAGCCGGGCAACGCGAGCGGCAAGCGAAGCGACCTGTTAACGTTCTCGCGTTGCCCATTTTATTTTCCATCTCCCTGCTCATGGCCATGGAAATGGGCCATAATATGTAAACTGGGTATAAGAGCTGGTACACACTCGGCGTTTTGAAGTTCTAACGCAACGCCAAGCGCTTAATGTCTACTCGCTCTAAGAACTTCATTGTTCTCAAAGCGCGTGCTTTAAAACGCCTAGTGTGTACTAGCTCTTAGACTTAGTAGACAATTGTTCCAATTGTTTGACAGGCGCCTTAACACGGGAGGAGCGGTTGACGCGTGTAGGCGTTTTACTGTCGCGTTTCTCGCTCCACCCGCGCGTGGCCCGCGGCGTGTTGCACGCGGCGGTTTGCGGCTCGTTGCGTCCGTTGGCCGTCACGGCCGCTCACTGCTCGGCGCCTGCGGAATTGTTCGCGAGGGCGCTCGACAGGAGGGACGGTATGTTGTCACTTTTAAACTGCTAAAGCATAAATAACTAATTTAAAACACCCCCAGATTCAATAGTTATTTTTAGACAGCGACAAAATCAATAGGTATCTACAATTTTTTTTTTTCACTTTTGCAAAATCTTAGTCCTTTACAGGTGAATAAAACATTGTTAAAATCAACACTAAGTAAAATTCTAACCGAGTAATTAGGTTTCGTTTGTTACAGAAATACGTGAAATAAAGAAACAATTCAACAAGACATCCGATCACTCTGCCCTTTACTTGATCCAATGTGAGTTCGAGAGGGCGTTGGCAGAAAACGGATGGCGTGACGTCGACCAATGGTGTGACAAATACGGCCTCAGGAAAGATAGACTTGGCTTTATTAAATGTGAGTTTTTATTATTACTAACTAGCTGGTGCCCGTAACTTCGTCCGCGTTCAACAAAAAAAAAAATTAACAACAATTCTATTGTACTTTTGCCAGGCGTTACTTCTTTATAATTTTAAAATCTTCAGTAGATAATATTCAAAAATTGCGTTACGTACGTAACACTCGAACGCCCCCAAAGTAGTAAAGCAATGTGTCGTGTTTTCAGCACTTACCAAATTATATTTGGAGGAGGCTCTCAGTTCTGGAGTAGTGCATTCCACGACCGAGGCGGAGGAGTTGACGCGATTCTCGGAAATTGACGAAATGTCCGCCGCCATCTTCCTTTCCGGGTGCAATTGTTTGCTCACTACGAAACGTCACGTTGAGACCAAAGGGAAGCTCAAGACAGTCAACAAGTTATTCACCAGGTGAGTGAAATTCAACTTTAATTACCTACGAATAGAGTCGATACTGATACCTTTTTAATATTATACCACCGAATGAATCTAAATGAATGAAAACCTCTTTTTGAAACGTCACAGAGTACTTTTCAGTCGACATAAATAGGAGACGCCAGCAATAGATCCGATGGATAGAGGATGCATTAAAAGGGTTACAAAAGCTTGTTACTAGGTGTTACTAGGCTACGCTACTTGTATATAATTTATTTCAATAAAGAACAGTAAATGCGTGCGAAATACTTTTATTGCGCACGAAATGCATTTGCGTAAATTCGTTTGCAAAAAGTGCAACATTGTGTAAAATCGCAATTGTAAATTTACGCACGAAACCTATGTTGAACAATATCATTTTATTTGTTTGCTTTAATGTAAATGGCCTATGAAATATTATTTGCGAGATGTACAAGCATTCTGTCTTGAGTTTAATGATAAATTCTTTCATTTTGTTATATTTAGTTTGTTTGTTTGGTTTTTATTTGTTTTGTATGCTCGACGATTTTAAGTAAAAATATCTGATTAAATCATTAGATTTACTAGAATAACACACGCTGCTTGTGATACCTGTCGAGACCGCTGCTATTTCTATTTTATGTGCGGTTCAACGATTTCCTATTTTCAACTTTCAGCGAAGGAGATAGAGCTCATATAGGCACAGAGAGCGTCAACTATAGTATAACGAAGCAAACGAATAAGACCAATCTGTTGGTTTATTTTGACGGTTATCATTCAACCGATAGAAGGGCTCTGGTCGTTTACAAAACTTCCTTGGTAACACCGCAGGCAGTGTTACTATTTAGCAAAGGGAACATATACAGGAGTGATGTAAGTTTTTTTATTTTATTTTTTTATTGGAGATGGGTTTGCTCACCCAGAAGATGCCTATTCACTCGAACCCAGAAGTTGACTATTCACTCGAACCCAGAAGTTGACTGTTCATTCGAACCCAGTAGATGCCTATTCACTCGAACCCAGAAGTTGACTATTCATTCGAACCCAGAAGATTCCTATTTACTCGAACCCAGAAGATACATATTCACTCGAACCCAGAAGTTGACTATTCACTCGAACCCAGAAGTTGACTGTTCATTCGAACCCAGAAGTTGATTATTCATTCGAACCCAGAAGATGCCTATTCACTCGAACCCAGAGGATGCCTATTCACTCGAACCTAGAAGTTGACTATTCATTCGAACCCAGAAGATGCCTTTTCACTCGAATCCAGAAGATGAATATTCACTCGAACCCAGAAGATGCCTATTCACTCGAACCCAGAAGATACATATTCACAAAGATGCCTATTCATCAGAACTTTAAAAAGATTTGGGTTATATGAGCTCAGGATCCAGCTCGGATGGGCAGCGTTCGGGAAGCTCCGAGACATCTTCTGGTCCAAAATTCCTCAGTGTCTCTGATGATGATGGTGATGATGATGATGTTTTAAAGCGCTTGCTCCGTACACAGGTAGATTGTTAATTTATTATCATGATTATTGTGTTTAATTTGTTTATTTTAAAACAGATGGATGACGACAATGAGACAACTATATTGCACCTTCCGAGACATAGACTTAAGGTTCACGTACCTTCAAGGTAATTTGGAATTAATACAATTTGAAGTTATTATTTTTATCTAACCCTCATTCTATAGGAAAAATTTCGTACAACAAAGTACAAACACACGAATCGGATACGTTTTTGTCTAAAACTAGAACTTCAAAAACTATATCCTATGTTATAAACTACGCGACGGATTTTAATGCGGTTTTCACTAATGGAAAGAGCGAAAGAACGTTAAAAACCAGGAAAGTTTTTGTATATATATATATAATTTTGCAGAAAAAAATATTATAAATCCGTTCGAAGCCGGGAGCGAGTCGCTAGTTTAATGTAAGATCCGTGTTTTTTGTCATTTTTAATGAAATTTGAAAGCTTTTTTTT
This sequence comes from Synanthedon formicaeformis, assembly GCA_945859745.1. Lineage (NCBI taxonomy): Eukaryota > Metazoa > Arthropoda > Insecta > Lepidoptera > Sesiidae > Synanthedon > Synanthedon formicaeformis. The sequence continues at coordinate 3,623,688 of OX243975.1, forward strand.
TCAGTGTCGTTTATATTATATATAATAATCTGCCCCCGTTTATCCATCTTTCCATATTATGTGAAAACTGAATTAAAATCGGTCTCCCATTCTAGAGTTTTTAAGCGTAAACAAACCAAATTAACATTTATCTATACTAATAATAAAATTATAAAGAGAGAAAATTTGTATTTTTGTGTGTTTTTAATGAGTAAACTCAAAAACTATACTGGGCCTATTTTAAAAATTCCCTCACCTATAGAAAGCTATATTATATAAAGTTACGCGGACGAAGTCGCGTGCAACAGCTATAGTATCGTATATAATATAAAAAATAAAAAAAAACATTGTCTGTTACTCGATTTGTTAAAAGTAACTTACTATTGTGGTTACTATAATAACAATACGAATTCAAAACTACAAATAAAATAATATTTAAGCATCATTATTCACTTAAACCGCAAACAATAATAAAACAAAACATTTCCTTATTGGTTTAAACTCTTAAGGTGGTTTCTCACGGTACGCGCAGCCAAAGACATTAATATTATTTATGGAATAGAACGCACAAACTTTAGTTTTTTTAAAGACATGGTATTTTAAATTTAAAATTGCCAAAAAAATATGCGAACAAGATGCGTACCTCAAAATTCCTTATTTTCTTTATTATAACATTCTGCATTGAGGCCAGAAAATAATATTGTTTGCTATCGTAGTCTATTAATTAATAATAACAAGCAACGTCACAGGTGCCGCAAGTACATTGCCGAGCGTACTATACTAGACCGTACTATATTAATACTAAAACTTGACAGAATGACCGTACTAAATGACTAGTTGAAGGCAGACCTTTGAACGAAACGGTTGTATCTTTTGAGCGTTACCTTTAATTACAAAATTTAAAAAAAAAATACCCCACCCATTCGTAAGAATCAAAGTGGCGCGATAATTCATAGTGGAGAAAGACGAGTAATTTACAATGTTTTTAAATACTTTAAACAGTGTGAATTAAATGTGAACGTGGATAGTACAATACTAAAAACAGCAACTGCAATATTTCAAAGCCATACGTACACTCAGTTATCATCGAGTACGGCACGTTGTGATTTGTTACTTAAGGACGAAATACATGATCGACTGATACATTTGACGTGACTCCAAACGACTTAAATCAAATGGAGCGACGCCAAACATTGTGCCCATTCACGGTCAATCCAATTTTCTGTCATTTATGCGTTTGACCGGGTCGAGCGAGTGACGTTGACGTGAGCTCTAATTCGGAAGCGCCGCATGATGCCACGGCGTTGTGTTTCTACACTCACGATCAGTTGGCGCGATGAAGTGACGTCACGCAACGGGGCGATTTGAAATCCAGTGTTTGACATCAAGCCATTAGACTTCACCATTCACGATCAAATTTTGGCTTCACGTCAGTCTATTTGACGCGATGGACTGATGTGTGTTTCGTCCATAAGAAACAACTGAATGTTTGTATCAACTTACAAATATATTTATTTCGTTTATTATCGAGCGCAACAGTGAGCGTCCAGCTTTATGTTAGATATTTCAAAAGGAAAAACCGAAATTAACATTATACTAAGTGAATTATGTTTTGTAAATTCAAACTGATTTCTGTGTAAATACATATTGTTTACACGTACCGAGACAGAATGTCTTCAGTGCAAAATGGGGATTCACAATATTTACAATAATTACCTAATTTCCTTTGCATTGATGTATACAGTTTTTGACGCGGAAAAACATTATTTATTTTCCGCGTATTGTGATGCAAAAATATACGTGTTTCATTATTTCAATAAAATAAAGTTACGCCTACTATAATGAAATTGTCTATAAATAACAAAACTTGACCTCTCTCACTATCTTTCTTTACTATGGGTCTTGGTATCTATAAAAGTATAATATATCGTTGCTTAAAAACTAAAGGGCCACACATAACGAAAAAATCCAAAAATGTTTTTATTGCAAAAATACAATCACAGTCCTTCATATTGTAGGTATGTTGCAAAAAGACTTATGTCTGTTTTATTCCATATTTAGTATATTTTGGACATTTTTTATATATTCAGAAGTAACTTATGTGCTTATTATCTCTTCTAGTATTCAGTTTATTATAAAAGTACTTAAAACATTTAATGCTACTTAAAAATACGCTTCCAACGATGTATAATATGAATATATTTGACATATATCTAATAAGAAAAAAAAATAGACAAAAAATAATTCAATTTTTTTCGATTAGCTCTCCTGTAAAAAGTGTAATTTTGATTTGTGGCCCTTTAGTTTTTAAACAGCGATATGTTCCATACTCGTTTTGGTAGGTTACTTATATTAAAAAAAGCCTATAGCCTTCCTCGATAAATGGACAACATCTGTCGACCTTAACATAAAAAAAAAACTATATATACCCTAGACGATTCTACTTGTTCCAGCCAAGCTGATGTAATACTCAAAGCCAAAGAGATGATATGGAATACGTTCGAGTATTACATTGAAAGGGATACGCGAAACATTGATTACGATGAAGTCACTTTGGTTTCGAGGTTCAAAATAAGACTTTTTAAAGCCGTTGGGAAAATTCTAATGGAAGCTCACATGGAATATATCGACGGTAAGAATGTTCAGAACTATGATGCCGGTGAAGACGAGGAATAAATTGTAGGAAATTAAATATTTGTGTTTTTTTTTTAATTACTTAAGTCCAAAAATTACCTTTAGAAATTAATGTAAGTATAATTAGGCGAATATAAAAGTCTATTTGAATACGTTATCATTTATTTAATTACGACAAATACCTACCATCTACAGGTAGATAATGTCATAGCTAAAAATGTACTTAACTGGTTAAGTACTGGTACTTATTTTATCTATAACTAGCTGATGCCCGCGACTTCGTCCGCGTTCTCTAAAGCCTATAGCCTTCCTCGATAAATGGGCTATCCAACACAAAGAGAATTTTGCAATTCGAACCAGTAGTTCCTGAGATTAGTGCGTACAACCAAACAAACCAAAAACAAACTCTTTAGCTTTATTTACGAGTATATATCGGTATAGATAATACTTACATTGATAAATTTCAAATGGGTTTTGTGTATCACTCGCACATTAGTTAGGTGTTGCTGTGTAGTAGCTAGACAATCAACTATTGTATTTTCCAAACAAGGTTTGCACCAAAGATTTAAATCGAGAGATGCGGCATTACTAGCGAAAGTGTGTTACAAAATACAACATACATTATGCTAAAGACAAAAGTATAAAATACATATATACCTTCGTCTAAACACACTTTTAAACACAGAACACATTCCTTACTTCAAACGTGACTGTGACGATAGCGACGCTCTCAACAAGCGACCGTCACTCACTGTAGCTGGCGTGCAACTGTAGTTGGGTTGAGCGCCTGCGCCCAACCCATTCTTAAGAATTTTCGGTGTGTTTTTAGTATGATGCGAGGAGATTACGCCGCATCTTTCGATTTAAATCTTTGGTTTGTACTAATCTTTATTTACCATGAAAATAAGACAATATTTACTTACAAAAAAGGCACTAATCTTTATTTTTTTGCCTATACACCGTATAAACTTTTTTGTAAAAAGCATTTATTTTGACATAACAAACAGACATTTCAATTTTATTTAAATAACTAGCTGGCGCCCGCGACTTCGTCCGCGTTGAAAAAGAAAAAAGTAGCCTATCCTGTGTCCCGTACCTCTAAATGTTTATCTACCAAGTTTCATGAAAATCAGTTAATTCGTTTAAGAGTTATTGAAGAACATACATACAACACCTACACTTACAGATTTATTATTAGTATTGATTGATTGATATATATCACTTTGATGTACTTACCTACGTTTAATAATTACAAAAAATATTTTGACATTACAGATATTTCAATTTTATTTATTTGTAACTATAGATTTGCAATTTCACTTTGCTTGCATTATCATCAAAGATGATGTCAAAAAATCTTATTGCGTCATTTGTGATTACAAAATCAATAATGTTCGGTTCATTTAGTTTAATAGCCGCGACCGGCGATTGTAGAACATAATTGAAACATGCTTTTCAAATTAAATGCCATGTTGTGACTAATGTTTCATTAGGTGATTGGTCACTCTCATATTTAATAGCTTGAATCCGTTCTTAGAGTTTGAGTAAAAAATAAAGGGAACATTAAGAAGCCTCAAGGAATTTGAGTAAAAAATAAAGGGAACATCAAGGAGCAACAAGGAATTTGAGTAAAAAATAAAGGGAACATCAAGGAGCATCAAGGAATTTGAGTAAAAAATAAAGGGAACATCAAGGAATTTGAGTAAAAAATAAAGGGAACATCAAGAAGCATCAAGGAATTTGAGTAAAAAATAAAGGGAACATCAAGAAGCATCAAGGAATTTGAGTAAAAAATAAAGGGAACATCAAGAAGCATCAAGGAATTTGAGTAAAAAATAAAGGGAACATCAAGAAGCATCAAGGAATTTGAGTAAAAAATAAAGGGAACATCAAGAAGCATCAAGGAATTTGAGTAAAAAATAAAGGGAACATCAAGAAGCATCAAGGAATTTGAGTAAAAAATAAAGGGAACATCAAGAAGCATCAAGGAATTTGAGTAAAAAATAAAGGGAACATCAAGAAGCATCAAGGAATTTGAGTAAAAAATAAAGGGAACATCAAGAAGCCTCAAGGAATTTGAGTAAAAAATAAAGGGAACATCAAGGAGCAACAAGGAATTTGAGTAAAAAATAAAGGGAACATCAAGGAGCATCAAGGAATTTGAGTAAAAAATAAAGGGAACATCAAGGAATTTGAGTAAAAAATAAAGGGAACATCAAGAAGCATCAAGGAATTTGAGTAAAAAATAAAGGGAACATCAAGAAGCATCAAGGAATTTGAGTAAAAAATAAAGGGAACATCAAGAAGCATCAAAGGAATTTGAGTAAAAAATAAAGGGAACATCAAGAAGCATCAAGGAATTTAAGTATAAAATTAAGACGTAACTTATTTATTTATTTATTTATTTATTTAGGATACACCAACAGTACACGTGTTAACATTATTCATTATCAAAACACTTGGTTAAGTAGGGGAAAATACTTCACGCTGGCCTTTTGAAAAAGGGGGCCCTTTTATAAGACCACTATGTAACCATTTTACATGTAATTGAATATTACGTGGACATGGACATCGACACAAAAAGACAGCCTTTAGAACGAATCAAAGAAAATGAGGAACTATGATGAATAAACGAGGTAGGTACTTACAAACAATGTGAACAGAACTGGATTATTATTATTATCAACTAGCTGCCGCCCGCGACTTCGCGTTGAAAAAGAAAAAAGTAGCCTATCCTGTGTCCCGTACGTCTTAATGTTTATCTACCAAGTTTCATGAAAATCAGTTAATTCGTTTAAGAGTTATGGAGGAACATACATACAGAAAAAAATTGTAAAAATGGTCAATTTAGTTTCAGTATCATGTATAGAGCCTATAAACACGATATCTCTGAAAACAAAGTAACTTACTCCATGACCAACCCTTACAGATTTATTATTAGTATTGATTAGGTTTCTCCATGAAACTCCTATGATAGTCATTACAAATTTAAATTTACCAGGGTTTCGAGAAAAAAAGCCAAGTTGACGACGATCCTGAGAAGAAATACGGGATACCATTCTTTTTGTCATCTTTAAAATAATAACAATTACAATGATTTCAATTAATTATACAAAAAATCAAAGTACTTATATAAAATACTAAATAGTATGAGCCCAGAATTGGTTAAATCCACGCTTTATTGTCGCTTAAATAATCGGCGATTTCATAATACATTAGCTTTTCGAAAGGAGTTTGGTTTTGATTACACTTTTAAATTTATTTATAGGTAAGACTTTATCTCAGATAGTTCAATATAAAACCGTATACTATGACCTATAAAAGAATTACATACTTATCTTGTGGAGTCGCGTTTTATGTAAATCTAAATCATTTTAAAACTTAGTAAGTACCTATACATTTTTGATTAAATTGACTAATATTTTTATGCAAAGAAAAAAAGGGATAGTACTTAGTAGAAATAGGATAACATATAGCATTCCGTAGTCTACATACAATAAGCAGCAAGTTTGAGGCAGTGTACCATACAGAAAATAAACAGTTAGGTACCTATAATGTCAACACATATTCCAGTAAATAAATAAGATATTCCAGATCCCATTTCCCTATCCCATCCCTATGTTAGGATGCTTAACATCAGCTAGTCTGCCAACATTTTCATTAAAAATATATTAAAAAAATATAATAATATTTATAAGATACAATTAAAGAATTTTTTTTTATTTTCTTCAAATAACCAAAATGGAATAAAAGTTCTCTATGTATTTGGAAATTCTCTGAATGCTGTGAATTCTACATAATTTGTCACCTACCTACGTCACTTAAGTATTAATTGGACAAAAAGACACAAATACTTTTTCCAAGTACGCACAAAGAGTTAATTAATTAATTTTATTGCAAATCATACTTAAAATGGAAAATTATATTTACCTAAACGAACTGTGCGTGAATCGTCGTGTTTAGGGACTGTACAAAAAATACAGTTTCAATAAAGTTTATATAATACCGTGATCTCAGATCTAGATAACTAACAGGTTCGTGTAGTGGGTTTTTCTGGCATAGCTCTCTATAGAACACAACGTACATGATATTTAACAAAAACAAGTTAGTTTATACATATAACAACAAGAACCGGTCAGTTTTCCTCGTCCCGCGGCTCGACTTGTGTGCGTCCTTTGATAAAATTACTTCGTCATGCATGTGGCCCCGCCATTCAGTCGCGAGTCGCCATCCGCGACAAACGTGTGTACGATGGAATGCTGATTAGTGTTAGGGCCTCTTTCACAAACTCCAAGTAAAGTGTTGATTAGTTGCTTTTAGAAATAATTTTCTTTTATATTGAATTATGCACTCGGTTTACTGCATCATTCGATAGCCGAATTTTTATTATTATTTTCTATTTAATGTTTGGGACGTTTACCGTACAAACAAAGGTATATCAGCTCCATTATCCCCGGTTACCGGTGACTTTAAATGACAGTTGGGCCTACCTGACGTTTGTGAAACAGGCGCTTAGCAAAACAAAAAAAAACTGCAGAAGTTAATTTAAATAAAAAAGAACAGACTAGTGTGTGATTCAATGAAAAGAACAGTCATAATGTTTGTGTTAACAGTGCTAGTATTGGTTTCGCCACTAATTGTTTCCGGTCAAAGTGTGATACCATTACAAACAACAGTGCCGCCACCCAAAATTCATTACGGGGTCAAACTCAGTCAGAGAATCGGCAACTTTTCACTGGAACTCCTCTACAAAGCAGCCAGAGCTCAGCCGGAAAATGCAAATTTAATACTTTCGCCAATAACCGTCTGGACGGTGATGGCGCTTATTGCCGAAGGTGCCACAGGTGATACGTATTCTCAGCTTAAATTCGCACTGAGATTGTTTTCCAACAGCAGCGTTACTAGGAGTGAATTGAGGGATATAGCACAATGGCTTCAAGTCAACACCTCAACTGTAGAATTGGTCAAATTCAATGGAATCTTCGTGGACAGCAATAGATTGCCTCTGCGTGATTTCTCAGATGTGGCGAGAAATTTTTACGACACTAGAATGGTTAAGCTAGACTTTAAAGATTCAGAAAAAGCTGCGAGCTGGATAAACCAAGCTGTCTCGCAGTTCACGAGAGGGCGAGTACCGACATTAGTAGACAGTAGCTACTTTCAAATAACCCAAATGATTTTGACCAGTGCCTTGTATTTCAAGGGACAATGGACTGCTCCATTTAACGCGTCGTCTACAACAAAAATGCCGTTCTTCGACAGCAACCGTACCAGGGTAGGAGAAGTGAACATGATGTATAACAGATACACATATCCGTTCGCTAACATAAGAGACTTGCAAGCCAGGGTGTTAGAGTTGCCTTACGGCAAAGAGAATCGCCTGTCAATGCTGATCATGCTGCCTGACCCCGGTTTGTCATTGCCAGTTATGTTCCAGAACTTCTTGAAGAAACCGTTGGACGTTGTTTTTGCTGAATTGAAAATTGCCCAAGAGGAATACGGCGAGGAAGAAGTGGATGTGTTCATACCGCGTTTCAAAATAAATTCAGATTTAGATATAACGGAAATTTTGAAAAACGAATTCGCCATACAAGACTTATTCGATTCCAGCAAATCACAACTGCCCAATATAGCTAGGACACCGTTGTTCGTTAGCAGAGTGGTACACAAAGCTGAAATAGAAGTTACAGAGGAGGGCACGGTGGCTACCGGTGTGACTGCGGCTGAATTCGCAAACCGTATAAGCATAGCACGCTTCGAAGCCAACAGACCGTTCAGTTATCTGATAATTGAAAAGTTGACGAACTCCATAGTGTTCGGTGGTATATATAGACAACCAACTTTGTATTGAGGAAAACGAAGCAACAAACTGTGGGACAAATCCATTTTACGCTGAACAATAAACATAAAAGTCCGTGTTTATCGAAGTTATATTTTATAAAAATTTCCTAAAGCTGTTGTGTATCGCATTATGCGAATACTCAAAGGTCAAACCCATTAATGTCAATGACACTTGTTTTTTTATGATAATCTTCATGTCTCTGTATATATTTGTATTTATTAATGGTTACCTTAAATGTGCTTTAATGAAACAGAAATTAAGATGTTAAATAAATAGAACTGTATGTAAGTGAATCTTGACTTGAGATGATAAAGTATGTATCTCAGAAAAACCTTGAAGGTCAAGCGATTGCTAAAGTGTAAATGTTAACTCAAAAAACAATCTTTTTGTTTACGTCATTAGAGTATTATTCCCTTGACACGTACATACAGTGACCAATTTTATTCCATGATATTTTTTTAATTACTAACTATAATAAAAACAATATTACTTATATTCAATTTCCGAAAAAACATATCAGCTAAGTTATAAATATTATATTTTTCGGCTTATTGATAGTACCTAACTTTTTTTTTTTATTTTTTTTTTAATTACTACTACTTAGTCGCGCCTTAAAGGTTAATGATTAGCTCCGGATTGTCATTCATAAAAAAACTTTGATAAAACTAGTCCTTTTACTTAAAATATATTTTATTTTTATCCGTCTTTAGATACCTACATGTTTATCGCTATTTGCTATTTGTGGAATATATGTTTACAAAGTTTTTTTTTTTTTATAAATTCAATAATCAGTTTTTAAACTGCAGTTTTAGTTTGAGTGTGAGACATTTATCTATATCATAGTTTCTCAACCTAGAGGTCGCGACCCCTAGGAGGTTCGTCGTGTTCAAGATTATAGGGGTCGCAATGTGTTCAATAAATACGGCTGTTAACGCAACGGCACCGAATACCGACCACTGATCGATTTGGCTAACTGAATCCTTCAAAAGATAAAAAAATTACTCAAGAGTTCATAAAAAGAAAAGCTTTTCTGAAAGGTTACATACTATAATTTTAATAAATGTACATAATTGAATTTTATAATGGCTATTTTATTCCTATATTCGGTATTAAACTGTAAGGACTGGAAATAAACTGAAAGCACCGTTTTCCGACCGACTGACTAAAAATGTGCGTGTATCCGTCCACTGAGTAGCCAGATTCCGACCGGCCATATGTCACCTACGAAAACGAACCTTATGGCTTAAAAAATACAGTGGAAATTCGTAAAAAACAACAATTTTAAACAACACCAGTATTTATTAGGAAAATGACAGTTATTTATTTATTTATTTAATGATTTATTTATTGTACAAGGCATCAAACAAAATCGTCATCGTTCCAGTTAAGCAACATTTGGTTATGTCGACAAATGACGAAGAATTAAATAAAATCGCCACGAAAATAACAAAAATTTTGTTTTTGATTTGATTTTCACAGTTTAAAAAAACCATTTAATAATAATAATATTCATTTATTTCAGATAAAACATCCATATTAACAAATAACATAATAATAATAATTAACATCTATGTAAACATTATATACATCTATGTGAATTAAAATATAAAAATATTATAATATCCTTACTATAAGTAATATTATAAATGGATATTATAATTATAGTAATTTAGTTATGTAATATTTTTTTTCACCTTTTATATGGAACTCAGTAATTTTTCCTTACTTTAGGATCTAAACCGACCTAGACCTATTTAAAAAAAGACAATGCTGATTTTTCTGATGTTATATTGTCAATCCCTTTATTATAACAAAAAAATAAATTATAATACTATTTCTCGTCATACAGGACGACCCCGCTGCATACATGACGAGCCCGCTGGACGAGTGGCAACGGTGCTTGCCTAACGTCTCAGGGGCCCCGGGTTCGATTCCCGGCGGGGTCAACTTTAGAAATTTTAATGTATTTTTCAAAATTGACTGGTCTGGATTTGAAAAGTAGTGGTAGGGCACACTGCATTTCGCAGTCATTTGGGCAGCCCGTCTGGCGGCAGTAACCACCCCCTTACAGAATACCACCGTGAAATAACAGCATATGACTGTGCTGTTGTGTTTCGGTGAGTGAGTAAGGGATACCAGAGCCAATTACCCCCCATCCCTCCCTTATTATACCTTGTCCTTAATCCTTCTATTCTATGCAGGGCACTTGTAGCACTTATGGCGTTACATAAAAAAAAAAACATAATAAAAAAAACACTTTTTTTATGTCACACACATCATACACTTTTTTTAGCCTTTTCTGACCAATACTTAATTTCCTGAGGCGATAGATAAAACCGCTCTTATCACAAATGAAGATGCGTTTCGGGTTGTATTAAATAATTTAGCAGCCTGATTTATGCTCATCTTCTTCTCCCGTATGTCTTGTAGCACTTTCTCCATATTCTCTTACGAATACTTTAACCTCTTTTTTCATTCATGATGATGCACCTGAATTGAATACATGCAATCTCACTCAAGCACACCGAAACCAAAAGCGTCCGAGTTGGACGGAAATAGGAAAATGAGAAACAAATCGATTCCTGGTTCCGACTAATCCTATATTTGCGTAATAAAGTTTCTAAACTAAAGTTAATTATGTATTTTTAGTGTGTTTCTACTTCAAATACACTTATAAAGATTATACAATATCATAATTATGCAATTATGTGTAATAAACATAAAATATAAGGTTTCAAAGTCACGTTGATCTTTGTAAATGAATTGGAAATTATCAGAAAAATAGTGCAAGTTGAAACTCTTATTAAAAAGAATCTATTAAAGTTAGCATAGGTCGTATACAGGTGTATTACGTAAGGATAGCGTTTAGAATAAATAAGTGAATACGAAACACTCATAAAACAACTAGTACAATAGAAAATTAACTTCATTTACAAAGCGCAAAAATCCTGTTAGCGACCAAGTGGTCGGTATCCGGAATGTTATTATTTTATAGCGCTCCGTATTCCGTCCAGTATTATTTGCTCAATAAATCTACGAAAACACACAATTTTTGCTAGAATGCTGAAACTTTAAGATTTTAATAAACCAATAAAGCCTACAAAGTAAAAAAACCTCGAACTTACCACAGTATTCTCTGAAAAAAATCCAGATGTTTGTTTTCGCCAATTTATGTTTTTTTCGCATTCAATTCAATGAAAACTGCACCCTTGCGTAGCTTTTATTGAAATTACAGATTTTCCGTTAATATTTGATAGCCAAGTTCTGACAGGTGGTGTATGATTAGTGATTGAATTAAATGCATTCCGTTTCATAATTTTCGCGTAAATTTTGAATATTTTATAAAATAAAAACAAAAATGGTCGGATAAAGGAGGCCGGTCGGTAACCGGTGCCGTTGCGTTATACGAAATATCATTTTATTTCAATATTTTTAATTGTCATACAAGTGGTTTAAAATATGTGAAATTGTGAATACACTTAAAAAAAATTTAAAATGAAAAATAAATCATGATCATGATACTGAAAAGAAGTAGGTGCCAATCTTCGCCGCCAATCTAGTTGATGTAAAATTTTGATAAAAATCAAATTATTAAAAGATATTTTTTTACTTAACTTTTTGGCTGTTTACTGGGTCACGAAACTAAAAAGATTGAGAAGTAATGTTTTTATATTATCAATACTAATAATAAATCTGTAAGTGTAGGTATTGTATTATGTTGCTCCATAAGGAATTAACTGATTTTCATGAAACTTGGTATAAATTTAGACGTACAGGACACAGTATAGGCTACTTTTTTCTTTTTCAACGCAGACGAAGTCGCGGGCGCCAGCTAGTAGGTTATAAACATACACTATTCATTTTAAAAATACACTTTTTAATCCTGTTCATTGTGAAATCTTATAGAGATGTTGTCAAAAGTAAACTTTAAAAAAAATATTGACACATATTATCACATTATTATCGAAGCGTGGATCGAATGTAAATTGTGAGTTAATAAATATTCTTAGATTTAATTGTCATTAAAATAATTATTTTAATAAAATATTGTAATAAATAATTGCCACTTTTATTTTTATCTGTTTAAGTATATAAAAATATATAAATTAAACAGATAAAACTGGTGTATATAAAACATTACCATAATATATATTAAACTAACCGCTGCCCGCGACTTCGCCCGCGTAATTTTGTAAATTATATACTAAAACCTTCCTCGAGAACCACTCTATATACATTGGTGAAAACAGTATGAAAATGGGTGCAGTAGTTTTTGAGTTTATCGCGAACAGACAGACATAGGACTTTTTTTATAATATTTAAGGATAATAATTATTGCATAAAAACCATTGAAAATAAAATAATATAAATTGTCAATCTTTACATATTAAATTTAAGGAGTAAACTCCAAAAAAATGGTTTTCAGAAATATTGTTTGTTGTGAGAACAGATGACTTAGCTTCCCGATTGCAACACAATATGCTGAGTCAATAAGATAAATTAATTGTGTATAAAGCAGTAGGTACTAACAGGTAATGATTTCACTAAAATCAACATAGTGAGTTACTCATACCTAAATGTGACTAAGCTTAGCTATTAATTAACTCGCAATTAAGTTTGCCTCTTCTAAATAAGGAAATGTATCACGCAAATAATAAGGTTGGGTTGCCTACTAGCGTAATGGAATAATCTTTTATCGATAAATGTGTCGTTCATTGTAAAAGTGGTGTAACCCTATTTTTAAAACCATTTAAACCTAATGGTGTCACATTTAGTCATAACTTTCAATATAAAAGTGAAGTAACTCCAATAGTTGCATTAAAATCCCAGCATTAAAAGCATTTTCCTACACTATAATTCGCAAAAAGCTCGTTATTCTAAAATTCAGTTACAAGGAGATAGTTCACTTTTACAATGAACAACACAAATTTGACTCGCTATACTTTACTTTTTAACCCCGTTACTACGTAAAAGAGGTATTTTTTTAAGTGAAAACTCGCGACACTGTCATGTCATATAACGTAATGTAAACGAAATTTAAAAAAAAGAACAATTTTTGAAATGGGAAAAAGTCATTGAACTCAGGACATTGGTCATGTCATGTAACGTAATGTACTAAGCAGACAACTGCATATGAAAGTAAACTTACTAGATATGGAAACAAGGATCAATATGGTGTACACCTCTGACCAATAAAATAGTTTCATATCAACTTCAAACCTTTTTAATGGTTTGTCATTATGAAGTTCATGTTAAATAATTATGTCGTTGTGTCAGCGTCATATATTTTCTTTTGTATTTCTTGCGATCAATAATAATCGTATTTAACCATTTAACTAATTTGATAATGCCAAGGAATTTAAATATCATACAATTATTTTTGTGAAGCTTCTGACGTGCAGTCCTACGACTGACATGTTTTTTTTTTTAATTTATTATAGACGGGTTTGCTCCTGGCCAGCATCTAGCCGTGTAGTGAAGACGAGGCCTATGATGGAGCTCACCCAGAAGATGCCTATTGATTCGAACTTTGAAATGATTTGAGTTATATGAGCTTGGAAACACAGACGCCGACAGGGAGTTCAAAACCTTGGCAGTGCGCCTGCGCATTATAAAGGATGTTTTAAAGCTCTTGGTCCGAAAAAGAGTGATTTTGTCAAGATGAGGGTGGTGACCAGCCTTACGTCTCAATGTACGATGGAAGAAAGGAGAAAGCGGTATGAGCTCATGCAGCTTCTGAGCACACTCACAGTGTGTTTAAAATTTGACATGTGTTTATGTCTGTGTATTATGATCTGGTTGTTAACTATATTATAATTTATGAAGACCTGTTCAGACGTTTGAAGATCATCAGCCCATTTCCTAGTTGACGAAAAGATCTCACTAATTTCCACATGTTCGATTGATGTTAGATTTAGTATACTGTTACTTGGGCGGTGTTTCCATGACATGATAACCTTGACCTAGTCCTAGAGCATCGATGAGTCGAGTAGTTCACTATTCTTATTGTCTCTATTAACCCTTTAACGGCTTGGTTTTGTAGTTCTTTTTTTAAGAAAAAGCAAAAAATAAAAATTATACAAGTAGAGGAATTTGTCGTATATAAATTATATACGGCTCTGGCGAAATGGACACGAAAATAATTGTCGGATAAATCTGACTCTGGCGGTTAAGGGGGAAATATTTAATAAATAAAATAAAAAGATATCGAAATTGTAAATTTGATTTTTATTTTCACATTTATACACAATAATAATAATAATAATTGGAATACATTACACAATAAATGTGGCGGCAGTTGCATCTCTTAAGACCTAAAATATTAGGTTCTAATTTTATTTAAGCAGATTATAAAGGTGGTCTCAGACAAATATGTCGACCAAAATTTCTCAAATAAGATCTACTTATATACCGAAACAATTTTAATTAGCTATACCTAGCTCATAATTCTTATGAGCTAGGTATAGCTGTCAAGTGTATCTTGGCAATACATTAAGGAAGTCAGAATTGAACAGCAAGCAATCCTTACTAATATTACAAATGCGAAAGTAACTTTGTCTGTCTGTTAGTTACCTCTTAGGTACGCCTTAACTACTCAACCATGAAATTACAAGAAGTCAGGGATACAAGAAAGGACATAGGGTACCTTTCATTAAGAAAAAAGTATACTGTTTCCGAGTGATCGTCTAAAAATATAATGAATTGGGCGCCACTGTCGCGTGGCTGCGCCACCGTCGTCAAGCAATAACGATGGCAGGCATTATTACCCATATATTTTATTTTTCAATACAGACGAAGTCGCGGGCACCAGTTAGTACTAAAATATAGTACAAATTAGGCAAAATTATTAAAAAAGTGGCAAGACTATAGTGTTGTCCCATTTTAACTATCGTGTATTGCGACTTTTTTTTAATGTTTCCCTACACAAAGTTGTCATTGTCAAGATATGAAAAAAAAATATTTAAAAAAAATCCCTAGGTTTAAATTGTATCCGCACTCCGCAGTATATCTAATGTACAATGTGTTGTTTTTTCTCAATTTTTCCAAACATTTGCCTCGAGACTGGCTTAAAAAATAATTTTTAATATTTCAATTTTTATTTACACCTAAATTATGATTAGGTAAAGGTCACAGTAATTTAATTCTTCTATGTATAAATGAGCACACCAATATCTACCATAGAGTTGAATTCTATACTTATAAAGTAAGTTTTTTAGGCATTAACAAATATATAATAATATTTACAATAATTTACATAAATAAGGGTAATAGTAGAACGAGAACTAAGATTTTTTAATGATTCTTAAACAATAAGTGCTTCCCAAACAAAAAAAAATATAAAGGCAAATACGTTACGTAATACGTTTATATACGTTAATTTAATATAAAGTAACCATCCTTTACAGTAAACCATCTTTAAATAACAGCACATGTGCTGGCATTTTGATGAATGATTACAGGATCAAAACCCTTTCCTTTACATTTTCACCTTAACTCTTTATCTTGGCTGAGTCAGCAGCTCATTTTCATTTCCAAATAGCCTTTTGTATTTATAAACGATGGTAGCCACTTGCCATCAAGACCTTTGTTTACCAGGGTTAGTCCACCTAGTTATACGATATAACTATAGTACCATTGATGGAAATTCTGTATGGTACCATGGCAGAGACTTTTTTTTATTAGCCATTAGTACATTCAGAAAATAAATATTACTTTCGAACTATAGAAATTCAATATTAAGATAGTTTTGAGTCATAGCTTTTTGAATTGCCCGCTAATCTTATAAATTATGCGTATTTTGATCCATGAATTTTTGAAAATTATTGCTTTTTCCAACATTTAAAAGTCACTGTTATATGTACAGCGCCATCTGTTGAGACCTCGAAGCGATTGCAGCGTCAACGTTAAACGTCTTATCTACGACAAGACGTAATGTCGACAAAGCATCAACGGATCGATAGATGGCGCTGATACATTACTAATTCAATTTGAAAAACCATTAATAGTACTAGTGATACTACTTGGTATCGCCAGTACATTTAAAAAGAAACTAGGTACCTAGTTAAAATATCCATACTTTACTTGCAAGTAGTATCACTAGTATTATACTAGGAGAATATCTGACTCTTTTGGTACCATATACTATATGTAGGTATGTTAAGAATGATCTAACATTAATAAGCAATTTAAGCATAGTTAAGTAATAAGTATAGCTAAGTATTAATATTAGAACAGTAAATAACAATTTAGTTACTATTACCTACAAAGTAAAACTACGGAGGCCATAATTGTCAATATCTAACATACAAATAGCTATATTTACAATGTGTTTGACTAGTTTTAGGTACATGTTCTATACATTTTTCACGATTTCATTATTTTATACAATAAACAAGCTCTACCTATTTACATTTATTTAAAATCCACATTTTTAACTTTTAGTTATGCACTGTCTTATCCAGATTTTATTTAAATAAAAATGTTAAATATATATATACATATAAATCTCGTTTATATATTTATAAATCGCCCGATTTTGATCATATTTCGTAAATGTCTGTAATTTGGTCCAACTTAAAAAATTTCGATTATATTGCAAATAACATTTTTTTTTTTATATATAGAACAAAGGCTGTAAAGTTCCACAAGTTTGTAACAGATGGCGGTGTAAATTAGTTTATTGACACAACAGGTTGGACCAAATAGATGGCGTTTTATAATATATTTTATTTTATACTAAAAACTTAATATTAATATTTGAATAGTATATCTTACATGGTTGACAAGTTTTATGTTATTTTTATTTTATTAATTTTTGTTATACAAACAGAATGTTTAATTGTATTTTAAAGCTTATGTGACTACTGAAAAAAAAACATTTAATGTACCTGGGAATATGGCCACCTGAAGGTTTGTTATTCTTTTTTAATAATAATAAAGCTAAAACAAACCAGTTTTAGTACTTATTCATAAAGAGTGGCTATTTATCTTTACAGCAAAGGCGAAAAATAGTATTTTCAACATTAAAAAAAATAGAAATTGGCCATATTTCCGATGGGGGAGGTAAATATGCCCATATATGTGGCCATATTTACTGTATGATAATTATTAGTTTAAAAACATCTAAATAAACTAAAATAAAAATGGATATTATGTTTTTACAAATTTTCGTGTTTGGAATAATTGCATGTGGCCATATTCGACCCAGTTACTTAACTTATCTGAAGAAATTAATTATTGTACATATCGAGAAGCTGTGTCTACTGAGAAAAACATTTACTTAGCTTAAGTATATGAAGAAATTAGTTCTTGTACATATCGGCGAGGACTTTCTCCATGGGCGTGTGGCCTATGGTCTTCGCGAAGAACTCCAGCTCGAGCTGTCTCGGGGCCACGAGGCGCAGCAGAGGCAGCAGCAGCAGAAGACGACCGAACCTAGCGGGAGCCGAGGAGTGGGCGGCTCTGGCGTGGCTCATCAGCATCACCTGCGCCTGGTCCTGCAGGTTCTCTATCTGCGCCGGGTCCTTGAGGCCTCGCGTTTCGCTCTTGAAGAGGACGATGGCCTTCATGCAAGCGAACTCCGCTGGGTCCACGAGAACGGCCCGATACCTTCCCAGTACTTCGCGCAGTCGCCGAAGCACCCCAGACCCGTTGCCCGTTTCTAAAGAAAATATTAGATCATTTATTTTTTATACAAAGCCAAATTTAAGTTAGGCAACACTTGGCGGATGCCGCCGCAATTGCTGAAAGAATGAACCACCAATGAAAGTACTAAGTAACATCTTTTTAGATATTAAGCCTACAGCCAAATGAGAAAAAATGACAAAAATTAAATTATTTAATTAATTTAATTTAATATTGAATAAATATTTTTTTTTAGGAATCATAGTTTAAAATTTGATCTGATGTTATAGTTTAAAAATTGATGGATGGACAGATTTCAAATAAAATATAATCAAACATTACGTATTCAGTGATATCTTGCACTGATCTTTTTTTTATTTTTAAAAATATTTTTCACACAGTAATACTTAATTCACATTAAATTCAATTCAAATTCAAATCATTTATTGGTTATGTACTTGAATTAGCGCCTATCTCTCAAACGTCAATTAGGCCAAACTGTCATTTAAAGTCACCGGTAACCGGGAATAATTTAGCTGATATACCTCTGTTTGTACGGTAAACGTCCCAAACATTAAATAGAAAATAATAATAAAAAATCCGCTATCGAATGATGCAGTAAACCGAGTGCATAATTGAATATAACAGAAAATGATTTCTAAAAGTAACTAATCAACACTTTACATGTAGTTCGTGAAAGAGGCCCTTAGACTGATGCTACATACAACGTCATCTAGACAATTCGTGCGTAAACAAAATTAAGTTGCGTAGACCAACTGTTTTATGGGTACTGTAAAAGTTTTATGGGACAATGTAAATATTTATTATATTTTATGTATGTATCTTCAAAAAAACAAGTAATCTATATAGTACTATATCAACAGTCTGGTATCCATAATAGTGCTTAGTGTGGAACTAGATGGTGCTGTGTGGAATGTGTGAATATATTTAATACTAGCTGGCGCCCGCGACTTCGTCCGCGTTGAAAAAGAAAAAGTAGCCTATCCTGTATCCTGTACGTCTAAATGTTTACCTACCAAGATTCATGAAAATCAGTTAATTCGTTTTTAAGAGTTATGGAGGAACATAACATACATACATACAGGAAAAAATTGTAAAAACGGTCAATTTAGTTTCAGTATCATGTATAGAGGCTATAAACTCGATATCTCTGAAAACAAAGTAACTTACTCCATGACCAACTCTTACAGATTTATTATTAGTATTGATAAATAAAATAAAAACATTCATTTTTTTTTTAAAGTTGGGAAGTTTTTTTAGGAGTGGCTGCCAGTGTGCAGTATTCCACTGTCAGTTTCGCAGTCATTTGAGCAGCCCATCCCTTATATGATGAGTAGGGCACTTGTAGCACCTGTGGCGTTTCTTATGTTATTGGCGACGGTAGCCATCTACCACCAAGTGGACCGTCAGCCTGTCCGTTAGAAAAAATGTAATATTAATAATCACCTTGGTCCATTTGGTCGGTGCCAAAGAGAGCTGCACAAGCAGCGTCCAAAGGCAAACACCATTGGATCGCATTCAGGAGGAAAAGCTCCGACCAAGCCTCCTCCAACAATATCACCTGAAACCCAACCGTTTCTAGAAACAGCTAAAACTAAAACACTCAAATATTTGTCAAACAGTTTAAAAGTATATTTACATTAAACTTAAGACTTTATTAAGATTAACATTAAACTTAATTAAGACTTCGTCCGCGTAACTTTGTAAATTATATACTAAAACCTTCCTCGAGAACCACTCTATCCATTGGTGAAAACAGCATGAAAATAGGTGCAGTAGTTTTTGAGTTTTTCGCGAACAGACAGACGCGGCGGAGGACTTTGTTTTATAATATACTGTAAGGATAAGAATAAAGTCATTTCCCGCTCACTGTATGCTTCGACCTTTTTAACTATATACGCAACGGATTTTAATGCTAATGGAAAGAGCCTTAAAGGAGTGAGGTTTTTTATATATAATTTACAGAAATCCGTGCGAAACCGATGGCGTGCCGCTAGTTTTATTACAAAATAATGGTCTCGTCTCATCACAGTGTAAATTATACAATCACAGCTATAATGTTTGTTGTGTTTTTGTACATAAATGCAGCTAAACCATGGGCTTCTGCTTGTTTTATTGTTAACTTAGTTAAACCTAGCGACGCTGGTGGAAATATTGGACAAATTAAAGCTTTTAAACAATTGTAAATTCAAAAACAGTAGGTACAGACTTGGGATAAGGTTGGAAATTGTAATAGGTATGACTTGTAATGACTTTCACGGAACGAGCAACGAGCATTTTGATAAACAAATTTTAATACGACAATTTGATGAGGGGAAAAAGTAAGTAAAATACATTTGTACATACAAGGTTGAATACTAAAAATAAATTACAAACCTGATCTCTAAAAGCAAGGCTCGCGAAAGATGGAAGATTCTTTGCCCACTTGACAGCCATAAAAAGAAGTCTCGCGGCTGTTTCTGCGGCGCTTTCTACTCCCAGAGGTCTGAAATTGTTGGATAATCCGCTATTTTCATTTTATTAAGAATGAGTATAAAGCAAACAAAATTTGTAATTTCACCCGCGTGGCCCCTTGGACATGACAGTGACACAAAATACGTAGAACTACGCACAACACGCGACGGAAGATAGCGCATCTCGCTCAATAAAAATGTTATAAGTGCCAAAAGTATTAAATATTAATTATTCGTAAACTACAGTCAAATGAAAAATTGTTACATACAGCCTTAGATAATATGTGAAGTGAAATTACTGATACACTTTTAGCTTTGCAATGTGTGTCATTTTGAAAATAAAACTAAAATCGATGGAAATGAGAGTTCACTTGGTGATTTTTTTTCTATCGAGAAAATTTCATTACATTATGTTTTCTGTTACAGACGTCACTTTCATTTATAATGTATTTATCTATTTAAAAAAATTAATTAAATTAGACTTTGTTTACTTAGATAAAATTCAAATCTAGGATTGGCTATTTCTCTTTATGCCCGCTCTTAACAAATTATGCTAGCCCTTTTCATTTCACAAATTATTCTGTCAGTTGAACTAGTGCGACTTTTCTACTTTCCATAGTTCTGCGAAGTAATGTAATTGAACTAAAATCTCCCAATTCGAGCAACAGTATTTACTCTGTCTATTTAAATTTAAATGAAATACCTGCAGGGCATACAACTTTGAGGGTAGCTTGAAACGACCGGAGGAGAGTAAGATGTGGAATCTTCTTCGTTGGTAACATCAATGCTGTCATCTGGAATATAGCCAATATAGTAACATCAGAATTGGTGTAGGAAAAAAAATGTTTACTTGTGATAATGTCATAATTTTCAAAAATCTAAAAAAAAAACGAAAAATTGCTAACTCTGGAACTAGCAAGAGTATGCTATGGAACATTTTTGTTCAAATTTCAATGTAGATTATTTTTTTCCTTCGCACTTTGAAATATTTAAGAAAAAGTGATAAAATCCAACTTCTCCCCCCCAAAGCCAACGCTAAAAATGGTGTAACTTATTACCAAACAATATGTAGACTAGGGTAAAACCAGGATAGATGCCCCACTTTTTGAAATGTCCTCCTAATTTTAAAAATATAAATGTTATATAAATAACGTCTATGAATTTAGCTAGTTTGATCCTTTATGTTTAACTGTGATTTGTATTTTTGGACCTACATATTACAGATTTTGCAAATTTTAGCTTTTTGTGGACCTTCTTTTTTGAGGATAGATGCCCACCGGTATGGATAGTTGCCCCACCATGAAAATACTAAGAAGGATAGATGCCTGCGGCGTGAAATAGATGCCCTTCATACTGTATAAACGAAAATCTCAACCAAACTTTTATGAGGTTTTGAGGACCAGTAGAAGGCTAAACAGAAATTGTTTCCAAGAAACATGGGCCTAATAATGAAAAGCATTTTGCAGCTTTTAAAATCTTGTAATTGTTATCGTTAGCATATAATTCTACATAATTTGAGATCAAATAAAATAACCATAGGTAAAAAAATTCTAAAATAATTTGTTCAACAAAAATAAAAATTCTAAATTCTTATTATAAAATATTAATTATTAAGTTTCAACATGAATAATCATAAGTCATTATTTTTTAAAAATTAAAATAACACAATAAAGATCTGCATTTTTTACTTAAATGATGCTTAGCCGGATAGTGCTTTCAGTTTTCCACATCTTGAGCAATAATTTCTGAAAAGTGTACAGGTTTCATGTAGCCAGTTCTGACAAATTACATATTGAATCCAGTCGGGTTTAGACTTCGTTTTTTTAAAGTTTTCAAAACATTCTATGCAGTTTTCTTTGTTTGTATCTTTAGGCTTATCCTGTCCATTTCTCTTAGTGCTCTTTACCGGCAAACCTTTAGTTTTCTTTCCCTTAATTTTATAGTAAGGTGAATTGTCTTCATCTTCACTGTTTGAACTGTAAATGATTCGCCGTTTTAGTTTTCTCGGCCCTGGTTAACTTTTAAATAATTATCATTTTCTTTATCACATAAATCATCTAGGTCATCATCATGTTTTTGTTTTTTTTTGTTGCCGTTCTTTGTTGCTGGTTCCTTTCTTTGTTTTCTTAAGTTCTCTTTTTTCTTTGGTAGTTTCTGTCTTCTTTTTCATGCCTAACTTAGTTTTTATTTGTTTTTCCTTTCTGTCAGCCACATCCTTCTTTTGTTTTATATTTTCTTTTGAATTCAAAATATTTGCTGACTGTTTCGCCCTCTTAGACATGGTCAAAGGAATTTTTGGTATAGGTGTTGCTTCTATTAGAATTTTCGAAGGTGTTTCTGATTCTATATTGCTGCCTAAAATCTCTGCAATTGTAGAATTATCGAAGGGGTATAGATGCCCCAAGGGGCGCCTATCCCTCGAAAAATCAGGGCAACTATCCTTTTTGTTAGGGATAGATACATAAGTATTTTTTTAAATAAATAAAAAACAAAAGAGCAACTATTTACATCTAGATGCATACTTGATGAATCAGTATATTGACATAATAAAAAATATAACGGAATTGATGACTACTTATAAAGTTATACAACAGCAAATACTAGCCTTTAAAACTTTAAGGTGTTTGTAAAGTTCGCCGCGGAGATGAATGCACACACGAGCGAAACACGTCCTCACCGCACGACGGCCCATGGCTAAATGAGGTGGGGGGTGACTGCGGCTCTTCGTTATACTATTGTTTCTTAGTCGCGAGTTTGGTAAGTTAGGTTTCTTGAAAATGAGGCATCTATCCCACTGGGGCATCTATCCTGGTTTTACCCTATATAGAACAATTTGGAGCTGGAATAATACTTTTACTTTAAATGTTGAGGTCAAAGTCTAATTGCACAATACTATAGTTGTAAATAAAAAGTGTAAAAGAATGTTACCGTCGCTGTCACTGTGCGGCTGTTCGTCGTTATGCGAAGAGTCCGGTTGGGGCAAAGCGGGCACATGCGCGGGCGGCGGCGGTGGCGCGTAGTGTGGGGACAGAAGCGGATATCGCGGGGACAGAGCCATTGCTAGAGACACTGGCGGGCTGAAACAGTAAGTCGTCAGTTTAACTCATCCACATTCATATATTATAACTAACGACCCCCTCCCTGATTCGCCCGAGATGCAATTTTTACACACACAAACGGGGAAGCGATATCCCTCTTTCCATAAGTTAAAATCATATTAAAATGCGTACATGACTTACGTAAGCAAAACCTTAAGAGCCTACATAAAAATGATTTACTAGAGAATTGTAGTTTTCTATAATCTATCAATACTAATAATAAATCTGTAAGGGTCGGTCATGGAGTAAGTTACTTTGTTTTCAGAGATATCGTGTTTATAGGCTCTATACATGATACTGAAACTAAATTGACCATTTTTAGAATTTTTTTCTGTATGTATGTATGTAAGTTCCTCCATAACTCTTAAACGAATTAACTGATTTTCATGAAACTTGGTAGATAAACATTTTGACGTACAGGACACAGGATAGGCTACTTTTTCTTTTTCAACGCGGACGAAGTCGCGGGCGCCAGCTAGTCCTAAATAAAACTCCACTATGGCATGCATATCTTATTAAAATTTTAATTTCTACATATTATAAATCCGTCATGTCTGTTTCTCCGCTAACAACTTCTAAACCAGCCAACGGACTTCAATTCGGTTTTCACATATGGAAGGAGGGATAAGGGAAGAAGGTTTGAGTAAGTATATAAAGAATTCCATCCTTTCAGGGAAAGTGTGGGACTCGCCCGGCAAAGTGACTTATCACCGGGAATACCCACTATAACCCCCCCGGATTCCACCATCAGCGGTGATTTGTGGGCCGAGATCGCAGCGAGGCCTTGTCTTCAGATTCCTACACACATAGCTAGCAAAGAATTGCATCCTAGGCAAAACCGGGAGTGGGTCGCTAGTAGATTATAAATAAGTAATGTGCCCGTTTCTCTGTAATAAAACAAAGTCGTACTCCTGTGTATTTTTTCTGCCCTAATTTTAACTACACCAACCAACGGATTTTGATATGGTTTCCACTTTATGGAGAGTGAATGTAGGTATATTAGGTATAGGTATAAACGAATCGCATCCATGCGAAGCGGGGTGCGAGTCGCTACTTAGCAATAAGAGATTACTACATAAGCGGATTCAAGTACATTTTCAATTTACCATTAACTTGTCCACCTATTTCATATTCGGCATAAATGGTGCTATCAACATTTGGCAGTCAAATAGTCCAATCGAGGGGAGTGCACATTCGTGTCCTTCTGAATCGTTCCTTCGTATACGTTATATATATGCTAATAGAATTTTTATTGAAGTTATGCTATTTTTACGAGGCTCTTTGCCATAGAATGGAATAAATCGTGTGGGGTAGCGAATATGAGTATACACTAATGTGTACCTAGGTGTTTTTTACGGAATACGTCTTTATATAAATTTGCTTCCATAGTGGGTGGCAATTCAGAAAAGTGATGATATTAAAATTGGGGGATACAGTTTGATGCTGTTGCTTCATATGTAGGTACATATTATATTGTCTATTATATCGGATTAGAATAGAATAGATTAATGCAATTAACTCTAGCTGCTTGGTTTTATATTAGGAGTTGTCGTGCCTAGCACTTGATGCGCAACGCAATTATTTAAAAACAAGTAGAGGTTTTTGTCGTGTATATTATACCTAAGGTGCGTACCCACTATGTTCGCGCACCAATCGCGCACCTGGAGCGTGCAACGTTGCACGCACCAAAACTGTGCTCCAAGCGGTGGCGGTTTTTTAGCGAACGCAAGTTGTGATGCGCGTAACGTCTACACTTGATTTGTTGCAGGTGCGTGATGCACGATTGATGCGCGAACATAGTGGGTACGCAGCATAAGGCTCTGGCGAAATGGACACTAACATAGTTGTCGGATAAATCCGTCTCTGGCGGCTAGAGGATTAAAACTTAAATTTTATTATATTAAGGAGTCCCTACACGACCAAGTTTCTCCCGGTAAGTCTGCCTATCGTCGGGAATCTATACCTATTTCCAAATTGTCGTAGAAACATAGAAACATAATTTAGAACCAAAAATATATGTATAAAAATTATTTTTTCCTTTTCTGATTATTCTTTTTTTATGTTTTCATGTCACAAAAAAGTTAATGCATTGTTTGTAAGTACTTTATAATGTCCTTGGAAAAATCCGTGAAAGTTGACGGGGACATTCTATTTATAAATCACAAGGGTCAAGTCGTGGTGAAGCCCCTGATACCTGGGTCCGGTGAGCCGTGTCGATCAAGCCTCAAGCTATTTAAAATGATCAAAGGTAATCACGGCTGATTGGTTTGGTCAGGAATTGACTTCGACCAATAACTAGACTCAGACATTATATACTCTTGAAAGCGTTAGAAAATACTGGCCAGAGTATTATGTTTTAACTCATTCTATATGATGAATTAATTTTAGGAGGAAGTATAAAAAAAAAAAATTTTTTTTTTGGTAAATGTCGGAACCAAAAGTCGGTTCAGTCTTTGTATATTTTTAAAATATAATAAGGCTCAATTTTAGTTTCAATAATTTCATTTGTATTATCATAATGACAATCCATATTTACTTTTAAAATATTTTTTACATTTATATTATAAAAGTAAAAGTAACACTGTCTGTCTGTGTGTCTGTTACCTTTTCGCGCCTTAACTAGCTACTCAATCGGTCATCACCGTAAAGGACAGAGTACCTTTCATTAAGAAAAAACGTAATGTCCCGAGGGATTAATTAAGAAAACTAACGCCTGACAAAAGTGTATAGATATTTTGCTTCTAAAAAAACTATATTTTTTTCAACCGACTTCCAAAAAAGGAGGAGGTTCTCAATTCGACTGTATTTTTTTTTTTATGTTTGTTACCTCAGAACTTTCGACTGGGTGAAATGATTTTGATGATTCTTTTTTTATTTGAAAGCTGGTGCTTCCCGTGTGCTCCCATTTCAATTTGGTCCAGTTCTGACAATGGAATCCATGAGAAAACGGTTTCAAGTCGGTTTTTTTTTTTGTTAAAAAGAGTCATAATGTTAGTATACAGTAAAAGAGTTATTTTAATTGTCTTCGTATTGAACCAAAGTGCTATTGCTTCTTAAAAACTATATTTTTCTCAACCGACTTCCAAAAAAGGAGGAGGTTCTCAATTCGACTGTATTTTTTTATGTTTGTTACCTCAGAACTTTCGACTGGGTGAAATTATTATTTTTTTATTTGAAAGCTGGTGTTTTCCGTGTGGTCCCATTTCAATTTGGTCCAGTTCTGACAATGGAATCCATGAGAAAACGGTTTCAAGTCGGTTTTTTTTTTCTTAAAAAGAGTCATAATGTTAATATACGAGTACAGTAAAAGAGTTATTTTAATTGTCTTCGTATTGAACCAAAGTGCTATTGCTTCTAAAAAACTATATTTTTTTTATTAGAAACAAGATTTGTGTAGGTACGTTTTTGAAATATCGGAGTGCGACACTGTGACTGTGCGCCCTCTCGGAAACTCTTTGTGCACTTGAACGTACCTATCTCTTTGTTAAATATTCTGTGTGACGTTGCGGAAATTATGGAGAGTTGGAGAATCCGTTTGCCTTTGACACGTTCGCGACCTATCTTATTTCGCAAAGAACTCAACGTGGACTCATAATGTGAATTTGTTCACAAGAAACTTAACACAATTTTTAATAGGTTTTTAAACAGTTTATGTAGATATTCAAGCTCATATTAAAGAAAATACCTACGCTTCTAAAGATATTGAAGTCCTAAACCATGTTCAAGCCTGCAGTCTTTTATTTATTCAATATTGATCGATGGGAGAACATTGTTTTATTATATTAAAGTACTAGCTGGCGCCCGCGACTTTGTCTGCGTTGAAAAAGAAAAAAGTAGCATATCCTGTGTCCTGTACGTCTAAATGTTTATCTACTAAGTTTCATAAAAATCAGTTAGTTCGTTTAAGAGTTATGGAGGAACAAACATACATACAATACCTACACTTACAGATTTATTATTAATATTGATTGATTGATTGATTACAAGAACGTCATTAATTAATTTGTAATTTACTATTAAAAAATCAATTTCAAAATATTTATTTATGAATTAGGTTTCTACAAGAAACTCTTCTTATGATCGTCTACAAGAATATTAAAATTTAAATTTACCAGAATTTCGGAAAAAAAAGCCAAGATGACGAACCTGAGAAGAAACCCCGATTTCAATTTTAAATATGTTGCTACTCGTATATTTTTAAGTGAAAATGGCAGTAACTTTTGCTGTATACTGCCAATTGATATCAGTTAGTCAAGTGATTCTAAACGATAGAGAAACTAAGCTAAAGGAACGAAGCCCCTTCAACATTTCCTATCATATGAATCAATAAAGCGTGTCTGAAATCAATGAATATTATGAGCGAAGCAAACACGTCACTACCTCTATTGATTGCTTCGAAACCTTTGATCAGAATGGCGTATAGAATACACTCACAAGGTGGAAGTAATTGTAGAGGTTTTTTTTTTATTTTTAGTTCAAACATAGTTTACATGAACATAGTTTACAGTTCCAAGTAAGTAAGTATATACATAGGAAGTATGTAATATATAGTCGTGGGGTAAGTGAAACAGCATTTATAAACTTTTCACACATAGCAGTATAAAAATGGTGGATATTACTAAGTAACATAGTATATTTTGGCTTTTCATTTTAGTGCCTACTGTAAGTACCTACTGATGGTTCCCAAACTTGTAAGGTTAGGTATACACCTACAGATTACATATTTATAAACTCCGTATTTTCTCGTTGTTTATTATTTATTTATTTTTTATTAAAATTTAAATACCTACGATAATCTGTACCTACATAATATAATAAAATCGTAAACGAGCCATGTCTGTAGACATTAAATATTTAAAAAGAAAAAGTTGCCTTACCATCTTACCGAGGCCAAAATAATTAATTTTTTATCTGTTTGTCTGTGCGTTTGTGCACGTTAATCTCAGAAACGGCTTAACCTATTTGTATGCGGTTTTCACTGATGTATTGATGATTATCTGGATTAAACTATATGATACGTTTTATCCTGGAAAAATGTTAGGTTCTTGTGGGATTTTTAAAAACAAACTACAACGCGTATCTACGAAGTTGCGGGCACCGGTTAGTTCTAAATAAGTTGAAATAATGGTACGATAATATTCAAAGAGATTATATCAACAGTAAAAATATTCATTTCCAAAATATTTTTTAGGGTTTCTTTAGGTGATATTTAAAAAAAATTGGATAGCAACTAAAAATATAATTGCTTATAATATCGATATTATTATTTTCGTAATTTTTTTATTTAAATATTTTTTATTTTATTTTAAATAAATAAATAAATGTAGACATTTATAGTTACATTTTATGAGTTAAGTATACTTACCCAAATACTCCAACAGCGACGGCTGCCTCTCTCAGCGCCCTTTCTTGGTCCATATCCCTCAAAGCTTCTGGTCTTATGGTGGCCGTGTTGCGTGGCTGCCGTTCATTTTGTACGGCTGTAACCAAACCAATTCATACACATCAAGTGTATAGTAGGTATCTATATCGGGATAATATACAATTTTAGTTAATGCTCGACACTTCTTCCGGGTTGAAAAATAAAATGTAATACACACAGTCACATACAATCACATCTCTTATAAATTTAAAACTTTATTTTTACTGTTTGTTTTGTACATATAATTTTTGTTTTTTAATAATGTACCTACATGGTATCTAAAATACTCGTATACAACAATCGTTTACAAATACCTAGTTATACGAAATACTAAAATGCCAAGTGTAACGAATATGGCGCGGACGAAGATGTAAGCACAGCTAGTAAATAATATAGTACAATAGTTTAAGAGTATACATAAGGGTGTCCCTTATATGGATAATATTTTTTTCTATAACGAAATGCATACCGTGTAAGTAATTTAACATTGGATACTTTTGAAGAAAGAAAATTAATTGGATATAGTTTCAACAACCAATTTCAGAATATATTTTTAGATAGAGGCAAAATAAATCTGTATAACAAAGAACACGACGTAGCCAGCTTTCAATATCAGGTGAAGATTGATAGTGACATCTAGCTAGTGAACGGGACTGGGTGTGGAACCCTCGCATCGCAGCAGGCAGTACTGTCACGTACGTGGTCCGCAAAAATAAAGCAAAATACACTTTCGACCCCCAATTGACTGTCTCCCACCCCATCAGGTTCACCCGCCTGATGTCGACACGGCTCACGTATAAAACCACGTATCTTAAATAACGTTTTAAAGTGCAGAAAGGAAATAGATCAATTTTTTGGAGTTTGCTCGTTGAGAATCGATTTTCATATATAAGGGCCCTGTTTTGTAAATTTTATGAGGATTAAAATTAATACAAGCGTTAAATAAAATTTCAAAGTTAAGGAACGCAACGTACCTTGCGCAGTGCTTTCACTTTCAAAATTCAAATTCAAAAATAAGTCAAAATTTAAAATTCAATTTTCAAATTACTAATTTCAAATTAAAATTTAAAATTCAAAATTTTGTGAAGTAAACTCCAGTCGTGCGTCGGAGTTGAAATCTGTGAAATCTGAAAATGATTTCCTTTTTAACCCTTTAAAAAGAGGGATGTTTCAAAACAACTTGTGTATTGAACTTGTTTGAAAGCCGATCAAGATGGTACTTAACTACAATTTTTTAAGATCTGTTCAGGAGTTTGAAGATCATCAGCTCATTTCTTAGTTGAAGAAGCGATCTTAATCACGACCACATTTTTATAATGAGATATATAATTAGGTTTATAATGAGAATAAACTTTCTCATGCTGGACAATGTGTCTTTATTTTATTGTTAATTCCAAACGTTTATTAGTTGCTTAGGTCCTACTTTCCTATAAACTAAGCGTCATCGACATTGGGTTGGAATGTCGATGCTAAGCGTCTAACTGTACCTCGTTCGATTTCCTAATATACTTAGCTATAATTCGCTAAATAAACAATTCCAACTAATTTGAGAGAAAAAAAAACTCAATTTTCATTTCCCTTTCACACTGTCTCGTGATTTCGAAAAGTTTTCTTACGTTCTTAAGTTCCAATATATTTATTGGTTACTACGTTTTACAATACTCCAATCCCGTACACACCCCCAGAAGGGCGGAAGGCAGAAGGCTTCTATTTGATTTTATTGCCTTACCCGCCGGAGTCGAACGCGCACCTTTTACAGATGAATTTCGTTCATTCGATTCGAACCCATTTACTTTTTACTTTTAATCGAAAAAAGGATATCACTTATTTTATTTTTTCATTTAACCTATCTAAACAAAAATAATTTTTAGTGGGAATTAAAGAAAACTCTTTTTTAAACACTGCAGTCTAAGTAAGTAGGTACTTTCAATGTTCATAATATACAATTATATTATATGTACCTATAAATTAGAGCCTAGTTAATTTTTGACTGCACTTATATTACCTACTTAATTTGCTAAGCCACGCCAGAGCTGTCAGTAGCAAACCCCTTAGGTGGAGATATCTAAATGTAAAAAATGGGACATAATTACAATATACACCTATAGCTATTAATTATTACTATTGAAAGTTGATAAGGTTTAACATAGGATAGCTATTTCGAGATATAAATTAAAAATGATGATAGACAGGTTGTTGATATTGCGCCTAATGGAAAGTGGTGTCGTGCAGATTGGTTTACTGCAGACTTTGCAAGAATTTATTAACATTATACCTATGTACGCACTAAGAAGTGATAAGAAGTAAACCGTCTTCTATCTATTAAAAAAAGGATGCATCTCATAAATTAATATACAATAACTAAATATAACCAGATTAGCTCAAGACATACCTAAATGAGACCCTAATAAGTATACCTACCTATCTAAAATTTGGGTGTATCTTCCTAAGCTCTGCGGAAATGAAACAACAAAATTACCTCTGAAACTGAAACGTTTAATGGACTAAATCCTTTCGCAGTTAAACTGTAAATGTCGATAACTGACAGATAAATCTATACACACACACATAAAACTAGTTCCCACTCCCCTCACACTACTATAAATCAAATCGCCCCTCCCATATCCGGCCGCAGCCATCTTTGAGGTCTCATTTCCGGTGTCGTGTGCGAAAGAGATGCCCAAACTAGTTTCACTACGAGAGCGGGCTAACTGCAGATGGTTCGTTGCGTCACGGGTTTACGACTTCTGTTGTGGAATATTTTCCTTAGTTTATTTTCTTTTCTAAGTGATTTATAATGCCAACTATAATACATTCCCAACTTTAAAATGTAAATATATTTTGTTCAATTAAATAATAAATTTGAGTTCAGGAAATCCATACAGTCGAACCCATAGGTGCATATAGCAAGGTTAACACCTTATTATGTACCGGACTTGAGTAACGGTTCCACTTATTATAAACCCGCGACTTCGCCCGCGTAACTTTGTAAATTATATACTTAACTTACTAAAACCAACTTACTTACTTAACTTACTTACCTTCCTCGAAAACCATTCTATCCATTCTATCATAGCATGAAAACCTGTGCAGTAGTTTTTGAGTTTATCGCGAACAGACAGACAGACGCGGCGGAGGACTTTGTTTTATAATAAGGACGAGTATGTAGTGATAATGACAGAAAAAATTATTAAAAATGGAAAATAAAAATATTATTTTTTCGTGTCAAGCTCAACAGACAGACTGACTATTGACTTGATGAGGTATGTGGCCACCGTCGCCTATAACACAAGCAATGTCACAGGTGCTGAAAGTGCCGACTATAGTAGGATTAATAATGAGGGATTGGGAACGGATAGGGAAATGGGATCTAGCATTCCTTACTCACGCATCGAATAACTGCCGGTTACCTACTGCCGTCTGACAGGCTGCCAAATGCGAAACGCAGTGGCGAAATCAACGTGCGTTACATCTTTTCATTAGGTACCAAAAAATTCATTGTAAATTTTGGATGTAGATGATAGAGATGTAGCTACAGCATCAAACTGTATCCCCCGATTTTGTTATCAGAAGTTTTCTGAATTGCCTCCCACTGTGGAAGCTTTAAAGACGTATTCATATCAAAATATAAAACATATAAAAATATACCGGTTTGCATAGATAGATAATAGAAATAGATAACGACTTAGCAGTCATTTTTGGTAAAGTGTTTCTAATACTTGATATACTTATAGGTTGCAAGTGGATTAATTTGAGTAATTATCTGGAGGATGCATTTGAAATTGTTCATAAATGAGATTGCCTTTTCACAGACAGCCACAATTGAAAAATAAAATCAAATAGATCAGGTGCAAGTCTCATCTGTTCGGCGTCCCCTATCTAAACCCATTCATTTTGGAGCGGTACGGCCTATAATATCTCCGTCCCGTTCATTCGCATTGCGAACCCTCATTTTCCATCTCACTCTTAAATGACTTCTGTCAAAGTGATTCGGCTTAATGGTTATTGATCCCAGAAATAACAGCAATCCTATTCCAACCCTCCGCGTCAGAAGTTTAAGCCCAAAATCCTTTGAATGTTCACTGTACAATTTAAACGTCGCTTCTAGCAAATTCAACTTTATGCTTTTGGAATTTAAATGTATATTACTGGAGCGAGGGAATTACAAATTTAGATTTAACTTTAGAATATCCAATGCCTCTTTATCTTGTGCTGTATAATTTATTGACAATTGTATTTGAGATTCAATCCCCTTAGTAGTAGAGTCTAAATATGATTGGGCTTGTTATGGTGATATGTAGCTATGGATCGCGTAGTAGGCCATTAATACAGGGTGGGATTTAGAGGTTTTATGAAAGGATTAAAATCGCATTAATCAGTGTCTGTTACTGTAGCTTTAACTCCGGTATAAACAGTTAAGTGTTAGGGTATCGGCGTGAAGTCAAGTTTGTTGGTTTAAACCACTTAAAAGTTAAAATTACTTATGTTTACAATTTACATGAGCATTAGGTAATTACTTGTTAAATTACAAAAAAAAAGTGTGTAAGTATATAGTTCATTTACATTTATATATTTTTTTTTTCAAATGTTAAAATATGTCTACTAATAGCTCAAAAATCTTTTATCGGAATGTGATTAGAATTGTCTAGCAAAAGTAGAATTAAGCATTTCAGCAACCAATCGTGATAAAAATAGCCCAGTTTCTGAGTCACCTTTCGGCCTCCAGGAAAAATTATTTTAGATAAATGACACTTATAAACAATATTCTTCTAAGAGGGATAAAGTTTTTCCTTTTAAAATTAAAATAAATACAACAGAAGGGTCTGGGAAAATATTATATTATATAAATATTTTCTAATAAGTATTATTTAGTTGAACAGAATTGGACTCAAGTGTACCCTAAATCCAAGCTTTAACTCACCGAAGGACGTACAGTCGAGGATTAAAACTCAAATCGCTCCATTAGCATTTAATTTTACAAATGAATCTTTCATTGTCTCCTTGCTTTCTACTACTATTTAGGTAAGTTGATTTCTATTTATTTATTTAACAAAAAACATTACATGACCTAAAACCTGTATGATTTTTGTATGCACAACAAATTGTTTATGGATTCTATGTTCAACCTACCTATATTTTACGAAATTTGCTTTTCATAGGTTACTACATAAGATATTTTACTTAAAATAAGAACATTGTTGAATACAAGTACCTACCTATCTAAATATTTCGAAATAGGGTTATAGGTAAACAACAAATCTGCATAATATTTTTGTTAAACAATCATGAATTATTCAAATAATGACAAAAACAAATTAAAAATATAATTTCGTAATAATTTGTCTAAATCAGCATTCTACGTTTTTCTAGATTTAAATTAAATAGCACAAAAATATCAAATAATAAAAATAGAAAACAAATGAACAGAATAGCGTAAGTAAGTGAAAATTAGAATAGGCAACAATATTCCTAAATAATGAATTCATACTTTATAATACAAGCGAACGAATTCAATTCAATTTACTGTAAGGATTAACAACAACAAACACAGAATTTTCATATTATTACACATACAGGTGTACAAAGAGAAACTACCTACGTGTTCAAAATAAAATTACCTTACCTATCTACACCTACCTATTGTAAAACAAATAGTTTGGTTATAATTAAATCCACAAGTAGGTAAACAAATTTCACAGCAAACTCGAAAATTACAACAGTACTGTTAATTGACTTAGTTATCCGTACAAGCTGAGGCTTTTGACAAGGTGAAGCACAGCGAAGCATTCGAGAATAATTAGATTGTAGCGTCGACATCTCAAAGTGTAACCGAATTAAGCTTTCCTTTTCACAGGAGGGACCCGAGAGCAAAATAATGCAAAGCTTAGTGTAATAAAGGCGTCGTCGTCTGGGGGTGCCGCAGGGTACCAACCTCGGTCCTCAACTTTACCTCATTACGGCTACGTAGTATCTTTTTTGACGCTTTCTTTTCGTGTTCAATTGGATCAACCGTTTCATTGTTAGATACGCGTTATGGTAATCGGGGAAAGGAAAATGCGAGTGCGAAGTTTGACTGCCGGAATTTATTTATCTACGAACAATACTATTTTAAAAGATTATTTTCTACATTTATAAAATCGAGATCATAAATAAATCTGCTATCAGCCCGATAAAAAAATAATTGTGTTTGAAAATAAATTTAAATCTTAATTATCTATTTGGTAATTAAATTTTGTGTTTTAGGTACTAGAACAATATTATTCTTAGTGTTCTTAGTGAGAAGAATTCCCATCGTAATAATGTTTGCGGTTAAAAGTCCTATGAACGAGGGGTGCTCATTTGAATTTAGAGTGTGAACGCCTCGGGCACACAGCTTTGTAGTTTTTGTTTAATTATCTATATTTGTGAGAATGTGGCATTCATTATAATGGGGGTGTGGCTGGACAGGCGAAATGCGACTTATTAAATTTGGCTTAAAGGCATTTGCGGATTTGTGGATTTAACTATACAATATACATCATTAGGTATGTATTTGCTTTGTTGTTTGTTAGTGACCAAAAAGGAGGTGTTTTTGGTACGTGTTTATTTCCTTATTATTTTGATTATCTCAGAGAGTTTGTGAAGATGTGTCTTTTGTATTTGATACTTACATAATTATAGTTTTTTGAGTAAGTAATATGCGTAACAGTGATGGTAGCCAATATGAATAAATCTACCTATACTATAAAAATAATAGACCAAATTAAACTGTTTTTTTTTACTATAAACGCTGTGAACTATACCTTAGTTAAAATTATTTGAATTTGAAAGGCAATTATTTATGAAAGCATAGAAAAGAGATGGGAAGAGAAAGATAAAATAGTACATAGTACCTACCTAGACATTGGACATGGTTGAGGATTGCACAGAACAGAGAAGAGTGGAAAGATTGGAGGAGGCCTTTACCTTTGGGCAAACAGAAAAGAGAATATCAACAATTTAAAATATATGTGCATTATAAAATATTTATCTCATTACTTTTCTAAATAAGGGACTTATAATAACTGTTGCCAATCATTAACGTTGAGCATTTCATGTGATATTGTTGAGTTCATAAAAATTTATGGATTTAAGTATATAAAAGCATTAAAATCACATAAGTCAATCAAGGCGGCAGCGCTTTAGAAGAATTTTAAAGTACATATTTCGAATATCAAGTAAGGAATTCAGAAGGCTTCTTGGTTTATTCCATGAATCAATCTTTCCATGAATACTCTGTAATTGTCATGTAGTTTTTGTTGTTGGGTACCTACCCACAGAGTGCTTTTTTTTTTTGCTCCTAGCTAAATACTCGCTGGTGCCCGCGACTTCGTCCGCGTTGAAAAAGAAAAAGTAGCCTATCTTGTGTCCCTGCTGTACGTATAACTGTTTTTCTACCAAGTTTCATGAAAATCAGTTAATTCGTTTAAGAGTTATGGAGGAACATATATACATACATACAGAAAAAATAATCTAAAAATCATCAATTTAGTTTCAGCATCATGTATAGAGCCTATATAAACACGATATCTCTGAAAACAAAGTAACTTACTCCATGACCAACCCTTACAGATTTATTATTAGTATTGATTAGCGGATAAACAAACTGTCAGAGGAATACCGCTGAGAACATGATTTCACAATAATGTTGTTAAGATATAGTATTATTTTTTTAGTTCACTAACTATAAGTATACGATGCATTTAAATTTTTACGCCAAGCCCAATACCGCGGAAGTAATTGCACAACTAAACTAACAAACGTATGCAAGACTTAACTTGAAATGTTAAATAGGTTTGTCTAAGCCATAATTTGTATACGGGGCGGTTATTTGGCACGTGTCGACGCGTGGCTCACTAAAAATTTTTATCCATGTCAACCCTTGCTGTTATGTTCATCTTCTTTTGTACTTATTTAAAAATGAAATGATTTTCAATGAAAAAATAAAGAATTGAGTATAATGCGCTTTTGTTTTAATAAGTAGTTACAGTAGGTACTTAGATAGGTACCTAAAAGAAGTGAATCAGAATCAACTTGTGGCTCATTTAGTGGCTCTATTATTAATAATGTTTATTTTATTTTATTTTATTTGAGAAAACAAACAAATGACACCATATACCTATAGTAAATTTGAAGAAAGAGAAACATATATAAATAGAGGTAATAGTGCAATCAACGACATTTTCCACGAATTGGTACATAGGTTTTAAACAGAGAAAACTTTATACATTATATTTATATACAAAAGTACACTAAAATACAAAAAAACAACATAGAACAAGACCATAAAACTAAAGCAAATTAACAATATTTATCAATATAACAACAAATATCAAAATTTCTATAACTGGGGCTATTTTTTATTCGTGATATGTGTCGTTCATTGTAAAAGTGAACTATCTCCTTGAAACTGAATTTTAGAATAACGAGCTTATTGGGAATTATAGTGTAGGAAAAAAATATAAGCATTCATTCATTGTTTTCATCTATGGGATTTTAATGCAACTATTGGAGTTACTTCACTTTTATATTGAAAGTTATGACTTCAATATATTCAATACAATTAGGCAAGAAAAGATGGTTTTAAAAATAGGGAGTTACACCACTGTTACAATGAACGACACATATATAGGTATAATATATCTACAAGTATTAGCTAATACTTATAACTGTGTTAGCTTAATTGTTATATTCGCCTAAGCAAACTTTCCCATGTCGAACCGTACAGTAGACAAAATAAACACGTCATAAAAATGTCAAAACACGTTCAATCCGTATAAAAGCTAAATCTGCAGAACGATTCGCCCGTCACACGCAACCGTAGGGTCAATTAGGCGAGAAGATATTAGAAGGACAGGCGTACGTCAACCCCTATTATTTATTTTCTCATAACAAAACCAACTTTATGAGCATAAGATTAGAAATCAATATTAATTTTATAATTTTTGCGAGTTTCGTACAGACAGATAATACAATAATGACTCTTTTTAACAAAAAATATAAACCGACTTCAAACCGTCTCATGGTCTTTTCTCATGGAAAATCGTCAGATCTGGACCAAATTGAAATGGGACCACACGGGAAGTATCAGCTTTCAAATAAAAAAAGAATCATCAAAATCGGTTCACCCAGTCGAAAGTTATGAGGTCATTCAGTCGAACATTTTAAAAAAATACAGTCGAATTGAGAACCTCCTTTTTGGAAGTCGGTTAAAAAGTAGTTTGAGTTGAGTAGTAGGTACAGAGGAGATAATTGTATATCTTATTGTTGAACCCTATTTAAAGGCAAAGTTCATGGCAAGTGCAAATCCATGTAAACCTCGCGTTTCATAACCCAACATTCAAACAAATATTGAGATTTTTAGGTATCGAAATAATGAGATAAAATCTCCAGAAATACATTTTTTTTATAAATCTTCCTTGAAAAAAATTATCTATCTGATGGCGGAACTTGCAACAAAATCTGTCGCGCCGCGCCGCCAGGTTAGACAGACATACAGACAGACGCGAAAAGCGACTTTAAATTATACTATACTAGCTGCTGCCCGCGACTTCGCCAGCGTAACTTTGTAAATTATACACTTAAACCTTCCTCGAGAACCACTCTATCCATTGGTGAAAACAGCATGAAAATAGGTGCAGTAATTTTTAAGTTTATCGCGAACAGACGGACAGACAGACGCGGAGGACTTTGTTTTATAATATATAGTGATTATGTAAAGATAAACGAGATGATAATTGTGAAAAAAATCGACTCCTTACAAGACGTGCAAGAAAAAAGAAAAAAAAAAAAAAAAAAAAAGCTCAGTTTTCGCGTGGATCGCGTTCATCTTGTTTTTTTTTATCAACAATAATGCAGCAATAGCATACGTCGTCTGTCGATGCCATCGCAGAACGAAATGAATAAACTGCGCAGTTTTACTGTAAGTACTCGTACGTGTATGGCCTGTATAGTATGGTTGGGGAACGTGCCATGTGTGGCAGGCATAAATCAAGGAAAATAACTCACCATCTTTATTCATGCCCATCGCGAGACATTTCTTCAGTCTGCAAGCTTGACATTGGTTCCTGTGAGCTTTATCGACGACGCAGCGGCCAGTGCCAGCTTGACACCTACAGGTAAATGTAGAACGGTTATTTTATAATTATTAACAAATCTATAAACATGTGCATTGTGCTTTCTATAGGTGAAAGAATTTTCAAAATTGGACCTGTATTTTTTGTTTATTCATTACTAACATAAAAATCTATTTATAATATTAGTATAGACTAGCAACCCGCTCCAAGCTTCGAACGGTATGCATTTTTTTTATAATTATATACACAAACCTTCATCGTGTAAAGCTCTTTTCATTAGTGAAAACGGCATTGAAATCCGTTTGGTAGTTTAAAAGATCTAAGCGTACACACATAGAGACAGGCGGCGGGGAGCGACTTTTTTATGTTAATGTCGGCAGACAGGCAGACAGACTTTATAGTAGAGGGCTAACGTCGCCTATAACACAAGCAACTCCACAGGTGCTGCGAGTGTGCTGGCGACTGGAAATGGGCTCTGGCATCCCTTACTCACTCCCCGAAACACATCAGCACACGTGCTGTTATTTCACAGGTGGGTGGTCACAAATGACTGCGAAACGCAGGGGTTAGTCCAACTAGTTCTACTATTAGTTCTACGATAGAATAGTTTGTAAAAAAAATCCAAGTAAGTACCTACTTAATTCTACTGCAGAGATTGGATTGGACTTAATTGTGCCCTATATTTACTTAATTTTATTCTTAGGGTCTCTTTCACCAACTACAAGTAAAGTGTTGATTAATTACTTTTCAAGTAACGCTAATTGGCTAGTAAATGTTATGAGTATCTTGTGTCAATTTCATTGAAATTACCCTTGAGTAAATGCTACTCGAAGATGGTAAAACTCGTTCGTTTTCTAACCGGTGACTTTAAATGACGGTTAGCCTACTTTACACTTTACTTAGAGATGGTGAAAGAGGCCCTTATACCTACCATTTAAAGATAAAGATACAGTAAATGAATTTCATTTTCCACGAAATTGTTCTCGAATCCTGTATCCCCTTAAGTGTGAAATGGAATTGATTAAATGTCCACCTTAACTGAGGAAACTAACCACATATCCATCCGGGACCAATCCAATACAAGCGCACCAAATACAAGAAAAGAGGAAAACTACTCAATCAAAACGTATTGGTTGACATGAATGCTAACAAAAATCTGCAGAGCAATGTGCACAGTATAATAAAAGAACATAGTAAACAAATAGAAGAACAAGCAATGAAATATTTCCTTGTTCAGTATTGAGTTTTGTTCTAGAATCTAGATCCCAATCTACCTTTGGAATTTCTTGAATTTCACAATGTTTTTCTTCATTGTGACAATTTAAGAAAATTAACGAGCTCACGGGTCTAATGGTTAAGATGACTTTGCACTTTAACTCAGATTTTTAATTTCCGGGCAAGGTCAACATTAGAACTTTTAAAAGTTATATCTGGTCTGGCAAGGAGAGGCAAGGCCTATTGCATTCCGTATTAAAACTTGGGCACAGCCTGTCTGGTGTGTGTCCATGAGTAAGATGCTAAAGTTCCCTATATTTATCCCCATTTTCCTATGTCTTTTCCTATTAATCCTTACAGCGCAACACACTTGCAGCATCTGTACTGGCGTTACATGTGTTAACAGGCGACGATAGCCACTTACCAGCAGGTCGATTGGTCAGTATATCTGACGATTTTCACATAAAATAATAGGAATCTAAATGAACTAATTTAATAGTCTCGATTTTTTTTAAATTTCTGCTGACGGTAAGCCATCTACTATTATGTGAACTGGCAATCCTCACTATCACTCTTTTTGATATAATAAAGAACTTCATTGTAGATATATTCCGTAACCTATTAACACAAGCATTATAAGTTGTATAAGTTATAAGTTGTACGTAACCGTAACCGAATCCGACATAAAAGTTTCGGATAAGGACGCAGTCTAAATGAATAATGTTATGACCGGTTTTTGTTTTGTCCGGCCGAACCGACACTAGGCTCGCCAATGTTGCCGCCTAGATCTAGGAAATTTATAAGACAAATTATAGCGTAATTTTTTTGATTTTAGCGAGAAAAAATATTTAGGGACTTCTAGCGACATTTTATCAGTACTTAGGTTAAGCGACTTTTATTATAAGAGAAATCGTGACTTAGTAAAACATGAAGCTAACTAATTACTTATGTTTTCGTATTCTATATGTATGTATTTGTATGTATTTTCTTAAAGCTAGTAACACCAACCTAATCTAATGTTACTTTTAAAATTCCTTATAAATCGA
Source organism: Synanthedon formicaeformis (assembly GCA_945859745.1). Taxonomy (NCBI): domain Eukaryota; kingdom Metazoa; phylum Arthropoda; class Insecta; order Lepidoptera; family Sesiidae; genus Synanthedon; species Synanthedon formicaeformis. The sequence goes on from OX243975.1 coordinate 3,665,116, forward strand.
ATATCCGTAACCGAAATTATCCGAAACTAACGGATAATCCGAAATAATTACATAACCGTAACCGTATCCGAAACCGGTATAATATTATTCTTATATCCGTATCCAGATCCGAAATGTTATATCCATAACATCCACAATAGGTATTACTGCAAGGGATGGAAGTGTGTTGCCAGCCGTCAGCCAGTGTTGATAAAAAATAAATATAAGCTACCAAAGTCAGATCTGGAATAACATAAGTAAATCGATCCGTGGTGGAACGAGCGAACCTATACTACCGCTATTACTCCGCTGGTGACGGAAACTAATAAAGATTAAAGATATTTCATTACCGATAATCCCACTCTAATAGGATCGTGGGTAAGGTTGACATTTGTTGCAGTTGCTTTCAAAAGGGACCTTTACAAAGTTGCGGCTCCAAGTTTTACGCCACTTGAACCTTTACAGTTAGCGGCTTGTTGTTGTAAAATTAATCTTGCAACACTTAGTAGGTACTTGAAGGTATCAATGATATTTATGTATTTCATACTATCTGGTGCCCGAATATATGAGTAATATATAATATGTATAATATTTTCATAGCTATATCGCCTGACATCTTCATCGCAGTGATGACGGATGGCGACAGTAGCGCCCATTTTAATTTTTTTAGACGATCCCTCGTAGACCTACCATTTTGTTCAGGACTAAAGCGATCTGTGTACAGCAAATCTGTATTTTTTAAATAAAAACATCCTCACAAACTTTTGGAGTTTTATTATATATCACAATATGGAATTATTTTCCAAAGAAAAAATCTACGTACCTCCCATACTTAAATGTCTAAAAGCGTGTTAAATTATATTGAGATGTACCATATAAAAAATCCGTAACACATGTCGTCATATTTGGTTGACCGTCCATCGATGAGGGTGCGTTTACAATAATAACATTAAGCAGGGTGGAGAATTAATTGAAACGGTGTGTGTGAGGGTGCTTCGGAGGCCAAATGTTAAACTGTTTTTAATAGTATCTCCTCCGATCTTACTCTCATTATAGTTTTAGATAAGCTGGTTTCAGCGACTTCGTCTGCGTTGAAAAATGAAATATCTTAACCTGACATCTTTATCGCTGTGATGACGAGTAGCACGTGTCGTTCGCGTCCGCGAATATTTTAAGACGATCCCTGGCGAACCTAACATTTTTTTAACATAAAAAGTATCCTATATGTTCAGGTAGGTAATAAACTATCTGTGTGCACAAACGCACAGACAAAATATAGGCAAAAATTAAAAAAAAAAAAATTTTTACCTAATGTAACATAATGTAACATAATGTAACATAAGTAGGCACTACGTGTACATTTTTTTTTTTTTTAAAAGATTTAATGTTTAGACGACCCTGTTATAAAATGTAAATAACCGTCTCCACAGAGAATGGCTCGCGAGTAAGCCCAGCGGAAAACCGCTGGGCTTACTCGCGAGCCATTCTCTTAGCGAGCCATGGCGCGCTAGCCAAAAGGCTAGCGCGCCACAGCCTTCACTTATGGAAAGAACCTAAGATTTAAATCACAGAGGCACCCTTGCCATACTTCTGGCGGCCGAAAATGTGTCATTGTTGGGAAGAGTGAGCTCACTCTTCCCGCCTGTCACTTGTAGAAAGCAGTGAGCGGTTCACGTTGCATACCTATTACGTTGACAGTTTTCTGAAGCACAGGGCGCATCTGTGATTTAAATCTTTGGAAAGAACAATAAACGATTAAGGTTTGTGTATATAAATAATTGCATCCCAAGCGAAGCGAACAGGTAGTTAGTTTTGTTATAATTAACATTAAAGTTCTATCAATTGAACTTGAACTAGTGGGAATAGAAAACCTTTTGAAGTTTATTTATTTTTCTTTTTTATAAAATAAATTACAAGCTTTTTCCACAGATTTACAAAAACGCTAAACAGTGAACGTCGAGCTAGGGAACGCATTTACCATAAAAAACGCAAATTAAATTCGCATCGCATTTAAATGCTCCTAAATTAGGGTACGATAAAGGTGCCACCGAAACGCATAAGAGAGCGAACACAGATAGAAAATAATTTCGTTGTACATGATCATTTAAAAATTTCATTTAATTGTAAAATAGTTAAATAACACTAATGAGTATTGTGCCAATATGTAAAAGTCGTCAGACATAAATAAATAAATAAATAAATATCTGCACTCATACCACACAGCACCATCTAGTTCCACAGTAAACAAGTAATGGATTATGGATACTATTACAGGTGATATACTACATAGATTACTTTTTTTTTTGTAAATACATAGATATTATAAATACAAAACGTTCATGACTCAGGTAAACGGGATTCGAATCCGCGACCGTTTGGTTAACAGCTAGCGAAACTTGTCGTCAAATTGTGGCTGTCTACTTGATGGTAAACAACAAGCCACACAAACAAAGCCACAGATGCTGCAATTGCTCTGCCGATCTTATAGTAGGACTAAGGATTAGGAAGGGCTAGGGAAATGGGCTCTGGCATCCTTTACTCACTCAACGACACACAACAGCACACAGTCATGCAGTTATTTCACCATAGACTTCTGTAAGGGACTGGTTACTGTAACCAGAGGGATTGCCTAATTTATCACTGCCAAACACAGTGTTGTCTTGAGACATTTAGAAGAAAAAACTCAAATATTTTTAAGAACACTTCCTACAATATCGTTTTCTTAACTTTGTAATTTCATTAATACCTACATATAAATAAAACAATCCATGTCCCATAAACCATAAATCTAAATCTAATATAGATTTAACCGCTAGATTATTCTAAAAGCATTTTTAAAATTTTTCTAAATTTTGAGTAGGCTAGAATTTAGTAAAAATAAGTCAATAATTTTAAAAATATAGCACGATTCGTTGGTATGGGATATAAATCGCTCCGCTTATGACGCTGTAAACGCAGCCGAAGGCCACAGATGTAACAAGTAGCAGAAATATGGTCGCTGGTACATCGTGGATTAAGTGGGTTCAAGTGTTGCCAGCTCCCTGCTCTTTCTATTGTCATTTTTGGCGGGCACCCTCCACAGATGGGACCTGTTCACTATTTTCAATATTTTTGATGTTGCGCGGAGATTAGTGGATTATGATTGAGTTATTTTCTGAGCCGATGTTTTGATTACTTATACTTTTTTTTAAGTATAAGAAAGAAATAAAATGTTATATTTGAAAAAAGATGTAATGTAAGATATATCCCAAACAAGGAGTATGTATAGGATTTTTTTCAATATTTATTGCGAGTTATTTTTACTTTACATAGTACCAAATATATAATAATTATTCTTATTTTTTTTTAAACAAATTATCGTATTTTTTTATTTTATTAAGGTCTCTAAGCAACTAAGTACGTATGTTTGCAGTTTTAAAGCTAATTCACAATAATTATGCTACACTGTCTTAATACTCGTAAATAAATAAATTAATTAATTAATTAATATACTCACTTGCACAAAATGTGGCCCAAAGTTAAGTTACTTCAACTGTTTTATTATAATAAATTTTGTATGATTTTTAAATTATAGTCAATAGTTAACGGTGAGTGTACCTATTATGAAATCATACCTAGGTACTATGCAAAATAACTAAGAAAAATAACCTGTGGTATTACCCAAACATATCTGTGGTATAACCTGTGGTATAGTAACTAAAGCATTATTCAAAGCAAATCCCATAGGACATGATATTATGAAAATAACTAAAATATTATCCAAAGCATATCACTATGAAAAAAGGCATTACCCAATATATGTATGTAGTAATAACCAAGCAAAGAGGATGGGACTATCAGTGAGATAACAATTTTTAGTAATGGCCAAAAATATTCGTATTGGTTTAGGTGTTTTACATCCGTTCGTATGCGCATACTTTTCCAAAAACGTGTCACACATGTGACCCGCTTGATTCACTATTGTCGGATTTCTAATGTAACTATTACCAACAAGACAAGTGATAGCTCAGTTGGGACCGCTATCAGTAATTTTTATTACTTTCTATACAATTTAGGAACACAGCGTTCTGCGGTCCTTTTGACGGGTAGTCTGAGGGCAGTAAGTAACCAACACCTTAAGAGCGGGTATAAAGGCACATATACCCGCTCTAAAGAAAAGCGGCCACATTCCTCTAGATCGTATTTTGTTTTTCGTGTCTAAATATGAAACTTTTTAAAAGGTATTAAAAAATTGTATACATACTTACCGAGGGACTATATTTAGCTGTTATTAATAATTCCTTCTCAGTCACGAGATAACATTTTTTTTAAATGAGTGGCGCTAGTGTGCCTTTATACCCGCTCTTAAAGAGGACCACCGTGAAATAACAGCGCGTGCACTATTGTGTTCCCATATTTTATTTTTTACTAACTGCTGTCCGCGACTTCGCTCGCGTACCTACCAAGAGACTACGACGATATACTCTTTTTTTTACGTACTCACTTGCGGTGGTCTCACCATAGTACTAAAAGTTACAATATAGGTAGTACGCAACACAGTACTAACTATGTTACTTAGTAAATACTAACTAATACAAGTTACTGAAGCCAGAGACAAATTTACTGTATTCTCACGGTGTCTCGATGAGCCAAACTTTTACCTACATATATTTGATAACCTCATTGTTACAGTGTCTACTTAAAACACACTTTCAAAGGTCGTTACAGACAATTATTGTATTCAGTAAATGCAGGTCGATGATGAAACGAGGTTTCACGTCCAACGTATGAAAGCTAATATCCTCATCAAACATTTGTGCAAACAAAATGTAACTTGTCAAATATTTGGATAATCTAATTTCTGGTTGGTTTCATTAAAACAGCTGTGGAAATATTTGAAAATACAACTTCACTAAAATGGAATCTTAGAATTCGTAATTGCATTTTTAATTTTTATATGATAAGGTCGACAAACAGGCAAATAGTCCATTTTGATGGTAGGTGGCAACCGTCGCTTACAAAATATGCATCGTCATAGTAGGATTAAGGATAAGTAATTAGTTAATTCCATATTCACTCACCGAAACACAAGCGCACATATGCTGTTCTTTCACGGTGTTATTCTGACGGGCTGCCCAAATGACTACGAAATGCAGCGAGTCCTGCCACTATTCTCCAAATTTATTTGAGCCAGTCGGGAATCGAACCCTGGACCCGTAAGACAGAGCGTTAAGGCAAACACACTAACCACTCATCCAGCGGGCTCGTCAAAAGGAGTTATCTATATTGAAAAAATAACGTGCCCACCTGTATATAAGTTTCCTTCGAACCGATCTTTTGAAGAAACCGCTGCAACCATTGCAGGCGAGGATTCCGTAATGCTTCCCGGAACTTGTATCGCCACATACCACGCAAATGAGACCTAGAATATGAAAATTCGATTTATAAAGGTAACTTTCTTTTTAAAGGTTCGTCATCATCATTAGGTTAGGTATCATTCAAAAATTTTTCCAATATTTTTTTGTTTCATAAAGGACCGGTCAATGCATAGCATAAACTATGCAGCGAACTTGGGATAACTTTACATAATTTTAATATGTCATTTGTTTTTCAAAATTTACAACAATTTAACGACTGCAGTTACCTTTTACATTATTTATCATCACAATCAATAGGTCATGTAATATTACATATTATTATTTAATATTGTGTCTCACACGGAATATACTTCTCTTCAATGTGAGGGTTTATTACCTTAAATAAATATAAAGTAGGATCAAACGCCAACCTGTCTTACCCAAATGGTTGGTCTTCTTGCTAGGCGGATCTGGTAGCCAGGGTCGCAGCGTAGGAGGTGCCAGGGCGGCTGCAACCAAAGCAGCTGAAGTAGGCGGTGACCATCGCAGTGGTGAAGTATTCCCATCGCCTAAAGAGAACATAATTTGAGGTTTATTATACACTTCTAACTCGCAATTTCCCTCCAAGATTCTCCAAGAGGAGGAAATCGTAGAAAATTAAATCACAGACATATTGATAGGTAGTTACAAAAATAGCAGTAGAACTCAAATTGAGTTCACGTGAGCTCATTTTCTCTCAAAAGCTCATTACAAACAGGCCAGACGGAATGGGCTATCTATGATATTCCCTTGCACTGACCAAATACAACAGTTCTTAAGCTGTTACTTGACTTTGGTCATCTCCACAAGGGTAACTTCTTTGAGAAGCCGTTGATACTTTTCGCAGTCATTGGTCATTCCGTCTGACGGATAAGGAATGAAGTATGTCAGAGCCCATTTCTTTATCCCATTTCCCTAGCCCCCTACCATCAAGTAGACCGTCAGCCTTTATGACGACCTTAACATGAATAATTAAAATAGAAACCAATTTGGAAAAAAAAAAAACAGATATAGTCGGCCTAACTCGTTAACCTGCTAAGTCACATTTTGCATACCTATAGTCGCATCAGGCATGTGAAATGAGCGACATTATCATCAGTACAAAACTTAATATTTAGCACTTTTTCTTTATGAAAATTATGCTATTAGTCAGAAAGCAGTTTTTCATTTATGAAATTTCTCACCTTTTTAGTTTGATAATCGTCGTTATTCCTTCACCAAACGGTAGATAATCGTCTAAACTTGTCGAAAAGTATAAAAAGTGAAATTGCCCAAAAATGGACTTAGGCCGACGGTTAACGAATTAGGCCGACGATATAAAGAAAATTTTCCTATTTTGGTATGTAGGCTGGTTTCCAACACAGGGTTTCTATACTATTGGGTCATTACTTCTATCCATAGTAATCACTGATAATAAAAGTTTAAAGCAACCCTCACTGCTTAAGTTCATCAAAGTTGGTATGAGTACATTCAAAGTTTATCGCTTAGTAAAATCAAGTTAACAAAACATAACTCCAAGTATTGCAATTACTTTACACGAGTGAGATTTTAAATCAATAAACGCATAATCTGTGCAAAGCTAATAAAATAACCATTGCAAATCACACCCTTTCCATTTAATGTTAGCGCTCTCCTGTACTATTAAGTTGGGGTGACACCCCCTAAAAATACTCGACAACTTGTTTAACCCAAATTGAACTTTAACGCTTGGTATTAAGAGCAGTTGAGAAGCACACTCGGTTTTCGAACTAATGTGGCAAATCAATTAACTAATTGGTAGCGGATTCTTATCATAAATTGTTACAAAATTGGAATTATATTGCACACGAATATATTTTATTAGGGACATGAGTGATACTAGACGTGATGAGATACCCTAGATGTCCTTTCCTGTATCCCTGTGACAACATGCAAAATGGTTGAGTTGTAAAGACGTGTGAAAATGTTACAAAAAGACAGACAGAGTTACTTTTACTATTAGGTATAATATTAGTATAGATTGAAGACTAGGTAAGCGAGTTGAGTATTTCAGGTACGACGGAAAATATATTGTCTCTTTGAAAGGTGTGGTCGCAACCACACCAGTCATAGGTCGAATCTCAGTGGCTGACTGGCCATACACGGACAGCTCGAGCAGTTAGCCAGAGATCAACATACACGAACCGCTCGAGCAGTCATAGTCAACTGCTTGAAGCTGCCATTGATAACTGCTGAAGCAGTTGGTATCAACTGCTCAAGTACGGAACGAACGAGAGGCGCGCGCGCCTTGGAATGAAGAGCACGGGCGGAGATCACTGCGCGAGAACAGTCGACAGCTCGAGCAGTCAGTGCATTTGCCTATGGTCGAGCAGTCGCTGCTCGACTGCACGGTGTAACTTCACCCCTCTGTCGACCGCCCGAGCAGTCACAACTGCTCGGCGGTGCTGTGTACGTATAAGACAGTAAATCGCTATGTATAATTGGTCCTGACTGCCCGTGAATAGCCGGCCTATATCTTCTCAATTTTGTGTGGTCATCTAAAATAATGACTTTGGACTAATTGCAAAAGAATACATTTATTGTAATCTAACATTAAGTGAAATAAGACTAAATGCGGAGAATTATTTTTAAAATTAGCTAGGGTTAGACGTTACATTTTTATGTTAATTTAGTAAGTATGGATTTATGTATCTTTTTAAAACAAACCTCTCCGCTACACAAAAACCCTGAATTCCTACCCTAACAAATTACATCTCGTCAAAGCTAGTTACCGATAATTGTTGGGTGACAATCAGAGTACAATACGCATTTCATTGTGTTCATTTATTTACGTATATTAGCTGTCGAGAGCAGTCACAACACGTACCGAGGGTGCATAGACCTTTGTTTGGATAGAAAGGACATTGTCTATTAATTTTATCTCTTTATCGATTTAATTGAAACTAAAGTTAGTCAACAGCTACTGTGTGGTGTAATTAAATTTTGGATGGAGATGATAGATTTTATCTTTGCTACGCAGCTGGATTTAGTAAAAAATAAAAAATCTCTCTAATAAAAAAAAAGACTTCACAGACACAGACTTTTGACACAGAATGAAATGAAAAGGGGAATACAAACAAAGGTAATTTTTGTTAATTATACCAAATTTTATACGAGTATGATATAACTTTAAGTTACAGACTAGGTCAGATGATAATATTAAAAATAATTTGAATAATTTTGTCTAAATAATTTCTAATTCTATGGCAGATAGCCTTAATTCAATGAGGACAACGCGTCACGGACAGTTCGTGTAACTGCATTTGTGAAACATTCATTCAGAGTAAACTAACTTGCAATAATGTGCGCTAATGTTTTTTAACTTCATATTCTACTAGTTTTTACCCGCGAATTCATCCGAGTATCTTTATAACTTATAGCCTAAGTGTTATTCTGATGTGTACTTACTATATTACTCTAAAGTTTCATTTAAATCGGCTCAATAATTTTTGTTTAAAAGAGAAAAAACTTTCCCAATTATAATACACTCACCGGCACAAAATGTGGCCCAAAGGTAGTTCAACTGTTTTATTATAATAAATTTTGTATGAGTTTTAAATTGTAGTTAATAGTTATATAACTAATAACTAATTAAGTTGAACAGACTAAACAGTTGAAGTAACTTTTAACTTTGGGCCACATTTTGTGCCGGTGAGTATATTAGAATTTATTATTATATACAATTTACTTTGCTTAATTCTTACAAAGTTTGATGATACCTATATAAAAAATTCGTGTTACGTGTTTGTGCGCGATGTAGGTACTTCTAAACTACTGAGTCAATTTTGATAAAACTTCGTAACTATATGTAATTTCGTCCAACTTAAAATATAGGATATATAATATGCACCCCGGGCGAAGCCGGAAGCGGATCACTAGTATATAGTTATACACTTTATCATATAACAACAGAAATTCTAACAAGTCAATATTAGAAATTCTCAAGATTTACCATAATAAGATAAACAAAAGAACTTGTTTTTATGTAATGATTTTTTTGTCTATTCCATTTACCTAGATATCACAGCTTTTTCATGTGAAATCAGTTTTCCCGCAATATTGTGAAAGAACAATGTAAAATGAATAGGTACAGTATACCTACGAGTAATATCGGCCTCTTGGGAGCACGGTCCGCACCGCACATGGGTCTCCGCGTTATGATCTCGGTGTAATACCGCAATCGGGAGGGTTGGTTTTCTTAATTTATAGATAAAAACAATTTATAATTTCCAATTTAACATTGTTTACACTGGAATCACATGTTGTAAGTAACTGAGGATTTGATCTATACTGTCCAAGTTGTGTTTTAAACTAAAAAAATTGCTCCTGTCCATTGCTAATTAACGCACAGCCTAAATTAGTGAGTCTAGGAATTTGAAATATTTATCACATTGTTATTAGCATCTGCTATTTATTTCGGCTGACGTTAAATAAAATTCTGTGACGTTATATACAATATAAAATACTCTGTGGCGTGATATTACAAAAGTAATCGTTGTCGTATGTTCGCGAATCTTATAGTTAATTCTTATATTTTATTTTAAAACGTAAGCGTCGGGTAAGAAAGATTTTTTGAAAATTTCAACTCCTTTCTCTCTATCTGTATATCGGCTAACATGCAATAGATTTTGATGCGGATTTAACTAAGTAATGGAAAGAGCGATCAACGAAAAAGGTTTTAATTTGCAGAATGTTATGTATAATTATATGTATATTTAACTATACATAACACAATTTAATGGTAAAGACAGATAAATTTGTATTGTTAATTGTATACCAATATCAAAATTAAATCCTATTAAGTACCTGTGGTAAGAAATAATAAAATTCTAGTTTAGAAATTCGTTTAATACCTCTATGTAACGGACTGTACATTAGGTATACTATAGCGGGCGAGTTGTCTATAAAAATAATATGTAAAAAAAACATGACAATTCGCCCGGCGGGCGGGCGGGCGATTTGTCTATTAACTCGAAAAAATTAGCACCCGTGCGAAGCCAAGGGTGGGCCGCTAGTATAGTATAAAATAAAAGAATGTCTCTGTCCTCTTGTGTCCTCTTTCCGCTAACTTCTTCTAAAGAGTGATAAACAAGGAATGTTTGTACTTATATATAACTTTCAGAAAAAAAATTGCATTCATGCGAAGCCGATAGCGTGTCGCTAGTTTTAATATAAAAAAATTATAAAAGAAACAAACAACCAAATAGGTACAGAAAGCAGAATAAGAGATAAAAGGAAAATTTTATAAGGCACATAAAAAGTTTCGTTTCACGAAATTGGAAGTCAGGCAGAAACTGCGCGAGGCTCCACCGAATCCCGGTATCAAGATAAATCAATGTTTGTTTGTCTCCTAGCATGGCACTTACAGTAGAACATAGACGGCAGTGGAGTCGATATTTAAAAAAAATCTCGTAATATAACGACTTGTTTCAAATCCTACTTGTATTTAAATCTATCTTCTACATATCAAATTCTCATGTCACAGTTTTTTTTAAATTAGGTATAATATGTATAAATATAGATATTATATTGTTATCTTAGGTATCTATACTAATATAATAAGGTTAAAGATTTTATGTGTTTGATAGCCCAGTCTTGAGAAAGATTCTAAATTAAAATAAAACGGCGTGTGAAACCGCGGCACACAGCTAGTATTTACTACAATAAAACTATAGTACCTGACTTTTTATTCTACTTTTATATTTGCATTATCGAAAGCACCCATTAATAGGTTGTGAGTCCAATATCAGTATTGAAAAAAAAAACTTTATAATTTTTATAAATCTACTCTATGCCTTTCCAAATCCACTCTAGAAACGGGAAACTTTGTCGCTTGCCGTTTTATTTGCCTTTCTTTTGACGCGGCAAGCTCTTGAGCCTTTCTGATTAATTTGCCCTCCCCTACCCTTCCCCAAATCCGTGTTTAAACGCCTACCCGGTGGGTACGTTCAAATGCTTTGGCGAAATCATTTTCTATGCTCATATTTTATTGAACAATGACTTAATAAAAATCTATCTAATATATAAAATTATCGTGTCACAGTGTTAGTTGCCATATACTCCTCCGAAATTAACCGATTTGATGAAATTTTATATGTACACTTGGTAGGTCTGAGAATAGGTTTTTATCTATTTTTCATACGCGGGCGCGTTCAAAATGTTATATAGCCTAAAGCCTTTCTCGAAAAAAGGACTAAGTATCCAATACAAAAAGGATTTTTCAATTCGAACCACTGTTCCCGAGTTTGACGAGTTCAACCAAACAAACAAACAAATTCTTCAGCTTTATAATATTAGTACTTATCCTTATCTTTACATCTATTATAAAACAAAGTCCTCCGCCGCGTCTGTCTGTGTGTCTGTCAGTTCGCGATAAACTCAAAAACTACTGCACCTATTTTCATGCTGTTTTCACCACCAATAGATAGAGTGGTTCTTCAGAAAGGTTTTACTATATAATTTACAAAGTTATGCGGGCAAAGTCGCGGCCAGCAGCTAATTTATTATAAAGGGTGGCAATGAGACAGTTTGACTAGTCAAATTAAACAGAAATGACTAAATAATGGCCCTTCGGCCGCGTACGTGACCTGAGCTTCGTAACCAGTTACGATCGACTACTTTTTTGGCCTTGTACGAAACCAGTTGCGATCGAAAACTATTTTATTCTTATACGAAACAAGTTACGATCGAAGTTTCTTAGTCCTTATATGAAACCTCTCGACTATACTTGTATTATAAAACCAATAAAAACTCTTTTGTTGTTGTTCTAGCTAGCTGTCTGTACGTCTAAATGTTTATCTACCAAGTTTCATGAAAATCAGTTAATTCCTTTAAGAGTTATGGAGGAACATACATATACAGCAAAAAATTCTAGTTTCAGCAATAGTTTCATGTATGATACTGAATTGACTGATTTTCATGAAACTTGGTACATAAACATTCAAACGTACAGGACACAGGAAAGGACGAAGTCGCGGGCACCAGCTAATACAACAATAAAAGAGTTTTTGTTGGTTTAATATAATATAGTCGAGAGGTTTCATACAAGGACTAAGAGTACAAGGAGTAATTTGTTTCGTATAAGAACACAATAGTTTTCGATCGCAACTGGTTTCGTACAAGGCCGAAAAAGTAGTCGATCGTAACTGGTTACGAAGCTCAGGTTACGTACGCGGCCGAAGGGAATAATGGAACTAATATGAAATCAAATAACAAATATTTTTGTTATAATCGCCACTGTTATTAGACTATTTAAAATATAGAATAGGCGAGCTATTCGCCATAGGGAATGACGATTAATCGATATAATATATTCGACTATTCGCTATAACAATATTATTCGCGGCATCTAATAGTCTATAATTCTATATACTTTGATCACACGATGAAAATTATTAGCAAGGTGAATTCCAAAACAAAACACGTAACAGGCCGAGTGTAAAGGTATACATACCTAATAAAAACCCAATATTCAAAACGCGAACGCATTATTCCAGAACGAAAATGAAATTTCAAATCCCCATCTCCTATTGGCTGTTTTATATTCAGAACATGCACTGACCGGGTAAAGTGGCAAATCATGGAGCGGCTGAAAATCAGTCAAATAGACCCCGAGTTACTGGCAGCCGAGGAATGAATACCAATGTGGCTTTGCTTGCACTAAAATAGAATAAAAAGAAAAAAGGTTATTGTATAGGTGAAAATCGCTTCTTGACTTTAATATGAGTTGCACTTTCTGAAATTTATATTTAAGCCTAGCTGGTGCCCGCGACTTCGTTCGCGTTGAAAAATTAAAAAATATATAAGACCTGAGAAAATATCTGACGTCTATATCGCCGTGAAGACGGTGGCATCCAATTTTTTTATATTTTAGACGATCCCTCAATAACCTAACATTTTTTCAGGATAAAAAGTAGGTATCCTATATGTTAATCCAGATAATAAACTATCTGTGTGCCCAATACCTAATATCAGAATAATATCAGAATCACGAACGAGGAGATCCGTAGACAAACGAGTCACCGACATAAGCCGGCGGATCAGTAATTTGAAGGGGTAGTGGGCAGGACAAATCGCTGCTTTAAAACTAAAGGGCCACAAATCAAAATTTACCTAGTTTTGATAGCAACTAAAAAGATGACTGCTTTGCTCTGAACTTAGCCACCGATGCGTGAAAATGCCAAAAGGGCGTATGCGTAAATTTGTGTGTAATTTGTGATTTCGACTAGTGTCTTTGTGTTATATGAAAATAAGGGCGATTTTTACCCCATTTTTTTAATAAAAGTAATTTTGGATCATTTTGTTTTATGCAGCGTCATAGTAGGTACTGCTGTGAGCCGACGGCCGCTGGGGCCGGAAGGCCGGTAGGTTCTCCAGTGGAGACCACGGACCGGCAAGCGCAGCGTGGGACGTCCACCCCCAAAGTTTAATAGATGCAAATTTACCTAATAGCAATAACAATTTCAGGCCTTATGCTAATTTATTTTTTACAAACTTTTTGCTAGTGTTTTTGCCCGCGACTTCGTCCGCGTCCGATCGCTACCAAACTTCACAGGAACACCCGCTGCACTAATCTAAAGATTGTCTAAAAATCGGTTCAGCGGTTATGGAGTAGGAGACATGTGGGGACATACATACCTACACATCGCCTTTTATATATAAGAAGAAGATACCTATATACTATATACCTACCTATATTTCAATTAAATTATGTACCTAATTAAGCGCCTGTTTCACAAACGTCAAGTAGGCCAAACTGTCATTTAAATTCACCGGTAACCGGGGGTAATGGAGCTGATATACTTTTGTTTGTACGGTAAACGTCGCAAACATTAAATCAAAAATAATAATAAAAAAATAACTATCGAATGATGCAGTAAACCGAGTGCATAATTCAATATAACAGAAAATTATTTCTAAAAGTAACTAATCAACACTTTACTTGTAGTTTGTGAAAGAGGCCTTAAGAAAGACAATACTGTCGTGTTAGTTATGAAAAAGCCATTCCTCTTTATGTTGGCGTAGCCACATTTTGTTGTATTGTAGTTACTATTAGACTCCGTAGCATTAATCGTAGCCGTAGCACATGGTTTTTTATAGACTAAAGGCCTCTTTCACAAACTAGAATTAAAGTGTTGATTAGTTACTTTTAGAAATTATTTTCTGTTATATTGAATTATGCACTCGGTTTACTGCATTATTCGATAGCCGATTTTTTTTAATTATTTTCTATTTAATGTTTGGGACGTTTACCGTACAAACAAAGGTATATCAGCTCCATTATCCCCGGTTACCGGTGACTTTAAATGACAGTTGGGCCTACTTGACGTTTGTGAAACAGGCGCTTAGCTACAGAAAAAGTATTATTGTCTTGAAGTAATGTCATAATCTCTTGTTGTCTAGCTAATGAATTATTGAATAGACGTATACGTCCTACATTGTATGGGTACCTATAGAGAATAGAGATAAATTACTGAATAATATATTAAACCGCCCTATATCTTGTCTGTCTGTTTATCTGCTATAGGTACAATTTATTTTGATGCGCTTTTCAATCGTAAATTTCGAAAAATGTTTTATATTTTAGGTTACTACAAGAATTCATACAACACTTTATGATTAACTTAATATATTTAACTTATATGTAAGTTAAAAATTGTCTAAAATAAAAAAATATATACCTAAATATATATTTTAAATGCCTAATATAAAATAGGTACTTATTTAGATTAAGTTGAATTAAGTGAAGATTACTTTTATTAAATTCAACAATTGATTATATAATTTAATTTAAAAATAATTCAGTTTTGGTAGGTTTCAAAAATTTCAACTAAGTATTCTTAAATTGCCATTAGGTATTTGGGTTTAAAAATATATCTGTTTTGGAAAATAAAAAGAAAAACATAATTTTTATATAAATATTTGAATATTTTATAAGGATATTTTTTATTTTATATATCTAAGTATAGGTACTGTAACGTATACGTAGGTAGGTACCTACGTTACATATATTTACGTTACCTAATAAATATTTTTCTATTTCTCCAAGAGAAGAACGTAGGTACTAACAAAGCGTAAAAAAATAAAAAAATAAAAAAAAACACTTGAAAAAAAAAAGAAAAAAGTTTAACGCACCTGTTAATCTGCTGTCCTGATGATCTTGAGTCAACTGTAACGGAGTCTGAGCAACTTCCATTTTTTATTATATTCTATCTTTACTACTTTTTAACATTTAATTATTAATTAACGTAAAATCATTCATGACGATTAATAAAATAACAAAAAAAACATGACATACTTTATTAAAAATACAACTGAAAAATATTTTACACAGAGTAATTTAATAAATAAATTGTGCGAAAAAGGCGCGTCAGTTAACGTCAAATGTCAAAATCGAATGTGACGTTTATATTTTTTTCCGGAGCGAGGCAAGACTCGCGCGCGTTATGCCGCGGTCGGGGCACTTTTGACTTGGTCTCGCCGCTTGGCGTGAGCTTGGGTGGGAAGGCGTGGCTTGCCCCGCCCCGTTGCTTTTCGCGTCTGACGCGACTTCCCCAGACAGGGGGAGAGCCAACTTCGATTTTGGGTCAGCTGTTAAGCGTCCATTTTAAGCTTTAATTTGTGGCATTACGTCGCTGTTGCCATTTAGAATAATGAGGTCGTAGATTTTGCTCGCGAAATTAAATGGCCCATTTCGGTATTCAATTAAGAGCAGAAACGGACCGTTGCGTTGCTGCTAATTGTTAACTACATTTGAATAAATAAACATATTATTAAATTTTTCATGTTGTATTTTTAAATCTATAGATTTTTTTAAATTAACGACAAAGAGTCAATAGATGAAACTCACTTATAAATAAGCGACTTTCAAAATTAACCAAATTAAAATAGTCATAGGTACAGTAGGGATGCGAAAACCTTCGTCAGTTTTCAAATTCATTCCTTTACTAAGTCGTAAAAAAATCTAATAAGTACCGTATTCATATAGACGTAACGTGAAATTTGCAATTATATGTTTTTGTTATGTAGGTACGAAGAAAATAAATAAATATATAAGTTGAATAATATAGAAATAGGTACATACTTATGAAGCAAATAAATAAATACGTACCTATAATTAGATACCAATTTTCATAAAAAGACATTACTGAAATTTTATTTCTAATAGCATATCTTACCTATCTATTTTAAATATATGAAAAAATACCTCGTCTTACATAAATATGTTAAAGCATTCAACAACTTATATTACCTATCTACTCGGTAGGTACAAAACCACCTGAAACGCGTTAAATATTTGATGACATTTGATATCTCACCCAATAAGAATGCTTGGGCGTGGTATACCTATTTGTTCTCCCGCAAAAATGGAATGTCATAGAGGAAAAGTCAACAGTTTTCCCGCCCATTCATTGGCGGATAGGCGCGGTTTTGGCGGGTTATAATGACATTAAGGGTGCTAGGTATAAATGAGGTATAAATCTAATATATAATATTCTTGTGTCACAGTGTTAGTTGCCATACTCCTCCAAAACTCCTACACTTGGTAGGTCTGAGAATAGGTTTTTATCTATTTTTTATACGCGGCCGAAGTCGCGGGCAGCAGCTACTTTTTAATAGAAGTTCAAGTTGTTAGAAATGTAACATTTAAATTAGGTATTACCTAGGTATGCCTTCAAAATTCGGTTTCTTCGGTGAACCACAGAATAGATAATAGTAGGTACCTATACATACAATATCTATTTGGCCGAGGCCGTACGTGTATGCTCACAAATTTAAATATAAATTTGTATGATAAAAAATATACTTAGTTGAATTGAAGATCTTGCGAATCTTAACGGACGATAGTCTGATTTATGTGTTTAGTTTACTATAGATAAGTATTATAAAAAAGAAGTCACTGTCTGCCTCTGTCTGTTTCTTCGTTAACTTCTTTTAAACAATCCAAAAGGATTTTGATACGGTTTTCAATAATGGAAAGAGGGATAGGTATAAACGAGAAAGGAATGTGTTTTACCTACAGAAAAACAGAAGTGCCATTAAACAAGAGGAAATTAAACACAGATTTATGATATAAGAACGACAATTTTTCATAGCTATTTTCTAACAGAAATTAACGCTTAGGTTATAAGTAGTTTAAATGTCACAATGATCAATATTTAAAAAGCCATCTGTGCCCAAAGGAACCCTAAAGACTACCCACAAGTCAATTGCCAAACTCCGCTCTGTGAAACGGCTTTTCCACCCACCACCCTGTCTAACCCAACTCCCACCCCCCTTTTCGACCTTTTACCCCCCTTCTGCCCCCGAATTACATCTCGCCCCCTAAACCGCGGTCTTCAGTGACAGTTCAATAAAGCACGGCGACCAATCGTGGCAAACGTCGCCCGGTATAAGCCAATAGGATTAACGCTATCTCCGTCCTGTTCTTACGCGCCCTACAATAGATATTGAAGTCTCACTTGCACCCGCAGCAGACAGATTCTTGATTTGATTTCGATTGAATTCTTTTTATGAATTTTCTTTTGTTTTTCAATTCGATGAACAAGCGGTTCGGTTATTATTTATGACCGAAACCTAATTTGGGGGTTATATTAAATTTAATTTTGGAGAACAGACAGAACAGGAACGTCTCTTTTTTGGTAATTAACTTATCTATTAATATAGGTACCTAATATTAGGTAAACTTATAAGTCGATCGACGAAGTCACTAAAGATAGCCGTAGGTATGTGTAAAGAAAGATATACGTAGGTTTTCTATCTAGGATTTCCCGTGTAAAATCGAATTCATAATCAATTGTGAGAAAAAAATACTAAATCCATCATGAATGTTAATTAATGGAACTTAGTGAGATTGATTCGTTTGAAACTTAGCGTTTCGTTGAAGACTTACAATCTCTTTTTCTTTGATTATAGGTAAAAGTAAGAATAAATTTTATTTGCGACTATAAGGACAGACACAAGCGTGCCACAAACCGGCTCCAACTCAGCATAATGCAAGTTGTAAAAACTATTTTTTTTTTTACAAGAGGCATCATCATGGATAGATTACCCACCAGCCTGGGTGGGTTATGTCGGACTCCCGCCCCGAGATTAGTAGTGGGGTAGATCTACCGACTAAACCTTTTGGCGGCGGCCTCCACGTCTGCTAGGTATAGGCGAAGTTGCGAGGTCGGACGAACACTGTTCCGCAACTCCGCCAGTCTTCCGTTAGAGCTGATAGGAGGTCACTTATTAAAAATCAAATACCTATACATAGAATCTCTAAAACTGCACTCCTCACAAAAATTAAAGGAGCAAAAAAAATTAAAATTTTTAGGTCATTTTCAACAGGCTGTAACTTGAAGACGAATTCTTACAATAAATTTAAAAATGAAAATTGTAGCTCCAAGTGCCTAGTTTTTAATCTGACCTACAAATTTTTTTTTTTTCAAAATTTTTCTTTAAGTAATCTTGAGAAGATGACAGACAAAAAAATTTCGAAATTTTTTGGTTTTTCTTTTTGATCTACGGACTTGGAATTTTTTTTGTCAACCATCATATGGAACGGATAACATGTTCATTCAGCTTCAATTTTTTTTTTTTGAAAACCTTGATACGACCATTTTTTGCTGAGATAGTCTTTGAATGGAAAAGAATCATTTCGTCTTTGACCATCAATATCTCAGCAACCAAAGATCGTATAGAAAATTCAAGGTAGGTTTTGAAAACTTGAATGAATTCTCAATATGAATTTTTTTTTCCATATTTTACATGAATTTGAAAAATTATAAAAAAGGGGGCTTTTGATAGTTTTTTTGAAAAATCAGGCGCTGAATCAAAAACATGGAGAAAATCATAAATGTTAAGTGTGCCTTTTACAGTTCAATATACCCAAAAAAACCTCAGAGTTTCAATTTACCTAATCCAGTCAGCCGTTTTTTTGGACCACTCGCTTTAAAAATTGAAGGAGCAAGATTTTCGCTCTAAAATGTTCATATTCTTTGTCAAAATAAAAAAAAATATCACCTTTTTATCTCAATTACGCATCACTTGGTGAATTTGAAAAGTCCTGGTTAACGACTAGATAAACCGGTATCATTCAGTTTTGTAAATTAAACATAAAACAGCGAATTAACATTTTACGTTTGTATGGAGGAAAATTTACTTGTATTACTTTAAGAGAAAACTTTGTGATTGGTCAACATTTTTTTTTTGACGTTACAACAACCAATCACCAAGCTTTCTCTGCGTTCTCTCTTTGTTTCCAAAGTACGCAAAGAAGCGTTTCCATCTTAGCTGGGCCCCCGGAAGGTATTTCTAAATGTCTTTTTCAAATATTGTGTTATTAGAAATGTAGGTATGTACTTTCTTCTTACTTAAATCTGTACCCTAGATAATTAATTAAACAATACGTCAACGGCAGAACACTTTAATTTTCAATGTTCAACTCAGATAAATTATTGGATAATGGACACAGCGGGCGATCGCCGCGGGTGGCATTCTAGTACACGGCGGGAACAGGTGACGTTGACATTTAGACTGTCATGGCGGTTAGATGACGGATAGTTTGACAGATAAATTACTAGAACAAGATATTTATTTAAGACTAGCTGTTCCACGCGTCTTCGTTCGCATAACTTTATAAAAAATATAGTCTACCTAATCTACCTATGTTAGCTGAGCAAATTATTATGCTCTGCCTGACTTTAATTTTTCTACGTTATGAATCGGTTAGGTTTAGGTTAGGTTAAATATTGGCCAGCTGTCAAATGTGACATAGGTGTAGGCCAATGATGTCTGTCCATATCATTCAAAAAATGTCTTTCGATAATAAATAAATTTTAGCTCTTAAAAATACTCTGTCAAACTTAAATTCTGAAGTCTAAGCATTGGGTCTTCCCAGCACCAACGAACAAATTTTAATCTAGGTCATGCAATATTATTGTCCTAAGGACTGCTGGACACAGCCCAGTATCTAATGATGCTATAATCGGCATTATAGCATCATTAGATACTATACCCTACATATTTTACCTATGTTTCTGTTTATATTAGACTAGCTGCTGCCCGCGACTTCGCCCTCGTAACCTCTAAATTTGAAAATTAAGTAGGTATATACTAAAACCTTCCTCGAGAATCACTCTATCCATTGGTGAAAACAGCATGAAGTTTTACAGTAGTTTTTGAGTTTATCGCGAACAGACAGACAGACGCGGCAGAGGACTTTGTTTTAATATGTAGTACAAACAATAAAATTATGTTAACAGACGCACAGAGCAATTGCATTTGAAACTGATGCGCTTGAATCACAAAGGGATTAGTTACACATCGCTAGGAATTATTCAAACGTAGGGTTACAATTGCTGTGGCTCCAATGTGGCAATATTCAGAATATTATCTTAATACCTATATAAACGGCGATGTGTGCATGTATGTATATGTCTCCTATATACTCCAAAACCGCTGAACTAATTTTGATGAAACTTTCAGACAATCTTCAGATTAGTCCAGCGGGCGTTCCTGTGAAGTTTGGTAGCGATCGGATGCGGACGAAGTCGCGAGTAAAAACTAGTAATAAATAAATTTTATTACATACCTAAATGCTTATTTCAAATCCTAACTAATGATACCTATAAAGACGAAAATGTTTGTTCATGAATTTTTGATCCACCGACTACGAGTATACTTATCATTGCTCGCAGTATATTATTTCGATGCTTATCATGAAAATTTGATATTGTCGGGGCACAGAAAATGACATAATAAATAAGTATATGGTATATGTACCTTTCATCTAGAAGAAAGGTAGTTACCATTCCTATGAAGGACGCGGATTAGGTCGCAGGCAAAAGCTTGTGTTTTTTGAGGAATTGTGAAAGTAGGTGTAAGGATTAGTTTGTATGTTACACTTTCACGCCTTAACTACTCATTAACTACTCATTAACTTAACTTATTACTTTAAGGCCTTAACGCCTTACTTACTAGAGAACGTCATGTAATTTTGCTTACCAATACACCTTGTTAGGGATATAGAAAAGGGTGGTTACCTTTCATTTAGAAAAAAAGTATCTGATACCGAGGGATCACATAAAAATTAAAGTAAAAAATATCAACGCCTAACAAAAAATCAATATCTATCATCATGAATACTAAAATAAATCTGTAAGGGTTGGTAATGGAGTAAGTTACTTTGTTTTCAGAGATATCGTGTTTATAGGCTCTATACATGATACTGAAACTAAATTGACCATTTTTAGAATTTTTTTCTGTATGTATGTAACTATGTTCCTCGATAACTTTTAAAAACTGATTTTCGTGAAACTTATTGGTAGATAAACATACGGGACGTACATACATACGTGTCCCGACGTACGGGACACAGGATAGGCTACTTTTTTCTTTTACAATGCGGACTAAATCGCGGGCACCAGCTAGTGAGCAATAAAAATATACCTAATGGGGCGCAGACAAAGTCGCAGCCAAAAGCTAATAGTATTAAGCAAATAGTTAAAAATTCAGAAAGGTTAAAAAGAAATCAACAACTTATAGATATACCTACTTGGCAGAAGCCTAGGTACCAGTAAAAGTACCAGTACCAATCTAATGAGATTTGTTGCAATAGAATATCGGGGATCTCTATATACCTACATATAAGTAGGTACCTATATGTTACAGTTGACTCACAGTAACCATTTCTTTCATTAAAAGTTTAATCTCTACATTATTTTATTACACATCCGTCATGTCAGTTTCTCCGTTAACCCAAAGGATTTTGAATTTTGATACGATTTTAACACGGAAAAAACGATAAACGTGGAAAAGTTTATGTATACTATTTGTAGAAAAAACGCACCAGAGGGAAAACTGGCCTAACATACTTATAATATTTGTTTTATAATTGAAATAATACAGATTAGTACTCAACATAATTGAACTGTATGTTTATAACGATGATTTGTGAATAAATTATTATTATTATTATAATTAAATAATTAAGTTTAATATTAGGTACCTACCTAACTATCTGAGTATTAGGGGAAAGTAGTACGAGATGATCCCCTTAAGCGGGAATCACTGTAAAATATATATTCTTCAAGGTAAACCAAAAATAAAGGCGATTACTACTAGTATATTTATCTATCCAACTTTCACAATACTCAAAACCAGAAATTAATTGAGGTTTCATTAAAATATTTCTTTTTTAAAAACCTTACAAAGTACCTAATCATCTTGTACCCCTATGTGTAAGATGATCCCCAGGTAGAGATGAGATGGTTCCTAAGACCATGTTACCCCCAATTAAGAAAAACTTGAAAAAATATTTGGAAAAAAGTTTGAAGAAAAGTTTGAATACAAGTAAAACAAGCTCAAAGTCATGCCTACCTTAGATCAACCGTAGGTACACAATTTTTATTTTTTCTTGTCAAAATCGATGTTTTGCTCACGCCTGCATTACGATTTGACTGAGGCGGGGGAGTAACCAGAGCTATGTTTTACCAGTGAAATAAACTGGATTGCGTTAGTGGTTTCAGCACAATCGCAAAAGGATCATCTTACCCCAAGGGATCAACTCGTACAACTAGTCTTTCTCGATAAATGGACTATCCAACACAAAAAGAATTTTACAATTCGAACCAGTGGTTCCTGAGATTAGCGCGTGCAACCAACCAAACAAACAAACAAACTCTTCAGCTTTATAATATAGTATCTATGTACTCGATTATTCCATACATTTATGTTTCGATTTTTTTTATCTAAATCTCTATATAAATGCTGTTCATGCCTGTAATTGGCTTACATAACAAATTGATATACCTACTTAGTACTTTAAAGTTCATTATAAAGTTATGGTTAATATGTCAAGCTGTTGGTGTGTAAAAACAAATAAATAAGACGATGATGATGAATTTTGAGGAGACCCTTGATCGAATAGCACCTTAGCTAGGTGCTTGCTTTCACGGTCTGCCTCATGGGTCCCGGATTCGATTCCCGGCAGGGCCAACTTTAGCTTTAGAACAGCTTTAGAAATAAACTTTTCATAGTGGACTGGTCTGGATTTGATAAGTAGTGATAGGGCACACTGCGATTCGTATTCATTTAGGCAGCCCGTACCTATAGCGGCAGTATATAACCACCCACTTACAGAAGACCACCGTGAAATAACAGTATGCGTTTGTTATTTCACATATATACACAAAACTAGGTGACATAGGTGGTAGGGAAGAGGTTATTTTACAAAAACAAAATCTATGAACATCCTGTAATACGTACACTAGACTGGGCGACCGAGCCAGTCTATGTGTATGAAACATACAGAAAAAAAATTGAAGAATACTTGAATTAGTAAGTAATTAATAATTCAAAATACTTACTCGTATTATAAAACGAACAAGCGATATTACTTTAGTAACCGTTCCATTAAAAAAAAACCTAAAACGAATTTTCACTAAGATAGGACTCTGACAGATTGATTTCTAGACCTAAAAACAAGAATGTTAGAGCCGTTTGCGAGATCGTCGTGGCATACAAGAATTCCTCGTTTAATAGGTAAGTAGGTATTATAAGATTTGTAGTGCGGCATCTATCCCACATTTCCCCTACCAGATTAGTAATCAGCCAATGATGAACGATGATTTGATTCTTTTTTCTTTTATTTACACACTTTTGCAATGGTGCGTTCGGAAAGTGCAACGTAATATAAAACGACAATATAAAAATTTTATTAAAAAAAACTACTTACTTTTGGTGTTATTGTATTTATTTATTTATTTATTTAATAGCTAACCTTACAGCATTTAATAATTAACAATTACATATAATAGATTAAAATTTTTATATAGCCTATTACAAGGTTAGGGCATCTATATTACAAGGTTAGGTTAGGTATTTGTTTAAACTATTTCAGAACAAATTAAGCGTTAAATACCTATATAGAAATTAGTAAAAAAAACAATCCTATTAAATTGATCAAAAATTTAGACAATTATTTTTTAAATAAATCTTACATAGTAAAATAATACAGTACAATAAAATAATCTAGTGTATATCCGAACGTTTCGTATGCTGAGTGATTTTTTTCTTGAGAAACAAAATGGTGCTTGTCGAGGAAGTGTTGTGGAAACATATTTTTTCTGTATTAACGCTGTAATTTGTTTGGTGCTATATAGTGACGATTACTAATAAGTTTAAAGATTGTAAAGTGTCTAGAAGTTTATAGTTGTGTTGTAATTTCCGATTGACTGTATTGTGTTGTTGGCGTGTATAAAAAAAAAACAAACTCTAATAGGTAAGTATTCGGAGGCCTCGGATTTATGTATCTGCTCAATAGTATGCAATCTATTAAAGAGAATACAGATCGTATGTACTTATAATCGGTTACATTATGTCGGGTATATTAGTTATGTCTGACTGTCTGTACCTCCGTACCTCGCTTCGATGGCGACATTTTGGCGCCAAAACTGATACTGACATCGCATCGCTGTTAGTGTCACTATCAGTATACTGGAGAGGGCAATGAGCTAGCGAGGTGCAGAGATAATTTTTATAGTCTGTGCGCAGATCATAGAGTAAAGTAATATGCTGTATATAGCGCAGAGTTATTTTGCGCGCACTCAAGTGTAGATTCTTATCTCGTATCATGAAAATATACGTAGCAACCACAAACTAAATAGTAGATACTAACGTATGTAGCAACCATGGAGAATAGAGGTAAGGAGGCCCAACTCTATACATGAGAAAGTGTCCGTCGAATACGCTCAATGGGTCTGACCGATGGGTTTGAAAATGACTATAAAACACACATAATATCAGAGCTATGGTTATGTACATGTGAAAAGTTTTTGTTTCATCAAAATCGATGCAGTATTTCCGAAGTTATTGACACCGAAACTTCAGTCGCTATTCAAATTTTCAAGTTCGCCCGTGCTAAGTGGATGACGTCACAAGGGCCGATTCTAGATGCAAGAAAGAGAGATTTGTATGTTTGTAATTAATTAACTCAAAAACTACTGGACCGATTTTAAAATTTCTTTCACCTATAAAAAGCTACGTTATTAGCGAATAATATAGGCCATATTTTATAAAGTTACGCGGGCGAAGTCGCGTGCAACAGCTGGTAACATTATAGAAAGAGTAGATTTCTATTTTTGTTTACGAGTATAATGATTAAACTTAAAAACTACTAGACCGATTTTAAAAATTATTTCTCCTATAGAAAGCTACGTTATCAGCGAGTAACTCAAGCCATATTTTATAAAGTTGCGCAGACGAAGTCGCGTGAAAACAGCAAGTTGATTATAAATTATAAAAATATTCTTAAAATGATTCTTGAGTGGGACTTACGACAAAGATTTCCTCAATACTTTCTGAAGTTATCGGGTTCGGAATATCTTAATGAAGAGGTATCTTGCGGGTCAGTTCTTTTTGTCTACGTTTCTGTACTACAGATCATTCATTTGTTTTAATTGTCTCTCGATGACACAAAATGTAAATGTACGTTTTGTTGTATCAGCTAGGTTGCGGTTTGCAACTTTACTTGCAACTTTGCTTTGCAAGCATATACTTGGTTGTAAGTCATCCTCATATCATAGAGTGTAATAGGTATTTTTGTTAGTATACTAGGCAGGTAAGTATATTTTTTAAAGGGAGAAAATTGACGATGTCTTACACACACTAAAATAAAATACGTGTGTGACGGACTTCATGGTCATCCACTTTTTACGTCTTTTCGTATCCATTGGCACTTGGAAAAATAATTTAGAAGGTGTGTGGATGGTTGAATCCACAACCGGATTAGTATAATAAAAAATACTAATACAAATTATTAGTATTTTTTATTATTATATGGCAAAAGTAACGGTCATTATTTAAATTTTCAAATGCTCCGGCGCCACTGACCTATAATAAGCACTGGACTTTTTGTACCACTTTTGAAAATTTTGACGTATTTTTATACCGAACCTGATAACTTCAGAAAGTATTGAGGAAATCTTTGTCGTAAGTCCCGCTCAAGAATCATTTTAAGAATATTTTTATAATTTATAATCAACTTGCTGTTTTCACGCGACTTCGTCCCCGTAATTTTATAGTCTATGTTAATAGCCTATGTTACTCGCTGATAACGTAGCTTTTTATAGGTGAAAGAATTTTTAAAATCGGTCCAGTAGTTTTTGAGTTAATTAATTACAAACAAAAATAGAAATCTACTTTCTTTATGATATTACCAGCTGTTGCGCGCGACTTCGCCCGCGTAACTTTATAAAATATACCCAATATTATTTGCTGATAACGTAGCTTTTTATAGGTAAAAGAATTTTTAAAATCGGTCCAGTAGTTTTTGAGTTAATTAATTACAAACAAAAATAGAAATCTACTCTATTTATAATATTACCAGCTGTTGCACGCGACTTCGCTCGCGTAACTTTATAAAATATAGCCTATGTTATTTGCTGATAACGTAGCTTTTTATAGGTGGAAGAATTTTTAAAATCGGTCCAGTAGTTTTTGTGTTAATTAATTACAAACAAAAATAGAAATCTACTCTCTTTATGATATTACTAGCTGTTGCACGCGACTTCGCCCGCGTAACTTTATAAAATATACCCAATGTTATTCGCTGATAACGTAGCTTTTTATAGGTGAAAGAATTTTTAAAATCAGTCCAGTAGTTTTTGAGTTAATTAATTACAAACATACAAATCTCTCTTTCTTGCATCTAGAATCGGCCCTTGTGACGTCATCAACGTTCGCGAGTAGTATTAAAAAATTTGGGTGGCGCGCGTACTTTGAACGCTTATAACTCGGTCATTTTTTAAGATATCAAAAA
Source organism: Synanthedon formicaeformis (assembly GCA_945859745.1). Classification (NCBI taxonomy): domain Eukaryota; kingdom Metazoa; phylum Arthropoda; class Insecta; order Lepidoptera; family Sesiidae; genus Synanthedon; species Synanthedon formicaeformis. Next base: position 3,692,293 of record OX243975.1, read on the forward strand.
AATAAAAACACTACCGTATTTGTCTAGTGAGCTATATTTGGGGGATATCATTAACTAAAATCGATGGTCAGACTCATTAGGGTGGTGCTATAGTAGCGTTGATGTGTGACGCACGCATTTTATTTACGGTTATTTCATGAACTACACAACCAACCAATCATATCAAATACCAATGCTACACTAGCGCCATTCTGGTCAATTTATGAACCACTATTTAATGCTTTTATCCTGCCACTTTTTCAGTTTAACATATCGCTGCTTAAAAACTAAAGGGCCATAAAACAAAAAAAATCCAAAAATGTTTTTATTGCAAAAATACAATCACAATCCTTCATATTGTATGTTGCAAAAAGTTTTATGGTTGTTTTATATTTAGTATATTTTGATATTTTTTATATATTCAAAAGTAACTTATATGCTTATATCTCTTCTAGTATTCAGTTTATTATAAATGTACTTAAATCATTTAATGCTACTTAAAAATACGCTACTAACGATGTATAATTGATATATATCTAATATTTGATATATATCTAACTAGAAAAAAATACATAAAAAAATCCTTTAATTTTTTTCGATTAGCTCTCCTGAAAAAAGTGTAATTTTGATTTGTGGCCCTTTAGTTTTTAACAGTGATATGTTAAGAACTACGTACTAGATGGATCACTGAAGACGCGATGAGTGTTCCAAGTGATTGGAGTTCCGACGTCCTACCCGTTCACAGTCTTACATACGCGCTCGTAGAGATTAGGCGCGTTATTATTTTCAAAACCAATAAAAATGCCGTCTTGTGTGATGAGATATTGCAAAAATACAACAAAAAATATTGGTAAAACTGCTGGTGTGACGTTCCTTATTCACAAATCATCGTTATAAACATACAGTACAATTATGTTGAGTACCAGCGTCTAAACTAGGCCGAGCCTGTATCTTAGACGCTGGATTCTTCCATAAGTGAGTACACATAATAATAATATTAAAAATTTATAAGAATTAAAATTTTAGGGTAACGCAAAAACTAAAAATAATTTAAAAATAACAAACATTATCTATACATTTAAAAGAAAGAATTACCTCAAAAGTTACAATATAAAATTACACCACTGAAACTATGGACTTGAGAACACAATAAATTATAATAAGTTAAAAGTATTAATGAAAATATAACTAAGTTTAATAGGTTAATATTTAATTTGTTAAAACCGACATGCTTATCGAGTCGGCCATAATAATATTCAGTTGTCTACGACTTGGCATATTGACCTTGACACTACTGCCGCGCCGTCCCCCACGCACTTTCCGCGTTGGAACATGAATATAGCAAGAAATCGTAGGGAGTGCTCAATCTAGTACTTACTTAACATATCACTGGTTTTTAAGTAGCGATATGTAAGTTGGTCCTCCTTACCTCTATTATGCATGGTAGCAACTAGCAACTAACACAAAGATGTATACTTTGTGTAATGTAGATGGCGCGATAATAATTGCCATTAATTCTACCAATCAACAAAATGCAAATACTATAAATAAATTATTTTGAAAAACTCATATTACCTAAATAATTTTCAAAATAAAAATATCTTGAAACACATGTGTTTTGTTCTTGTCATTAAAACCAATTCCTGCCTCTGTGGTATTCAAAGAATGTTACCAGTAAAATAATTTCTTGTGAGTTCTATACACACATAGTGCTGTAACGTTGTATTTATGTGGAAATAAATAAATAAACATTTATTAATATCAATAAAGTAGTTTTTTTATTACAATTTTTTGAATTTTCAATAGTTTTTTTTATTTTCAAGTAATAATATTTTCAAATAGTTTTTTTCTTACGCTGTCAGGATTCAGAATATGTCAATACCACAGAACACTATATATCAATACATTTATTAAAAATGTTTTTAAAACGCGGGAATTTTTCATACAAAATGAATTTCCCTCTTTATTCAACTTCATAGTTTTAATAATTACATTCAGTTACATGATATATTAGATATTTTTATTTTAAAAAACAACCTATGTACACATCGAGCCGAGAGGATTACATAAAATTGGAGTGACAACAACAAGCAACACTGCTTGTAGCAGTACGTACGTATTTATACACATGTAGGTCAATGAAAAAAATGGCTTAGCAGTTCGTATGTACCGTGGCAAGAAACAAATTTCTAATTTAAATGGCCTTCAGTGATTTATGTCACATAAGTAATGCGTTTAAAACCGTCGAAAATGAGGTTGATCAGGTGAGTGGTCCGGTTTCATGTAAAAGTGCTTCACCAACTATGTAAATGTCGAATAGTGATCTGTCAATCTGACCCAAAATCCGGGAAAATTCGTCATAACATTTACTTGTATTTCACTTTATTTGTATTGAAATGAAATTTACCATATTCATTTCAATATCTACACACAATTACAGTAAATGTTACAATGTTTTCTTTTTATAATCCTTATGACGTCGCCAATAACACCCATAGCACACGACATTTGAAATGAACATAATATTTTTAGAAATAAGTAATTTGCACGATAGAGGACAAATTAACGGGACAAAAAGGTGAATTTTAATCAAACTTAATATTACTAGTAGTACTAAAATTGATTGCTTATCTAAATTCTGTTTAGAATCTTATTAGTTATATATGGTTGTTTCTCAGCCTATTTGTACTTTCTCTGTAACTAAACATTTTCTTCAAATGTCCTTCATTGTAAATACTTGTTTTCAATGTCCCACAGTTACTATTTGATAGTTAGGTATTACATCATGAATGATATGAAGCTGTTTCGCAATGACATGTCAATATTTACAATGTCTTTAGAAATATAGATATAAAATTCAAAAATATTTTTTAAATCGATTTAATTTTTAATTCCAATGCATCACTATTAATAAAGTCATTTGTAACTGTCATTCAGTTTGTAATATTATTAATAACTAGCTGGTGCCCGCGACTTCGTCTGCGTTCTCTATAGCTTAAAGCCTTCCTCGATAAATGGACTATCCAACACAAAAAGATTTTTTCAATTTGAACCAGTAATTATCGCCAGAGATTAGTGCGTACAAACAAACAAACTCTTCAGCTTTATATTGGTATAGATAGATTTGCAAAATTAATATTTAAGTACAATTCAGTATACCAAAGACATACTGTCTTAAATCCATTAAAACACCTTATGATGCCATTTGTAAAAAGTATTTTACACTATATTTACTGGTACACTCTTTTTAAGTACTTTCAAAGACAACAAAAAAGTTTCACTTTTAATTAAGTATTATGTTACAAGTCCAACTTGTACAACATGCTTACACTCGGACATATATCATGTATACTGAATAATTTGCTAAATGTGACAGTATAGTTTGGTTCTGATATAAAGAATTGTATATGTCAGCCTGATTCGTTGATATGCTCTTTCCATTAGCAAACACATTAACTATTGATATAGTTATTGTTGATATATTCAACTCTGTTTAAATTTCATCTCAACATAATGAATATGACTGCAAAAATTCAAATAAGCTATACTAATATTATATAAAGCTGAAGAGTTTGTTTATTTGTTTGGTTGTACGCTCTAATCTCAAGAACTACTGGTTCGAATTGAAAAATTCTTTTTGTGTTGCATAGTCCATTTATCGAGGAAGGCTATAGGCTATAGAGAACGCGGATGAAGTCGCGGGCACCAGCTAGTTATATATATAGCACAAACAATATATTTTTCAAATATTTTTGAAGCTCAAAGAAGATTTTTATAAAGAGAAATATTGAAAAAATTACACATCAGCTGCCATAGTGCTTTTGACAGAATAACTAAGTCTGTCAAGTCAGTCAGTATTTCCATATAGATAATTTAAGGTGACACAAGACATCTTTTCCTCCATACAAATGTAGAAAGATTATTACTCCGCTGTTTTATGTTTAATTTACAAAAGTAAGCATGATACCGATTTATCTTGTCATTAACTAGGTTAGTTTTTTTCATACAAATTTTTAAAAAATATATTAATTTAAAAGATATGATCCTTGAAAAATCCATATTTAACACGAGTTTTAATGCAATTTTGAGGGTGAATGGGCCACTCTAGTATACAAAAATTCCAAAATACTTTGGATACAAACATTGATTAGATATTCAAGAGTTCAAATAACTTTACACGAAATAGATATATATGCAGTAGTTTTGTCAAAAAGAGTATATGCCCAAGGGTCTGTTTATGATTTTTTTTTGTATGAATCATTGTGCATCTCACTCGACTGCTCTTCCTGTGCATTGTACTGTGTGAGACAGAATGAATTTTAGCTACACACTCCGATGAGTTCGAACCGCCGCCTTAATTGCAATTGATAGAATGTAAAAATCCCTTCATTTAACACTTGATGTCTGTTTCTTCCCAAATTTCAATTTAATTATGAAACTGAAATTTTAGTAATTCAAAATTTCAATTTTATGCACTAGCATAAAATTGAAATTTCATACTACTTATGGCCATATACACAATGCAGTGCAGTCAGAACTACTCAGTTTGTCTTGCCAACAAAATAACAGCAATTATGCAGTGAAAGTTACCTCATTCAAACATAGATATCAATGGCTTGTTATTACTCAATATGTGGATAATTATTGCCTTTGATATTCTCCTAGTGGAACAGTACATTGCTTGAAATTGTTTAAAAAGGTGAACAAAGGTTGACGATCAACCTAGAACAGTCCTTTTTGTCTTGTTCATTGAAACAGTGTTCTTCACTCAACTTTTCTGGACTTTTCACGCGAAAACGGTGTGAATAGAGGGAACAGCCTTAAACTGTTTCTTTATAAAAAATGTTTGACCACATAAATTTGTCACGGCCTTATCCTTCAACTTAATTATATGTAATAGTGAACTTATTATTTCACAATTTTTGAGTGTACAATAAAAATAATGGATACATCTCTGACCAGAAGCAATAACCCAAAAATAAGTTGTCAAAAAAAAATGTAAAAAATAACGTTTTCCTTTTAAGAATAGTATAAACAAAGATTCAATGTCGTCACAATTGAAGCTAGATTTTGTCCAACATTTTCATAAGGAAATTATCCACTTAAATGATTTTTTAAATATTCATTTAGAAAGAGTTTAGATATTTTTTGTTAAAACATTGTCAAAATGTTTCAGCTAAGTAAGATGAAGTTTTGTTGACTTGCACATTCTAAAATGATTATTGATCATGTTTATTGATACCTATAGATCAGCAATTTTCGACGTATTGCGACATTTGCGACGACAGCAATTACATATAATAAAACTTGCACAATATTATGTGCAAATTTTTCAATTAAGAAATGCATTATATGCACTTATGTTTGTTTAAATTACCTCTTGTATTATAAATGTTTGTACAGTTGATCAGGCTTTACTGTATTGAAAAGGTTATATTCGTATTTTAATTACTACCAAAAGTGACATTTAAATTACCAATCCATTTTATTGATGAGACGCAACAAACAGACTAGGAGATTTCTTAATCTACTCTCGGTAAGTGGCTTTGGATGCCTATAAACACAAGAAAGCAAGAAAGTCTTATAGGATAAGGTTAAAGATAAAGATAAATAAATCATGCTAGGTACAGTACATTAATATAGAACCAATTTTCTTTTTATTATTTTTCCTCACTTGTCAAACGACATGACCTCCTCTAAGATTTTCCATTGTTTTCTATCCTGTGCTTTTCTCATCGATGTTGCTCCCGCTACCTTCCTTTATATCATCTTCCCACCTAAGATTCTGTCTTCCTCTTTTACGTTTCTCTCCTTGGTACCCAATGGGTAATCTTGTGTGACCATTTATGTGGGTCTCTAGTGACTTGTATGACCCGTCCATCTCCATTTGAGTTTCGTTATAGTTTTAACAATAGGTATTAACATTTGTTTTTTCTCTTATGTCTACTAATTTTAGGATAACGTTAGGATAGAGGCAAAGGACATAGGGGCAACCTTTCCTCCATCAAATAGAAAAATAGATAAGATGCAGTGCAGGCTCTGCCGGTATTGAAACCTGTGTATGCTGTTTCGACAGTGGAGTCTATGTAAAATGTCATAATTCATATTACTACTTCCAATGTCTATTCATATTAGTTTTAGTACATATAACTATTTTGTTTTCTTTTTTTTTTTTCAGTCTGAACACATTATGGAAGAAAATTCAATGGTCCGAGATCTCATCACGAAGGTCCTTGATGAGACCGGTCCATCTGAAGCGAGCAAGTGAGTTCTACAACACTTTATTTCAACTATTACATTTTTCATAATTTTAGCAAAGTACATCGAACACATAAAGCTCTCAGTGTTAAGAAGATATTAGTTTAAATAAAATATGTTTTAAAATTTCTCCCCAGTACAACACAACCACCGGACCCATCAATGAATTCTTTGCCATTGACCAGTCAGTATCAAACTGATACAGGAAATACCTCATTTGTACCACCGTCGTTCAACTACCGAGAGAACCTATATAATTTCCCACAAAACGATCAAAATGCCTTCAATTTTAACATGCCAAATGGTTTTGGCACAAATGGCTACGTCAATTATGACAACGATGTCAATCCACTGCTTGGCATCGACCCTGTACCGGACACGGCAGCGGAACAAGTCACCCCGGAGCAACTCAACTTGCTCAGACTCGCTGCACAACAAATTGGTGGCGCTCAGTTTTCAAGTCCTAAATATGACGAGAAATTCTATAATTTCTTCGAACCGAGCCAGAGGAATTCGTTGCCTGATGGCAACGTGTTTCCGTCTAACAATTTCAATCGTCCGAACAGTCTCAACTTGGACAGTTTCAACACAAACTATGACAATATAAACATGCAGCAGAGATACCAAAATGGCTTTGCCAGGGAGCAAAATCAAGACGACATGATGAATTTTATGTCGGTCAACGGCCAACTGGACAGATCTAGGGATGAACCTGTGCCCAATATGGACTATAAAATGCCCATGGAAATGAACGGGCAGTTCCACAATGAAGACTTCAACAGGCAGCAGGACGAGAGGAACAGGTTCATCAATAGAAACTTTCAGCAAATGTCACAGAACAAAAATTTCAACGGGGACAACTTTTATATGGACCGTAATTTGGGTCAAAATTTCGACTTTCAAAATCGTACCCCAGGTTCTGCTCCAAATTCCATAAATTACAAGCCAAACGGGTTTCACCTGCAAAATGATTTTATGCAGAGGAGAGATGTAAATCCGATGATGCCTCGTGATTTCCAAGTGAACGGCTGCATGAATGAAAGTCGACCAAATTTTGAGGGAAACGTTGGAAGAGAAAATATGCAGCCAGTGATGACTCCGAATCAAGATTTAGCTCGTCAAATGAGTTTGCTCATGCGGAATCGTCCTCTGCCTAATCAGCTGAACGTTGATGTTTCAGCACCATTCAATCTTGGTGAGTTTTGTTTATTATTATTTAAACACTAGCTGGCGCCCGCGACTTCGTCCGCGTTGAAAAAGAAAAAAGTAGCCTATCCTGTGTCCTGTACGTCTAAATGTTTATCTACCAAGTTTCATGAAAATCAGTTAATTCGTTTAAGAGTTATGGAGGAACATACATACATACATACAAACAGAAAAAAATTCTAAAAATGGTCAATTTAGTTTCAGTATCATGTATAGAGTCTATAAACACGATATCTCTGAAAACAAAGTAACTTACTCCATGACCAACCCAAAACAGATTTATTATTAGTATTGATAAGAACTTATAACAAATACTTCCTTTAAACCTTATTTCCTAACCTCGAAAGTCTATGCTAGCTATGACTAGATGATTCGTCCATAGCGTATATACGGTCACTATAATATAAAAGCACTTAATTCCTACTAATATTATAAAAAGCGAAAGTTTGTAAGTTGCGAATTTTTTTATAATATTGGTACTAAAGTGCTTAAAAAACTTAATTTTAGGTATGGGTGCCCTACTAGGACCAAGCCCTCCAGTCCAACCGCCAGTTTTACAGTCACCTATGCTAGATCTGCCATTGCTGGCTCCTTTTTACACTATGAACAATGTCAGGTAAGTCTATTAAACATTTTTTTTTAAATGTTTTAACTCGACAGACAGGCAGACAGGTTCCATTAATAAAAACTATATTAAAATCCGTTACGTAGCTTAAAAGATCTATGCGTACACACACAGAGAGAGGCGGTGTGAAGCGACCTTTTTATGTTAAGGTCGGCAGACAGGCAGACGGTCCACTTGATGATAGGTAGCTACCGTCGCCTATAACACAAGCAAAACAACTGGTGCTCACAAACCGACAATAGTAAGATTGAGAATAGAGAAATAGACTCTGGCATCCCTTGATCACTCACCGAAACACAAAAGCACATATGCTATTATTTCACGGTGATCTTCTGTAAAGGGGTGGTTGCTCCCGCTTGACGGGCTGTACAAATGACTGCAATTTTGCAGCATGCCCTGTCACTACTAAATCTAAATTTTTTACCATATTAAATTCTTAATCATTATTTACCACAAAAGCACAAACAACACAAAGAAAAATATAGAAAAAAAGATTAACACATACCTATGTATTCACATAGATAACTTACATATAAGACAGTTAGAACAGAAACTAAACACCAAGACAAATGTTAATGTCCTATTATTTTAATATGAAGGTCGACAGACAGGTTGACGGTCCACTTGATGGTATGCTATTGGTACAAGTGCTGCAAGTGCGCCGCCGACCATAGAAGGATTAAGGATAAGGGATAAAAAAAGTATTGTTTAAATTAATCAACAGCAGAGGAGCCGCGACCGCCTCCAGCGTACTCCACGCTCGACTGGAGACTTGCTACGAGCAATGGAAGCAGTTGGAGAAGGAGAGGAAGCGGACGGAGGCGAGGCTCGCGTTGGCCTACCCGGGCAGGGCCGTCTCCAGTTCAAACTCCATACCGGTTCCAAGGTTGCCACCTTGCCCCACCAGGGTAGACCGGCTCACGGTGGACATGCTCAGGGAACACACGAAGGTGAGCAGTGTTTCGTCCTTGTTGTTGTTCCGAGTTTATTCACTGTTGACAATAGATGGCGTACGTTAGTGTACGTTAAATCGCGCCAACGCTTCGTTCGTCGTCACAATAATTATCTTACATAATTTTCATATAGATGTTCTGGTTCTGTAATATAATCTGAACTTCAGTGCACCTAATAACAAATCGTAGGCACTTTAAAAATGAAAGTTATAAAAATGAACTACTTATGTTGTAACTTGTCTAGACTTGTCAAACCAAAACTGCTAATAAAAATCAAACAATATTATCTGGGTATTACCAATATTACCAATTGATTTTCTGTGGACGAATTGCGTCATGCAAAATTGTATTGTTTTTTTTTTTTTTGGTTACATAAGTTACAATATATTACACAGTTTTGATGAATTGCATTTATTGTAAATGACGACTATGTTTAATTTAATAATTGTTTTCAATTTTATTGCGTCAGTGAGTTTTTACAACTAAACAAAAATTTTATTATATTTGCAAAATGGTCATTACGAAGTACGTACTGTCGCAATCGTTTGGATTTTTTTTTTTGTTAAAATCGATATAATTATATTTAATTATACTAGCCGGTGCTCGCGACTTCGCCCGCGTAACTTTGTAAATTATATACTAAAACCTTCCGCGAGAACCACTCTATCCATTGGTGAAAACAGCATGAAAATGAGTGCAGTAGTTTTTGAGTTTATCGCGAACAGAAAGACAGACAGACGCGGCGGAGGACTTTGTTTTATAATATGTAGTGTTGCTTTGATTTTGGGGACTGTTTGTCCTCTGTCGATTGAATTTGTTGGAATTTAGTAGAGGTGGATGGAGATTATGTATGACTACACCTGACTGAGTGATATGGAACGATAAATATTAAAACAATTAAGTGCAAGTCTGTTAAAATAAATGAAAATAAATAAATTCCAGGTGTTAACTTTGATGGGTAAGATGGAGACGCTGAGAGCGAGCGTGACGGTAGCCCAGGGCACAAAGAAAGCCAATAAGCAGGAGGACGGAAAGATCACGGTCCTGAAGAGGGGACAGGAGGTGGCCAGTGAGAAGGATAAGCAGGGAATCGACCCTGCGACCTTCGACCCAACCACTTGGAGGGAGGACATTAAAAACATCACTGAGATGTAAGTGTTCATGAATTGATTTTCCTCAAGAATTGATTACACCAAACCATTCTTTGATCCTTTAGCTATCGTGCGGTGTAATTAAATTTTGGATACAGATGATAGATATATGTTAGCTGCAGTAGAAAATTGTTAACCCCGATTTTGTATTATTACTTTTTTGAATATGGAAGCAAATCGAAGGATACGTATTCACATGAAAACGAAGCAATGTTTGAAATTTGCAATCGATTGGTCCTCAGCGCACCTCACCAAGAAGTGGAGAGCGCAATGTTGGCTTGGAGAAACGCCGTGGGCGCCGTGCAGGCAGCGCGACGCCGCGAGACCGCACCGCACGCCAACAGATACCTGCGACACGACCGTGAGTACCGACCCTTAAGTTTTAACCCCTCGTGTGCCGAAGGCCAGCGAGCCGAACTACCGTTATATGTCGGAGCGCAAAGGCATAATCTTAGTGCCACTTGTCATGATACATACAGTAAGCGCAACGCGGATCCGCGTTCCGGTACACGAGTGGTGAAAAATTTCCGGCATATGAAGGGTTAAGGGGGGCCTCAACTAGAAGAAAAGTGTATTTAACATGCGACTTCCTTCTTATGTAGAGCAAGTGTCTGCGATTAGCCAGCTGTCGGAGGCGGTGAAGCAGCTGAACGTGTGCGCCAGACGAGCGCGCGTCGCCATGTGGTCCGACCTCACGCTCACCGTCGCCTTGGCGCCCCTCGCCACCTCCACCGCTCCTCTCGCACCGACGCCGGCGACGGTCAACACGCCAACCTCAACTGTAAGTGCAGGCTCATACGACTACTTTTACATTGTTTCTAAGAGAACCCCACGCTCACGGTCCCTGTCAGCTCCTGCTGCTAGCCTGTCTCACGTCGACACCTACCAACTTCCACCGTAAATGTAGGCACATACGAGTTCTTCTCGATTACAAGCATAAATGTCATTTTATGTTAGCCGACTCTAAAGCGGGTGCCACACGGCATGAAACCGAGGTCACCTTGCTAGTTTCCAACCGTGTGGCCAGTGGTTTGCCAACTAATTTCGAGCGGGGAGTACTATAAAAATAAACACTGAAATGGTTGCCTATTGTTACCAACCGTGTAAACAGGAACAACAAACTGCTGGTGATATTATATTAAATAGCGCCCTCATTTAAAATGACAGAGTGGACCCGAAAAGATTGAGACGTCGCAGTTTCAAGCTACATCTACTGGCGACGGTCACCAGAATGCGGCCGTACCACCCGCCGCTGTCAATAAACAGGTAGGTTAACCGCCTCTTTATTACGTTGTATAAAGGCGTTTGATTATTTTTTTATGTGTAATTATAGACTAGGCTCGGGCCAATGAAAGGTTTAAACTTTTTTACATATAAGAAAGAAAGTCTTTAAAAAACATCATAGAAAAAAAATTCAAGAATATACATACTTGAATTAGTAATTAATAATTCAAAATATTATAAAACTAGCAAGCGGTATTACTTTTGCAACCGTTCCATTAAAAAAAAAACTACAGATCGATTTCTAGATCTAAAAAACCCCTAACCATCGATTTTCGTCAAAATCGTTAGAGCCGCTTGCGAGATCGTCGTGGCATACAAGAATTCCTCGTTAAGATAAGATAAGTTAAGTTAAGATAAGTTAAGAATAAGATAAGATTATGTACATATAAGTAAAAAGTCCCTTGAATTAATACGCCTTTGGTATGCTTTAAAATTCCACCAAATTATGAAATTTGTTTTGTCTCGTACTATCAAATTTGTGAATACAAAGAATCATAATGGTGTCCAAAAAATTTGCTGCTTAAATCGATATTAAAATAACAGTTGCTCCCCGATTGTAATTTCAGGAGACACCACAGCCAGAGACATCTCAGCCGAGCCAAAAGGCAGAGAAACAAGGCAACAAACAAACAGACAAGCCGACGGATAAGAATCAACAGAGACGCAACAATTATAGGAAGGTGAACCACGGTTACTACCAGAAGAACCAAAGGTACGATAGCAGATTTATGCACAGACCGCCATATTACTTGGCCACCGGTTCTATTAATTAATTAATTAATTAAATAAAAAATATGGATGAAAATCTCAACATCGGAGTACATAAATTTATAATTTAAAAAAAAATATATAGTATAAAATATCAATTTTGTTAAAGATGTCTATTGAAATTGATTTTTTTCTTTGACCTAATTGATTGTTTATATTTAAGATAATTTTTGATATAACTTAATTTATATATAATTATTAGTTAGAACGATGGTTGAGATTTTCCCCAAAAAGAAACCATGACAACGCAGCATCTATAAATGTACATAAATATAATTTATATGCTTCATACCTAAAAAAAAAACTACAATTTTTAATAAATGTAAGCTTAAATAAAATTTAGCAACTTACCTATACATATATAGGGATGTTGTCGATTTTCGAAAATATCGATTTATACCTGCACGAAAGCGAATTTATAGCATTTATATATAGAAGAAGAAAGAAAAAAAAAATCGATCTTTGTACTTTTATCTCTGCATTTTGAAACTACATATAAGCAAGGCTTTGCAGAGAAAACACAATGAAATTGTATTGATTATCATATAATATAATATGCTGATTTTGTTAGCATTTTACTTAGTTGAGCGGTAGTTTGATATTTTTAAAAAATATTTGATATGGAATTGTTTTTTATAAACACCTTCGGATTGATAAATGTATGAGCTTTTTGATCTGTTAATGTTGACCATTTGAAATGTTTAAAAAAAAAACAACGTAATTTTACTTTTCACAATAGTTAATAACTTATCAAACTACCCGCTTAATTTATGAAATTCAATAATAAAAAAAACCTATAATAAATGTTCTATCTTAATATTTGTACTAAAAATGGGGTCGTGGCAATCCTATACCATATCAAAATAAATTAATACGACTTATACCTAAATACTAAAAATATATATAAAGATATTATATATAACATTAATAACAATGCATTTACGTACATGTTTGTGATCACAAACATATAATATATGCCTATATAACTCAGACCACAATATATATGATATATGTTTCGTGTGTAGAGAATAGTGTGCCAGAAATTTCGATTACTTAAACTGGCTTCAATTTGCCTCCATATTTCGATACCTTGTCAAAAAAAGTTAGCACATATTAGTCCAAGAGCCAGCAACCGTCTCAAGTCACGTTTATGTTGTGCTGGCAATTCGACTCAACCTATCTACAAATGAAATGTTATGATATAAAAGAAATAATATTCTTAATTAATGTTTGCAAATTAGTTGCACTCCCATTTTAATGTAATTTTTATGAACATTCTGACACAAAAAACTGTTAAAACTGACATAAAAAATATGGTTTATGACAGCATAAATAAATGTCACTCTAAATAATATTGTAAATAAAAATCAATTATAAAATATAGTTCTCGATTATTACTAGCATAAATGTGAGTTTATGTTTGCCGACTCTTAGTCTATAATATTTGACGTAACTATGTCAGTCAGTGCAGCTCAAAAGGTTGAAAGGTATCGAGGGGCAATTTTTATATCTCGATGGTGGGATAATTGACTTATTAACGGTCACTTAACTTGCCAAATATGTTTTGGTGTAAGCGAAATCATATTTATTATTTTTTCTAAATACAATTTATAAATAATATTATTAATTCAATAGGAAATTTAGAAAATGATTAAATTTATCAGATGTGGAGCAAAAAAATAAATAAATCCTGAAATTTTAAGTCTTCATTTTTAATGCAAAAAAGAGTATTTAAATGAGTAGATTAAAAAAAAATGAGTATTTAAAGTTTTTTTCCACATATTGAAGGCTGCTTTATTAATTTTTGTTATTATATGTTTGTTAAAAATGAATTGCATTTAAAAATAAAACTTTTAAACCTTTTCCCTAGTCATTAAAAAATGACATGTCTGAAAAAAAAACGAAAAAGATTATAAAAAGTATGTATTTATAAATTAGTAAATTTTTTTTAGATGTTAGTTAATTTGTTGAAAATTTAAAATTTTATTTTATAATATATTAGATAATTCTAAATCTAAATTAAATAAGGCAATTTAATTCTCAAGTATTTTAGCTTTTAAAAATTACTTTTTAAAAGCTAAATTACTTTTAAATTTGGTCACTTATTGATTGCTTCTGAGCCCCACTGGTCATTTTGAAGCTCCTATTGTGGTCATTTTAAGGTCCCACTTGCCACATAAGTATGTTTAATGAAATTTAATTTCGCTCACACCAATGCATTTCGTCTCAACAAAAATGTGATGTTTCTACATTAGTACACCTATTTTAATATCGAGTTTGTTCCACGTAACAATAATGTATTAGAGGATAAGTGTACATTTATTATATTTATTTAACGCGAATTTATTTAATGAATTTGTATAGAGAAACGCGTATTAGATGTCGATTGATTCGATATAATTTATATGTCAAACTATAATGGAATTGATAGGATCGTTTTGTACGTAAAGATTTCGCTTGTTATGAAATAGGGGGTCCGTCTTTTGTCAATTGTTGCGTTGTATTGTTTCGTACGTTGATTGGTACGAATTGAATGAAGCACTCGTGTTCTTATAGTAAACGGCCAAATGTAGTTGATTTTATGGTGTTGTAATCAATTGATGGATCACGTCTTTTCGGTGAAGTATTGCTCTTAATTAATTAATTTCATTGTCTCAATGGATTGACCCAATTAGAAGTTATAAGTAAAGGGAAAGTTCACGCCGAAACGCAATGAGATGCAACGCGAAGATGATTAAAGAGGCAAGATGCTTGACGATACGCAGCGGAGTCGCATCGTGTAGTGTAAAGTAACGTCTTGGTACGTCTGGCCGCGCTACGTCTTGGTATATCGTGCTACGTCTTAATATGTCGCGCTTCGTTTCGAAACGCCGCGCTACGTCTCGGTATGTCGCGCTACGCCTCGAGACGTCCCCGCTACTTCTTGGTATGTCGCGATACGTCTCGAGACGCTGCTACGCCGCGCTACGTCTCGATACGTCTGGGTGTGTGGCGCTACGTTTCTGTATGTCGCAATACGCCTCGAGACGCCGCGCTACGTCTTTGTATGTCGCGCTCGTGATACGTCTCGAGACGCTGCTACGCCGCGCTACGTCTTGATATGTCGCGCTACGTTTCGAACGCCGCGCTACGTCTCAGTATGCTGAACTGTGTCTCGAAACTCATCGCGACGCAAAGTGAAGTCGCGTTTCTAAATTGCTATACTTCACCGAAATAGACGACGAACCTTATAGTTAGTTCCTCACGTGTATAGGTTTAGTGTTTTTAGTCGATAATATTTTTTGCGTGACGAAGCTCATACTCAAAATAATCTGCGTTTAAAACAAACAAATAACTCGGTAAGCTTTCGATCGCTTTAATAAAAAAAAAACGATACGTGTAGAACGGTGCACAAAAATAATGATATTTACTTGTACTGCTTGAATGGGCAGCTCTGAACCAAAACAATAATAGATTTAAACGAATCTTCCATCTTTTAAGTTCACTCTAGTTTTAAGGGAAAAAAATATGAAATGTATAATATTTTTTTTATTACTCGTATTTTTAATGACAGTCCCAATAGTTGTACTGCGTTAGCTTCGTTATATATGACAAGCTCGCGAAATGAATTAATAGTGATGGCTATAAGTTGTTTTTTAGTAATTGGGAGGTAGTGCCTTTTCTATTATGCCTTGTTTAGATCAATTTTAAGTTGGAATAGATGATTAGTTGTACGGTTTTTCAGTGGTTCTCCTCGCTTTCCTGGATTTCTATTGAACTCATACATAGTCTAAATACATAGTCTATGTCGATTAGGTATTAGCTTGCTAACGTTATTTCTTTTTGGATTAGACAGCTCGTTGATGTTATATTTTGTTTTTAAAATTCACTTTTAAAATTAAAAGTTGTCATAGATGGCGCCACGCGATTAAAAAAAAATCTGAATTCGTATATATTGAATGAAATGTTACTACAGTATTTGTGTACTTTATGCAAATACAATGTAAAATAGATTTGAAATGCATGTCATAATATGATGATGATAATGTCATTGCTATGAATGTACTCTATACATTGTCTGTAGCACAGTGGCGCCTCTCGCGACTAAAATAGTCTGTTTAATTTTTTTTTAGTCAGTTTTTTTATTAAAAGAATGTGCATTTCAAACAGTCTACGAGCTGTCTTATTCTGTGTCGTAAACGAACAATAAAAATTTGATTTTTTTTAATAACTCCCCATGCAATGTTGTGTACAAAAATATTTAAAAATGTTGTTGTTTAAAAGTTGATTTTTTTTTTTAATTTTAGTTTCATTTTATATTAAGTTTGACATATTGCGGTGCATTTCCTGATGATTATTACTGGTCTTTTTTTAAGGCTTCGTCCTAGAGTATTGGGGTTGGCACTAACTAAATAAGACTTTATCCCAATGATTACACGGTTCAAAGTCGATTCTCTCCTATACTTTGAAATTTTTATAGTAAAATACGAGGATCTGTGAACTATGCTAGTTGTCTGAAGCCAACCCCATAAAAGTAGTCGCTTCCATTTTTTATATAATATTTAAAAGTTGAAAAGTTTATTAGTACAATCGTTTTGCACATAGTAAAAAATATATTAATATGAATTTAGCGTAGTGAAAAAAAGGTTTTATTCTTGTTCGTATTATTAAAAGACGATCGTAGCACAATGAAAGAAACTATAATAAATATATGTTTAGTTTTTAGCGAATTTTAGCCGAATAGTTCCTTCGCTGACTCTCGGTTACTTAGTGAAATCTGGTGTTCCCCTTTTTAAATAAATCACCTGGCCCGGTTACGCACACTTAAGCCAGCGTGTTTCACCTGTTTCCATTGTTGCCATATAATAGTAACTATTTACCTCAAATTCTATTTTTGTTTTATTTTTTTAAATCATTTAAATTGCTTATTAAATCAATTGCGCAAGGGTTGAATTTTACATAGTTTATGTAATTCAACCCTTTTTTTTTTTAATTATTAAAGGCAACGAACCCGTTGTCGGTTGTTGATTTTTTTTTCTATTTTATTCTTCATTTCACAGAGAATTATTTATATATATTGGTATATATTATATTTATTATACGGTACTAGGTACGTGTACATTTCGAAGACCACGCGTATTGAAATGAATTTAGAGTGGCTATGAAATGAAAATATTGTTTTGTGTAGGATCAAAATTAGCTTAGGTTAGTTAATTATTAGACGGTGTTGCCACAACTAGCTTCTTTTAATTTAGATTACTAAGATTGGGGCGTTGCTTGAGTGTTGCCACTGTACAGTCAACAGCGAAAGCTTAGTCGTCTAGTATATTTTTTTTTTTACTTTCATATTATTTTTTTTGATTTTTGTTTTGACAATTTTAATGCAGGTCAAGGCAGTGCTAAAAGTTGTCTTGAATATTTGAATTCAAAATTCGCTTGAAATCTTGACATCATTATGCAAACTTAGTATTTTTTTTTAATAGTCTGTTTTTAATGCGAATATACACGAAAATACGGTGTGTTCTCCCAATTTTTGGCCTATCACAAATGGAGGTATACGTATAAAGCGTATCAGCTTTAATGTTAGATGGCTGTGAAGATAGAGAAACAAAATAGTTTTAAAGAAGCAATGCCCCAGTCACAAAAACTGGCTCATTTTCTTTTCGCTCAAATAACATTGTTCCTTCCGTCCATTCAATATTGCGATTTTTCATATAGGATAAGCTTCCAAAATCACCTGACACTTTGCTTCTAAATTCTTAATAGATGTACTCGACAATTTAAGGTCTATACAATCTATGAACTTGGAGTAAAATATGGATAAAATGCTATTATATTTTTTCTTCGTATAAAAATACCAAAAAAAAAAAAATACAGTAATGACAGTTTCATAAAATTTATTATTTATGCGTAAACAGGTTCCGTAACAAATTTTGTATTCAAATAATATTTTCATAATATTTTTTTAAACTGATAGTGTTTTTTCCATAACTTAAACAAGTCCAGATATTTGCCGTTCTGTAACTATTGCTCTTTTTGTAATATAACTTTTAAAAAATAAACAAACAAACTTATCTGTATTTCAACGTGACCAACGCTTAAAACAGCATATCTGTATAAGAATGTTATTATGTGATATAAACCTAAACTATAATTATAATTGTAAAAAGAAGTCCTTTAGTCCTTAAAATACGACAATAGTCATACCAATTCTACTCGGTACTTAATAGAGGCTCAGTCACACAGCGAGCGTAGACTGATTGGAGCGTTTTTCAAATGTTTCTTAAAGAAAAAAAATACTGAAGCAACACACCTACTGAAATGCTAGGATTTAAAAAAGTATGAAATAAATCCCTATGCTACTACAGTAAGGCTACAGTCAGTTTATCTTGGATCTTTTGCTTCGGCCAGTATCTTTTATATGACAATAGTGACGTCACTGGCAACCCATCGGCTTTGATATCTCTCCAAAAATAAATTTCAAAGTAATCAGGATAATTTAATATTTGTTATAAAAAGAATTAAATACTGCCCTTATAGTCGTATATAATTAAAATTAAACTATTAAAAAGTAATATCTGTTAGT
The DNA here is from genome assembly GCA_945859745.1 of Synanthedon formicaeformis. Classification (NCBI taxonomy): domain Eukaryota; kingdom Metazoa; phylum Arthropoda; class Insecta; order Lepidoptera; family Sesiidae; genus Synanthedon; species Synanthedon formicaeformis. The sequence continues at coordinate 3,711,082 of OX243975.1, forward strand.
TTTCTGAATTCGACTGTCAAATTTTGACAGTTGAAAGTCGTTAACGTTGTTCGACTATAATCAACTTAATTGCGATGCGGTAAAGTCCAATATGATTGCTTTTTTGGTTTTTAGCCTTTCAAAGAATAAAATTTCGATTATTTCTTTTATAATTCCATACGCTACGGTTTCACTACGTTCGCTGTCTGAAACGACCTTAAAACGTGTGCTTTATTAAATCTTCGACATTTTAATCCAATTTTTTTGCTATAAATTAAAAGATCCATATTAATTTTTAAAACTACCTTCGTCAAGGTGCTAAGTACTGATCAATAATAAAAATTATTTTTTCAGTTTGAAGGAAAAGTAACGTTGATCTTAAAATTTAACTTAGTACAAATGTCGAGGACTTAAAACGCAGACCCCAAAATATGAGAAGCGCGCTAGAGTTTATACATATATAGTTAGAAAATTGCATGAATTTTTCATATATTTATTTTGTATTTTTTTTTAGTCAAATTTAGTAAAATCAAAATACGTAGTGAAAATGTCCGTGGTACATTTTAATAGTTTAAAACGCTTCTTGGCCCACGTTTTTATGCGGGCTTGACATTTTATTCTCACCTCGTAAACACTTGTGGCAACGTACAATATGTCTCGACAAGAATATTTAAAAATCCAGATATGGTTCACAAGTTTATTTCGTTGATATCGATAAAAATATTTGTCGAATTGTTTTTCAGGAAAAAATATTTAAAAATATACACTTTTGCGATTATTCTGTATTATCACTGTAAATTGATATTTCCAGAAATATTTTAAAAATACAACGTTAAAATAAATACAGAATAGACTAAACTGGTTTGTAAATTTTTCAAGGAAAAAAATCCATTTTGAAGGTCATTCTTCTTCAGCAATGATTTTCCCACAAAGATTTTTGTAAAGTCGAGGCTTATTCTACGCGCATGTGTTTCGCTCCTAAAATCCTGAATGTACAAAATATTTATGTGACACTATGGTAGTTACTACAGCTAGGTTTTTTTTTGTTTAGTTACGGGCTGCGGCCCTTAGTAAGACTGGAAAATGGTTCTCTTGTGTTTCGAAGTCCATTTCGCTTTAAAAATAAAAATAACTCGCGAAGTTCACCTACTTAAAGAATTTAGTGGTTTAATTTATGAATATGTTCCTCACAATCGCTTCTGTCTTGGAGTGCTGAGATATTGTTTTGAATGTGGAACAATTTTAGAGCTTTATCGAATTTGTTAATAATTTACGTATATTTATAATGAATGAAAGAAGAAAAGCTAACGCCGAGATACGTTTAGAGGAATAATGTAATTCATTACTACCCACTGTTTTGGTAGATATACGTTTAGAGGAATAATATAATTCATTACTTCCCACTGTTTTGGTAATGGTAACCGTGGTACGTGTGTTGTAGTTGTTTTTTTATCTATTTTAAATGATGCTAGTTGTGTAGTGTGTTGTCATTTAGGCGACATTAGTGTTAGGATCGGAATACGGCTCTAAACCTTATGTAGTACGAAAGTTACTAATAGTTCGCCAGCTATTAACCCTATAGAAGTAAAACTTTTAGCGTACATAATATTCTGTCGCTCCTTTGTTGGGGGTCAGTTTTTTGGAGAGGCGAAGAATTTCTCTACTGTCCTTACGCTAAAAAGCTGTTAAAAGTAGTTAAAAAATGTGCCCTAAAAATGCGAGGGTAGTTGTAGAAAATAATGAACTGGGTATTTCTTATAAAATTTGTTGCAAAAGAGGTAATGTCGAAGCGAACGAAGCAGTCCGGTGTCCACTATAGATTTGCTATGGTTTTGTTTTAATTAGTAATCTATTCTCGATCATCGTGAAGGCACTTCCAGATGGAGTTTATAATGTTGTTGATATGCTATGAGCAATGAAAAACATATCTAAGACACTAATGCACATAATAATTAAATGCATTCCCCATGCATGATCTATGGCGGATACGGAACACAATACGTTCGATTTGATGTGCTCTTTCTTATGATACTGTGTACGTACATACACATTTTTATTAAATCTAATTTTTACATATTTTATGCACCAAATCGGCCTTCAAGCCAACGGACAGTAGAAAATCTCACGAGCCCTACGGGCGTTTGGACGCCACAAATATGCATCGTATGCACAAATACTCTAAATTAAATTTTAATCACTGTATTTTGATACTATTGAGTCTAATTCGGTGGGAGTGGTGATTTGAAATATTTTTTTATTAGTTGCAAGCGTAAGTGTTTTATAGTGGTATGAGTGTGGACAATAAAGATGGTTTTGTCTTGACCATGGAATTTAAAGTATATTTGAGTTCATAAGACCGAACACACGCCTCTCTTAATTTGTAGGGTACTTGTGAAAATGTGTACATCAATCATGTCATGTCATGTGTAAGAAAAGCTCAGTCGCAAACGAACCGTCATTGCAGTCACACGTTTTTCTATTGCGAAGTTTAGCTGCAGACGCGCCAATAAATCGCGGTGTGTAGCTTAAAAAACAGAAAATTATAGATTAAATAAATTCATTTAGTATTTTATTAAATTATTTTTACATAATTTTCTATAACAAGTAAATCAAAGTGAACATTAAATATATATAATTCTCAAAAAAAAAAAATGAGCACTTTGATTCACTCATTGATAACTCTGAAGCTCTATAACTGGATTGAGTATTTTACCCCGGAAACACGGAAGATTTAATGCACACATATTCGCAAGCACAGTCGACCATGATGGACGTACCGTGGCAAATCATCTTCACAGTAAACGCATTGAATTATGAATTTTATCAATTCACAATAATAGCTAACATAAATGTCAGCACTTTTAAAATAATCGTCTATATACAACCAAGGCAAGTAGTTATGGTCGCAGACACGGATATTTTATTAGCCTTTATTTTGGTTTGAAGATGACGGGCCAATTGCGTTCATCAAAATCACAGGCAGGCGAGTTTTCGATGTGAACAGTACTGTAAATATGGGGATTACTTTACAAGAAAGATTGTTTTTAATCTTTTTAGTGAAGTTTATATTTTATCTTTCCAATGTACTCTCCATGTTTTGGTGCCAGTTGGTTTGTCTTGCTTCCTATGGTGAACTAAATGTGATAAGCTAAACGGCCAGTCTAGGTTCATGTTCAGCGATCAAGACACTACCATCGATGTGTTTTTTATTCGATCCTTACTGTATTAGATGTTTTAAGTTTTAACTAATTATTGCTTCTATATAAGGTTTTGCCTTTTAACACTAGGCATTTTTTTCTATTGGGTATTTAGCGGATTTGATATATTTTGAGCCATTGTTTAAAGCGTGGTGTATAGTTCAACTAATATTTTTGCTATGCGGTTCGCAAAAACAAGTTCTGTCCACTTTGTAATATAGGAATGGCAATATGAATTTTTTATATGGAGAATAATGATAAAAAAAGGTAAAAATAATAATAAAAAAATATAACGCGAGGACCAAATCTGGTTTTTGTTTGTATTTATTGCGAATAAATGGATGAATACAGGATTTATTTTGCCAGTTCCTTTTAAATGTAAGTGAGAATTTCTAAAATATTTTTATAGTTGTAAGTGTTGATGAATTAATTTTTTTAACAATGGTTAATGTGCATGTAATATTTTACACACAAGTATTAATGCGACTCGTACTTTGTCGGGAATTGTTTTCTGTTTTCTCGTCAAAAATGGAACTTGCCGTTTGTCTATTTCGTCAACCTTTTGAGAATCGGTGGCTGTCCGTGAAATCGAATGAACTCTTTAACGGCTTTAGTGTTATTTTATGTAAATACAATCAATTTAATCTTTATAATAGTAATTAAACTGGTATATTTTGTCATCGCAAAAAGTTTTTTTATCTAATACTTTTTAAAAGAAAAGTATTTAGAAAATAGTCATGACGATAGCAATTTATCTATGTTTAAAAATAAGATGAGTTAAAATAAAATAAAATTAAAATATATTAAAGTTTAAATAGTAAGTCGTTTATATGCCTAGAATCGACAGATTCTTCTTTTAATGTGATTAGGGTAGTAGAATTTTTTAAATTTTTTCTCAATGTGAAGGTATCTTCGTTCTCTAACTTTTGTGCAAAGCTAACAGTTGACAGTTAAATGACAGCTATCGATCAGTCGATGTGTTAAAATTGACACTTGACAGTTAAAAGTGATTCGAAGTTGACGGAATAGACAACGTGTCCATTTGACTGCAATGCGCCGATTTCTGGATAAGTGTTAAGGGTTAAGTCTATTTGCGGTGCTTCGCTACAGTGTCGAGACCGATATTTGAGTAATTTTTTATTATTATCGTTTCTTACATTTAAGTTTTAAGTGTTAACATTACGTCATACGTGTAACCAAATGAATTAGGGAAATGTAGTTTGGTTTCGGGTAGCGTTAAGTGAAATCTCAAAGCTATTGTATTTCGTTGGATTCGCTTGCGGCCAATGGGTGTTGAGTAAACGGTAAATGTACGTCGACTGATTTATTTATTACATACTGTATTATGCATACTGTGTTTTGTACAAAAAAAACTTTTAATTTTGTACGCCATTAACGAGGACAGAAAACGGGACGATTAGGGAACAAGTGACGTCATCGGTTAGTTTCACCGCGTCCGTAGATGAGGGCGTGCATTTTTAAAATCACTTTCAAAGAAAAAAAAAAACAAAAATTTCAAATAAAAACGCTTTGTGAACCACATTTCCTAATCAATTCACTGCCGTCTAAAACCAACTATTTATTGTAATTTTATTCCGGTCCGGTTAAAACGCATACAAAAAAAAAAACAAATTTAAAATCAAATATCAAATATTGTCATTATTTAAACGCGTTAAAAACACAAGCAAACGCCAAACGTAGGAAACATATCCATAACATTTATCTGTAAAGTCAAAGCAAAGATTTACTATTTCGTTTTGCGTCATCTATTGTAGTGCGTTTGCAAACGATTGTAGCGTGAATTTAGATCAGCGTTGATTGGCAATGAATTAATTGTGTGGCTAACGTGTTTAAATAATAATATTATGGACACTCGTGTTGGGCTCTGAGCGTCAGTGGCGCAAGAAAACCGCTAAACTGCTATCAATTAAAATAAAAATCGTGCGGGTAGGACGAAAAATCCAAACGCACTTATCACCACTTAACCGGACCGGTTTAAAAGTGTTTGTGGTGAGTTTAACTATGCATTCTGTTTAATTTTTAAATTAATGTTATTTATTTTGTTGTTTTTAGCCGAGCTTTGTAGGCGCAAATTACTGTGTTAATAGAATGAGTCAATATATACTCGCTAGTCCTAATTCAATGTATAACTTTGGATCTGTCCGTTTTAGTAAAAAAAAGAGAAAAAAAATAAAATAAATAAATAACTTAGGTGTTTTTAAGATACTTAATACAAAATATACTGTCTGTGGTGAATATCGAATTTTATGAGCTTATTAAAACTTAATTCCGTAGTATTTGGTGGTGATGCAAGATGTTTGCGTCAAAGTGCGCCAATGGATAAATCAGTATTTCACGTTTCCAGTGTTTTAGTGCAATTTTATGTCTAATTTAATAAATATGTGGATAGTTTTAAAAATGTATATTGTGTAATACATCCACTACTTCATTAAGAACTTTGTATTTTTATATATTCCGATTCGTAGACGGAAGCAAAAATAAAGATACTGTATGTTCTTACATTACGTAATCGATAAAAGATAACTGCAATGTGTCCTTTAAGCAACTGAATGAAACTGAGTTCATTGGACTTCAGTATATGAGGTTCATGCGCAGAAAGTGAGTTAATAATCCTTTCTTTTTGCTTCCATCTACGTTCCGATTTGTGTTTTTGTTCACGCAAAAGACTCTGCTAAAAAAGGAGTATGAATTAAAAATGGCAGATTTGTTGGTTGTTTTCAATAATAATTACATAAATGAAAGAATGCAATTTTAATTTATGCTCCTTGTATCTAAATTGTTTTAATCACCTATTAGCTAAGAGTGGTAACGTGAAATATTGTTAACGGAGGGTAGTAGGGATTACACTTCAAAAATGATTTTCAAAAAAAAAGTTCGTTAAATCAGATTAGTATTTCGTAAGATGCCAAGTTAGCTGTCGCATTGGACCAAATAAATATTTAAATATAAGTGTAGCTCACTTCACTCTGCTGGCGACCTATAGCATTTTACATACCTAGATGGAATTTAAAATAAAATAATAATGAAATTTAATATTTTGACATGTCTTCTGTCTCTTCGTGTTAGGTCCATGTATACAAAATATCTTTGTGATTAATGTTTACGTGAAAATGCGGCATAGTGACATGACAACATATACGTGAGACTGATTTTAGGGCAGGTTTATTTGCGAACGGTTGGCATTCACGTGGTCACTGTAGTTGTGCAATCTGCTCAGCAGTATTATGTGAGGGGGTAGTTTTGTGCGAACCGTACTGGCGATACTGATATGTACCTACAGGAGTTTACTTTAAAAAAATGCACTTTGAATATTATTATTTTCAAATTATTTCGGACAATTCCTCTAGAAGTTAAATTACAGTCGTACGGAATCTTTTCAAGGAAAATACGCCTTATTTGTATATATTTTTTAACAAGGATATATACGTCCATATATAACAACTGAGTACATATATAACAAAACCACATTTCTTTTTAATGGAGGTTATGAAAAATATAATCTAGCGTTTTAGTATTCAGAGTGCATTTTACGAAAACTCTTGGTAGATTAAAAAAAAAAATATTTATTTATTTAATAATAAAATAAAGAGCAAAGCATTTTGATTGGTACGGGCGACTGACATATCCATATATAGATAGTGAAAGAAGAAATTTTTTTAATAAACCTGTGATAAAGTGATCTGAATCTGTGTGGTTCGCACGAAAATTTCCCCAAAAATTCGGTAGTAGTTACAATTATCCATTAGGCGTATCAATGTTGAATAGTTCACCGATTTATAATAGCGTACGCCAACTGTCTTGTTCAAATGTTGTGAAAATAATAAGTGTTAAATGTTGTCCTCCTATGAAAGCGTATAGGGTATATTGTTTATCTGAATATTGAGTAGTTAATGCTAGATGCATTCTTGATTTTTTCGTACTAATATTTTGTTACTGTTTTGGCACTGTATTAATTACCTTCTGACAAAAAATATATAATGAATTAAATATTTGGTGGAATTTTATTTCTCTATCCCATCCTGTGTCCTAAGGATTCAAAAAATTGGAAAAGATCAAAAAGAAATGTATCCCGGGTATCCCGGAGACTACTTGAAGCTGCAGCATCAGGTCTATTTTAACACTCCCTTACAGAAGACCACCATGAAATAACAGCATTTGTGCTTTTGTGTTTCGGTGAGTAAATAAAGGATGCCAGAGCTCATTGCCCTTTTCATACTCACATAGTATGATAGGCTTCGACCTTGACATAGAAAAATTCCAGGAAAATTTTAAGAAATACACAAATAATTGTCATAATTTATTCACATATTCATTACTACATACAAATATTTACAAGTTCTATTGAGCTAGGTTCAACACTAGATTTCCGAGTTGCCCTCTGGGCAAATCAACCGATTTTAAGGTTTCCGTGACCACTCCTGTCGCTATAGTGACTCCGTGCTCTCTTATAGTGAAGGCTTGTCCTTGCATCATGACCATATCGCGCAGAAGCGTTAGGTATATGTCTCCATGGTCTCCTGGCATCATCATCTCCATTGACGGATCTAATCAACAAAAAAAAATCTTGAAAATCTGAAGACAGAAGCTATAATTAACCCTTTAATCGCCAGAGTCGGCTTTATCCGACAATTGTTTTCATGTCCATTTCGCTAGACGGTTTTTTTTAAATCATTATTTTATCTTAAAAAAAATAAAAAAAATTACTCCTACAAAACCAAGAGGTTAAAGGGTTAAAATTATTTAACCCTTTTTAATTAGGGTTAAAAAGACTTTCTATTGAGCCCAAACCCAGTATATCTGCTGTAAGATGCTGAGGAGTTGGGTGTCCCGCAGACTACTTCATGCTGCAGCATCAGATATAGGTTACCATGTCGTGGATATATTATTGAAGTAACAGTATACCAAATTTCACACAAATCGAACATGTAGAAGTTAGTGCCCTTCATTAACTAGGAAATGGGCTGACAGTCTTTAAAATATGCCTGAATGGAACTTCATAAATTATAACTATGGTTCTTAGTTCATGTCAGTTTTTAAACAAAAAATCGGATCAAAATCGGTTCATCCGTTTAGGAGCTGTGATTCCATAGACAGACACACGTCAAACTTATAAGACCCGGTTTTTGCGTCGGGCGTCGTTGAGCTACGTTGGTGTTTCTTACAAGGCTCATAGTTAAAGTGGTTTATTCCCATAGTACACAATTCAGTGGCATATGTTGTCATTATTGGTTGAAAACATTTTGAATATTTGTTATGAATAAACTCAAAACTAGTGGACCAATATTGACAATTCTTTCACCCATAGAAAACTACATTATCAGCGACTAACATAGGGTATATTTTACCCTATGTCACTTGTTTACAACAGCTAGTATATGGTAATAAAAACGTGTAAGAAAAAAATTACCCAAATCCACCCTGCACATGACCTCCCAGGTGCCGCTGTACATTTTCTGCGAATAGTTTCTTACTATTGGCTTCTTCCTTCCGCCTTCGCTCCTCGCCAGGAGATACATCTTCGCCTTGTAGTGGTTGCTCATTTGCATACTCTTACTGGCGCACAACAGCATCCCGGGCCTTATCTCTTTCTTATCCTTTATCCCGCGGATCAACACGCCGACGTTATCACCGGCCAGTGCCTGTACAGGAAAAAGCCACTGTCTTAAAGATGTACCTACATATCATAGAGGAAAATGCGTTAAAACTGATTAAGGAACCAAATTCCTAAAACATTTTTTTTTACAATTTTGTTATAAGATAGCCGATAAAGTAATAAAAAACAATAAAAATTGAGATATGGGCTGTGTTGTAAAAATTTTCATACGATAAATTATTTTGGACTTTTAGTTTAGACTTAATTTTAGATTTTATTGACATAAGCTTAAATTATATTAGAGGTTACCGTAGAATTTATAAATACAATGTAAATTATAGTACCATAAGGTCCCTGACCTGTACATCAGGGGTACGTGTGATTATTAAAAAAAAAAAAGTGTCCCTAGACGATCATGCGGCATTGTCGTGAATTATCATGCTGCATGTCATGCCGCATGATCGTCTAGGGATCATGCGTGTATGTCAGTCATAGCTTGCAGGATGAAAAATAAAAGGAATGAATACAATTAAACGGTCATGCATGCATGAAAGCACGTAACGCATGCATGTCATGCCGCATAATCGTCTAGGGGACATATTGAGACTTATCGGTTACACACTGACACACGTTTGGTCTAGTCTAGTGGTTAGTAATCCTAGCTGTTAACCAAACGGTCGCGGGTTCGAATCCCGCTAGAGGCAAATGTTTATGTGTTAACATTTATCTTTGTACGCGGTCATGGATGTTTGTATCTATAATATGTATAAAAAAGTAATCTATGTTAGTATATCAACTGTCTGGTATCCATAATACAAGCATTAGTTTCTTACTGTGGAACTAGATGGTGCTGTGTGGAATGTGTGAAGATAATTTATTTATTTACTAGCTGGCGCCCGCGATTTCGTCCGCATTGAAAAAGAAAAAAGTAGCCTATCCTGTGTCCCGTACATCTAAATATTTATCTATCAAGTTTCATGAAAATCAGTTGATTCGTTTAAGAGTTATGGAGGAACATACATACAGGAAAAAATTGTAAAAATGGTCAATTTAGTTTCAGTATCATGTATAGAGCCTATAAACACGATATCTCTGAAAACAAAGTTACCTACTCCATGACCAACCTTTACAGATTTATTATTAATATTGATTTATTTTGGGGTAAAAAAAAAATTACCTCTGAAACACTCTCTTTGAATATCTGAATTTCAGATATGACAATTTTATTTTTATATCCAAATCCCATCAAATCGGCGGCGTCTTTTCTCTTCATTGTGCCTATTTTTATGGTGCCTATAACAACTGTCCCTCTGCCCGGCACAAAGACCACTTTGTCTATGGGCATCAGGAAGGGGGACTCGAAATCTCTCGTCATTTGGGGAATATATTTGTCCATGGCATCTAGTAACTTTCTTATCGATGGCTCACCTGAAAATGTTTTTTATTTTATTTTATTAAGTAGGAGCTTTGCTGTGCCTTTGCTTGTGTTATGGGCGACGGTAGCCACCTACCATCAAGTAGACCGTCAGCCTGTTTGTTGATCATAAAAAACTGACGAATCCAAGCTAAAAAACTATATCACACTAACATTTGCTCACCTATCTTGGTTTCATCACCGCTCAAAGCTTTTGAAGCTGATCCAACTATTACGGGCAGTTTGTATCCATCATATCCAAAGTCTGTTAATAATTCTCTCATTTCGATTTCAACTAACTCTATTACCTGAAAATTACATTCAATGATAAGTTTCAGCCTGTATATCTCTAAATAGTATAAAACGAAGTTCACCTATGGACCATTTCCAAGTATTTTTTCTTCTTTGAACATTTGCGAACACAAATGTATGATGAGAAAAATATTAATATTTCATGATTCCTTTAGTACAGTTACGTAAACCTTTGTCAGTTTTCAAATTATTAATTCCTTTATCAATTCGTACTCTCAGTACCATTTGAAACTAAAGCACTAAGCAGACAAACTGACAAACGTTTGAAATGAAATCTTGCCATAAATCTGATAAATATTGCCATGGTGCAAGCAAATGTCGACTTTTAAGATCTCAAAAACTTTTTTTTACCCTGACTTGTACATACATACATGTTAAAATGACTATAACTTACCTCATGATCCACCAAATCGGCTTTATTTATAAAAACAACTACATATTTCACACCGACTTGTTTGGCTAGTAACAAGTGCTCTCTAGTTTGGGGCATGGGTCCATCGTTTGCGGCCACCACAACTACGGCTGCGTCCATCTGTGAAGCCCCCGATATCATGTGGCGAATATAGTCTGCATGCCCCGGGCAGTCCGTGTGGGCATAGTGACGCAACTTTGTGCTATATCCTACGTGAGCTGCATTAATTGTTATACCTGAAATAATTAAGATTAGGCAAAACATGAATATATGGACCAAAGAGAGTGGAATGGTACCTGAGAGGATTATTACGGAAAAGAGAAAGATCTCATCTCGGATATATAGATGGTCGGCATAAGACCACTAACGGAGTTTGGCAATAAACGGCAAGGGACCGCACTGAATGGAAAGCTTCAGCCTGTCTGATAAACTTAACATAAAAAAAGAACAAAATAGGGCTATGATAGCTATGGAATTAGATAATGAATAAAAATTACGGATAAAGGATAGGGAAATATAATAAAAATATGAAATTAATTGCACTTTATTTAATTTATTATTATTTTTTTAGGCACTTTATTTTGAAGACTATGCACTGCTATAAGTAAGTAGGTAAATATTATAAATGTTTATTGAGAACCTCTCGCTTTTTCCTCTGGCGCAGAGTCTATTTCTTGGTATGAAACAAACTTAGCTAAGCCATCCTTAGATAACACCTTGGTTATTGCCGCTGTTAAGGTGGTTTTTCCGTGATCAACATGACCAATTGTTCCTACATTGCAATTTTGTCGATCAACAATATCACTTTTTAAGTTTGTACAAAAATTGCAAAAACCTGGCTTGTTTATTGGGAAATAACTTGCGCTAATAAAAGAATTTTGTCTTAATTTTATGTATATTGAACGAAATATCAATCTCCCGTTCATATTTTACGTTTTTAAATGTCACAACATAGTAAAATAAAAATAGATTATGATAATAGATAGTTAAATAAAACTTAATTTAAGGTTATAAAATCTGTTTAGGTATTTCATAAATAACATACGCCACAGGCTATTAAAATGTATGTATAGTGACATTTATTCATTTTTTTTGCAATTTTATGCCCTGGTTACTAAAATTGGCTTATATTAAAATTTGGCTATAGGTATACACCTCAGAGTATAAATTCCAACAAGTAGGGTATACACAGATCAAAAAATAATTTCTGTGTCATGTCAATCATGAGACTAGAATAGAATAGAACACTGGAACAGATACGGATATTTGGTGTTGAGATTCGCGTATACGGATCTTAACTTTCTTAGTCAATCGGTGTCGGTGCGCGTGACCTTGAAACGATAGTTGACGGATACGGATCTTTCTTCTCCCTCGGATATCCGGCACATCACTAATACACACACACACGTCAAACTTATAACACCCCGTTCTTGCGTCGGGCGTTAATAATAAGAATTTTTTTTTTTTTACAATATGTAATAAAATGGAAATTAGTGAGATTCCTTCGCCAACTAGGAAATGAGCTGATAGTGTTTAAACGACTAAACAAATCTTCATAAATTATTGGGAGCTACAATTCTACAGACAGATGTCAAACGTTAATTAATGTGTAGCATTGTTGAGTAAATTAGATAGATAGATACATAGAAAATGTTACACTAGCGCCATTTTGGCCACTTTTCGAACCCTATTATAAAATATTGTTGAAGGACCATTTTTTTTCATATTGATTGTCATATGAGTCGGTACTCCTTACTTCTATTCTCCATAGTTGGGGTTAAAAAAAAAGTGAATCGCCAAAGGGCAAATAGGTACTTAATAAATAACATTTTTTTCTTCTGTAAGTCCTTTATTCATTCGCTTTTATAACAATAAAATCATATTCCTATCATCTATCGTAATACGTACTCAAACTATACATTATTAAATTAAGGCATATTATCCATTACATATTAACGCTTAAAATAAAAAAAAAGTACAACACAGCTTTTGCTGAATGCTCAAATAAATTATATACAATTAAAAAGAAATTTGCAGCCAACGTTGGCTGGAGAAATGCAATAAGTCATTTTGTTTAAAATACATGGATACATTACTACGCAATACAAGCCATTAATAAATAATCTAAAATATTAGTTTTGACTACAAAATACAATATTTTAGCATTTGTTTGAAACTTGCCATTAGTATAATTCTAAAATATTTCCCATGCTTAAAAATGATTTTCTCAAAGGTGTAACAAATTAAACCATATTTTACCAATTGAAGACGTGAGTGGATGAAGGTGATTTGTCGCATTTTTGGGTTTTTTTCCAGTTTTTTTTTTTGCGTATTAAATTGATTACAGATCTTAAGATCGTCGATTTAAGACATATTTTGGAAAATAGAAAGTTGAAAAAGGTGTTATGTACAGTTAATTTTAAAAAGTAAACAGTGCAGAAAATTTTACTTTTGTTAATGGAAGAAGGAGCTATGTTCACTTTTTATTTTAAAAAATCATACAAGTGTTTAATTGCTATTATACCATTAATATTTTAGGTTGTTTACACAACTTTGCATCATAATTTAGTACTACAAAAATCAGTTCCGTGGCGACTTATCTCAAAAATTAAAAGTAAAACTTTAACCTCGATTAACTCAAAATTAGAATTAAGCGACTTATCACCTTCATCCACTCACGTCTTCAATTCTTATTCAATATGGGGCATACTAAAAAAAAAAAAGCTTAACGTGATGAATTATTGTGATGATAGTATCTTTGCTAGAAATAGTGTAAATTTTAAGTCGTTAGCTGCCCACGTCGGTTTGTCTGTCTGTATATTCGCTAACTACTAAAATTTATCTATAAATTTGCAAGAACGGTTTATAATAAACATCTAATAATAAAATCTAATTAAGTTTTTATGTAAATGAAACACTAAGGGCCTCTTTCACCATCTGTCAAGTAGGCTAACCGTAATTTAAAGTCACTGGTCATCGGGATAATGGAGCTGATATATACCTTTGTTTGTACGGTAAAAGTTCCAAACATTAAAAAGAAAATAAAATAAAAAAATTCGCCTATCGGAGGATGCAGTAAACCGAGTGCATAATTTAATAAAACATAAAATTATTTCTAAAAGTAACTAATCAACACTTTACTTTGTAGTCGGTGAAAATTGAAAACCGCATTCAAATCGGTTAAGCCGTTTCTGAGCAGACACATAACAATTTTTTTTACCTCGCTAACATAATTATGCGTATAAACTGTTTTTTTTTTTTAAATATTTTAAGACAAATGCAAGGAATTTTTTTAAAATAATTATTTAATGTACAGACACGACGGCTCGTTTACGATTTTATTATATGTAAGTAACTATAAATATATTACTGGGAGAATTTATTTGACTATTGGATCACATTAAAAATGTTGCCATTAAAATTAAAATTAAAATTGTGATGTTTAAACAAATACTCATTTTTTTTTTTTTGGAAAATTATGGCCTGGTAACTAGACCTTGAAGCCAAAACATCCACTAATTATTAAAGTACTACGCACAGAGTAACAGAAAAGTGTCATAGAAATACTAAACTATGTATGTACAACGTCAATTGGTTTCTTTTTAAAACATTAATTTACTCTATGCTCTTCGGTCTGACAATAGACTTTTCGCTTCTGTGTCTAAATTCACGTTGCACAGAATAAATTAATTGTTTCAATCTGACAATAGATTTTTCGCTTCTGTGTCTAAATTCACGTTGCACAGACTAAATTAATTGTTTCAATCTGACAATAGATTTTTCGCTTCTGCGTCTAAATTCACGTTGCACAGACTAAATTCATTGTTTCAACACCCTATAGTGTAACGTGAACTCTACGTTTGATCTCCATATGAAATGACGAACCGTTCGCAGGTCCATATTGGGATCTAATACCTGAAAAAAAAAAAACAATAAACTTGTTGTACATACAAATTTTCTCTCTTTATAATATTTAGCATAGAAGTATAGAAAGTAAAAATTTTTTCAACTTCAAAAAAGTGAACCTTTTTTTTTTTTCAAAAATCTTGTTATCCTATTTAAAAAAAATAATAATTTGATTTTAATTTTTTATGTATAGATTAGTTACCTGATCACAGCACAGTAACTCGACTTTTTCGTCAGCGTCGTTGCCAGTGCTGTCCTCGTTGGCACTGTTCTTGCCACTGTTGGCACTCGCTCCGTTCACGTCTCCACCTCCAACTATTTTCTCGACGACATGCTCCGCCACCTTGCGGCACTGGATGAAATCATTTGCAACAAGTCGATCCTGAAATTTAAACGCAAATACTTTAAAATCTAGTAACACTTCACTGCCTAAAAACTAAAGGGCCATAAAACAAAAAAATCCAAAAATGCAATTTTATTGCAAAAATACAATCATAATCCTTCATATTATATGTTGCAAAAAGACTTATGGTTGTTTTATTCCATATTTAGTATATTTTGATCATTTTTTTTAAATATTCAAAAGTAACTTATATGCTTATATCTCCTCTAGTATTCAGTTTATTATAAAACATTTAATGCTACTTAAAAATACGCTTCTAACGATATATAATATGCATATATTTGATATATGTATATCTAATAAGAAAAAATAGACAAATTTTTTTTTTCGATTAGTTCTCCTGTAAAAAGTATAATTTTGATTTGTGGCCCTTTAGTTTTTAAGCAGGGACTTGCTTTGTTAACCAAACGGTCGCGGGTTCGAATCCCGCTAGGGGCAAATATTTTTGTGTTAACATTTTACCTTTGTACCTGAGTTATGGATGTTTGTATCTATAATATGTATAAAAAAGTAATCTATGTAGTATATCAACTGTCTGGTATCCATAATACAAGAATTAGTTGCTTACTGTGGAACTAGATGGTGCTGTGTAGAATGTGTGAAGATATTTATTTATTATTATCTAGAGATTAGGCGCATACTCCTGTTTATTGAATTATGTACATATATTTATACTAGCTGACCCCGAAAACGTTGTTTTGTCAAAAAATAAAATTTTGGGGTGGCCCACCCAAAACAAATTGTATAAAAATAATATAAAACACTTTTGGGGTATAAAAAATACTTTACGACCTTATTCTCATAACTACCGAATATACATAAAAAATTCATAAAAAACCGAATGGTCAAACCATTTTGGAGTAGTTTGGTTACAAACACTGCAACACGAGAATTTTTATATATAGACTAGCTGCTGCCCGCGACTTCGCCCGCGTAACTTTGTAAATTATATACTAAAACCTTCCTCGAGAACCACTCTATCCATTGGTGAAAACAGCATGAAAATCGGTGCAGTAGTTTTTGAGTTTATCGCGAACAGACAGACAGATGCAGCGGAGGACTTTGTTTTATAATATGTAAGGACTAGCAACCCGCTCCCGATTTGGCACAGGTGCAATTTTATATTGAGGCCAATAATTAAGATAAAAGCTATCATATCTATTAAGTTTGACCATATTATTACAAATAATTACATTTGATCAAAATCGGTTCAGTAGTTTCTGAGTTCATCCTAAACATATTATACATCGTGACACGAGATGTTTTTATATACAAGATATGCTCTACTGATGTCGTTTATGTAATCTATGAGCTGAGATTATTATAAAATTAATCTTAAAACTTCATTAAAACGATAATTAAATTCACGTAACTAAAAAATTGATTAAATTTTTTGCTTTGCCCTCAATTTTTATTTATTTTATTTACCTTTTTCTGTCGATCCTGTTTACTTTGACAGCTGACATGTGGCAGCAGATAGAACGGTAGTTTGTTCAGTTTCGGTGGAGCCATTTCTATGGCGACATCAACTACCCAAGACGGTACAGTCTCCGTCAACAAATTGCCTTCTGTTTCGCCTCCTGCATCGCCCACCTGAAATATTAAGTACATAAAAAGTCAGTGACCACTCTTGGAATAACCTATGTAAGTGAGGACACCATTTACGGAAAAAAAATTGACATTCGCTATCTTAGAGGACTACCGGTCATTATATGTATGTCATGTGTATGTGTAAACTCTATCATGAGCAGAAAAAAAATAAATTTTATGAAATTTAGCTAAATATATTATTACCTAAATGTCTCAATCACAATTTCTTATTTTCCTCTTATGAAACATACAATTAAACACAAATAAAATAAACAGCAACAATGGAAGCAACAAAATGATCCCAAACTCAACATTAAATTTTCGGACACTGCCAAGGTTTGTAACTCCTGAGCTCATATAACCCAAATCTTTTCAAAGTTCGAGTGAATAGGCAAGAGTGAATAGGGTGAACTTGCTATGGAGCAAGTTCACCCTATTCACTCTTCTTCGCTACACGGCTAAAAGCAAACCCATCTGTTTCTTATATAATGTCTTGTTAATGTCCTTCGTTCAGTGTTCAGCCTTTCTTTCTTCTTTCTTTCATCTCTAATTAAAAAAAAGCATTTTGCTAGCACAGGCCAGCACTGGATCATCCATAGGAACCCTTTAGTTAAACATACACACAAACAGCCATAAGCCATGCTCATTAAAACAATACAAACCGTTAATGTAGGCTTATAGTTTTGTATGTTTAATTATGTTGAAAATTTAAAAAATATATTAAATATTATGCAGTAGATAATTTTAGTCATTAAAAATTTTACGCATAGCTATTTTATATACCATATAAGTGTAAAAGGCATTGAATGGGTTAAGTATCTTATCATATTAAGCGCCTCTTTCACCATCTGTCAAGTAGGCTAATCGTCATTTAAAGTCACCAGTCACCGGGGATAATTGAGCTGATATAACTTTGTTTGTACGGTAAAAGTCCCAAACATCAAAAAGAAAATAATAATAAAAAAATCGCCTATCAAAGGATGCAGTAAACAAAGTGCATAATTTAATAAAACATAAAATTATTTCTAAAAGTAACTAATCAACACTTTACTTGTACTTGGTGAAAAAGGCCCTCAGGATAGTAAAATAATTTCTGATTAATTAAAACTCCCTTAAAATAGAGTAAATGCTTATAAATTTATAAAAAAACCAAAAAACCACAACACAGAAGAAGCACAGAATTAGTATTAAGCACAAGCAACTTTACTAATATTATTAACACTTAATTAAAACAAGTCTATTAATTTTGATATGAAGAATAACTTTATTCTTAAATATTATGATTACATCTAGTTATAAGAATAATTATTAAATTGAACAAAATTGGGTGATAATTTGGGATATTGGACTTTTAAAAATTTTATGTAAAATGCCCATCTTCACTATATTTATAAAACAGTCCTCTGCTGTGTCTGTCTGTCTGACTGTTCGCGACAAACTCAAAAACTACTGCACCGATTTTCATGCTGTTTTCACCAATGGATAGAGTGGTTCTCGAGGAAGGTTTTATTATATAATTTAAAAAGTTACGCGGGCGAAGTCGCAGGCAGCAGCTAGTTTAAATATAAAAATCATTTGCAGTTTGGTTGAAGAATGGCTACACCAATTTTAATTCGGTTTTCACTTATAGAAACAGGGAAGGTTTGCATATAAATAAATTATATATTATATGGAGTAGGTCATTAGTATGGTCATTAGTATTTTTAATGAGTAATTTAAGGGACATAAAAATTTCTGCTAAATTTTCTTTAGAAAAGCAAAAGTGTCCATAAATTTCTTTTTCTTAGTAGAATTTATATTAAGTCATTAGAATTATAAGCTAAATCTAATCTAAATATTTGGCAGGACACAGCTCATTGACACACCTGTCACCCTGTCAGGCAGCAGTAACCACCTCTTTAAAGAAGATCAATCTATACTAAATATTATAAGGAGGAAAGATTTGTTTGTTTGTTTGCATTGAATAGGCTCCTAAACTAACTACGGGACCAATTTTAAAAATTCTTTCAGTTTGAAAGCTATATTAACAGCAAGTAACATAGCTATTTTTTATAAAGTTACACAGACAAAGTCGCGTGCCACAGCTAGTATGAAATAAAAGCATGTATGTGAGGAAAGAGTGTCAAAGCCCCTTGATAATAGCTTATCCGTAATCCTACAAGATGGCACCTGAGGCGTTACTTGTATTATATATGACGGTAGCCACTTACCATCAAGTGGACCATCAGCCTGTCTATCTATCCATAAAAAAAAAGGATTATTATTTACTCATACTTACTTGTAGCCTGTACAAAGTTCTCCCACCGACTTCACTGAAAATCAATGGAGTATGTATGGGGACACTGAAAAAGTTATTCCCAATGACTTTTTGGCCGGCTTCGTTCACCCTATTGGGATGGTTCCAATGCTCCAGTAACGCTTGCAATAGTAATGCACCAAAGTTGACCTTTTGATCGTTTTCCGTCGTTAAACCAGCTTCTTTCGCACTTACCCATGCGCTGAGGCAATCTGTTTCGTCTTGACCCAAATGTATCGTTAACATACCAGTCTTCAAATCAACATTGAACCAATTCGGTACATATACAATTTTCAATCTCTTTTTAACTTCCTCATCAAAGTTGACTTCGCCTAAATCCTCAATTTTGCTCGCTTTTAAAACATCATATAAGGCTACATTGTTGGCCGTGTCTTTAGTCAACACGTGTCTTTTGTCATTTAATACTGTAAAGTGTTTGATGGCCGGTCCACCGGGAATGTTATGAAGCGGTTGCGTTTGATAAACATTACTCGTGTTATAATTATTTTGACTATATTCCGAATTTATGTTGTGCAGCGGTGGAAGCTTCCAGCAACGGACATCCGACTCCGATGTTGAAACCCACACGGCTTGCTGATCAATGGTGAAGCATAATTTAAGAATCGGTGCTACTTCCTCGCAAACAATAACAAAATTATCCGGATTTCTTAATTCGGTTACAATTACGAGCCTATCTCTACCACCGGAAATGATATGAGTAAAATTATCAGTCGCCAGCAAAGCCCAGACGGCTTCTGAATGTACTCTTATTGTCTGTACACATCTTTGCTGCGATAATGACCAGAGTTTAATGGTACCATCAGAACTACCTGATACACACTGTGACCCATCTCTACTGACTACTAACGCCTTAACATTATCGGCGTGGCCCTTAAGTTTCATTAATCGGGAACAATTCCTCGGGTCCCACACTCTTAGGACTTTCTCAGTTGATCCGCTAACTAAAATGGTTCCTGGTGGATTCATGGCAAGACTATATATAGATTCCTTATTACCAACGAGACTAGAGGTTGTAACGGTGTTGTTACTTGCCGTTAAGGCGGTTAAAGTGTTAACATCCCACAGAAAAATTGCGCGATCGAGTCCAGCGCTGGCGACTTGCTCCTTATCTTTCGCGTAAGCCAAAGTGCGTACGTAATCCTTGTGGGTGCGTAGTGTGGACATGCAGAAACCTTTCGGAGCATTCCATACTTTTACAGTAGTGTCCGAAGAAGCACTTATAAGGTTTTTTCCGCCGCAACATAGTACAATGTCGTTAACCCAGTCGGTGTGGTGTTCCATGCTCTGTATATATCGATCTTGAACTCCGTTCCCGGTGTGCCATACGCGGATGATACCGTCCCGGCCGGCCGAGTACAACCTTCCAGTTGGATCCAGTTGCAAAGAACTAACGCCATTTTTATGGCGTCGCTCCTCCTCGTCCCTGATCACGAAAGATACTTGAGTTTTCTTACGCATCGTGGCTGTAGCCATTTTCCGACATTTTTCTAATTAACAACTAGTTTGTTTTGTTATATTTAACAAAAAAAAAACCCGTTCTATCTACAATGTTTCGTTTCGTCTCAGTTTTTTTTCTTGATGAATGACAGATGTCACAGAGCATGAGAGTAGAGTATGTAAATAATCAGACACAGACCAAGTTAATATTTTCAACCAGACTTTGACGTTTATAAGTTATTGTTGTCTATCATATTATGAACTATGTGTGACTATGTATATGTACTGAATTTCTATAAACTTGATTGATTTGCATTGATTGCTCAATGGCAAACATTATATCAAATAGAATAGGAAACATATTTTATAATTTTAGAGCTGCTTTATGATTAGAGAAAAGCTGATGTTTGTTATCATTTTCAAAAACATTTTTTATGGGCACGTTCATTAAATTTGATTTTCTTAAATATTATTTTTTAATGAATTTACTGCTCCTCTGCTTTTTAAAGAATAATAATTAGCAGTCTCCCTTTTATATGAAGATGTGTATATTTCTATAATATACTTAAGGCCGCTGCTTCTACCACTTTCTAGATATATTTCCACAAAATTTTTACCGGTCCCTCCGTTGATTATGGTTGCATTTCCTTGCTTATCAGGCGTTAAATCAACACATGCTATTCCTGTAATATTTGTGCCACTTGGATAATCGAACGAAATTATTCGATGTCTTTTGAAAAATAATAAACCGTGTTTTTTTACTTCCATATACGACATACGAGTACCATAATCGGAGCCCACATACAGATCTTCACTGTTTGTTAACACAATACAAAGTAAAATTAACTGTACTGCACAAATTAAGCTCAGTTGCATTTTCAAACTTGTAAACAATAATAAACGCGGCAGATTTACTCAAAGTCGTATATGAGACTAACAAATGAATTTATTGCGAAGAAAAATATCAAGAACAAGGTGAACAAACAAATTTAAAGAGAATCTCTTCGATAATGAAAATAATATATTAAACTTACTATTCAATTATTACATACGATAACCTTTGGCGTATTAAAATATTTTTTTTTTTTAGAAATAGCACTACTTAACTTCAAAGCGAATACGATACATACCTACAAATAATAATTTAAAAAATTACAGCGTCTTAAAATCGATCAAATTTGTCGCCAAATATGTCTGAAAAACAGATAATCAGATACCTAATACTTAGAATAAACTTAAATTTTATATTTGGGTTTATGTAAAGTGAATATTATAATGTATAACCATGAGCAAGCTTTATTTTATAGTAAACTAGCTGGCGCCCGCGACTTTGTCCGCGTTGAAAAAGAAAAAAGTAGCTTATCCTGTATGTCTAAATGTTTACCTACCAAGTTTCATGAAAATCAGTTAATTTCGTTTAAGAGTTATGGAGGAACATACATACATACAATACCTACACTTACAGATTTATTATTAGTATTGACGATAACATATCGCTGCTTAAAAACTAAAGGGCCATAAAACAAAAAAAAAATCCAAAAATGTTTTTATTGCAAAAATACAATCACAATCCTTCATATTGTAAGTATGTTGCAAAAAGACTTACTTATGGTTGTTTTATTCCATATTTAGTATATTTTGATGATTTTTTATATATTCAAAAGTAACTTATTACTTATATCTCTTCTAGTATTCAGTTTATAATAAAAGTACTTAAAACATTTAATGGTACTTAAAAATACGCTTCTAACGATGTATAATATGCATATATTTGATATATATATAATAAGAAAAAAACTTGACAAATAATAATTTAATTTTTTTCGATTAGCTCTCCTGTAAAAAGTGTAATTTTGATTTGTAGCCCTTTGGTTTTTAAGCAGCGATATAAGTATAGGAAAATATAGCTACCCATAAAATGATATAGGTACCTAATAGGTGCTTAGAATAAAAGTAAGTTGGTAGATAGGTACTTACCTATGTAATGCGCAATTAATTTACAAAGAAAATGAACTTCGCCTTAACTGATAAGTGTGTTTTTGTGTTAGTCACAAAACAACAGTAAATTTTAAGCGATAACTTTATCTTACGCTAAAAGTTACACTTGCTCAATGTTTTATTATTGATATTGTCAATAAAGTGATAAAGTAACTAAGTTGACATAAATTATGTAATTTTGGAGAATGCTTGAGATATATAACATATATCGAGGGTATTCTGGCATAAGTGCAAAATTTAACGAAAATTAGTTAGATACATAGCCATACTTATTGTTTTCTGCTCTTTTTATCTAGCAAAACAGTGTACATGAATTAGCTTTTATTATGGTTTTATGGTTTATTATAGTTTATTATTTCACCGTTTTACTATCAAACTTTTAAGTGCTCTTTTCTCATTTTCACATTTTGTGTACTTATCCGTTTCTGCCAGAATACCCTCGATATATTTGTAAGTCTACATAATTACCTACACCTTTAAACAAGTAAATACCTACGTATTAGATATGCAATAATTTAAAAAATAAGAGTTTTGGTAGGTACACACAAGGGTAAATATATTTATTGAAGTAGGTATGTATTCTAAATAAACCAGTTTGTTTTGTCTTTACGAGTCTGTAGGTATTCAAATATTACTAAGCCAAAGTTTGTGAGTTATCGGGAGCTTCCACTTGAGTATTTTTGAGAGTAGGTATTAACATCGCAAAACTTGATGGGCTCTGACCTAGAGCTCTTTCGTTTGAGAATTTGTTGCGCATGTAGAATTGCGAACAATACGGCGGACCTGCTTTCTCTCGTACAAATGCTATCTTTGCGTCTCGCTCTTTCCCCAGTCCCAAAATCGGTTACTGCACATATTTGACACGTGATATCGCCAGAGCCCATTAGGTTTTGGGCCGATATATTTTGAGTCATCACGGTAATTCCAAGCAATAAATAATACATATAATATGATTTGTGAAGCATTTATTTTTTGCTTTAGGTATATTTCTACAAGTAACATAATATCGGGAGATTGTTTGAGTTCAAACAAACAGTTCTGTCTATCCATTTCCTTACAGCTGCTACCCTGCTGTAAACACCTGGGAAATTAGGTCTAGCGCACCCAATCCCGAAGGACACAACGCCTGCCAGTTGTCCTTTGTAGATCAAACCGCTACCGCTATCGCCCTGTAATTTTTTAAAATCGCCCTGTAATCCGTACTAATACTAATATTATAAATGTGAAAGTAACTGTCGGTCTGTTACCTTTTCACGCCTTAACTACTCAACCAATCATCGTGAATTTTTGCACACATACGTACACGTTGTTAGGGATACAGGAAAGGATATAGGGTACTTCTCATTCTGAAAAAGAACTGTTTCTGAGAAATAAAGAACTAAATCCTGGCCAAAGTGTTATAGCCGCTGGCATCAACTGGTATTTACATCAATACTAATAATAAATCTGTAAGGGTCGGTCATGGAGTAAATTACTTTGTTTTCAGAGATATCGTGTTTATAGGCTCTATACATGATACTGAAACTAAATTGACCATTTTTAGAATTTTTTTCTGTATGTATGTTCCTCCATAACTTAAAC
The DNA here is from genome assembly GCA_945859745.1 of Synanthedon formicaeformis. Classification (NCBI taxonomy): domain Eukaryota; kingdom Metazoa; phylum Arthropoda; class Insecta; order Lepidoptera; family Sesiidae; genus Synanthedon; species Synanthedon formicaeformis. The sequence goes on from OX243975.1 coordinate 3,735,242, forward strand.
GAATTAACTGATTTTCATGAAACTTGGTACATAAACATTTACACGTACGGGACACAGTATAGGCTACTTTTTCTTTTTCAACGCGGACGAAGTCGCTGGCGCCAGCTAGTAATTTTATAAATTTGTTACTAAATTTTTTATCTAGGGATTGTATTATTATGAGACTGAATGATAGATAAGAAGACGGACCATGAGACTCATCTCAGTCGCCTTCTATTTAGGGGATCTCAGCAGCGTCGGTTACAAGTGCATAACATTTAATACCGCTGTATTTGGTTTTTGAAAATCCCTCAGAAACCAAACATATTTTCATATGAAAATATGTCAGATGAAATATGCAAATGGAAAAACACTTGGAATTACCTGACACGCATCTTTACCACCATCTTCAACTCCAGCGCAAATCATACGGGCAGTGATCTTTACATATCCCGAGTACGCTTTGTAACATTTTATGTTGCTGACCACTGGTACTGTGACGCTCATCAATTCTCTTGACAGATAACCGCCTTCCTAAAACATGAATGACGTACACAAGTACATCATATGCGTACTTTTATAGTTTTTGAAAACGACAGGTGACAGTACCAACTTAAAAAGAGTCTAAGGGCGTATTTAATTGATGGATGTTAGGCCGAATTTTAACTTCAACATAGTTTTAATATCATTGCTTCAACACTACACGTCTAGTTTTGAAGACGGGATTGCTAACACTAGACAATCTTATAAATTTTGGAACGATTGTTGTGATGGTGTTAATGATTAAAACAAAAGAGGTAGATGAAAAAGCGAATTTGTTAGGCAAACAAAGTTATCATTGTTAAAGCTGTAATGGCGGGTACATGGATAACTGGGAGACAGGAGAGGTTATAGCCGGTAGAAGTCCGGCACTACTTAACTGTTTAGACACGTCTAGTCGTTAACCTCCCATAATTTTTTATTTTGTCTCGCTTTTCCTAAAATTCCGAACTTTTTTGACCTGTTGCAAATGTTTCTGATTTCAAAAATACGCACTACTCTGTACCTCAGTGTTTCCCCAGCCAGTGATATCAACTTCTGAGCCGCCTTTTATTGTTAACCCATTTTTCACCAAAGTGATTGGTTGCACTTTTTTGTCGAATACGAAAGGCGTTGCAACTTTCAAAACTGCTATGTCGTAGTCATGAGTGCTAGGAGCGTATCTTGGATGAATTATTAAGCGTTGTATGGAGTAGTAAGTGCCATTTTCGTCGTCGTCAAGGTACGGAGTGCCAACCCTTATTTCGAAGTTAGGGTCTATGTCACTGAAAGAAATTCAAATCTTTTCACCAAAGTATGAAAAGTGACAAACATCTAAACGTTACAGAATTTCACATCGGATAATTAAATTCTAGCAACCTGCCCAGGTTTTGCAAGGATGTAATACTATTTTTTAATGTTAAGGTCGACAGACAGGCTGACGGTCCACTTTAACGATTATAAGATACATAATAAAAATTATAAAAACATTTATCATAACGAATTAATATCAGCGCCATCTCTGTTCGAATTACCAGCAGTGCCTTCTAGTTTTCGCAAGGATTTATTATTACGTAACATATTCTAGTTTCAGATATTGCGTAGATGGCGCAATATCTCTGAAACTTTAGATATTTTAAAATATTCGAAAATAGAAAGTAACGCATACCATGTGAAAATTTTCATTTTACTCCCATAAATTTTCATACTTCGGCAAATCGCCAAAAATAAATTTTAACTTACGGATAAACGCAATGGGCAGCTGTTAAAACGAATTGGGTATTAATTATTGATCCACCACAGAAGTGACTTCTCCAGTATTGCAGAGACACTTGATGAGGCGCTTCTTCCAGAGATATTGGATGTCCACCGACTATCTTAGTTTCATCTGCTGCTAGAAATGAACAGTCTATTTCTACTCATGATAAATATTACGGATATATCTAGTAATCATCCTATCTAATAAACTGTTTGCCTGTCCGAAATACAAATAAAAAAAGTACAATTAATAAAAATATCTGTTTGGGGTCACGCGATAGTCAAGTTAAAGGAAAAACCACACATTGAACCATATTAATGAATATACAGATTCCACATTAATTTGAAGCATAAGAACATTTATTTTAATATATAAAAATATTAGCTGGTTCCCGCGACTTCGTCCGCGTAAAAAACGAAAGTAATATAAATTGATTTTACTTTTTAATTTTTTTTTAATTTTTTTTCTAAATTAAAAACTAAGTACATTCTACTTACCAACACTTAATGTTACTAATAACGCAGACAAAAATATTTTTATAATCATTTTTGCTTCAAATCTTTGTACCCTTTGAGTGCTTTCACTCTTGTAAGAGGTATTTTATAAGAATATCTCAAGTGGCTCTTATCTTTATAGATAAGAGTATTTAAAGTACTTAGAGTATTTAAAGATAAGAGTAAAGTATTTAGAAACTAAATATTTAATTACAAAATATTCAATAGCTTGTTTTTTCTTTGAAACCGTTTGCCATAATTAATTAAATTCAATAATTTCAATTTTGAAGTTTGTATTTTATTGCTTTTATTATGTTAATGTCGCCAAATTACTGCGAAACGCTATTGCCCTGAATTTCCAAATTCAGACTGGAGCAAACTTTGAAAGTTCATTTCCAAAGTTAACCAAGCCGGGAATAGAACAGTGGAACAGAGGGTTAAGAGAAGCACCCTTACTACTAATCCAACGGGCTCAAGTAAATGTAACGCAATGACTAAGTTTGTACGGAATATATTCGTTTAATCTAACTGATTTAGGGTTTTTTGCAATAAAACTATATACTAAAGGGAAATTAATTTTAAATGAGACAAATCAATTAATTCAAAATAAAAAATAAAAAAATCTTTATATATATTTTTTAATAATTGTTTATTCAGACTATTTTGTCTGAATTCAAAATGTATACATACATTAAAATTAATATAATATATTGTACATTGACGCCTGATATACTTTTGCCACGCGTTGGATCTTTTATTTTTTTTATAGCTGGTGACCTATTGGAATATTTAGCCAATGTCCACCCTTTCTTTTTTTAACGTTGGGAAATCCTCTTGGATACCCAGCAGTGAAGGGGACACTGCAGGGTTATGCCGGATTCCTACCGGCTAAAACCCAACCTATCTATCGCGGCCGTTGATGGGCGGGGTCGTGGGGACGTTTTTACACGACTTCGGTACCCCGCCACGGCTATCCAACGCGGGGAGGCCTGTGCTCCCTGTCAGAACCTTGGCGTACCCGAAAGTGGAGGTACGCCGGCCTGCTCGGGGAACCTTACTACGGGCGGCAGTCTCCCCCAAGACTACCGCCCAGGTCCCGGTCAGGGTGGAAGGCGGCGGATATAGGCCGCCCCGGCGGATTGGCTGGGAGAGGGGATCCTCTTCCCGCTGCCTTTCCGCCGCTTCCTTGCGCGACATAACGTGCTCACAGAACGTGAGCATCGCCTGCCACGCAAGGTCACTGCCAACCATCGACTTCATGACGGCCGGCAGTGAGAGATCGGCGCCCACAACGAGAGACAGAGCGGCACGCTGCTCTGCCCATTCGGGGCATTCCGCCAAAGTGTGCTGCGCAGTGTCAACCGCGCAGCCACAGTGGTGGCATTCCTCTGTCGGCTCTCTCACGGCCACCCGGTGAAGGTAACGACCGAAGCAACCGTGCCCCGAGAGCACCTGCACCAGGCGGAACGTGAGGGCTCCGCGCCGCTTCGCCAGCCATTCCTCTAGGGAGGGGCGAATGGCCTCAATCGTCAGGCGGCCCGCACTGAGCTCCGCCAGCCTTTCCTTCCACTTTTGGAGGAGGATGGTCTGGGAGTGTCTCCTCAACCTGACGACCTCCTCCGATGTCAAAACCAAGCCGCACGATCGTGCGTCCGCGACTTCATGGTACACCGTCGCCAACACTTCGGCATCCAACTCCCACGGAGGGGTGCCTGCCAGTACACACGCCGCCTCAAAAGAGATGGTGCGGTACCCCCTCAAACCAGTGTCCACCCTGAAATTCTATTCTAACTATTGGTGTAAGAATTTTTAAATCGGATGAGTAGTTTCAATGATAAAGTACATCCTACATACGAACATACAATCCTTACCTTTTTATAATAATAATATAGATAAGTACCTACTATACGGTCTGTTTTTTAATCTCAGAGACAAAAATGACACATACAAATGTCAAGTTTGCATATAATGATACCATGAAATGACATGAAATGTAAGTATATAATGCATGTCAAATGTAATGTCATTTTTGTCTCTGAGATTAAAAAACAAACTATAGGCAAACTATAGGTATCTAATTTAACAAGATACCGTAATCAAAGATTTAAATCGAAAGATGCGGCGTAATCTTCTCGCGCCATACTAAAAACACACCGAAAATTCTTAACAATGGGTTTAGCGCAGGCGCTACACCCAACTACAGTTGCACGCCAGCTACAGTGAGTGACGGTCGCTTGTTGAGAGCGTCGCTATCGTCACAGTCACGTTTGAAGTAAGGAATGTGTTGTCTGTGTTTAAAAGTGTGTTTAGACAAAGGTATGTATTTTATACTTTTGTCTTTAGTATAATGTATGTTGTATTTTTTAACACACTTTCGCTAGTAATGCCGCATCTCTCGATTTAAATCTTTGACCGTAATACTCTTGAAGTACCCACTCATAGATTAATTTCAATTTATAAACGTGTCTGTAAACGAAAATAGATAATTAAAAACAGCTTACTTGTACTTAAGTATAATAAGTTTATAAAAACATTAAAATATGTAGAAAAGTGAGTTCATACCTGTGTTTGAAAAAAAAAATGTTTACAGAAAAAACTACTGTGGCAAATGTACAACAATTAGTAAAATAAATTTATTCAATTTACCTTATAAAAATAGAACTGTGGCTTTACACATGTTTTTTTGTGTGGCGAATCAACTGTGGCAATCTAACAATGACCCCAACAGACATTGGGGAACGATGGTTTACCCATACTTTACCCTATATATTCTACGGTCGCTTATAGGATTTCTGAATTCAAAAGAGGCAGATCAAGTTGTGAAACTTGTGAACATGATTAACGTTCTGGGGCCCTAGCCAAGAGTAAACCAATGCAAACGGGAGCGTTGCGTATTTACGAAACGATAGAAAATAAAGCCCAGTGATTGGTCAAAAATTTATGTGGGCATTACAACAACCACTGGGCTTTATTCTCTATCGTTTCGTAAATACGCAACGCTCCCGTTTGCATTGGTTTGTTCTTGGCTATAGCCCCTGGGCGGCATTCGATATCCGTGACGGAAGAAATCCGTGATTGGAAGACAAAAGAAATAATCATAAGACATTTAGCTGAAAACTTAAAGATTTCTGTTCGTCGGACATTCTTTGAAATACGAGTATGACGCACTTCCGCCGTGTTCTGAATTCCACAATGTACACGTAAACGGCTGAGACGCGTGTAATGATTTCATAACTTTTGCGTTATTATTGAAGTTGTTATAATTTTGTTTATAATTACCTAATAGGATAAATTGGATGATTTCTTTGGTTAGAATAAGATTTTTTTTGAAAAGATTGATGTGGTTGAATGCTATTTCTTTGGTCGATGGTATCTTGTTTACGACGTGAAGCTTCTAAAGCTGTAATTTTATTTTCTAAAAACTGTAAAAATTCGCAAAAAAACAGGCACTATATATATTCTAAAAATGAGTCACTGTCTATTTTTTGAGATAATATAAGTGGACCAAAAGTGGGTCCAATGTAACACACACCCAAACTTGTAATGGCGTGAAGACTTTCTTTAGTGATGTTATGTAATTTTTTGATGGTAGTCAATGATTGGTGTTGCATATTGGGAAGACCTAAGATTATGTTAATACTTAAGCTAAGTAAAAATTAATTTCTTATTGTCATATCTGTGGTTTAGAATCTCCCAACATACGTCATAGTTTTCGGAACTGATTTGAAGATGGTGAATGAGACGCTCAGCTTCTCTAGTAATTTTTCCCTTTAAATATTTCATTTTTTGGGCTTTAGATAGATAGGCTTAGAAGGATTTTTGTGAATCGTCTCATTGAACAAATCTTTAAAGGACATCCATTGATGGTAATTATCACTAAAAGTTGGTATATCCATTTGTGGTGTTGACTTATCTCTATGAGATTCTATTGAATAACTGTTCGTGTTTGGTAAACTCATTTTGGTACCACAAGTTTTCTTCATTAGACTCGTTTTCAATCTCGCAATGAAAGCAATCGATCGTTGACCACCTGGTTTGAAAGGAATGAAGAGCATCTTCGAATTCCCACTTGTTTTGCATCTGGTTCACGTTTATGGTACCTACAGTGTGCATGAAGTTTGAAGTTAATAGTTTGCTTTTTAAGCATATTGGCTAGGTGACTACCAGACGCCGTGGTTTTATCTTGCTTTTGTGGTATTTCAGCACGCGATAAAGTTCCTGCTTCATCCTCTGGTTTTTTCGGTTCTGATGTTAACTGTTTCATTATGGTCGTAATTAACTCTTTAATAGTCAAATAGAGTTCTTCGGCTATGTCGAAACAATCCTTTTTAAAATAAATATGGTCAAATTCTGCTATCGCACATATTTTTATTGGTTGGTTTCTTAGTCTTTCCAATTAGACTCTAAAAGTTCCAATTTGCGGTTACATGAATAATCAATGGTTTTTTCTATCGAGTCCATCTTTCTTTATGTTGGTTAGAAGCTTCTTTAAAAACTAAAATTAGGACTCCACATATTATTTGGCTTAGGTAATGCCCACTTAAGTCGGAATGTAATCTGAACAATCCTATAACGTTATATTTGCTATTCGACAAACTTATTTGACCGCTAGCAAATATTTCGGTTCATTAATCGAATTAGTTTGCACAGTCTGTAGACCAAACAGTAGGTTATCTCTGTATTTATAAATGTTTGAGAAATGTTCCGATGATTTCCCATTTTTTTCATTAAAAGTAAAGAAAAGGCAGTTAAGAAGGCAAGCACCTACCTTCAAGTCCACTTGACCTTAGGTGACGATAGTCACCTACGGTAAAAATAAAGTGGTACGTAGGTTAGGTAAGTATGTCTTTGTGTACATTGGATATTTAGTAAATTAATAAATTAAAGCTACTAAGCACACAAAAATAGAAATTAAAAAAAAAACATGTCAGTCGTTGGATTCACGTAAGAAGTGAAAACGTAGCTTCACAAAAACAATTGTTATGATATTTAAATTCCTTGGCATTATCGAATTAGGTAAATTGTCGCAATTATTGATCGCACGAAGTACAATAGAAAATATATACATGACATTTCCACACAATGACAATAATAGATTCATAATGACAGACCATTAAAAAGGTTTGATGTTTATTTGAAACTATTTTATTGCTCAGAGGTGTAAACCATATTGATCCTTGTTATCATTTATCTAGTAAGTTTACTTTCACAAGCAGCTGTTAACGCCTATGACATGAAGATGACGCTTACATGACGATTTTTTTCTTTCATTTCAATGATTTTACCCCATCTCCATCAAACTACTACAACATGGAACCCGCGTGCCATACAAAACACTACGAATATTATAGAACATTTAAAAGTGACATATGCGTAGAGCATGAACTGTCATTTAAAACAAAACAAACATAATAATAAGTTCGTAATTTAAAGAAAATGTGACTTTACGTCAACCCATTAGAGTTTAAAATGAAATAGTAGAAGTTGATCGTTACTACCTTTTACAATTGACGCATGAAGGCAAGAGTCCGCCATGATTCTGTCAAAGGCGTTCTTTTTATGTGCCGCTTTGGCATTTGTGACGCAAATTCCATTGTAGTATTTCGATGCCCATTTCAAAAAACGGCCAAGTTTTTACTTCAAAAAGAAATACGAAAGTAATTAAATCCGATAATAAGTCTAATATGGTGTGGAATACCTACTGTTTCTTTGAAGTATTGTGTTGAAGTATTGTGACCGGTGGTATGGTGTAACGGGCTTAATGGTGAGTGACGATTTATGATTTGGTAATCAACAGTTTGCGTTGCGAGTTAATTGCCGGTAGAAATTGTCGTGTTTGATTAAACAGCCCGACATACGGCAAAATGGGGATGCAACGGACGAAAATGATTCCATTGATTTCACGAACAAACAGTTAAAATATTTGTATAGAAAATTAAATACGTTTTATATTTATCTATTACAAATATTATAGAGAGAGTAATATCCAGTGGAGAGACAAGATAGGAATGAAAGTCTGCGCAACAGATTCTCATTTCAAAGATCAAAGCAATTATTTAACCAATCTATTATACTATAATTACGTACTAGCTGGCGCCCGCGACTTCGTCCGCGTTGAAAAAGAAAAAAGTAGCCTATCCTGTGTCCTGTACGTCTAAATGTTTATCTACCAAGTTTCATGAAAATCAATTAATTCGTTTAAGAGTTATGGAGGAACATACATACAGAAAAAAATTGTAAATATCATCAATTTAGTTTGAGTATCATGTATAGAGCCTATAAACTCGATATTTCTGAAAACAAAGTAACTTACTCCATGACCAACCCCTGTAAGGGTTGGTCATGGAGTTTATTATTAGTATTGATGATTAGAAAAGCATACAATTAACAAGTAAAATAGGTACGAATAAAGTCAAAAGCAGATTAAATCTTATACCTTACGAGTATAAATAAATTGTTAAAACGAGTCTGTTCTGTTCAAAAGGTAAAATTAAACATCAAACAGTCGGTGGAAATGGACTGAAATAATTTCAACACTAACTTTTAAGTAGACACCAGAATTCCTTTGTTTTAAATTCAGTATAAGAATTAATTATAAGTTTTCAGGATTCGGCTTAGTCCGGGTGAATTATATATAGAAACCTTTCTTTTTTAACGCTCTTTCCATTAGTCGCATCAAAATCCGTTGCGTAGTTTAAAAGATATAAGCGTACATACAGACGGATAGATGTTGAAAGCGACTTTAATATATGCTATCAAATCCCTTCACGTTTTCAGGAATACAGGAAAGCTACCTTTCAGTCAGAGAAAACTATACTGTTCCCGTTATTGCGGGTTGTTCCAAACTGTTCTACTATTTGTTCTACGATAGAAAAAAATTCCAATTTGTTCTACTGCACAGTATGACAGATTGGACTCGAATAATTTTAATGAAACATGTCAAAACTGTAGAACAGTTTTGACATGGATGAAAGGTACCCTATGTCCTTTCTGGTGTCCCAGACAACGTGTATGCAAAATTTCATGGTGATCGGTTCAGTAATTTTTGCGTGAAAGCGTAACAAACAAACTCACACTCACATTTATAATATTAGTAAGGATAATATCGCATACTCACCAGTAAAACTCATTCCAAGTTTTTTTTATTTTGTTCTATTATAAAAATATTAGAACAGTTTGGACATGTTTTATTAAAATTATTCGAGTCCAATATGTCATACTGTGCAATAGAACAAGTTGGAATTTTTTGTCCAAACTGTTCTATCGTAGAACAAATAGTAGAATAGTTTGGAACAACCTGTGGGATCATCTAAAATTAAGTAAAAATTAACGCCTGGCAAAAGTGTTATAGCAACAAGAGGTCAAGCGTTATATTGCTTATATATTTTGAACGCGGTAATATACTGTAATACACCAGCTAGTAATACTGAAATTAATCAAAATTGAGAAGCTTTTCAGTATGCTTTGTGCAATCACTTCATAATAAACAACTCTACAGGAACAAAGGTAAAAATTTCTCATCAAAAATCGGATCGCGCTTTCACTACTAGGTGAGCATTGGAACAAACAAATATTGTTTACGAAAGCCGGCAGTACAGTAAAAGCACCTTAACATCTTACAAATAAAGTTCAAAATCGAACAAATGTTTACGAAGCGTCTTGTCAATTGTACTCGCTTGTTTGCGACAAGTGTAAAGTAAATTCTATTTATTACACAATAGCCGATTTATAAATGGAGAAACCTTTATGTATCCTTTGATTTCGTTCGTACGAATTCTCGTTTACCCAGAGAAGGGAAATAAAATTTTTGATGAACATCTAATTTTTATCGTAAAAAAAGCGCCCGTTCCACCTATCCCTACCCTATCCGCACTGATAGGGATAAGCGGATTTTTTCCATTTATCCCTTTTTTAAACGTTGCCGGATTCCTACCGGATTTCTTTTAATCGCGGCTACCATCTTTTTATTTATATACTAGCTGCTGCCCGCGACTTCGCCCGAGTAACTTTATAAATTATATACCAAAACCTTCCTCGAGAACTACTCTATCCATTGGTCAAAACAGCATGAAAATCGGTGCAGTAATTTTTGAGTTTATCGCGAACAGACAGACAGATGCGGCGGATAACTTTGTTTTATAATATGTAGTGATAACGTTTCGACGGTTTCGCTTTAATTACACAATTTAAATTTATTTACTTATGGATAGTAAAGCTTCCGATTATCTCCGGAAGTTTATTATAAAACCGTATACATAAAACAATTATTTATATTGTAGGGACGCATTTTATTTATTTATTCATTTACTATTTGTCGCCCGTGACTTCGTCCGCGTTGAAAAAGAAAAAGTAGCCTATCATGTGTCCCGTACGTCTACATACATACATACATACATACATACAGAAAAAAATTCTAAAAATTGTCAATTTAGTTTCAGTATCACGTACAGAGCCTATAAACACGATATCTCTGAAAACAAAGTAACTTACTCCATCACCAACCCTTACAGATTTATTATTAGTATTGATTTATTATGGAATATATGTATGTGGATCAACATCATTTTTAAACTTAGTATTGAGATTGTTACCTAGAAATTCTGTTAAAAAACTACATTTACACTACATTATAAAAAACTATAAATTGTATAATTGTAATTGTAATTGTATATGTAAAACTTACTGTACTAAAAATACGGGTGATTTTTTTTCACATTTAAGTCGGTTCGATTCCCAGACAAAGTAAGTAATTTTAAAAAAATCATTGAATGCAGTATTACTAACTTTAAAAAAAAAACATAAAGTCTTCTTTCAGCAAAATATCCTATCTAAGATATTTAAGGTAGGTACTTTCCCTTCATGTTGCAGGGCGTCCCTGCGTTACATAATTATTATGTTCTGCGTTATATAGTTGTTCTATTGTTTTGAATATTTAAGAATATCTGAAGTTCCATAGATATTGCAACATCTACACAATATTTTTAAAAAAAGAACAATGTTGTTCTTTCGGCGTGTTCGAATTGTGAAAATTTAAATTTTATAATCGGAGTAAACTCCAATCGTGTGTCGGAGCTGAGGAGCTGACAAACACAATTTTTTGTATCTATACCAATATATAAAGCTGAAGAGTTTGTTTGTTTTGTTGGTTGTACGCGCTAATCTCAGGAACTACTGGTACGAATTGAAAAATTATTTTTGTGTTTGATAGTCCATTTCTCTAGGAAGGTCATAGGCTATAGAGAACGCGGACGAAGTCGCGAGCACCAGCTTGTTTGTTATATTACATTTTATTGAAATTCAAACATGATGACACATAATGAATAGTTCCATCATGAAAACGGCAGAGGGCGCTACAATGCGCTCTACGACGGCTCTACGTAACAGTCCTTGCTACGCGCCCGTACGTAGACGACGTAGCAGTTTTACTGCTTCGTACACTCTACGGAGATCGCGAAAATTGCGCACATTGCGAAAAATCGGTATACGAAAAGAAATTTATTCATAGTGAATTAATTGGTACAGTGTTAAGTAAAAGTGAATTAGTAAACTAAAAAAGTTTTTTAATAAATAAGTTATTAGTTAAGACAGTGCGAAGTTTTAGTGATTATTTGTGTATGATAAGTATTCATATTGTGTGTGCATTGGACATAAGTTTCGGTAAGTAATTGGTTGTTCAAAGATTAAGCTTGTATTATATTTATAATTATAACCACTATATAATTTGAGTGTTTTTGTTTATAAAGTGCAAAACTCGTAATATTTTATTTTTTAAATGTACATCATCCGAGCTTAAAAATATAATTGATAAATTAACAGTTTTGAAAGAATAATTTCAAAATATGGCATGGTGTTCTTATTTCTTAGAAAAGGAGTAAAAAGCAACATTTCTGAGATTATAACGTGAGTATTTTTTTTTTAAAAATATGTATATTTCATAAATTGTGTAATGAAAATCGTCAATCGACTTGAGGTTTAATGAAAATACAAATACAACAAATATAAAATTAAAATAATATTTGGAAATTCTATTTAAAGAGGTTTTTTTTAAAAAAAATTAATCTTCATTTTAATTTAGGTAAAAATCAAATTTATTTATTAGTCTCACTCAAGATAATTGCAGTTATAAGATTTTAATTTTGTTGTAGCAAAAAGTTTCTGCTAAAAATACAATATTATAAAAATACTTTAAAAGTTACATTTCTTTTTATTTACAAACCGTTAATTTATTTTATTTAAACTAAGATGAGATAGGGAATTATGTAGTTTAATTATATTTTTGATTGTTTTTAAGCTCCGAAACGGAGATATTCTGTGACCCATTCACAGCCACACCCTTCTACCAAACTTAAAAAGGACAGCCCTTGTGCTTTTCTATGAATGATAGTCGTGATAAATTATAGTAGCATACTTCGCACAATTTTTCAAAAATATTTCTATACTACGAGCTACGAGTATGTCAAACGTTAACTTTGCCTTTGGATCAAACGTAGCTAAATATTTGCATGCCTATGTTTACCTACCTGCCAACCTATGCTTATTGATTTCCTGCAATAGAGGTATTTAATCGTAAACCCAATAGTATAATATACTAACAGGGATGTCAGCCGAACTAGAAAGTAAATAGCAGCGCTAACAGTGTCCACAGTACATTTGTCGTCATTATCAATTTTAAGTATAGGTACTAGCGACCCGCCCCTGGCTTCGCTCGGATACAATATTTCTATTTATTACTAGCGACCCGCCCCTGGCTTCGCTCGGATACAATATTTCTATTTATTACTAGCGACCCGCCCCTGGCTTCGCTCGGATACAATATTTCTATTTATTACTAGCGACCCGCCCCTGGCTTCGCTCGGATACAATATTTCTATTTATTACTAGCGACCCGCCCCTGGCTTCGCTCGGATACAATATTTCTATTTATTACTAGCGACCCGCCCCTGGCTTCGCTCGGATACAATATTTCTATTTATTACTAGCGACCCGCCCCTGGCTTCGCTCGGATACAATATTTCTATTTATTACTAGCGACCCGCCCCTGGCTTCGCTCGGATACAATATTTCTATTTATTACTAGTGGCCCGCTCCCGGCTTCGCCGAGTTCAAAATAAAAACTATTATATCTTTTAAGTTGGACCAAATTACACGTAGTTACGAAGTTTTATCGAAACAACGTTACACGAAATTTTTATATAGTTATATAGAATATGCACAGACGCCAAGGAATTAATCGGCCACTGAGTTTTATTTCAATTCTATTTCATGACCCTTATGCTATTTTTTGGTGATATTATAAAGATTAGATCTGTCCTTAAAATCGAAATAGCACTAAATAACCCAATAACTACTTGTAGTATTGTAGTATTACTTATTCCGTGCTAATATTAAAAATAAATGTGTCAAATTACTACTTTCCCACGGACTTCAAAAAAGGAAGAAGTTCTCAATCCGACTGTATGTTTGTTTTTTCTTTGTATATTTGCGCGATTACTCCGCCAATTAACTATGAATTGATTTTGATGAATATTTTTTTCTTTGATAGGCCATACTTCAGAGGTGATCACATATAAATTAAATCCAGCCAAGGACAGTTTAATTCTGCGGCTTTTCCGACTCCAAAATTAACTGATTATAAATTGTAATTAGGTATAGGTAGGTATATATAGTATCAATAATTTCGTTGATAGTCCTTTAATGATTTTTGCTATGAAGAATAAAAATCTTATTTTCGACTTTTGTTTTTTTTTTTATAAAAAAAATTATTGTATCATAACTTCTTACTACTATTATTTATAGGCACATAGTCGGGCTAAACTGCAAAAGAGACGTATCATTGAAGGCATAGATTACGAGTATTCAACAGTAACCTTGACGAGTAGTCAAACAATCTAAAAAAAATTACGAGTAATATAGTCATGAAAAAAAAAATAGTTAATTTTTCTTTTATTTTTGTTACTTTTATCAGAAGAAAATCTAAACCTATATTTTTTTACAAGAAATCTCTTCCAACTTCTAAGCCCCTGAACCGAATTTAATGATTTTTTCACAAATATTAAAGATAATTTAATTTCTAAAAACGTTATTGTTAAAATAAAAAAAAAACAGCAGGACTAAAACAGTGTCGCGTGCACATACATAGTTCTTGCACCGGAGTGCAGACTGTAGTCTTCCTAACCGCTATACAAAATAAAAACCCAAATTTGTGGTATCTAAACGTCTTGAACCACGTAAAGATTTATATATATGCAGTCGAAAACAAAGTATTGTAAAACGTGGTTACCACTTTTGGTAGTGGTACAAGACAGTGCTCTTTTCTTGTATTGTACCTATCTGTTAAGATGCGTCTTTTTTCCAATCGAATAAACAGCGAGTGAGTACTGAAGTGAAGCCTATCCGACGACAAAAAAAGGTAAATGTGCAATAAATCGGAATCGAATACGCTTACAAGCGATCCTTTGTCATTTTTGTAAGGCTTTGGTACTGTGCGCACACAATAAAAAGCTCATATAAAAAAGGCAGGCAAACTTTAACAAAGTCTAGACTACATACTTAGTCTAAACTTTCGTAAAGTCACAATATGATTTTGTTAATTTATTTTCTATTTTGTTGAAGCAAAATACAGGAGTTATAAAAAATTTCATATTTAAAAATTATTTACATTTACAAATTGAATCGAAATTAACAATTAACTATTGAAAATATAATTAAAATAGGTAATTTAAAAGTTAAATAAACAAAATAGAATAGAATGGAAATGAACGAAATTAAATTTTTAGTTAAATTTTAAATTCAAATTTGTATTGTAAATTTAAATTTAATATTTTAATTTATTTATTTGTAAGTAAAGGTCTATTCATTTCTAAATAACATGTCTACACAATGTAATACAATTTATACCTATGTTCAAAAGCATTCCTCGTTTCTTTATGTTACGTCGGCAGGCAGGTTGACAGTCCCAAATTAATTCATCAATGAAAACCATAATAAAATTAGTGGAAATCTGACAGATATGTTTATTTTGTAATGTGTGCAGAGATTATGCATTTTTTTTATATAACGAGAAAATGTTGCATACCAAAGTTTTCATAGTAAAACTAGCTGCTGCTCGCGACTTCGCCCGCGTAACTTTGTAAATTATATACTAAAACCTTCCTCGAGAACTACTCTATCCATTGGTGAAAACAGCATGTAAATCGGTGCAGTAGTTTTTGAGTTTTTCGCGAACAGACAGACAAACGCGGCGGAGAACTTTGTTTACAAAGTTTACAAAGTTACAGATAGTTTTATATATAAGACTAGCTGGCGCCCGCGACTTCGTCCACGTGGAAAAAGAAAAAAAGTAGCCTATCCTGTGTCCTGTACGTCTAAATGTTTATATACCAAGTTTCATGAAAATCAGTTAATTCGTTTAAGAGTTATGGAGGAACATACATACATACATACATATAGAAAAAAATTCTAAAAATCGTCAATCTAGTTTCAGTATCATGTATAGAGACTATAAACACGATATCTCTGAAAACAAAATAACTTACTCCATGACCAACCCTTACAGATTTATTATTAGTATTGATAGTATAGGTCTAGATTAAATAATATCTGAAATGTCTATGAAATTTACAGAAATTGAGACATTTACAAGTTGAGAGTTTAGATGTTTGTGCCAATTCACATCTCAAGAAACTTGTCCGTTGAATAGATTAGAATTGCGCAAACTAACCAACTTGGAAGACTGTGTTTCCACGGCGGATTAATGGCAACAACTTTCTATCGGTTAAAATGGTGGCAATCTAAATTGGTACTTTCAAGTATTGATACCTACTAAAGTTAGGAAAATCACGACAGTTTTAAAGTCCCGGGACATGAGACAATCCTGGACTACGACATAAATTAGTGAAATTATATTTGAGTTATTTTTGACGAGATTATTGTAATTAAAAAGGTGATTTTAGTGGAATTTAGAATCGAATAGAATATTTTATAAAAATCTGGTTCAACATAAAATCTAAACTTAACATTTTTAACGTTATTTATAGCCTAAGCCTATATAATCTTACAATTAGTAACAAACTTTATAACAGTAACTTTACCAATGTAATCATTATTAATACTTATTATTTGTCATAATCCTTATTTAAGAATCACATTCATTTATTTATCACTAGCTGGTGCCCGCGACTTCGTCTGCGTTTAAAAGAAAAAAGTAGCCTATCCGGTTTCCTGTACGTCTAAATGTTTATCTACCAAGTTTCATGAAAATCAATTAATTCGTTTAAGAGTTATGGAGGAACATACATACATACATATTACAGAAAAAAAATCTAAAAATCGTATCATGTATAACAAGTAGCTTACTCTTAAGAAAACAAAGTAGCTTACTCCATTACCAACCCTTACAGATTTATTATTAGTACGAGTATTGATTAAAATATTCTAATTATAAAATAAAACTTTATTTATAAACTTTATTTTTTTTTTTATGACGACACGTTTGGTCTAGTGGCTAGTAACCCTAGCTGTTAACCAAACGGTCGCGGGTTCGAATCCCGCTAGGGGCAAATGTTTTATGTGAACATTTTACCTTTGTACCTGAGTCATGGATGTTTTGTATTTGTAAGTATGTATTTACAAAAAAAAAAAAAAAAAAGTAATCTATGTATTATATCAACTGTCTGGTATCCATAATACAAGCATTACTTGCTTACTTTGGAACTAGATGGTGCTGTGTGGAATGTGTGAAGATATTTATTTATTTATTTATTTATAATATGCGTCACCTTGTCTTCAGCTTCAGCATTCAGCAGCCATATAACCACATACACTACTAATAATATATGTGCGAAATTTGTGAGGATGTATGGATGTTTGTCACTTATCTAAGAGTCATCCTCACAAATCCTCACAAATCAAGTTGGGCTAAAACCCAACGACTTTCTAGCGCGGCCGTTGATGGGCGGGATCGCGGGGACGTTATGACACGACCTCGGTGCCCCACCACGGCTTCAGCGCGGGGATGGCTACGCCCCTGCCGAAACCTCGGCGTACCCGAAAGCGGAGGTACGCCGGCCATCTCGGAGGACCTTAAGATGGGCGACAGTTTCCCCCAAGACTACCGCCCGGGATCTAAAGATACCCTTTCAACTGAATAGGTTAAATTTGGGGTTGATTTGTGCCCAAGCCATAAATAAAAGGGAATTAATTCTTATTGAATGTAGCGACGTACAAATTTGCGATCAAAAGACGGGGGGAAAAAAAATTGAAAGACGTATTAAAAGTTTTATTCCCCGTGGAAATGGTTTTACTTCCGGGCCCGTTTTTGTTCCGTACGAATGATTTGTGGCGATCCCTGTTTCATTTGTTGGGGCTTTTTTTTGTTAAGAACTTTGCATCCCTCCACTAAACAGATAAAGTACGACTTTGTATAACGAAATTCGCTTTGATCGTCTCGCGTGAGACGAATGAATAATTTTTTTTTTAATTCAAGTGTCACTATGAGGCTCAGACTAAACGAGCCGTGTCTGAATTGATTTTGACGATCCTTTTTTGTTTGATAGTTCTTTTTTGTATAAAGGTCGTCCCATATAAATTTAATATATTTAATAAAATTTATATAATGCCACTACTTTCCACATCCAATTCAGAGACAACTTTGAAAAGTTTACTTTCATAGTTGATCCTGTCGAGAACCGAACCCGGGTATACATTGGTGTTTTGCAGTGATTCGGGCAGCCCGTCTAACGGCAGGAAGTAGCGGCAAGTGGGTGGCCACCTACAGAAGACCACAGAGAAATAACAGCACGTGTAGGTACTGTCATAGAGTATAACTTATTGTAATTATACTGAGGTACTGTTGTGTTTCGGCGAGTGAGTAGATATGCCAGAGCCCATTCCTATTCCTTCCTAATCCCTTTATTTATTTATTTTTTTGAAAAGGCTTACCAACTAAAGACATACAACACTCACAGAAAGGAACATCACAAGTTTATCCTTATCCTTAATCCTACTGTAGTTGGCAGCGCACTTGAATTTATAAATTAATAATTGTTTCTTAATATCAGAAAATATATAGTGTCGCTATATCAGAAAAACATATAGGCTACTATTATAAATATTTTTGTACAAAGTCGAGGCTAAAAGTCAGTGATTTAATAAAAATTAATCCTGAAATATCCGGCTGTGACGGAAAACCTTATAGCTTTGTATGTCACATCTCCAGCGAGCTCTTCCCTCCTTTATATTGCATTTCTTTATTGCTATTAGACGAGAGTGTCATTATTTTCTTCTTACCGTACAATAGATATTTTACAGCGACAGTAATACCCCACAATTGCAGCGAAAGATTTTATTTTTAATGCACACTACGATGTTGCGCACGGTCTTGCAATAGTAAGAGCTCTCATAAATTTTTTACTTAATAAATAGTTAAATCATCGTTATTATCTCTGTAGTTGTGTTGTTTTTGTGCGTTTGTGTATAAGGATCTGGTAAACGTGTGCGTTTGGAGTTCTGAAACCAGTCTTGTGAGTAATACTGAAATTAAACTGATACTAAGTGTTAATCTATTGTGCTTATTTCGTAAACGCAGTGGGTAATTATCTTTTTACATACCACCCATGAACCTTTTCGTACATACAGTGTTACTTGTAGATAATATTATCTAGAATACAGCGCCATCTACATGCAATATTACACACTACCTGTGATCGATTGTACAGCGCCATCTGTGAAAGATACTGTACACTACCTGTGATCGATTGTACAGCGCCATCTGTGAACGATACTGTACACTACCTTTGATAGATTATACAGCGCCATCTGTAAGCGTCGTTATACAGTACCTACGATTTCAAATTGAACAATATTTTTATAGCATAAATCATGCCGACAAAATGCAATACTTGTGGTCGTTTTGGAAGTATGGCGGATGGTGTTGGGTGTACCAAATGTGACGGATACCACCATAAGACATGTGTAGCTTTATCAAAAGACACTAAAGTTTCTTCGACGTGGCTATGCCCAACATGCAGAGCGTTGACTCCGCGTAAGGATGCTGCGGATCTAGCAATGGTGGGTGATTCCGTAAATGAGCTTCTTCTGCATGAAATGCGTTCGCTGCGGAAGGAGGTGGGGGCTTTTAGAGCAGACTTTGTTACGTTGCGAAATGAATTAGTCTCTTTAAAGGCAGACCTTGTAGAACTTCGTGGGTTTGCGCAGAATTTTGATGGTCGACTTGATAGTGTGGAGTTGCGCCTCGAATCTCTGGAAAAGAGCTATGCTCCGGACGATGAGAATAATATGCTTGCGACTATTGAGAACTTAAAATCGGAACTTAACGATCGTGATCAGGATACTTTCCTAAATGATCTTGAAATCACGGGCATTGCCGAAGAGGGGAATGAAAACCCTATTAACCTTATTAGTATTATTGCAAAAAAGTTGGGCGTGTCCTGTGATGAGAAGGATGTCGTGTATGCGGAGCGAGTGGGGGTGCGCCGCACGCTCTCCGGAGGTGAGACATCGAGCGAGCGGCGTGTACATCCACGGCCACTGGTGGTGCGGTTCGTGCGTCGCCAATTGCGCGATGCTCTATTGCAGTCTGCACGTGTGCGTCGTGGAGCCACCACAGAGGGTATGGGTCTTGCCGCACCTTCCTCTAGATTCTACGTCAACGAACGTCTATCACGATTTAATAAGAGACTATTCTACGAGGCGCGCGGGCGTGCGCGCTCCCTTGGCTGGAAGTATGTGTGGACCAGTGGAGGTCGTATTTTCGTCCGTCGTGAGACAGGCAAGCCTTCACTACGAGTGAGATCGGAAAAAGACCTCGAAAAGGTTTTTGGTGTCAATACGGTTCAAAAACATGTCCGCTAGACATTATTTATTGTTCAAGTCGATTAATGTATTTGCCTAAGTCGTATTTTTGTTACAATTATCATAATATAAGTTTAAAGTTCAAAATAATTAGAAGGTTATGCACAATGACTTATAACTTAGTGTTAAATAAATTGTCAATGATTTTCGAGCATTTTATGTCTTTTTCAAAAACACTAGTAGGAAAACCATATTTAGGGTTCTATATTAAAATAATTAAATATATATTTTTTAATGTATTCTTTTTGTTATTATTTTTACAATATTTTTTAAATGTGTACTTTTGTCATTTTCTTTTTATTTATCAGGGGGCGCTCTTTCGTTTTATGCTTTTGTTTGTAAATTATGGTGTGGCTAATGTTGATTTATTTTCATTTTTAATACATGAAATTACTATTATTATTATTTAAATGGCTACCAAGTATTTAAAAGTAGGATTGTACAATGCGGGCTCCCTAGGCACTAACCACGACAATGTCATAGCTTCGGTTACTCAGAGCGATGTTGACATTTTAGCACTTAATGAGACTTGGCTCCGTGAAGGGGAAGAAGGGAAAGCACCAGTCATTCCTGAGTACACTCTGTTGCACATGCCGCGTCGGAGTGAGCATAGGCTGCGTGGTGGCGGAATTGGATTTTACATTAAGAGGAGGGCCAGTGTGCGGGCCTGGCGGCATCCTGTTGACCCTCAGCATGCCATGGTTGAGCAGATGTGGCTCACAGTGAATTTTAACGGAAGAAGATTGATGGTTGGTACGGCATATAGACCAAATTGGGTAAAATTGGATGCTTTTTTTGATGCAGTCACTGATTCGATCAGCTCCATTCCTAAATATGACAATCTAATTTTTCTAGGTGATTTTAATATTAATTTTTTGGATTCAGATAATTATAAAACAAAAAAGTTGAAATCATTCCTGTCACAATTTAATCTAGAGCAGTTAGTTTCTTCGCCGACTCATTTCACTGATTCCAGTCAAACACTTATTGATGTGGTCTGTTCTGATCTGCCTGCCCAAAAAATAGAATTAGACTTTGTGGGGACCCTCTACGGTCACCGTCTTGTGGTGTGCGAGTTTTATATCAGGCGTGACAAGATCACTCCTCGGATTATAACTTACAGACCTTTAAAATATATTTGCCTTGATGCTTTTAAAGCTGATTTGCAGGCCATAAGATGGGACCTTATATCTCAACTAGCTAATGTTAACGAAATGGTAGACTCCTTCAATATAAATGTTATGCGACTCTTTGATGTCCATGCGCCAGTAACTACAATTAAAGTCAGAAATCGAGGCTACCCATGGATTACGGATATAATTAAGCTGATGATGAAGCTGCGAGATCAGGCTGCAGCTAAATATCATAGGCTTAAATCAGAAAGTAAGAAGGCATACTATAAGACCTTGAAGTCTACAGTCACGAAGGCATTGTTTCAGGAGAAATCAGCTTATTTTCAACAAAACATAAATAGCAATATTCGTAATCCCAAACAGCTTTGGAGGAATTTAAAAAAAACTTTTTCACTCAAGAGTACGACCACGCTACCGTCTTTTTTTGACAACCCTGACATAATAAATAATAATTTTTTGAACATTCCTGGCATATCAAATCCATCTATTTCACTTCTAACATATTTTGAATACCATAAATATAGCAGCGCAACGTTTCATATTGAAAAAATTAGTTTACAAGATTTGATTAAAATAATTAAAAGTATAAAATCAAAAGCGGAAGGTTGTGATCTCATCACTCTGGATATGTTGTTAATGACTTTCCCATATACGGTCGATATCATTCACACACTTGTTAACATGTCTATTGACACTAGCACATTTCCGGATGCTTGGAAACAGGCGATTGTGCGTCCTTTACCTAAGCACTCTAACCCTGTAAATTTAAAAGATCTTAGACCAATTAGCATTTTACCATGTATATCCAAAATCTTAGAAAGGGCAGTATGTGAGCAGGTAACTGATTTCCTTGTTAAAAATGATATTTTGCCTCAAGCACAGTCGGGGTTTAGAAAAGGACGTAGTACTACAACTGCGTTATTGGACGTCACTGACAACATACTATGTGCCCAGGACAAAGGAATGTGTACAATTTTGGTATTGCTGGATTTTTCCAGAGCATTTGATTCTTTAAATGTAAATCTTCTTCTATCTAAACTTTCTTACTATGGTTTTGATCGCAACGCGGTGCAGTGGTTTGACAGCTATCTCTGCAATCGATTTCAGAGTGTTAAGATTGATCGCCCGGATGGATCTTCATCTTTGTCCAGTAAATTGCTAGTTAATGGAGGAGTTCCTCAAGGATCTATACTGGGTCCTGTTTTGTTTATCTTGTATACTGCCGACATCGTGGCGCACATTAATAACTGTAAATTTCACATTTATGCAGACGATATTCAGGTTTATATATCTTGCAAACCTAGTGATATAGATGGGGCAATAAATAAACTCAATGAGGATCTTGCGAGGATCGCTGCTTGGTCTGCAAATAATTGCCTACTCCTCAATCCAGCTAAATCCAAATATTTAATCTGTGGTAGTAAACAACAACTCACTACTCTTACGCAGTCTGTTTCTGTCACGCTCTTGGGCGAACCTATAGAAAGAGTATATGAAGCGCGGAATTTAGGTTTACTGATGGATGTTGAATTAAACTACCAAAAACATGTTAGTAATTGTACGAGGGATTGCTTTTACAAACTCAAAATTTTATATGGAATGAGACCTTATCTAACTGAGCAACTACGTGTTAAACTCGTTGAGTCTCTTATTTTATCTAAATTTAATTACATGGACACGGTTTGTGGTCCTCGTTTGTTGGCAAAAACTCAAAAATTAATTCAGCGTGTCCAAAATGCTTGTGCTCGTTTCTGTTTTGATATTCCTTGGCGATCACATGTGACTCCATTTTTAAATAAGCATGGTATATTAAAAATGAAGCATCGCCGCAAACTTCATCTCGCGTGCCTTATGTTTGGCGTTAATAAATTTAGAGAGCCTTCTTATCTCTATGAGAAGTTGTCGTGGAGGGATGTTCATCCTCGCAGATCTTCGACGCAGCTGGTAATAGAACGTCACAGTACTGCTGCCTTTAGAGGAAGCTTTCGATATGCTGCGTCAAAGTGCTGGAATAACATCCCACCGCCTATTAGGGACCTGCAAAGTACAAATAATTTTAGAAATAAATTAAAGAAATTTATATTTGAACATCAAAAAAGCGAGGAGCAACTGCGTAGCGACACCAGTGCCTTCTGAATATATTTTTTAATTTTTTTTTTTTTTTTTTATTTATTATAGATTTTTTCTTTTTCTTGATTGTATAAATATTGTGTTTTTCTATATTCTTTGTATAAATTTGTATATATATATATATATATTTTTTTTTGTTTGTATAAATTTTTAGTTTGTATTTTATATTTTAACTATTTTAAAAAAAAAAAAAAATTTTTGTTTTGTTTTGTTTCTGGAGCTTTTTGTACTGTTTTGTTTAAATAAGTGCGTAACCTCACCATCGGGTCCAACGGAAGACCAGCGCAGGTTTTTACAACCTGCATTATGCTGAGTTGGAGCCGGTTTGTGGCGGGGGACGTTTGTGCTTGTCTTTTCATTTTTGTTACCTTTGTATGCTCTCATGTTACCTTGTCCTTTGCTGCAAATAAAACATTATTCTATTCTATTCTATTCTATTCTATTCAAAGAAATGTTGAAGAATTAAGGGAATACGGTATTACTGCTCTGACTCAAGCGTCGTAGAGAAGAGATTTTTTAACAAGGACGTTTTGACTTGTAACGTTTTATACTTTATGTTAAATAGATAGCCCCCAGCTGTAACATCTTAATCAAAATATATCTTTCAAAGTAATCTACGAGCATACTTCTTTTTTGTTTAAAAGCTGACGTGATCGCGATTGTTCTTAGCTATAGTTTATTTATAATATTTTTTTATTATAATTTTTATAAAGATCATTAGCCCATTTCCTAGTTGACGAAAGATACCAACAGTCTAATAAACCATTTTGTAAGGTCTTGTAAATATAGGATTCCAAAATTTCTTTTGAAGTAAAGTCGCGTACAAAAGCTATTTTAAGTAAGTAGTTATATAAAAGCAATTAGGAATTCTATTGAAGATTTACTGGGGCACCTGTAAGCCTTTATTATATTGTGAACATGTTCGCTGGGGACAGTCGTTCGTAGCCACTTGAGCAACTAACCGACGGAAGCCTCTCGACTTACGAGCGACTCTTCACGCTAACTGATGTTTAGTTGAGTCAAGTTTAGTTCGTCATGTCTATTTGTAGGTACATATGTTTGTCTTACATAACGATATTTCAGACTCGAGCCAAGTTTAGGAATATAATTTTATTGTGCAGCGAAACGATTTTTTTTGTTAATTTTGACGTGATAACGTCTTATAAATTGATGAACACCGGCTGCACGCACGAAAAAGTGTCACATTCCGCGTGCAAGCGAGAGCGCGGAACAAGCGATAGAGGCACGATATTATGACGTTATTACGTAAAATTATCGTCCGTAAACCGACTTTACAGAAAAACCAATGTATTTTTTATCTTAAACTAGCTGCAGCCCGCGACTTCGCCCGCGTAACTTTGTAAATTATATAGGTACTATAACCTTCCTCGAGAACTACTCTACCCATTGGTGAAAACAGCATGAATCGGCGCAGTAGTTTTTGAG
Source organism: Synanthedon formicaeformis (assembly GCA_945859745.1). Lineage (NCBI taxonomy): Eukaryota > Metazoa > Arthropoda > Insecta > Lepidoptera > Sesiidae > Synanthedon > Synanthedon formicaeformis. The sequence continues at coordinate 3,760,072 of OX243975.1, forward strand.
TTTATCGCGAACAGACAGATGGATAGACAGACGCGGTGGAGGACTTTGTTTTATAATATGTAAGGATTCGAAAGTTTGACGGTCCACTTGATGGTAGATGGCTACCGACGCCATAACACAACTAAACAAGTAACGCCACAGGTGCTGCAAGTGCGCTGTCGAACATAGTAGGATTAAGAAGGGATAGGGAAACGGGCTCCGGCATCGCTTATTCATTCGCCGAAACTCAACAGCACACATGCTATTATTCAAGTGGTCTTCTCTAAGGGGGTGGTTACTACTGTTAGATGATTTGCCTAAATGACTGAGAAATGCAGCGCGCCTGCCACTACTTTCCAAATCCTGACCAGAGCCAACTTTGAAATGTTAATTTGCAAAGTTAACCCTGCCAGAAATCGAACCCAGTACTCCTGAAACAGAGCGTTAATGTAAGCACTCAAGCACTCCAATCAACTTATGGAACGGTATCTTCAAAACAATTTAAAGAACAAACAAATTAAAAAGTTGGCTTTTGTTTGAAACTGGAAAGTAGTGGCGTTTTGCAGGCATTTGGGCAACCCGTCTTGCAGCAGTAATACAGAAGAAGAAGACCTCTTACAGAGAAATAATAGCATGCGTGCTGTTGTGTTTCATTGAGTTATTCCACTTAAGGTAATACAAGTCAGCTTTCCTCCATATAAATGTCGTAAGCTAATTACTTCGCTGTTTTATATTTAATTTACAAAAGTAAGCATGATACCGATTTATCTTGTCGTTAACTAGGTTTCTAGGCATACAGTCTTAAAAAAAAGTATTGATTTAAAAGATATGATTCTTGAAAAATCCATATTTTAGCACAAGTTTTAATGCAACTTTGAGGGTGAATAGGTCACTAGTGTACAAAAATTCAAAAATACTTTGCCTATAAACATTGATTAGTTATTCAAGAGTTCACATAACTTTACACGAAATAGATACAATGCAGTAGTTTTGTCAAAAAGAGTCAAAAAAAGGGTCAGTTTCTGATTTTATTTTTGGTATGAATCATTGTGCATCTCACTCGACTGCTCTTCCCACGCTTTGTGCTGTGTGAGACAGGATGCATTTTAGCCATGAGACTGATGAGTTCGGGCCGCCGACTTGTTTCACCTTAAGTATGTTATGTGTGGTTATGGCGTGATTAAAACTCGATAAATTTCAATAAAACTTTTGACTCTAGCATAAACAATTCATAACAATAACTGGGTGCTCCATAATCATTAAAGACTATTAAGTGGTTACTTCTGCGTTATATTCGAACGATTATACCACACATATTTAAACACACGTTTCATGGCAGTAATAACTCCGGTTTGTGAACCATAAAATTAAAACTCTTGTGTGTTGTAAACATATTTATGATTCGAGGGAATGAATGAGTGAAACGATACACCTGTTTAATAAATTAAATAAGCTAGCTGTGTGCTTGTGGATCCCTTATTTGGGTAAAAGCCTGCCCCATTTTTTCCATTGTTTTCTATCACCGTCAATGTTTAACTAAACTCATCCCTATTCCTTACTAATCATATGATTGTATGACCATCATATGACGGTGGTCATATGACATCATAGACATTACACCAAACCTGCTATAATGTCATATGACCACCTTTCCTTTGGACATCCAACACTCCTTCTCCCTTATGGCCCTTTCCATCTCGTGGTCGTTATGGTCCATCTTTTATCTTTGTTTCTAGAAATGTGACTTGCCCATTACTACTTGAGTTTTAATACCATACGTCACACTTTAACATATTCATTGCTGCACCAAAAATTTCAAGTCTCATATGAATGGCCAGCGGTATAATATGTTGAACCCGTGTGGTGAGTTGCCGGCCGTATGAATGAGGAGAATAGACTCGCGACGCGGCTTTTGAATTGCATATAAATATATCCACATTTCAAGGTGGTTTTTGAATGAATAAGTTGTGTTTTACATTAATTCTTAGTATTTTGAAGAAAAACCGATAAATAGTTTGGACTCACGTAGCGAGTTCTAAGCCCTCCCAGTATGCGATTTTAGTGAACTAGCCAGGCAAGTCCTTGGCAATGAACGGGTTAACGTCACAGTAATTAAATAATTAATTATGTATCGAGACATAACTTGTAACGGTCGACCGCATAAGACTGTGAAGCACACATGTGACCGAACTGCTACAGAAACTAATATTAAACTTCGCCACCGACTCCAGTCGCGTCCGCAAAGAGACCGTTAGTGAACTTTTAAATAAAATATATGTTTGAGGTATTAAAAATGCAATTTAAGTTACCAAACTCATACTAGCGACTAGTTATAAATAATATTGTTTTTCTCTTTACGCTAAAGGTGATTTGTCACATTCGATCTTTAACTATTATAGTGTCTGTCGTTTTGGCACAAAATGTAGGCGTCACAGTAGATATTTATTCATCGCAATAGCTGGTAGTTAAAGTTTCTAACACACTGCATGATAATTGACTGAGGAACGTTCGCAATAAAACATAAAGATGGCCGTTTGCCAAACCACCCCACATTTTGCGTACACAGTATACACGATTTAATAAACAGTAGTTAATTTAACATTTAAAACGTTTGCAACCTAAACAAGAATTTTTATGTGATTATTATTGATATTGATATAATGTGATAAATTAAACAATTGTGTTGCTTTGTAAATTTAATCAAAGTATGTAAGTTTAATTTTGGCTTATTATTATTAAGTTATTAGCCTTTAGATAACATGACATCTACTTGGCAAATTAAGATTTTGAATCCTAGTTTTGCAAGCGAATTTTAGATTTTTTGCACGTATAAACCACGCTTAATTTTATAGTTCCGCGGAAGGTTCTTATGAAGAGAAAAATTGTAAATATTGTATATCCGAGCGAAGTCGGGGGCGGTAGCTAGTATAAGGTACAAATAAATATAATATGAGATAGTAAATACTACAGTAAAACTAAATACGTATAATATAAGGGCTAGACATGCACACTAACCTATTACTGTGTCTAATGTTTTCTCTAAATACTGTGTACCAATATCTTATCTAGCAGCATACAATCTATTTGCCAATAAGTCGAAATCGCAACCCTTACCTACAAAAATAGGAATTGATTCTCTGTCAGGGCTCTATATAAAAGAGGCTCTGTCTTGCATAATTACATTATCCAAAAATAAATAACAAGTCAAATTTAATTTAAATAAGTTTAAAAAAGAACAATTTTTAAGATGGGAAAAAACCATTAAACTCGCATTCTGTAATCGACACCTCTGTATATAAGTATTTTCCTGACGATTCAAAAAATAGACACGCAATTGTTCAAGTTATCACCTCTGTCGGCACTCCCGGAGTGCCACTGTTTTTTTTTAATGAAAATATAATGGACGAACACACAGTCATTAGATGTGACGTCGCTCGTAGACCAATGCATCCCTTGGGGCTGGCGTCGTAGTGGCCGTAGTGAAATATGGTATGTTTTGAATTATTTATTCAACTTTAAAAAAGTAAATTAATTTTCTATTTTCCAATTTACAAAATGGTTACAACCAAATATATTAAAACTTAGATATAGGACGACATTTGTCACTTGTAAGTAAAAAGCAAAATTACATTTCTTTATTTAAACTTACTTATGATTGTTTAATTTAAAATAAACAAGTACCTACATTGTTTTAGTGTAAAAAATAAATAAAGCAGTCTCAGCAGTTATTTGATTATACTATAAATATTTCCTTTTAATTAATATGAGGTAGACGAGCGTTAATTATAGTTACTAACCATTTCAGTGCCACAAATATGTAAGTACACCTGTTTTATTTCTCATACGCTTTATTTATTTTATATTTCACATACTCTTTCTTAATGTATTCTTTTGCAACTATTTTAATGATACACATTCGTGGACTCCCTATTATGAACTCCCTAAACGATCTGCTTACCCCATATCTATACTTTAATATTATAAGGATAAAAAAACCTGTATTTTTGTATTTCAGTTTGTAAACTCAAAAACTATTGCACTACTACTAATTTATTTTTGTATAAATTAAAAACAAATTACAGGTTGCAATCGAAAATTTCTTGCAGCCATCGATTGCACCATATTCTAGAAACTTATATCAAATATGCCCTAAAATTTCCTGAATTTTCCTGAACCAATATGCAGACATCCAATGTGCCTGGTATTTAAGAAAAAGTGGATATATAAGAACAATGGCCATAAGTAGGTATATTTTAATAGTTTTATTAATAATTTCAAGTATATATTTTCGGTGTCCTCCTCAACCAGATCTTACATCCTTATTTTCTGAGAAGCGACGACATTTTAGTTCATTATTCAAACAGCAGACAAGTCTCGGACAGGTGTGACATTGACTAATATTTTTCGCGTCTTTTTCTTGAAACTTGTGTGTTGGATAACTGGCTGCGACTATATTTTAATATTATTATCTTACGTGTTTGTGTACATACGCATCGAACACTGCATGAGCAATCAGTGATATGTTAAGTACTACTTACTAGATGGAATACTCAAGACTCGATGAGTGTTCCAAGTGATTGGAGTTCCGACGTCCTATCCGTTCACAGTCTGTCATACGCGCTCGTAGCGCGTTATTATTTTCAAAACCAATAAAAAAGCCGTCTAGTGTGATGAGATATTGCAAAAATACAACAAAAAATATTGGTAAAACTGCTGGTGTGACGTTCCATCGGTAAGTTTTATTAATATTGAAAGGTTTAATAGGTTAATATTTAATTTGTTAAAAGCGACGTGCTTATCGGGTCGGCCATATTAATATTCAGTTGTCTACGACTTGACGTATTGACCTAGACACTACTGCCGCGCCGTCCCCCGCCAACCCCCGCGCACCTTCGGCGTTGGAACATGAATTTAGCAAGAAATCGTAGGAAGTGCTCAATCTAGTACTTACCCAACATATCACTGTGAGCAATAGCCAAAATGTTTCAGACTACAGTCATCCGCGAGTTGACCAGTAACTGTAATAATGAGGTATGAATCTCCTCCTACTAAATTTCAAATGCGCATTTCTATTTTATACGTATCATCTTTTTATATTATGAAATAATAGACGTCTTATTTCTAAATGTATTTAAGTGGAAACATGCAGAAGACAGGAGGGTAATGACAAAACTTTAATAACATCGCGCTGCAATAAAAGTTTATTGTAAGGTACAGTTAAGTACTCAGGTTTTATATTTCCTGCTGAAACAGGTCATAAAGCTTTTTACGAGCTTCACCTGTCTAGATATATTCCTGGATAAATTAAATTTTTTCTTTTACCAACAGTCATAAAAGCGATTTTTTAAATATTGTATATTATAAGTAGAAAATTAAATTTTTTATACATTAAAATGGAATAAATTTGAGAAAAGAATAATTTGTAAAATTAAGGAAATACATTTAAACATATGAAATAATAATACTTTGGACAATTTAGCCTTTAATTTAGGTATTTTAATGATATTTTTAAAAGCCCACAGCAGGATGACAGTCCACCTGTATATGGTTACTATTCGCCTATTAAGGCGAGGACTTAGCAGAAAAGCGTTATTTTTTTGCCTTATTTGACTTCTTAGAGTAAAATTAAAACTTCGGGTTGTCTAAAAAGGTTTTAATAAAATATTGCAATAGCTGACGTATGTTTTATTATTTTCGCGAGTTCAATAAGTTTCGTGAATGTCTTACGTCGCATTCTGGCTTCGCTTATTCGTATTGGCACTCGCTCGTACAGGGTCCTCTTTATTGTTTAATTGATATCGGTTAATTAAATTATCAATAAGCTTATCCTCAACATAGAAGGAGTACGATCAAACAGTTATTTGGTTATAATTAAATTTTACCAAGAGCCCGAACGGGACTTGGTTCCATAACTGACACAGTAAATATGATTAGCCGTGGATAGTCTTGTCCTTTAATGAAGAAGTGAAATTCCAATCCTAAATGTCCACCGTGACATATTTGACAACCTCGAATGAGATTGTTTTTTATAACTGTAATTGAATGCGCGCGCGTGTGTGTGAATGGCGATCTTTCATGGCTTTATAACTGCCGCTAAATCGGCTGCGAATTTATGAAGTAATAAGTCATTGTTGTGAAACTGGGCGTGCCAACAGTAATGCGACTATAAGTTTAAGACTAGACGCAAGTAGCACATGTATTTAATTTTAGAAAAAAAATAACTAAATTTGTCCATAGAAGTCTACTGTTTTGCCTCTATCTATACTGTGTAAGGATATCTGAGGCATTGTTTTACAACACGAGGAATGAGTATCGGAATTCTTGCGGTTTTATGGCTTGGCAACGAGTTTTTCTCCTAAAACGATTTGCCCTTCCTGAGGCGTCTAGTATGACAATATATATTTTTTGGAGCTTTTATTTATATTTATGATCAAGAATAATATAGGTATATTAATTAACCTTAAAGGTTCTTAATAAATTAATGAGATATAAGCGTCGAATGGGAAAGTTCTGAGAGCTGTAAAGGAGAAGAAGCTGCAATATTTCGGGTGCCTACGTAATGAGGGATGAAAGACACAGAATACAGGGCAAACGTAGCAAAGGCAGTAGAAATAGATCCTGGTTGAAGAATTTAAGAGGATAATTTAAGAGCAGTCGCTTAACGAGCTATAGAAAGGGCTAAATGCTCGGGGTTTCACTGCGAGATCGAATCAGGTATAAGGAAATCCGTAGAAGAACGAAAGTTCGATACAACCCGGCGGTTTACTAAGTTTAAGTGACAGTGGGCAGGACACATAGAACTTGTGAAATACGGAGAACCTTGGGCCGCTGGGACCGGTAGGTTCTCGCAAGGAGGTCACATACCCGCAAGCGAAGCGTAGGACGTCCACCTAGACGTCCAATCTAGCGTAGGACAAGAACAAGAAGGACAAACGAACTGATAAGAGCCGCGGGTCGGCAGTGGATCCAGGTTGTGACCGGCCTTTTGAATAAATATGGGGGAGATCTATGTTCAGCAGTGGACGCCCTACTGCTGAGATGATATTGATGATAATGAATGTTCAAAGCAGTATTTTTTTTATTGTGCTCAATTAGGAATTCTCACACACATCCCATCTAGAATATAAGCAAATTGGATTGTGATTACTATGACAAACGATTCATTGTCGACCTGGCATAGATCGCAGATCATTTAAGAATTCCTTCCTCTTTTAACTTTAAAGAAATTTGAAATCTTCAAAGAGGCGACTCTCACAATGCGAGTGGAACCGCGTTGAGACGCAATCGGCTCCCTTTATGTGATCGGTCGCCTTTTCACTATTCACGGCACAGAATCGATATCTACAATACTTCCCCAGTCGGAGTCTGCACAATTCTTTCGAGTTTGCACAGTGTTTTGTATAATTTTTTTTTTATTTTAAGATATCCAGCGATTACTTCAACTTCAGTTTTAGTACCTTAAAAGAAAAGCATTACGTCCATACAAACGTAATCCGTTATTTCCACCGTAAAGCATTAGTGTTAATATTTTTGTGTTTTATATTCAAAAGACGTTCAGTATACAAATAAAATAGTTGTTTCAAAAGAATAAAACACAGAATAATTTCTTTTTACTTAGCGCCTCTTTCACCAACTACAAGTAAAGTGTTGATTAGTTACTTTTAGAAATCATTTTCTGTTTTATTGAATTATGCACTCGGTTTACTTCATCATTAGATAGCCGATTTTTAAAATTATTTTCTATTTAATGTTTGGGACGTTTACCCTACAAACAAAGGTATATCAGCTAAATCCCCTTTCTTCCATCGGACACACAGACGTACGGCTGATTACCATCCTCATCTTGTCGAAATCCCTCATTTTCGGACAAAACGCTTTGAAACATCCTTTATAATGCGCACTGCCAAGGTTTGGAACTCCCTGCCGGCGTCTGTATTTCCGAGCCTATATAACCCTAATCTATTCAAAGTTCGAGTGAATAGGCATCTTCTGGGTGAGCTCGCTCCATCTTAGGCCTCATCCATGCTGCTCAGCTGGTTGTTGGCCAAGAGTAAACCCATCTCTAATAAAAAAAATAAATAAATAAATAAATAAATAAATTATTCCCGGTGACAGGTGACTTTAAGTGACGATTTAGCCTACTTGACGTTGGTGAAAGAGGCGCTTAGAAGAGAAAATTGGGGGAAGCAAAAGGTGTACTCGTAATCCACTCTAAAAAAATATTTTTTTTTTTTAATGAGATTTTAATGACACGAGGAAAAACACCGAGAGTTTTCACTGGGTAAGAATCGTATGGCAGTGAGGAATAAATGACAGCTAGAGCTATGAATTCAAAATCCCTATCCTTCCTACTGTGGTAGGCAGCGCACTGTGTTATTAACGACGGTAGCCACCTACCATTAAGTGGACCGACAGCCTGTTTGTCGACCTTAGCATAAAAAAGGTGGCGAATAGTCTCTTAAATAAGTTCCCATAAAAATAATTCCAATTATCTATCTTTATATTACAAACCATTCAGGTGCATAGTTCTTTGCTAAGATTTGGATTATATTATGAGTTAAAGTTTTAAAATTATTAGTAAGTACGAGTATATATATTTAGATTTTGAAATGCAGAATCAGAATAATCCTGTTTTATAACATCAAAACCACATTATTAATGTGTTAATAATTTATTAATAAGTATCTGGTTTATACAAAATAATATTTTGGAACAGACAGGTTGTTAAATTTGTTTGTATCCATACTAATAATATTAATGTGAGAGTAACTCTGTCTGTCTGTCACCTTCTCACGCCTTGACTACTCAACAAATCTTGAAATTTTGCATACACGTTGTCAGGGATATTATTATTGTTTATATATATATATATATATATATTTTAATTTTAAACGCGGACGAAGTCGTGGGCACCAGCTAGTGCTTTTATAATATTACTTATTCAATAACGCAATAATCTCTGAACGAATTTTGATGAATCATGGCTTACCCACCGATAGATATTAGATAGTTATATCATGTTCTCTATAATATGATAGAGAACATTATTTCCTTATATTTTTCCTGTTAATACGTTTTCCCCATATGAAGTTAGATTTTAAATGATAAGTTCGGTGTGCGAGCTGGACGTCACAAGAAACGTTATAGAGGTTAAAAGATTGCAAATTAATAGGATAAAGGATAAGGGATTAGAAAAAATAGGATAGGTTCTGGCATCCCTTACCCTTTTTTTTTTGAGGAGGGGAAATTACTTGTAAATAACTGCTAACACAGTTAAGTTTTCTTGTAATTACTAACACTATATGGACACTATGTGTCTAAAATAAAAGTATAAAAAAGGGGGGAAGATTATTTGTGACTGATAATCGCAATACTAAATCTAAACTAATATGCAAGTAATCTATTCAAATATTTACTTATTGCTATGTATGTAATTTACTAAAATTAATTATTCAACACAAACTAGCGAAACCGCTTCTAGTCAAGTCTAATACATATTAATATACATTGAGCAAATAACGAAATTTCTAGTTCGTATATGTATATGTAATATCAAGTTGTCACTAAACTTATCCTATTTGGTTACTGTATATACGAGTATACTCAGAAAACAAAATCTAGACCAGAAGCCAACTTTGAAAAATTGGGTCCTTCCACTTGGATCCACAGCTTGGCTCCACATGTGGATCCGCGGATACCTTTATCTCCTCTTAAATCTACCATTTAGGGCATTCAATAATACACATAATTTTATATGCCACTTTGATCCACAAACGAGGGTTCCAAAAAATGGGTTAGTTGCAAAATTGGAGGCCAATAGCTTTTATACATGTAGTGGTTGTATTGTTTTTAATTCAGTACAAAACATATCCATTTGTAAAATTTCCGTTCGCTAGGCTACCAACCTTCACTCAAACAACTCTATCATTCATCCGCACGTTTCATTCATTCTAAAATATTCGCTTCGCATGCGAGCTAAATAAAACTTCTCGAAAGGGAAACCAATGGCAGCATAAAATGAAACATTTGAAACACGTCAAATTAAATATGCAACATTGAATCCTTTCGACCATTTTTGTAACAATTTTTCATAACTAGCTACGAAAAAAGTTGATTTTTGTTACAATCCGGAAATTGCTAATGAGCCGAGACCTTCTCACATTTACATCCACGTGATGGTATCTGCAACTAAAAACTCGCCAGTGTTGTTGAAAACTTTTTGACAAAAAATAAAACCGCCGAAAAAACTGAAAAGCATAAAATAATCTTATTATTAAATAAAATAAAATAATCTTAGGTAAACCTAAGTAATTTTGAGTCGCCGCCGCGCATCACTCTTTACGTAATTTATGCTTGTTTGGCACCGACTCAAAATTACTTAGGTAAAATAATAAGATTATTTTATGCTTTTCAGTTCTTTCGGCGGTTTTATTTTTTGTTAAAAAGTTTTATTTTATATTTTTTGTGGCTATAATCTAATATTTACTACATGATTAATTTTTAATTTTCCCACCCCCATTTTCCTACCCTTAGGGTAGGAATTATTTTTCCAAAATCATACGAGACCAACTTCAAGGTATACCCTATCCATTAAAAAAAGAATTATCAAAATCGGACTACTCTGTAAAAAAATATGCGTGGTTATACGCTACAATCGGTGAGTGAACAATCAATCATCCCCTGTTTTCCTACCCTTAGGGTTGGATTTTTTTTCCAAATTAAAATGGGACCCCCTCGGGGGTGCGTCCTTTCAAATAAAAAAAGAATTATCAAAATCGGACCACCCTGTCAAAAGTTATGCGTGTTCATACATAAAAAAAATATATATACGCGTCGAATTGAGAACCTCCTCCGTTTTTGTTTTTTCGTTTTCGTCGGTTGAAAATACTGATCACTAGATTACGTCACCAAAATAGCGACTAGAAGCATTAACAATTTGCGACACATATACCAAGAGTCACAGATCAGAGAGCAATTAAGATTTAAGGGGTAAACTGTTGATATAAGAGCAGATTAAATAATAATAATAATCATCATCATTTATTTCAGACAGAACATCCATAATTATTAACTATGTATTAACAAAATTATACATCTATGTGAATTATAATATATAAATATTATTATATCCTTACTAATCCTTATGTGAATGTGAGTTTGTTTGTTTGTTACGCTTTGAAGCAAAAACTACTTTAATATATTAAGCATAAATGACAAGGCATTCTACGATCTGCATCCATAACCTGGGTAGAAAGTATGTCACCAGACCACTCTACCTAACACCCTTATAGAACAACATGTATAACAGTAAAATGTTATGTTGTAGTAAAAAATATCAAGGTCTACAATCTTGCCAGTAATGATGCCGAAACGTGGTCTCTCATTGCAAGACTGCTCCACAAGTCGCTCAGCATGCTATACTCACTCACTCGGAGTTTGGTGGATAAGATCAAACATTCTGAAATTCGACAAAGAACCAAATAATTATGTCAATATAGCCTGAAAAATCAGCAAGCTTAAATGGCAATAGGTTGGTAACGTCTGTTGCAGAGCGGATAACGCAGTTCTTTTTTTATTAGTTATTACCTCGATAGGGTACACTTTTCTTGCGTGTAGTCCAACTTTCTTGAGCAGTGACAAGCTCAATCAGTAGTAGGGAGAGAAATTGAACTAGATGTGGTTAAATCGGAATATGCTAATTAACGAGACCAGTAACGTTGGGGCCAGAATTTTAGGTCACAAGTCTTAGAGCCAACAAAGCACAGAAAATGATCCCTCCCTAATAACTGCCTCTATCGTCTTTCATAGAGGAAATACGCGATTGCCTTTTGAAATGTAAGTTACATTCGGATATTACCAAATTACCTTCAGCCCCAGAAGGTACTTACTAAAATTAAATTTGAATATAGGAAAGCAAGATCGTTTGAAACTCCAACGCTTGGAAGTTATATTAAATCCGGAGCCCTCGAGGATGTTTTGAAGGTATAGAATCCTTTATAATTGTAGATGTCTAATCCATTCTATTTAACATGGTAATGATTCAATGGGAGATCCTTTATGAAAACAAAATATATACATTTATCAAGCTTACTTAGACTTAATTATATCAATTTAATTAATTCATCTGTTTTACTTACTATTACAGTTCTTTTTATATAATTTGTGTTCGTGTATATTTATCACTGATGGTTGAACAAATTTGCAATTTTAGTGTGTTGTTTTTAAGGCACAAAAGAGGTGTATTAGAACCATGTTTAAATTAAAAGTTATGGATAGTTGTATGCCCTTTTTTAAAAAGTATAAAGTCCTAACACTTCCATCGCTTTTTATATATGAGGTCGTTGTTTATGTGAAATCCAACCCTAACTTATTTGAGCGAGTCTCTGATAATAGTCAAAGAACCCAAAGAGATCCTAACAGATTATCCATTCGAAAAGCAAAAACAGCCCTGATGCATAAAAGTGTTTTTTGTCAAACGCCAGTTATATACAACAAAATTCCGAACACCATTAAAGAACTCAATATTAACTTATTCAAGAAGAAAGTGAAGCAATTGCTCGTTGACAAGTGTTATTATAGTGTAAAGGATTATAAGACTGATAATTTATTGTAATAATTAGTGATATTAATCAGCTTTATTGTTTTATGTAGTATATTAACTTAAAATATTTGCACACCCTCGAAGGGTAGAATGTAGCGAGACTTATCTATTTGTAAAACCATTGTAACCTATATTCAGCAAATAAATGATTATTATTATTATTATTATTATCCCTGGATGATTTAGATTCACAATTGCATCCGATAGCTACTATTGGGTTAATCAGGGGGAATCAAACATCTAAGTTTTAATTTTGCTCTAAGAAGTCGACGACGAGGTGACGAAAATAATAATAAAATGAATCTTAATTATACTTACATAATTGCTAAGCGATTAAGTAAGCCCAAACTGTGAGAGGTTGGTGAAATTCAATCAAGCCGCAAATCCTAAGCTCTTTCTCGCCACATACATTTGTTCAACAGATAAAGAATTATGTATGATTGACTAAAAATAAGTTAAACGTTATAGGAAATTATAATTTTTGAAGTGAAAATTTCTTTGTTGTGCATTTTTTGTTTTTGTTGAAACACTTTTTTCAAGAAATAATACAGAAGTCGATTAGGCGATAGGCTAGGTTATACTAGCTCAGGAAAAAATAAAAAAATAAAAATCTAGCTGACGTGGTTAAGGGTAAATCGACTCCCTGGAAGACGTTTTTGGGTATTGTGATGATTAATTTTCAAATTTTGCAGTTTTTTTTTATGTGATCCTAAGTAACTAGTCTTGTTTGTTATGTTAAAAAAAAATCAGCTATACCTGTTTGACATTTTTTTAAGTACATACACCCTTGGCAAATTATGTAAAAAATGATCCTTTAAATCCAGATTTCAAAATGGTACAACATTATGTTAGTAATCTTTCGAATTTTTACAGTAAAAAGTTAAAACTTTGTGAAGCTAAGTACTTCTTACATTTTTGACGTGCAGTTGTACGACTGAAAGTTTTTTTCAGCAGACGTAATCGAGATGGTTCTTAGTTTTAATTTATGATGCTAATTTTCTAGTTGACGAAGGAATCTTACTAACCTTTACAGATTCAATTGACGATTTAAAGAAGTCACATTAATTATTACTCTATATTTGTCGGGTTTAGAATTTTTTATTTTTAAAACTCTTAGGGCCTCTTTCACAAACTACATGTAAAGTGTTGATTAGTTACTTTTAGAAATCATTTTCTGTTATATTGAATTATACTCGGTTTACTGCATCATTCGATAGCCGATTTTTTTTTATTAGTTTCTATTTAATTTTTGGGACGTTTACCGTACAAACGAAGGTATATCAGCTCCATTATCCCCGGTTACCGGTGACTTTAAATGACAGTTTGGCCTACTTGACGTATGTGAAACAGGCGCTTAAGAAAAAGTCGCCCGCACAAAGTCGTGGGCAAAAGGTAAAGTTATAATATAAATTTCTAAAGAACAGGAAAAGTGCTAAGACGAATTGAGATGAGACGAACGACCCGTAAGAATTTTTCAATTAGTAAAATAACTACATTAAATAATAATGTCTTTTGTGAGATTCATTTGTTATTCTATTTACGAGAAGAATGGCGTCTGTCTCGTGGCGGGAATTTCCTTGAGAAACAATCGAGCTATAAGCTTTGAGGAAACAAGTAATAATTGTAAACGGGATTCGGCTTTAATGACCCCATTAATTAACAGACAAAAAGGGCGTCGAATCACAATTACCATTAAGACGCCATTGATTATAAACGACGATTATTATATACGGTAGATAATTGCTTTGTAAAACAAAGATTGCTATGTAGATGTCTCGTATACCGGGTGTCCCAAGACTATGCGATATGAAGGAAAAGTACCTTAAATATCGTAGATAGGATATTATGCTGAAAGAAGACTTTATGTTATTTTTAAAAGTTAGTAATACTGCATTCAAAGATTTTCCAAAAAATACTTGCTTCATCTGTTAACCGAACCGACTTAAATGTGAAAAAAAAAACTCGTATTTTTATGATGCCAATCGAAAGAATGGACAAAAAATAATAATTCTTCTTAAGTAACATAATATCTTAAAAGAAAGGAATTCTGTAAGATATTTGATTCAAATTTCAACAAGAATATTTATTGCCGACGACGACGTAATTTTTAGAAAATCTTTGAATGCAGTATTACTAAATTTTGAAAATAACAGTCTTCTTTTAGCGCTAATCTCAGGAACTACTGATTCGAATTGAATTTTTTTGTGTTGGATAGTCCATTTATCGAGGAAGGCTTTAGGCTATATAATATCACGCTTACTATATAATTTTAGTATAATTTCGATTTGCGTAAACTCTAGCGCAATATGTCAGTGAATAGTGACATTAAATATAATACTGGCAGACTGCAGTGACAAAAAAGTCCTATTTTCATCCCATCAGATGGCGCAAATAGCTAATGATTTTTTAAATTTGTTTTTGCGATATCTCATCGTATAATAATTACTCATATATTTTCTTTTTCAACGCAGACGAAGTCACGGCCACCAGCTTGTAACTAAAAAATGTACATAGAAATTATTGAATTCATAAAAATTTTCATTACAGTAGATTTTCATACATACTTTAGCTCTAGGGGGTAACTTTGGCTCAAAACAAAAACAGTTTGAACCAAGTAACTACGCGTGCAACCAACAAAAAACAAGCGCCACTAAGACCATCTAACATCTCTAAAGTGAACTTTTTTGTTTACTATCATATCTGCAAAGAAGCGGAATTTTGAAACGTTTTTTTGTTTTGAGCCAAAGTTACCCCCTAGAGCTAAAGTTACCCGAATCTACTGTAACCTTTTCATTAAAACCTTAAATATTATCCAGCGCGTCCCTCTCACCAGCTCCCTGTCATCTCGGGGGACTTATCCTTTTCTGTGAATGTATTTCGTGTACATAGACAGAAAAGGAAATATCTGTTTCGTGGTCAACGATTAAGTACTATCGGAGATTTGCGGTTTTGAACAAACGAATATATCGATTGTGTTGAGTTTATTCTTATACGGTCTCGTTGTATAATATCAGTGTCGAAGCTTTTAGCGAAAGCGTTTGCATTTATTGTACGAGCAAAATAAATGATCGAACGTTGCTCTAACCAAGATGGAGAGATTTCCCTTGTATTGCCAAGTCTTTTCGTGACCAAAATTAATATAACGGAATTAAAGGCTTTGTCAAATATATCTTTTTTTAGAAATTGTTTAAAAATCATTTTTTTAGAAATTGTTTAAAAGATGAATTTCGTTTGATTTTCAAACGAAATTTATCAATCTCTACTATAATATTGAAAGATATGGAGTATCTTTTAATAGAACTTTATTACATCTTCTTTTGAAAAGGAACGCTAACCTATCCCCACAAGACTACATTCAGGTCCTCTTTTATATAATCTTTTATTTAAATTTGGAATTGAAATACCGAAAACGGACTAGGACGGGCCCTTGAAGTGTCTCAAAGAAAACAAAGGGACACTCGTCTCAAGAAACCATTTCCATAACTTCTAAAATGTTAAGTCACAGCGAGAGACGAATAGAAGAAAATATTGAGTCATTTCCTTTGTACGTGTTGCAATTTATTAATGTCACTTGTCACTTGCCATTTTCTTATTGTTAGAGCGGACCGGAATAACTAAGTAACGAGAAAATAATGAATTTGTAATGTTACATTTAATATTTAAATATTTAATCGATATTTCAAGCGGGCTTTTTGGGGTACAATCCTTTTGAAAGTACAAGTCATTATAATAATTTTAACGTCCGACGCAAAAGAGTGGTGTTATATCTTTGATTTGTGTGTCTGTGGCATCGTAGCTTCCAAAATGGACCTTATTTTAATGTTTTTATTTTTATTTTGAAAGCTTTTTGTTTAAAGTGATCGAGATGGTTCTTAGCTATAATTTGTGAAAATCTGTTCACTATAATAATTTTGTTAAACTTTGATGTATTACAATTTTTTTTATCCTTTATTTATACGGTCAGGCTTGACAAAGCATATTATATGTATTGGCGTAGTTTTTTTATACTTGCTTGCTGTACGAGATATCCTGAAATGTAATTGCAAAAAGCATGTCTATTGCACATTGTAAAATAACCAAAAATGCAAAATAATTATTCTACATTAAACTATAATTGGTCGATTTTATTTATTTATTTTAATTTATTTTAACAATTTCATGGGCCTCTTTCACCATCTCTGAGTAAAGTATCAAGCAGGCTAACTGCCATTTTAAGTCACCGGTAAGATAGCGTACGAGTTTCACCATCTTCGAGTAGCATTACTAAAGAGTAATTTCAATGAAATTGACACAAGATACTCGTAACATTTACTCGCCAATTAGCGTTACTTAAAAAGTAACTAATCAACACTTTACTTGTAGTTGGCCCTTAGGCTAATATAAAATACATGTAAAATGATAACACTAAAAACCTCTCGTGTTATCATTTGAAATTATTATTAAAGATTTCGAATTAGGTACGAGTACAAATTACTTGTAATCCGTCCTTGGCCACCCACCTTGATACGACACAAGATTGTGGCCCAATCGGCTTTCATAGGCTTAACCGTTAGATTTAGCACGAGCTTAGTTATTCTGCGTTAATTAGCACTTGTTACAAAGGTAATTGAGTATTGAAATATTATTTTTGTATAAATATTTGTAGAAATATTTCTCTAAAATCATTCTTTACTAGCTGACCCAGCGCACTAGCTACCTACCACCTCAGAAGAGAAACCCTTTTCATACAAAGTTAATACAATAAAGTAATTTTTGTTTGTTTATTTTTTTCTTTTATAAGTGACAGTAATCTTCTTCTTCTTTTATAAATAAAAATTAATCCCTAAATGTGTTGCTAAGCGCAAAACTCGAGAAAGGCTGGACCGATTTTAATTCTGTCTTCACTCATGGATAGAGGGATAACCAGGAAAGGTTTTTACGTAAAAAAATGCATCCCGGGCGAAGCCGGGAGCGGGTCGCTAGTTTTTAATAAAACATCTAAATTACTAATGAGTTAGTGCTGTAAAAAAATCTTCAAACAGATATTTTTTGTCGATATTTTTTATTTAATATACAATTTTCGTAAAAACTTCGAGCTAAATTTTTCATAACTTGTTCAAAGTTACATCCAAAAATAAAATTATTGCAATTGTAACTTTCGCAGGGATCTCAAAAATTTTCGAAAATAAAATTTTACATCCGATTTTACTCCTTGATAAAAAAATTAAAAGATTTTCCTCTGATGTAGCACTAATATTTTGACTTGATTCCATTTTTTAGCATTATTATTTCCCACTGAATAGCTCTTAAACATCTAATTTCAAGCTAAGTCCACAAACGAAAGCAGCACAAAACATAAAATATAAATAGCAATCATCACAAACAACTTGGTTTTACCATTTCCCCCGGACTTCACCGTTCCGAATGCAAATCTGAGCCAGTATAGTGCTCAGTTTACTCATATGCGAATGCGGGTGAGATTGTTGGTGCGGGGTGGGTGGAAACGCAAATAACTTTCATTCCTCGCAGCCTCATGAATAATTTCGCCAATTCAAAATATACCCTTACGCGCGGGTTCAATAAAAAACAATGGGGAATTACGTTGCTTATCCCTATCTAACATAATGGTATGGGAACTATACTTTTTAACCAAAACTCTGTGTCTAATCTAAGCAATTATAGTAGAGGCAGAAGGGCATATTGCGGTGGGACCCTCACGTTCATGATTGCTTCAGCCGACCGAGGAGTGTCACCATTTTATAGCGACCCGCTCCTGACTTCGTCATAGAAAAAACTTAATTAAGTTTTATTATATATATATGTATTAAAATTCCGTGAAAAATGGTATAACCGATGGTGTTTTTCGCATAATCCGTTGCGTAGTTTAGAAGTTAGCGGGCATACAGATTGATGCGGAATGCGACTTCAAATTATTCTATGAATTAAAAATGAGTTAAAAGATATAAATTTTATTTTTTAAAAAGAGTTTCTTCTTCCCCTTTCTTCCATCGGACGTTTAGACGTACGGCTGGTTACCATCCTGATCTTGTCGAATTCCCTCATTATCGAACATCGGTTTTTAAAAACATCCTTTATAGCGCGCACTGCCAAGGTTTGGAACTCCCTGCCGGCGTCTTGAGCTCATAAAACCCAAATATTTTCAAAGTTGGAGCAAATAGGCATCTTCTGGGTGAGCTCGCTCCATCATAGGCCTCACTTACACGGCTGGATGATGGCCAAGAGCAAACCCGAGATGGGTTTGCTAAAAATAATAAAATAATAATAAAAAATAAAATTAATAATTAAAAAAAAAGGGTTAATAAAAAAAAAGAAATAGATACTTAATTTTTTTTCTTTATAGTGAAGAACAATATATTTTATATTCCAAAAATTAAATTTTATGATCTCGAACGAATGAAATTAATATTAATTAATCCGAAGAATACATTTCCGTGAATTGCGTAGACGTAGCAAAAAATAGGGAAGTAGGGAGTGCAAATTTAATTTAATTTCTAGAGACGGAAGCTAAAGAAAAAAACAGAGAGCTTTGTAATCATTTACTAACAAATGGAGCGACGTCTGTTCGTCTGTCAGTTATTGGATGAAAAGAAACGAAAAAACAACCTCGTTAGACAAATCCTGTTGACTTCAGCTCTTCTCTCGTAGTGAGATTATTTTTCCAAGTTCCTATTTGTCTGACTGGAATGAGACATAATGCCTTCGACTTAGCTTTTAATATACATACTTAAATATTTTAGGAAGCATAAAAACATGTCTATAATAATATTATTTATGCTATTATTAACAAAAGTTAGATCTTAAATAGTATAACAAATATTTGTTTAACTGTGCAATAGCAGCTCGGTTATTATCCGATTTATCAATACTAATAATAAATCTGTAAGGGTTGGTCATGGAGTAAGTTACTTTGTTTTCAGAGATATCGTGTTTATAGGCTCTATACATGACACTGAAACTAAATTGACCATTTTTAGAATTTTTTCTGTATGTATGTATGTATGTTCCTCAATAACTCTTAAACGAATTAACCGATTTTCATGAAACTTGGTGGATAAACATTTAGACGTACAGGACACAGGATAGGCTACTTTTTTCTTTTTCAACGCGGACGAAGTCGCGGGCGCCACCTAGTTTCAAATAATTTTTACGATAACAAGCACAGCTTAAGGAAGTTTCTCTACGAAAAAGAACATGATATTTTTTTGCGAGCGCATTTTATATATGTACCGTTTTTCCTCAAACATATTTCATGGTATCAACCCACGTGCGGAGAAACGAATTACAAATAACAGGCTTCCACACGTCGAGGGAGACCGTGTAACGTTTTAGGATGTTGAAAAACTGCGCCCCTTGCGAAGAACACAGAAATTATTCATGAAGCACCGAGTCGGTCGTGATTTGTCGTGAAAACTCGAGATTTATTATGAAACACTGTTACAATTTTGAAAATAATTTACCTTTAGCTAGCTTTAAAGGCTTGTTGGGACTACTTTATAATTTAATATAGTGAAGAAAAATTTAGTAGCTAAACTACTGCTAAGAAATCGTTCGTATTAAGGGTCGAGTAAAGTCAGCGAAGTACAGTACACAAAGTGAAGTGATGTTTTGCAAGACGAACGGGTTGCAACTCAATAAAGAGAATAAGCTTTTGAATTTTTTTTTTATATTTTGAATTAATTTTACAATAGATGGATGAAGAAATTACTAAGAAAAAAATTTTATATTGTGGATGCGTCAGCAGCTAACCGCACCTACACAATAAATTGTGGTACACAATATTATTGTTGGTGGTAGGTTTTTGCCTATATATTTAGTACTCTCGCGTGTAAAGGCAATTCAAATTTTATCTCAGATCAAATAAACTCGGACTAGCTATGACGTCGTAACTAGGCCAGACTTGCTGCCGGCCAATAATTTACTGATTACAGCGTAGTCGAGTATGTAGGTAATCGTTGGACTAAAATGAAACAGTAATTTACACATTTACAGCGTAAAAACTAAACGTATAGTTCCCAATATTTATTACACTAATGAGGTGATTAAGTTTCCATTTTCTCCATTTTTGGAGTTTAGGTACTCCTTAAGAATCCTTAATGGACGAAATACACAATCAATCATTTGACGTGACTTCAAACGACGGAGCCACGCCAAACATTGTGCCCACACACGGTCAGTCCAATTTTCTGTTATTTATGCGTTTAACCCAGTCGAGTGACGTTGACATGAGCTCTGATTCGGAAACGCGGCAAGATGCCACGGCGTAGTGTTTCTACCAAGGAGGATAGAAAATGTATTCTGTCCTCCTTGGTTTCTACAATCACGATCAGTTGGCGCGATCAACTGACGTGACGCAACGGCGCGATTTGAAATCCAGTGTTTGACATCAAGCCATCAGTTTTTACCATTCACGATCAAATTTTGGCTTCACGTCAGTTAATTTGACGCGTTGGACTGACGTGTATTTGGTCCATATGAGTTTACCCCTGTGGTATGAAAATTTATGGGAAAAATCAAAATTGTTACACGAATGCGTTATAGTCCAAGCGGCGACCATAAAAAAAGTGGTGATCGAGTACAAGTACAAAAATGTACTTTATGACTTCTTGGATATTAGACCAATAAGGAATCAACGGTCTGGCGAACTGTAACTTGATCAAAAACAAAGGAGGGATAAAAAACAAAAAAAATTTTAATTTTTAAAAAAAAATTAATTTATTAATTAAAAAAAATTTCATTTTTGTACTTTTTTACACTACTTTTTTAATCACCGCCTTTTTTATGGTCGCCGCTTGGACTATTATGTTATGCGTTATAGTTACGTTCAACTTTTTTTGAATGTTTGAATATCTGAAGTGTCACAGATATTGCGCTATGTACACTTTAAAAAAAGAACAATGTTGTTCTTTCGGCGTGTTCGAATTGTGAAAATTTAAATTTTACAATCATTCGTAAGGAGTAAACTCCAGTCGTGTGTCGGAGCTGATACAAATTTATTATTTTTAGTAGGTACTGTAAAATGCTATTCTTTGGACCAAACGTAGCACAGTTTTAATAGATTAGCCGCAATTGCGATGTGGTTAAATAACGAGCGTAACTTCCATATACTCTGTAAATAAACACGTTGTTACACATGACAAACACAATTTGCATTATAATTTACATATTTGCATTTACACTGTTTGTAATTAAGTTTGTTACGCACGTATGACGTAATGTAACTCAATATCTGTGTTGTTTTCATGCCTGTTTCGGGATAACACAATATAAAATGACTGCGTGTATCTAATAATGTGAGGTTTTACGAGAGAATTGAGGAATATTTTCTTACAGCAAACGATGCCTATTTATAAGTCAAATCTGATGTTTTTTGACGTGAAAACGTCTCTAAATTTGCTTCCCTAATGGGAGGCAATTCAGAAAAGCGATGATAACAAAATAGGGAGATACAGTTTCATGCTGTAGCATCTAACATCTACATACAAAATTTAATTACACCACTCGATAGCCGTAATATTAGATATAATTAATTATTAAATTTCAATGGTTCGAATGCCGCTAGGGGCAAATGTTTATGTGTTAACATTTTACCTATGTACCTGAAACATGAATGTTTTGTATTTATAATATATATTTACAAAAAAGAAAAAAGTAATCTATGTATTATATCAACTATCTGGTATGTATTATACAAGCATAATTTTCTTACTTTGGAACTAGATGGTGCTGTGTGGAATGTGTGAAGATATTTATTTTATTTATTTATTTATTTACACTTTAAGGTCGACAGACAGGCTGACGGTCCACTTGTTGTTACCGTCGCCTATAACACAAGCAACGCCATATGTGCTGCAAGTGCGCTGCCCAACATAGAAGGATAAAGGATAAGAGATAAGGAAAGGATCGGATGGGGTAATGAGCTCTGGCATCTCTTTCCCACTCACCTAAACACAAAAGCACATATGCTGTTATTTCATGGTTGTCTTCTGTAAGGAGGTGGTTACTGCCGCAAGACACTATAGTAATTTACATGAAAAAGACGTGTAAGATCGGTCTGAAAACGTATGTACGAGTGGATATCATGGCTTGGCGACATTGTTTTCCGGGCAAAATAACTCATTTCCCCCCCTTTTTTTAACTCTGAGAAATCCTCTTGGATAACCGGCATTGTAGGGAGCATTGCGGGATTATGCCGGATTCGTACCGGCTAAAACCCAACTACTTTCCCGACCGTAGATGGGAGGGGTCGCGGGAAGTTTATGACACGACATCGGTGTCCCGTCACGGCTGTCCACCGCGGAGAGGTTTACAATCCCTGTCAGAACCTCGGCGTACCCGAAAGTGGAGGTACGCCGGCCATCTCGGGGGTAACTACTTTCCCCTAACATTGTTCTAAAAGTGCCAAAAATGAATTAGTCCTCTAATTCTGCCAATTATCCGTAAAATGGTAGAAAGTACGAGTATACTTTACTAAACAATTTTGAGTTGATTATTGAGTTAGCTGCGCAAAAGTTTAGGGAGCCCACCTAACTTAGCCTTCGTTGTAACTATCGCTGGCGCTATCACTTCGCCAATTATATGAATAATAATAAATAAATAAATAAATATCTTCACACATTCCACACAGCACCATCTAGTTCCAAAGTAAGCAAGTAATGCTTGTATTATGGATACCAGACAGTTGATATAATACATAAATTACTTTTTTTTTGTAAATACATACATATTATAAATACAAAACATCCATGACTCAGGTACAAAGGTAAAATGTTCACATAAAACATTTGCCCCTAGCGGGATTCGAACCCGCGACCGTTTGGTTAACAGCTAGGGTTACTAGCCACTAGACCAAACGTGTCGTCAATGAAGCCTTTCCAATTAAGTCGCTCATATTTTATTAGCTATACTCGCAACGTCGTACTCGCGGTTTTTTCTCAACGGATTTTGAAACGGTTTTCACTAGCGATAAACTAGGAAGGCTTATGTACTTACATAATTTGCAGAAAAAGTGCAGGACGTTATATTAACAGGCGGCCCGCTCCTGGCTTTCTCTACAAATTAATACCTCGTTCATTCCGTTAGTGGAAACCTCATCAAAATTCGTTGCTTTCTTTATACTTCGCACGGATTGCAAATCCGAAGTGTTTTGGAAGCACAAAACACTTCGTCGTTGATCGCCCTTTCCATTAGTGAAATCCGCAACAAAATCCGTTGCGTGGTTTATGTACAGACAGACAAAGCGACATAAAATTGTACGTAAAGGATGTTAGGACAAGGATTAATAACTGTCAAATTTGCATATTATTATTTGTAACCTTGATGTTGTTTGCGGAGTCTCTGCGAGTAAATCAGGGAAAAATATATATTAATTAATCAAACTAATTGATGTATTGTTTGTTAGTCCAATTACATTCCCCAATAATTTATTAGATTTCTATTGATAATAGCTAGATTGATGTTTCCTATGTTAATACAATAATTAGAACAAATTATGATATATGTAATTTCAATGCGAGATGGCGTATTATCCTAAATTGCGTAGCATACAAGGTTTTCCATGAATCACTTCTGTCAGGTGATAAAATTAAATGTTTACATACAGGTTGACGGTCCACTTAATGTTAGGTGGCTACCGTCGCTTTTCACCTACAAGCAATGGCAGGGATAGGCGATTCAATGGAAGACGTGCTGTATGTTTCGCGCCTCATCATCAATACTAATAATAAATCTGTAAGGGTTGGTCATGGAGTAACTTACTTTGTTTTCAGAGATATCGTGTTTATAGGCTCTGTACATGATACTGAAACTAAATTGACCATTTTTACAATTTTTTTCTGTATGTCGTATGCATGCATGTATGTATGTATGTATGCATGTATGTATGTATGTATGTATGTATGTACGTAGTGTGTTCAGAAAATAACGGGAATTTTGGTTTTTTGAAAAAAATATTTATTTATTTGTCTACATTAATGTTGTCGCCTTCAAAATAGTCCCCATTAGATATTATGCACTTGTGCCAGCGCTTCTTACAATCGTCGAAACACTTCTGAAACTCGATTTTTAGGATAGCCTTTAGCTCTTTCAGCGATGCGCTTTTAATGTCATCTATGCTTGTAAAACGACGGCCCTTTAAGGTTCTCTTTATTTTTGGAAATAGGAAAAAGTCACACGGAGCCATGTCTGGCGAATATGGAGGCTGGGGCATCGTTACAGTAATGTTTTTGGCCAAGAATTCACGAACAAGCAACGAAGTGTGAGCAGGTGCATTATCGTGGTGTTCGAAACATTCGAAAAAATTTCATGGCATGAGCCAATCGATATGCCAACATCATCAGCGACTTCTCTGATTGTGATTCGGCGATCATTCATAACCATTGCTTTCACTTTTTCCACGTTTTCATCGGTTGTTGATGTGCTGGGGCGTCCGGGGCGTTCGTCATCTTCAACGTCTTCACGGCCATCTTAGAAACGCTTATAACACTCGTAAACTCTTGTTTTACTCATAGTAGACTCGCCATAGGCCTTTGTAAACATTTCCACACACTATGTTACACTTCATTTCATTTTTTTACGCAAAATTTGATACAAATTCTGTGATCCATTTCTTTTATCAAACGAAAATCGCCGAGCTCATAAAAACACGTCTAACATTAGCGGCTGCCACAGACAAAGTAAGCAATGAATACAGCTGAAATTTTTATCATACTTCAAGGGCATGTATACCAACATAATAAAATAAAAAAAATGACAATTGGAATCTCCAAACCAGCGAAATTTAAAAATTCCCGTTATTTTCTGAACACACCTCGTATGTATGTATGTATGTATGTATGTATGTATGTATGTATGTATGTATGTATGTATGTATGTATGTATGTATGTATGTATGTATGTATGTATGTATGTATGTATGTATGTATGTATGTATGTGTGTATGTATGTGTGGGCGTGTGTGTGCGTGTGTGTGTGTGTGTAAACCTAGCAGATAAACATTTAGACGTACAGGACACAGGATAGGCTACTTTTTTCTTTTTCAACACGGTAGAAGTCGCGGGCGCCAGCTAGTCGATAATATTTGTTAACTTAAGTCCAGTCCACTTCTGAAGTCAGACATATGACTGTCGTCGGTCTCTTTTTCAGTGAATAGGCATAAAAAGTCTCAATATATTTTATATTAAAATAAATTTTGCTATGAATAAAATTTGTATCTTATTGAAATGGCTTACAAAAGCGAAAAATTTACGTTAAAATTCAAAGGCAAACACGCACATTGGTTTTACGATTTAACTTTAAGAGCATGTTCAATAAACGTATTCATGAATTTAATATAAACGAAATCATCAATATTACAGACGGAAACAAAAGAGAAATAACTCATTTACAGAATATCCGAATTTTGGTGCACATTAATGAATGGAGGGTTTTGGGTACACCAGTAACTCGTCCCACTATAAACTCGGCACAATAGGACGAGTGAGGATTTGTTAATAATGTATTTATTTGTATAATTGTAATTGTAGAGCGTTAAACGAGGATGGTTTACATAATATATGAATTTCAGAAAAAACCCGTGGGGCCACCCGCTAGTATAATTTTTTTTTGTCCTTTTGTTTTCACTGTAATTTGGCAATCTGTCAAGATTAACAATGAAACCCAATCGTTTGTAGTTTTTTTTAGTAATATATAATATTAAATAGTATTAAAAAAATAAATAATCATCTGATGACACTTAAGAGTAATCTGCGAAATAAGTTTTTTTTTGTTAAGATGGTTCACTTAACAAAAAAAAAGACTGACGGTCCACTTGATGGTAGGTGACTACCGTCGCCTTTAACATAAGTAACGCCACAGGTGCTGCAAGTGAGCTGCCACTACAGTAGGCAGAAGGGATAAGGGAATGTCCCTTACTCACTCAAAGAAACACAACAACCCACCAATATGTGCCCCTGTCACTACTTCTGCTGAAAATGTAAGAGGTCTCACAAAAGAGGTTTGCATTCAAACCCGTATTTTACTACATAGTTAATTAATCGAACAGAATACCAGACAATAAGCCGTGAATGTATAGCAATAAGCATTGTGTACGTTTGCGGCATATTAAACCCGATTTAAACAATGTAGCCGCGAGCATAACTCACACTTTAACATTGGGTATCCGGTGACCAGAAATAGCTGAGGAACAAAGGCTTGGAGTTAATTTTCAGTACAATAGTTTCACTAGATATGCCTTATTAATCTTTACATAGTATTTGAAGTCGCTTTTTTCGTCTCTCTGTCTGTATAACCGCATACACGCAATGTAATGCGGAAAACACAATCAGTTAGATATTTTTTCACGGAAGGTTTAATATAATAAAAGCTAATTAAGTTTTTATGTGTAATAAATTTCAAAAAATCAATATTTAAGCAACCAAGTTAACCTTAAACGGAGATAAACCTTAAGAGACACATAAAAATCATGTAGGTACTAAAGATTTGTAGTTCTTTTAAAGTCTTAAGGAAAACTCTGCGATGATATGTGTCTATCTGTTATAATACATTTAATGTGACTCATAGTACCATAACATGACTGGACTGCACTCAGTCGTTGGACTGCACGTCAGAAGTGAAAACTAAGCTTCACAAAAAACATTACATTACATGACAGTGTCGCGAGTTCAATGGTATTTCCCATCTCAAAAAGGGTTCTTTTTTTAAATGTATTTAAATTAAAAAGCGCAATATCAGAAAATATACAGAGGTTTCGGTTACATTACATGAGAGTTTAGCAAGTTTAACCGTTTTTTCCATCTCAAATATGCCCAACAAGTTTTCACTTCAAAAACTTATTAAAATTGGGCAGTATGTCAAGCTAAAAAAAGTCGAAAGCTTTGGCCTTGTCAAGAAATACAATGTATAATAATAATTAAAGTACACGTATCATTTTATTTTTCCTTCTACAATTTTCGGGGATCTATTTTTAGCATCTTTTGTAACAATATCAAAGAACCCTCTTTGTCTTTTCCAGTTACTCTTGTCCTCGTTGCTACAGATAGTTAATCAAAAACAAAAGTGGGAGCAGTTAATTACATCTCCGACCTGAATTTACGACAGTGGGACGCTTGCTTAGGCCAAGTTATTAACTAAATTCACAACATGTGTAAGTAATTACGTTAAAGGGCACCTATTTTGATACTAAGCCCTTTTAGCATAACAATAAATATTTTTTAGTCACAATCCACTTAGGTAATAGTAGGTTGCCTATATTAATACAAACATGACCAGAGTTGCAAGAGCGCTTCCATCCTTGTTAGGAATAAAGGGATAGGGGGTATGGTCCCGAGCATCCCTTACTCAATAAAATACAACAACACGAAATAATATTTCCATTATAATATTAGTATAGACTTACGACACAGCCCCCCCTTTAAAAAAAGGGACTTATGAGGACTTCCCAATGTTTTTTAACATTGGGAAGTCCTCATAAGTCCCTTACCCGGCATTGATATCGCACCTTCGGAAATACAAGGGCATAACTGCATTTTTGTAATTTTGCAGGATAGCCATTTGAAGTTAATTTATTTGCATTCAATATCGTATTCTTCTGCTTATTTATTTATTTATTTATTTATTTATATTACTTTTAAACAATTCTTCATCAAATAAGCCTCATAGTCTTTGGTGGCGCCAAATAATTAGTTATCTGTGGTGCGTTTCCTATTCCGAACCCACACCAACAAACATGCATACACCGCAACGCAGTAGCGCCCTCTGGCGCACACATCAATACAAGATGAAGAAGTGAACGCAACGTTCGATAGATATACGTAAACCGCGCCGCGAGGATTTAATTAATAAATCCGATTATTCCCATATCGCACCGCTGAAGCATTGTGCTTTTGTAACCCACAAAATGGTGTGGCCCCGCGAGTGCAATTGAGGCGAAAAGGGACAGTTTTGGAAGCCAGAACGAGTGTGCGGCGGACCAGTTTCCGTCTCCATCGTCCTGGAGGATTTGCATCATAACCGGCAGCGACGAGGTAGGTGTTGCATGTCCTATCCAATTCTTTTCCTGGCCCTTTGATTGCACGCACCACGAAACAATACAGTCCACTAATTATCTTCATATTCGCCGCACCATTAGTGGTCCTTACGACCCGGGTACCATTTAGTGCTCCTTACGAGCATATGGTCCAGTTTGGTCCCATCCAGCCGCCCTTATTAGGTTACTTAATAGGCCCTAGTAAGAGATTTAATATTAATCATTGTGTATATTAATTTTATCAACCCGCATATACCTACTTATTTATTAAAATATTCACATACTATTTTCTTCATAAACCGCCCGTAACAAATTAAGTTACGTGATTTCCCGTCTAGATATAATATATATCTATGTAATACTTAATATATTTCATAAAAATATTAAGCTAATTAATCATAAAGGTGATATTTTAATTAATTTGTAAATTATTATCTACCTACTATAATCTACCGCACTAGCAAAATCGTGTTATCGTAAATTGTTCGATATTATACGACCGAGTCACGAAGTCACGCGCCTATCATTCGCGTCGTATTGTATTTTCCCGCATAATATTATCATTCGCGTCGTATTGTATTTTCCCGCGTAATATTATCATTCGCATCGTACTGTATTCTCCCGCGTAATATTTGAATTTATTAATTTAACTAAATTATTCGCTTACATTTCATAATGCCGCCAAAAAAGGTTTCTTCCGATAACGAAGAGGATGTATCAGATCCGCAACTAGCTATTGCAAAAGCTAAATATGAAGCTATCTTCGAAATATTACAAAATATCTATGATATGTCCTCAGATAAGGAAAGTTTCCTTGGCGCTTCTTCACAGATCGATTCGCTACGCACTAAGTTCGAAACGAATTTAGATAATTATAATTCTCGCTTATTAGCATTGAATCCTAACGCGAAACCTAACTATAAAGGGCTCGTCGCTTTCGAGCATTTGTATAGTAGAATAAAGGGAGTTCAATTAAATTATTTGTCGCCAGCTGATAAGCATGATTCACACGCACATAAGGCTTGTCCCACACTGCCGCCTATACAACTGATGGACTTTTCGGGTGACGTTCGCTCATGGTCATTGTTTTATGCCAGCTTTAAGTCTACCGTTCATGATAACCCATCGCTCACAAACTCCGAAAAGTTGTACTATCTGCTAGGCAGGCTGAAGGGCAAGGCTCAATCCGCATGCGCAGGTATCTCTCCTTGCGCTGAAAATTATGAACTTCTTTTACAGACGCTGATTGATAAGTATGAAGATCAGCGTATGCTCGCTTCCGCGTATTTAAATCAAATGTTTGAGTTCAAACCTTTACAATCTGCCACCGCGACAAACTTTGATTTATTTACAGATAACTTTACAAGTGCAGTGCGCGCTTTAAAGAATCTAAAGTTAGATAATCTGACTGACTTAATCATACTTCACATCGCGCTTAAGAAATTAGATTTAGATACTGTTCGCGCTTTCGAGTTGAGTTGTGATTCCAAAATACCTACGTTCGATAACTTAGTCGATTTTATTACCTCCCGCGCCAAGGTTTTGGAACGCACTCAGCCTAGCTCATCGGGTGCAATGAATACTCGTCAAAATAATAATAATAATCATCGCTCTAGTAGTAATAATAATAATAACGCCTCGCCGCCTAAGTACCAAACCTACTTGAGTACAAAGGTCGACTCACAGTGCAAGTGTCTTTGCACTAACATAACGCATCAGCATTTATTTAAATGTTCGGAATTTAATAGGATGACTGCTCATGAGCGTTTCCAAAGCGTGAAGGGTAACAATGCGTGTGTTAATTGCCTAAGTTTGAAACACCGAGTTTTAAATTGCTCATCTAAGTCTAATTGCCGCGTTTGTAAACAAAGGCACCACACAATGTTACACTTCAAGCGAGTGGAGTCCGGCAGCGAAGTCCCCGAGCCCGCGTCGAAGCCTCCGCCTTCGACCGCTGCCCAAAGTCATACTGCTAGGTGCGCGCCCCCCGCGCGGTCGCCGCAACCTTCCCCCGCGCGCTCAGATGTTGCGTTATGTACCTATTCATATAATAACCGATTGCATGATGCGCCCGCGCGTAGTAAACAAACTACTATTTTATTATCAACCGCTCAAGTCGTCGCGTATGATATTAAAGGCGATCGACATGTTATTCGCGTACTATTAGATTCAGCATCGCAAAGCCACTTTATTACGAAAGAGTGCTGCGATCGGTTAGGAATACAGCTTCATGACACTGAACGTACTATTGTAAAGGGGTTCGGTGGAGCTGAGAAAATTATTAAGACTAACTCAATCGATTTAAAAATTTATTCGCGCTTTGACAACAACATTAATTTTAATATCTCGCCGCTCGTTGTTGATCAAATTACCGATTTATTACCTACGGCTGTGGTAGACACTACTGTATTATCGCACCTATCAGGGGTGCCGCTAGCGGATGAGAGTTTCGGCATGCCAAATAAAATAGACGCGCTGATCGGAGCTGAACTCTTCTCGCATATATTTCTCCCCGACGAAGTTCACGCCCCGCGCGACTCGTCGGCGCCCTCTGCTTTACGCACAGTATTGGGGTATGTTATTATGGGTTCCGTACCCACGATACCCACACTCATTAACAACCAGGCCTTGACATGTTGCCTCGCTCAAGAGCCTGCCGCTATTGAGTCATTAGTCAGGTGATTTTGGGAGCTCGAAGAGCCTCCCTCCGCACCGCCCGTTCTTCATCCCGCCGATGTTGAATGCGAAGAATTTTATAAATCAACTACGACCCGCGATCGCGTTACTGGTAGATACACTGTTGGCCTACCATTTAACGATGATGTTTATTCGCTCGGAGATTCTTTCGAACCCGCTCGCAAGCGTTTCTTATGCCTCGAAAGAAAGCTATTAGCTTCACCTAAACTTAGGTCGGCATATGATGGCGTCATTAACGATTACCTCGCAAAAGATTATATTGCTCCCGCGCCGCTGTACGATCTCCATAACCCCACTCCTATATACGTCATACCGCATCATGGAGTCGTGCCCGAGGACAAGACTTCCAACAGTCTATCTGTCCTAGATAATCTCCCCGCTTCGCACAAACTTCCCTCTGAGGTGGAGTTTGATAAAGCCGTGCAACATAAAATATTAGGCTTGCATTGGTCCACAGATAATGACGCTTTTTATCTTAAAGTCTCCGCTCCCGCCGAAATGAAGTGCACTAAGCGCTCCATTCAAGTCACGGATAATATTCCAGCTGACAACTTTTATCACGTCGCGGGCACTGAAAACCCCGCTGACATACTCTCGCGTGGCATTACGCCACAGAAATTACTCTCACACCCTCTGTGGCTCCACGGGCCACAGTGGGCTTTATCGCATCCATCTGAATGGCCTCTTAAGAGCCTTGACGGACAGTCTATTACAGACATACCGGAACAGAAGGTTCACGCGCACCCAGTGTGCACGCCTATAAAGCATTGCGCTTTATATGAGCTCGCTCTCCGCACCTCCTCCTGGAGTAGGCTTCTGCGAACTATTACATATGTATATGAGTTCGCAAAGTTATTGCCTCGCCGCAGCACTATTGCAGTGACCGCCGATGATATTCAGATCGCTGAAAATAAGATGCTAATACGCGCCCTGCAAAGCCAGCACTTTGCAGAGAAATATCATAGAATTAAAAATAATAAATCGTGCTCGCCGGCCTTAAACCGTTTGAGGCCTTTCGTTGACAACGGTCTGATCTGCTTAGGCGGTCGCCTCGTCAACTCCGCGCTGGACTATGCACACATGCATCCAGCTATTTTACCGCGCAGTGATCATGTAGCGAATGTGATCATTGATTTATTATTCACATGCCTTATGACTCGTGCTGTGCATATTAAGGTCGCAACAGACCTCAGCACTGCGAGTTTTCTCACCGCGCTCAAGCGTTTTCTCTCCCGTCGAGGACCAGTGCAGTATTTGCACTCAGACAACGCGAGAAATTTTAAGGGACCGCCAGGGGAGCTTACCTTCGCCCTGTAATTAAACAATAATTTTAGTTATTATTTTAGAGAAGTTTCGCACCGCGTTTTTTTTGTTTAAGTTTAGTGATAAGTTTGTATATATCAATACCGCTATGTTAAATTTACATTATTTTTATACCGCTTCGCATACCTATCTATAGTTTTTAATTTTACTTCCGCTTCGCCGTGACTTTGTGGACTCATTACTAACCCCGCGCGCATTAAGCGCTTGATCCCCAGTGATAGAAATATATATATTTTTCTTCTCGCTTTTCTTATGTTTGTTTTTTAATGGTGACCCATTAAGGGCGGGTGGATATGGTGGCGCCAAATAATTAGTTATCTGTGGTGCGTTTCCTATTCCGAACCCACACCAACAAACATGCATACACCGCAACGCAGTAGCGCCCTCTGGCGCACACATCAATACAAGATGAAGAAGTGAACGCAACGTTCATACTTTTGTCATTCTTGACAACAGCAATGTGCTCTTAATATTTATTATAACAAATTTAATACAATTTATCATGAAATTTATTTCAAAAAGTTATTAAAAATGCACTAGAATACTTGAGTATACAGTGTAAGTGTTTGCTGAAACCGAAATCATCGAAATATAATATAAAAACCATCCACAAAGGATTCTGACGTTAGCACATTGACATCATTGAACAAAATTACCTATGTTTTGAAAAACATTAAGAAGTAAAATTGATTACGAATATAAATACTAATAATAACAAATGATGTGATCCTGCTGCGGGGTTCGCGGTCGAGTGTTTATGCTTTCGCAAACCTGCTTGAACCCAACAGAGTTGCTGTATTGCCCTACTTGCGGAGACAATAAACAATATAAAGGTCGCCGAGGACTCGCTATCCATACGTCGTACCGGCATGGCACCCGTGTGGCTATCGACCCTATTCTACCTTGCGCTTCTCAACCTGCAGCATCTTCTTCGGCAGGAGGCTCTACACCACCACCACCACCGCCGCCGCCGCCAGCATCGCTTGCATATAGACTTGGATTGTTTAAAATAAGTATTCCAATTGTAAAGAGAATACCTCGTGGTGCGCGTATTACTGTCGCACGTTGTCTCACTGAGTGCGTGGCCAAGGTTGTCGCGGAAAATACTTTTAAAGCATGGGAGCGGTTGCTCACATTTTCATTCACTGTTTTACATGCAGAAAAAACCATTAAAGCATCGCTCACCTCTCAAATTAAAAATAACACATTTTCAATCTCCGATCTACCAGTCATCCCCCAAAATGCGGACATAAGTACTCGTTTGCTTAATAATTCACTTCATATGAAAATAAAATCAATCGAAAATAAACTCTCAGAGGGGAACGTGAGTGGAGCTGCCCGGCTTTTATTTTCTCGTGACGAATTGGCTGCGCACTCGGACGAGACCTACGCCGCCTTAAAAGAAAAACACCCAGTGCCTTCCGCCTCTTCAATACTGCCAGATCCTCCCGCCTCTAACGATCCCTCTTTTACTGTTTCTGAAGATGCCATTATTCAAGCTATTGCTTCTTTTCCCAACGGTTCCGCCGGCGGGATAGACGGATTGTCCCCTCAGCATCTGAAAGACCTAACCTCGAAGTCACTGGGTGAGACAAGATCAGCTTTAGTAAAAGAAATCACGGCTTTGATTAACTTAATGCTATCGGGTCGCGTACACAAGGACATCATTCCATTTTTATATGGTGCTAACCTAGTGGCCCTAGCTAAGAAAGATGGCGGTATCCGCCCGATAGCAGTAGGGTGTACTTTTAGACGCCTAGCCTCAAAGCTCTCCTGCAGGACGTTCAACCAGAGGCTAACCAACATCTTTAAGCCTAGGCAATTGGGATTTGGCATTAAGGGCGGTTGTGAGGCAGCAGTGCACGCTGCGCGCACATTTTTGGACCGTCCTGACTATCAAGTATTCCTAAAAATCGATGTCAAAAATGCTTTCAATTCGGTCGACCGCGGTGCTCTGTTAGCTGAAGTCAAAAAAGAACTACCGGAACTTTTTAAATACATATGGCAATGCTACGGAGCACCATCTAAATTATTTTTTGGTAATAAATCAATTTTATCAAGTATGGGCTGCCAACAAGGAGACCCGCTTGGGCCCGCAATTTTCGGTTTAGTCATTCATCCCATAATCACGAGTCTAAATTCAAAATTCAATGTATGGTATCTAGACGATGGATCACTTGGCGGAGATGCCATAATCGTCTTACAAGACGTACAAACTATCATTGATAAATTTTCGAAAATCGGTCTTTCATTAAATTTTACCAAATGCGAAATTTTTATACCAGATCACGTCCCATCAAATATAAAAACAGATATTTTAACAAATTTTAAAGCCATTTTGCCTAATATTTCTATTCATTCCAAATCATCCCTCACCCTTCTAGGCTCACCAATTTTCGAAGAATCAGTAACACCTGTCATCAACCACAAATTAAATTTATTCAATGATACTTCAGATCTCCTTTTTAAAATAAACCCTCATATGGCCCTGTTCATTATCCGTTTCTGCTTGTTTACACCCAAATTCATATATTTACTCCGCAGTTGCCCAATTTGGAAATTTCCATCTATTTTGTCTTCTATTGACTCCTCCCTTCAGTTAACACTTTCAAAAATTCTCAACATTAATTTCGAAATTAGACCATGGACCCAAGCGGTTCTCCCCATTAGGCTTGGTGGACTGGGTTTTCGCACTTCGGTCAGTTTGGCTCTTCCTGCTTTCTTGGCCTCCGTATACGGCTCGCTGTCTCTCGTCAGTGTTATTTTAAACATTCCTCAGATACTTGACGATGAGATAACAAGCCTGAAGGAGGCCAGGGAAGCCTGGTGCGAGTCATGCCCGGGTGAGGACATCCCAGTCTCTCGACACATTCAGCGGGCTTGGGATTCCCCCCGTCTTAAGGCAGCTCATTCTTCTTTATTCGTTGATAGTCAGGACGATTTTGAACGTGCTCGCATCCTTGCAGTATCAGCGCCTGAATCAGGCCATTGGCTGCGAGCACTCCCGTCGAGGCAGTTGGGCACGGTTTTGGACCCGGGTAGCTTAAGGATAGCAATATGTTTAAGGCTTGGGTCCAAAATGTGTGTCCCTCACGCGTGCGTCTGCGGTAAAAACGTGGACCAACTGGGACGACATGGCCTTTCTTGTGCTAGAAGCGCTGGCCGCTTGTATCGCCACAGCACTATTAATGATTTGGTCCGTCGCTCGCTTGCCACCGTCTCTGTGCCTGCGATCCTTGAACCTATAGGAATGGCGAGAGACGATGGCAAGCGTCCCGATGGAGCCACATTAGTGCCGTGGAATTTAGGAAAAGCTCTGGTGTGGGACGCAACGTGCGTAGACACCTTCGCACAGTCCCACATCAAAGCGACCCGAACACAGGCCGGCGCTGCTGCTGATCAGGCCCAGATTCTCAAGCGCCGCAAATACTCATCCTTAGTCAAGGATTACGAGCTTGCGGCGCTTGCAATAGAGACACTGGGCCCCTGGTCAGCTGACATGAAGACATTCGTAAGGGCACTGTCGGCACGGTTGGTCGACTCTACAGGGGACCCCAGGGCTGGCACATACTTTTGTCAGCGTATCGCTCTGGCAGTACAGAGGGGTAACGTTGCCAGCATAATGGGGTCCATGCCGCAGGCGGACTTGTTAGACGGGGTATTCTTTTTATAATTGTTTTATAATTGTTTGATATATTAGGTTTAATTGTTTATTTGTTTGTAATTTATTTGTAAAATACTTTGTTATAGATTTAAGAAATAGTTATAATAATAAAACGCAACGTTCGATAGATATACGTAAACCGCGCCGCGAGGATTTAATTAATAAATCCGATTATTCCCATATCGCACCGCTGAAGCATTGTGCTTTTGTAACCCACAAAATGGTGTGGCCCCGCGAGTGCAATTGAGGCGAAAAGGGACAGTTTTGGAAGCCAGAACGAGTGTGCGGCGGACCAGTTTCCGTCTCCATCGTCCTGGAGGATTTGCATCATAACCGGCAGCGACGAGGTAGGTGTTGCATGTCCTATCCAATTCTTTTCCTGGCCCTTTGATTGCACGCACCACGAAACAATACAGTCCACTAATTATCTTCATATTCGCCGCACCAGTCTTGTAATATTTTTTTTATATTTAATAATGTTTTTAAGACATTTCTGCATATATTTTAAGTTTAACTTATTTAAAAAAAAAATGTAAGTTATGCCCTTGTCTTATCGAAGGTGCGATATGTAAGGCTACGTTCACACGACATTGTCCTGCACGTTTTTTTGCAGTATACGTCTTGACGAATAAATAGTGGCATATACACGTGCGGGACAACACCGTGTGAACGTAGCCTTTATGCTGCGGGGTTATGCGGGATTCGTACTGGCTAAACACCCAACGACTTTTTAGCGCGGCCGTAGATGGGCGAGTTCATGGGGACGTTATGACACGACATCGGTACCCCGTCACGGCTATCCAGCGCGGGGAGGGCTACGCTCCTCGGCGTACCCGGAGGTGGAGGTACGCCGGCCATCTCGGGGGACCACATAAATAATGAAATTGCAATATTATGCAATTTTTTTCGGCAAATTATATGTACAAACATCTCGTTTATCGCTCCTTCCATTAGTGACAGTGAAAGTTATAAATTAACCCCTACGGATTTTGATACAGTTATCACTAATAGAAAGTGCAATAAATAAGGAACATATGCATTTGAATATGAAGAAAAAATGCAACTGTGCGAAGCCAGATGCGGGTCTCCAGTTAAATTTAATTAGGTAAAAGAGTCCTGGAAGACGAATTGGTAACTGTGTGTGTAAGTCTGTTTGATTGTAATTAAGTATTTAAATATGACATTTTAAGTGTCTGTCTGTATGTTACACAGAAATATTTATATTTAGAATTAACTGCGCACTTTGTTAAAAGCGCACATGCGTACCTAAGAGAAAATTTACGCGCTATTAGGCCCAACATATCACATTACAAGGTGAGAACCTCCTTTTAACGCTTTGAAATTTCATCGTAGTGGTGTATTATTATTCAAAGATCGTAGTAGACAACACTTCAACTTACGGTATTCCAATGTTAAAGTTTAATTTAACATGACACCAGTTGATTTTGATTTGATAAAAAGTTTAAGTTTTAAGTTTTACTTTAAGTTTAAGTAAGATGTTTTATTCATTATACTACTTTTTGGTTTGGCTAAAAATTTGACCAAATTATTAAGGAAATTGAAATAATGATACTATATCATCATCAATCATCAATACTAATAATAAATCTTTAAGGGTTTGTCATGGAGTAAGTTACTTTGTTTTCATAGATATCGTGTTTATACGTTCTATACATGATACTGAAACTAAATTGACCATTTTTAGATTTTTTCTGTATGTATGTATGTATGTATGTATGTATGTATGTTCTTCCATAACTCTTAAACGAATCAACTGATTTTCATGAAACTTGGTAGATAAACATTTTGACGTACAGGACACAGGATAGGCTACCTTTTCTTTTTCCACGCGGACGAAGTCGCGGGCGCCAGCTAGTTGATAAAATAAATTGGATAATTTATCTTCTTTACATTATTTGAAGTTGCTTTCCGGGTTGAGACCAAAGAGCTGCTTGTGAATCGTACAAGTACGGTCTTTAGTATTACAATGTAATGATATTTGTTTAATTGAAAACATTTTCAGTAGCAGAAATAAAATAAAAAATGTTATTGAACGCGATAACAATATAAAAAGGTTTCGTGTCGCGTGACTTCTTTGTTGTCGATAGGGCGCAAAC
This sequence comes from Synanthedon formicaeformis, assembly GCA_945859745.1. Taxonomy (NCBI): domain Eukaryota; kingdom Metazoa; phylum Arthropoda; class Insecta; order Lepidoptera; family Sesiidae; genus Synanthedon; species Synanthedon formicaeformis. The sequence continues at coordinate 3,798,474 of OX243975.1, forward strand.
AACTATTATTAAAATAAGACTAATTTTCCTAAGGGTATTAAACTCGAAATGTTTGTGAAGCCATTAATCATATATTTTTTAAGTTTCTTAAACAAATATTGGTGTACAACTTAATTCGGTCCGGTTTTTTTGCTTAAAATACGCATTTATTTGAATGATAAAATGAATTTTATTAATACACTAGCTGGCGCCCGCGACTTCGTCCGCGTTGAAAAAGAAAAAAGTAGCCTATCCCGTGTCCCGTACGTCTAAATGTCTAAACGTCTAAACGTACGAAAATCAGTTGATTCGTTTAAGAGTTATGGAAGAACATACTCGTACATACTTACATACATACAGAAAAAAAAATCTAAAAATGGTCAATTTAGTTTCAGTATCATGTATAGAGCCTATAAACACGATATTTCTAAAAACAAAGTAACTTACTCCATGACCAACCCTTACAGATTTATTGTTAGTATTGATTAATCAAAGTCTTGTTCATCGCTAGCCACTACTTTTTCCCATCTATCGCGGAAGAAGCGTTCATCTTTTGAAGCCAAGAATGAACCGAGCCATTTTTTGACACCCTGTTGTGACGTGAAGCGTATTCTAGTCAAAGCGTTCTGCATCGATCGAAACAAATGGTAGTCGGAAGGGGCAAGATCTGGGCTATAAGGCGGGTGAGCCAGAATTTCCCACCCGCTATTTTCCAAATAGTTTTTAACCACAATAGCAACCTGAGGCCGAAATTATGATTATGGAATCGTGTTTGGTCTCATACTCTGGACGTTTTTCAGCTATAGCTCGCTTTAAACGGATCAATTGTTGTCTGTAGAAGTTACCCGTGATGATTTGACCAGGTTGACAAAATTTGACCAGCTGCACTTTTCTTCACTTTTCATACAAAATTAACACTTCCCGCAAATGGTGCTTATTTGGGACGAAATTCGACATTTTCACCGCAGTAAAAATTTGCTTGATGCGTAAAACTCAAAGGTCTGTTATATTTGGTAAAGATATATTGATACTTCACGATACAGCAAAAATCAGCTGTTGCCGTCAACCATTTATAGCACCTAGAGCCATTTTTTGAAAACGGACCGAACAATGTTTTACAACTTAATACAAGTACATGATAAATTCCATCGATTTTATTCAATTAGAAAATGATAGGAAGGTAGAAAAGTAGAGAAAATATTTTCGTATTGTGATGTTGAGTTTCTTTCAGGGTTTCCTCTCAGGATCATCATCATCTTAGCTATTTTTTTTTTAACCTTTCGTGCCTATTTTGCTTGATCATATTTACATTAAAATTTAAAATTAATAACTATAACGTAAAGTTGCTCTATATAGATGCAGATATAAATATAGATATAGATGAAAGTATTTTTCTTAATAGAACAAGGATTAGTTAGTCATTGTTGATTGTAATTAACGCACTGGGACTTAACTATTCAAACAAGAATGTCTGAACGTAGATAATGGTCATATTTCCGGATACCGGAAACGCTTAATACTCCGGGGAGGTTCTATCAACTATTCTTCTGCGCGATGTCTTTCAGAATACAGTTAATTTCTCAAAGGAGTCTACGTTTGTGGGCGTAGAGTATTTGCGTAGAGAAATTTGCTTACACTATTCATATTTGGAATGCAAGCTCAATTTCAGAGAAGTTATTCGTATGAACCTCCACTGTATTCCACTGTAAGTTATTCGTATGAACTTCCATGCATAGAATAGATAATATCTACTATTATACGTATACTAGTTGGTGCCCGTGACTTAGTTTGCGTTGAAAAACTTAAATACAAAACTTGATATAACACCTGACATCTTTATCGCTGTGACGTATGCCCGATTATTTATATTTTAAACGATTCTTTGGAAACCTACCATTTTTTCAGGATAAAAAAGTATCAAGTTAAATTGATGTTTTTAATTTTTTTTTGAAAGATAATGAGCATAATTATAATTTTATTGAAATAGGGTTTGCGCCAAAAGTGTAATATTAGTAATGCGTTCTTAGTATATTTAAAGTATATATTAGTTTTAAATTACTTTAAGTTAGTCAGGACAATAATAAGAAGGTTGTCTCCTTAGCAGCAGCTCTTAAAAAAACAAATATAAAAAACAATTCTAAGGCTTTATATTTAAATTTACACGTTTACCTCCATCTCTCACCCATAGTATGTTAACAACAATTAATTTAAGTGTTCAAAACACCCCTTTCAACCCTTCCCGCTTCCATTTACATTCCAAATATAAAACCAGTAATAAACGTACTCCCTTATCAGTACTTGTGCACGCACAGTTCTCTGGCACCGGTTGACCCGAGTAAAATTATATACTTGGATGATTTTTTTTGTAAAATTTCTGCATATTATCTTCGGTATTTTTTTGTCTGTGTTCAAACTTTATTGCTCATGTTTTGTTTTGTTTTTTTATTTTAATTTTTAAATAATCCCTCGGGAACACTACTTTTATCTGGATGAAATGTACACTATGTCCTTTTCTGTATCCCTGACTACGTGTATGCAAAATTTAATGATGATTGGTTGAGTATTTAAGGCGTGAAAACGTAGCGCAGAGGCAGTAGGTTCTCCATACAATGTGTCCTGCCCATTGCCACTTCAACTAACTGATTTGCTGGCTTATGTCGGTCGTACGGTAATCAGAAATGAGGAGATCTGTAAACGGGATCTCCTCATTGCTGATTCGATATCGATATAGTCTTTTCATAAAATAGAGGGGTTATGCTCTATTCATAGAATGGCTCGTAGTTATTACATTCACGTAGTTACCTATTATAAAAAAAGTGTCAAATAAAAAAGCTTGTGACTTTTAAAATTATGCCTCGTTATTATGCCTCGTAACGTTTGCAATATTAAAATGGGATTGTGACTGAGTATTGTTTTCATGGTTTGTTGTTCGTGCCTTGTTAAATTAGATATTTCGTTATGACTAAGTATAAAGAGAACAGTGATATAACTCGATAACACATTTTTCCTGTGTAGTCATTTCCTTGTGTAAGTCGGGGTACGAAAATCTTCGTAAATTTTTAAATTCATTCCTTTATCAAGTTGTAGGTTCTTAGTAGCTTTTGAAAGTAAAGCACTAAGCAGACAACTGACAGATGTTTGAAAGGAAATTTTGGCATCACTGATTAATTGCCCTGGTGCAAGCAAATGTCGACTTTAAGGTGACGAACCTTTTTTACTCCGAATGGTACTTTTAGTTTGCCTTACGGGTCCCTGTGAACCTGTTTTCAGACTGTTCCAGTTTTTAAATCTATATAAATAACTAGCTGGTGCCCGCGACTTCGCCCGCGTGACTTTGCAAATTATATACTAAAACCTTCCTCGAGAACTACTCTATCCATTGGTGAAAACAGCATAAAAATCGGTGCAGTAGTTTTTGAGTTTATCGCGACAGACAGACAGACAGATAGACGCGGCGGAGGAATTTGTTTTATAATATGTAGTGATAATGAATTCTAGAGTTTTGTGGTGGCACAAAACTTTAGAACCGCCTACATAGACTAATTTGGGCATTTTTATAACTATTTAAAATGGCCTGGCAACGTTCTAATGAAGAGAAAAATAGGAACTTCCAGGAAAATTATCATCAACCGATTAATTAAACCGGATTCGTATAAATTGATAATTATTTGTATCCATACGATCTGTCAAAGGGAAAACGGTTTATTTGATAAAGAAGAGTCCGTGTACGCGTTGAATTTCCGTAATTAAAATCTAAATATAAATCAAATTGATTCGATTGATGAATGCTATTTACTTGATATCTGTAAAGCGCTCTTAAATTCAACTTTTTCAATCCGCGGTTGCTTTTGCGTCATTTTCCGGAACATTTGTTTTTTTTGTTTTGTTTTTTTGTTTGTTTTTTTTTGTTTGTGCTATTGGTGTACCTTTTGAAAAATACATAAATAAATAAATATAATATTACCGGGTTAAAAGGATTTGTGAATATTTTTAATTATATATCAATTATAAATTGGTCTATCTGTTTCGTTTCACAAGTACAATTTTTTCACATTCGTAACAATTTCCATAACCAGCTACGAAAGAAATAACTTAAACAAGACTTATGTTAAGAATACAATACACGAATTATATCTACCAAAGAAACTTTAAAGTTCGTTAATTCGTTTAAGAGTTATGGAGGAACATACATATATACATACACACATACATACATACACTTACAGATTTATTATATTTATTAGCATTGATAGCCTATGTTAATCGCTGATAACGTAACTCTCTATAGGTGAAATAATTTTAAAATCGGTCCAGTAGTTTTTGAGCTTATTCATTAAAAATATACAAAAATACAAATATTCTCTCTTTATAATATTAAGGTATTAGTTCATTAACTAGAATCATTATTCTATACATTTTTCTTTGTATCATAATTTAACGTTATTTACCGGTGCGGATCGCTAATCTATCTATACTTATAAAATCGTTTGTTCTGATTGACGATCAACTTAGCCAAAACTACTAAGAAATATGAAATTTTTAATGAACGTTTATTTTATAACAGAAGCAACCGCCAAAGAAAGGATTTTTGAAATTTTCAACTTAACGAACTTTGTATGAGTTTGAAGTTCGAAATTTGAAATTTTTAATTACAGCTAAGTATCGAGCATAAGTTGATAGTTGGGCCTCTGGAAATAATTCGATCCTATAGAAGTCAGTAAGATCTTTTCGTCAACTAGGAAATGGTTTGTTGATGCTTAAACGTCTGAACAGATCTTCTTAAATTATAGCTAAGAATCGATTTAAATCTTTGCTAAGAATCATGTCGATCATATCTGTCTTTGAACAAAAAAGAAATGGACGAAATCGGTCTAATCGCTTGGGAGCTATGATGCCAGACACTCTCTGATACACAGGCCGAATTAATAACACCCCGCTCTTGAGTTGGGCGTCGGGGGTTAAAAAGTAGATTGAATTTGTTCGCAGCACGATCCATGCGCGTGTGTGCGTCAGTCGCTTGTTTGTGGACGTGAGTAGAATTTCTATATTTTTTTACACGGTATAAATTACTGTTACCTCCGCGTTATGTGGTGTTATCCTGGGTTGGTGGCGCGTGACCTTATTAAGCAAAGATTTATGTGCGGCGACCTTTCACCTTTCTCTGAGGGCGGATTGGTATTGAATTATTAGCTATTATTAGGTGTACTGTGGCGAGTAATTATGACCTTATTTCACACAAGATCAAGTTATATTAAGTTAAGGCTGACATATTTAATAGAAAAAGTACTAATTTAACATCCTTATTATCATATGTAAGTTAGAAACTAGCTACCCTCTCTCGGCATCGCCTAGAAAACACTTAATTAGGTTAAATCCTATATATAAAAAATCCGCATCAAAAACCGTGAAAATATTTGGTTTAGGAGTTAGCGGCCATAAAGACTTCATGCGAGTTTGTGAGGATGGATGTATAGAGTAATGTTCGTTACTTTCACGTAGAAACTACAGAATGGATTTGGATGAAATTTGGTACACAGTTTATGACTTGGATTAACATAATTATAGGATAATTTTTAACCTGAATGAGGTAAGGTTTCCGAGGGATCATTTAAAAATATAAAAAATTAGGCGCCACTACCGTTGTGGCAACATCACGGTCGTCACATCCATCGATAAAAATGTCAGATATTTTTCTCGGGTGTTATATTTTTCACTTTTTAACACAGACGAATTCGCAGGCACCAGCTAGTATGAATGATTATTATAGCAATAATGATAAACTCTGTGTCAATCTAGTGGTAAATCATTCAACAATCGACCGCATGTTAGACTTGTGTTACAAAATGCCGAAAAATACCGAGCCGTTTGTAGCAAAGTTTGAGACGGCTCGTCAGATAAATTGGCTCAACTCAACAGTCAGTCGGCCAATGTTAACCACAATAATACAGCCAACAGCCAATAGCTACACTCACCCGATCCTACCGCACCCACGAGGGAGATAACGTATAATGTGTTTTGTCAGTTTCGCACCAGCTACGCATTGCGGCATTATGCAGAGCGACGCCGACGCCTTTTTTGGCGGTTACTTTGTTTTTAAATTTGGAATAGAGCTGCGGAATTTTAGCTCAATTTTGTGTGCACACATTCAACACTTAAGAGTGCGTATAAAGCAAACAAAATTTGTAATTTCACCCGCGTGGCCATGGCGCGGACATGACAGTGACACAAAATACGTAGAACTACGCACACCATGCGACGGAAGATAACGCATCACGCTGAATAAAAATGTTATAAGTGCTAAAAGTATTAAATATTAATTATTCGTAAACTACAATGTCAAATGAAAAATTGATACATAAAACATTAGATAATCTGTTAAGTTACTTTTACTTTTAGCTTTGTAATGTGTGTCATTTTGAAAATAAAACTAAAATCGATGGAAATAAGAGTTCACTTGGTGATTTTTTTCTATCGAGAAAATTTCATTATATTATGGTTTCTGTCACTGTCGTTACTTTTATTTATAATGTATTTATGTATTTAAAAAAATTAAATTGGACTTTGTTTACTTAGATAAAATTCAAATCTAGGATTGGCTATTTCTCTTTATACGCGCCCTTAAACGCTTCGAAACCAAGCCACTGGGGTTTATAAAAAATGTGACGTGACGCAATCACTCTCGTTTGTACAGTTATCTCCTGTTCCACCAACCCCTAATAATGTATCCTCACTGGTAGCGATATACGGATTTATTGCCGTATGTAGTTGGCAGGGCAGCCAGTCTGGCAAAAGTAACCATACAGAAAAACACCGTGTAATAACAGTATAATATTATGTTCTATTGTGTTTTGATGAGTTAATAAGGAATGCCAAAACCCTTTGCTCTATATTTTTTAATACCTTATCCTTAAACTAACTATGGTCGACATAATATAATGATACACTTATTATATATGAATTTATTAATGAATATACCATAATGGGAACCTACATTTTTAACGACCGACGCAAAAGAGGGATGTTATAAGTTTGACATGTGTATGTTTGTCTGTCGGTGGCATCGTAGCTTCCAAACGGATGGAACTTAATATTATAATTGTACACAACAACTGTCGTTTTCGTACCCCGACTGTACATAATTATCTAGGTAATTACACTATTATATGTGTAATTGTATTATTTTTTGTTTCAGATAGACAAGCAGAGCTAAAAATATAGTAAGATTTACATAAATACGCAGCTACTTAAATCTTGACACTTTACATTGAATTCTAGCTCTATTTTTTATAATAAAGCGTATGAGACAGGCAGACGGTTCACTTGATCTTATTAAGCTAATTTTTTTCAGCTTTCTATTCAGCTAACTTTTTATCTTGTTAATGCTTACATAGCATATCTATACATAGTTTTATTTTAATTTAAAATATGTAGGTACCTAACATAAAATTGATCGTATGGTTTTATGACTTTTTATAATTACTCATACTTGAAGTCTCAATTGAAGTCTCTTTCCGCGATTGTCTGTCCGTATATCTGCTAAACAGGCAACGTACTTTGAAAAATTAACAGACTGAATATTTTTTTCATAAAAGGTATGCGGGTGAAGTCGCAGGCAAAAGCTATTTTTTTATAAATTAACAAAGAGGTTTAAATGTAATGAGGACACCTAATGTAATATCTACTTAGCGCAGGTAAATACTACCATAAAACGCAATAACCTATGTGATTTGGAGATTTCAATAAAATTAATAAAATCCCAACCGCATTAGTATTCCTCATACGTAGTCAACCCATGTCCTAATATTTGGAGACTGTCCAAAGAGGACACTTTTTGTCGAGGAAAATATTATTATTTTCCTCCCAGACAGAGTGACCATGAAAACCTGAAATCTTAGGAAAGGATTTTTTTAATGCACTTAATACATTGTATACAAATGTATTAAAAAAAAATTGAGAAAAAAATTGCATGTAGATGTATGCAGTAAACAATCTTAAATCCCAAATAATAAAGTTTATGGAGCATTACTCCATAAAAAATACATCTATAATATCTTGTATTTTATGATACCTAAGTTATACTTTAATTTAGGTAGGTTTTTTCCCATTTGAGATAAACACATAATCACTGAAAAAAAAAACTATCCAAAAATTGGTTTGTACCAAATTTTGGTAAAAAAATACATTGAAGATGGTAGTCACCTACCACACACCGTTAGTCTATCTGATGACTTTTAAAGAAAAATTTAAATGTATTGCAAATAAGCTTTACAAACTTTAAAAAATTCCGTTGAATGAGTGGTTAAGCCTTACCTTACCGCTCTATCTCAGGGGTTTCAGGTTTGATTCCCGTCTGGGTCCACTTTGGAAATACTTTTCAAATGTGGCTCTGGTCTGAATGTGAAAAGTATACTCTGCATTTCGCAGTCATTTGGACAGCTCGTATGGAAGCAGTAACCATCCGGTAAAAAGACACTTAAAGAACACGTGGTGCCCAGCAATTACTAAAATATTATCAACGTTTATTAAATACATAAATATATTACAAAAAAAAAAACAAATTCTCAGAAAAAATATAAATCATAGTCACCCTAGCGCCAAATGTAGGTTATTGTTTTGGGGTTTTTGTATATGGGATGAACATACGTAGAAACTGTTTCTAGTGATTTGTTCATCAATCTGATTCTGTTATAGGCATTTGTTTTATTGATGTAATGTTAATATTACGCACAAATGGTATTATTGTTTTGGTTGTTGGAATCGATTGTTATGAGAAGAAGGTAAATATATTATATACACATATTTATACCATAGTAAGCAGACCATAGCAAGAAAAATATATACTTAGTGATTCAGTATGTCTTTAATTAGTAAGCCTTTCCAAATAAATAAATAAATCATCATCAATACTAATAATAAATCTGTAAGTGTAGGTATTGTATGTATGTATGTATGTTCCTCCATAACTCTTAAACGAATTAACCGATTTTCATGAAACTTGGTAGATAAATATTTAGACGTCCGGGACACAGGATAGGCTACATTTTTCACGCGGGCGAAGTCGCGGGCGCCAGCTAGTAAATAAATAAATAAATATTTGTTTATGATTGAGCCTCTCAGTCGGTACAGTAAAATTAGTTTTCTTTTCACATCTAATTCGATTCCGAATTAAGTAAGCAATTATTTAAAACTCCTTGAATGCAGTTCGTCTTCTTTCAGTTAAATTTTCTATCTACAGTATTTAAGGTAGTTTCCTTTCATGTGGCAGTCGTGGGACGCCCTGTATATTATCAGTAGACTATCGAGATATAACTGCATATCTATTTTTATGTTGGCTACTCACCGCGAGAGGGCGCGATAATCAAAGGTTTTAGGCTGGTTTCAGAGCTCGACCGACCGTCAATGCTTAAATGATCAATGTGACTGTACATGTAAAACTTTATATGGCGTGTTTTTGACCGGGTCTACCGGTAGACCTTAAAAGATGCTCTAACCGCGCGCTCTCTGCCTTCTATCTCGAAAACGATTCAACGTATAAAAATTATTTTTAAACAAAAGTTGTAGGGAATTTAATACTCTACAATATTGATTATACATACAAGTAGCGAAACCCCCATAGGAAACGAGATATTTGCAAAAAATATACAAACAATCGATTTTTGTGACCTTTGACCTTAGATTTTAATAGACGCGGACACCCTACCATATGTAGGTTTTGAGACAACTTTTAGGATGTCTTAATACAAGTTTATACGAGAGCTGGGTATCTCGAATTCCGAGGTTCTTATCTAATTTTGACTTATTTAACTGGATAATGTCATTTGTATGAAAATTCGAAATCGTGCAGAGCTCGACCGACCGTACGCACGCGCTTATTGCTACCGCGGACGGTCGTGTGTATCGTCAGGACCGACGTCAGGAGAGCACTGAAACCGGCCTTAGGCTATAAAATTTTGAACGCGGACGAAGTCGCGGGTACTGGATAGTATTAGTATAAACTAGGATAGATGACCTCTTGGAAACAGTAGGTACGCTGTTCCGAGGTATACATTACCTCATAGGTATACATTTTTACATGTGTAAATAGTACGCTTAAATTTGTTTTTAAGTGAATAAATTTTTGGAACAGATGCAAAAGCGACTGGACAGATGAAACCTATGGCGCTGAGGCTCGTGGGGTTGTCAACATGACTTCGGCTGGTCTTCTGGTCTTCGTCTCACTCTTCAATGTTATCGCTCCTCAGATACCAGGTAACATTACATTCTTTTTCAAGGTATTATTATATTTTCTCCTTATTAAGTCCTTTCTCGTGTTGTTTGTGTCGTTAGGCGGGCGGTTGAGTGCCACCTACCTACCATAATAGTGATCCGTTATCCTGCCTGCCATTCCTTACATATTATAAAACAAACTCCTCCGCTGCCTCTGTCTGTTCGCGATAAAATCAAAAACTACTGCACCTATTTTCATGCTGTTTTCACCAATGAATAGAGTGGTTCTGGAGTAAGGTTTTAGTATATAATTTACAAAGTTACGAGGGCGCAGTCGCAGGCAGCAGCTAGTTTATAATATAAAAAAGGAATGGTCAAGGATGGCAATAATCATCCTTACGTAATTAATGAATAGAATGACCCTTACTCAGTTGGACAATATTTTGAATATTTCGGTTAATTTTTTAATTTTTTTTTAAAATGCGAACTTTTATATTAATGTATTTCATTTTATTTAAATTAATTAATGTATTTTATATTTTATTCATGTACTTTATTTGTTTTAAATTAATTAAAATAATGTATTTCTCGATGCTAAAAAGCGCGAACTGCATTACTTTAAAAGTAATACAAGTAATTATCGCTTTTTCTAAAAATAAATTTGAGTTTATTATTGTCTGTTTAATTAATTAATTACTTATTTATAAATTATTAATATTAACTATGTTTATTACAATATAAATAAACTTTTTTTTACTGTCTTTGCCGACCGTAGCGTGAGGTACTGAATTCTTTTGAGGTGCCAATAAATTTCCGACGGGTTGTAACAGTCCATGGAAATCAATCTCGTTACCCGAAATGTTGAAACATCAATTTAACGTTTATAATCTACCTGTATCTTAAATGAAGCACCAACACACACAGGCATCCATGAAAATTAATAATCAAACACAATGCAAACTCCAGAAACAATTGTTAAAGTGGGTCCCGGGTTTTGCAAACGTAATGTTTTCCAACTCAATATCAGACGAAATCTGACCCTTTCGCTGGGACAGCGTACGTGACCAATTGTTACAAATAATATAAAGGTTCACCCCACAATGAGAGACAATCCCAACTTTTCTTGTCTACAATCTTATTGGGACAAGATGATTTTAGATCGTAATAGATAGATGATATCTTAGTGATATTTATGTCTAACTTCTTTGCGAAACAGAGACGAATGGCGTACAATAATAGTTTCGTTTTCGTCTAGTCTTGTTCTTATTCTTATTGCAACATAATAAGAATAGTTTTTCTTTCCATTGCTTTGTTTGTAGTGGATCTAAAAGTAAGAAGGAAATCGGGACAATAATCGCATGACTCCAAATAAAAAAAACCTAGGAGTTCGGTTTTCTTCATAGAACCATTGTGGACTGAGTGTGTAACTCAATTTACTCAATATAACCAACTATTTATAACTAAGTCCAACTATGAACTTGGTTTTTATGGTTAATCTAACTGTTAATTAAATCAAAAGTATTGTATCATAGAGTCGTGCTCTGAATTGAGAAATACAACCAAATAACTATTTATAACTTATTGTTTATTAATTATTATATTTATTTTTATTTGTTGATTTATTTTTAATTAACTGTGTTTAGGAATGAGGAATACTTCTGATTTTTATTTTTTAATTGAGTAGATAGTTAAATTAATAAAATAGTTAATCACAACCCAAAAACACAGTTACAAAAGTTTAAAAAAAATCTTATACTAATCTACCTATATTTTTTATATGAATAAAAATTAATCTCTAAATGTGTTGCTAAATACAAAACTATCTATATATTAATCAATTTGGCTAGTCTTTTTTAATATTCCTTGAATTCCAAGAAAAGTTTTTACGAAGATAAAACTTGTCCAGAAAAACGTAAAAAATCCAATTTTTTTCAATTTCTTTTTTAAGGCTTACCGAATTTCTTAAATGATTGGTTCTTTTCTAGACTTCAAAACCGGAGAGAAGAAAATAATTACAGGCCCGTTCTGGCATGAGGCGTTTACGGAGTTATATGAGGATCACGAGGAAGATGTATCCACGACCACGTCTGAGCCTTTGCCTTTCTTCGAGGACGATGTCTCGACGAACAACGTGACAGCGCAACTTGGCAGCAGAGTCTACTTGCACTGCAGGGTCCATGATCTCGGAGAAAAGACTGTAAGTTCATTTAATGTCTACTAAATGGTAGATGCATTTTGGTAGATGGCTATAGTCGTCTATTTATACATCCAAGTAACAACAGCGGGATGTGATTGCAGCAGCGACTTAGGTATATGCCTCAAACCAAATAACTATAGAAATAATTTTGTGAGTAAATAAGTGATGACAGAGCCCATTTCTGTATTTGCCCTTCATCCTACTGCATATGCAGCATCTGAGGCTTTACCTACCCGTATTGTAAGCGACCGTCAGCCTGTCTGAGAATCTTTACTTAAAAAATGTCTGGTTGACTTCCATCATGTGTTACATATGTGTCGTTCATTGTGAAAGTGGTGTAACTCCCTATTTTTAAAACCATCTTTTCTTGCCTAATTGTATTGAATATATTGAAGTCATAACTTTCAATATAAAAGTGAAGTAACTCCATTAGTTGCATTAAAATCCCATATTAGATGAAAACAAATGAATGAATGCTTATTTTTTTTTTCCTACACTATAATTCTCAAAAAGCTCGTTATTCTAAAATTCAGTTACAAGGAGATAGTTCACTTTTACAATGAACGACACTAATTATGGTTATCTTATAGTACCATATTCTACTTCATTTTTAGACACAAAATTAGACAAGATTACACAAGATTTTAGACACAACATTGAAATATTGATTTCCCACAGCATCCATATCAATCACAATCAATCACACAAAAATTGAACAAGTATTTTGAACGTGACCCGATTCTGTTCTGAATATTATGAGTTTATTTCTACATATACGTATATTCTTTTTTATAAATAAATATCGCCTTTTTATCACTTATCACTAAATCTAGAGCAGTAAAAAAACATCGTTCGTTCGGTCGATGATCGAGCTCTAATTGAGCGCTTTTTGCGGTTTTATCGTGAAGCCATTGAAATAAAAATTGTGTAAATTGTGTGTAAAAATTCAAGCAGATTTTTATAAATTCAAAATATTCCGCGAGTCAAAACGAAATTACGTCCATTAAATATTTTGCTAGAGTCGCGTATAAAGCTAGACGAAAGCTCATATTCGTCAGAACTAATTAGCTTACAACTGCAGCATCTACCAGAAGACAATGCACAGTATAAAGAACAGTAGAGATTCTATTAAGGCAAGGATTGAACACAATTTGTACTAAAACGCAACATTTTATGGGCAATGTTGCACAACATATATATCATACATAATATACATATATATCAACTTATTTATCTTAAGTTAAGTACATGTTTAAGTTATTCTTAATTTCTTAGTTAGTATTATTTACTTAGCCTTACTTAGTTGCTTGTTAGGTATACTTAATAATATATTGGACACAATACTTACTGATCTTATTAAATATTGTGCCCGTGAGAACAACGTCGCTTGTAAATTTACAGGAACAACGCCACCACTCTAATGTTTCAAAGGAAAATTTTAAGGCTTAAATTGTTCTCATTTTAAAGACGAACTTAGCACACTTATTTTTAAGTTAATTTAGAGGAGGTTATAAAACCATATTAAAAAAGTTAAGAGTTTTGTGTGTCAACAATGTATAATAACCTCAAGTCACTTTCACGGCGGATTTTATAATAATTATAGCTCACGGCGTGCTAAGAGATAAAACATTACTATTACACAAATGTCAATTTGTCTGTATAACCAGCCTTACATATTATAAAGAAAAGTCCTCCACCGCGTCCGTCTGTCTGTCTTTCTGTCTGTTTGCGATAAACTCAAAAACTACTGCACCGATTTTCATGCTCTCGAGGTTCTCGAGGAAGGTTTTAGTATATAATTTACAGTTACGCGGGCGAAGTCGCGGGCAGCAGTTAGTAATAAATAAAATAAAATGTTACACACATTACAGAATATTAACATTAAAATAATGTTTCACAGACATCCTGGGTGAGAAGAAGAGGCGAGGAACTGCATCTTCTATCCTTTGGACGCCACACTTACTCGGCTGATTCCAGATATTCACTGGCCTTTGAACACCCGAACGATTGGCGATTACTAATACAGTATGTGAGTGAAAGAGACGAAGGATATTACGAATGTCAAATATCTACACACCCGCCGTTGGTGCGAAGAGTACATCTAACTGTAGTCGGTAAGTGCTTTTGCAGTTATTTTTGAAAATACAATGAATTTTTTTAAAGAATAACAAATAGGGCCTCTTTCACCAACTACAAGTAAAGTGTTGATTAGTTACTTTTAGAAATAATTTCATGTTTTATTAAATTATGCACTCGGTTTACAGCATCCTTCAATAGACGTTTATTATTTTCTTTTTAATGTTTGGGACTTTTACCGTACAAACAAAGGTATACCAGGAGCCCTAGCCAAGAGCAAAGCAATGCAAACGGGAGCGTTGCGTATTTACGAAACGATACAAAATAAAGCCCAGTGATTGGTCAAAATTTTATGTGGGCGTCACAACAACCAATCACTGGGCTTTATTTTATATCGTTTCGTAAATACGCAACGCTCCCGTTTGCATTGATTTGCTCTTGGCTAGGGCCATTGCTCCATTATCCCCGGTTACCGGTGACTTTAAATGACAGTTAGCCTACTTGACAGATGGTGAAAGAGGCCCTTAACCTTGTTAATATTTACTGTATTTTACGATAGTTTGTTGATATAATTTCGTCAGACCAAAATAAATAATAACTATAGACAGAATTTTATAAACATGTAGGCGTAGGTGTAGGCGTCAATTTTCGTTTATTTTTATTGAAAACATTAGTTTCCAAATTTACAAGCTCACAGGTAATTCTGTACAGTTGAACATAAAAACCAAAAAAATAATAAAGTGGAAACTAGATAATTGCTTTTAAATGAAACAAGTTATTAGTATAAATTACTAACAACTTTTCATTTAAATAAATATCAAATGACACAGTATTTTTATTATTTGTTTTAACGGTAATCAAAACATCAGAGATAGTACGTGCCAAACGAATATTTCTGTGAAATTGCACAATTTCCCCAACTATTTTATTTATAATACAATATTTTCGGAGATAACATTGAAACATTTTGCAATTTGGACAACACGACTGTCCAGGGAAAAATGAGAACTTCTTTATTTCGTTATTAGTTTATATACCTATAGTTCCTATAGTTTCCATATTAACATACATATATATATATGTATGTTAATATGGAAATTTTACTGCTTTAAAATAACGACAGATTTATTGGATACTGGAAATAGAGTTGAAAATAGATAATAGAATTTAAAATCTAAATTGGATCCAATCTGTTCTAACTGCGATTACAACTTCCGATTTCCTAAATTGGTTTACTTCAAATTAAAGAGTTTGATAGCGGTTTTAATAGTGTGATAGCGGTTTATGAAAAAGAGCCGAAAAGTGCATGTCTTTAATTTAAATTAAATGACGAGTGAAAACGCGGGGCAGGGCTAGTAGTGATATTATAAACAACTAAACACGCTATTGGATTTTATTTGAGTTTTATAACCAGTTACACATCATATAAATTCCGACAGATTAAGTACAGAAACATATTAAAGGATAAAATGAGCTCGCTACTTAATAATTTTGGCCTTACGTTCAAATAATTTCAAATGTTATATGTTATGTTATAAATATATAAAAATATTATATCCTTATAATATCAGTATAGATATACCTATTAATAAGTAAAAGTACAGTAATAGTAATATAGTATATTGCAGATACCTATATACACTTGTATCTGGTAGAGTTTAATGCGAGAGGTTCTTTGCCAATACAATATCTTAGTTTTCCGCATAACGAAATCCTTTCGAGTTTGCCAAATCACCGGAGCCAGCTGTTAAATATGTCTCACGATCCCACTGTTCTACTTCCTATATTTTTTATGTATTCTTATCTCGAGCTTTTTTCTTTTATTTATCAATGCGATAGTTTGGTCTCGTAATATATTGCTTCATGCTGAAATATACTTAGGACGCAAACTGTTTGAAACCAGACCTCACTAAGTCTGAGGTGTCTGAATTATATAAATTCACGCCTTTTTTTCCGTTTTAATGTTTCTATTAAAATCTGTTTTCAATACTCGTTATAACCACATAGTTTTATTTTATCATTTCATATACAAATAAAGAAATTTTCAATGCTTTTTTAACCGACGAAAAAAAACGGAGGAGGTTCTCAATTCGACCGTGTATATGTTTTTTTTTTCATGTTAAGCTCGACAGACAAGCTGACGGTCCATTTCATGGTAGGTTGCCTAGCGTCGCCTATAACACAAGCACTAGTGCTGCAAGTGCTCTGCCGACTTTAGTAGGATTAAGGACAGGGGGTTAGGATGTGATAGGGTATTGGGCTCTGGCATCCCTTACTCACTTGCCAAAACACAACAGCACACGTGCAGTTGTTTCACGGTGGTCTTCTGTAAATGTCTTTTGTAGAACGTAGTTTTTGAAGATTTGAAGTAAAAAATAAACAGTGTTGCGTAACCTTTTCCAAGACCCCTATCCTAACAAACAAAATAAAAAAATACACACAAAATAATTTTGGGTTTATGTAATAAATGCCAATAATACAGCGTTCATCTCCCATCCGTTTCTTTAATAAAGGTTTTATAAATAATGTCAACATTCCTGTAATAAAGTATTTTTTATGAGTTTTTTTTTATTAAGTAAAGTTACGGAAATTTATATTTTGCATCTTATTTTAGCAACCTTATCGTTTGCTGTAAAAACTACTTGAAATTGAAATTGCTGGTTTAACATTTACATAAAGGCCTCTTACTATTTTTTGTATGAAAATTTGTATGAAACCTACTTCTATTACATGTGTTTATAGTTTATTATAAGGAGATCTAAAATTTTATCTTGTTTAGAATTCATTTTGAAACTAGCGGGTTTCCTGTGAATATTTCAGATTTTGTAAATGGGGATGAAATTCGAAAATTAAAAAGACATATTTTCAAACGTTTTTAATATTTTCAAACTTAAATATCTATGAAACTCCATTAACAACTTACACGATATTTTCCCAGTAAATTCTATAATTTCTTCTGACCTAATGGTACAAGTTTCAACCATTACTTACCTACAACGAAAATAATAAAAAACCGATGACCTGATCATACAAAACTGATTGATCTGATTTTACATTAAGAAATAATATTCAATTTGTCATAGTAAGTTTAAATTTACACAATTTTTTTTGGACTTTTTCGTTAGCACTTATTTGCACTTTACCACAAGAGCTAATAACGGAGACCACGTAGTTTCACAAAAGAAGTAACTTTTTATACAAACTCCACTCGTAACAAAGTTAATCTCAGGAAAAGTGCGGAAGTAAGGAGTTCTTATCGTCTTTAATGGACTTGGTCCTTCGTATTTTTAGCACGGCGAATTGAGAAAATTTATTATTACTGTGTACTAAATTATACAATGCGTTAAGTTTTTAAATGTTATCTCTTTTTTATGTAAATCTCTCAACCACGTGATGTTGTAGAAATTTATATGCTGTCTATACATTTTCATGCTATTTTTTATCTTGGGCTTAGTAAGGATGCCTTCAAATTAGACGCTTGAAGAAGTGCTACTGTGGCGCTGCTGAGGCGCGACTACTTCTTTTAGAAGCGTTGTCGCAGCGCCACTGTCGTGCGCACGCGCCTATGCCGTTCTGAAGTAGTGAGGTTGTACATAGAACAATACTGAAGTAAGTGTATCGCTCCACAGTGGCGCCACAGTAGCGCTTCTTCAAGCGTCTAATTTGTAGATGTATGCTGAGTGAGGAAAATAATAAAAAATATTGTAACGGGAATACGAGTACAGTTGAGTAAGGAACTTTATTAGGCTCAGAATGAGTTTTCATAGGCCGAGAAAGAAACAACCTAGCAAAATGCATACCCAAAGCGCCTTCAAAGGGAGACCCGACGCAAAAAGGGTGTTATAAGTTTGACATGCGTGTCTGTGACTGCTGACTGCTGTGAATGCTGTAGCTCTCAAACATATTTTTATCCGTTTTTCTTTTTAAAGCTGACGTGTGCGAGACATGTTCGGTCGATGTGAAGTTTGGCACAATTTTTGGGTATTCTGGAAACGCTAGTCTATACGAGTATCTATAATCTTGCAATACTTATTACCTAACCCATTAAGTGTGTCTACGTTACAGTCAAACTCTTAACCTGTCAAAAGTACTTTTAACTGAAGCATATATATACTAGCTGGTGCCCGCGACTTCGTCCGCGTTGAACGATGAAAGGTGGGTCCTTTCTTGTGTCCCAGACAACGTGCATGCAAAATTTCATGGTGATTGGTAACAAACATCCATATAAAAGGTAGTGGGGGAACGAACAGTCTTCAATGAAACAATTTCCAATAGATTTATGCAAAATAACATTTATTATTTGGGATCATTTTATCGCTTTACAATTCACATTGAAGAAAATAACCACCAATATGCCACGAGTTGAATTAAAGATTATTTGACATTAATAGGCAAGCGTTAATATTATAGGTATTAAAAAAATACTACCTGTCTTCCCTGTGTCAGCAATACACTCGAGATTTTCACAAAAGAAAAAGGAACTTGTGCGCAGCGGTTCACAAATTTATATCCAAACCCGCAAAGCTACCGCTACCCATCAGAACAGTGGGTTGCCCTTTATGAAAAATATCAGGACGTATTTATAAATAAATACTGTGTCCTACTTAGCACATACATCCATACAAACTTTCGCATTTATAATATTAGTACGGATTTTATTGTAAAATAAAAAATCACTCTCCGCAAAGTTTATCTAAACTACGAGTACTCAATGGATTTTTGTATGGTTTTCATTAATATATAGAGAAAAATGTGTGTATATAAAAATAGTCCTAAAAGTTTAATATTTCGCTTTCCTATAACCCCGCAAATTGTAATTCAAAAAGGACAAAAGGACCTCGAAATTGAACATTTGTTCTCAACTTTTATGTCTCCTCAAAGTTGCGGTGTTCCTAAAACAATAATACATTGCAAAATGTGTCCAGCTAATAAAACCACCTACAGAAATTCTGTATACACGCTTCCCAACTTTCAGCCGATAGACAATATAAAATGAATTGATGGCGTTTGTTAATAAAGAATGATTGTTAATTTAATTTTATTGAAGTTTAGTAGTGGTAGGGCACACTGCGTTTGCAGTCATTTGGGTAGCCCGTCTGGCGGCAGTAACCACCCCCTTACAGAATACCACCGTGAAATAACAACATTTACGTGCTGTTGTGTTTCGGTGAGTGAGTAAGGGATGCCAGAGCCCATTTCTCCATCCCTTCCTTATCCCTTATCCTTAATCCTTCTATGGTGGGCAGCGCACTTGTAACACTTATGGCGTTGCTTGTGTTATAGGCGCCTGTCTGTCGACCTAAACAAAAAAAAAAAATTGAAGTTGTATATTTAATACTAAGTGCTGCCCGCGACTTCGCCCGGGTTGAAATATGTAAAATAACGCCTGACATCTTTAACGCTGTGAAGACGGTCGGTGGCCTAATTTTTTTTATGTATTTAGACAATCCCTCGGGAACCTCGGGAAACGATGGAAGGACTTAGAGGAGGCCTATGTCATGTGACAGGCGAGGAAGAATAATAAAAGAGATTTTTTATTTATTTAAGTAATATAATGTAACTATTTATTTTTTCTGTATTAGGATTCTTCGCAATTAAAGGTTATCTTTTATCTTTATCGGGAACCTAACATTTTTCCAGTATAAAAAGTATCCTTAAATCGTTGTTTTATTGCGGTGAGTGAGTAAACCAGATGCCATAGTCACTTCCCCATCTCACCTCCACATACCTTACCTCAAAGTCAAAGTCAAGTCAAGTCAAAGTCTCCAGCGCATTTGCAACCCTTTTGACATTTTTTGTGAACTATTAATTCATGATGACAATAATCGCTATTTTCAGTTCTTTTTATAACAATTTCCTATATAACCGTCAATTTCAAATGATTATACCAACCAACAGTGTGTGTTAGAACTGGGCACAGTAGCTTTTTCCTCTTTCTCTTCTAATCTAAGGACATACTCCCATTTAATATTGTTACTTTGTGCATTCGATGAGAAACCTGTTGGATGAGTGATTAGGGTTCTTGTCTTAACGTTCTGTCCCAGGGTTCCTAGGTTCGATTTCCGGTAAATGAACTTTTCAAAGTTGACTGTGATCTGGATCTGGAAAGTAATTCCAGGGGATACTGCGTTTTGCATTCATTTGGGCTCGTCTGGCTGCAGTAACCACCCTCAAGACCACCGTGATTTAACAGCATGTGTGCTATTGTGTTTCGACGACAACGGTAGCTACCTACCATTAAGTGGACCGTCGGCATGTTTGCGATTTTAACACAAAAAAAGACATTTCGTTCATCTATTGACTTCGTCTTCGTCTGCCTTTAGGTAGACGAGCGTTTTTCCGACTGGGCTTCCGCAGTCACTGAGCTCCGGATCCGGAAGTTATATCTGGACCAGAATACGCATTGTAAAGAAACCATCCGTTAATTCAATATTCACTTACACAAACCGGGATAATCCCTCTCTCGCGTTCCATTACACGTCCGCATCACTACGCAGTCCCTAAAGCCCAGGACTTATGTTCATAATAGGCTTGAACTATTGCGCGGTTACAAAACGGTGTTATGTATGCAAATGGGAATAAAAAGCTATATTGTTTTGCAAGTGTGTTAATTAAGGATACCAAACTTTTTAGTTCTTGGCACATTCTAATTTTTGGCATTCACGTATAAGCGGTTAAATGAGTATGACCTACAGTAATCGACCACTTGAAAGACTACCGTGAAATTAAGTGGAATGCCTTATTAGGGCCTTTTTCACAAACTACAAGTAAAGTGTTGATTAGTTACTTTTAGAAATCATTTTCTGTTAAATTGAATTATATTGAAATATTGAAATATCCTAATATTATTTAAAAAAAAAATGTGCTGAAAATTCTAAATTTAAAAATTCTGTTTGTAACGAGTGGTCAAAGTGGTATGGTTTTATTATTCATTGATACTTTATTAGATGAGGAAAAAACTGGAAATTCATTTTCTTATTTACAATTTTACACGAACCCGTTAGCCAGCAGTCAGAATTTATATAACACAACATCGTTGTTGTCAAACCAAAATCTGCTGTGTGCAAAAAGTGCACTTTTAATATATTGACAAAAAAGGTTTTACTGAAAAAATTGTCATGAAGTAGTGGCAGGGCACACTGCTTTCGCAGTCATTTCGCAACCAACCCCTTACAGAAGACCACCGTGAAATAACAGCATATGTGCTGTTGTGTTTCAGTGAGTGAGTATGGGATGCCAGAGCCCATCCAGTAAAGAATCTATTCCCGTAGTATCATATTAAATAAAATAAAAAACTAACTCCTTGCAAAAGTGTCATAGCAACAAGAGGGTCAAGCGTTATATTGTTTTTTCTTTCAACGTGGACGAAGTCGCGGGCACCAGCTAGTGTCTTTATAAATTGTACTCTATAAGTAAGTAGGTATTGTCTATTTTAACTTAAGTGTTATGAGATACGTGGTGAATGTTCATTAAGAAATTCTTCAATGGTGCGGTGAACTATGCAATTCGATTTGCTCTTGCGAGGAGCCTGCAAATTAGATTAGTACACTTAACTACAGACTTTGTCTTGTGTTGCTGACTGTACATAACGAAGACTCGCAATACTCGTACAACGCTTGTTTGTTTGTGTCAAACAAAACTGTTACAGCGACTGGCTGTAACGAACTGTGATATTGAAAACAAAGAGTTTTCAAATTGCCCACAAATAGAATGCTGCCACAAATTTCCTATTTCAGTAGTAGGAGCTTAGCTTTATGAAAAAATATTGTAATATTTGTTTACCAAATGACGATTCCCAATAGGGCCAACTTTGTGAATAAACTTTTCATAGTTGACTCTGATTTGGATCTGGAAAGTAGTCAGGCATACATTGCGTTACGCAGACATTTTGGCACATCGTCTGAGGGCAGTACAGAAGACCACCGTGAAATAACAGCATGTGTGCTGTTGTGTTTCAGTGAGTGAGTAAGGGATGTCTTATCCTCAATCCCACAATACTATAGGCGACACCAAGTGACCTACAGCCTGTCTGTCGAGGTTTAACATAAAAAAAGTGGAAGTGTACCCAGTTTATCTGCTCCTTGTAATGCGTCTGCTATAAATCATTAAAATTTGCTAATAAATATTTTGCCTTGTTTTAGTACCGAAAGTGGAGATCGTCGATGAAAGAGGACGGCCATTGCAGGACAAGTTTTACAAAGAGGGCTCCATAATAGAACTCCGGTGTATTGTCAGTGAAATACCACAGCCGACTCGACAGGTCAATTGGAAACATGGCACTAGACTGCTCAATTACGACACAAAAAGAGGCGGAGTTAGGTGAGTTGCATTTGTTTTAGATATTTTGATATTTTGAGAGTAGATATTTTGATACTAGCTGGTGACCGCGACTTCGTCCGTGTTGAAAAATAGAAAATAAAATCAATATCAGTTCTATACTAAAATTACAAAGAGTTTGTGTGTTTGTAATGAATAAACTCAAAAACTACTGGAATGATTTTGAAAATTCTTTCACATATAGAAAGCTACGTTATCAGCGAGTAACCTAAGCTATATTTTATAAAATTACGAGGGCGAAGTCGCGTACAAAAGCTAGTAAGCAGTATAATGTTTGACCTCTACTTGCTATATTACTTTGGGCAGTAGTTAATTTTTTATTACATTTTAGGTTTAACATTTAGGAATATTTTAATATTTATATTATTTATTATTTATATTATTTATTATTACATTTTAGGAACTATCCTTTTTTTCTTTACGAAAGATATCCTATGTCCTTTATTGTATTCCTGACGACGTGTATGCAAAATTTCATGATGATTGGTTGAATAGTTAAAGCGTGAAAATGTAACAGACAGACAGATTGCTACTTATATATTGCTTCTATTAAGTTAGTAACGCAAATGCTTATTTGTACGTAACCAACAGTTAATTAAAATGGGGTTGAAGCTAATAATTCACTGGGTCATTTCAAGAAATCACTAGTTCACATCTTCCAGTTAATTTAGGGGCAATCTATAAATCTTTCCGGCAATCCAGAATGAAAATAAGGGCAGTTTACACTCCATAAATTCAATTCCGGATAATTTGGGGCGAACAAGCGTGTTTGTATTTGAATATTACTCGCTTGAGTCGCTTTGGGAGAATTTATGAACTTAACACTAGAGGGGATATTCTTCGCCTTGTTTCTCGTAGAAAGCATGAAAAATTATGTGTTTTGTATGTAAAGACTGATGTGAATTATAAATAATATTATTTCTAAATACGAAAGTGAAAATGTTTGTTTGTTTATTACGCTTTCAAGTCATAACTAATGAAACGATCATCAAAATACACGCTTTCACTTTTGCATACAGTAAATTTTGCAAATTGTTGTCACGGATACAGAAAAGAACACAGGATACCTTTCATCCAGAAAAAGAGTACCGAGAAATCATCTAAAAATAAAATAAAAACACAGCAAATAAAAAATAATTATGCAGCGCCACTGTCAAAATTTAAATTTAACAATTCGCACCTGTTACATTCAAGAAATAGTAGACCTCTTACCGTAAGCATTTATGTACTATTAGTATTGCAAAAATTAATATTTTATATTTTTAACATTGGCTTTTACAACATTAAGGGCCTCTTTCACCAACTACAAGTAAAGTGTTGATTAGTTACTTTTAGAAATAATTTTATGTTTTATTGAATTATGCACTCGGTTTACTGCATCATTCAATAGCCGATTTTTTTATTATTATTTTCTATTTTATGTTTGGGACTTTTATCGTACAAACAAAGGTATATCAGCTCCATTATCCCCGGTTACCGGTGACTTTAAATGACAGTTAGGCCTACTTGACGTTTGTGAAACAGGCGCCAAGGGCCTCTTTCACCAAGTACAAGTAAAGTGTTGATTAGTTATTTTTTGAAATAATTTTATGTTTTATTGAATTATGCTCTCGGTTTACTGCATCTTTCGATAGGCGATTTTTTTTATTATTTTCTTTTTAATATTTGGGACTTACCATACAAACGAAGGTATATCAGCTCTATTATCCCCGGTTACCGGTGACTTTAAATGACAGTTAGCCTTCTTGACAAATGGTGAAAAGGCCCTAAAACTGAAAATATTCTTTACTACAAAATAATATGTCAACAAATTTTAAATCGTCTGAAATAATTTTAACCGCTACATTAGTACACTATACAGAGTACTTTCAACTTTGAAATTAGAAATGAAACCAGAGTTTAAACTTTTACTGTCAAAAGTCGTTTGTAGAAGTAAAAAACAACATTTTAGCGGAAGGAAGGTAATTAAGACTTTAATTAAAGTGTTCATGGAGGAAGGCCTTTTCAGTATGACTGTCGAAATTCACGTTTGTTAAAGTGGTGTCTCCAAGTTGGAAGCTTTGAGCGTTTTTCCTTCAAAATAGTTAAAGCTACGGATTTTTTTTAAATTTTCGCCTGTTTTACTTAGTTCATTAATTTGTAACTTACATAAAACAATACCATGTGTAACGCAAATACAAGATTTTGGGACGCGAGAAAGATTTTGAATCACCAAGTACTAATTTGAATTCAGGTGTAGTCGACATATTATTTGTATTCCATTTGAAGAGTAGTGACATATTTTCTATTTCTTATATTAAGGATGACAGACAAGCTGAGGGTCCACTTGATGGTAGGTGGCTACCGTCGCCTATAACGAAAACAATGCCACAGGTGTTGCAAGTGCAGTGCCGAAAATAGAAGAATAATTCTACTCACCGAGACACAACAACACACATTCTGTTATTTCACGGTGATTTTCTGCCCAAATGATTGCGAAATGTATCAACTAATTCACTATGCTATTATATTTACATTCAAAAGTGTGGCAAATCAACAACAAGCCCATTTTTCTATCATACTAGACTTAATTTTGTTGGAACGGATTTTGTATGGCAGCATTATACACAATGTGTTATTTTTTAAATAATGAATCTATTATTTAACTAAATTAATGGAACACGAAATGACATATCAATTTTAATACTCAATCAACCGATACAACCTTTTGTTATAGTTTACGACACAGTTTCTCGCTCTTTGTTCGTAAATTTCCCGCAGTTTTGTATAAGACACAATGTGTTTACGCGACACAAGCTAATTTAATATTCCGTCTAACCGAAGTGTCATTGTTTGCAGCGTGAAAACTGAGGCGACATCAAATGGTGCACTGTCAAGACTGTACATAGCGAATGCGAATCGAAATGACTCCGGTAATTATAGCTGTTCGCTGGCTGATGTCGCTGCTTCGGCTGTTTCTGTTCACGTATTAAGAGGTAATTTTACAGGAAACTTTTCTTTTTTAACCCTCGATGCCCGACGCAAAAACGGGATGTTATAAATTTGACGTACGTGTCAACAGAAATAAACCCAAAATGATACAAAAAGTATTTGCACAAATGTGTAACACGGAGCATGAAGCGTGTGTTCCACGTGACGCACTTTGACCGCATCTAAACAATTCGCTGGTCAGCAAATGACCATTATGTAAGGCTTGCTTGCCTACACTTGCGCAGCTACTGAAACGCACATTGTATTTCAATAATTGTTTAAAATAATATCAAGAAATTTATTACTGGCTGGGTGTTTTACACCCAACCTCACTTTTTTGCATTTTAATAGCCCAATTCTTGAGAAAGATCATATCCTTAGAAGCTGATGAGGAATTAAACGCTATACATTAAAGTAAATAATATACATACTAATAGTATACAACAGTAATTGCATAACTCTATGACCACACGAAATATAATATTCATGGAGGTGAGCAACTTTGCTCTGCAGTGTTAATTGGACTGGTAAGCCTTATCTCTGTGAAACGGTGTATTTTGTGCGGCAATATCTCTCTTATATTGTTTCAACGGAGTTCGAACTTCCTTGTTACAAAGCGAAGCTCAATTTCTCTTCTGAACCTATGAATCCCGCCCCGGGTCGGATTGTCTCACTGCTCACTAACAATAGACCGACGCACGAAAGTTATTGCGACACAAGAGCTGTATTGAATTATATTTTACTTGTACGTACATTTCTGATGTAAAAGGAAAAGTAGTCAGTAAAGATTTTTTTCGTTTTGATCACTTGTTACGACGTACTTTTTATGGAGACTGTGCTTATAGGTCTTAAGATATTATAGGTCTCAGATAATGTTTAAAGTTAACAGTGTAATAGGAACTATTTCCGCAATGATTCAGCGGTAAACAATTTAAAAAGTTTTGGTTTTGCTCGGAAAAAAAATTGTTTTATTTTAATTTAAATATCCTTGATAATTTTACGGTTCAATACACGAAATATTTAGAATTATGTTCAGAAGAATATTTAATGGCTATTTTTTTATCAGTTTTCTAGCGATTCCAGTGCGCACGGAGTGAGGAAGTGCGAAATGCCTACTGCGTTCGAATATTCTGGCCAATAAATATTTTACCATTACACCTAGGTTGTATTAAAAGCATCAAAAATTCACCTGGGAAGTCATTTTACCCGTGCAAAGTTGATATGATCTTTGCTGTTATATTCCAAAAATTAACTCCAAATATATTTGACCGATAATGAGAAAATCCAAGTATGGTTTTTGGAAGAGAAAAGCCTCTCGGGACAGCGTCATTAAAATGAATTAATTCTTTATAGTAATGTTTCTGTTTTGTCAACAGGTGAAAATCCGTTAGCCATGCAGCGAGGGTCGGCTGCTGGCTTGTCGTATCCATTGCTGGCGTTGTTCACCGCTTCTGTTAGCTGACAGTTAGCCAGCGCGACATGGACGTGCACATTATAAAATTACGTGTAAGAGTTTGATCAGAAATTGTTTGGGTTATTTATGAACATAGATCAAACATTAATACTGTTATATGCTAAAAATACTGAGATATGTCAACTCTGCAATATGAAAAAAAAATGTCTTCATGAATTCTTGGCAGGACTTAACTTAACTTAACTTATAAGTTATAAGTTATAAGTATTATAAGTTGCAACTTAACTTATAATACTTAAATCAAGTTAAAATTAAGTTATTAGGTTTCTGTGTTTTATATGTTCTGAAACAATATTAATACCTACATATATGTTGCATAAAATATTATATTTTTTAATTAAATCTCTAAATAACTTTTCCATGTTTTATAGCCAGTAGTTTTAATCCAGGGCATGGTTTATTTATTTTATTGAAATTCATTGATCGGATTACTGGATTGAATAACAAATATTAACTTTAAATATTTGCACATACTTTCGCTGTTACAATATCAGTAAACGTTAATTACGTTATATATTAACGTATATTATATTAGTACAGTCATTTGGTGCTGAAAAAAGTTGAATAACCTTGAAAATTTTGAAAATTGTTGATTTTGTAGATTTCGTTGTGCTGCTATAAATTATCTTTGCCGCTAGCTTGGAAAAATGGCGCCTAAAAATAGTTTTTGACAGTATCTGCTTTCTTTAAAGATAAATACAGTTGAAGTAGAGAAAATTTCCTGTAATTTATGTAATAAGCCTTTTTTTGTAAAACTATTAAGTTTTTGTAAAACTTATTACATTACAGTTTTCTCTACACAGGCCACGAGTATGGAACAAACAAGATTGAGAGAGAGAGATAGAGAGGCAGAGAGAGAGGGATAGAGAGAGAGAGGGGGGAGAGGGATAGAGAGAGAGGGAGAGAGGGGGGAGAGGGATGGGGAGAGAGAGAGTGAGAGAGTTTTCTGTCTTTCTGCCATAGAGGTATAATTCCAAGTAGGTATGTTGGAATTATTACTCAGAGCTTTCTGTCATATTTACACTGTTGGCTGTGTATAAAGAACCTAAAATTGAAATAAATGCTCAAATAAACGCACCTAACAAAGTGAACTGAGAGTATTGCTATTTGTTTTTCATTAATGTAGTAATTTATTTACGACCCAGTCAGATGGAAAATGATAACAGGAGTCACGTCCCTATCCAACGGTTCATAAATATAGATTCAGCACCAAGACGTTCCGAAAACGTAACTTCTAAATATATTTTATTTATTTTTCTATATGTTTTTTTTATACAAGCTTATAACGCGTGACATCTTTATTGCTATGACATTTTTGCTAGGCGTTAGTTTTCTTAATTTTAGATGATCAGATCGCTCGAGGGTTAGGATAGCGATGATGATAGCCGATAGGACTCCGATATGAGATGGCACTCAGAGGAGAAGAAGATAAAAATACAGTGCATAATAGATTATATTTAAAAAAGTTTTAACGAGCCCGTTGGACGAATGGCAAGGGTGCTCGCCTTACGTCTCAGGGGCCCCGGGTTCGATTCCCGGTGGGGTCAACTTTGGAAATTTTAATATAATTTTCAAAATTGACTCTGGTCCGGATTTAAAAGTAGTGGTAGGGCACACTGCGTTTCGCAGTCATTTGGGCAGCCCGTCTGGCGGCAGTAACCACCACCTTACAGAATACCACCGTGAAATAACAGCATTATGTGCTGTTGTGTTTCGGTGTGTGAGTAAGGGATGCCAGAGCCCATTACCCCTTCCCTTCCTTATCCCTTATCCTTAATCCTTCTATGGTCGGCAGCGCACTTGTAGCACTTATGGCGTTACTTGAGTTATAGGCGACGGTAGCCACCTATTATTGCCCAAATAAAACCTTTAGTATTAGGGCCTCTTTCACCAACTACAAGTAAAGTGTTGATTAGTTACTTTTAGAAATAATTTTATGTTTTATTAAATTATACACTCGGTTTAGTGCATCCTTCGATAGGCGATTTTTTTATTATTATTTTCTAGTTTTATTAAAACATATCTACTATCAACACTACTTGTAGTTGTTAAAAAAGGCCTTAGAGTAATAAAAAAATTCAGCGATAACTGCATTTGTTTTTAAAAGTTTATTAACTTAAGTTCTGTACTAAAGTTTTAATCGGCTTGTTTTATTTAATTATTTTCCATATTTAGGAAAAACCTACCAATTTTAAATCTGTCTGATTATCTCCGAGAAGCTGCAAAATTTTGTTGTGCAATATTATGGTTATTGCGCTCATTTTGGTAATGATTGTTCTCGGTATGAGATTAGTCCATGTCTTAAAGTCATTCATAGTTGTTGTTTATGTACGACCTTTGTAGTTAAACAATTTATAAATAGTAATATACGGTTTTAATAGAAAAAATGTTTTTATAATAATCTTAAAATCTTTTTATTTTTAACAGACTAAGTAAGTATACCTATATTTTTGCTAGAAACTCTCTTCTGCCAATTGAATTATATAATAATTTTATTAATAAAGCCTTCCCTTTGTTCTTAACAAGGCATATTGCGTAACAAATTACAATGTCTGCCGTTATTTCCCTAACAACCTTTTCACAATATTATATGTGTATTATAGAAGATAATGGAATAATAAATTAAGCAACAAATGGCCTTTGTATTACTTACTTACGTGATTTTGTTTACTTCATGTGTCCTCAGCTTTGATGAGTTTTCTTTGAGAAAGATTCTTCCGAATTAAGTCAGTTATGCTAGAGGTAACTATAATATTATGTTCACCTAAAAAGTCCTTGTTTAGAACTAGATAAATATAGATAAATAAAAAAATAATAAGCAATATAACTCTTGACCTCTTGTTGGTACAACACTTTGGCCAGGCGTTATTTTTTTTATTTTATTTTAGACTAGCTCCTGCCCGCGACTTTGCCAGCGTAACTTTGTAAATTATATACTGAAACTTTCCTCGAGAACCATTCTATCCATTAGTGAAAACAGCACGAAAATCGGTGAAGTAGTTTTTGAGTTTATCGCGACAGACAGACAGACAGGCGCGGGGACTTTGTTTTATAATATGTAAGGAAAGGATAAGGATGATCCCCTGGGAATATTACTTTTTTTCTGGATGAAAGGTATCCGATGTCCTTTCTTGTATCGCTGAAAACGTGTATTAAGTAGACAAACATACAGTTACTTTCACATTTATAATGTTAATATATATATTAGTAAAGTTTGGTTTCCTTGAAAAATCACCAGTTGAAAAATTGGTGAAAATCTTACCAAAATCCGTTGCGTGGTTTAGGAGGAGTAAGTGGTCATTCAAGCTATACCTTGTCATTCAAACTTTCAAAAATCCTTTTGCAAAGGATACAATTTTTGTAGTTTAGTCTTAAATATTTTGACATTGGAAATGTCTTTTCGTTCGCTTCAGTATAGGCCCCGATTTAACGAAAAAGTGCGATTCCCTTATATCTCGACTTGCGAAGATATGATATTCAAAAAGGGCTCAAAAGACGCGTATTTATGAGATCTGTAAGGTGCAAAAGGTGCAAATTTTTTTTCGAAAAAGTCAAAAACGAAAAAAGTTATGGCCGAAATAGTGAAAAAAAGATCAATTTTTTTTCCGAATTTTTGAATTTGGAGGTCGCTATTTTGGAAACGAAGAACGATATCAAAAATTTGAGAAAAAATCCTCTAGACAATTCAGTCAGCTACATTTTGAGCCTAAAATAAAGACGATCGGGTTAAGGGCTTGCCCTGTACCTTAATCTCTTTGAAAAAACACAACAAGTCAGAACAACATTTTTTCGAATTCCGTAGATTCATTTCGATAATCGTGTGAGGCACGAAATCTGTGATTTTTTTTTAAATTCAGTTGCAGAGTTGACAAGATTTCAATTAATTGATATTCAAAAATCTCAATGAATAGTGTTACTAAAATAAGTCAAGCAATTTCCATAAATTAAAAATGTATTAAATTCTAAACATTAATATAAATTTTAATCTTACTCGGTTAAGACATAAAAAGTGTTCATGAAAGAAAGAAATAAATATATAATATAACTCTTCAAGTACTTAGTCTATAATTTAATTCAATTTTTTTTTTATATAAGCTCATCTTTTAAACAATTCTAATCTAGTATGAAATTTTTGTGATCCATTAAATTGCTCTCAAGTAAAAGATTCAATATTTTTAAATTTTTAAAGAGCAATATTATTTATGTATTTTTTTTGGAAATTATTATTTCAAATATTTATTTTATTTTTTATTTTATTTTACTTATTAAAGTAATTAATAAACCTATGTTAAACTTAATTTTACCTCAATTTGTCAAATTCATTTTGCGGACAAGTATTTATTTAAAAAAAAATTAAGCAATTTTTTTAATTTTATTTCGTAATTTTTTATTTATTTACATAAAAATGCAAAGTTAAGTTTTAAACATACTTTTCTTTCTTGAACACACCAGACCTAACGAGAATACATAATAAAAAATACACAAGTTGAAATAAAATGTAAAAAAATTGTCTTAAGATTTTTTATATTAATTTTATTAATGTATATATTGTATTGTATTTCATGTAAATATGTATTTTATTAATAAATATATTAAAAATGTAGATAGAATACAAAATACGTACCTATACTTAATTGTAATAATGTTATTCTAATTTTAGATCAGTGTAATATAATAATGTACGCAAAAATAAAGGTTCATTTACATTGATGTGATATATGACTGGTTAAGGAAAGTCATAAATTTTAAACAATCGCAAAGAAATGTTAATACAAAACTCCATAGGATAAAACTATTCTTAATTCAAAACGTCATTCATAGGATTCAGCCACCGGTTATTATATTTCAAAGAAAATAATATATCCTTCGACTTAGGTCCGGCGGACATTTGAAGACGGCACGGACACTGAAGTATTTTTTCAAAGCAATTCTATGAAAAAAATTTTTTATAGAAAATTGTACCTTAAGTGTTTTCAATACAATTCAAATTTCATTATGTTTAGCAAGAATCGGCTACGGCAAAATGCCGTAGCATGACACAATGAAGTTTGAATTATTTTAAAAATTCAAAGTTTACGGTTTAAGGTTCGAAATTCTATAAAAAAAACCATTAAACACTTTGTTGTGCCGACCCCAATGTGCGCTGACCCTTAGATGCTACCAATTTGTTAATGAAAGTTGGCGATAGTTGGCGCTAAACAAATTTATTCGTTACTTTTGGATGTACGAAGGAAATTAACATTGAAAAGTATCTGTATACTGAAAATAATAGGACATGTGTTTCTTGTTAACACTAACTTCTTCTAAACCTTCTAAACCAATGGATTTCTATACGGTTTCCACTAATGGAAAGAGCGATAAGCGAGGACGATTTGTGTATATAATTTGCAGAAAAAAGTTGCATCCATCCTAATCCTGGGGACGGGGTCGCTAGTACATATACATTTTTTAATGTTTGCTCTGGTCTGATTTGGAAAGTAGTGGTAGGGCACACTGCGTCTCGCAGTCATTTGGGTAACCCGTCTGGCAGCAGTAGCCACCCTTTTACAGAAGAACACCGTATATAATCCTTTTATAGAAGCACGTGTACGGTGAGTAAGGGATGTCACGCGCTTGCAATACCCGTGGCGTTGCTTGTGTTATAGGCAAAGATTTAAATCGAGAGATTACTTTCGCGGCATTACTAGCGAAAGTGTGTTACAAAATACAACATACATTATACTAAAGACAAAAGTATAAAATACCTTGTCCTTTGTCTAAAATACCTTACCTTTGTCTAAACACACTTTTAAACACAGACAACACATTCCTTACTTCAAACGTGACTGTGACGATAGCGACGCTCTCAACAAGCGAACGTCACTCACTGTAGCTGGCGTGCAACTGTAGTTGGGTTGAGCGCCTGCGCCCAACCCATTGTTAAGAATTTTCGGTGTGTTTTTAGTATGGCGCGAGGAGATTACGCCGCATCTTCGATTCAAATCTTTGGTTATAGGCGATGGTAGCCACCATCAAGATACCATTTACAGGACAACATAGTCACTTCGTTAAACATACCAAAGGATGTAAAGGGTCTCTAATTATTTTAGGGTTCCGGTCAGATCATCAAACAAAAAAAAAAAAATTACCGTCAGCCTGTCCGCCGACGTTAACTTTAACAATAAGCTTAATAATAAGTAATGTATTCATGTCATGTTTTCTCGTGCGGTACACATTATTTTGTTAAATACTTATTGTGGCAGCGCAAATGATCCTTTTCACGAATTATGTTTAATTTAACTGACAAATATATTTACATTATTGCCTCGAACCAATTATGTCTCGATACTTTATGAAATTAATTCTCAACGACACGCTAATTAATTAGCTTTTGACGAGCGGCGAAATAATTTATAATTAATATCGGTACAAGCATAATGAAGATAAAAATTCGTGTCGTTATTTCGGATTGGGTCATTTAGGCCATGCACTGAAAACCAAGTACATACCCCATTTTACGAATGAAAAGCTAATAAATATTGTATAATATTTCAGATTTTCCAAAATGGCAATATTAATTTATATGGGTTTACTAGTGTCCTATTCACTAGCTAGATTTACTAGCTCTCAGCTTCGCTCGGGGTGTAACTTTTATATACACAAACCTTCCTCGTTTACCCTTCTTTCCATAAGTTAAAACCTGACAGTGACCTCCTACACCTTACTACCTTAAGTAGTGTAAATATGACCTATTTACACTACTTAAGTTGCGCCATCTATCGAGTCGGTCGCTTGTAGTATAAGGGTCGGCGCATACTGGCTCAGTCGAAGTGCATCGAAGCGTAAATCTAAAAGTTTATATGTCATACTAACCCCTATCTCCAGTATACGCCGACCTTAACAATTTTTTGATAGGTTGCCCGCAGTTCAAGTCTGAGCACCATTTTCAATTTAATATGAATGTTTGCAAGGAACTTCATAATATTTAATTTTTACTACCTAGAAAATTGCATAAATGTCAAAAACGATCCATCGATTTGACAACTCGTCACATTTGGAACAGTTCAAATGAATGGAAGATTGAATGGACCCTAATTGGCATTTCTGTTCAGACTGTTTCCATTTACTTACTCGTACCTTGTTTATGATAAACACTTGTGCCTACAATCAGGCTAAATGTTAGTTGTTACTGTATAATTTTGTTGGTCAATCTTGTATAACATATGGGATCTGAAATTGTCTATAATTATAAGAGCGACTAAAACGATGTTGTTTATAATGGAGAAATAAACGTTTTATTCAAAAATTACTGGCTTTAATTTTTAGTATAAGACCTTAAAAGACTGTTGATAGACTGTTTGATTTACTGAGATAGAGCAAGGTCAAATATAGATGTAAAAAATAACAACATTTTGGTTTGAGATTTTGATGCGGATGTTTCATTTCAAAGATAATTATGTTTTTTGGGGCGAAAATTGGCTGACGGTTACCGTTGGCTATAACTCAAGCAATATCAAGGGATTGCCAAGTGCAAGTGTACTCTTGTGAATGAGATGCAGGTTAAGGGATAAGTGATAAGCCCTTTTTTTTAAATCTGCGAACAAGATCTTCACCGACCATGGTATGTACCATGGTATACATCGGTGAGGTATGTGGGACTTCTACCCACTAAAAACCCACTGTGTTTGTTCGCGCTGTCTATGGGCGGTGGTTAGGGGACGTTATGACACGCTACCTTTTCTCCCCGCCAGACGAGGCCCGCACATGGGCTCCACCTCGATTAGGTGCGGAGTGAAGAGATGTGCCGGAAACACACAGCATGTCTTCCCGGTGTTGTGATGACGGCGGACGACCCCATGTCCGCCGCCCCCGGGTAAAGCGGAACAGACCGCCTATTCTACACCTCTTGCAGCGGGCAGTCAGCGAGGGGCTTCATTTCTGAAGCACAAGTGATGAGCCCTCTATCAAATTTTGTCGAAAGACCCCAGCACCTGACTGTGGCGAAGCCCAGCCAGGTGAGGCCATGTATCAGGAGGACACGACAATAACAAAATTGTTCTTCCCCAATGCCAAAATTCCTTATAAAATTGTAAAAATTATAGAAATAATTTGACTCAAATTTTCACGGATCACGGTGGTTTCTCCGAGTACCTGAATCGGTTCAAGTGCAAGAAGAGACATAATTTTTTAGATTAAAATATAATTACGTACTCAATATATATTTGTTATTACTGACAGATACTTCCTGTACACAACTTTTTAGAGAAATCCTCGCGTTTACAAAAAAAAATAATTACTTTCAGAAAACAAGAAACAAAGTTTATACACGGCCGGCGTTGAATGTTTCTTTTTTTTTTTTCAATTTATTTTCTTTAAACTGTTCGTCGCTTTCAAGATTAAGAACGGTTCATTTGAATGATGGAACACAGTTAGAGATGTTTATACAAAATAATTTCTTTTGAAATTGTTACACCCACTCTCTGTAAGCTTTGTATCTTATATTTAAAAGAAAATATTGTTTTAGTGATCAATGGTACTAAAACATTGATCATTTGATTACTCTCTTGATTTTTGGAGGCTACATTCTGGTAGTTACATTCTCGTAAAGTAGAAAAGGACATAACGATAGTATAATACTGACAATTTATAACGACGCATATTGGTATCGGGCGTCGAGCTTTCAACCGCGAGGTTAACGAAAAAGTCTCGTTTCTTCGAGTTTATCTGGCTCTCCCAAGTGTCGATCTTGCCCTAACTGCATAGATGTCCCGAAGGAAATTTTGTTGAATTTTTACGTCGAAAACGTTTGAACTGCCAACACGATTTTAAATTACCTTTTCGGGTGCAAATATACAGAAGGTAAAGCCTTCTGAAGGTTGTACGAATTCTCCCTTGAGAATTCGCGTTTTAGATGTTACGAGGTTTTACAAATCTACCTTGAGAGGGCGACGGCTATTTGAAGTGAAGATTGGTAATGAAATATTGAAAATATATTTAATAAAACGTTTAAGAGATGTTCACTAATAAATAACTGTTCAAGTAGAAAAGCAAGCAAGCAAGCAAGCTCACCTTAAAGTTCAAAACGAAACGAAATTAAGAAGAAAGAGAAAGGCAGACAGCTTCAACCTTAAAATTACTTGAATTAAAATTAACATAGAAAAGTTTAATTAACACGTTAAAAAGAAATAACTCCCGACGCCCGACGTAATTATGGAGTATTATAAATTTGACGTGTGCATTAGATTGATATGAAATTCGGTATACTGTTACTTCGGTCGTATTTCCATGACATGGTAAACTTGAACTAATGCTGCATCATATATAGAAGTTTTGGTGATAAAAAAAAGCAGGCAGGTACCCAATGTTTGTCTAAATTTTGATAATTTATATATTTTTTTCAAGCTTTTTGGCTCAGCCATAAACGAGGAGTAGGCTTAGCAAAGTACCCATTTGACGGCACTAAACGCCTAAGCTTTTACGAGTGACGTATAAAAATATAATTATGTCAAGAGACACTTCTCTATACAGAGGATTAATTAAATCTAAACTATTAATATTTACCATTAACCACGAAATAAATTCAATAGCTCCTAGAAGTACTCATTCATCTAAAAATCATCACCAAAGCTCTAACGATAATAAGCATAATCTATAAGCTTTTACGATTAAGAGGGCATTTTCCAAGTCGAGTAAAATCAAAATCAAAATATTTTATTTATCAATAAGGTTTCTCCAAGAAACTCTTTATGATCGTCATTATAAATTTAAATTGACCAGGTTTTTGAAATTCCTAAAACATTATAATATGAATGTTTGCATGGAAACAAAAAACTAAAATTAAATCTACTATAATAAATTTCTTAAATATGTATAATTTTTGACATTTTCTTGGCCACGATATCATCATCCTGGGTATAATGTACTATCGCGGTCAATGGAGCAGACCCACTTTTCATACAAATTTGTCTAACGTCGTAACAAAGATAAATACAAAATGTTCACACGAAATTGTTCCTTACGGTGGGACTGCTCCCTTGACCGCGATAGTACGTCATTTAAATTTTTTTTATAAAAGTTTGGTCTATAAAAGTTTTTTAAAATATTGTAATTGCTGACGTATGTTTTATTATTTTGGCGAGTTAAAAAGTGGCGAGAATGTGTTGTGTTGTGTAGCAGTATACGGTTATTCGTATTAGGTATTATAAGAGAAAAAAAATTCTCCCGAATACGTGGGCTATGGAGCCAAGGCTGTTAATTAATAAATATTTTTACGTCAAAATGATCGTTATCGCTATGAAGTTACAAATATCGTTATGATTTATTTAATAATTCAAAAGATGAACTAAATTCTTGTAAACTTGATTAATTTTGTAGTGATGAACAGGGATGTCAGAGATTAATTTGTATTTAGGAAGGTGTTTTAGATTGGTGATCGCTAAATGAAAATCTAAATAGCCGACCTTACCACGAAACAAGATCTCGACAATATCTTTTTCATGATTTAAATAATTTTTAAATATTTAAACAATATGTGAGTAATTCGGTAGAGATGGTTATTTAGGACAGAAGGCTTTTTTAATCAGTATTCTTTGTAACATTTAGCGCCTCTTTCACAAACGTCAAGTAGGCCAAACTGTCATTTAAAGTCACCGGTAACCGGGGATAATGGAGCTGATATATCTTTGTTTGTAAGGTAAACGTCCCAAACATTAAATAGAAAATAATAAAAAAAAATCGGCTATCAAATGATGCAGTAAACCGAGTGCATAATTCAATATAACAGAAAATTATTTCTAAAAGTAACTAATCAACAATTTACATGTAGTTTGTGAAAGAGGCCCTAAGATGCATAGTCATGCTAAACTGCAAAAAAGAGACGTATCTTTGAACACATGGGTTTCCTAAAACAAGTAGTTCAAATAATCTGAAAAAAAAAAGTGTGTGTAACGTAGTCAAGAAAAAAATCATTGTTCATTTTATTGTTATTACTTTTATCACAAAAAAAGTCTATAATGTAACCGATATTTTTTGGAAGAAATTTGTTCCAACTTCTAAACCCCTTAACCGATTTTTTTCACACTATTTTAGATAATTAAATTTCTAAAAAAAAAAATTTCAATTTTTAAAAAATCGGTAATACGAAACAGCAGGACGAAAACAACGAAGACTAAATTTTGTAACGAATTTGATTTATTATTTTTATAAAGAGTCTATGGTGTATGTGGTTAAGAATAATTATGTTAGTGTATTGTTTTTAAAAATAAATCTTTATATAAAAAAAAATGAATCCCTAAATGTGTTGCTAACCGCAAAACTCGAGAATGGCTGGACCGATTTTAATTCTGTCTTCACTCATGGATAGAGGGATAATCAGGGAAGGTTCGTACGTAAACCACTATTATACATTTTTCCTAATTATTACACAATGAAACCAATTGTTTCGAAAGTTTAATAAAAAAAAATTAGATTCAAAAATTGCCTAGATTATTATTATTAAACTAAGATGTTATTAGGATGTAGTATATTAATAAATATTATACCTTTTTTTTAACGTTGGGAAATCCTCTTGGATACCCGGCAGTGTAGGGAACACTGCGCGGGGTTATCTGATTCGTACCGGCTATAAACTTTCTTAAGACTTTCTAGCGCTGCTGTTGATGAGTGGGGTCGTGGGGACGTTATGACACGACTTCGGTGACATCAAATATTAATTATTAATTAATTAATTAATTATTATTTCTACCTAAGAGTAAGTTAACTGATTAATAATATACATAATTATGACACTTTTGTCTAAATTTACATACTAATATAACTACAAATAAGTACTAAGCCAAGCCAATATATATTGTTATATTTGCCTGTAATTTGCCGTGCATTGCAATTCGCAGTGTAAATGATAGCACTATTCCGAAGCGAAATGTTGTTTAGAGGGAACGAATCGAGGTACCTGATGGCACAGCACTAACAAAGGTTTAAATCTATACGACCATTTGTCAGGAGCCACCCGAACATAGATCAGGGGACCGACGTGAAGGCTTACACTTGTGGACAAATATAGCTTATTTTTCATTAAACAAATCTGGAGTTAGATTGTCGTGTGAGCGGCTTTTAGTTATTTTTTACAAATATTTTTGAAACAGATTTATTTACTAGTTTTAGAGACTAGCTGTGGACAGACAAAAATACATTTTATTTTTAACAATATTTATTTTAAATAGATTTACTTTTTTTAGAGACTAGCCCTGACAGACATAAAGACATAAGGACACACATAAATATATAATATATAAGTAACTTGATGATGCCCGCGACTTCATCCGCGTTGAAAAATAAAAGATATTATAACGCCTGACACCCGCCCTGACATTATACTTTTTCCAAGCGTTGAATCTGTATCTTTAGATAGCTGGCTTATGTCCATCCTGAAACAAAATTTTATTTTAACTATTATTAACACAATAAATAAAGTAAAATATTGTAAATAACATATGGAAATTATATTATGTACAATAATATAATACAATAATAATTATATTTTCCACTTAGATTATACTAGCGATCCGCTCCTGGCTTCGCTTTTTTTTGTAATTTTTTTTCATGTACATTTTTTCTACTAGTGAAAACGCAATAATATACATTACTTAGTTTAAAAGATCTAAGCGTACATACACACACAGGGACAAACGACGGGAAGCGATTTTGTTTTATACTATGTAATAAAGATACTTGTTAATTAACAAGTATCTTAAACTATAAAAAAAAATTTATAGTTTTCATGATCGCCAGTGTAAACAAAGATCATCTGAAATTACACGCACAAATCCAAGAACCTGTTTCTAATAACGGATTGGTGGACGATTCGTTCCCATTGAATCGAGCAGCATTAGTCTACAATACATTTTGCAGTAATCTTCTTTCTTTAGGATTTTTCATTGTATGATGAGCACAAAAGTTCTTATAATCTATACCAAAATATGAAGCTGAAGAGTTTGTTTGGTTGTACGCACTAATCTCAGGAACTAAGTACTGGTTCGAATTGAAAAATTATTTTTGTGTTGGATAGTCCATTTATCGAGGAAGGTTACAGGCTATAGAGAACGCGGACGAAGTCGCGGGCACCAGCTAGTGAATAATATAACTCGTAGTAAAAATTATAAAAATCTTTACATAGTATATACTACATTTATATATATACATAGTATATACATACTATTTGAAGTCGCTTACTGCATCTGTCTGTATGGCCGTTAATTACATCAATTACCTACTCACTCACCGAAACAACAGCACATATGCTGTAATTTCACTGATGTTTTTATGTAAGGGTTACTAACGCCAGACAGGCTACACAAACCCACTTTCAAAATCCAGACCACAGCTAACTGAGAAATTCATTTCCAAAGCTGACCCCGCCGGGAATCGAACCCGGGACAACTGAGAGAGAACGTTACCCTGCAGAGGTCGCGCCGATTACAATAGTAATAATCGACAGTTGCAATATTAAATATTCCAGAAAAACTATTGGTACAAATCTTTTGTCACTCCTAGTACCTACTTAGTATTTTTTTAATATTTTTATTTATTTATTTCAGTTTGTTATTTTTTTTGAATTGAAGAAATATTTTATGTTATTTAAATTAAGTAATAAAGAATACTTTACGGTACTGCATTTAAAAACGAATTAAAGCTGATTGATTAATACATCTTAGTTTCAGGGCCTCTTTCACAAACTACAAGTAAAGTGTTGATTAGTTACTTTTAGAAATCATTTTGTGTTATATTGAATTATGCACTCGATTTACTGCATCATTCGATAGCTGTTTTTTTTTTATTATTTTCTATTTAATGTTCGACTTTTACCGTACAAACAAAGGTATATCAGCTCCATTATCCCCGGTTACCGGTGACTTTAAATGACAGTTTGGCCTACTTGACGTTTGTGAAACAGGCGCTCAATCTTATTTTAAAATGGATTACATAATGTTACGAGTATCTTGTCCTTATTTGAAGCGCGACCACTGTAGGGAGCATGCACACTATCGCTAACCCAACGGACTCGTGGTTTACGTTGTCGTGTAGACAACGTGTATGGAAAATTAAGGCAAGCATCCTTAATCACTCATCCAATGGTTTCTTCAATCGGATCGAGGGATCATCTAAAATTAAGTAAATTAACGCCTGGCAAATGTGTAATTTAAATGCGGACGGACTATATACTTTAGACCATGGATATATTGATTCAAGTCATCAAACTACTACAACATGGAACCCGCGTGCCATACAAAACACTATGAATTTTATGGAACATTTAAAAGTGACATATGCGTAGAGCATGAACTGTCATTTAAAACAAAACAAACATAATAATAAGTACGTAATTTAAAGAAAATGTGACTTTACGTCAACCCATTAGAGTTTAAAATGAAATAGTAGAAGTTGATCGTTACTACCTTTTACCATTGACGCGTGAAGGCAAGAGTCCGCCATGATTCTGTCAAAGGCGTTCTTTTTATGTGCCGCTTTGGCATTTGTGACGCAATTTCCATTGTAGTATTTCGATGGTTCATCAAGTGATTAAATAAAGTGATAATTTCCTTATTGAAATTAAGTTTCCTCCAAAGAGGTTGAGAGTTGATGTTTTTCTAATTGTTACTTTATTACCTCAGGGCAACAGTTACTTAACGGCCAATTCTGTTTTAAGCGAGGATAAATTTAATCTAACTTGAATCGTTCGCACCATAATAATTATTTTGAACAGGTTTCCCTTTGAGACCACCCTTTTTGTTGTACTTAGTTGTTTATTAATTAATTCTTAGTCCATTATTAATAAAGTACTCAGTGGGAAGGTACTTCGTATACTCCACACTTAGTAATAATATTATTTATGAAATATTTTACAATACAAGACATAAGTTATTTAGTACCTACTAGCTGGTATCTGCAAATTCTATCGCGGCTTTTTTTCTTCTCAATATTTGATTTTTTCTTCTCTATAAAACTTGTACAGCAATATTTTTTTTCTAGGAAATAGCATTGTATGTGCTATTGTGTTTCGGTGAGCAAGTAAGGGATGTCAGAGCCCATTAGCCCATCCTTCTATGGTCGATAGCCCATTTTTTTATCTCAAGGAAAAAAATGAGTGCCACATAAAGAAGAAGTATAATTATTATTTGAAATAGTTATAATTTATGTACATATCTATGTAGAATATCGGTAGTCT
The DNA here is from genome assembly GCA_945859745.1 of Synanthedon formicaeformis. NCBI lineage: Eukaryota > Metazoa > Arthropoda > Insecta > Lepidoptera > Sesiidae > Synanthedon > Synanthedon formicaeformis. Next base: position 3,840,915 of record OX243975.1, read on the forward strand.
CTTGACTGGACTTTTGGACATACTGTATTTTATCAAGTATATAAAAACAGTACCTATAGTTTCATTTTGAACACTTTTTAGACACAAAAAACAATATCAATAAAGGCGGTTAATTGGGCAATCTCATTCTAAGTGCAAACAATTGATGGTATCCTTTTAAAACTATTGAAAACATTAACGTAGCTTTAATCCTAAAATTACATAAGCAAATTCGCTAAATTTCTCTTAAGAATTGCGTCACGAAAGAAAGTTTTCGTCGAGCAATTGTGTCCAAATCGCTTTATAAGCCTTGGCCCAATTTCCTCCACTTCAAGAAGGCTTAATTACAAATAGTGGGCCCATCTGTTTGTCGGTAACATTCCTTGGAAGTAAGTTTAATTGCAAATCCGACTATATCAAACGTATATCACTGAGACTATTTCCTCTTGTAATTAATTGACGAAGTTTGTTTCTAATTTCTTAGCTCCAGAGGCTTAACGCAATTCTTTCAGCGTCCTAAACTAACTGTTGCCCGCGACTCTACTTTGACTTTAACTCAATGATTCATACCCTTATGCCTTTTGTACGCTGTGCCAAATTTGAGTGTGATATATTAGGATCACTAGATCTGCGGCTGAAAGGCTGGGAAGAGTTTGTGGAGATAAGAGAATTAGAAAAACTACCAAAGTCTGGCTTATGAGATCCCTTAATGTCTTTCCCATCTCTGTTTACGGGGCTAAAACCTGTTCCCAAAACTGTCGCAGAACTGACGCACTGGAAATGTGGTTTTGGAGACGCCTCCTAAATGCCCCATGGGCAGTGTTTTTCACTAATAAATCAAATATTTTAACGGCCTTGAAAGTTAAGGACAGTTAAGGAACTTCTGGCCCCAACAGCCATCGGCTCTCCGTACTATGGGCAGGCCCAATGCCACTTCAACTTACTGTTCCGCCGGTTTATGTCGGTAACTTTCGTTCGTCTACGGATCTTTTCTTGGATTCTACGGATTCGATCTCGCAGTGTAGCCCCAGCATAGCCCTAAGGCTCCATAGCTCGTTGAACGCGTACAGCTTTCTTACAAGTCCATTAAGCTAGCGGGGCTTATTCGGTAACTTTCGTACGTCTACGGATCTCCTCATTTTTGATTCGATCTAGCAGTGTAACCCTATCAGCGACATATATCACTATATCACTGGCAACATACATTGGTCGAAAACTTTTGTTTTGAGACACTGAGGTAATTTTGGACGAAAAGATATCTTAGCTTCCGAAGCTTTCAACACTGCACTTCCAAGCTGAGAAATATTAAAGAAAAAAATAATATATGTCAGAATTTAGATATTTCTTCAATTAATAAGTATTCTATAGAAAGTCAGTTGTAGATATCAAAAAGACAAGGTAGGTTGATATCAAAGAGTGAACGAATATTATGATTGCCTACACAATAAATTTTAGCTAACGATGTGTAGTTGACATATGTAATTTGTCATCTCCTACGTCGTTACACGGCTTACAGGCAATTTGCTATCAGGTGAATATTACAGGGACGCATTGAGCCAAACATTGGGAGTAAAATTGTGTAGCAAGTATTTAAGAGCTCACTTGCCTTGCCAATGGGAGCTGCTTACCGACTCAATACTACGTAATTTCACGATTACTCGTTAGTCATAGCAGTACATAAAAAAAAATCCATATCTAGTACAATTAATTTCTTAAATATGCAGAATTTTTGGCATTAAATATAATAAGGTCGACAGACAGGCTGAATGTCCACTTGATGGTAGATGGCTACCGTCGCCTATAACAAAAGCAACGCCATAGGTGCTGCAAGTGCGTTGCCTACTATAGAAGAATTAAGGATAAGGGATGAGGAAGGGATGGGGTAATGTGAACATTTGCCATTATTGTAGTTATTAAAACAATTTTACACTAGTTACTGGAAAATGCCTTGCTCCTAAGGTTTCCGAGTATTTGTTATTTTCTATTCTTGTTAAATGAAGCGTGCAATACGTAATGCAGGTGCAATGAAAATTAAATGTACCATAAAAAAGTACAGTTCCGTGCATTCGTGCAACGCGAGCTAAGTGAAAAAGTATAATAGAAACGAAACAAACGCGTAGTTACAATCCATTATCTAGTGTATAATCGAAAACAAAAGTGGTAAATAATAAGAAAAAAAAATAGCTTCGAATGCTTCATATATTTTGGAGTCCAATCTCATAGATTATGTGATCTCAAGAAGATGTTATGAATTTATCCTTTCTAAGTTCGTGGTTGTAGTGACAAGTCAAACTTTGCGTGGGGCGTTGTAAAATGAATTACTAAATATGTTGTTAAGAAAAAAACCTGAGATCGCTTCTTTTTTAAATATCTGTTAAAGTCTAAAACAGGTTTTCGTTGAAGTTTGAAGAAGTCTGTGGAGTAAATTTGAAAAAAGTGGGTCGTTAGTAACAAATAATGACTATATATTGATTGGGGCAGTCGCCCTCAGAATACATTTGCCACCCCCCAAGAAAATACTTAGTGTCCCTAAAGACACTAAAGTATTTTCTTTTGCAATATGACAAGGAAACTCACAGTTCACAGTATACTCAGCGGAAAATTTAGAACATATTACCTTTATACTAGAATATCGCTAAACTGTTTACAACAATGAAGAAAAGGTAGATATTTGAAATTAATTACATAATCTCAAGATCAGAACATGACAGACATATGTTATTATAAAAATGTAACACTGAAAACTAACATAATAACATTTCAGTTTCATCTATCTATCTATCCACATGCAGACCTTTTTTGAGATAGATTGATATAAATATGGATGCGGGGGTTATTTGATAAAAGGAACCGTTGGATACCCGGGAATTACGGATAAAGGTGTGGCCACAGTTATGACAAAGTATATTTATATGCATTAAATTTGAATTTCTATTACCATAATAATAATTATATGTATTATTATTCAGATACTAAAAAACTAACATAATTATTTCAAAAGTGGAAAAAAAACTATAGGTAGGGGAAAAAGTTTTTTCGTATTTTCAACCGACGAAAACGAAAAAACAAAAACGGAGGAGGTTCTCAATTCGACGCGTATATTTTTTTATTTTTTTTTATGTATGATCACGCATAACTTTTGACAGGGTGGTCCGATTTTGATAATTCTTTTTATGTTTGAAAGGATGCACCCCCAAGGGGGTCCCATTTTAATTTGAAAAAAAAATTCCAACCCTAAGGGTGAGAAAACAGGGGATGATTGATTGTTCACTCACTGATTGTAGCGTATAACCACGCATAACTTTTTACAGAGTAGTCCGATTTTGATAATTCTTTTTTTAATGGATATGGTATACCTCGAAGTTGGTCTCGTATAAATTTGGAAAAAAAAATCCTACCGTAAGGGTGGGAAAATGAGGATGGGAAAGTTAAAAATTAAGCATGTAGTAAATATTAGATAATAGCCACAAAAAAATATAAAATAAAACTTTTTAACAAAAAATAAAACCGCCGGAAAAACTAAAAACCTTAAAATAATCTTATTATTTTACCTAAGTAATTTTGAGTGGGCGCCAAACAAACAAAAATTACGTAAAGAGTGATTTTTATGTATATATAAAATCAAGTTATTATTTATAATAGTTTATTTATATTTGAATATAATATTACTATACCTATGTGTCATTTTGTTCGATAACTTGTTGCCGCTTGTAGGTAGTGAGATAATCCCACCTACAAGCGGCAACAAAACTTGGGACTTCTGATCAAAAAACTGCGACAAGTAGTTTTGGCAGTCCTCTTCTTTTTTATGTTAACCTAACACGGTGTTAGAGATCGAAATAGGTGAAAATCTCAGGGTACAGGTCAGGGCTATATGGTGAAAACATTAACAATTCGTAACTCATAATGAATAATGTCCTTCCAATACACCTATGGTCTTTATAGTACTCTAGTATTTATAGACGATTGAAGCCTCCTATAAAATCTATCACCGGCTGTCTGCCTGACGACGTTCACATAAAAGGAGAGATCACGAAGATCTTTACTCCCAACTTGTCTGATTTGAATCTGACAGGCTATGAAATCTTGATTTGTTCTGCATTCATAATTGAAGATTTTCAGCTAACAATAATATCGCTATCAATGACGCCACAACCTATGGGATTGAAGGTCAGTATTACCCCAGTTACCCCGAATGTAACCAATATCAGTGTGAAAAATGACTCCTTTCTATACTAATGGCTTCATATAAAGACCAACACGCACGTCCAAATGTTTTCGACGGCTATTTCAGTAAATAAAACCGTTTATGTAAATCGAATTTCGGATATTACTGTACATGGCCACTTTTTCTTTTTTATGTGAACACTTAGTATTTAATATGTTTATTCGAAAATTTTTACGAACTGAATTTAAATCAAATATACCACGATATTAGTTCAACTTTTCAGCTCAGAGGCTTGCACTAGTCGCTCTTTTCTGTATATTAGAAAATATTAATATTAATAAACTTTATTTCGTCCAAAAAATACCTTCACATATTACAACATAATAGCAAAATAAAGACCAAATACAATGAAAAGATAAATTTCTAAATAGACTTTTTATAAGTTTACAGTCTAGCTAACCTGTCAACAACTCATTTGCATAATACTCGTACCTACTGTTGAGATGCTGGGCACTTTTAGGCACAGTATAAACAAATATCCTTAAACCTACTGTTGTAGGTAGGGCACTTGCAGCACCTGTGGCATTGCTTGTGTTATTGGCGATATTATAGGCCACCTACCATAAAAATGGATCTCTCAGCCAGCCTGTCTTCCGATCTTAATATATAAAAAAATACACCTTTATTGAACAATACAAATAGGTATGGCCTATTTATATTGTTCAATAAACAACACACATAATTTTATTTTTATAATAAATCTATGCACCTGAAACGATTATATAGAAATGTCAGAGTACAATTAAAACCCCGCCTATCCTACACTAGGTCAGCGTATAGGTCAACGTAGAAAATTAAATTCAGAAATTTTCTTGGAAATATAAATCCTGTGAAATGGCGCATACGAAAGAGACAGTAAAATCAATTTCAAATTAAGAATTCTCAAGTTGTTAAGGATGTAGACTCCAGTTGCAATCGTCACTGCTGGTATCTCAGAGGGTCAATGGGTGTCTCATTAAGTTTCCCCCAAATATTGGCCCAAAGCCAGATTTGTCCAAACATATTGACAAACTTCGGCTATGCACATCAATTTGGTTTAACCACTCTAGCGTGACTTCGGATATGACATTATCGTAATTCTTTACTTAGTCTAATCTGGCTTTCTTGTTATATGTTATTGGTTTTAAAATTAATAATTCACACATTCTATAATAGGTTTTTAATGTGAGAATTATTAAAAAAACGATTGTATATTGTGATGACACTTTAGCAAGAAATTAATTTAATCATTATAACATATTAGCCACATGCTCCTGGCTTCGCCTAGAAAAAAAACTTAATTAGGTTTTATTATATATATAAAAAAACCGTGAAAAACCATCTAACTTCCCTCATCAAAATCCGTAACGTTCTTTAAAGGAGTTAGCAGTCATACAGACAGACTATGTAAAGAAGATATTCAGAAGCTGTCTATGAACTAATAGATCTAAGTGTAAACTAGTCCATGTGAAACTAAACCAATTGGAAAGCGCATTTTGAGAGCTGTTGTAACCTTAACCGAATATAAAATGAACCAATAGCGAACGGAAAGAACTGCATGATTCAAATCGGATCCTTACGTGGTATACCATAAGAAGGCAATCTTCACTGCTTCCTGTTGTTAGGGGAGCTTTTGAAATCTAAAATTGCATTTCTCCATTTTCCAATGATTCCATTCCAAACTAAATTATATTAATTTTACACGTCTGACTCGATTATGGATTTTTTAGTGCGATTAAATAATCGGTTAATGATTTTTTTCCGTAGTAGTAGTTACGAAAAGAACTTCAACTAATTCAACAAGTCACTGCATTCCAATGTCGTATGCTTTTCAGAAATCCACCCCTTTCAAAAGTTCATTACTTTTCAAGACGTCATATTGCTTTTCATATTTTTCCAGGCATTATATCTTTTCAGACGTTTTCGCGGGCACGAGTCAGTAAAAATAATTAAAAACCATGGCGAATCATCTCTTTCAAAAACTAATTTTGACCTAAATAAAAAGTATCCTACATTTTTATCCAGTTCATGGAATATCTTTGTTATTATTTTCAAACAAATCCTTTATGCCGATTTCGCGTAATAAGTAACATAATATATCCAAATGTAAACATCTTTCCGAACTTTTGGATCTATGAAAAGCACAAATGAAGTCTATTAGGAACAGGAAACTGTATGAAACAGTTAATAATGAAATAGTAAGCAAGATAAAACCAGCACATGTAGATGGAATATGAAATGTATTGGTTGCTTAAATATAAGAATATAAAATGCTTATTTAAGTATGTGTACTTAAATTGGAAACTTGTAATGGAAAAGGGATTACGTCGGTGCACAGTTTTCTTTTAAAAGAAGAAATAGAAAAACGCAGCGAGAAAAACTCTCGAGAATATCACCGAGACGGGATAGTGGGTGATTGTTGTTTCGTTTTTATTTTTCGTGAGATTTTGAGCGAGGTTTGTTTCGCCTTGGCGAATATCCAACTCCGATGCATGATACCTTAACATTCAGAAGCAGTAAGTAAAATATTTAATTGATAATTTTAGTAAAGCTACTTTGTAGTGGAATACTGCCACTATTTTTTAGATCCAGACCAGAACTAACTTTGAAAACTTCATTTCCAAAATTGATCCTGCCCGGTATCGAACCCGGGACATCTGAGACAGAACGTTATAGCAAGCACCCTAACGGTTGAACCAACGGGTTCGTGGATTACGTTGTCGTGGAGAGGTTAAGGTTGACAGGCAGGCTGACGGTCCACTTAATGGTAGGGGAGCCCAAGAGGGGGGAAACCCCACGTGTCTCCGATAACGGATATGTATTAATCTGACGGTTTGGTTGGTGGGGTTGGTGGGGGTGGGGGTAAAATTTTAAACACAACTCTAGCGCGTCAGATTTTCAGAGGAGATGTTAAGTGAACCTAAACTAAGCTCTCATTTAAAATTCAGACGACTCGGACGTAACGCAAGCTCGTGGCAGCTTTTTGAAAATGCAAAAAATATTTTTGACGACTCATTTTGTAATACTCGAGCGCGTCAGATTTTCATACAGGCGGTTCAGCCTAAATTCCTGATCGTGCTGATTCTTAATCTGACGATTATATGGAGGATTTTTTTAAATACAGCGCCTACAAAATTTTGAACGCCTGTAGACGCTCACCCCACCGCTGAAATGAAAAACTTCATATGACCTTTTTTTCTTCTTACTATCCAATCTTCAAAGTCCAATAGGTCCCCACGACGCTCGAGTGACTACACATTTAGCATCGTGGGCTCCCTAACCATAACGCCATAGATGCTGCAAGTTCGCTAGAATTTGCATTCGAAATACGATGTATTCAAGTATTCAAGTATTTTATATATATATATATATATATATATATATATATATATATATATATATATATATATATATATATATATATATATATATATATACATCCCGCTACAAATTCGGCGTCCGATATGGACTGTAGTTGCATTTAATCTGGCATCCACCAACTTTTGGCGTCCATATACGGACGCCAGATCGACAAAATCCGTCACAATGACCTTTGAACCTATTGCATTGCCCTGAAGAAAAATCGATGGAAGCGATTTTTGTTGGAATTTGGCTGAAGTTGTATAATGATTAGTTCCGCGAGTTCCCGCTGGCGCTAGTAAGAACATAAATATACTTGGTACAGTATATTTTAAATGTAAAACTAAGATTACAGGACGTCCAGTGTGGTATCTATAAGAAATTATGCTTTATGTCGTTGTGTTAAAATGAGTTTTGGATAATTCTGTTGCTCAAGCTTGCAAGAGGCCCATTGGGGTTGGGGCACTGACTGATGTTGCCGCCGCCCGCGTTCATCGACATTAGATACTCGTATTATTTTGTTTTCTCAATTCTCTGCCTCGTTTCATTTTAGTGGCGAAATATTCTCTTTTGGTTAAACTAAACTTGCTGCTATCAGACGTCCGGATGCAATTTCATAAAGTGTATTAATTATTGTGCAACAAATATGAGTAAAATCAGTAAAAGAATATAGGATATTTTAATGACCCTGAATCTAGCAGACATCCGACAAAAAAAAATTCCCTAGGGATTTCTAGAAAAAAATAAAGTTACTGCAAATGTTAAAAATGGATGTTGTTCGTTGACTCGAAATCTTCATGTGGTTAATTTAAAAAAAAAATTCGATAAATATTTTTTTATAATCAAAAACAACTTTGTAATAGCTCTCTAAGATTATTGAATTATAAAAATTAATTTCGACTTAATTATTATAGTACTTATAAATCGACTTTTCAAATGTGATTATTTTTTTTTTTTTTTTGAAATTTATTTTAGATTTTTTGATAAGAGATCTACATGAAAAATTACTTAAAAATAAATTTTAAAAAGAAATTTTTTGATTTTTTTCAAATATTCAAAAAACAAAATATTTCAAATTTTTTAGTTACGGATATTAACTAGAAAAAAAAATATTTTCAAAAAGTTCAAAATTCCTCTTTAGTTATACTTAAAACTACGTGGTAATTTTATATTTTTATTCTTTTTGCAATAGTTTTTTTTTATTTTTCGAAATAGATTTTATTTATTTATTTATTTTATTGTAGGGAAATTTACAGGTATAATGACATAGTAACAGTCGTGAGTAAATAGCTTAAACCTAATAAAAAAATTCCACTTATAAATAGCAAATTATAGTCCAATAACAACGATAATAAGAATAAAAGTAAAAATAAAATAAAAGTCACGGTAGGACACTGAAAAATTTATCAGCTATAATATTTTTTGTTTTAACCATGAAACTGCGGAACAGGTCAACATCTGTATCCTCTAATAACACTTCATTAAAAAGTCTACATGAACGCGACATGAATGTATTTTTTCCATAATTTGTCTTACTGGGAGCTACATGCAGCTAAGAACGATTTCTCAAATTAGTATGAGGGACATTTAAATATAATTAGGATAATAATTCAGATGAATCAATTAGACCCTTTGCAATTTTCATTAAATAGCAAATGTCACTAATGTTACGTCTATACTGAAGAGGTAGGAAATGATAGCACCTGCATCTGTGAATGTAATCCTGCAACTTTTGATGACATTTGTAGTCGAGCTACCGAAGAAATTTATAAGTATAAGTAAAAAGAGGAATTTTGATTTTTTTGAATATTTTTTTTCTAGTCGTAAATAAAAATTTGAAATTTTTTGTTTTTTGAATATCTTTGAAAAAATCAAAGATTAAAAAAATAAAAATAACCACATGTAGATTTTGAAAAAATCTTCAAATTTCTTTTTTAAAATTTATTTTTTAGTGATTTTTCATGTAGATCTCTCATCAAAAAATCTAAAATAAATTTCAAAAAATTAAAAGTAATTACATTTAAAAAGTCAATTTATAAGTAAGTCAAAATTAATTTTTATAATTCAATAATCTTACAGAGCTAATAAAAAGTTATTTTTGATTATATAAAATTATTTATCCAAAAATAATTTTTTTTTGAATTTTTCAACTCTTACCATTTTTGTATAATTTGAAGGTTTTTTTTTTTAATTATTTTTCTCCACCCCTTCTACAAATTGGATTCAAAAATTTCTTTCATCCATCTGATATTACATTATTCTACAAACTTATATATCAAAAGTTACCCTAAGGATCTCAAATTTTTATTTGGTATTAAATTGTCCTGGACTATTAGTGTTTTACTTAATTAGAAAAATATCAGCCGCGTTGTAATGTCAATACAACATATAGTACAGGTAATAGAGAAGCCGTTACTCTTGTCCATATGCACAAAATTACTACTCTTATTTTTTTTAAATAAAAATTTGAAATTTTTTGTTTTTTGAATATCTTTGAAAAAATCAAAGATTAAAAAAATAAAAATAACCACATGTAGATTTTGAAAAAATCTTCAAATTTCTTTTTTAAAATTTATTTTTTAGTGATTTTTCATGTAGATCTCTCATCAAAAAATCTAAAATAAATTTCAAAAAATTAAAAGTAACCACATTTAAAAAGTCAATTTATAAGTAAGTCAAAATTATTTTTTATAATTCAATAATCTTAGAGAGCTAATAAAAAGTTATTTTTGATTATAAAAAATTATTTATCCAAAAATATTTTTTTTTTGAAATTTTTTTCGAATTTTTCAACTCTTACCATTTTTGTATAATTTGAAGGTTTTTTTTTTTAAATTATTTTTCTCCACCCCTTCTACAAATTGGATTCAAAAATTTCTTTCATCCATCTGATATTACATTATTCTACAAACTTATATATCAAAAGTTACCCTAAGGATCTCAAATTTTTATTTGGTATTAAATTGTCCTGGACTATTAGTGTTTTACTTAATTAGAAAATATCAGCCGCGTTGTAATGTCAATACAACATATAGTACAGGTAATAGAGAAGCCGTTACTCTTGTCCAAATGCACAAAATTACTACTCTTATTTTTTTTAAATAGGTTCAGTATCACGCACTGACCCTAAATGCACAAAATCCTCACAAATTAGGCGGGCGGAAGTGCCGCCATTTTGACAAAAACCGTTTTGGCCTATCTCTCCCTAACCGTGCACTTGAGGCCAAAAATGTTAATAATCTTTATTGTAGATAAATAAATTTCCTATTTTTTTTTTGTCCAATATTTTTTTCTATCATTTACCGTTTACTTCTTATTCGACTATTACGATTTGTTTATTGACACAAATATAGACATTAGACAAAAAAGATAGGAAATTTATTTATCTACAATAAAGGTTATTACCAATTTTGGCCTCAAGTGCACGGTTACGGAGATATAGGCCGAAACGGTTTTTTTCAAAATGGCGGCACTTCCTCCCGCCTAATTTGTAAGGATTTTGTGCATTTAGGTTCAGTACAAAAAAAAATAAGAGTAGTAATTTAGCGCAAAATCTTAAATCAATAAAATATAAATTAGAGCTGTTTTATATGAAATCTTGTACTTATAATTGTTTATCATTAGAAATGAATGAAAGAAAGTTGTAATAAATGGACGTCAAAAGTTATATGATTTGTAATATGGAAAACTTGTAACATATTATGTATCATACCTAATTATATTATTAGGTAAGAGACGTTATAAAGCCTGTTTTATGAAAAGATGCCACTTGAATTCTGATTTAAACTAAGTTATACGTGTCATATACGCGGAAGCCTAATATATCTCATAATAAAACAGGGTTCAGATTTCCTCCAGTTAGAATGAAAATTCCAAAAAAACGTATAATCAGAAAAAACAGAAATTCCACTATTTCTTAATTCCTACTTTGTTTATCGTCAAAAAATACCCCAGTATTCATTTAGTATTTGAAATTCAGTGCTGCAGAAGTAGGAGATGCCATAACAGTGCATCTCGAAAAGACGCCAAATTTATTGCGGGATGTATATATATATATATATATATATATATATATATATATATATATATATATATATATATATATATATATATATATATATAGTATTCAAGCAGATGTAAATTAAATTCTAAGTGATTGTGTCTACAGTTAGACGGCTTCGTAGTGGAGAAATGTGCTGTATAATGACGTCATCTGTTTAGGTCCACCAGTTTTCCTTTATCCATGTTATGCATACTTAATCCTTACATATTATAAAACAAAGTCCTCCGCCGCGTTTGTCTGTCTGTCTGTTTTTCTGTTCCCGATAAAATTAAAAACTACTGCACTGATTTTCTTGCTGTTTTCACCAATGGATAGACTAGTTCTCCAGGAAGGTTTTTGTATATAATTTACAAAGTTACGCAGACGAAGTCGCGGGCAGCAGCTAGTTACTTGATAAATTGAAGTGTACTGTGATATTATGTGGCTTAATTATTTAACTACTATGATTTTTTATATTAATGTCGGCAGACAGACTGACGGTCCATTTGATGATAGGTGGCTACTGGCTACCGTCGCCTAAGACACAAGCAACGCCATAGGTTGTCTAGGTTTCTAGGTATACTACCCTGAAATATCCTGATTACTGAAGATGTATGATGTATGCTATTTGATAACATTATCCGTCTTACCTACTAGTTTTAATTTACTTGTGTCACGCTAACCCTATCAAAACGTTTTATGATATTTGAGTATTGTTTTATTATATTAAGGTTGTTTTATAATATTAAGGTTAGTGAATTATATAATATAAAAAACTAGATCCATTCTTCTTTTAATGTTCTTTCCATTAGTGAAAACTGCATGAAAATATAATATTTTCAATAGTTCACGCAAACATACACAAACGCTAGTAGTACAGACAATAGAGAAGCCGTTACTCTTATCCATAATGCACTAAATTACTACTCTTATTTTTTTTAAATAGATTCAGTATCACGTATTGACCCTAAATGCACAAAATCCTTACAAATTAGGCCATTTTGACAAAAACCGTTTCGGCCTATATCTCCGTAACCGGCCACTTGAGGTCAAAAATGGTAATAACCTTTATTGTAGATAAATAATTTTCCAATTTTTTTGTCCAATATTTTTTTTCTATCAATTACCGTTTACGATTTATTCGACTATTACGATTTGTTTATGGCCATATTTGTGTCAATAACAAATCGTAATAGTGTAATAAGTCGTGAAATGGCGGCACTTCCGCCTGCCTAATTTGTAAGGATTTTTTTTTCAAATTCAAATTCAAAATAATTTATTTGCTGAATATAGTTAATGTTGTAAATTTAAATATTTATTCCATATATTCTAGTCCATATATTTTGTGCATTTAGGGTCAGGACGTGATACTGAACCTATTTAAAAAAAAAGTAGTAATGGAGAACACCAGCACATCCAAATATTACTATAAAAATTACTGGATTTGATGCGCCTACTCGTGCAAATAATAATAGTTTTTGTTTCATCGAAATCGGGCCAGGATTTCCAAAGTTATAGCGTTGTAAAGTTTCACCCCTTTTAAAATTTTCGTTCATACGCGCGCTACTGCTATGACGTCACAACGCAACAGTCTCTGTCCGATTACGAGTAATGCGGAGTGTTTACCTTCATAAAATTTGATTGTTGTGGTTTGCAGTTATTATTTTAAGTATTTGTGTTAGCGATTACTTTAAATATTATTTTTATTAAATAAACATAGCGATGGAAGAGAGTTTTGTAAAAGGACAGTCGGATAACCAACCAAAAGTCGACATTTTTATGGTTGCACGATATCTTAGAATGGTGATTTTGTAGCCGCAAAATAGAGAGAAATAAAACTGAATAAGTAAATAACAAAGTAAGTAAGATTTTCGATCAAGTTTTATTAAGGGTATTGTAAAAACCTTTTTTTAATAAAAAATAATAAAAAGGATTTTTAAAGTTTTTTGTTTTATTAAAAGGTTTATTTTTGTAGAGTTTGGCAGGGGTGACAAATATTTTCTTAATTTCATTTTTAAATATGTACCTATTTATTTATTTGTTACAAAACAAAAAGTTCATTTCATACTTCATAACAAATAAACTTAGTGATATGACTTGATCGTCATAAAACATCACTCAGATAAAAAGGGATGCATGCTCTGTAAAATTTCATATTACTCCGACGCATCTGGAACGAACGAACGAATGAACAAACAAACGAATGAACGAACGAACGAATAAACGAACGAACGAACGAATGAATGAATGAATGAATCAATGTACCAACGATAAAATGGATGAATGAACGAATGAATGATAGAGTGAATAAAATGAATGAATAAATAAATAAATAAATGAATGAATGGATAATAAATATCTTCACACATTCCACACAGCACCATCTAGTTCCACATTAAGCAACTAATGCTTGTATTATGGATATCAGACAGTTGATATACTATGATTACTTTTTTTTACGAACATATTATTATTATTATTTCCGTTTTCCGTTTCCGGCTGTCAAAATAGTAACAGTGCGATAAAAGTGTCCCGAGTTTTAAATAAAATACTAGTGAAAAACAGCAAATATAAACGTGAAGTGGTAGAAAATCATCAAACGAAGGTCAAAACTACTTGATTTACTATAACAACTCTCAAAGAAAAGGATAAATTGTAAAATATCACCACTAATAATACAGTTTCCAGGTTAGAAATATACCTATTATTCATCATTGACATAAGTGCACAGACAAACGAAATAATACCAACATAACGGACGAACCAATAAAGTTTCGTTCCGGCTCACGCATACTGAAACGTTTAGTTAATACATCATGGATACCAGCGATATATCAGGGGAAATGTCACAACTTTTCGAAATGTTTAAAATCGAACTACAGAAACAAACAATTATAATTACACAGAAAATAACTGATTCTTTAATGCACGTTATAGACGAAAAAATAAAACCCGTAATAGAAGAAAATAAAAATCTTAAATCTGAAGTAGAAATATTGAACAACAAGATTAAGTATTTAGATAACGAGAATAGGAAAAATAATATAATATTACATGGTGTCAAGGAAGATGAGAATAGTTTTGAAGAATTATTCAACATAATAAAAAATATTTTACAAAAACTAAATGTCAGTGTAGAAAAGTTTGAAATAAATAAATATCACCGCCTAGGAAGAAAACAAGAAGGAAGTAACAACAGACCCATACTGATCTCCTTTACGTCATATCAAAAAAAGAGAGAAGCTATTAAAAATAAAACAAAAATGCCGCAAAATACTTATCTCACCGAAGACTTCTCAAAAGAAACACTTGAAATACGTAAAAATCTCCAACAACAACTAAAACAAGAAAGAGAAAAAGGAAATGAAGCTTACATTAAGAACAATAAACTTATCATAAAAGGTAAACCAGAAGCTGAAAAAAGAAAAAGAGAATTTTCTACTTCACCTAAGTACATACAAACACCAACCCAACTTACAAAGGAAAAAAATATTATAGCTCCTTCTAAGATGCATAAAACTGATGCCTTTTCATACATGAGAGCAAGGTCTATCTCAATGTCGGAGAAACACTCGCAACAACATAAAGTATAGGAATTATCTGACACCGGAAACGTGAGTAAATTAATAACAACGAGAACAATATTATATAAAAACACAAAAATCCCCAATACGGTTGGTCACCGCGGGGATATAGACCATACCCCCCGAGAGCTTGCAGCAATTACAGATAACAAACTATTACCCAAGAAACAAAACTCTGAACAGCAAAGACACAGATTTAGACTAAATATAGGAACACTTAACACAAGATCGTTAAAATCCCAGGAATCCTTATTAGAATTAGAAAATGCATTGGAGACCGTGAACTGGGACATTATAGGCTTGAGCGAAGTTCGGAGAGCAGATGAGAAAATTGAAGAACACGATAATTGTATATTTTATTATAAAAACATATCGGCTGGCTTATATGGAGTAGGATTTTTGGTTAAGAAATATCTCAAAAACGAAATATTGGAGTTTCAAGGAATATCAGACAGGATAGCAGTTTTGAATATCAAACTGCCTGGCCATAAACAACCAAGTTCAATAGTTCAAATATATGCCCCGACTGAAATCGCCAAAGAAGAAGTAAAAAATGATTTTTATAAAAAACTTAATGAAATTATGCCGAACTTGTATAAAACTATAATTATAATGGGAGACTTTAATGGACAATTAGGAAAGAGAAGAGCAAACGAAGACAAAATACTCGGGCCATATACATCAGGGAAAAGAAACGACAATGGACAAAGATTGATTAACTTTGTCTTGGAAAACAACTTACATATTATGAACAGCTACTATGATAAAAATCCTAATAGGAAATGGACATGGATGTCACCGAATGGGAGGATAAGAAATGAAATAGACTACATTGTTTCGAATAAACCAAGATTGTTTTCAAATGTAGATATTGTCAACCAACTTAACTACAATACAGATCACAGACTGCTTCGAGGTCAAGTATATATGATGGAACCAAAAATATCAAGAAGAAACATTCAATATAGAAAACAATTGGTACCTTTGCCAATTTAGAAAATTGCCAATTTAGCTACCAAATTTAGAAAAAATAAATAATCTCAAAGAAATTCAAGAAACATATAATGCTTTAGAAAGGGAACTAAAAGGATTCGAGGACAAAATCAGAATAACCAAATTGAGTAAAGACAAGTTAGGACCAGAAGCAAGAAAGTTGATAATACAAAGGAAAACTATGTTCAAAGACAGGAAAAACAACAAAAATGAAATAGTAAATCTAAGTAAAGAAATAAACTTGCATATTAGAAAACACAGAGAGAAAACAAGAACCGACACGATAAATTATTATATAGAAAAATCAGGCGGAGTGAAGAAAGCATGGAATGATCTAAAGGAGTATTCTAACTGGATCGATAACATGAAACACCACAAAAACAAGAAAAATAAAACAAATAGAATTGAAATATTGAAAATAGCAACAGACTACTATAGAGAATTATACAGCAACGATGAAGCAACAGAAAAACACTTTCAATTAGTTGACTATGATGAAACTAATGAAGAGATCCCGTGTATATTGAGAGATGAAGTCGAAAAGGCTATCAAAACACAGAAGAAAGGGAAAACGCCAGGAGAAGACTGCATATCAAATGAACTGCTAATAGGGTCATCTGAAATAATAACAAAAACAATTACTGATTTATTTAATGAAATTTTGTACACAGAATATATACCCCATCAGTGGACCTCGTCAACTATAATATTACTGCATAAAAAAGGAAAAAAGGATGATATAACCAATTACAGACCCATCAGCCTAATGTCCAACGTGTACAAAATATTTTCAAAGGTACTGTTAGACCGATTGACAAAGATTTTGGATGAAAACCAGCCCAAAGAACAAGCAGGATTTCGCAGTGATTTTTCAACATTGGATCACATCCACACGATAAAACAAATGATTGAAAAATGTAACGAATACGGTATCACCTTTTACCTTGCATTCGTAGATTATAATAAAGCGTTTGACTCGTTGAAACACGTAAAATTATGGGAAGCTTTAGTGACACAAGGAGTGGACAAAAAATATATACGCCTGATTACCAACATATACACGAACATGAAAGCAAAAATACGTACAGAAAGGGACGGGGAATATTTTCCGATAAGAAGAGGAGTGAGGCAAGGGGATCCTATGTCACCTAAACTTTTTTCAGCAGTTCTCGAATACGTGTTTAGACGTCTTGACTGGGATAAATACGGACTAACTGTTAACGGAGTGCAATTAAACCACTTAAGATTCGCTGATGATTTAATTCTAATTTCTAAAAATCCAAAAGGTTTAGAAGAGATGTTAGAACAACTTGTATACGAAAGTGATAAAGTGGGACTGTCAATGAATACCACAAAAACTAAAATAATGACAAACCTGGAAAAAATCCCAATATCTGTTAATGGTAACATTATAGAATACGTGGAAGAATACACATATCTCGGACAGATCATATCTCCAACAGACTTTACAAAGAAGGAAATAAATAACAGAATTAATTTGGCATGGAAAAGATACTGGTCTCTCAAGGAGATTATGAAAAACCCACTTGTGCCTCTGAAAGCTAAGAGCAAAATATTTAATTCGTGTATTCTACCCGTTATGACGTATGGGTGCCAAACATGGAGCTTAACTAACCATAATATACATAAATTGGAAACCTGCCAACACAACATGGAGCGAAGTATACTCAATATAAAACTAAAAGATAAAGTAAGACTAAATACTATAAGAAATCAAACTATGACCACTGATGTTTCTTACTGTATTAAAAAACTAAAATGGAGGTGGGCAGGCCATATGATAAGAAATAGAAAAAATAAATGGTCTAGTGAAATAACAGAGTGGTGCCCGAGACAAAACAAAAGAAAGAAAGGGAGACAACGTCGTAGATGGGAGGATGACATTAGAAGAATAGCAGGAATCACTTGGAGAAGACAAGCACTGAACCGCACTCTATGGCAAACTCTAGGGGAGGCCTATGCTGGAAAGCAAGATAATCTTCACATACCGGTGTCAGATTTAAATTCATTGTAATATTAAGTTATATAGTATGTATAAGATTATTAAATAAAGGCTATTATTATTATTATTATTATTATTATTATTATTATGCACTTATTTATTTAATTTTCTTAATTTTAAATTTTTTACAATATAAATACAAAAAACAATATATATTATAAAAATTATTATTATTATTATTATAACTACAAAACGTCCATGACTCAGGTACAAAGGTAAATGTTAACACATAAACATATGCCCCTAGCGGGATTCGAACCCGAGCAAGATCATTAGGTTAACAGCTAGATGCTAGATTGGATAGCTAGCTAGTTATATGTAAGTATGTAACAAAGAAGAAAAATAGTATTATTGAAGTATTCAACGAATTTCAGATTTATAAAATTCTTTACTGTGATGAGCTATTTTCAAAGATACAAAGATTTTGGGAGAGGTGCATAAACAAAAAAAATTATCAATCCTGAGCACAATAAAACTCGATCCGTTCTTTACTATTTTATTATTATGTACCTACTAATAGACTAATTTTAACATGTTATGTTTATAAATAAAAATAAATAGATATTACGTTATGCTAACTTTTAACTTCATAAATTTTAACCACTTTTTCCAAATATTATTACCGCGTGGTACAGAAAAAAAACTATTTTTGGGTTGTTTTTTCACTGGAGTTGGTACACATAGGCACAATACAATATTTGTTAACAATTTTAGTGATGCACTATAAGAAAAACAATTAAATTTATAGCGAGACCGCGAGCGCAACGAGCGAAAGTATGTAGATACGCAGAACCGTGTTACGTTATGACGTCACACGTTAGCGCGATCACTCAAGATCACTAGTCGCAGAATCCGTACTTTAACGTTTAATATCTCAGTCATTTTTGAAGATAGGAAAAAAATAAAAACAGATTATTTTTTCTCGAGTTACCTATTTTGCAGATTTGCTGAAAAAAAAACATTTTGGTTCTCCATTTAGTGCAGATGAAAATTTTCTATTGCCTGGAGTATGGACGTTACACATCGCTTAAAATAATATAGTGTGGCTTAAAAATTTAATAAATATTTTCTAGCTGCTTGCTAAAGTGTCTTCAAGAAGTGCGGAGAAATATAAAGTAATTCTAAACTTGAAATGTTGGCGCAACGTGAAATAGATTCGGTAAACGATTGCGAGTTCGCGGCTCCAAATATAGAGGAGCGGATATTGCGAAAGGCCGAACCCGACAGTGAGTGATTCTGCACAGGTCAAATATTTGCCGATTTTTGCAAAATCTCGGCCAGAAAAGCATTAACGTTTTACGAACATATGTTTTAGTTTCTTTATACAGAGAAATTGAATTAGTGGCTTATCTACTGGCGACCCGCTCCGGCTTCAAACGAGTCCGATTTTATAATCCTTACATAATTATTATAAAACAAAGTGCTTGGCCGCGTCTGTCTGTGTTCGCGATAAACTCAAAAACTACTGCATCGATTTTCATGCTGTTTTCACCAATGGATAGAGTGGTTCTCGAGGAAGGTTTTAGTATATAATTTACAAACTTACGCGGGCGAAGTCGCGGGCGGCAGCTGGAATATAAATAAACGATTCATTCTCATTTAACCTTCTATCCATTAGAGAAAATCGTACCGAAACCGTTGAATGTTCTATCCTAATGTTATAAAGAGAGAGGAATTGTATAATATGTCTGTAATGAATAAACTTAAAAAACTACTGGACCTATTTTTTAAAAAATTTTCATCTACATTATCAGCGAGTAACATCTTAATATATAAAAGGCGATGTGTGTGTGTGTGTGTGTATGTTAATTCCCTATGGACTCCAAAACCGCTGAACCGATTTGGATGAAACTTTCAGACAATCTTTAGATTAGTCCAGCGGGTAATCCTGTGGAGTTTGGTAGCAATCGGACGCGGGCGAAGTCGGGAGTGGGTCGCTAGTAGGATATTTTATAAAAAAAAATACGCGGGTGAAGTCGCGTGCAACAGCTCACTATAATAAATAAACAATGATTTTGATAGCAAATATCTTTTATTTCATGAAAACTATATTTTTTGCTCCATTTAATGTCACTTCTCCCTAATATCCAAGTGGCCACTTAACATAGAAATCAGTTTAGTAAAAAGTGAAAAATATATTACATATCTACACAGAAGTGTATATGCTTGTTCAAGAGTCTTCCTTAATTAGTCGAAGAAGTGTAAGTCTTCATTGGCCTTACTAAAGAATAAAGCTTCTCGTTCGTCGTTTATTGAAAGTTCGCTAGGAATTTCAATTATGCGAATACATAATCGTCTTTTCTAAACTACTAGATGTTGCCCGCGACTTCGTCCGTTTTCAAAATGTTATATAACCTAAAGTCTTTCTTGATAAATGGACTATCCAACACAAAAATAATTTTTTAATTCGAACCAGTAGTTCCTGAGATTAACGAGTTCAACCAAACAAATTTCATCTTTATAATATTATTATAGATTCGAACATTATTATAATAATTATTTTCATTTTGGTTAAAACAAACTTTTGTCGACTTTTGTTGAGTTTGCTTTCATTTTTAAAACTGCCCTAACCCGTCTAGCGGCACTAATCACGCCCTTACAGAAGACTGTGAAATTACAGCAGGTGTGCTGTTTTGTTTCAGTGTAACAATTTAATAAGGGAGCCATTTATTTTTTCCCTCCTACACCCTTATCATTTCTCTACTATCTCTTATCTCTACTCTACATTCATGAGTTAATTGGCGACGGTAGCCATCAAGTGGACTAAAGGTTGACTGTTTGTCAACCCTAAATGGGGCTTTGCAAGGAGCCTACTCATACCAGGCGCCTCTTTGTATCTCCTGCCAGTGTAGTTAACTTTGTAATAACATTGCCCTAACTTTCCAACTTAATTAGCGAAGGATTCTGAAATGACAAGACGGAACGTCAGTCAGGCGAAGTCTAAAATTGCTCGCCATAAGACTATTTGATGCTCATTTCGCCACGAAATTTGGGGTCTGTTGGTAACTGAGTTTGTGTCTAGTTTTCCTTATTCACGTTCTGTTTCCAGATGTTGCAGTAAACGGAATGCTTGTGTTCTATGTAAAGTGTTATAAAGCCCTTTGAAATTCGAGATACTCGTAGAAATATATGTGCTCACATATATTTTAAGTTGCATGCACTTTCAGAAGTCCCACTGTGAAATTTCGCTATTGTATTGCATTTGTATGTCCACTGCACAAGGGGTGGGTTTGTATAGTCAGTGGAAGCCATACTTAGGGGAGTACCTACGCTTGTTGTTGCATAATATTTGTTGAGTTTTTAACCAGAAATTAGTTCACAGTGATAGACCTATGACATCGTGCGTTATCGTGGTTATCGTGACTTCCAAAATTTCATTAAGTTGACCCCGCCGGGAATCGAACTCGGGGCCCCTGAGACATTAGGCAAGTAATCTTACCACTCATCCAACGGGATTGTCAAAATTAATTTAATTTAAAAGGGATGAGGAATAAATAATTAGGAATATCGATCGAAAATTTCCAATAAAATTTTGATCCGCAATAAATCTACACTAGATATTTAGTTAGATATTTCAAAATATTAACTTACATTCAGTTGTAAGCAGGTACTTTACTTGGTAAGGTTCTATGTGAAAAGTTTAGGCTTTTACACATCTAAATGAATGGAAGAAACGGCTCCGAAGCACTCGCCTCTTTAATATCTTAATTACTGTTAAACTGTACGCGCTTTTAGCGGAAAGACAGGAATTGAGAGGCGCGGAGCGAGAGGGCAGCGGAAAATATTGTTACGACCGAACATTCTCGAAGCGGTTGTTTATCATAAACAAACAGCGTGTTGTTGTTTATCATGAGACCTGGGCGTATGGAAATTTCCATACGTAGAAGGAAGCCCTCCTGTCTCAGAGAAAACTGTTCCTTATGTTCGCGACATAAGGTTCACATTCCCTTAAGCCAGAAAGTTGTTTACGATGTTTGTTTTTTATGACTTGTTTACTTGTGTACGAGCTTGTTTACCTTAAAGTTTCTAGTGTTTTCCAAAAACATCGCGGCTGACTGCGCGTGTATAAATACGGGTGCCATCGCTCGAGTGGGACAGTTCTGCGACAACAAGCGATACGAAAACAACTCTTGGGAGCTTTTGCGAAGATATTTGCGACAGTGCATTGTTGACACATAGAGTGAATTATTTACGACTTTTGGCAAGTTTTACGGTTTAATTGGAAAAGCTCTGATATTTTGGAAGTCATCTTGGTCTGCGTAATAAATCGTGTTCTTACAACCCTAAACGGCATTTTAACTCACCCCGCACGTAACAACTGGT
The DNA here is from genome assembly GCA_945859745.1 of Synanthedon formicaeformis. Lineage (NCBI taxonomy): Eukaryota > Metazoa > Arthropoda > Insecta > Lepidoptera > Sesiidae > Synanthedon > Synanthedon formicaeformis. The sequence goes on from OX243975.1 coordinate 3,863,426, forward strand.
GTCAGAAGCGGAATGCCGTTAATGCCACGGGACGAAGGAACTCGTACTCCACGGACCAGGAGGCAAGTGGAGATGGATGCTGCGAGACAACGAGCACATGAGGAGCCGGAGGAAGGCACCGATGCTGATTTGCTTCCTACGGCAGTACCTACATCGAGCCCGTCGATGGACCTCGCTGCGCTGCTAGCTGCTGTACAGAGCATACAGGCTAGTCAAGAAGCCGCTCGCCGTGAACAGGAAGCCGCTCGCCGTGAACAGGAAGCCGCTCGCCGTGAACAGGAATCTGCTAGCCAAATGCTGCTTTTGAAATTGGACACAAGCCTTGAAGTCATCTGCGATAAAGTTAAAAAGGTAGAGTCCGAAGTTAAAGGGGTCTCAGTGAAAGTCGAAGGCCTGGAAGAGAGACTCGACCAAACCGACACTCGCCACCAGGCGCTCGCCGAGAAAGTGCAGAAGTTGGTGACGAGGGAGGCAGTCTTCACTGCGCCGGTACCTACACAAGGTAGGCTGGACTTGCCACGGTTTGATGGCACATCTTCCTGGACAGCCTATAAGTACCAGTTCGAAACCCTCTCTAACTGCAGCGGCTGGACTGAGGATCAAGCATTCATGGCGTTGACTCTAGCCTTAAGAGGAGACGCCCAACTGATTCTGGAGCGACTCCCTACAGAAGGAAGATCTCTGCAAGCCCTACTGGAAGCTCTAGAGACACGATATGGTGACAAGCACATGGAGCACACGTATAGGGCTCAACTACGCGATCGCACGCAGAAGCCCACGAAAACACTCCAGCAGTGGGCTGACGAAATCGAGAGATTAGTTCGTCGCGCCTATACATCAACACCGAATGCAGTAGAAATAACTCTACTCCAAGCTTTTGTGGACGGGATAAGGGACGGCGAAGTTCGCGCAGCGGTACGTTTGGGTCACCACCAGACCCTGAAGAGTGCACTGGCACATGCTCTGGAAGTGGAAGCTGTGCGGCGTGACACGAGGCCATTCAAGGTCAGGGAGCTGGTAGCCGAGGAGCGAAAGCCTCGCTATGGCCCGACCTGCTATGGCTGCGGTGAAAAAGGCCACATAAGGCTGGACTGCCTAAAGAAGAAGAGAAAAAGGGTCTCAGAGATGGAGACCCAAGTTGACGAGGGGCAGTTAAACTAAGCGTTGCCAGGGCCGCGGGGCAGGCGCTGGCTGGGAGAAGGAAAGCCCCTGCTATTACTATCAGACAAGCTTCTGACGGAAACAGTTTAATCATCGAGGGTACGCTGAACGGTAAAATGTGCAGGTTCACAATAGACACAGGAGCATCGCGCACCATTGTAAGACCTGAACTCTTAAAACGAACTATCTCGTGGAAGCAACGATCTCCAACATGTCAGCTACGAACAGCAACGGGCCAGCCAGTACCTGTCCTCGGTGACTCAGACGTGGAAATTGGAATTGGTAGTCAGTTGTACTCAAACTCAGTGCTGATTGCCAATATTACTGACGACTGCATATTAGGACTGGATTTCTTAAAAAATCACCGTTGTATTTTGAACGTCGACCAAGGAGTACTCGAATTTCCTGATCAAGAAGTTTTCTTAGAAGGCTCGACCCCATGTACACTCTATTGTTTAAGGGACGTGAAACTAGCTCCCAGATCAGAAAATCTAGTAATGACGAAATTCTCATCCAACGTCAAGAACGGGTTATGCGTCATTGCGGAGGATGAAGGAACACATCCTAATTGGATAATGGCCAGAACACTACTAATGACAAGCAGGATAGGCAGAGTAAGAATTTTAAATCTCAGCAATGAAGAGGTACAGCTCAGAAGAAACAGCGTAGTTGGAAAGTGTCAGGAAGTGAAGTATTTAAGACGTATAAGCAGTACAACAAACGCAGTAAATAGCACAGACTACCAGGTATCGCAGTTATTGGATTCGCTGAAAGGAAATTTGTCGTCAGTTCAGTTGAGGCAAGCTCAGGATCTTTTAATGCGGTTCAAAGACATATTTGCCGTTGGAAATGATTGCGGTAGAACAGGACTTGTGAAGCACAGAATAGACACCGGCGATTCAAGACCTATACGACAAAGACCTCGTCGAATCCCGTGGGCAAAAGAAGCTGAAGTTGCGGATATGATAAGGGATATGGCGGCAAACAAAGTCATCGAACCATCTACAAGCCCTTGGTCGTCACCTGTGGTACTGGTGAAAAAGAAAGATGGCACAACCAGGTTTTGTGTAGACTACCGAAGGCTGAACGACGTTACCAAGAAAGACAGCTATCCTCTACCGCGTATTGATGACACTTTAGATATGCTCAGTGGAATGGAATGGTTTTCTACCGTTGATCTTAAAAGTGGGTACTGGCAGGTGGAAATAAGTCCAGAGGATAAGGAGAAAACAGCATTCTCTACGGGCATCGGAAATGGACTTTGGCAATTCAATGTCATGCCGTTTGGTTTGTGTAATGCTCCCGCAACGTTTGAGCGCCTTATGGACAGAGTTATGGTGGGTCTTCTGGGAGATGTTTGCCTGGTGTATCTGGACGACGTAATCATCATGGGTCGTGACTTCGAGGAACATCTCCAGAACCTTGAAAAGGTGTTCAACCGTCTACGCGAGGCAAACTTAAAACTAAGTCCTAAAAAGTGTACCTTCTTCAGCAACGCAGTTAGCTATCTGGGGCACATAATCACTAAGGAAGGAGTTCAAACAGATCCAGAAAAGATCAAAGCTGTAAAAGATTGGCCTACACCAAAGAATAAAACCGAAGTCAGATCCTTCCTTGGCTTATGCGCATATTACAGGCGCTTTGTCAAAAATTTCTCAACAATAGCCAAACCCCTCCATCGCCTGACTGAAGATAAACAGGTGTTTGCTTGGGACGCAAATTGTGACAACGCTTTCAAAGAACTGAAACAGCGTTTATGTGAGTCCCCGATATTGGGCTATCCGACACGGAATGGAAAATTCATTGTGGATACGGATGCCAGCAACACGGGTATTGGTGGAGTGTTGTCACAAGTGCAGGGAGACAAACAAGTTGTGATTGCGTACTACAGCAAAACGCTTTCCAGGCCAGAGAGAAACTACTGTGTTACACGTCGAGAGTTGTTAGCTGTAGTGAAGACCTTGCAGCACTTTCACAAGTATCTCATTGGACGTGAGTTCACCTTAAGGACGGACCATGCTGCACTTAAATGGCTTCTTCAGTTTAAAAGTCCTGAAGGACAGGTAGCACGGTGGATTGAGCAATTGCAGGAATTCCATTTTGCAACAGAACATCGAAGTGGTAAAGGTCATGGTAATGCTGACGCTCTATCGAGAAGACCATGTCCTGAAATCTGTAAACACTGCAGGAAACAAGAGTCTCAGGAATCAGTAAAAATTATCCGTACCCAAGGATTAGACGATGACTGGTCTGGAGAAAATATGAGGAAGGCGCAAGAGGAAGATGACGACCTGCGATTGATCTTAGATTGGATAAAAAAGGGAGTGAAACCTGAGTGGGCGGATGTATCAGCTTCCAGTCCTGTTACAAAAAGCTATTGGGCTCAATGGGATAGTTTGACCCTGGAAGGCGGAATCTTGTGCAGGAAATGGGAGTCTAATACCGGACATCAGGTGACTGTACAGGTTGTAGTCCCTCGAAGTAAGGTATCTCCTCTACTACGTCATATCCATGATGGGGTGTCTGGTGGTCATCTTGGAGTGAAGAAAACCCTTTTGAAAGTGCGACAGCGGTTCTACTGGGTCCATTGCCGGGAAGACGTAGAGGATTGGTGTCGTAAATGCAACGCATGCGCTTCAGTCAAGGGACCACAGACAAGAAGTAGGGGAAAACTGAAGCTCTACAATGTAGGAGCACCATGGGAACGTATCGCTATAGACGTGGCCGGACCATTTCCTGAAACTGAGGATGGGAACAAATACATCGTTGTAGTGCAAGACTATTTCAGCAAATGGCCGGAAGTGTTTGCGACCCCTAACCAAGAAGCTAAAACTGTTGCCAAGAAGCTAGTTCAGGATGTAATCTGTCGGTATGGCGTACCTCTGGAAATACACTCCGATCAGGGGAGAAATTTCGAATCAGCCCTATTTCAAGAAATGTGCAACCTTCTCGGTATACATAAGACCCGTACGACATCAGCTCATCCTCAGTCTGACGGAATGGTCGAAAGGTTTAACCAAACATTGGAAAATAATTTGGCTAAAGTAGTCGACTCACATCAGAGAGACTGGGACCAGTACATTCCTCTTTTCTTGCTGTCTTATCGCTCCGCTGTACATGATAGTACTAGTTTTACCCCTGCCAGAGTGAATTTTGGACGAGAAATAAGACTACCAGTCGATGCAATAACAGGGTCTCCGCCGAATAGCCCAAGACTTGTGACGGATTATGTCAGCGATCTTCGAGAACAGCTGGATGAAGTGCATAAGCTAGTTCGCGAGTGCAGTCTCAAGACCGGTGAAAAAATGAAAACCCGTTATGATAGGAGATCAAACATCAACGGTTTTGAAGAGGGAACTCTCGTATGGCTTCATAATCCCTTCAGGAAAAAGGGCAAAAGCCCAAAGTTGCAAGCACGATGGGAAGGACCTTACAATGTGGTTACAAAAATCAACGACGTCACCTATCGAATCAAAAAGGGGCAAAGAGGAAAACCGAAGGTCGTACACATTGACCGTTTGACAAAGTATCACGGCACGAATGATGATCGGGACGATCATAACTAAGAGGGGGGTAATGTTACGACCGAACATTCTCGAAGCGTTTGTTTATCATAAACAAACAGCGTGTTGTTGTTTATCATGAGACCTGGGCGTATGGAAATTTCCATACGTAGAAGGAAGCCCTCCTGTCTCAGAGAAAACTGTTCCTTATGTTCGCGACATAAGGTTCACATTCCCTTAAGCCAGAAAGTTGTTTACGATGTTTGTTTTTTATGACTTGTTTACTTGTGTACGAGCTTGTTTACCTTAAGTTTCTAGTGTTTTCCAAAAACATCGCGGCTGACTGCGCGTGTATAAATACGGGTGCCATCGCTCGAGTGGGACAGTTCTGCGACAACAAGCGATACGAAAACAACTCTTGGGAGCTTTTGCGAAGATATTTGCGACAGTGCATTGTTGACACATAGAGTGAATTATTTACGACTTTTGGCAAGTTTTACGGTTTAATTGGAAAAGCTCTGATATTTTGGAAGTCATCTTGGTCTGCGTAATAAATCGTGTTCTTACAACCCTAAACGGCATTTTAACTCACCCCGCACGTAACAATATAGTAGTTATAGCTAGTTTTCAAACTGAGCGTGAAAACCGCCAAGATAATCGAAATAGTATATTATGGAACATATTTTATTAAGAATTTAGTGAGGGTAAGTTTTGCCTTTGATACTTTTTTGTGTCTTTTAAAGTTTTTGCAAAATACTTAAAAAACCGTTAACGGGGACAAACTTTGCGATGTGGGGGGATGAAGCGGCAAGTGGAAAGGGGTGGAGAGTTGTGGATCTTGATCAGCAGACCCAAAAGTATAACCCACATAAGTTTCAAAACTTTATTAATTTTTGTCTGAAAACATTTTTGTCTTAATGTATTTTATAAGCAAATTTATTTTATTATTACAACAATAACCTTTTCTGCGAATTCTAATATATTCTGTTATTGTAACTGTGTAACTCACGGCATACAGCAATTCGTAATATTTTAATCAACTCGTAACGATTTCATGGAAATAATTTTACAATTCTTACAACTATTCATTACTTCTTTGTTATATGTAGTTTCTTTCGTAATTTACAAGTTGAAAGACTAAATATTTAACTATTCGCCATCATCATCTGAGCCGTAGAACGTCCACGGCTGAACTTAGGCCTCCCAATAATTTTCCATAAGGGCCGGTTATTCCGTCTTCCCCTTTTTTCTATCGGCCATTATGACGTAGAGCTGGTTACCGCCCTTATCTTCTCGAAATCCTTCTTTTTCAGACGCTTTAATTTTTTAATATAATACGCACTGCCAAGGATTGGAACTGAGTTCCAGGAACTCCCTGCCAGTGTCTCATCTTCTGGGTGAGCTCGCTCTGTCGTTGGCTTCGTCTTTGCTAAACGGCTCTTTCGAGTACACCGAGTTCTGGCAGAGAGCGTAGGCTCTCCCCGCGCTGGATAGCTGTGGCAGGGCACCGATGTCGTGTCATAACGTCCCGCCCATCAACGGCCGCGCTAGTAAGTCCTTGGGTCTCCGGTACAAATCTGGCATAACCCCGCAGTGTCCCCTACACTGCCGGGTATCAAAGAGGATTTCCCAAAGTAAAAAAAGGTGTTGGCAAAGAGCAAAAAAGCTGTAGGATTTTTATTCGAAATAAAATAAAATAATTAAAATAATTTCCTTGCGTTACTATAATCATGGGTTTGTAATTTTGAGGCCAACTCTCACGCTCTGCATGTATGCAACAGCTTACCAACAACTCGCGTTACGCGAGCAAAACTATCAAAGACTAACCACGACATTTTAATTAATTTTTCAATTGGTGTGTAATTATAAAAAAATACACGTAAAATTAGTCAAATATACTTTGAAATTAGATAACACATTTATTTATGAAATTAATATTTAGAATTTACTTATCTTTGCAGACGATTAAGGTACCTAGCACTTATCTTTATTCACACTAATATTATAAATGTGAAAGTAACTTTGTCTGTTTGTCTTATACCTTTTCATGTCATACTCAACCGATCATAATGAAATTTTACTTGTACACGTTTTCAGCAATAAACAAAGAAAAAGGGTACCATTCATCCAGAAAAAAAGTACTGTTCAAAACTAACGCCTGCCAAAAGTGTAATAGTAATAAAGATGTCAGGTGTTATACTTTTAAGTTTATTTTCAGATTATTCTCTGATTATCTCAGGAAGCTTATTATAAAGCCGTATAAATTGACCCATAAAAGAATTACTTAATCTTGTTAAATGTACTTACTTACATTAATACACTACTTGTATATAAGAAACGGTTTTAATTAGTGATAATGACTTACGTCTACGATAAGAGGATTAATTACGAGAAGAAGTTGTAGATTAAAAGTACCAGCTCTATTTTCATTGTAAAGAAAGAGCAAATTATTTTCCACTTTCATTTCAAAGGCGGCACTCACGCTCACTTATAATAAACAATAAATACATATTCAGTTCACGAGAGAGCGTTTCAGAGAGATATCACAGTAAACTATGCAACGAGTAAACAATCTTTGAATTAATATTATATTACGTCGATTTTGATAACTTTGCCTGGTCAACAAACTTTGTCTATTAAGAGGACTTGTTGAGAAAACAATATATTATTGAGAAACTATGGATAAAATATTTACCCATAAATTGTAAAGTCACATTTTTGACATAGATTCGAAATAATATTGTTTTCTCTAACAAGTCATCTTAATAGGCAAAGTTTGTTGACCAGGTACTTGTTTAAGGCCACGATAGCCACCTACCATCAAGTGGAACGTCAACCTATCTGTCGAACTTAACAAAAAAAATCCTATATAAAAAATATTTTCCTATTTGATTAAAGAGATAACAAAAACCATCAAAGATAGATCAATCAAAAACAAAAGATAAAGTAAAAGTCTATGAGCAAAAAAATATATAAAAACTAAAATGCTTTCTGACACTCTTATTTTTATTTATTTTTGAGTGCATTACGGCACATTTGTGACTCCTAGTGTCACCTGTGTGTTTTACAAGTATATATAATATATATGTCAAAAACACATAAAATATATCATACTGCCTAATGATCTTATTGATAAAAATCAATGAGTACACTCTTGATTAATTTTTAAATATTTTTTCTATGAAAAAAAATATCTTAATTAGTTTTGGACTAGGCAGGGATTGAAATAAAAATTCGCGGTCTAAAGTGTATCTTAATTTTGTTATTTTGCTGTTAATAATTGTCTATGTCTATCTACTGTTAATTCTTAGTATATATTGTGATGCAGGCGACTGGTGTAAAAGGGGTGACCTCCTTACTCACAATGACCGCAGCCAACGAATGTCACTAGAACACAAACCTATCTATATTGAAAATATATGAAAGCGTAGTGGGTTTTTAAGAAAGTCTTAATATTTATAAGCTCAATCTAATATCGTATTAACTTACTACTAGCTGAATTACTCACTCAAAACTTTATTAGAAGCTATAAGTAACAAGGTACAAGTAAAACATTCTAAGATTAAAAAGGTATACAACTTGTCCATGTAAATAACAAGGCATAATTTAAATTATAAACTAACTTTCGACTATCTATTGAGCTCAAACATTCTGTATCTGCTGTAAGTTGTTGAGAAGTTGGGTGTCCTGCAGTCTACTTGATGCTGCCGCATCAGGTCAAGGTTACAATGTCATGGAAATACCACCGAAGTAACAGTATACCAAATTTCAAATCAATCGAACACGTGAAGGTCAGTGAAATTGCATCATCAACTAGTAAAGAGGCTAATGGTCTCAAACGCCTGAACATTCTTCACAAGTTATAGCTAAGAACAATTCTGATCACGTCAACTTTAAAAGAAAAAATAACACAAGAGGGTAAATCCATGTAACATGAGTGACCATTATTTAATTCTCTAAAAAAATGCGTGTTTCTAAAACCACTAATTTTGCTAATGATCTCATATGTAAGACATTTAATAAAAATGGATTTGATTTTTAATATTCTTATTTAATTGAAACGGAACAGAATTTTTATTGGGTACATACTAGCCTAAAAGCTAATGTCGCCAAAGCTAACGTGAGTTACCAACAATTTTTATTGAAAGTAAAAAAAACTAAACCTAGAAAATTCACAATAAAACGAGACCCACATTTTATGCTTTATAACAACGAAATTTCCATTAAGGGGGTAGTTGATATAATATAAATATGGTATGCTAGCTTTGTTAGTTTCAATAGGGAAGTAAAAATGTAACATGAGTTACCATGGAATTACCCAAGAGTTTTAATGAAGTGACTTATATTGAATAGGCAAACGAAAAAATACACGACACAGACCTTTCAAACCAACAAAGTTAAGTTTATTCCTGATCTAATTACTTCTCACGAGAGCGAAGCCGCAGCCAAAGCATATTTTGATATCAAGTATCCTACAAGAGAAACTATATACTTTATTGACACACTTTGCAACTTTGAAAGCCCAGTTCCTTTGCGACCCAACAAAGGAACAGGCACTGAAGAAAATGTCTCAAACGATTCCTGTATTTATTACAGTTTTCTAAACGGAACTATTAAAAGACATACAACGGATATTGCTCAAACACGTTAACTATTTCATTGAAACAAATTAATCTATACTATTATATAAAGCTGAAGAGTTTGTTTGTTTGTTTGGTTGTACGCGCTAATCTCAGGAACTACTGGTTCGAATTGAAAAATTCTTTTTGTGTTGGATAGTCCATTTATCCAGGAAGGCTATAGGCTATAGAGAACGCGGACGAAGTCGCGGGCACCAGCTAGTAGTTTATATAGCTATCAATCAATACTAATAATAAATCTGTAAGGGTTGGTTATGGAGTAAGTTACTTTGTTTTCAGAGATATCACGTTTATAGGCTCTATACATGATACTGAAACTAAATTGACCATATTTAGAATTTTTTTCTGTATGTATGTATGTATGTATGTATGTATGTATGTATGTATGTATGTATGTATGTATGTATGTATGTATGTATGTATGTATGTATGTATGTATGTATGTATGTATGTATGTATGTATGTATGTATGTATGTATGTATGTATGTATGTATGTATGTATGTATGTATGTATGTATGTATGTATGTATGTATGTATGTATGTATGTATGTATGTATGTATGTATGTATGTATGTATGTATGTATGTATGTATGTATGTATGTATGTATGTATGTATGTATGTATGTATGTATGTATGTATGTATGTATGTATGTATGTATGTATGTATGTATGTATGTATGTATGTATGTATGTATGTATGTATGTATGTATGTATGTATGTATGTATGTATGTATGTATGTATGTATGTATGTATGTATGTATGTATGTATGTATGTATGTATGTATGTATGTATGTATGTATGTATGTATGTATGTATGTATGTATGTATGTATGTATGTATGTATGTATGTATGTATGTATGTATGTATGTATGTATGTATGTATGTATGTATGTATGTATGTATGTATGTATGTATGTATGTATGTTCCTCCATAACTCTTAAACGAATTAACTGATTTTGATGAAACTTGGTAGATAAACATTTAGCCGTACGGGACACAGGATAGGCTACTTTTCCTTTTTCAACGCGGACGAAGTCGCGGGACCCAGCTAGTAATATATATAGTCTTATAGTCGACTGGTATAAGTGAGAATCGTTAGGAACACAAGGAGCACAAGCTAATAAAATACTGCTAAAATGCGAATACCTAAACATATACTAATCTGTTGTTGCTAGAAGGTGAGAGCTTTGTCTTTGGTCTTACAGCTATAGTCATCAAAAAGCTTTAAGGTAGTCACGTGACTAGGTTTATGATCGGTTATTCTAAATGAAAATAATTCTGTAAACAAACCAGTTACAGGCACAAAACACTATATACTTGGTTACAAGCTTCTATCGTTAGGAAAGTGTACGGTCTCGGTGCATTTTTCCTTTCACTACAACCGCAATCGCATTAGTTTGCGAATTTATAAAATAATCAGCTTGTATATCGCTTTAAACCGCATTTATGCTCTGTTTACATAGTATACGAGTAATAAAATATATAAATTAAAAAATAAAGTTGCTTCCCTCCGCCTTCTGCCAACTAAACGCTTGCAACTCTTGCAACTACCTTCGTACGCTTCGATATTTTTAGCAACTCAGCGGATTTTGAAGCGGTTTTCATTAATGGAAAGAGCGTTAAACGAGGAAGTTTTATATAATACTAGCTGGCGCCCGCGACTTCGTCCGCGTTGAAAAAGAAAAAGTAGCCTATCTTGTGTCCCGTAAGTCTTAATGTTTATCTACCAAGTTTCATGAAAATCAGTTAATTCGTTTAAGAGTTATGGAGTAACATACATACATACAGAAAAAAATTCTACAAATCGTTAATTTAGTTTCAGTATCATATAAAGAGCCTATAAACACGATATCTCTGAAAACAAAGTAAATTACTCCATGATCGACAATTACAGATTTATTATTAGTATTGATAATTTGCAGAAAAAAATTGCATAATCCGAGAGCAGGTTGCCAGTGAACTTTATAAATGTCTATTCACGCGAGTAGTTCGCGCGCGAGTGAATGGAAAAGGCGTTGGAGGAAAAATTCTTAGATCAGTAAACACAAACTTATCCTAACTGAAATCTATATTATATAAACCGCCGGCACTAAAATAAATATAAAATCTGTTATTAAATAATAATTATTATAAGCAAAACATTAATTGCAACCACAATAATCACAATAAGTTCACTCGCAAAATTTATGTTTTTTTAATATACGGCAAATTTGTATATAGTTTGTTTCTGTTCTGCCCACTAATGTTTTATTGCAAAGGAAATTTGACGTCGCGACGACAATATCTGTCCACATTACGGAAATTCCCTCACATTAAAACTCCAGGTCACGTCTAAGAACGGTCATAGACCCTTATTCGCAGATTGTCAAAGCGCTTGTACTTATAAAGCTAACATTATGAAAGCATGTTGTTTTACTTGCCTTATTATTCCGTTACGAATGACTTTTAAAGCGATCGTATCCACAACAAGCTATAGTGAAAATTATAAACTTAAAAAAAGTTTAAGTATTGAGCAAAAACACGATAGGTATATACATACAGTTAGGTATCCGTGTTGCCATGTAATGGAAATACTATTGAAGTAGTGGAAGTTAGTGTTTTCACTTTTTACCTTTTTTTACCTTCGTCGACTAGGACATGGGCTGATAGTTTTCGAAAGCCGTAACAGATCTTCATAAATTACAGTTAAGAAATCATGGTCACGTCAATTTTGAAACGAAAAAAACCTGTTCAAATTCGATCCTCCCAAACGGGAGCTGTAATGCCACACAGACACACTCGTCAAACTTACAATACCCCGTTTTTGCGACGGGCGTCGGAGGTTAAATAATGGTGTTGGATGTCTCATGGACTCGGCCGTGTGTTTTATATAAGTATGTGTAATATTTTTATTTTCTTTAAAGCGTATTATATGAATTCTAATCTATACCAATATATAAAACTGAAGAATTTTTTTTTTTTGGTTGTACGTGCTAATATCAGGAACTACTGGTTCGAATTGAAAAATTCTTTTTGTGTTGGATAGTCCATTTATCCAGAAAGGCTATAGAGACCGCGGACGAAGTCGCGGGTACCAGCTAGTATACAATACATGTCAAAAAATCTTTGCTCCTTTAGTTCTCGAGTGATGTAATTAAATTTTGAATGTAGATGATAGAGCAGCATCAAACTCTATCACCCGATTAAGTTTTCTGAATTGCCCTCCACTATATATGAAAATTTTAAAACGCATTCACGTCAGAAGAAAACTGTTTCAGGGATATACAAGCAGACAAGACAGTTATTCTTTATATACTTGTCATAAGGGACGCCAATGTTATGTTGGGGACAAGTTTGATGCGCCAACGTAACGTAATAGTGTGAACATAGTCATTTAGTTTATGTTGGGCGAGAAATGTAATATAGGTGTACCTGTAAATTATGCCTAAGGGAGCAATAACGGTATAATCAAAATGATACGTTTGAATCCCGGTTAGGTTTGAAGCCCTTTTGAGTTTTTTAATTTTATGTCATCACTGTCGAAGCTTTCTGCTTTGCACCTATACAATTTTTTCTGCTGATTATATACGCAAACCTTCCTCGTTTATAGCTTTTTCTTTTTTAAAAATCATATCAAAATCCTTTGGAATAGTTTAGAAGAAATTAGCGGAGAAACAAACAGACATTATTTTATTTAATGTTTAGATAACTAGCGACCCGCCTCAGGCTTTTTCTGCAATTAACGGATCCAACTTTTTCTGCGAATCATACACAAAAACTTACACGTTGATCGCTCTTTCCATTAGTGAAAACCGCATCAAAATCTGTTGCGTGGTTTAGGAAGAATTTAGCGGATATACAGACAGACAGAAAGACTCGGAAACGACAGAAAAATAAGAATTTTAATTACTTCATTTATTTTACTAGCTGGCGCCCGCGACTTCGTCCGCGTTGAAAAAGAAAAAGTAGCCTATCCTGTGTCCCGTACGTCTAAATGTTTATCTAAAAAGTTTCATGAAAATCAGTTAATTCGTTTAAGAGTTATGGAGGAACATACATACATACAATACCTACACTTACAGATTTATTATTAGTATTGATTGATATGTATAATGTATATATAGAAAAATCTTTGAAGACTTCTGAGTTTCTGTCATCCCTAGTCGGAATAGCGTGATACACACCTTAAAAATAGACGGATATAAAGAGAAAAGAGATAGTGCCAAACGTACATACTTGCCTAAACACACACACACACACACTTACTTAATACGTCCCTAATAATAAGTTAACATCCAAAAAGTACCTACCTATAAAAAATGTATGCTCTCATTTGCTCTATTGTTTCATGTTTCATTGTACTCGTAATAACTGTTCAATTCATTATCTTTGTAAATAAAACCCCTGCGGTTTGTTAGCGCGAACATTTTCATTTCACTACATTCCTATGTGTATTATAATATCAAAGTTAAAGGTAGGTCTACACAGTGATATGTTAAGTACTACGTACTAGATGGAACACTCAAGACGCGATGAGTGTTCCAAGTGATTGGAGTTCCGACGTCCTACCCGTTCACAGTCTGTCATACGCGCTCGTAGAGATTAGGCGCGTTATTATTTTCAAAATCAATAAAATGCCGTCTTGTGTGATGAGATATTGCAAAAATACAACAAAAAATATTGGTAAAACTTCTGGTGTGACGTTTCATAGGTAAGTTTTATTAATATTGAAACGTTTAATAGGTTAATATTTAATTTGTTAAAACCGACGTGCTTATCGGGTCGGCCATATTAATATTCAGTTGTCTACGACTTGACGTATTGACCTTGACACTACTGCCGCGCCGTCCCCCGCCAACCCCCGCGCACCTTCCGCGCTGGAACATGAATTTAGCAAGAAAGCGTAGGGAGTGCTCAAACTAGTAATTACTTAACATATCAGTGGGTCTACATAGCACCGATACATAGTGATGCACATCGGTATATCACTATGTATCAATACTCAGATGTACATACATACATATCGACCTACATAGTATGCCTTTGTTCGTGGATACCGTCGATACATACTCTGAGCAGTCTCTGTGTCGGACAAGTCTTGTCTTCAGCGTCGAAAGATGATAGTGTGACTTTTGTTTGTTGTTTTTTTGTTTGTATGCTTTTTTGGAATTAGTTCTCAGTCTGGTGATGCCGCCTAATATGATAACAAGCTCTTCTCACCTTGTTCTTTATGTGTTTCTTAGCTCAGTTCCATGATATTGCTTGTGTTGCTCCAGAAGACTGTAAGCTTCTACCATCAACTTCAACCGCCAGTTCTTCTTGGATGATTTATAAAGAATAAATAAATAACTATATAACTCACGTCTGATCACTTATTACTCTGTACCAAAAGAAAAGTTTCAATAAAAAATAACACCACCCCAATCTGTTCGAGGCCTAAGCAAAAAAGCGAACATCAAAAAAGCCCTCTGCTAGTTATAACGCGTCGTAAATCATGACGTCGATAAAATATATCGCCGGAATCACTGTGTCGGTATGTACGTGGCCAGAAAACTGATACCAGATATCGGCGACGGGAATCTTTTATATATAAATAAAATTTCTATGTATATTTTTAAAATAGTGAAACTGACAGTAATGTTGGTGTTTTTTTATGTAATTAATAAAATTGATTTTTAATTATTGTTATTATCTAGAGCCCCTTGAATGAGTGGTTAAAGTGCCTTCTGTCTCAGTGTGTCCTGGTTCGATTTCTGACAGGGTAAACTGAAAAGGAACATTTCAAAGATCTAGAAAGTAGTCGTAGATAGGGTCTTGAATATTATGATATGCAAACTTTTGGAAAGTCCGCCTGGTTGCAGTAACCATCTCCTTACAGAAGACCACAGTAAAATAAGGGCATGTGTGGTGTTTTTTAAGTGAGTGAGTAGGGGATGCCAGAGCCTATTGCCAGAGCATATGTTGTTTATGTTACAGGCGGTATAGACACCAAGTATCATTTCATTTATCAACACAAACGAAGTCGCGGGCACGAGCTAGTACAATCAAAACTGAAGGTCATATTATAAGTAATTGCTTACGATGCTTAAACTTACGATAAAAGTCTTTCGTTGACGACTAGCCATTATTTCATACTAAATTATTATATACTGTGACATCAATTTCCATAATAACAGACAAGTTACGCTTCAGTGAAAACACACCAGGGTTGTGTAATAACTCAACAGTTGATCCACGTGGGTTTTGATGGTTATCAATTATGTCCTGTTATATTGACGTAGGTACTAACAGTGCCACTAATTATTCGAGCGTGTTAATCACTTAGCGCCCGCTAGCGAAACAGCCTACTTGTGCAAATAAACAATAAATAAAGATAATTATGGTATAAAATGTCTTAATGGAAACTACGAAGTCTTCCAAGACGCAGCGTAGGACACCCTGCGGCCAGGTGGACGGACTTGAAATATCGCTGGAAGCAGCTGGATGCGTAGACCGGAGGACCATGTGTGGCCTTGAGAGAGGCCTCTCAGTGGAGATACAAATTTGAATTATAATTTATGTTTGATTGTACAATGACCAAATGAAACTCTGACCTTTTTGAACTCAATATTTTTGAGTCTAACGATTTGAAACTGACGTTATGGGACCAACCTTATTTACCTTTAATTTTCTATATCCAACGAATTCGAATTATGCCATATGCACAAAAAAATCCTTGATCTTTTAGCTGACGTGTGCTAATTGTGTAATTAAATATTGTATGAACGTAATAGATATTAATGTAAATACAGAATCAAACTGCCTGAGGTTTTCTAAATTGCCTCCCACTATTGAAGCAAATTTAAAGACGTTTTCCTGTAAAAAAAAAAGACCTAAGAGAAGTCATAATTTAATAAATATACTTTATTTTTTATACGTAGCAATTACGGTTGATTATGTGTCCTTTCTTTCGGGGTGTACGAATGTTAGCCGACATGTGGCCACCCCTCCCACTTCATTACCTCTGAATGTACGTTAAGCTGTTACGTCTAACGGCGTTGTTCCCGAGCTCGCCGAAGGTGTCTTAGAAGCTTATTACTGTTGCGGGACAAGCTGCAAGGGGTCGACATTTTTATTCTATGCTTTTATTTTTTTATATTGTACTTATAAAAACATCCGCATTGAACCACTTATGATTTTCTATTATAGCGATAGCTGGGCGACCCGACCTCGGCTTCGCACAGATGCAATTTTTTTTGCATTCATATCATATACACAAACCTTCCTCGTTTATTATTGAAAATTCCATTAGTGAAAATCGTATGAAAATCCACTGGGTTATGAGTTATATATCCACTGGGTCACACACACACACACACACCGGCGCGCACGCACGCACGCATGTGAATGAATAGTTTTGGATGCATATTTGACATAATTCACTCGAGTCGCATATTTTTAAAACCAGTTTTCTTCTAAGGCAAAAAAAGAACGAGAAAAAATTTATCCGCCCTGTTCTTGTAACTTAAGTGACTTCGCAATGGTTATGTATAAAACAGGTTAGGTGCCGTGTTTTCGCAAATAGGGCTGCGGCATAATGGTGTTGTCTTGTAAGTTCGATTTAAAGGAACAGTCGGCAGCTCCTATACGCTATCAAGCTATTCTGTTCCTTATTTCGATGGGAATTAGGTGCTTTTAAAGCATCATCTACGTTCAAGGTTCAGTTTGGTTATAAACACGCATTGTTTTCTAAATAGATGCAGCAATGAGGTCTACAGATTTAATTGGCGATTGTAAGGCGCCATCTGGCTTTCAATGAAAGTGTGAAGATAAATATTATTAAAACAATTTAATCTTGGGATAAAAGCCGACCCTATGTTTAATACGCATAATTTAACAGCTGTATAGGAGGTATTATTTTAAATTTGCACGTATTGGAGTAATCAGTATCAGCTAACCATATTTACAAATTTTTGCATTCATAATATTAGTAAGATTCTTGCGTGGTGACGTGGTGTTTTGGGGGAGGCCTTCATCCAGTAGAAACGCGACACGACACACGACACTACACGACACGACACACAAGACAAGACACGACACGACACGAGCCAAGATACATCATTATTGTTTTATCTAGTGTACTGTATAGTTTACACAATACAGCGTCCCACTAAACTATTTATTAAATTCTTATTACCTAACTTATCTGTTTCGTGCGCCTATATAGGTAATAATAATCGTAGAAACTTATGAGGCCTGAATAGATTCCAATTTGTTTCGGTACATGAGCGTTGTGTAGCGATGTGGTTTTAGATAAGCCAGATTTTTTTACATTTATGTTCATCTTTTAATTGTATGTATCACTAGCTGTGCCTGCAACTTCGTACGCTTATTGGTATTTCGGTATACATTTTTCTTTTAGTAAACCGATTGGAATGAAACAAACAGTAAATGTTACGAGAAGCTTCCTAAAAGTTTTTAAATTCATTCCTTTATCAAGTCGTATAGACTAAATAAATTTTGAAACTAAAGCCAAGCATGCAACTGACAGACGTTTGAAATGAAAATTTGGCATGACTGTTAAAACCACCAGGGTAGGTGCAAACAAGTGTCGATTTTAATGTCACGATTTTTTTCTCACCCCGACTGTACTTATGACACAATTTGTGTGTGTCACCTGCAGTATATTTCACAATATCTACAAAGTTCAAAGTTTAATTTTGTAACGACGTAGCACACGTAGCGCGGCTGCTACGAGCTACGAGCATCGAATGCTACGAGTGCGCTACGATTTAATGAGGAGAGTCTACAAAGTTTTAAAAGTTGTTTTTCGGGAATAAAGGAGGAAAAGTAAAAATTCATTTTTATGTTTGTATATTCTATGAAGTATCTATTCTATGTATATATATATTCTATTGCACAATATCTAATGGTGGCATTTCACATGGCTATTTGTATTTGTGTATTTGGCATATTTGGCAAACAATTACCATGACTGTGTGGACTATTTATTTGACAAAGTGTTGCCCCTATTTGCTTATTTGACAAATAAGGACAATACCAAATACGCGGATCCGTGCGCTTGTCGGTTATTCGAGACACATCAAAGGGGTCAAATAGGCAAATACGCAAATAAACCGTCCACACAATGGCCATATTCAGAAGCGCGTGCGCCGTGAACCTGTACGGACGTGCAGTATTTTTATGTTTGTGCTGTTAACAAGAAAATAATTATTAATAAAAATTTCATAGACAAATATTTTTTCTAAAATATGTTTCAAACGAATTTATCTGAAGGCATAATCTGTATTTTAAATTCATGAAAATATCTCACTCGGACTCACTTCAACTCTGTAACAATGCGTTTGCTTTTTGAATAGTGAATCATATTTTGCACTCTTCACACGTGACTGCAAAGCATAAGTGTGATAGAGACAGGTAACATCCATTTTACGTAGAGGCTCGATAAATTGTTCTGAAGTGCGAGGGGCAACTAGAAAATGACGAGCCGGTAAATTTGCGCTGTGAGATAGGTGGAATTGTGACACACGGCTTGCAAGGACAACAAACGGATTTAAATCAGTCAAGAAAATCAATATACTGTCGTAATATGAATAAGTCATAGAAATTTATACGTAAGTTTCAGAAGAAAAAAATATCATGTGATATTTAATAAATTTCCTACAAATACATAAAGAAAATTTTGTATAGTCGCATTCATCAAATGTCACAATGGTATTACGAGTATTCAAATGCTGATATTATAAATGCGAAAGTTTATAAGAATGGATGTTTGTTACTATTTCATATAAAGACAGCTGAACGGATTTGGATTAATATTTGATACGTTTTTCCTTCTTAGCGAGCCGTTTCTCAACGAAATTTGGCGACTATCATGGCTATCTTGACCTTGGATGCTACGGTGCCAAAGAGGGAGCGAAAGCTTAAACCGAACCATTCTCTTAAATTCTCCAACCAGGATATTTTTCTTCTGTCTCTGCTACGCTCTCCCTGTATTTTCCCTTAAATCATTAGATGAAGAAATTTGTTACTCAGATTACGGGGATTAACATATAGTATACTTTTATTCTGGAAAAATATTAGGTTACCGAGGATCGTTAAAAAAAATCGGGAGGAAGCTCCACACGTTGTCACAGTGATTGTTCCTAAGAGGGTATATTTTTAAAATATGTAGTTTTCTGTATCCTGTTATTTCAATATACAACTATCTTGTTTGAGACTGCAGAACTCATTTGCCCTGTCACTAAATGATGGTATTTTTTATGATTTTGTTCGACAAATATCCCGACCATATGTCATACTATAATTCAAGCTTTGGGCTCGCATCAGACACCTGATACCCGGATTGCTTCAACTAACAACTTTTTCTAGTGAAAGTTATATAGGTATCTAAAACTCAATCACTTTAAAAAATTCGTTTTATGGTAACAGTAACAGTAACAGTAAATTAAAAAAAAAAATAAGTGTGGCTGCGTATTTTACGTGAATACGTGTACGTGACGTTCACGATGAAATATTTATAAATTGTTGATTATTCGAGGGGAAAAAAGGTTCCGAGACAAAAATGTACATAAAAGGCAACAAATGAACATCTTTTATTGAACCCTTGAAGGAATTAAACTATTTCGCGGTGAACCAAAAAGAATTCAATCAACATGCTGAAGAAAATGGCCTCATTTATTCCGATGAGAAGCAATTTGAAGATCCAAGAAATAAGAGCAGAAACGCACGGTTTCACTCAAGAATAGTATACTATCTTGGCAATTGAAAAAAACCTACTTTTGTTTTTTAATTATTTGTTTAATATTATGACGAGTTGATAATATGACGCTTTTTTATGTTAAGGTTGACAGAGACGCTGACGGTCAACTTGATGGTAGGTAATAAAAAAGAAAATTAAATAAACAATACATTATTTAAACTGACATTAACATTATTATTCGGTGCAGAATTGCTATGGCAAAAGGACGTTTTCGAAATATTTTTCAATAAAAGTTAAATTCTTCTTGTGTACCATTTCTATAACTAACGAAAATTCTAAATAATACAATTTGTCTTTCATAATGATCTTTAAGTATAATTTTTTTTTCGAAGCAATTACACTGTCTATTTCTTGTTATATCTCCATTGAACAATGCATACTTATTTTATACTTAGCCTTTGTTTTGACCTTAACTTCATCACTACTGAAAACCGTAAGTATCAAAAATCGTTGCACACAACGACAAACAAAAACTTTGTTTTATACTATTTAAAATATACGACAAAAAGACACATAAATCTCGTGCACTAAATCCACACTTTCTGAGTTCACATAAAATTTAACTTATTTACTGTCCTCAATTTTTACTGTGAAAATGCTTTCCAGAGAAAATACGATTTGCGGGGTAGAAGGAAACAGTATTTATTAAGTCTGTTGAGTAGAGTCACCCACTGGCCTAATTGCGTGGTTTTCTCCAACACTGAATAAAATTGACCTTCAAATTGAAAAATGGAGAATTCTTTTTTTAAATTCATTAGTTCAGTTCGTTTTTTTAAAGTCTTCCTGTTTCGTTTTGCTGAAAACGAGGTTTGTTTATTTGCTTATAGTACAGTCGACTACTTAAAAATGTTATGCCATGCATCTGCCATGTCGGCAGTATTACATCTGTCATACAAAAAATAACAGAGAAAAAAAAATCAAATTCATACAGAATTAATCATTGTCAAGGAAAGGAAATCCTATTTTTATCCGTACTCATAAATTAGGAAGAGTAGCGTTCGTTCAACATTGCTGAGCATACCTACTCACTCGTGGGCGAGATAATTAATTTATGACATTATCTGCTCATTTCTTTTCTCTAAAAACATTTCTATAAAAATATAATATAAGATTCCCTTTCTTGACGAGTGACAAGTGAGTAAATTATCAATCAATACTAATAATAAAAATGTTAGGGTCGGTCATGGAGTAAGTTACTTTATTTTCAAAAATATCGTGTTTATAGGCTCTATACATGACACTGAAACTAAATTGACCATTTTTAGAATTTTTTTCTGTATGTATGCATGAAACTGATTTTCATGAAACTTGGTAGATAAACATTTAGACGTATACAGGACACAGCATAGGCTACTTTTTTCTTTTCAACGCGGACGAAGTCACGGGCGCCAGCTAGTTATAACAATAAAATTATATTTGACTTTTATCGTTTGTGTATTGCCCGCGACTTCGCCAGCGTTGAAAATAAAAGATAGTATAGGTATTTCTCGCGACTTACCCTTTGATAATGTAGCTTTCTATAGGTGAAATCGGTCCAGTAGATTTTGAGTTTAACAAAAATACAAATATACTATACAAAACACAAAAAATTTCTCTTTAATTGTAATATTAGTATAGATATAGTGACATACAATGACGTCTGAAATTATACTTTTGCCAAGCGGTGAATCTTTATTTTTAGTTAGTTGCTACCCACGGCTTCGCCTGCGTGAAATATATAGCCTATGTCTATCCTGAAATTCTATCCTAACTTGGTGAAAGATTTTTTTTAAATCCGATGAGTGTATTTTTGTTTGTAATTCTATGTACAAACAAAAAACAAACATGCAAACTTTGCCTCTTTATAATAATACTAATAATTTTATACTAATAATATAATACTATGTAATAATTTTTATCAATAAAATAATGTTGAAAATGTCAATTAGGTGGTTATGTAGCCTGGTTATATATTATTTTTATTTTAATCATGTTTGACTTATGTTAAGATCTATAAAAGAGCAATAGTGGTAATATAGACTAAAAGAAATAAAACTAAATAAAATGTATATATTTTATTTACTAGAACACTTAATTAAATTTCCACACGAAATATTTCTTCTTATTTCAAATGTTTCTGTCTAGACAACTTTATTACTTTGCGACTTTTATTATATATCGCGCCCTTTGAAATTAGAATACACATGAATTTCTACCTCATTATTGCGTAGCTCAATCTCATAGTTCACCTAGTTTGAAAGCGTCAAAGCCATTACAAAGAGACTCGGAACAAACGTACTGCAAAGCCTTCTCTATTCAACAAACGAAGAACTAAACGGCTCGTGCGTACACTAATAACTAAGTAGGACGCGGACCATCTGTATAGAGATGCAACTAATAATTCTTAAACAATACCCAAAACTGAAATAAATTTAAGCTTGTAAAAAGATATAGTGAACATATCGCTGCTTAAAAACTAAAGGGCCATAAAACAAAAAAAATCCAAAAATGTTTTTATTGCAAAAATACAATCAAAATCCTTCATATTGTATGTTGGAAAAAGATTTATGGTTGTTTTATTCCATATTTAGTATATTTTGATCATTTATTATATATTCAAAAGTAGCTTATATGCTCATATCTCTTCTAGTATTCAGTTTATTATAAAAGTACTTAAAACATTTAATGCTACTTAAAAATACGCTTTTAAGTATGTATAATATGCATATATTTGATATATATCTAATAAGAAAAAAATAATTTCATTTTTTTCGATTAGCTCTCATGAAAAAGTGTAATTTTGATTTGTGGCCCTTTAGTTTTTAAGCAGCGATATGTTTACTTATTCATTAAGTATAGTAGGGGTAAGATTTTTTTTAATTTGAATAAAATAAAATATCGAAGTGTTTCATATCTATTTTAATATTATAAACGTGCCTACCTAGTATCAGTAGTACGGTTATTAGTACGGTTCCCAAAATCTATACATCCTTACTAATAATTAAATGTGAGTTTGTTTGTTTGTTATCTTCCACGCAAAAACTACTAAACCGTAGACCATGAAATTTTCCATACACGTTGTCTGGGACACCAGAAAGGATATAGGGTACCTTTCATCGTTCAACGCGGACGAAGTCGCAGGCACCAGCTAGTATTACAGCTAGATAGTAAAATTTATTACGTTAATGAGAATCAAAATAAAAAGTTAGTTTCTTCCTTATTCATTATGAGTGTGAAAATATATCAAGGTTCTATAGTATAGGACAGCCATTAAGGCAATGCGTGAGGCGTGCTCGGGTGGTCATCCTTCAGCTTTTTGCCACTCGGGAACGACATCTACATAATAGTGTACTTGGGAGATCCGGGGCTATCGCTTTAACAGTGGGGTTATTTGCGCAAACGTTATTAAAACGAATAAGTTTTGAAATTGTAACTTTATATAGACCTGTTATAATATAGAAAAACCTTAACAATAAAAATACTGATGTAAAATGCACATACAATTGAATATTTTTTAATAGTTTTAATTTTTCATAATACTTCTAACATCGACTTGAAAGTTTCAATTCTAATGAAAGAGTTTTGAAAGATGGATCTTAATATATATGGATGTAGAAATTTTTGCATAATTCAGTAAATATAGTATTTTTTGCTTTAGTACTCGTATTATGGCAATTTCTATAAAATTTCAGTTTACATCAATACACATAATTTATAAAAATATGCGAATGAAATCGTTGGTACTTAACCCTCTTGAATTGACATTCTCGAATGTATATTTTAAAGGTCAATATTATCTAAATTGGTGACTAACGAACGGGAAGGTGTCAAAATTAATTGACCCATATATTGAACATTAAAGATAAAATGCAAATAAAGGTATTAAAAATCATCATTCAATAATAAAATTTGCGAGTCTTAATAATAATTTTTAATATAATGCAATAATTTTTACGACTATACAATTTAATCGATAACATGTTTCAATTTTATTTATCGGTATATTGTCGTTACTATGAATAGAACAATTAATATAACACTATTACGCTCATATTAGTATATGCTCCGCGATAATGGTGGACTTAAGAAGCGCCTCAACGTCGCTTTGAGAGGACATACATCACTTTTTTGTTGTGACCTCCTTTTGTAATAATTAAGCATAGGAGTGAGAAATGTGAATATCAGAAATTTTGATTTAAATGAGTCGAGGGTACTTTATGTAGAATTTTATATTTATTTGACCAGAAGATACATAATCTTAGGAATTCTATGAATGTAGAAATTTTTTATTTATTTAACATATGGATTTTAAGTATTAATGAGCTTTTTTTTTTCTTTCTTTCTTGGGTATTTTTTTGTGTATTTTTGTATATTTGTATAATGGTTTGTTATCCCTAATAAAATAAATAAAGTAATTAAAATTCTTATTTTTCTTCTTGTTAACCACGATGATTTCAAAGAGACATAGCGCCTGTTTCACAAACATCAAGTAGGCCCAACTGTCATTTAAAGTCACCGGTAACCGGGGATAATGGAGCTGATATACCTTTGTTTGTACGCTAAACGTCCCAAACATTAAATAGAAAATAATAAAAAAAAATCGGCTATCGAATGATGCAGTAAACCGAGTGCATAATTCAATATAACAGAAAATTATTTCTAAAAGTAAGTAATTAACACTTTACTTGAAGTTTCAGAAAGAGGCCCTATGACACCTTCGAGTCCTTAATGATTTATGTTTGGGGTTATCACCTTTTTAACTCTTTTCATTGTGATCTTTACTTAGCTCTCACCACACGACATGCCTTATTATAATATTATAATTATTATAATATGATATAGCCCTTTATTAATATAAACAAGCAACACACATAACAAACGCTTTTATGCTGCAAAAAGGATTTTTTATTTTGATAATTTGACTGAAGCTTAAGGCCTATAAATTTGCATTATTATTAAAAAATATAAATTATATTAACTCATAACTATCTTCAGAAACACATATACCCAGAAACACAAGTAAAAAATTATAACACCTTGTTTTTACATCAGGCGTCGGAGGTTATGAAATAAGGTTCTGTGGACTGTCTTATATTTAGTTATATGTTAAAGTATGTTTAGTATCTAAAATACATAAACAAAAATAACATATTCTAACACATACAATTCAGTATGTGATTTCACGTAAGTGTAATAACGTTCGGCTTCAACCGCAAACCACAACCACATTTCAGATACAGACTCCAAATGAATGGGAAGAAGGATTCCCTACCTAAATATAGGCGTTGTTCGTGTTTGCTTAACAGAAAATTTATCCCCAGTAAAAATCAGAGTCTTCGTGAAGACGTTAGGTAATAGTCAGTCATTATCTTTATAAATAAAAATGAATAATAAAATGTGCTAAGCGCAAAACTCGAGATTTTAATAAAATAAAAATATTCTTTTTACAAGATTAATTAATATTGTTTTGATCTTAATTTTTTTAAATATAAATATAAAAGGAGTTTTTAATGAAATAAAAGTGAACGTATTTTGAAAGAGTTCTCGTTTCTCAAAATCGTCCCTCAAACTACGATATATATCCTTTCTAAGGGCGCGTTCCCACTATGTCGTGGCGACATATAGTAGAGATGCTTAAAGTGTGGCTTAAATGGAAGTGTTTACATTTTAGGACGACAAAGGACGAAAAAAAAGACACAGCAACTTTTTTTGCTTTGACTACAGATTGTGTGATGGCTATCACGACAGTTGTAAAACATCACGACTAATTGAGTGTCGTTGTTGGGTTTATATATCGTAGCCGCGATAAAAATATCGTCTCGTTGTTTACAAGGATTGACTCGTTTACACGGCTCGCTTTTACGACCCAATGGGAACAGCTAGATAAGATAGTCTTTCGACAATAAAAAATTCTGCGACAAAATTTTCACGAACCCGTTGGATGAGTGGTTAGAGTGCTTGTGTTATAGGCGATGGTAGCTACCTACCATCAAGTGGACAGTCAGTCTGCTCTGATCATAAAAAAAAATACAATCACGACAAACAGTCGTTATAACAGGAACAGCTAGAGACGATAGTCTTCCAACGATAAATTAACTGTAACGATACAGGTGGGAACGCGCCCTTAGCTGTAGGTATCTCCCGACACAAAATACTATTTGAATATTATGGGGCCATCCGAACCTTACGCTTACAAAGGGACCGATGACAGGTATGAATACTTTAGGTTAACCAGAGGGTTACTTAAGTGTCAGTTAGGTTCTAAAATACATCATGACGTATTGTCCATATAACTTTATCTATTTAAGGTATTGAACTTTTTTATGGATGAATTAATATTTTAGTATAAAATCTGTGACAATTATCATATTATCTAATAAATAAAATAACATTAAGCGCCTCTTTCACAAACGTCAAGTAGGCCAAACTGTCATTTAAAGTCAGCGGTAACCGGGGATAATGGAGCTGATATACATTTGTTTGTACGGTAAACGTCCCAAACATTAAATAGAAAATAATAAAAAAAAATCTGCTATCGAATTATGCAATAAACCGAGTGAATAATTCAATATAACAGAAAATTATATCTAAAAGTAACTAATCAACACTTTACATGTAGTTTGTGAAAGAGGCCCTAAATATTTTTTCAAAAAAAAAGAAAAAATTGTGCACGTTCTTTTATGTTAACGAGTTAAAAAAAATTGATTTTAGAATATTCGTTTTTAAAAATACATAGTTCAATGTGACAATACTTTCCAAATTCACAAAAAAAATTTGAAAATAACGGGTGATTAAAACGTTTGTATGGGTACTGTGAAAATTTTAATATATAAAAAAACCTTTGATAAAATACAATATATTATTTAATTTAATCTCCAAGCACTCGTTTTCTTTAGATAAACAGAATTAGTAATGAAAAGTTTCACGCTTTCATTCTATCTTACAGCCCTAAACGAAATAAGAAAAATATTTTATAAGAGTTCCATTTTACATTGTATCTACGAATAGTTGAATAAAATTTTATTAAGAAAACTATATTAAAGATAAGATCTTAATTAAATTTCTTTTCGTAATAAAATCAACTTGGATTATGTTGAGAATTCAATTTAAAAATATGTCCCTGTGTAAGAAGAATAGGGTATTTGTATTCCACATACGACGGTCATAAGACGCGGGCATTACCGTTTTAGTGCTACGCGCTGGACGCCGTATCGGTTATGTAGAAATTAATGTAAATTTCTGATAAGAAATATAGACAAAATAGATGCGACTTGAACATCCTAATCCTACTAATATTATAAACTAGCTGGTGCCCGCGACTTCGTCCGCGCTGAAAAAGAAAAAAGTAGCCTATCCTGAAATGTTTATGTACCAAGTTTCATGAAAATCAGTTAATTTAACATACATACATAAATACATACATACATACATACATACATACATACATACATACATACATACATACATACATACATACATACATACATACATACATACATACATACATACATACATACATACATACATACATACATACATACATACATACATACATACATACAGAAAAAAATCTAAAAATGGTCAATTTAGTTTCAGTATCACGTATAGAGCCTATAAACACGATATCTCTGAAAACAAAGTAAATTACTCCATGACCAACCCTTACAAATTTATTATTAGTATTGATTGATACGAAAGTAAGTGAGGATGTATGGATGTTTGTTATTATGGCGCACAGATATATTTTATTACATGAATCAACATAACACTTTTTATCCTGCAAAAAAAATGGTAATTTTTCAACGCGGATCAGTTATATTATATGTTAATAATATGTTAAGATATCATCAGCCCACCGTGTACTCTGTGTACAAACATTCCTGTTACCTAGTGGTCCATTTTATCAATTAGCTTCTGAACAAGAGAAGTTACTCAATATAGCGTAAAACGTATTCTGTTCAACGACACTTTATAGCTGAAGGGTTTATTTTAATATTTTAATACAACGCAAAAACGAAAATGTACATAAATAAATATATTTAACACAAAAACAAGCAAAATACATTCATATTGTGGTCACGTATGTTTAGATAAAGTTGTTCACCTCAAAAGGGTTCGCTGACTTCATACAATTTGCTACAGTGAAGACACGATACGATACTTTATATGAGGAAATAGGCTCTTTTCCTTTGATAGGGTTCGTCCATTTTTCCTCACAATCTAAATAGCTTTAATTTACATTGTGAACTGAGAGACAGTTGTGACAAGGGTTGTAGTAACATTGTATTCTAAGTAATGTAAACGCGAAAGTGAGTGTTACTATGTTGCGATTTCGCCTTTCGTCCAGAAAAAGTATCCTTTAAGGGGGCGCGAGAAAAAGTTATGGTTAAATCTAACCTTATAATAAATAGTTTGGTCATCTGTCCAACTGGCCGCAGGACGTCCCACGCTGTGTCTTCCAATTCGTAGCCTCTATTCGAGAACTCGTCTACCTCATCTACAACCGGTGTGACCAGAGGTCAATTTGTTCCATACAAACGTCGATTTGTATAGGAAATGAAGCAGCGCTACACGTTAGACACTAGGACGCGCCGCTTCATTCCCATACAAATTGATGTTTATGCATTCTACGCGTTTGATCAAGTAAAACTCGTACTAGGCCCTCAACTCATTTAGACGTGTCTACTAAAGATCTTAAGAAATTCTGAATTTAAGAATTTCTGATCCTATCCACGAAAAAAACTACGAGCATAGCCCGCTCTATATAAATTGCTGTGCGTTTTTGAACTAATGCACCTGTCCTGCCGTGACAGGCCACGTTTGTTCACTGGTCGTAATTGAACCACAATAATTTCGAAGTTTTGTTTTCTCCTCTATTATAACTACGGCTTAATTAAAATTCGCTTTGAAATATATGCTGCATCTAAAAATGTAGTCATTTTAACTGTAATTCTACCACATTTTTAATAAGAACTTTTACAGTTCGCGGATTAGAGTAATACTTAAAAAAAAAACTACGAGTATTAGTTGTTTGCTGTGAAAGCTTTGTACATGGTTTTTGCAATGTGTGAAATATTTTTCAATACGATTTCTATAAATTTTTTTCAGTTTGCCAAATTTTTTTCACTGAAAATACTAATAAAAATTGCAATTAAAAAGAAGGTGATTTTTATCAAATATTGCGGGTAAATTATTTTTACATACACACATAGTATAACGTAACAAGACACCAAGTTGACTTGCTACCGCCGTGTATTTCAGGCGAATATTTCCAACTTGAAATATTGAATGTCAAAATAGATATATTAGCGCGAACTCTGCTCACAATATAACGCGCTCAACAAATTGGGTACAGTAGATTTATGCGGAGCAAACGTGACCTTAAATTTAATGTGTTTTCATTTACAAAGATTTATTTTTGGAGGTCTACTCTCACATTATTGGCACGGTTATCGACTTTGTTGTTTTCTTACCCAAGTGAAGAAATATTTGTAGTGAATGATTTTTTTTGTATTTTATTTTTTTGAACACAGCACTCAATACGACAATAATATAAGAAAGTTAATAAGTTTTATTAGTTCATTCTTAAATACTGCCTTTTTAAAGTAATCTAAAGATGTAAGATGTAAGATGTATCTAAAGATGTAATGTATTGTATTAGTATATATATTATGAGAACTTGTATTAATTTCTAATATTAATAGGAGACAGCAGCCACTTGCCATCATTACGTACATTGTTTGTGATTAATTGTGATCATTAACGTAATTTGTGAACTTAAAAATTAAATGTGATCATCTATGAGTACATAATATGCAAAGTTTTATATTGAACCAAAGCATTTTATTTATTCACAGACAAATTCAATCTTCATCAACACCCAAAACGACAGAAGTACGGTTTCGTAACAAATTTGCGTTGAAAAAGTCGAATTTCCATTTACAACGTATATGCGAATTCTATTATCAACGACGAGTCGAGTTGTTAAAACAATTTCAGATACAGAACACATAATCGAGCGAATATGTAAGGGTATAGTCCCATGTGTAGCGGAGAGGAAATAATAAATATTAACGTTGTTATTTTAAAGAAAATTTATTTAACACAAATAATAATAATTAAAACCCTTTTAGCCTAACGTCACCAGTAATCGTAAAATATCTAAATTTTATTGTAATTCTACCGTAGAATAATGATACGTAAATCAACACATACTAACATTATAAATAGGAACGTATCTGTTAGTTTTTTTATATGTTTATATGTTAGTTATATTTTCATTCTCTGTAAGTTTTTTGTTTGTTGTTGATAGATTTAAGTCGGGAAAAGGACATTTGATGTTTTTTTATTATATCGCTAAAAGCGATTATAAGTCTGAGTAGAAAAATAAAACAATGAAAAAATATATTTACTTTTGATACTCATTTTTGAGGTCATTAATGGGGGTAGAAGTTGAAATTTAAGGTTTAGTCTGACTTTGTCTTTTTACTATTGCGAATGAACCTTCAGGCTAAAATAAGTAATAATAATGGCAATATTATAAGTGTAAACTCGTAATAAAATATTCAAAATTAATGAGTTTCGTGATTTATAAATTTATTTATTTTATTATAAAGGAAACGCTTATGTGACACAAAATAGTAACCCACTGAGGCCATACCCTTAGGCCGAAAAGTGAATATTTATACAGTAAGCCTGGCCGACGTAGAGGATAAGTCTGACGAAAAGCGATGACGTCATTTGCATGTTGGCTTTACTGGAGCTAAAGCAAAGTTATTAGATTTATATATTTTCGAATACAGTTTACTCTATAGTGCAAAGAAAGCGCTTAAGAAATCGTTTTTCAACGTGTTTTCAAATATACATAGTTAACGATGTTATTGCGAAGAATTAGATTTATATATTTTCGAATACAGTTTTCTCTATAGTGTGAAGAAAGCGCTTAAGAAATCGTTTTTCAACGTGTTTTCAAATCTACATAGTTAACGATGCTATTGCGAAGAAAAAAATATCAATAAAACCTCATATTTATGTAGACGTTTTCAAAAAACTAATTTCAGATAAGGTAACTCAATAACGATTGAAACTTACAGGTTATCACAAAATGTGTATTTGTTACAAAACTCAACTCGAGTCTTTTGTCCTTCCCCAAGCGTAAGTGTGGTTTGGGGATACATGTATTTCGTACGTGATCCACACTGGCACAATAAAAGATTGCCAGAGTTGGCCAATTTTTGGAATATGTACTTCGATTTTAGGTGAAATTTTTGGTGACTAGGTAAAGATTTACAAACAATAAACTTAAGATCCATAATTATTATCTTTTCTAATTCTAATTCTAAATATTGGTGCAAGTATTTTTTTTAAATCGGACGAGCAGTCTCAAGGAACTCCTCTTACATACAAATTCCACAGATAAACATGGTATGTGATGTGAATTTTTTTATACTGTTACTTAGTCGGTGGTATTTCCATGGCATGATAACCTTGACCTGATGCTGCAGCTTCAAGTAATCTGCTGGACACCTAACTTCTAAGCAACTTACATTTTTCATTTTATTTTTTTATGCAAAACCGAAAGAGACAATCTAATAGCCAAGTTAAAGTTAGGAGGTAGGTTAATTTTACATGTATTATTCTGGGTTCATTGCCTCCAAACGGATGAACTTTACTTTCTACTACATCTGATAAAAGGGTCGAGATTAACTTTCACCAATTAGTGAGTGATAACTTTCCAACAAAACGGAATAACTATGGGTCATTAGTTTCTAACTAATATTTTAACAGTGAAGAACCAATTACTCGGAACAAAGTGATCGAAGAGAAAGCAAAATAATGAACCTTTTATTGATGAACGGTTACCAGTAGACTGTTGGTACATGTGATGGTAAGTGGCATCTCATCATCAGTAGTTACACAGTGTTTAAATTGTTCAAGTGCAGTTTAGTTACAAAGATCGGTACCACCATACAATTAACATAGCTTAACTTTTAAGTTCAACTAAGTTATACGAGTTCTACAAAGGCGTAGTAGTTGCAGGCTCGTGTCTGAAAAAGAAATTTGCTTTCCTGAGCAGGAGATTTTTTTCTAGATGAGATACACTACATGTCCTTTACTGTACTCCTGGCTAATTATATGCAAAATTTTATGATAATCCGTTGAGTATATAGTTAAGGCGCGAAAGCGTAACAAACAAACAAACTTACTTTGACATTATAATATTAGTTAGGATATCGATTTACGTAATCTCTAAGTATAATCGCTTACGTAAGCTCCTTAGAGATATCATCTAATTTGCATATTCCACGAGAGATAATATTAAATCACAGACATTTAAATATCTTCTCAGCAGATAACAGTAAGAATCGAGTAAATAAGGAGATAAAGAGATCTTAAAATAGAGAGAAAATCGCAGCTCTCCTGTAAGTTGGTACTTCTGGCCTAAGTACTAATTAAATACGTTAAGTACCTTAAATACCTTATGTTAGGTACTAATTAAATAACCTTTAAATTATGTAAAAATTATTGTAAAAACTTCTAAATATTTTAAAAATCACCATTTGAACTTTTAACTAACTATACGAAGTTAAATTTATTTCTTTTTAAATCCTTTAGCTTAAATATATTCCTACATTACCGGACGAAGTTTCGGTCAACAGATATCGCTTGTGTTATTTCAAGAAGAAGAAGAAACAAAAAGAGGAAATCAAGACCAGAGAGTTTAAACTTTAAACGAAACAAAACAGGGTGTTACAAACAAAAGCAGAAACTTTGGTGAAACTAACAGTTCCTTTCAAATTCCTTTTGGCTCAAGTATTTTGAGCGAAATTGTTGAATTTGTATTTTGAAGCAGCTCTAACTGCGTTAAATACATCTCGAAAAACTTGTCGTTACCTACTGAGAACGCCACAAAAACATTTTATGAAATCTTTATCCATTATCCATAATACTATCCTATTACATTGCTGTACACCTTTGCTAGCCATTAGTTTTCTTAATATTTAGATAATCCTGTTAGAAGATTTTTTAAATCGGATGAGTAGTTTCAAAGATTACGTCCAACATAGGTACAAACAAAATTAACCTCTAAATAATATTAGTATAGAATATACAAGTAAAGAAGTTATACTGCTAAAACATGGTTACCATTAAAGTGTATTTTACTATTATTATTTTCGCATTCAACAAAGAAATTTTAAGAGACTTTTTCGCCATTCGTAAAATAACGTCGAGCACGCAAACGACCAATGCCGGATGCTCATTACCACAACAATGATCGAACGCCTGTGTCCGACTTATTGTCATGATAAACAAACCGAATCGCACGATATTTATACGAAATCTATTGTGTGTACCTAAGAGTAGGAGATATGGATTTTCTGAGCCATTATAACATTCTTCAAATGTCTTTAACGTTTGCAAGCACAAGGATGATTTGACCAGCGGCGTAATTCTGCCACGATTTGCTGTGGTCCCAATTTCCGCTATATATAGAAGTAAAAGTATATAAAAACTCTCTTCTGTTAAAGGGCAATGTTTAAAGAAAATTTTAATTATGGGGAAATGAACTTTTCAGAGTTGGCTCTGGTCTGGATTTGGAAAGTAGTGGCAGGGCTCGTTGCAGTGTTCGTCCGACCTCGCAACTTCGCCTATAGCGAACGCGAAGCACGCCAAGAGGTTTAGTCATTAGGTCTATCCCACTACCATCTCGGGGCGGGAGTCCGACATAACCCACCCGGTCTGTCCCCAGGCCGGTGGGTATCCATGATAGATTTCTCTTGTAAATAACTCTTTTTAACAAAAAAAAACGACTTCAAACTGTGTTCTCATGGATGCGTTTAATGCGTTTTAATGCGTTTTTCACTAATGGAAAAAGCGTTAAACGAGGAAGGTTTTACAGGAAAAAATGCACGCGTGCAAAGCCGGGATGTTGTCAAATTAGCTAGTTAGTTAATTTGACAACATAACCGAAATTTGTATAAAATAATTCAGGCATTGTAGTTTTTTAGGCTGGATTTTTAACTGGCTGGTATGACGTTTTAATTTAGTGATCGTAAAACTTTTCACATTTTGAAATTTGCTTTAATTATTAGTGTTTGGACAAGTTTGACCCATTTTCATATATTATATACCTAAGTTATTAATAGCGGTTCGCCGGCCTAATTAATTTCCTCATTTAAAGTTAGGATTTGACGAGCTTCAAATTCTAACTTTAAATTAATTGAAAACAACCTATTAAAATATTTAAATTTTTAATTAAATTAAAAATCAAACGAACCTTTTTTATGTAAGGTCGGCAGGGAGCTGACGGTCTACTTGATGATAAATGTCTACTATCGGTTATGAACATTCGTAAGAAACACCAGGATGTATGAAAGCGTGGGGTATCTGAGGACCTATATCTGAAGGTCTAATGCGAGTTTTACTCGATAAAACGCGTCGAATACGTAAACGTCAATTTGTATGGGAATGAAGCAGCGCCACCTAGTGACTAACGAGTAGCGCTGCTTCATTCCCATACAAATTGACGTTTACACGTTTGACGCGTTTGAGTAAAACACACTAGGCCTTCTGCAACCTTGGGCTTGGGCGATAGTTTTTAGGGGAGACGTTCCCTGCGCTGCTGGCATTCATGAGGGGAACTTAGCAGTTTTTTTTTCTTTCAAAAAACTATATTCACTAAGGTCAAAAATGTTGGAATCTCAAAAACTGCACTATCGCACAAAGCAGTTTTTTTGTTTGACAGCGACCATATGCCATGTAATTTGGTAAAATGAGTTATAAGTTTGAAAAAATAACACATGAGATTTCAAACATACATATTATTATAAATAATTTTTCCTATTTGTTGAATCCTTGAACTGTCGAGGCCTTAATTTCTGTATATAATCTTCCACTGCGACCAACACTCTAACAACTAATTAGTAAATACGACCAAAATGTGGAAAACGATGACGATAGAATCCACATTATTGAAAAAATATACTTCTCTGTATCCAAAATTTATTCCCCAATTACGTGTGCTCGTTACAAATTGGTAACAAACCCGTGGCGGTGTGAAACGTGTTTGGAATGAACTGGTCTACATGTAAAGCTATATTGCCACGTTCTTTGCGAGTACTTTTTCTATTTGGACGACACGTGCATTTCTGTAGGTATGTAATCGTTATTTATAAAAAAACTAGACAATCGACAATGTCCCATGTCAATCTCGTATAGTTTTTTTTTATATTAAGGCCAACAAATAGGCTGATGGTCCACTTGATGGTAGGTGGCTACCGTCGCCTATAACACAAGCAATGCCAGGTGCTGCAAGTACGCTGCCTTCCATAGAAGGATTAATTATAAGGGATAAGGAAGGGATAAGGTAATGGACTGTGACATCTTTCACTGTTGGGAAGCTATATTATATCAGCGAGTACCATAGCCTATGTTTTATAAAATAACGCAGGAGAAGCCGCGTGCAACAGCTAGTTTGTTATATTCATACTATAACCAACTTGATTTTTAGTCTCACAGTGAGTTTGTTAAGCTACGAGCCGTACAACGTCATATAGTTATTCTAAAGTTGTAGTACGTTGGCGGTTGTTGTGTGGAGTGACCCAGGCTCGCTGCCATGCTTGTTAATTTTGCTAATTACTTTTCTTTGTCCCTCCTTTAGGAAAGAAGGCTGTCTGAACCCACAGTTGTTGTCCATAGGCATCTGTATGGGTCTGTATACAGCCAAATAACGTACGAATACATGTCTAGATTAATATATGTTGAACGATATTAGCGCTAAATCATGTTTCTTCTTTAGATGTTGCTAATGATGGCTAGATGGCGCTAGTGGTTTGTTAAAGCACATAGAACGCAAAGTGCATCTAGCTGTCGCTTTGCATTGTGTGAGCGCGGTATAATTATGTATTATGTATGTCACAAATATGTATGAGAGTTCATTAAATAAATCGAGATCAGTCACCAGATGTAAAGGCACCGTGTTTTATTAGTGACAGTCCCACCGGTGTTCTTTATATCAACGGCGAGTACACGCGCAATTGTACATTTGGTCCTTCGGAGCCGGATAACTGAGTTATCGGCAAAGGGTGACAGATCTACGCAAAGAGCAGGACGGGACTACCTGCTACCTTCGGACCCTTGGCAGTGGATCGCTGTACGGGACGAGTCTACACGGCGCTGAAGGCTGACAACGTGACGACAGCAGCTTCGGCAACTACAGCGACGTGCACAAGACCGGCGATACCAAGGAACCAAGATCAGTGAGGGACGAAGCGAAGAAAGAATAAAAATTGTGAGTTCGTTCCATGTTTTTCGTGCAATTTTGAACTTTAAATGTAGTGAAGAAATAATTTAAAAATTTAGATCTAAAGTAACTTTGAAATTTGAGTAGTGTTTTAACTTATAACTTTTTCATTAAATTTGGACTTGTAAAATTTTTCGTGTATAAGTGGTTGAGACGGGGAATCCATGCCGGATTTCAGATCGGTGTTCCAACACTTGTAAAATTTTCAAGAAATTTCGTGGACTTAGAAAAATTCGACAAACTAAATTTTATTTTAATACTTTGGTGAGTTGAGTACAAGTAATACTCTCAAACAAGATGGAACGATTGATTAAGTTGCAGGAAAATATTTATGAAAGAATATGTAAGGCAAAAACAAATTTCACGAAATCGCCAAAGGAAAGACTCACGCGGCCGTATGTAGAAATAAGGTTGTCTAGCTTGGAGAAGCTGTGGCAACAATTCGAAAAAAACAATGATAGCTTAATTTCAGAAACGGCGTCAGAGGAACTAAGGGCCAGTACATACGGTAGCACAAATATGTTCGATACGTGCGAAGAATGTTATTTGGAGTATAAACTGTCATTAGTAACAAATCTAGGAAATTATAAGAGTGGCGATGGTTCGGGTAATTCTGAGCAGAGTATAACTTCTAGTTCGCAAGTAAAATTACCAAAGATAGTAATACCTATTTTCTCGGGACGCTATACCGAATGGATTACTTTCAGAGATTTGTTTACGTCATTGGTGCACAACTCCACGAACTTAGACAATGTGCAAAAGATGCACTATTTAAAAGGATATTTGGCTGGAGAAGCGGAACAGTTGGTTAGGCAGATTTCTATATCGGACCAAAACTACGAAAGGGCCTGGACTTTGTTAACAGATCGTTACAATAATAAAAAGTATTTAACGAATAATATATTGCATCGTTTGTTTGGTCAGAGGTCTGCGACACAAGAGTCGGCACAACATTTAAAGGACTTAGTCGACACTACTTGTGACTGTCTTAATGAGTTATCAAATTTAGGTGTTAATGTTTCTGATTGGGATATTTTGGTTATTTATATTTTGTCAATGAAACTTGACACAGAAACAAAAAGGCAATGGGAGTTTAATAGTCATAATAATAGTACTTCTGAAAGATTAGCGACATTTAAGGAATTTAAAGATTTTTTAATTAATAGATCCCGTGCTTTAGAAGCCCTAGAATCTAAACCGAATGTGTCAAAATTTAAACCTTTGTCAAACCCTAAAGTTTTACATGTTGTTAATTTAAAATGTTTATTTTGCTCTGATGCACATACATTAAGTGTTTGTAAAGGATTTTCGAACGAAACAGTAGAAGCACGTCGTAATTTCGTCCGTGACCAACAATTGTGTTTTAATTGTTTAGGAAGTTCTCATATCGCGAGAGTTTGTAAGAAAATTTTGAAGTGTCGCCGTTGCAAGAAACGACACCACATGTTGTTGCATCAGGAGTCTAGTACTCATCCGACCACCATGTCACGTAATCAAGACGAGAATTGTAGTATAGGCGAGGTCACATCGAATGTAGCCTCGAAAAATCAACTCGTTTCGTGCCTTTCAACAGGTAGAACATATAACCAAGTCTTACTGACTACTGCTTTGGTAAAGGCATGTTCTATAAGCGGATCATATTATCCTCTGAGAGCACTGCTGGATCAAGGGTCACAAGCTTCATTTGTTACGGAATCTGTGGTCCAATTATTGGGGCTTAAGAAAATACCAATTAAGGGAAAGGTTTTAGGTGTAGGAGGAAATTGTAATATCGCTTCAAGGTCTATGGTTAACCTTGAGATACGTTCCAGAATTGAGCCAGAGGTAGTGATTAGAGTAAAGGCCTATGTTTTAAAAATGATCACGGCGCCTTTGCCGGCTAGGGGATTTCCGCCTTTCGAATGTGTAGATTTTCAGGGTTTAGATTTAGCTGATCCAGGTTACAATATGCCAAGCAAAATTGACTTATTATTAGGAGGAGATATTTATAGTCAAGTCTTGAAAGAAGGTTTAAAAAGGGATGGCAGTGGCACAATCGTAGCACAGTCTACATCACTGGGCTGGATCCTATCAGGCTGTGTGAATAGTTCAACTTCACCTTTATCGGGTATGAGTACGTGCCATTCTCACATGGAAGATGATGGAATGGAAATGTATTCAAGAAGACCTCTATAATCCTCCAGAAATGTAGCATGCTTACATGATCGGTGGAAGTAGTCTGGAGGGTATTAAGAGGTTTTTATTCAAACTTATAAGTAGATATTTGGTGTACCGGAACGCAATATCGGTGATAATGATGCAGTAAAAAAAACGCGTTATCCCCTTTTCTCTTTAGTTTTTTTTGGCAGGATAGTTCAAGCATAAAGGCGCGGACGGAATTACACATGTTGTTTTTTTTACAAAGAATAATTAAGTTATTAAAAGACCTCAAGATTGTGTGTTATGTTAATTTCTGTATAGTTTGATGTATTATAAGGATTGTGTACATACTTGTTTTAAAATGTCACTGCAATGTTTTGAACTCTAATGTTATATAATATTGTTTATCGGGTCACGCCATGGTGGGCGGAAGATGTGAAATGAATTTTATATCGGACTTAGAACTATTAGAATTAGTTCTAGGTGGGCGGAATGTTGAACGATATTAGCGCTAAATCAT
The DNA here is from genome assembly GCA_945859745.1 of Synanthedon formicaeformis. Lineage (NCBI taxonomy): Eukaryota > Metazoa > Arthropoda > Insecta > Lepidoptera > Sesiidae > Synanthedon > Synanthedon formicaeformis. The sequence goes on from OX243975.1 coordinate 3,902,421, forward strand.
GTTTCTTCTTTAGATGTTGCTAATGATGGCTAAATGGCGCTAGTGGTTTGTTAAAGCACATAGAACGCAAAGTGCATCTAGCTGTCGCTTTGCATTGTGTGAGCGCGGTATAATTATGTATTATGTATGTCACAAATATGTATGAGAGTTCATTAAATAAATCGAGATCAGTCACCAGATGTAAAGGCACCGTGTTTTATTAGTGACAGTCCCACCGGTGTTCTTTATATCAACGGCGAGTACACGCGCAATTGTACAATATATATTTTTTAAATAACTGGAAACTGTAAATCAGGCAAGTTTTATAAAAAAAAGAAACACCAAAAACCAAGCGCACTATCAATCCATTTTGCATAGAGTAGTTTTAGGGCCTCTTTCACGAACTACAAGTAAAGTGATGGGTAGTTACTTTTACAAATAATTTTATGTTTTATTAAATTATGCACTCGTTTTAGTGCATCCTTAGATAGGCGATTTTTTATTGTTATTTTCTTTTTAATGTATGGGACTTTTACCGTACAAACAAAGGTATATTAACTCCATTATCCCCGGTGACCGGTTACTTTTAATGACAGCCTACTTGACAGATGGTGAAAGATGCCCTTAAACTAATACTCGGTACAGAGAAAAAAAAAAACTAGTTTTGACTTGAATATGTCTAAATTTGCTTGCATAGTGAGAGGCAATTCATAAAAGTAATGATAACAAAAACGAAACTGTACTTATTTTCGATGCTGTACTTAGTTGAAACTACGTATTCAACGATCAAAAGATCTATATGAATAAACGCATTAAAATAACACAACCCAGAGACGGTACTTTAAATTCGTCGAGTACATCCGCAAGAGGGCTATTGTCGTTTCAACGCCATTTTTACGTGAATAGCAAAATAGCGTAGTTTAAATTTTATAATATAAACAGGAAATTGTGTGGGCGCTCCATAAATCGGGCTCAATTTACGAGGTGCCACTCCGCAAAATAATGACGGCCATCCGCATTTGCTGGACTAAACATCCACTCCACACGGTTAATTTAGAAACAGTATATAAGTTCGAAAGGGGTTTGGGTAAAGTTGGCATCATTTTCAACTTTGGCGGCCACTCATAAAAGTAGCATAATTTGAAAAATCAGTTCGAAAGTAGCATTTATTATTATGGAACTATACCGCTAAATAACATCGAAACTGAGATATTTGGCTTTATATATTACTTAAATCACTACTTCGTCTATATACACTACTTCGATTATAATCGTCTATGTACACTACTTCGATGTAAAAAATACATAATTTAACAGTTATTGATACAAAACGCTTCCTAGAAATAGATTCACGTTCACAAAAGTCCCAAATCGACGAATGGTTCAGCCAAACCCCTCCATTTTTTTTATAACGTGAGGAAATCTGCGAATCAGATCCCCACCGACCATGGGGAGATCGGTGGGGTATGTGGGACTTCTACCCACTAAAACCCCGCGGTGTTTCTTCACGCCGTCTATGGGCGGGGGTCAGGGGACGTTTAAACACGCTACGGTGTCCCCCCGCCAGACGAGGCCCGCACATTTGCGGGCTCCACCTCGATAAGGCGCGGAGTGTAACCTCCGCGCCGTGAAGAGACGGAACCCGGAAACCCCTCGTTGCCCGGTGTTGTGATGACGGCGGACGACCCCATGTCCGCCGCCCCTGGGCGAAGCGGCAGAGGCCGCCTATTCTCCACCTCTCGCAGCAGGCAGTCAGCGAGGGGCTTCACTCATGAAGCACCCCATAATCTCTTCTCTGCGGCACAACCTACCGCAGAGTTGGAGGCCGCTTCCACCTGAAACTCTCGGAAAACCCCTGCTCGTGTGGCCGCTCATCTCTAGGGCATTAAGGGTGGGCGGCCCAAAGGGGGTTTCCGCCTGACATTTCCACATCAATCGCGGCAGCCCGAGACAGGCTTCACCTCGTGATATCGTCGGAAGAGTTACTAGGCCGGGTGGCGAGTCCGGGTGTTCACTCTTCCGAACGACTTCAGAGGGTGGTTACTAGGCCGGCCGCGCTACCGGGTCTTCACCACCCTCCACAAAGCCGCGATTGCAGTACTCTGCCAGACGGTCCTATCCTGCCGTAGAGCTCCGTCTTCGCGTGCGTTGCCCAACTACCACTGAGCGACAGAGCTATCCGAGAGAATCCGCCCGCTGCGACCCGCGCCGGTCTTCGTTCGCAGAACCGAGACCCATACCTCGGTCCGACGCACAAGGACCGGGGGTGCCATCTCTCACCGGCCTACACCCGCGTGGGCCGAGTACGGTTCCTCGGCTCAGCGAGCGGTGACCGGTGAAGCTCCAACGGACAGTTGGAGCCTCCAAACTGTTGCTCCGCCACGAGCTCCGATGGTCGGAGCCCGCTCGGAGCACACGCACGTGGGTCTTCTTTGTTCCCTAGCGACAATCCGATCAGCCAAGCAAAGGCCGGTGACCCCACCGGCCCCTGCAACCGCCCGGATTGCCGAAGGTTAAGCCCCCCCACTACTACACGGTTCCTCACTACATAGTTCCTCCGGCGCAGTTCTTGGACACTATAATAAGGAATGTCATAGAAAATGAAGTTTCTGACGAAGAAAATGATGATTAGTAACTTTTTTTCATTAACTTTTAAATTAAAAAATACAAAAAATAATGTTTTTTTTTTTTTTTTTTCATTTTATTGCTTGTTCTTGAAGAGCAACCAGGCGTAAAATTCGTATCTTTAAATCCTTATATCTCTCGTTCGATATAGTTTGGAGTAATTCTTTTTGCACATTATAACATATTTTTGCAAGGACTTTAAACGACAATAGTTTTTATCAATGGCCGCTAGAAAAAAAAATGATGCCAACCCTCCATACAAAGTTACCCAATCCCCTTTGTACTGTAAAATTAATAATATAAAGCTGTTTGCGCGTTAGGTCCGTTGGTCAATTTAATTCTTCTTTTTTTATTTGTATACAGAACAGTCACTGACCTCAATTACACCTTATGGTACACTTACCATAAGGTGCCATACCATACCATACCATACCATTAAATTGAGGTAAGTGGCTAAGATGAGGTCGAATATGGAGTTTGCTTGTCCGTAAGTCCACTAACTCTGTTCTTTAAGAGTATCAAAGTCTTCTAAACTAGCTAAGGATTTGGAGAGATCACATATTAATACATTAGTGCACGCTTATTTAACGTGTTAAAAAACACGCGATAAAAGCGTCGAAAAAGCTCTCGTGCGAACATGGGCTTATTGAATGAATTCAAAACACATTTACATCTGATCATATACATTTACTGTTCTACATGTATACTGTGGCAACAGCGAGCTCCGCAAATACAGCGGTTATATTTTTAATATCGCCTTAATCTGGTTGCCGGAAATTATTTGCGGCGACGAAAGATTCTGTAACGTAAGTAAATGGTATAAAATGTATGTGTTTTAATACAATCTTTCTATACTATATAAAAAATGTATTGGAGAGTTATTTATCTGATCTCTTTTTAACAAAAAAAACCGACTTCAAACCGTTTTCTCATGGATGCCATTGTCAGAACTGGACCAAATTGAAATGGGACCACACGGGAAGCACCAGCTTTCAAATAAAAAAGAATCAGTCGAAAGTTCTGAGGTAACAAACATAAAAAAATACAGTCGAATTGAGAACCTCCTTCTTTTTTGGAAGTCGGTTGAAAATAATAAAATTTTGTAATATTGAAAGGATTTGCTTAGTGATACAGATACAGTGAGGATATTTTTTATAAGTATATTTTTCATTTAGAGCTGATGTAGGTAACTTTATCTTGATTTTTTTTTTCTGTTTCAGTCAGTTACTTATCACACACTTATTGGATGCGAAAGAAAACGAAACAAGTTATGTCTAAAGCTCTTTGAAGACGGAAAGAGAAACTGACAGTTGACGTTTATTACTTTTCCAAGGATAGAATTTGTGTGTTGACAAAGACAATAACTTGAACAGCCTACAATTTTGCTCGATATTAAATATTTTCTGTTATCTTTATTTTTGTTTTTTTTTTCCAATTACCTTTTAAATATTGAAATTGATGTGGAAGTATAAAATTCTAAGATTAAAAGGTATACAACTTGTCGGTCTAAATAACAACTCTAAAACTAATCCCCAAATTTCTATAGAGCTAAGTCCTTATTATTAAGTTCTTATGGGCTTATTATCTTCAATCGCCTTAATTTAAACTACTTATAGCTTAGAACCATCCCGATCAAGCCAGCTTTCAAACAAACAAAAAAAAAACCATATCAAAATTGGTGCATCCGTTTGGGAGCTATGATAACACACACACACGTCAAACTTGCGTATTTGCGTCGATCGCCGGGGGTTAAAAAGAGCGCTAGACAACATAATATAGCGCCTGTCGTTTGATCGTAGAATCCAGTCATTTGATCATGCAATGTTATTTTCATAGTAGGTATTACCTTATAGTCAAAGCGACAACCGTAAAAAAAGGTGGTTATCCAGAATAAGCACAAAAATGGACCTTATGACTTCTTGGATATTAGACCGTTGGTTCCTTATTTGTCTAATATCCATCAAGAAGTCATAAAGTTCATTTTTGTGCTCATTCTGGATAACCACCTTTTTTTACGATCGCCGCTTGGACTATTATGAGTTAGCTAATTCTAAAAAGAAATAGTTATGTTTTTAGGAAGTATTTCTTATTAGAAATCATATAGAAATCATATATATAGATTTCTTATAGTCAAAGCGACAACCGTAAAAAAAGGTGGTTATCCAGAATAAGCACAAAAATGGACCTTATGACTTCTTGGATATTAGACCGTTGGTTCCTTATTTGTCTAATATCCATCAAGAAGTCATAAAGTCCATTTTTGTGCTCATTCTGGATAACCACCTTTTTTTACGATCGCCGCTTGGACTATTATGAGTTAGCTAATTCTAAAAAGAAATAGTTATGTTTTTAGGAAGTATTTCTTATTAGAAATCATTTTAATCAATTAACCACAGCACTAACTAATGTTAAAAAATTGCATGTCAACAATATAAATATTTATTTTGAGGCAATTTTATTATTTTTTTGCAGCGTCATCTTACGGCGAATAATTGTATTTCTTAGGTGACACTGTGACGTCATCTCGCGAGTTCAGTATTTTATCATGATAAAAAATTATGCTCGACGTGCTTAAAGAAGTTTACACTTCAGAAATCTGTACATGAAATATCTTCAGTGAACAAATTCGAACGCATTGTTTATAATTGTTTTGACTGCTCTTGTTGGGTAAGAAGTTTGTTTAACTATTACGATAGTTAGTAAGCATAATATATTAAATTTAACTCGACTACCTATCGTGGTGTTTCCAGATGATCGACTTCATAGTTTTCATTAGAAAATCATAAATTAAATGCTTTCCACTTCACGTGATTCGTTTTTGTATAAAAGATTTACTTTTGAAGTTGACATTTATCTATACTAATATTATAAAGAAGAAAGATTTGTTTGTTTGTTTGCAATTGATAAGAGAAATTGTTTTTTTCAGTTTTCATTTATTTAGATACCAAGTAGAGCCTAAAAAGAAGAATGGAAGAAACAATGATTAGATAAATTGTTTTGGTCACATTGCATATGACACCATATAATGTCCATTCCATAATACAAGAAATTAGGTCTCAACGCATATACAACACCATATATGGGGTCGTCTCAAAGTCTACTTTATAATTATTATTTTTAATAGATATTTCTAAATTTGCTTATTTATGCCTAAATAAAGCTATTTCAACAATAAAATATTTTTTTATTCGATTATTTCGTAATTCATGCAGTAAAGGGTTAACAAAAAAAAACCAACTTCAAACCGTTTTCTCATAGATGCCATTGTCAGAACTGGACCAAATTGAAATGGGACCACACGGGAAGCACCAGCTTTCAAATAAAAAAAGAATCATCAAAAATCGTTTCACTCAGTCAAAAGTTCAGAGGTAACAAACATAAAAAAAAAATACAGTCGAATTGAGAACCTCCTCCTTTTTTGGAAGTCAGTTGAAAAGAGCCGTAAACAAGGAAGTTGCGATAAGCGATGAGATGTTTGTACGTACAGTTCGTCCTCGCAAAATATTTTGGCCTCTACAAAAGTTCTGCGGCTTTTCCGTGATCGGTTGTAAAAGTAGTAAAACCTGTAACAATGTGTTACCGGTTAATTTACTAATATTCGGAGAAATTTCCGTAATTTCCCCGTATGTTACCAACTTTATCGCCTGCCATGAATTTTATTGCGAGCAAAAGTCCTCCGTGAGCCTCAATGGAAATTTCTAATCAATACATAAAATTTATCGTAGGACAAATTGTAAGTTGTTTTATGGGAATTTTGAAATCAATTTATTTTTAACAATATTCAAGATCTCTTATTTTTCTTTTTATAATACTTACATACGATTGCACAAATATAAAACATAAACAATGTAAAAGTTGATTCCTCACACCAGAATCATAAATTTATTGTTAGCGGTAGAACCTAAAGGTTACAAAAATAACTTGTGCCAAACTTATTTGAGCCGAAGATGTGCTACGATTGGTTAGGGAGCCCACGATGCTAAATGTGTAGTCACTCGAGCGTCGTGGGGACCTATTGGACTTTGAAGATTGGATGGTAAGAAGAAAAAAAGGTTATATGAAGTTTTTCATTTCAGCGGTGGGGTGAGCGTCTATAGGCGTTCAAAATTTTGTAGGCTTTGTAGGATTATATGGAGGATTTTTTAAAATTTGTATTTTAAAAAATCCTCCATATAATCGTCAGATTAAGAATCAGCACGATCAGGACTTCAGGCTGAACCGTCTGTATGAAAATCTGACGCGCTCGAGCATTATAAAATGAGAATTGTCAAAAATATTTTTTGCATTTTCAAAAAGCCGCCACGAGCTTGCGTTACATCCGAATCGTCTGAATTTTGAATGGGAGCTTATTTTAGGTTCACTTAACATCCCCTCTGAAAATCTGACGCGCTCGAGTTGTATTTAAAATTTTACCCCCACCCCCGCCAACCCCACCAACCAAATCGTCAGATTATTAAAATGCACACTTTTCAGCATGTAATTAATCTACCATAGCTTAAGAATGCGTATAAAGCAAACAAAATTAGTAATTTCACCCGCGTGGCCCCTTGGACATGACAGTGACACAAAATACGTAGAACTACGCACAACATGCGACGGGAGATAGCGCAACTCGCTCAATAAAGATGTCATAAGTGCCAAAAGTATTAAATATTAATTATTCGTAAACTACAATGTCAAATGAAAAATTGTTACATAAAGCCTTAGATAATATGTGAAGTGAAATTACTGATACACTTTTAGCTTTGTAATGTGTGTCATTTTGAAAATAAAACTAAAATCAATGGAAATGAGAGCTCACTTTGTGATTTTTTTCTATCGAGAAAATTTCATTATATTATGTTTTCGGTTACAGACGTCACTTTCATTTATAATGTATTTATCTATTTAAAAAAATAAATTAAATTAGACTTTGTTTACTTAGATAAAATTCAAATCTAGGATTGGCTATTTCTCTTTATGCCCGCTCTTAATCTGACGCGCTCGAGTGACTCCAGAAATCCCCTCTTGGGCTCCCAAACCAGATTTCGCATCGTTGGTCGTGAGAGTATTTAAGTCGCTTAGAGTTTTGGCTATTATTACAAAAGTTCTAAAGTAGTCCTTTGAACTGGACATAATTTGTTGTGCTTAAGTTCATCAAATATTGTGTTCATTCAAACAGTTTTTTTAATCCATATTATATTATAAATCCATACTTACTAATATTATAATTGTGAAATTAACTCTCTGTGTGTCTATTACCTTTTCACGCCTTAACTAATCAACTGAACATCATGAAATATTGCATACACGTCAGGGATACAGGAAAGGACATAGGGTACCTTTTATCCAGAAAAAAAAGTACTGTTTCCGAGGTATGAGTTGAATAAACCATGTGGAACTTTTATATTTATTTAAATGATTACTTAAGGTGATACAAGTCAGCTTCCCTCCATACAAACGTAGAATGATTATTACTCCGCTGTTTTATGTTTAATTTACAAAAGTAAGCATGATACCGATTTATCTTGTTGTTAACTAGGTTCCTTGTCATACAAAATTTAAAAAAAAGCTTTAATTTAAAAGATATGATCCTGGAAACATCCATATTTTAACACAAGTTTTAATTGAACTTTGAGGGTGAATAGGTCACTCTAGTATACAAAAACTCCAAAATACTTTGCCTATAAACATTGATTAGTTATTCAAGAGTTCAAATAACTTTACACGAAATAGATATATGCAGTAGTTTTGTCAAAAAGTGTATATGCCCAAGCGTCTGTTTATGATTGTTTTTGTATGAATCATTGTGCATCTCAGTCGACTGCTCTTCCCGCGCATCGTGCTGTGTGAGACAGAATGAATTTTAGCTACACGTACCGGTGAGTTCGAGCCACAGACTTGTGTCATCTTAACTAGTCCGCTTAGAAAAAATACCATGATTGAGCTGTTCTCCAAAAGTGTATTAAATTTGGAGTATAAATTTAAATTCCTTTAAATTCTAACTATATAATCTTCCCTAATCCTAATTAGGAATTCTCGCTTTCGTGGCTCAGTTTAGTTGGAACCAATTGTAAAAAGTGCGGTTATCCTTCAAACACGACCTCTTTGATTCTCTCCATCATCCTTTTTCTGCAACGGCTTACGCTAATCCGCGCTGACACCGACTTACAGACTAATCGACATTAAGCGACTCGATGAATTTCTTCGTTTCTAGTAGGAATTTTCGAACTCGGCAATAAATTGTTGAATAAGCAAGCTATTTCTGTACCACTAGCTGTTGCACGCGCCTTCGTCCGCGTAACTTTTTACTCGCTGATAATATAAGCTATATTATCAGTGAAATATTTTTTTCAAAATAATTCAGTTGCCACTGAGAACAGATGGATTTTTCTATTTATGACTGTAGAATATACCACTGCAAAATAACACAAAACCAAACAGCATTAATCAGATGCAAATAAGGTATTGTTTCAAAATGTCACCCTGTCTGGTAACATAATCGCTTTATACAACATCGAGCCCTATAAATAACTCTTACAATAATGATAATTACTAACTCATTGAATATTCAATTTGTTTAAGGGTCGGACAACTCGAATCATAAACAATATAATGGAATTCGGTAAAACACGAAACTGGCAAATTATGCGACAAGTAAACAAAATGCAGACCGACCTGAATCACAGATATGCTAATTTGCATCATTTGTTTAAGGAGTGAGCACATATTAACACAAGCGGAGCGATAAGTGCAGCGTTAATGCAGTTAAACATAATAATAAAAACCTTAGACTCATCGACACTTTTGTGAGATAAAGCAAATTTGGTATTTACAGCAAAAACACTTAAAGCAACTCTGTCTGTCTGTCTGTTACCTTTTCACGCCTTAACTATCCAACCAATTATCATAAAAGTTTTCATACATTTTATCAAGCATACAGAATAGTCCCATGGGATCACCTAAAATAAAATAAATCCTATTAAATAAAGCGCCTCTGTCTCCAACGTCAAGTAGGTTAAACCGTCACTTAAAGTCACCTGTCACCGGGAATAATTTAGCTGATATAACTTTGTTTGTACGGTAAACGTCCCAAACATTAAATAGAAAATAATAATAAAAATTCGCCTATCGGGTGATGCAGTAAACCGAGTGCATAATTCAATATAACAGAAAATGATTTCTAAAAGTAAGTAATCAACACTTTACTTGTAGTTGGTGAAAGAGGCGCAAAGAGTAACAGATGTAAGGCGTTATACTTACTAATATTATAAAGCTGAAGAGTTTGTTTGGTTGAACGCGTTATTTTCAGGAACTTATTGGTTCATAAAGAAAAATAGTCCATTTACCGAGAAAGGCGAGATATATTACATTATGAACGCGGTCGAAGTCGCGGGCAACAGCTAGTATTATAGATATGTAAGCATATTTTTTGGGGCCGATCCAGGAAGCTAACGGAAGATGATGGATTAGAAAGAACCAAGAGATTGAAGACCTAGTGGCTGAACCCAATATCATCGGACAAAGCAGCGAGACTCCGCTGGCTCGGCCACGTGGTAAGGATGGGTGACGATCGTGCAGCGAAGAGAGCATACTTGGAAAAACCTGATGGCCGTAGGCCCGTGGGGCGCCCTAAGTATCGTTGGGGGGATGAGGTGCAGAGAGACCTACGCGAGCTAGTGACAGCTGACTGGCGCGAGATAGCTCTGGACCGGGATCGCTAGAGACTTGTGGTGTCGGAGGCCAAGATCCACTACGGGTCGCTGTGCCAGAGGAGTAGTAGTAGTAAGTAAGCATTTTTTTTTATTTTTCACCGCGGACGAAGTCGCAGGCACCAGTCAGTGCTTAATATTTTACGTTACTAAGGTCACACCCTTCAACCGTTAAATAAAAGTGAACATTCCGTATAAATTTTCGCGAGTCTCAGGGCAAAATAATCGTGTTTTCGCTTCATTTGCCGGCTTCCTTTGCATAATTTGCTATCTCCGTGTAATCATGCCGTGGATTTTATTGGGCGGAAAGACAGGTTTTTGAAGACTTTTGCCTAGAAACAAAATATATTATTAGGGCACACCATATTATAGTGGACAAAATTGAAACATATTTTTGGCTTTTTATGTGGTTGCGTAAAATTTGTCACATAACGAAACTAATCCTGTCAAATCATATTATTATTGCATGCAACGAGCTATAATTAAAATATATATAGTTATATTATATCTATGAACAATTTCGATCACGTCAGCTTAAAAAAAACGAACCGGATTAAAATTGGTTCATCCGTTTGAGATCTACGAAGCCACAGACAGACATACAGATACACAGGTCAAACTTAATTATAAATTTAATTTGCGTTGTTGGAGTTAAAAAAATTGCCCATTGGCCAAAAATATAAAAAAGAGGCGTTATAAATTTAAGTGATTAAGTAATAAGTAATTAGTTAAAATTAACTAATCCTTTTATGTGAGTTCACTAAAGTGATTATTATTAACCTAATTTGTTAATTACCTATTTCGTGGTGTTTTATTTAATTTAAAATATGATAATTTGCTCTGTATTTTAAGATTCATTAGGTTTCATGTCAAATATTTATATGTACACTAGCAACTCGCTCACGGCTTCGGATGCAATTTTTCTTCTGAAAATTATATACACGTTTATAGGTATTTTATAATTAGTAAAAAAAAACATATCAAAATTCGTTATGTGGATCGGGGGTGATTAGGGGATTATTTTTATTTATTTTTTAATTTACACTGGAGAATTTAGTAATAAAAATGTTTCGTGATTTCCTGTAAATATTTCAATTTTGTAAATGGGGATAACATTCAAAAATTGTTCGACTCTCAATCAATGATGATAATTCAATAGATTTTTGAATACTTTCAAACTTAAATATCTATGAAACCCCATCACCAAATTACACAATATTTTCCCAGTAAAAACCTACAATTTCTTTTTATATATGTTTCAACAGTTAAGACGAAAATAGAAAATAAAATGGCAATACGAAATAGAAATTCTATTTCGGTAGCTGAGCTTTCGTCTACGTATTTGAATCGAGTCACAAGAAAAATAAATAATAAATAAAATCAACGATTCGAATAGATCTCTCAGTTTCTAAACACTTCCTCGGTTTTTAGTGCACTAAATGAAAAAAGTTCGTAGTGGATCTATAAAAGTTTTTCTCACTCTCTTTGCGAACTTGTAAAATCTCACAAACTTATCGGCAGTAAGCCGACAGTCTTCTTTTACTTTTTACTTTTACTTATTTCAAACTTAATAAACTGGGGTAAAATTTTCAAGACAGATTAGCTTAATAGATGGGAATCCGAATCATCCAAAAATATCATCCAAATCCACGTATGTATTGGCTTGTGTAAAACCTTTTAAAACTTTCTTTGTTCTTAAGTGATTTTAAGGGACCTAAGACCTAGACAGGCTGACGGTCCAGTTGATGGTAGGTGGCTACCGTCGCCAATGACTAGGATAGGACTAGGTAGGATTTTGGATTAAGGGATTGTATGTGTGTGTGTGTGGAGTATTTAGTCTATGGCCAACCTTTAAGAAAATATTTCTAAATCGGATTAGTAGTTTTGAAGTTAAATGGTAATAGATTATGGTTTCGCAATATATAGTTGAATTGAATTGAATTAAATATTACCTCCTACATACAATCAAATAAACAACATACATACATACATACATACATACATACATACATACATACATACATACATACATACATACATACATACATACATACATACATACATACATACATACATACATACATACATACATACATACATACATACATACATACATACATACATACATACATACATACATACATACATACATACATACATACATACATACATACATACATACATACATACATACATACATACATACATACATACATACATACATACATACATACATACATACATACATACATACATACATACATACATACATACATACATACATACATACATACATACATACATACATACATACATACATACATACATACATACATACATACATACATACATACATACATACATACATACATACATACATACATACATACATACATACATACATACATACATACATACATACATACATACATACATACATACATACATACATACATACATACATACATACATACATACATACATACATACATACATACATACATACATACATACATACATACATACATACATACATACATACATACATACATACATACATACATACATACATACATACATACATACATACATACATACATACATACATACATACATACATACATACATACATACATACATACATACATACATACATACATACATACATACATACATACATACATACATACATACATACATACATACATACATACATACATACATACATACATACATACATACATACATACATACATACATACATACATACATAAATACATACATACATACATACATACATACATACAGAAAAAAATTCTAAAAATCGTCAATTTAGTTTCAGTATCATGTATAAAGCCTATAAACACGATATCTCTGAAAATAAAGTAACTTACTCCATGATCAACCCTTACAAATTTATTATTAGCAGTAACTATTGATTATAGATTATATCGCCCGTTCCACAAATCCCTACTAAGGTATCCGTCCCCACTTCTTCCACCTATCCCTACTGTGTACTATTAAGACTAAAAGCCATATATTATAGATTTGTTGCATTTTTATAATGTTACATATATATACATGTACATATATATTACATAGAAAAAAGATTCATTCTATTTAAAATTTATGTACTTTAAAAAATATATGATGTTTCGTTAAACTCAATACAACTAGGGTTCGTAAATACGCCGCACGGGCCGCTGTCCGTTAATGTTAATTTTAATTGAATTAGTTGTTCTTCATGTTAAGTTGAAATGACAGAATAATAATACTTTTACAAGAACTTGGAACTAAAGTTAGATATTATTTCAGACGTCTTGCATGAGCGAACTGGTAAAAGACAAAGTTCCCGCTGCGCCTCATTTGATATTCTTTCAACGTGTTGCGAATTGCATTCGCACACCTTCAAGACACTTCTTTATGTTTCCTAAGAGATATTTCAAAGGATTTTAAGTAAGCGGTTAGGTGAGTGTTGAAACTAAATGTTTATTTTTGCAAACTTTTCCTTTAGATAAACAAAATATGGCAAAATATTACGTTGGTTTCACGATTTTCACACATTATTTTTAAATGGAAATAATTAATCGCGTAATGAGCATCATCCTTTAATAGACCCTTTCATATTATTTGATCAAAATATTTCTTTATAGAGCTGGCTATTATCTCAGGCAATAGATTAGCATTGCCATACAATGAGGTAATACAGCCAGCATGCTGCTGGCTGCTGCATGCTGGCTGTATTACCTCATTGCTCTGCTAGGCTATATATTGTACTAGCTGTTGCCCGCGACTTCGTCCGCGTTCAAAAAGTTATATAGCCTAAAGCCTTTCTCGATAAATGGACTATCCAACACAAAAAGATTTTTTTCAATTCGAACCAGGGGCCCTAGCCAAGAGCATACCAATGCAAACGCTCCCTTTGCGTACTTACGAAACGATAGAAAATACTCGTAAAGCCCGGTGAGTGGTTGTAGTAACGCCCACATAAAAATTTGACCAATCAGAAAAGTTTTCTCTCAGCGTAGCGTAGCCTGAGCGTAGCGTTTACGACTGTAGAAAGCACTGCGTTTGCTCTTGGCTATGGCCCCAGTAGTTCCTGAGATTAGCGCGTACAAACAAACAAACAATCTCTTCAGCTTTATATATTGGTATATATACATAATATGGTAATATATATAATATGTAATAACTTTGAATTAAATGAAATATTATTTCGTTTACTATTGATGTTACCTAATAGATATATTTCAATACAACAATGTTTAATCAACCAAGTCAATTTTGTAAATGTAGTCACTTTTATTAAAGCCGCCGCGCCGCGACTCTTCCATGTAAAAGCTGTCAACGGACTGTCACTGCCCTCTCGACGATTCAAAATTCGTAGCTTAACATTTGCAATAGTCTAGTCGCAGATGTTAGACCAGTGTAAAGCTACGTGCACACGTATTTTATTGTGGCTTCTAAAATAAATATTTCATTATTTTGCTAGTTATATTTTTATTTTTTACTAGCTGATGCCCACGACTTCGTCCGCGTTGAAAAAAGAAAATAATAATATATGAGTAATAACGCCTGACATCGTTATCGCTGTGACGACGGTGGCGCCGCCACGCGACAGTGGCACCCAATTCTTTATATTTTTAGACGACCACTCGGAAACAATGATCGTTCAAAAATATAAAGTGAAAATAAAAAAAAATATAAACAATAATAACCTTGACCTCTTGTTGCTATAACACTTTGGTCAGGCGTTAGTTTTTTATTTTTTTATTTATTTATTTTTTGACGCCTGCGACTTCGTCCACGTTGAAAAAGAAAAAAGTAGTATATCCTGTGTCCTGTACGTCTATATGTTTATCTACCAAGTTTCATGAAAATCATTTAATTCGTTTAAGTTATTGAGGAACATAAATACAGACAATACCTATACTTACAAATTTATTATTAGTATTGATTGATTGATTTGCATACACGTTGTCAGGGATACAGGAAAAGACATAGGGTATGTTTCATGCAGAAAAAAGTACTGTTCCCGAGGGAACATTTAAATTTAAAATAAAAATTCTAACCCCGAGCAGAAGTGTAAAAGCAATAAAAATGCAGCCGTTATATTTAGTGATATATTTTTTTATTTTTCAACGCGGACGAAGTCGCAAGCACCAGTAGATAAATACAAAGTTCATGAAAGTGAGTAAGCACCCTAAACTTAGCCAGTAACAGATGTTAGGTTGTGAGTAGAAATGAAATTCCTCGTCATTCGCTTTACTGGTACTCTACGTGGACGTGATCGGAATTTTTGAATGTATTTCTTTTAGTCCTCACTGCGTTTTGTTCCCTTATTATTTTTGACACTGTGCTTCAGAGATGTGGGTCACGGTGTCAATGTTTCGTTGAAGCATATATTTTCGGTGGCTTTCCGGTTACCTTCCTAAAGAAATCTTAAACATGATAAAGGATGTTGGTTTTGAACATGATAAGGATGAGAATGATTTTTTCGGTATTCAGAAATCTTTGAAGATTAAATTTCGAGATGTTTTTGAATTTTGCAAAAAAAAAATGAAATTGAGCAAATGTGATTTTCTTGTAGCAAAACTCGGCCATGCTTCATTGAGGCTGGATAAGTGGACACTGCTTACATTTAAGTATTATAATTTTAAAATAAAAATAGCCTAAGTTACTCCTTATAACATCAAAAAAATAGACAAAAAAAATAAATTTGTTTTTTGTTATGACTAACTTATACCTAATACACTACTTTTATAAGCATAACTTTTATTTTGACATTACAGACACTTCATTTTTATTCCCAGTGAGCGAGTAAAGGATACCAGAGCCCATTTAAAAGGACAAATTAAGGATAAGGATTAGGAAGGTAAGTATAGACCTTCCTAATCCTTATCCTTAATTATTCTACAATTGACGGCATCGCACTTGTTGTTACTCATATACTAGGCGATGATATCAACCTACAATCAAATGTACCATTAGCCTGTATGTCTAAGTTTAACATAAGAAAAACCTACTAACATTCGTTTTTTATTGCATATATATTTTTTTTATAATATTAATTCATATTAGACAAGATTATTTTATTCAATCACTAGCTGTGTCCCGTACGTCTAAATGTTTATCTACCAAGTTTAATGAAAATCAGTTAATTCGTTTAAGAGTTATGGAGGAACATAATTACATACATACATTTGTACATACAGAAAAAAAATCTACAAAAGGTCAATTTAGTTTCAGTATCATGTATAGAGCCTATAAACCCGATATCTCTGAAAACAAAGTAAATTACTCCATGACCGATCCTTACAGATTTATTATTAGTATATTTATTTTGGTGATTGATTACTTTTAGGTACTGAAGCCTTATTGGTTTTCATACCTAAATGAGAAACAGCTGTTCCGACCGTTTAAGAAACTAATTTTAAAGTTTGATGCCAGTACGAACAAAAAGGGACCAACCTTTTATCCCTAAAAGGTGACTGTCATACTTACATTACTTACTTACTTACGCTAATCACGGTCAATAAACATACGTACTGAATACTACATTCATTCATTACATTCAGACAGGCTGATCATAGACAGGATGACGGTCCGCAGAACACACGTTGTTTGCCTGCCCTAAATTCTCTCCGGAGAGAGCAGAAATGATTAGAGATTTAAAAGTGCATATAAGCAAGAGGAACATGGTCGAGGTCATGCTGCAAAGCGAAGAGTGCTGGAACCGTATTGATGAAAGTGAAGGTTCACTGATGAAAGTGAAGGAGAGGCATGGGCGTGGGATCGAGGCTGAATGCTCTGCTGTCGTCCGAAGGAATAATACATAGTCCCGGACGACTGCAAAAGGAGCGGTATTGGAGGAGAGGTTTTTAGCCCGTGAGAGTCGGGCACACGTCTATAATGGATTTTCCCCTCCTCATTAAAATAAAAAAGACAGGATGACGGTCCACTTGATGGTAGGTGGCTACTGTCTCCTATAAAATAAACAACGCTACAGTCACAGTTGCAAGTGCGCTGCCGACTGAAGAAAAATTAAGGATAGGAAAATGGGCTCTGGCATGATAAACTGAGCTCATTTTGAGCTAAACAATATCCAACATTAAATATAAAAAAATCAGATTTTAAACAGACTTTTATGCCTTAAATAAACTATAATATAAGCAATTAATTCAAAATAATTATTAAGATTAGGGCATCTTTCACCATCTTTCAATCTTCATCTTCAAAGTTCATCTTTCAAGTAGGCTAACTATCATTTAAAGTCACCGGTAACCGGGGATAATGGAGCTGATATACCTTTGTTTGTACGGTAAAAGTCCCAAACATTGAAAAGAATATAATAAAAAAATTCACCTATCGAATGATTAAATAAAACAGAAAATTATTTCTAAAAGTAACTAATCAACACTTTACTTGTAGTTGGTGAAAGAGGCCCTTAGCTTAAATTAACTTGTACTTTTTATTATTAATTACTTTACTTTATGCGAAAAGTTAAATGAATGCTTAACAGATGTTTACATGTTCCCTTAGTAAGCTTTAATTAATTTTCATTTTCACAACTCTATGAGATGATAATGCTTTGTGAATTTTTAGTAAGTATTTCAAAAAAGAAATGAGTGCAAACGACCAAATAACTAATATAAAAACTATAACGGTCACAACATCCAACATGAGGAATTCACTCCAAGAAACATTCCATGTGGCAGAACGTAGATGTTCAGCTCCTTTGTGACGGATAACATATTCTATCCACCATATAGCCTTTTCAATCGGTCTTTGTGGTTGATCGTTTATTATATTTCGCAGACGAAATATGTTTTCTCGGTAACTGTGAACAGAAAGATATGAAAGGCATTTACCTTCTGTCTGTGGTGAGCGGATTTTTAAACTTATATTATTTCAAGTCAAAGCTAAGTATGCGAGATATTATTTTTAAATTTTTACAAATAAATAAATACTAGACTAGGCGAACGAGCTTCGCTCGGACTAATCACAGGTTTAAGGTTTTTTACATCTAAAAAAGAGTCTATGAAACATTATAGAAAAAAAATTCAAGAATACTTGAATTAATAGTTAATAATTAATCAATACTAATAATAAATATGTAAGGGTTGTTCATGGAATAAGTTACTTTATTTTCAGAAATATCGTGTTTATAGGCTCTATACATGACACTGAAACTAAATTGACCATTTTTAGATTTTTTTTCTGTATGTATGTATGTATGTATGTATGTATATATATGTATGTATGTATGTATGTATGTATGGGACACAGGATAGGCTACTTTTTTCTTTTTCAACGCGGACGAAGTCGCGGGCGCCAGCTAGTAGTTAATAATTGAAAATATTATAAAACGAGCAAGCGGTAAGTATTACTTTTGTAACCATTCCAATAAAAAAAAACTACCTAAAAGGAATTTTCTCGAAGATAAGACCCTGACAGATCGATTTATAGACCTAAAAAACCCCTAACCCTAGATTTTCGTCAAAATCGTTAGAGCCGTTTGCGAGATCGTCGTGACATACAAGAATTCCTCGTTTAGTATTATAAGATTTACGAGATCAAAAAGATTCTTCTTACAATTATCGTTTCTACCTACCAATTAAAGTACGAGTATAGGTAACCGAAAATCAGGTTTTAATATTTTTATAAACATTTACTTTTTAATCTTTTTTTTTAAAACGAAAATACTTAGATTTATATTTTAAAAATATTTATTTGGAAGTCACAGACACACATAAATTTTATTTATTGTAAGGATTAACATTCCTTGGCTGAGCGTAGCGTATTATGAAAGAAATTTTAAAACGTTTGGTCCGAAAAAGTGAGATTTGACATCTACTTTCAAGTAGTTTGAATTGGCTGGGAAACGTTGAAGTATTCCTAATTAAGAGTATACCCAATCTCCCTAATAACGACAAGAAAGTTTACGACATCTATAGTACTAGTATTGTAATGCTTTCTATAGAATTATAATCCTATATATAATATTATAATCCTACAGTATTATAAAGATTAAAATTACTTCGATAGTATTATAATGACGTTTGGCCGATGTATAGAATAAGTAGTACATGTAATATAATTCTACTTTAGAATGCTTTGCCTTACTATCGTACGAAGTTTCTCGAACTAATTTTCAGTGGGAAAGTACCTCTCATTTCCGATAACGGTCTCGATGGCTCCTCTAAACTTTTCCTCGGTAATTGTATCAAAGTCCAATCTAATACCAATACCGTACTCTTCGTACTTTTCAGTATTGTAGAACTGATCCGCCAGTACTGGTATGCCAATGAGAGGAACGCCAGCATCGATTGCTTCATCTGTAGATTGCATGCCACCTTGCATGATAAACAGTTTAATTTTTGGATGCCCTGGAATTATGGAAAATATATTAGGAGTTATCGTAAATTAAAAACTACCCTCGAGAAAATAAATTCAAGCTGTCTCGCATTGACAGGACGCGATGATGGGACTTGTTTGATGCAGCCACTCCCACCCGCACTTCACCATCCGGTGTAGTGAAAAATTGGAACCGTGAAAAGTCCGCAGCGGAATTTAAAGGAAACAACATTTAATTACGAGTTTAACATAAAAATAACGAAAATCATAACATTGCTAGAAGCCTAATTGAACTCTAAAACCTCTCGCATTTCAAATTTTAGTTTTGTCAACCCAATTTCAGTTATTTTTCGTATTTAAAACCCATTTTTTGCTTACATGAAAACATTTATAAAGGATAACTTTTCCGTTTACTACATACGTCTCGATTTCATAAAAGTATCCGGGTTATTTTTGTGTTCCCCTTTGAGACTGAGCAAAGGCTCAAAAGTTTGGAATTTTTGAATGATGTTAGTTCATAAAGCAGTCCTCGGTTCAATTCGTTTAAAATTACGAGTACCTATGTCCTACATAATTTATATCAAATATGTATAAATATTTATACTTAATTTATAAATCGCAGTGATATTCTAGTGGGTTGTATAATAAGTTTGGTTGCAGATAGAGAAAATGCTGATTCGAATCTCAATTGGTACACCAAATTATGTAACACCAGAGTGTTTTTCTATTTTGTATTTGAATTTGAAATAATGATGACTTGGCCTAACGATGTATAGATATTATTAAAAAAGGAACATTATATAATAATGTGTATCCAAAGATCTATTTTTTAAAAACCTAACTGTATAGGTTTCTTGCCAATTTCTTGACAGCAGAAACAGCTTTCCAAATTGTTAGTTCTAGTTTGATTTCAAATGGTGTATATATATGTAATTTATTTTAAAAATCAAAATAAATAAATAAATAAATCATAGGCGCTAGGTCGACCACCTGACTATGGGATCAAATGAGCCGAATGTACCAAATAAAGACAAATACTTACTTAGTAGTTCATTTTGTTGTACCGAACGAACAACTTTTATGTTGGCTGGTTTATCGACAATCTCCGTTTCCCATCTCAATAGTACATCGTAAGGCAGTGTGGAGAACACTTTGAGAAACATTCGTTGAATTTGTTCCGGTAGTTGTGAGGGATGAACATTGGTTCCCAAACTCATGTATATTGTACCGTTTTGCGATTGTTCCAGATATGTTCTCATTTCCTGGTATAAATTGGTTCACTGGTTTATATAAATATGTTATTGTTGCAAGTAATCTTTATTAATAATGTAATCGAGCCTTATGGATAATGATTGGATAGATAAGTGGTTAGGGTGCTTGCCCTATAATGCTCTTTCTCGGGGTATTCGTTTCCTGGCAGGGGCAACATTGGAAAGTAGTGGCACATTGCGCTTCGCAGACATTTTGGCAGTCCGTTTAGTAGCAGTAACAGAACCCCTTATAGAAAACCGTACATGTTGTGTTTCGGTAAGTCAGAAATGTATGCCAGAACCCATTTTCAATATTCAATATCCCCTCCCGATCATTTATCCAGCGTAGCACCTGTGGTATTGCAAATGTAATAAAGGACAAGGAACAATGCGGGGTGGGGACTGGCTTATTACCACCACCTTCTCCTTTCTTCAGGTAGTATTTAAGAGCGACTACCGCCCGTCGTTGTGTGTCTGAGATGGCTGGCGTAACTCCACTTTCAGGAAGGCAGAGGTACGCTTCCTATCGTAGCCCACTCCCCACGCTGGATAGCCGTGACGGGTCGCGGATTCTGGTCACAACGCAACGTTGTGTTATAGCTGGTAGGAGTCCGAAATCGCGACGAGATTATGCTTTATAAAAACAGGCGGGGGTGGAAAGATTCTAAAATGCTTTAAAACTTACCTCATCCAAAACATCTAGTGGTTTCATATGAATACCACCACCCAAATTTATAACAGACGGAGGTAATGGTTTATTGTTTTCCCACATCGGGTGCGTATTGACAAATAGCATTGCTATGTTTTTACTCAGTTCAGTTACACTCGGACAGTCATCACCAAATCTCTTGTTCATGATTTCATCATATATCCTCAGATTCTTCCACAACTGATACTTCACTGCCGTATACTGATATAATTGTGTCAACTTATCTAACAAAGATAGTTTGTTCAGTTTCGTTCGTAACAACGACGGATAGATGAGTGGATGTGAAGGTACACCTATTAAGTCGCAAACATCAACTGGACTAAGAAATGAAGAAATGGCTATGACCGGAGCATGGAAAATATGTGAGAACCCCACAACGGGTAAAGCATAAGACTCCATTAAAACTAAATCAAAAGTTTCATTTTTATTATCAATGATTTTTTTCACCTCTGTTCCTGCCAATTGTTTGTCGAAAATTTCGTAAAAAGCTTCATACGCAGCTTCGAAAAAACCAACATGATTATATGCGACACCTATCAGCTTAGATACAAGTACTCTATCCCATATTGCATAAGATATATCGTGTAAATCGACTTCGGTAACATTTTCATTCGACAATTGAGGGTCTGTGGTTAATATCACTAATTCGTGGTTCCTTTTAGCTAACTCTTCTGTTATTGCTCTGAAAACTACCTGATGACTTATTGATGGCAGCGAGAAAACTCCCAAGATTCTTGCGCACTCGCAGCTCACAATTAAAATAGATAAAATTGAAATATTTGTAAACATTTTAGACGTGTAAAACTATTAACGAACTGAGACAGACTACCAAATTATTTTCTTATTATATTGGCTTTATATTGGTTTTTAATTTGATTATCTAAGATAAAGAATTCTATATAATAATCTTAACGTGAGAGTTTATCATGTGAGTTATTCTTGTTTTTAAGAGAATTAACTAAGGGCCTCTTTCACAAACTACAGGTAATGTGTTGATTAGTTACTTTTAAAAATAATATTCTGTTTTATTGAATTATGCACTCGGTTTACTGCATCATTCGATAGCCTATTTTTTTAAATTATTTTCTATTTAATGTTTGGGACGTTTACCGTACAAACAAAGGTATATCAGCTCCATTATGCCCGGTTACCGGTGACTTTAAATGACAGTTTGGCCTACTTGACGTTTGTGAAAGAGGCGCTTAGTGTTTGACTTTATCGCTCGAAATTATCTGACGTAATGTAAATTCTTGCCAAAAAACAAGACTTGCTTTGTAAAAAAAAAACAACACATTCAAAATTTTTTTACATTCAACAATGTAAAAAAATAGTTTCAATAATAAAATGTTACAAAATATGAAATTGAATCTATGAAATAATTATAATTTATTAAAATTGAAATATTTATTGATACTAGCAAAAGCAATTCGTAACTACTTTTCCACCTTAATAATGATGTTAGATTTTTTTCAGGTATTTTCCTTAAAATGTGATGTCTACATGTTAATTAATCGTGGATTAATATGGTATATCACGACCATAATCGTGGATAATTATGATGTCCTAATCGTAACATGTATAATTGTGATTATAATAATACAATTAAATAACGCATAAATAATTACAATGCAATTAATTGCATTGATCTTTTTAAAACAATGTTCTTTTTCATCTAAAGAACTAAATGTAAACGTTTTCCATACAATTGGGATTAAAAAAAAAATTGTTGTTTTTTCTTAATGTATTTTAAAACTTCATTCGTAATAATATTGATATTTAATGCGAAAAACTTAATTTTTTTTTCAATTAATTATAAACAATTAAAAATTGATCAAATTTAAGATAGTTGTGACGTCATAATGTTAAAGCTATTTTAGAACAGTACATCTCTGTAAACTGCAATGAGTGAAAGAAAACTAACATTATGACGTCACACGCGCTCGGGTTTGTTCGGGAGCGGTCGGCGGGTCTTCGGTACTGGATTCAAAAATTAACTTTTGAATTATTGCGAAAAAAAATAGTTTTGTTATAAAACTTATATAATAATTTGATCTTTCCATTTATCACAAAAAATATATATGTCGGTATGATTGTGTTTTATTTGAGGTGCAACACGTGCATTTGAGGGTTGTGCGTGTAACGAAACGTCTGGCATCGGTTCGGGGGTGTGTGGAGAGTGCTGCGCGGGCGGTGGCACTCAACAGTCTGGAGCACGCTCCAATGGGAATCGCATGGCCTAGAGGGATCGTGGCACTTCATTCCTTCGGCTTTTAGTTAACTACTGTTATTTGAATCGTAGTAGTGATAGACTGTCGATTACAATAAGATTAGATGTCAGTGATACTCCCGATGTCGTCCTAATTATGTGTAAACAAATAAGTACAGACTCTCACGCCGGCCATTCGGACGACATCAGAAGTGGGATGCAGCCCACCATGATGGATGAAAAGATGGAAAACAAGATCCGCAACCGGGACGGCAACCGGAACTATAGCACGAACATTGCACTGACAATGCGTATGGCAAGACAAGATGGCTGCCGTGCCGCGCCGTCATAACAAAAAAAAGTGGCGAAGTCCGGGCGAAGTGACAAAAAAAATGTATACCGTGCTAGCTAACGTTCGACGCAATTCGACAATAAGTGAAGTTGTTGTGGAAGTGATATTCGTTTGAATAATTTCAAAAAGACAATATTACGCTTCGCGGTAGCTATGTTAAAGTCAAAGATTGTTAAAGTGTTGTTATACGATACGAGTGAAACAAAAACGTGACAAGTTTCAAGTAAAGTTAAATGCATCTAAGAGAGACAAAGGCATCAAAGAAGATTGTTCGCTGCCACTGTGGAGAGCGGGCCATGTGGAAGCCTCGCTGCCCTGCTGCTTTTATAGCGGCACTGGGCAGTGGCCCTGTATATGTATTGTAACATAAAGGAGGTAAAAAACTGTGCAAAGCGCACAGTTACGCAAGTAAGGTCTTTTTATTATTTCTACTTGGGGTTGCAATATTTCGTGTAAGACGAAGCGTTTGTCTATTAATAAGAGATAAGAGAGTTTAATCAGTGAATGAATAGTGAGTTGTAGTCAGTAACGTAACTATGGTTGTAGTGTAGTAGTACCTAGTTGAATTGTAGTAGTGAATCGTTATTGGTGATGGTAAAACGATTTTATTAGATGATGGTAATATTAAAAAGAAAAAATCATTGAGGTAAAGTCGCGGTATAACAAGGTTAATTGATAGTTAACATTTGCTTTCTTTCACTGGGGCAGTTGTTAGTAATATTCAAAGATTTTATTACAATGTAGTGTACCAACATTCAATTTCAAACAAGGCAGAGTATTGTACTGTGGCGTTCGCCGTGAGCTGGTTGACTGACGAATCAAATAGATTGACGTAGATCAACTTTTTATAATTTTGGACTGTAATTGAGTGAGGTGTCACTGTCATCTGTCTGAGCTATATTTCAATTCAATTATGTTGTTTATGTTGTTATTGTCAGTATGGCAGTAGTGAAAATATAACAATAATAACGAATTTCTATGTTAAATAACATTAAAATTTACAGTTTTGGGCTAGATAAGTGGTTGAGAATTTGAGATAAACAATTTTAGTGGATTAACAGGTGTGTGTAACAATTCAGAGCATTTTTGTTAGAAAAACATTAATAATCTACGGACTTATTAATCGAAATAGGACTTGGATGCCGTCTGATTCCGATAACTCGAAGCTATTAAAACAAGAGCCCGTGGACAATGTATGAAGTGATTGTCTTGTATGATACCTATTGACTTTATCACATTATGTTTTTGTCGCTAGGAGAGTGACTGTTGTATAGCTGGATGCTGTAGCAATTGTGATGTCGCTGGTGAAGGTGGCAGTCACAGAGTGTGTTTAAGTGGTAGTCACAGAGAGCGCTATGTAATGTGGTATAGACAATAGTGAACCCGTATGTAGAAACTAAAAATAAGCGTTTGTGTTGGATTGATAATAATTACTTTACTCGAGTTATTGTGATTCAAGACCGGTTTCTATTGTGATAGGCTTTTGTAAAATAAAACAGTAATTGTAATAATTGTAATACAAATTACAAAATATAAGACTTGTTCGTACTAGAGATAAAAGGGTTCAGGAATCTTTATGAAATAAAATGCAAGCGAAATGCATTGGACCGAGAGCCTACTCCAAAATTTAAGATTTACCTCAAATTCAAATTTAAATCATTTAGCTTTCAATATCAACTTGATTAATGGATATAGTATGATTCAGTAGGAATACAGCCGTGTAATTCTATGTTTGGTGATAATTATTGTGTTTTTGAGATTTTAGTGAACGCAATCAAAACATTTAGATTGTAAACTTATTTAAAGTAGGTATTAGAAATAGACCGTTATAAACTTCAAAACGTTAATAGCTTCTAAGGATCGGGCATTGTTAAAGGAAGTGGCAGGAAGCATGCATTAATGAGACTTTATTAGCGAGAGATTACATAGAGCAAGGTTACTAGTCAAGAGTTTAAGAATTTAGTCGGGGGTGAAGTGTCGGACAAAAGAGGGGATTGGTCATCAGAGAATCAGAGAGGGAGAAGGAAGGTGTGCAGTGGTAGCCCTCGGGGCTAGCCGTGCGGTGAGCAACTTGTGAGGAAACGGTAGCGGTGCGCGCTGGTAACTCGCGGAGTTAGCCAGGCGGCATGCGTTACGCGTTGAGTTTTGAGAGCTGTGTTGGTGTTGTGACGCCGAATGCTGTACTCCCGTCACTGGCCGCAAGCCCCTGGCCTGCCGCACTCTATATGGGTGTTGGTCCCCAGGTGGTGGTGCGGAGCTGTGGTGGGTGCAGTAAGGGGCGACATTGAGAGTTGAGAGATTTACGGGGTGATGTTGAGTTGAGAGACTTAAGGGGCGATACGAAATTGAGAAATAGATCCTGGGTTGAGGGGCGGTGTGACATTGAGAGATAGTAGATTTTGACATTACGAGATACATATTGAGTTTGTGGATTTCTGAAGCTCTGGAAAAGTGAACTTTGCTCTATGTAGGCTCTTACACGTTGGTGATGAGTAATATGGGGTGTATTGAGCGTGGAGTAACGTAATGTTTTCTTTTAGATTAACGCACGAGGGCGTGCGTATGTCAGGAAGGCCGTGTCGGTATGATTGTGTTTTATTTGAGGTGCAACACGTGCATTTGAGGGTTGTGCGTGTAACGAAACGTCTGGCATCGGTTCGGGGGTGTGTGGAGAGTGCTGCGCGGGCGGTGGCACTCAACAGTCTGGAGCACGCTCCAATGGGAATCGCATGGCCTAGAGGGATCGTGGCACTTCATTCCTTCGGCTTTTAGTTAACTACTGTTATTTGAATCGTAGTAGTGATAGACTGTCGATTACAATAAGATTAGATGTCAGTGATACTCCCGATGTCGTCCTAATTATGTGTAAACAAATAAGTACAGACTCTCACGCCGGCCATTCGGACGACATATATTAAAAACCCAAAGTCACCTAAGTGTCCGACACCGCATAACGCTTACCGCAGCTTTGTGTGTTTCGATCAAGAGACCAAAGCTTAAGACATGCATTAACCAAAGTTTAGCAGTCATGTTTTTAAGTCATACTCTTAATTTTTTTATTATCTCATAGATGTCTTCTATTCTGACAGGTCAGGTTACACAATTGGGTAAAGGATACACTAGATTCAAAAAGTGTCCACTGGATTTTTTTATACATCACTTAATCTTGTTAATTTCTGATAAAAGGTGAATAATGTAAATGTTGCATGAATGATTTGAACCTTAACATTTAATAATAATGGTTCAAGTCGTAACACGTGTTCACCTTAAGGACAACTTTGTGTAACTAATTTGAAATATCACCCCAAGCTGTGAGTGCGGTGATATTCTACTATGCCACTTTTAGTGAAGCAACCCAGAATCTAGTGTATCCTTTATCAAAGGGTAAATCGAATACAGATGGCTGCGCATTATTTTAGTTATCTCAATGTCTTCAACTTAATGAAATATGCTAATATAAGTTATATATTACTCGTAGTTCATCGAATGATTATATCGCCATTATCAAGAAAATGTAATTAGAATGATATATTACTTTCTTTGGATTATATTAAGTCATTGAACTCTTAAGATAAATATTTTAATATCATTTTTTAAGTCTTGTTGCTATGCTCAATGATTACTAACTTATTAAGCAATTATATTAATTTAATAATTAGATTAAGCACCTTTGAATCAGTCTCTATTTTCTGTAAAATATACATCTTTATAGTCTTAAAACTAATTGTCTATTGCACTAAAAATAAATAAAAGCATTTTCGTTAATACTCGTATCAACATTTTATTTTTTAATTACAATAAAGATTTTATTTTATTGACAACATTATTAACAACGTAGTTAATAATATTCGTTATATTTAATATTGTAATACAGCCACATGAAACTAGGTGTTATTGAACTATAATGCGAATGATTTATTACCAATTCTCCTTATCAAGGAAATAATGTAACAAAGAAGTTCAGCGACCTATACAGAGGGATTCATATCGTTGCATCGATTAGATAATATCAGAGCTTGATTATATTGAGGTGTCTAGATGTTGGCTGCTATCCAACAGATGACGTCAGAAGCCCTGTTAATACAACTTGTGAAATAATAATTAATTTCATGGTTACAGATTAAGTCACACCAAGTAAACGACGATCGTCGGTGTTATGTAATGACAGCATGAAAAGGATGGTTGGTTGACGACACCTTTGGTCTAGTGGCTAATAACCTTAGCTGTTAACCAAACGGTCGCTGGTTCGAATCCCGCTATGGGTTTACATTTTACCTTTTTACCTGAGTCATGGATGTTTTGTATTTATAATATGTATGGTGGTGTGGATGCGAAGAAGGCGTTGAAGGACCACCCTGGAGGTTTGGCTCCTCCAGGTGGAGCTGGAGGTTGGATAAGGTCAAAACTGTAAATAGGATAAGGGAATCGTGCACACTCACCTGCCTTTAGCTCCAGCTGTTTCTGGGCCTTGAACCCCAAAAATACGATAAACTAATCGGACAAAAGATTATATGGTTAATTGCATGCAATTAAACTGATAAACAAATGATGCGCCAATGTTGACACTGTTTGTGTTACAATTAAATTAAAGACATCAAAATCTCTTAGCTTAGCAATTTCAAGGGCAGGAAAATAGTCCATTAGATAAAAAATATACCTTCAAACATCTAGTTAAAGCCTAAATATATATTTTTATTTATATCACCGAAGGATGTGATGATTGGAGATGACAAAAAAGTTGAAATAAGAATCAACGTGATCTACACAATGAAGGAAAACAGTTTCTCTTTTAATATTTTATGGGAAGCACGTTTTTTTCCTTTATCATCATTTATTTCTTATTATCTGGTGCCTGCAACATCTGTAAGTAGTTTTTTTAAAAACATTTTTCCGATAGCTTAATCTAGGTAATCATCATCAATACATAAGTGAAAACCGCATTTCAATCGGTTATCATAAAAAATGCTTTCATTTTAGTTGAAAATACATGTATAACTTCTACAATTTTGAAACAATATATTTTGTTTTTTAAAAAAAATGTGAGGCTTAACAGAACAACGTTGACTTGTACTAATTGGATCTTGGCCTTAAATTGTTGTCGTCCTCACGATAAGATAAAAACGCTAAAACGAGATTAAGACTATTTATACTAAATCACGATCGAGACAACATTAAGGCAGTGCTTAGCTCCAAAGGCAGTAACTTTTAAAATGAATTTTCACGTTTCATTGTTACTTGCTCTAGTATCCATAAGTAGTCTTTATTTAGTGGAAATTGATTCAGCCCGAATATTAGGAGTGTTTCCGAATCCGACTATCAGTCATCAGAAAGTATTCAGGGCGTATACTCAAGCACTGCTTGACCGGGGACATAAACTGGTTGTAGTTACACCAAACCCAATCGGTGCTAATGGAAGTAGTATGAAGAATTTAACAGAAATCGATATAATTTTTTCTTATAAAAAAAGCAAAAATTATATAAACACATACAGTTCCGAGTTCAAACGAGGTGTGATCATGGAAGCAATTCCAGTTTTCCATAGAGCCTATACTCGTCTAGTGCAGTTGATAGTTGAAGCATTGAATCATCCAGAAATTCAATTGATAATTGAAGGAAAAACTAAACCTTTTGATCTTATAGTTTGCGAGGCTTTAATCGATTACCCTTTAATATTGGCACATATATTGAATGTACCAATTATTCAGATTTCATCACATCTAACTTATCCGGAGATATATGCTGCAATGGGAGCCGTAAGTCGTCATCCTGTGTATCATCCTCATATGTACAGAAATAACTTTAAAATGACATTATGGGACAAAATTATGGAGATGTGGTACGAAATACGTTTGGCATATGAGTTATCGCGAACAGATTATCATACAAATAAAATGCTGAAGTCGCAGTTCGGTATTGATGCACCAAGTGTTTCGGAATTGAGAAAAAAAGTGGAAATGCTACTTTTAAATGCAAACCCAGTAATGGACAGCAATAGAGCTGTTCCACCAAATGTTATATATTTGGGTGCATTACATCTTCAACCAGTCAAGCAATTACCACAGGTTAGAAACTCTTCTACTTTAACAGCAAAATTTTTGATGACTCGCAAATAGAGACCGCTTTGCAAAAAGGGCTTTCGCTAGTTTTAAGTTATAAGTGTTCGTATTTTTAAGTTTTAATATGTAATCCTTACTAATATTATAAATGCGAATGTGTTTGTTTTTTGTTTGTTTGTTTCGCTTTAGCGCAAAAACTACTGAACCGATCACCATGAAATTTGGATACACGTTGTCTGGGACACCAAAAAGGACATAGGGTAATAATCCTTAACTGCTTTCAGGATTTAAAGCAATATTTAGATAATTCAACTAGGGGAGTCGTGTATGTTAGTTTCGGAACAAGTGTTGATCCTGCTATGATGTCTGAAGAATTCCTCAACATATTCTCTGAAGCATTTGAAGCATTACCTTATGATATATTGTGGAAATATGATGGGGAGTTAGCGAAGAAACCAAAAAATTTACAAACCCAGAAATGGTTTCCACAAAGAGATCTGTTGAGTAAGTATTTTTGATAATTAAAATCTAACAACCGTCGTAAGTGCATGTGGATAGTTTATTTATGAGATATTTCTGTAACAGCTAATATACACCTACCACTGCAAGACACCGGCTTCTCACCAAGCTAGGCACCAGGCTAGTTTTCTACCCAATGGTCTAATTAGTAATTGTATATCCCCTCAAATTAATAGCCTAGGTATTTATTTGTTTCAGAACATCCAAATATAAAAGCATTTGTTACTCAAGGCGGTCTTCAGTCAACCGACGAAGCAATTGATGCCGGGGTACCTCTAGTGGGTATACCAATGTTGGTTGATCAGTTTTACAATGTGAACAAATATTCAGAGTTAGGTATTGGAATAAGTTTGGATTCGTATACAGTAACATCAGAGGAATTAAGACAGGCTGTCGAAGACGTTGTTAAAGATAAAAAGTGAGTATAAATATGTACGATGCACTCGTCTTGATATTTTCTTAATTTTTCTTTTCAAGGTAGCATATTTTTGTGATGTTTAATATTGTTAAGAGAGTCTAAATTTGGTACTTTTTAATATTCATCCGAAAAATCCTAAACATTCGAATAACTATAGCTGTGAGAGTGATAAGACCTCTGGTTAATTTGTTTTTAAGCCATGGAAATAAAACTGCAAAAGGAATCTTGAAAAATTACATTTACTTGAGTGTACTGGGTTTTACTCTGTCTCCTGTAAAGGGTGTACAGTTATTAATAGGCTTACTTATTAATAACTGAGCCGCCAGAGTGTTCGTGTCTATTTCGTCAGAGCCGTATTTATATACGACAAATTCTTCTACTTGTATAATGTTTATTTTGAAATCATTGCGCTGCTTTCTCTTATAAAAAATATCGTGTCAAGCGCTAGGGGCACGACAACTCTACTAAACCAAGCGGTTAAAGGGTTAAGAAAATAATAACTTTGCTTAAATATTTTTTAATATATTGAAGTATTTAAAAATACTATATTTGTTATAGATACCGCAAGAATATAGCTCATCTGAAAATATTAATGAACGACAGACCAAACACTCCAATGCAGAATGCTGTGTGGTGGACAGAATACGTGGTACGACACAAAGGCGCGAAGCATTTGCGGACACCTTCGGCGGGAGTTTCTTGGAGCGAATATCTCATGATTGATGTTGTATTCATATTTGGAATAGTTCTAATATCGGTAGTCTCCGTATTGTGTGCCCTTATTTATTATACTGTAAAATTTGTTAGTTATAATATGTTAGCTTATGACTTTAAAATAAAACAGAGTTAACGTGGGTTTATGGGTTTGGAAGCTTTGTGCTCTTTTCAGCATAATATTAAGCCTCTTTTCAGAAGATTTGAAAGTTTATACATATTTGAAACTAATATAACGTTTAAGAGAATAAAAATATTTGTGTGAGTTAAGGGGCAGTGTTGTTTTTATTTACCGACATTTTATTAGCAGACCAACTTTTTGAATATTTGAAATTTCAGAATATGTGGGGGGTTTGGGGATTTCATTACAAAAAAAAAAATAAAGGTTCTTTTTTCAACAAATTTATCATCACAATCAACTGAATGGCATAAATAAGAGTTAGTGAGTAAATTTTAGTCATAAACTATTATAAATATTACTTAAAAAAAACAAGAAAAAAAAAGTTCAAGGTCAAACAGGTCAAGATCTAAGATCGATTTCAAGAAAAGAAAAATCTTTTCTATAACGTACATTGTTATGTTTTCTTGAGAATAATGATGATACATGTTTAATATATATTTTATTTCATTCTGGCTTATAAGTCAGTGGGTCATATTTAGCTTTTATAAAATACTAGATACCAATGTTGAATTTTAAACGAAAAACTGTTTTAAATGAGAATATTTTTTATTTAACCAATGGGTACTGCAATGACTTATATTAAATATTATATTATCTTTAACAGATTTACCAAAATTTAACAGTTCATATCTAACCAATTCAATTTATACTCTCTATTCTGTTATCATGAAAATTTCTAATTTAACATACTAAAATTAGGCTACACTGTTTTATATATATAACTTTTAGTAATATTTCATACATGCAGACTTTTGGGCCAACCATGAAGGCCCACTTTGTACTGATACGATATCGTGAAAACTTTTTGTTTAGCGAAAACTTTGAAATTGTGATTTATTATTCTACATTTTAGGTTGATTCTGAAATAGGTTGTTAATAATTTAGAAAATTTAAGGGCGACATGAGGGTTGAATTAGAAACGTTCAAATAAGAAGGCTTGACAGAGTAATTTCTCTACAGATTAAATAGAGAAAATTCGCGTTTGACATTGACTTTTGAGACCTCACTTCAAACATCGAATACTCGTGTGATAATAAGTGCGACTCTGGTTACAACACAGTAACATGAGAATAAATTAATTGATGGTAAAAAAAAACTTTTTAAAAACAAGCTTTTATTGAAGTGCCCTAAAAAGAAGAAAATAAACTTTAAATTAAATCAAACCAATCAATTTACTAGATGTATTATAATTTATTAAATGATATAAAAACTTGTCGCGAGATTTACCTAAGTACTAACTAGTCTTGCTTGACATAATTACTATAAATAATTATATGAAACTAAATTTTTCTTGTAAAAGATCTGCATGCTATATCTGCTGAAAGTTGCTGAGGAGCCGTGTCCGCAGACTACTTGATGTTGCAGCATCAGATCAAGGTTATCCTGTCATGGACATACCACCGAAGTAACAGTATACTTTGACTTGACCTGACTGCTTTGGACTTGACGGACCTGTTTTGGAAAACTAAGAAAAATTATAGACTTGACTTGACTGACTAGTCTCGGGATAGACTTTTGATTTTAATTTCAATTTTGCCTTTTTTTATTTTAAAAAAGGCTATTTTTACTAATAACACTGGCAAAATCTTCGGAGAATATCTGATGGAGCCAAGACATTAAAAGAGAAGAAGAAGAACAGTATACTAACACACATTTGTTTTTGTGTATATTTTCTGTTATCGTGGACAACACAGGTGTACGCTAGAAACTCAACTGAGTTTATAGTACACCTTAACTGTGTACCATCTATTGTTTTTGGTGTGTAAATAAATAAATAAAAAACACACACACACACACACGCACACACACACACACACACACACACACACACACACACACACACACACACACACACACACACACACACCGTTTTTGCGTCGAGTGAAAACTCCAATACAGTGCAAGGAAAAGGCATGCGTGTATTTACAGTACAATGTCAGCTTTTTACCTGTCGAAGCTGGTTCTATTTAGTTTTCTTAGCGCCATATTTTTTCGTGGAATTGCCCGCGGAGGTTTATCAGGGCGCAAGTTTTTTTATTGCTTACATTTTGTGTTGCCGTGTGGTCTTTTCTCCCTTGCAAACTCATAAAAATCGTATAGGCAATTCAAGATACACACTTTTTCGACTATCTTAACTACTTTCAATATATTTCACTTAAAATATAGCTACGAGTATCTAATCGAAATAGTATAGAAAAAAATCAATAGATACTTTTTTTATAAAATAAAATTAAAGTATTTATAAAATTCTTATAATAGTAAAGCTGACTTGATTGAGCTTTACACTTTGTTTATTATTTATACATATTCGCTGGATTTCTTAATATTATTATAATTGACTTCCCAAGATACAAACTGAGCTTAGTGTAGGGGTCAAAGTTGACCTATCTAGTGTTTTAAAATAAATATTTAATATTTACTAGCGACCCGCTCCCGGCTTCGCCCGGGGTGCATTTTTTTCACGTAAGAATCTTCCCTGACTTTATCGCTCTATCCATGAGTGAAGACAGAGTTACAATCAGTTCAGCCGTTCTCGAGTTTTGCGCCTAGCAAAGATTAGTATTATTATAGTACTAGCTGGCGCCCTCGACTTCGTCCGCGTTGAAAAAGAAAAAAGTAGCCTATCCTGTGTCCTATACGTCTATATGTTTATCTACTAAGTTTCATGAAAATCAGTTTATTCGTTTAAGAGTTATGGAGGAAAATACATACTTACATACATACATACATACATACGGAAAAAAAATCTAAAAATCGTCAATTTAGTTTCAGTAACATGTATAGAGCCTATATACACGATATTTCTGAAAACAAAGTAAATTACTCCATGAACGACCCCTACAGATTTATTATTAGTATTGATTTATATACATAGCAAATGTTATCCAGTAAATAATACAATAATTGCTATACAGAAAGGCACAGGCGCTAAAATAAAAATGAGAAAAAAAAATAGATAAAAAAAAATTCTGTTCTAATTTTTTTCTTCAGCAAAAATATATGCATTTTTGTATTTTTGATGAGCACTGGTAAAGAAAAAATTTGAAATTTTACTAACCAAATTTTTAGTTTGTAAATTCGGCTTTTTTTAATTGTAATTAGTAGTAAATAACGCGCCTCTTTCACCAACTACAAGTAAAGTGTTGATTAGTTACTTTTAGAAATCATTTTATGTTTTATTGAATTATTCACTCGGTTTACTGCATTATTCGATAGCTGATTTTTTTTATTATTTTCTATTTAATATTTGGGACGTTTACCGTACAAACAAAGGTATAGCAGCTAAATTATTCCCGGTGGCAGGTGACTTGGATTTAAACAAAAAACTGAAATTATTTTCATATTTAGTACCTACTCTTGTTTTAATTACATTTTCGAGGGTTGAATTCTTGTAACTGAAGAAAAGCGAAAAATGGCATGAAAATTCCCTGTTTATAACAAATTTCACCCCTTTTTAATCGGCTCCTCGTGTACTTTATACTTCGACATGGCATTAATGCAATAGCTTACGTTAATTCTAAAATAACAATGTGTGTTGTTATTTTAAAATTAACGTTTTAAATTAATTTTAAAATTAATTAAAACAACAAGAGCACTGACTCGACTGGTTTTCACATGAGATAATTGAGGCAAATTACTGGTTAGCTTCAATCCAAAATTGTATGACTGTAGAACACATCAACAAAATAATCATCATCATCATCTCAGCCGCAGGACGTCCACTTCTGGACATAGGTTTCACCCATAATTTTCCAATAGGACCGGTCAGAAGCTGCCTGGATCCACCGTTGACCCGCGGCCTTTATTAGGTCATCTGTCCACCTTGTGGGTGGACGTCCTACGCTGCGGCCTCCACTCGAGAACCTTCCGGCCCCAGCGGCCGTCGGTTCTCCGTACTATATGTCCTGCCCAGTGCCACTTCAACTTACTGATCTGCCGGCTTATGTCGATAACTTTCGTATGTCTACGGATCTACTCATTTCTGATTCGATTTCGTAATGTAACCCCGAGCATAGCCCTTTCCATAGCTCGTTGAGCGACATTGAGTTTCCTTACGAGGCCTGTAGTCACTGGTAACACACATTGGTCGAAAACTTTTGTCTTGAGACACTGAGGAATTTTAGACGAAAAGGTCTCGGAGCTTCCCGAACAAAATAGTACTTACAAGGAAATTTGACAATATTATGTAAGTTAAACATGCCAGAATTTTCGCATATCCTCGCCCAAAAACCTCACGTTACTGTAATGCGAGGGTAGCCACTTATCATGTGAACAATAAGTCTGTCTGGTGCTCCCTATCATAAAAACAGAATAAGTCGCAATAGAAGTATAATAACTGAGTATAGTCAACAGCAACATTTGCAAAATGAGTTATTTATGTAAAATTTTGTTTTTATGTTAAAGTAGACTGTCCACATCTTCTTTTTTATAGTTACCCCCGAGGGTTACCCCACCCCCACGGGCCGTATATTTCATTTTTACAACTTTAAGCTTAAAGCTAGGTTATCAAGCGTCAGGGATTTTTTTATCTAAATATTCTATATTAAATGTCTTTATTTATTACTAGCTGCTGCCCGCGACTTCTTCCGCGTACCTTTGTAAATTTTATACTAAAACCCTCTTCGAGAACCACTCTATCCATTGGTGAAAACAGCATGAAAATCGGTGCAGTAGATTTTGAGTTTCGCGAACAGACAGACAGACGCGGCGGAGGACTTTGTTTTATATACGAGTAATATGTAGTGATGCATTAATCAATACAATTTACACGTCTTGATGATAGGTGGCTATTTTCGCCTACAACATGAGCAGCTCCATAGTTCATGCCGACCATAGTAAGATTAAGGATTAGGAAGTGATGAGGAAATGATGGGGAGCGGCCAATCTCCGAGCGAGACCGGGTTCAGCTAGTTTCGTTATAAAATTAAGAATAATTAAATTCGGTACAAATAAATTATTTTTTATTCGACAAATTTTACTACAATTTTTCTAAAAATCCTGTCACATTTAGCTATTTTTTATTTTCGTTTTACGGCTCATTTTCTTGCATGTGAGCGTAACAATAGTAATAATTAAAATAATTAGAGTAATTAACACAAATAATACTATTGAAATGAGTTCAAGCTCCAAGTATTCGCTCCAGGATATATTAGCAGCAGGTGCACGAAGATGTCTCGCCCCTTTATGTCGTATAACATATTCCGTCCACCATACAGCTCGTTGTAATGGAGTTTGCGGTTGATCTTTCATTAACTCCCTTAACCTCACAACGTTTCGTCGATAGCTATAACAAGAATGGAAATATACTCGGACATTAGATCGTCCACCGTCATCACCGAACCGGACAATGAGGAGAGACGTGCTGTGTGTTTTCGGCACGTTTTTTCAAAGGGCAGAGATCAAACTTTTGCGGAGCCCGCAAGTGTGCGAGCCTCGTCTGGTATGGGGAGAAGGCTGCATGTCTTAATGATCCCTAGCCCTCGTCTATAGACGGCGGGAGGAGGAAGGTGCGTGGAAATTGCACATACCCCACCGATCTCCACATTGGTGGAGATCTGGTTCTCACAATTTCTCACACAAACAAATTAATACTCAAATGAGATAGATTGGATTTTCGCCTCTTTTACTCAGCGACCAAAACACAAAAGCACACATGCTTTTATTTCTTCAACATGACTGTGGACAGTTCTAATGTGAGCTCATATTCTCCAATCACTCAATAACTACTAATCAACTATCTATTTTACTCTGTATTTTCAATGAAATACATATTTTTCATTATTTTTAGCGTAAGTTATCAGGTACATCTGTGCAAGTAGAAAAATGTCTCGGATATGTGTGTATTTCACCTTTGCCATCTATGACGTGTGGCATCAAAGAATGTTTTATCTTCAACCATCAGGAATATCATGACTAATAACAAGTTCAGTCATAAAAGGAATCTTGCTATGATGAAATTTCACAGATCAGAGGTCATCAAATAATGGTTATAGATAAAATATTTGTGATGCAGGTTAATGTGAAGGCCGTAGTCATAGATACTATCGTAATACATAAAAAAATTAAATATTGGTGGGTCGTTATTGTAGAATAATCTGCAACATATTATTTGAAAAAAAAAAAAAGTGATGCAAGCATTGACATATATATAATATATAATATTACCTGTCATCTCCAATTACAGTATTAATAGCATTTTTTAATTTCTCCTCAGTAAGTATGTCCAAGTCGAGTCTCAATCCAAATTTGTGTTGAACATATTTTTCTACATTGTACCATTGATCTCCTAACATCGGCATTCCTATCAGTGGAACTCCAGCTGTTATAGCTTCATCTGTAGACTGGAGTCCTCCTTGGGTTATGAAAACTTTAACTTTTGGATGTCCTAAAATGAAAAATAACATAGTTGGTACTTGATTTCCTTTAAGGTTGTGTATGTGTTCATATTGGTATGATCTTGAAAGCTATAATTAAAAATATATAAACTAAACCCCGATATCTTGTTGAGGTATCCCTGACTACTTGATGCTGCAGCATCAGATCAAGGTTATCATTACATGGAAATACTACGGGTTGATGGCATTCAAACGCCTGAACAGATCTTCATAAATTATTATAGCTAAGAACGATTCAGTCCAAGTCAGCTTTCAAATAAATAAAAATAGATCAAAAGGGAGCGTCGATTCCACATACACAGACACACACGTCAAACTTATAACAACCCGTTTTTGCGTGGAACTACGAGGATTAAAAAAATGACTGTATTTACTACACTGCTAATAAAGTGATTTTAAAGATGTGGAAATATAACTCATAAAATACGAGTACTTGTTAGCATAATTATAAACTTTGAACGGAACTGCACACTATTTTATTGAGGATAATGTAGAAACATAATACGAGTACTTACGTAACAGATCTGATTGCGGTAACCATTTTGATATTCTTATATTTTTAGATTTTCCTGGTAATTCATCCTCATCCCACTTCCATAAGATATCGTAAGGCAGTTGAGAAAATACTTTCAAAATTATATCAATTTTCTCCTTAGGTAGTAACGACGGGCTTACATTTGTGCCAAAACTCATGTAAATAACTCCATTTTTCGAGGAATCCAAATAGGCCTTCAGATCCTAAAGTAGAATTAATATATTATTAAATTTTATATTTTTAATTTTATTGTTTAATTTTGTTGTTAATATATTATTTTTATATAGTTAAATATTGTTTTCAAAAATATATATACCGCTGGAAAAAATTAATGGGTCAAAATTTTTCTTCAAATAAATCAATGTATCACGTTTATTACTCGTAAACACTTCATTATTAAAGAAAGAAAAAAGAGCTTTTACTTATAAAACAGGTTAAGAAAAACATAACTATGTTTAATTGTTTGTGGTACATCCGAAAAAAAATTTGCACATTATTTGCGCTGTTGCTTAGGATTGCGTGATAACCGTAGCTAATAAAAATTTTTGGCAAAAAGGTCTGCAAATTCTTTTCAAAAATACAGCATTTCAAAAATATTCAAAATTTTTGTAAATACTAGCCTTTAGCATTCCGATATATAGACTATATATTACTGTAAAGTTTAACCAAAATTCGATTAAGTAGTAACTTTTTATATCATCCAACATCAATATCATGCAAACATCCATTCTCATAAATATTCACATTTTTAATATTAATATTAGTTAAACTAATATTACTCACACTAGGAATTTCCTTTTTAGGTTTCACATGTATTCCGCCCATATAAACGACGCTAGGAGGGACCGGAAAGTTACCTTCCCATATAGGATTAATGTTAAGAAAAAGCATATGAACATTATTATTCAAATCTTTTATAACAGGTGTGTTTGCTCCAAATACTCGTTTCAACATTTCATCTTCAATACTTTGATGTGAGGCATATAATCTTTTCAAATTAAAATTATTGTAAATTTCCGTAAACTTATCCCACATAGTTAAGTTATTTA
Source organism: Synanthedon formicaeformis (assembly GCA_945859745.1). Taxonomy (NCBI): domain Eukaryota; kingdom Metazoa; phylum Arthropoda; class Insecta; order Lepidoptera; family Sesiidae; genus Synanthedon; species Synanthedon formicaeformis. The sequence goes on from OX243975.1 coordinate 3,942,457, forward strand.
TTTTCTGACTTGAATACTGGGGATACAAAACAGGATGCACTGGTGCTCCGATCACTTCATAATTATCAAACACAGCTCCCAAAGAGCTGACTTGTATTACTGGAACCTTGAACAAGTGAGACAATCCTAAAGCAGGTCGGACACAAGCTTCTGTTAGTAACAGATCAAATTTATTTTTATCCTTTATTTGTTCTTGCATTTCACGTGTCTTCATTTGTTCTTCAAATATGACAGTCAGTAAACCTAAGGCGGTTTCTATTTGTGTATACAAATCATCTTTTTTACCACTAGCAGTAGTTTTAAAGAAATGTTCCCTCCAAATTTTGTAAGACAAATCATGAACATCAATTTCTGTTAGATTGGCTGGAGCCTGCCCTATCGGAAAAGCAGGATCAGTGGTCAAGACCACAACCTGGTGGCCTCGTTTAGCTAGCTCTTGTGTTAATGGTCGAAAAACAACTTGATGGCTTATTGATGGTGTTGGAAACGCTGCTAATATTCTGGCCGCATCACTAAATGTTAAGTTAAGCACAAATATACACAGATAAATGAGATTCATATTTAAATGATTCAGCACTATTTCACGAGATCATATTAGATTATACACTATAAGATCGCAATCCTGTATCTCTATATGCACTGCGTAGTGAATGTCATGCAGTACTAAATGTTGTCACTTGATCATCATGCTTATATATGTATCTGTTAGGGCGTTAGGGCTTGTTTACATTATATACATTCAATTATTATAATGTCCTCTATCAGTCTATACGTACCTCTTAGTCCTTTACCCTAGCCTATAAATGGTTTGTAGCCTTTTTTAGGAGGGGAAATGACATTTACCCACCCCTCTCGTCGATGGTTAAGGCACATCAATGTGTGGAACTCGCCTGGTGAAGTGAAATATCACCGGAAATACCCACTAAAACCCCCCATTGAGACCTCGCATTGAGACGAGACGAGACTACTCTTTCCGACCTGCAACGGTTTGTAGCCTAATAGAATGGTTACAAGGTGTCAGTAGTCTAAAAGAATGGTCAAGGCAAGAATTAGAAAAAGATACTGTGAACATGAGATCACATATGCAGACGCAGCACGCAAGGCAAGTGGAAACCACTGCACAAATTTTCATGATGGCGACCACTCTGTAAAGAGTGATTCCGACAAAGAAGATATGATAAATTATAGGAATAATAAAATATTTCCATCGCTAGTGTATACAAAGCCTTATTTCGTCTAGTAACATATAATCATAATAAATACATTTAAACATACTAAGATTATATGACATTACTTTTTTGCCGAGCATCTTTATCGTCATCAAAATCCAGTTAATTTTAAGTAAGTATACTACATCAAAATAATTGTTAATAGGTACGTCATTCATTAAAAAAAAACTTTTTCTTTACGAAATTTTTTCATAAACTTTTAATTGAATGTAAGTAATTTAAATTTACACAAAATTCGCAAGGCGATTATCATATCCATAAAAATAAAGAGAGCGACTCCAAAAACGATGAAAATTTCTCTGTTTTCGGAATTTTTCACTATCGCAATTTTCTAAATGAATAAATGAAAGTTGTATAATATAAATCATGTTTTGAACAGTTAAATCATCAAGAATGTTTATTAAACTATAACATATATTTTTTCCGAGCAAAATCAAGAACTTTTAATAGTTAACCACTGAATTAAAATTAGGTTGAATTAGGTTGATTAAGGTTTTTTTTTATTAAATTTTTTTTTTAATACATATATATTTTTGTAATAGATTTGTGTGCCTTTACTACATTAAAAATATACTATTAATGTTCCCCCATATGTATCCCTTTTATTTCATGTTTTTATGAGGAAATAACATGTCGCTGCTTAAATCAATATTACACTTTTTACAGGAGAGCTAATCGAAAAAAATTAAATTATTTTTTGTCTACTTTTTTCTTATTAGATATCTATCAAATATAATATTATAACATCGTTTGAAGCGTATTTTTAAGTAGCATTAAATTTTTTAAGTACTTTATAATAAACTGAATATTAGAAGAGAGCATATATGTAAGTTACTTTTGAATATATATAAAAAAATTATCAAAATATACTAAATATGGAATAAAACAACCATAAGTCTTTTTGCAACATACAATATGAAGGATTGTGATTGTATTTTTGCAATAAAAACACTTTTGGATTTTTTTTTGTTTTATCGCCCTTTAGTTTTTAAGCAGCGATGTGTGCGAGACCTAAACCTACATTAATCAATGAACTTGTAAGGTTATTGTTACATGTTCGTAAGGTCATCTCGGTAGTGGCACCACACAGCTGTTGTGGTCGGAATTGTGTCCGCTAAATTGTTTCTTAATACACATTATTCTAAGATTCAATATCGCTTAAATGAATTCTCTTTGCTTAAATGACTGTACTCGATATTTTATTTCAATAACTCCATATATTATGTTATCGCAATGAAGTGCCAATTACTTAGTGATAAGGAATCGGCATCCTTTGTTTTGGCTGGATATACGTCTGAAGTATATTTTATCAAAATTTAATTGTAATACTTAATTACTAGCTGATGCCCGCGACTTCGTCCGCGTTAGGAGTAAAAATATATATTATAATAAGCAATACAAGGCTTGATTCCTTGTTGCTAATTATAGCACTTTGGTCAGGCGTTAGTTTTTTTTTTTTAACTAACTGTTGCACGCGACATCGTCCGCGTAACTTTATATAGCCAATTTAATTATTGATAATTATAGCTAATATTATAAAGAATAGAAGAAGAGGTACCCGGTGTTCTTTCCTGTATCGCTTACAACGTGTATGCAAAATTTCATGATGATTGGTGATTTAAGTTAGTTAAGGCGTGAAAATGTAACAGACTGACAGACAGTTACATTCAAATTTATAATCTTAGTATGGATTAATATGGATATGGATTATTTTCTGATAGGTAGATTTTTTTCTTAATTGTATTATACCCGAAATATACTTCAGATGTACTCTCAGACTATTTATTATTAAAAATAACTATCATTTTGCCCACGACTCCATCCGCTTCCTTTTTCTTAGGTGTTAAAAACATAATTATTAATTCTTTATTGTTCAATTTATTTTTGTTAGGCCACCTGTGACAAATGACTGAAATGAAAACGCAGTCCCACTATTAAAAAAAACTACCAAAACTATAATCTTTTAATCAATTTTATTTTTCGAATTATTAACAATTTTATTTCTGACTAGTTTCCAAATATTATTACACACAAACACGAAAGCGATAAGTATAAAAGATAGAATTAATACTAAAGTTGCTACGAGTTGAAGTTCAAGATATTGAAACCAGGATATGTTAGCTGCTGGCGATTGAAGATGCTTAGCGCCTCTGTGGCGCAGAACGTACTCCGTCCACCATACGGCTCGTTCAAGAGGTGATTGTTGTTGATCTTTCATTATTTCGCGAAGTTTTATTATGTTATGACGGTAACTGTAAAAAGAAAAACAAATAAAAATGTAATGACAGCGGACTAATGGTCAACTTGATGGTAGGTTTCCATCAAGTAACCATATAGTAAGTAACAGGCAGGTGAGCTATCGACCTAGCAGTAATTTGCTAATGGGAGCTGCTTACTAAATCCGTACTACGTAATTCCATGCTTACACGATAGATAATTGGTCGTGCAATAAGTACATGATAAATATGACATTGCTGTGATATATATGATCATGAAGGTTTGAATGCAAATTATGCGAACAAAAATTAATTTCATAGCGATACACCAGGAAGTTTATTATACAATAATCTTGCAGTGTTGGTAAATAATAATTACAATACCTTTTGTCCTCAATGACAGTATTTATTGAATTTTTGAATTGTTCTTCGGTTAATGTCTCCATGTCTAATCTCAACCCAATCTTGTGGTATAGGTATTTTTCTACATTGTACCATTGATCTCCAAGCATCGGAATACCAATTAGAGGCACTCCAGCTGTTATTGCTTCGTCAGTCGATTGCAGGCCTCCTTGGGTTATAAAGACTCTAATTTTTTGTGATCTGAAAAGTTTTTTACGGCAGTTTGAAAGTTCATTACGGCACACAATCATCACTCTTTATAAAATGCGTTTGTTCTTATTCAGATATTCATAATGCTAAACAAAACAGAAGAAGATATCGCATGTAATACTAAGGCAAAAGAAAATACTCTTGTTTAGAGTAGTTTTTTGACCAACAAGTAGTCCTAATGTAGATAAAATATGTACATCTTTAATTTTTATAAATATTTTGGGTACATTAGATCTTCTACGAAGTTCCATGTTGATTTTTACTCACATAATAGATCAGATTGAGGTAACCACTTTGATATCTTTATATTCTTTGGCCGTCCTGGTAGCTCATCCTTATCCCATTTCCACAATACATCGTAAGGCATTTGAGAGAAAACTTTCACTAAAATGTCTATCTTTTGTTTCGGTAGCATCGATGGACTGACATTTGTTCCAAAACTTATGTAAATAACTCCATACTTGGATGAATCTAAATAAGATTTTAAATCCTGTAGGAATAATAAGAATTTGTAAACTACTTCGGTTTTTATAAAGTTTTATTACTATAAATGTTTATATTAATATTTCCTAATTTGTTTTTATGTAGTTTAGTCATCAATTTACTGCAAATCGATGAGTTTAGTTTAAAGTTTAGTTTCTAAGACACAAAATTGATACATACTTCTTAAATCAATTTTAAGAAAATTGTGTTCGTGATATATTTTATCAATTCGACAACGACATAACATTAACATACATAATTTAAATTAAATAAATTATAAAAATACTAGTTGGCGCCCGCGACTTCGTCCGCGTTGAAAAAAAAAGTAGCCTATCCTATGTCCCGTATGTCTAAATGTTTATCTACCAAGTTTCATGAAAATCAGTTGATTCGTTTAAGAGTTATAGAGGAACATACATACTTACATACATACATACAGAAAAAATTCTAAAAATCGTCAATTTAGTTTCAGTATCATGTATAGAGCCTATATACACGATATTTCTGAAAACAAAGTAAATTACTCCATGACCGACCCCTACAGATTTATTATTAGTATTGATTCAAACAGGAGAAGGGAACCATAATTTGATATATTATAGTTCGTAACATACTTTAAGTACATTTCTGTCAAATTTCCTACTTACATTCGGTAGATCTTTTCTTGGTTTCTCGTGTATACCCCACATGCTGATAACAGTTGGTGGTACAGGAACATTTCCCTCCCAAATGGGGTGCACATTAAGAAATAACATATCAGTTTTCTTGCTTAATTCAGTCAATGTAGGAACTTCTGTTCCAAGGATTCTTCTAATCATTTCATTGTCTACTTCATCGTGAGAATAAAAATAGTATTTAAACTTATAATGGTTGTATAGTTCTGTTATTTTTTCCCAATCTGTCAGATTGTAAATTTTTTGACGTGTTATCAGAGGATAAAGTAAAGGGTGTGTCGGGGCTCCAATGGTATCATAACTGTCTAAAGTCGCACCAAAAGAACTCACTAAAATTACAGGCACATCAAAAATGTGGGCGTATAGTAAGTCACTTCTAACACACGCTTCTAACAGTAACAAGTCGAAGTTTTGATTTTTAATTACATCTTGTATTTCAGGTGTTTGAAATTGCTTCTCAACAATAACGGTAAACAAATCCAGTATTGTTATAAGTTGATTGAACAAGTCATCTTGTTTTCCGGAAGTTGTCTTATGAAAATCACTCCAGATTCTATACGACAGATCGTGTACGTCTATTTCTGTTAGATTTACAGGCGATTGACTTTTTTTAAAAACAGGATCTGGTGTTATAACCACTACTTGATGTCCACGTTTCGCTAATTCTTGGGTAAGAGGTCGAAATACAACTTGATGGCTAATTGAAGGTGTCGGAAAGACTGCCAAAATTCTGGCCGCATCACAGTTTGTCAAAGCACTCACTGCACATAGGATAAGAATATTGTTCATTCTGTTAATGACTCCCTATACACTATAAAACTAAAACTGCTAAGCTGATCATACAGTCATGTTTATTTATATACTCTTGTCTGTTTTGATAAAACACTTGTCATGATATTATAAAACGTGACCAGACTAAAGAAAATTATACAGTAACAATAATTATTTGAAGTATCTAAACTTTCTGCATTACATTACAGAGACTCTAGTGTTTTATCTGTGACCGATGATCTTTAAAGCGATAGTGGACAATATAGTAGTGCACGCAAGACTGGTAAAGTGTCCGACGTATCTCCACTTTTAGGTACGCCAAGGTTCTGACAGGGAGCATAGGCCTCCCCGCGCTGGATAGTCGTGGCGGGGCACCGAAGTCGTGTCATAACGTCTCCGCGACCCCGCCCATCAACGGCCGCGCTAAAAAGTCGTTGGGTTTTAGCCCGTACAAATCCGAAATAACCCCGCAGTGTCCCCTACACTGCCGGATAATTATCCAAGAGGATTTCCCAATGTTAAAAAAGGGGACTGGTAAAGTGTAGGCAATATTAAAATTTGTTTAGAAATTGTGTCGCAATAAAACAGCTATTGATTAAAATGGGTCTTTACAAACAACTGTCCCTTTATGAATGCATATAATGTGTAAAGAGGGATTAACAAACACTTTACTGTAGAATGGACCGTTATTTATGAGATCAAGGGTCAACTATACAGATAATACATTTTTAGTAGTGTGGAAAGGTTAATATATAGAAAGGTTACACATATTTTTAAGTATGTGTTATTTTTGGGGTACTTATTTTGATGTAAAGGTCGACAGACAGGCCGAGGGTCCACTTGATGGTGGGTGGCTATTGACGCCTATAACACAAGCATCGCCATTTGTGCTGCAAGTGCGTTGCCGACCATAGAAGGATTAAGGATAAGGTATAAGGAAGCGATGGGGTAATTCATTACACCAAACACCACGTCAAACTTATAACACACCGTTTTTGCGTCGGGGGTCGGTGGTTAATTTGAGTTTCATTCCTTATCACTACCCACACATTTTTTAATAGGAGACAATCAAGTCAAGTCTCACGCAGAATGACAAGCATTTTTATTACAAATGTATTATTTTGTTATCTAATAGCAGCGAATGTCATTCGTTTTAATTGAGGATATTACTCGTATCTAAGTACATAATAACAACAAATAGTACATCGTTTGCGCGCGTGCACCTATCTTTATCTGTATTAAATAGTATTAAATCTATACTTATACTAATATTATAAAGCTGAAGAGTTTGTTTGTTTGTTTGGTTGAACGCGATAATCTTAGGAAGTATTGGTTCGAATTAAAAAAATATTTTTGTGTTGGATAGTCCATTATAGAGAAAGGCTTTAGGCCTTAGGCTAAAACGCGGACGAAGTCGCGGGCAACAGCTAATATATCTAATACAGTATAAAATAAAGTTGGTTCTCGGCCGTAGGTTCGAGTCTAAATTTTCCAAAGTATTCCTTGCGGTTAAAAGAAAAAGAAAAAGTGTCAAACGAGGAAGGTTTTCGTATTATAATTTATGGCAAAAAATGCTAAGGGCTTTAATTTCAGTCTGTGTTGTCAGTGATGACATAAATGGCGTTGAAACATCGCCGCTTAAAAACTAAGGGGCCCTAAAACAAAAAAATCCAAAAGTTTTTATTGCAAGAATACAATCACAATCCTTCATATTGTATGTCACAAAAAGACTTATGGTTGTTTTATTCAATATTTAGTATATTTTGATATATTTTTTATATTCAAAAGTAACAGGTATATGCTTATATTTCCTCTAGTATTCAGTTTATTATAAAAGTTCTTAAAACATTTAATGCTACTTAAAAATACGCTTCTAACGATGTATAATATGCATATATTTAATGTGCATATTATTAGATATATATCTAATAAGAAAAAAATAGACAAAAAATAATTTAATTTTTTCGATTAGCTCTTCTGTAAAAGTGTAATTTTGATTTGGGGCCCTTTAGTTTTTAAGCAACGACATGACCTCTAACTATGAGCCCTGTAAGAAAAGCTTACGTCACTCATCGAGCTATGTAGGGGGCTATGCTCGAGGTTAAACTGCGATATCGAATCAGATCAGAACTGAGGAGATCTCTATACCTACGAAAGTTACCAAAATAAGTCGGCGGATCAGTAAGTTGAAGTGGCAGTGGGCAGGACACATAGTACCTGATAAAAGCTCCGACGATGGATGCAGGCTGCTTCTGACTTATGGGGAGGCCTTTGACCAGCAGTGGACGTCCTGCGGCTGAGATGATGATGTTTACGATGAATATACAGTTAGAAAAATGTTACAGGAAAAATCATAAGATTTACAAAATGTAAATAAATGTAAATTCTTTGGAGTATACCCATAAATATTCTATATCCAAGACTTCGTGTCAGTAATTTATTTAAAAATGACTTCATTTCACGTCGGTCTTCCTGAAAGTCAGCCAAGATATTGTAGAACTTGCCCTGGCATCTATCCAAGAAACCTGGCTCGACACTCACTTTTAAAGAATACCTTTTTGAGACTGAAAAACTCACTCAACGCCCAGGAGGAAATTTTCATTGTATGTAATTAGTAAAATACAATATTTTACAACCAAATCATCGAAACATGGCTCATGTATGCTAATCCTTAACAGATACATAGAAGAAAATTGTAGTTCTTATAAAATATCAAAGAAAACTTCGGGATGGCATGTCTCTAATTCTCTATCTGTTACGGTTGACTAAAGTCAAACAGACATGATGGATTATAATATGTATTATAATATGATAGAAATTTTAATTTCTACATATTATAATCCTTAACGTAACGTAACGTAACAAACAATATGTAGAAGTTAAATTTCTACATACTCGTATAATCCATCATGTCTGTTTGCAGTTTCGCCAACGCGATAGTATGCAAAACGTCTGCTCACTGGGGTCTGTCGCTAAGCGAGTAGCTAGGCACTTAGCACTAAGCTAGGCTCTTGTGTTGCCTTAGAGGTCGAGGAAAAAAAAACCAGAAAACGCAGGCCACATCTGGTATTATATTTACAACAAGTAGATATAAATATGGCCAATATAAAATGGCCAAATTATTAGGGACAGTGCTCATATTCATGTAATCAAATTGAATGATTCCCTGGTAATGACAACTACAATTTTATGCATGACTCTGCACCGTGTCACAAAGCCAGAAGTGTAGTAGCATTCTTGCCTGAAAAAAATGTTTTGACTTGGCCAGGGAAACAGATGTGGACTCACCAAAAGGGCGAAAGAACTGATTACCACCAAGCCCTAATTCATTGAAACTTATCGGAGATTTGAATCATAACTCCACTCTCCAAGAAAATGCAAAAACATGAATTGAAAGTTTGCCCCGACGAAAAAAAGCTCTTATTTCAGCAAACGGAGGCATCACTAAATATTGAAACTTGTTTTATTAATTTTTGTCAATATTAATATTAGTCACTAGCCGGCGCCCGCGACTTCGTCCGCGTTGAAAAAGAAAAAAAGTAGCCTATCCTGTGTCCCGTACGTCTAAATATTTATCTACCAAGTTTCATGAAAATCAGTTGATTCGTTTAAGAGGTATGGAGGAACATACATACATACAGAAAAAAATCTAAAAATGGTCAATTTAGTTTCAGTATGATGTATAGAGCCTATAACCACGATATCTCTGAAAACAAAGTAACTTACTCCATGACCAACCCTTACAGAATTATTATTAGTATTAGTATTATTATTATTATATATTATATTATTATTATGATACGACGAATATTATTTTTAGTAGTTTTTATGATCCCAATAAAATACAGATACAAATAAAAAATACATAAGAGACCTACAACCAATCATTTGTTAGAGAAATCCAATCAAACAAGAAAATTCAAAAATCTCAGTAGCTACTGTTTCAATAAGGCCACTCACTGTAGTTCAACTTTCTTCCCTCAAAAACGTTAAGAAAAAAATTAAAAGAAATAATTAAATATAGTTTTTAACAAGTGCCAACAATAAATTAAGTAGAAGTTTTGTAATTTGCACTGAAATGGAGGTAATTTGTACGGAGTGCTACAGAAATCGCGATGTAGCTTACCTGAGCGCTTTGCCAACTTTTATCTCCAAGATAACCTGAGAGAAATGCGTTTACATTAACTACAAAGAAATTTATATGCTCAACTTGTGTCACGTAATAGATTTGAATTGTAGAATTTTTTCACTACTAAAATTTGTTTCATAGAGACAGCTAATCTCGATAAATAAAATATTAGTAGAACTTTTTGTATATAAAAAAACACTGAACACTGAGCTAAGTATGCTGGGCTAGGTCTAGAAAAAAAAAGTTAAGTTCACTCGGTATAAGAGATAATACTTTCTTTTTTGGAGAAAGCTAGAGAGCTAAATTATTATTCATTCAAAAATATGGCTATCTATGGAGAGTTAATAGAGAATAGTGTCTTGAAGAGACTCTTTGGACCAGGTGTTCCTGCTTTGAGTGAGTTGAAAAATAATGTGGACATTTCTGAATATACATCCGCTTTGAAACTTTTCTACTCATTATACATATGAGAGACTTGCATCAAAAACCAGAAAACGCTTAACCTGAAGTACTTTTCGTCGATTAGACTTTAAAAACCTAACTTATTAATAAGCTGCTGTTGATATTTACCTGGATACTTTTTATTTTGGAAAAATGTTTGGTTCTTGTGGGGTATTAAAAAAAACCATTAATATTAATTGTGATATAATAAAAACACATTTCAAAATTAGTTTATTAAGTGAAGGTTATGTGTAGGTATTTATCTAATACAAATCTAGTATTAATCTAGTACAAAGATCATCATAAGAGTTTCTTGTAGAAACCTAATTGATAAATAAATATTTTGATTTTGATTTTGACAAAGTATTGTAATGAAAATTTAGGTGTTATATATGAAAAAATATCTCCACTAATAATATTTTTATATGTATATAAGGACTACTACTGATACATACTTTTTATCGGTTTCAATCAGCCTTCCACAAGACTATATCTTTAGTTCTTATTTTATCTGGGTTACGGCTTACGTATTGCTCTCAAATTCCCAAAAGTTTCATAATACATTTTTTCCTTTACTTAGACATAAACCTCATAGATAGGTCTTATAGACGTGTTCTATTAATTTAGAATCACTTTCTTATTTGTAAATTTAAGAAGATGATTAGGAACTAATAGCACGTCAGTAATAATTTTGTCATTCATCATGACGAGCGTTTTTTTTTATCCGAACATAAATCTATATAACCTTGTAAGAATTACGCGTCTGTTTGCTCACAAAGAATCCATTCAATCTAATACACGTACCTAAAATATAAATTTACGTAATGTACCCGTTTCATGATTCCAATCATAAAAGTATTATGGTATCTGAAATTAAAGATGATTTTTTTAAATGCATTTAAAAAGAAACTAGCTGTACGCGCCTTGGACCGCCTAATATACAAAGATACGTTACTTCTCTTCTGATAAGTAAGGCCGACCAGAAAAGTGCTTTATCAGTTTCGATAACAAATTCCATTCATTTCAAAATTTGCTAAGACTTAGATTTGAAATAGGTATTGATTACTGGTTGACATAATTGTCACTTTGAATTTTAGAAAGGAAAACAGACCTTATCATTCTACAGCATACAAAGAATGTACAATCTTAGGGTGATAAAGCACTTTATTTGTCGAGTTTACATAGTAACCACCTTTTCAATATCGTGTATAAAATAATATAAATTGGCGTTACGACTGTTTACATTACAAGGTGAGTAACAAATATACTAGAAAACCAATAAATGGTACTTACCTACTCCTTAATATTAACCGGTTTGTGAACTAGTGTGATTAATGATTGTTATAGCAATATTCCTCAGTTTTTACTTAGTTCCCGGCTTCGCCTGGAAAAAAACTAATAATCATATCAGTATCAGTTCGATAACTTTTTAGTTAAAATAAAAATTTCATTAATTTATCTTTTTAATAATTATATACACTTATTTCCCTCTTTGACAATGTCTTTGGGCAAGCTAATTAAGAATGTATGGCAACCAGGGAACTTCAAATATTCACGAGGACATTGCCCTTGTATTGTGTGTATTTATCACCTTGTAAATTGATATACTAAATACTTAGTTAAAATTATTTGCCTCAGAAATGTGCCAGACAGATCGGTAGACAACGCTTATTGTTGCCTGTTAAAATATGTAGAGATAACTGATTAAACTGAACGTATCTCCGAATGACGTCATACTCAATCATAATATTTGAATATGCATTTGGAATTTTCTTACAATATCTATTTACATATTTTTTTTCAAATAATCACACGTCAACTAGTAAATATTTGTTACCTACCGAATTGAAAAATTCGGTACATCAGCGGTACGACGTTTACGAAGACGTATTAAATCACACAAAAAAAATCATTTAAATTAGACAGCTGTACTACAACGTTTATCATTCAGTCAAAGGCCACAGTGAAGACAAGTCTCGGCCTTCAAGATGACAAGTAATATTATATTAATTTTCTGTGTGATATCTAATATAGTAGCAGGAAGTGAAGCGGCCAGAATTTTAGCAGTGTTTCCAACGCCATCAATTAGTCATCAGGTAGTCTTCAGGCCTCTTACACAAGAGTTAGCTAAACGCGGTCTTGAAGTTGTTGTGATTACCACTGACCCAGTTTTCTTAAAAGGACAAACCCCAGCAAACTTCACCGAAATCGACGTCCACGAAGTATCGTATAGAGCTTGGAGAAGAATTCTAGAAAAAACATCGACAGGAAGAAAAAATGACCTGCAGACACAAATGAAACTATTACTTAAACAATTAAGTATCATATTCGAAGTGCAGTTACAAAATGAAGAAGTAAGAAAACTGCTTGATGACAAAAGTAGATCCTTTGATTTGTTACTTGTAGAGGCTTGTGCTCTACCAGCTTTAATATTAGCTCACGTGTACAAAGTTCCAGTTATTCAAATTAGTTCCTTTGGTGCTGTGTTGGGCAATCATGAAACTTTTGGAGCACCAGCGCATCCTTTACTCTATCCACTGTGTGTTCGACAAAAACTTAACAACCTTTCTTTTTGGGAAAAAGCGATTGAACTTTATAATCATTACTCATTTAAAAAGATGTGCTATGACCAAGAGGTAGAAGACGATAAAATGTTAGCAAAACACTTCGGGACGAACATTCCATCTTTGGAACAATTAAAAAGTAATGTAGATATGCTGTTTTTGAATATACATCCGCTTTGGGAAGGAAATTTTCCTGCTCCTCCAGGTATTGTTTATATGGGAGGAATGCATCAAAAACCCGAAAAACCTCTTCCTCGGGTGAGTAAAATTTTTTAAAAAAGTTTAACTTAATTTCAATTACTAAGAAAATTAAAATAATGTGTAATATTAAATTATTTTTTAAGGATTTAAAAAGGTATTTGGACTCTTCCAAAAACGGAGTGATATACATCAGTTTCGGCACCAATGTCATGCCTTCTCTGTTGCCCAAGGAAAAAATACAAATTTTAATTAATGTATTTTCAAAATTGCCCTACAACGTGTTGTGGAAATGGGATAAGGATGATTTACCCGGAATATCAGAGAACATCAATATCTCAAAATGGTTACCTCAATCGGATCTTTTGCGTGAGTATCTTCAAATAAATGCTTCGAAAATACCCCTGCCTGTTATAGATACTTATAAATAAATTGATGAAAAAAATTCAATGATATATCAATCTAGGAAGGCACTGAGTAGGAAGTTAATGAGTTCTTCTATACACAGAGACACAATAAAAGTCTCATAAATCGTATAAATAAGGCGTAAATCGGCTTGTCCCTTAATTTTAAAATCACTTGGAATGAAAATTCCGCTTTAAATATAGGATCAGGAATATTTCTTAAATTTATATAACAGCATGTGTACTGTTGTGTCTCGTTGTAAGGGATGCTAAAACCCATTTCACTATCCCCTCCTTATATCGTATCCATTAACCTACTAAGATCGGTACAGCAAATTGTTTCATCTATGGCGTTGCTTGTGTTAATAGGCATGTTGATATCAAGTGGATCAGCCTGTGTATTATCTTAACGTAATACATAGAAAATACTTTCACATTTACATGAAAATACAATAAAAAATGGGATACTGAAAACATTAGAACAATAATTAATTATTCCATTTCAGGACATCCAAAGGTTAAGCTATTTATAACTCAAGGAGGATTGCAATCAACAGACGAAGCCATAACCGCTGGTGTGCCACTTATAGGATTGCCAATGTTAGGAGATCAATGGTACAACGTCGAGAAATATGTTCAGCACAAGATTGGTATGAGACTAGACATGGAGACTTTAACTGAGGAAGAATTTAAAAACGCGATCAACACCGTAATCGAAGACACGAGGTAAGCTATATTAAAACACATTTTTATTGTTACTGTTCTTGAGTCGTACGTAATCACGGCCAATTCAATTACCTACGTACTATTATTGTGATCGCCCCAATGTCGTAGTTTTTCCTTGAATGGCATCATTTGGTCAGAATCTTAAATATGTTTACATATACTTAGTCTATCATATATTTGTATAATATTCTTCATTATAGATAGTTTTCTTTTTAAGTTTTTCCCCGAAGGTTACTCCACCCGCAAGGGTTACAATTCGACAAACTTATCTTACTTTTATTATTTCACTAGCTGGCGCCCGCGACTTCGCCCGCGTCGAAAAAGAAATAAAGTAGCCTATCCTGTGTCCCGTACGTCTAAATGTTTATCTACCAAGTTTCATGAAAATTAGTTAATTCGTTTAAGAGTTATGAAGGAACATACATACATACATACATACATACATACATACATACATACATACATACATACATACATACATACATACATACATACATACATACATACATACATACATACATACATACATACATACATACATACATACATACATACATACATACATACATACATACATACATACATACATACATACATACATACATACATACATACATACATACATACATACATACATACATACATACATACATACATACATACATACATACATACATACATACATACATACATACATACATACATACATACATACATACATACATACATACATACATACATACATACATACATACATACATACATACATACATACATACATACATACATACATACATACATACATACATACATACATACATACATACATACATACATACATACATACATACATACATACATACATACATACATACATACATACATACATACATACATACATACATACATACATACATACATACATACATACATACATACATACATACATACATACATACATACATACATACATACATACATACATACATACATACATACATACATACATACATACATACATACATACATACATACATACATACATACATACATACATACATACATACATACATACATACATACATACATACAAAAATTTGTCTACTTTTTTATAGTTATCGTCGCAACATAGTACGTCTCGGTGAGCTAATGCGTGATCAACCTCAACCACCACTAGACAAGACTGTATGGTGGACAGAATACGTACTACGCCACGGTGGCGCTAAGCATCTGCGGTCACCAGCAGCCAACATTTCCTGGTGGGAATATTTGGAAGTGGAATTTGTGGGAACAATTTTAATTGCCACATTATCTTCGTTAGTATTTTGTGTAGGATTAATTACTTTTATATGGAAGTCGATTTCTAGAAAATTTATATGCTTAAGTAAAAAATCAAAAACAAATTAGTTAATTATTTAAATGAATTTCTTTTAAAAATATGTACATAATTTTACACGAATTAATATTACAGTCAAAATAATTGATAATAATAACTACTAAGATGTATGAAAATAAAACAGTTGTTTATTTGTTGTTTTTTAGTTGAACGATTTTTTTAATATAATTTTTTTTTAATAATATCATTTGTAAGTTGTAAATAAAAAGTATTAAAAAAAGTCTTTTTGATGTTCTAATTGTATCCCCATTTACAAAATGTGAAATATTCACAGGAAATCACTGAAATTAAGAAAGACTTTTATTACGAAATTCTCCAAAGAGTAAGTTTCATGATGATCATTAAAGGGCCTTTCCAGGTATTTTCGATTGTGAAGAAATGAACATTATTTTTTTTATATAGGTACATAATTTCAATAAGTAAGCATATTATATTAGTTTTAGATTTTTTTTATTTTCATTAAGTAAAAAAAAATAACAAGAACACATTAAAAATTAAATGGCATTAAAACTCTGCAGAATTTTTTAATTCGTAGTCTTTTCAATTTTTTATCTTCAATAAATTTTTTAATCTCAAGAGCATGATGTTTTCATCGATCCAATCTCTCATTGCTGATACCTTTGCGTACACTCCGGGATAGTTTGGTCTAGCACAACCCATTCCCCAGGAAACCACACCCATTAGTTTCTTTTTGTAAACTAAAGGACCTCCACTGTCGCCCTGCAAATTTTAAAATGATTTTGATTACATGTAAGTACTTTTTTTTATTAAAGATCATCGAAATACTACAATGGAATTTGCGTCACAAATGCTAAAGCGGCACATAAAAAGAACGTCTTTGACAGAATCATGGCGGATTTTTGCCTTCACGCGTCAATGGTAAAAGGTAGTAACAATCAACTTCTACTATTTCATTTTAAACTCTATTTGGGTTGACGTAAAGTCACATTTTCTTTAAATTACGTACTTATTATTATGTTTTTTTTTGTTTTAAATGACAGTTCATGCTCTACGCATAATATGTCATTTTTAAATGTTCCATAAAATTCGTATTTTGTATGGCACGCGGGTTCCATGTTGTAGTAGTTTGATGTTAAAGATGGATTTTCTCTTGGGCAGCATTCAGA
Source organism: Synanthedon formicaeformis (assembly GCA_945859745.1). Classification (NCBI taxonomy): domain Eukaryota; kingdom Metazoa; phylum Arthropoda; class Insecta; order Lepidoptera; family Sesiidae; genus Synanthedon; species Synanthedon formicaeformis. The sequence goes on from OX243975.1 coordinate 3,959,427, forward strand.
ACTCACCCAGAAGTAATTTTACTTATTTCATTTTTTGTTCATTTCAAGGTATGTCCGGTCATGGACTATCAATATTCTAGGTACATAAATTATAAGTATTTTAATACACAAATACGCATGAAAATCTGTCGATTATTTCGGTATAATGCTATGAAAAATGAGCAGAGGTTAAAATCAAAGGCGAGGACGAATCAAGGGTACGAAGTAGAATAAACCAGTTAGTTATAAAATACCATATTCACCTGACAAGAATCCGTCCCGCCATCAGGAAGTCCAGCACATAACATCGAAGATGTAATAGTATAGTAGGGTCCGTAAGCGTCAATGCAATCTTGAGGATTGACTTTCGGCACAAATGCCATTTGTAAGGTCGATGAGGACCAACCATTTTCCTATAAATATTAAGAGTACAATTATATAAAAAAAATCGTAAGTTTATAACTGTTTTATACCTATGTATAGACATAGGTATAAAATGACTATAGTCGTGTCTGTATAACGCGATGAAAACTTTGTGCCTAAAAAGACTACAAATCTTTAATATCACGTGAAGGCCTCTCCAACAGTATTTAGTAAGTCTACTGTTTTAGCCTTGAAATAGCCTTTGGCATGTAGTAGCAGATAAAATTATCAGGTATTTAATATAAAAAAAACATCATATACTTAGAATAAAGAAAATATCTGACATATTTATCGCTGTGATGACAGTGGCCCTGCCACAACGATAGTAGCACCTGATTTTTTTATTATATTTTATAAAGATAGATAAACATAAACAAAATAACACATAATTTTATCGACTGTTAAAAGTCGATAAAATTAGAATTATTAAATTACTAGTGTTGTATGTGTGTGTGTTGTTTTTGAAAATCCCACAGGAACATTTTTCCAGGATAGAAAGTATGCTGTATGTTAATTCAGTTAATAAATTATATGTGTGCTAAATTTCCTTCAAATCCGCTAAGCTGCCTGATTGAGGAACAAACATCTAAACTTACTAACTTCCGCAGTAATATTGGGCTAATCCCAATATAAAATAATCCCAATTAAAAATAAATAATATTGAATAATAGTGAATAATAAATTTAGAACTAACCTCCAATGCTCCCCAACCGGTGATGGTGGTAATTTCTCCATCATCTATTTCTTCACCAAGACTAGCCATTCTTATTGGTTGCACTTTGTATCCGTATGTCAAAGGTGTATCCAGCCATATGAGAGCTATGTCTTTATCCAGCGCTTTAGGATTGTAACCATCGTGCTTTATAAGATCTCCGACTTTAAATATTTCTCCACCCGAATTTGATGTCGAAGAACCAACTCGTACCTTATAATCTTCAGGACGTAAGCTAGGAAATGAAACAGGTTTTGTTTATTTTGTATATTAAAAATTAAGAATTAATAATGTAAGAAACAAATGGGAAAATTAGGACGTCGTTCAAAACAAGGCCAATGTTTTTTTAACATTTAATAAATATGGTAATAAAAGCCATTCTTAATTTCAGTATTTTCCTGCGAATATTTCAGATTTTTTACTTAGTGGGGGATAACATAGAACATTAGAAAATTAAAAAGACATTTTTATACTTTCATATATATTTTTTTAAAATTTAAACTTAAATATCTATGAAACCCCATTACCAAATTACACGATATTTTCCCAGTAAAATCAATAATTTCTTCATACCTCATGGTACAAGTTTGAACCGTTTAAACTAAAGCACTTTCTACAGTATAAAATATTTTATACCTCATGGTACAAGTTTGAACCGTTTAAACTAAAGCAACAAAAAAATTATCTTTTCCTTGTAACAATATTTGTGGTAAGACTATGTACCACCCTTTTACTTGTGTATTGTGAAAGTGGCAATTCGCTCCAGATGGCATTTTGAAAAAAAAAAAACCATCTGTTTGTTTTATTTTCGCAATAAACATATTAATGATTTGTGATTGCCTTTTAATTTCTTGTGCATTTGCAATCCATTTGTTTCTAAAAAAAGTGTGTGTGTCAGCTTCAACTCACGACTGGAGTTTAAACCTTACGAACGATAAATAAATAACTTTATAATTTAATAAATATAGTTAAAACATATTAATATAATATATTATATGTATTATTGAAGCATATTATAGCCTGTAACGCGTAACGTGTGACATCTAACATTTGATTTTACTCCCATAAATTTTCATACCCCAGGCTTATATTATATGAAAAAAATTGATTTTTAAGGAGTAAACTCCAAAAACCAAATTATTACCTGCCAACACAATGTGCTGCTGTCAGTATTAGATCACGAGCTATGATCGTTCCTCCACAAATATGACTTCCTCCATATAACAGTGACACTTGATACGGAGCTGCTGTGATATCAACGTCTTCGCCACCAACTATTCGTACATCTTCTTTCTTCTTCTGAACTGGCGATGGAACTGAGAGAATATTTTGTTTTAGTAAATGTTCAATAGAAGTTGTGATTTTATTAAAGCAGAATTTATTTTGTAAAGATACGAGTATCATTTGGGATAATTATGTTACTTATCCGAAAAATTAAAAAAAAAAACCTTATAAAATGAGTCGCGGGCACCAGCTAGTAAGCAATGTAACGCTTGATCTCTTATATTTGGATAGGTGTTAGTTTTTTGTTTTATTTTAGACTAGTTGATGGCCGCGACTTCGTCCGCGTTTAAAAAGAAAAAGTAGCCTATCCTGTGTCCTGTACGTCTATATGTATGTTTGTATACCAAGTTTAATGAAAATCAGTTGATTTGTTTAAGAGTTATGGAGGAATATACATACATTACATACATTCAGAAAAAAATTCTAAAAATGGTCAATTTAGATTCAGTATCATGTATAGAGCCTATAAACATGATATCTCGGAAAACAAAGTAACTTACTCCATGACCAAACCTTACAGATTAATTATTATTAGTATTGATTGGTGATCCCTTGGGAACAGTACTTTTTTCTGGATGAAAGGTACCCTATGTCTGTTCTTGTATCCCTGACAACATGTATGCAAAATTTCATGACGATCGGTTAAATAGTTATGGCGTGAAAAGGTAACAGACAGACAGACAGAGTTACTTTCACATTCATAATATTAGTATGGATATTCTTACCGACAATCCCAAAGCAGATGAAGACAGTAAAAACAAAAGATAATTTATACATCTTGAAGAATGTACGGTACTGGCCGTTCTTCGTTTAACCATTACTACTTTTATACTTAACAATTACAAAAGAAATTATTAGGTCAAACAATTATCATCAACTGATAAAGTTTGCCCTTCACACAAATTGCTCCAAGTGAATGATAAAAGATTTCAAATATCTAGTTATGTTTGTAAAGGTTTCGTTTCAAGTGCACGATAAGCCAATGGTCTTGGAATATGCCCTTATGATATTTATTTTTATATATATATTTTTTATTTATATTTCTAAAGTGAAAAATTCTTTAGGTGCGTTAGGCACTTTTGTATGGGGAAAAAAGTCTTTTTGCTGTGCAGAAAAAGTTATAAGAGCACTAGAAAAAATATCAGCCCTGGATCAAAAATACAGAAATAATAGAGATATAGAAAAATTGTTCTGCCAAAAGTAGTGGGATTATTGGAACGATAGGGAAATGGGGTTTTGTCTAACACACATGTAACTGTTAAGTTCGTATTCTAAATACTAAACAGACATTTTATAAAATGGCAAAGTAATTTAGGTCAGAATTCAACGTATTCAATTGTATATGTAGATGGAAAAAAAAAATAGAAAGATACGGTACCTTCTTTCATTATGTAATCGACAAATGGGCCTCATAAACCTGATGCCGTATCCTAAGTAACATTTTAAAATGATAATGAAGTTCGAAAAGAATAAAATGTATGGGATGTAACACGTGATGTACCGACGTCAAATGTCAATCCCATACATTTTGTTTTCGAACCTCATTATCGTTTTTAAAATGTCACATTGGCTAGGGTCCCTGTATAATGTAAATACTCATCCCTACAATTGCAATTCCAATACTGAATACGTGTAATAATAGAGGGTCGATAAGTGTATTCAAATTTTTCCACAAAAAGTGTGTCATGTTTTTAACGTATCACGTGTATGCAAGACTCAATCCTTTGAGCGACTGAATGATACTGAGTTCATTGGACTCAGTATATGAGGTCCATAAGCTGATAATGCGAGTTACTAATCTTTTTTTAGCTTCCATCTACGACATATAATAATATACTCAACTTTCGAGTTGCAGTGATAGTTGATATGTGTTCGATTTACCAAAGCGATAATATCAAAGTTAATTAGGATTTCGTAAATGGAACTACATTCCGAACCTTGACATTAATTTGTTTTATTGAATTTATTTTAATGTTATCCTGATAATGAATTCTCCTATCTAAATCCTTTTCGTACTATTAATCTTTGTAGTGTTTCCGGCATTGAAGCTTAAATATTAGTTTAAGATATACATTACAGACACTGTTTAAGTTGGTTTTCCAAATATATACCTATATTATTATGTTATGAAACAATATCAGAGGCCAATATACATCCAATACATCAAGCGGTGAAATATTAGAACGATTGGAAAAAAAATTTGGAAGTAAATTAAGATAAAATCAAGAATAAAAGATATTTACGGTAAAATATAAATACTGGATGGGAAAAAATTAAGATACTATCAAGTTCGTAAACAGGAGAAATATTCAAATGTTCAATTGGAGAAATTTTTAAAAGAAATGCCCCCGGAAGCGCGATTAATACCATCTAACTTTTAATGAAAACCACCCACTGTTTTGAACGCAATGTCGGTAAATACTGGAAGCAGTACGCGAACTACATTTTTACAGTCATTTGGCTGAAAATACATATATGAGCGCCATTCGCCGATACCATAGCAAAAGGTATAATAAAAATCAGCCTTTAGAAAATAAGATAAGTTAGTCTTATTTTTACTTACCTTTCTGACTTGGGGCCCTAGCCAAGAGCAACCAGTGCAAACGGGAGCGTTGTGTATTTACGAAACGATAGAAAATAAAGCCCAGTGATTGGTCAAAATTTTATATTTGCGTTACAACAACCAATCACCGCGCTTTATTTTCTATCGTTACGTAAATACACAACGCTCCCGTTTGCACTGGTTGCTCATGGCTAGGAGCCCTGATAGCTCTAAATTTGCCATCTAGTCAACTTAGCAGATTAGACGTTCAAAATGCAAAGGAACACTACTCACATTTCTCATATTTTGTCCTTTAGAAAATAATTTATGTCATAAAACCGTAAAACATAAAGCCGCGGCTGTGTCCGCGACATAGCCACACACCATGCATTTTTTTCTCGCTACACGTATTAAGACTAAAGACTGCAGCTTTGGTCTGGTTAAAGTTTTTACTTATTTTTTGGGTATAATTATTTTAATACAAATATTAAAACAAATTATTAAAAAAAAATAATAAACACAAAATTAGCAATTTGTTTCTGGTTTAATAAATAATGTCAAAAATGATGATAAAAACAAAATATTCGTCACCATAGTAAATATTACAATTACATATTACATGTTTTCTGTGTACTTTGACAAGATGTCCGACAAAAATAATTTTTAATTAGGTTTCGCTTTTTACAAATGGAAACCGCGATTTTTCAATATAGTCTATTGGCCCTACGGTCTGTAAACTACTCGACCTTGACTTATATAATCTATTAGGATTCCGCTCGTCGGGGTCGAGAAATTCTAAAATCGTGACCTTAAAATCCACATCAAAGTGGTCCAAATTTGGGAAAAATTGCACCCAAAATTTGTTTTTCACTAATATCTCGAAAACTATTGAGAATTTAAAAATGCGGTCTGCGCCATCCGAAAGGGTGGAAAAAAATCCTACCTAGCCCGAAAACGACTCCGAAAATATGTAAGCCCTCAAGCAGAATCCTAATAGATTGCCAATGTGACATCCGTAGGGCCAACAGACTAATAGGATTTAAGTGAAATTATGTGTATGAACAAAATTAGTTAATAATATTGCTTGTTTGTATGTGTCAAAATTATATTAAATCATTATTAATTCTGTCTGTCTGTTACCTTTTCACGCCTTAACTAATTAATCATCATGAAATTTTGCATACACGTTCTCAAAAACGCAGGAAAGAAAATAGGGTACCTTTCATCTAGAAAAATGTACTGTTTGTTTATGAAATGTAACAAGATAAAAATTTTAGTCTTTAGTTTTTTTAATGTTAAGGACGGCAGACAGAGTGACGGTCAACCGAAACACCACAGCACACATGCTGCTATTTCACGGTGGTCTTCCTTAAGGGAGTGTTTAAGTTTATAGCCCCAGATGGGCTGCCCAAATAACTGCGAGACGTAGTGTACCATGCCACTACTTTCCAAATCCAGACCAGAACCAACTTTGAAAAATTCATTTCCAAAATTGACCCAGTCTGGAATCTAACCCTGGACCCCTGAGACAGAGAGATAAGGCAACCTTACTACTCATCCAACTGGCTTGTCATTATCCCAATGTTTTTATTCATTATCCCTCCTCGACAGTACACGACACTTTCTTCATTTATTGATAGAAAGTAAGATTGGATCGGCTAAGGGGACTTAAGAATTGGTACTAAATGGTTCGCAACACATGTTGTATGAATATGCAGTGCATATACAATGTGCACTCTCTAACAATATTGTCCAACCGCACAATGGATATCACATACAATTGTCGCGTCATGTCCACAAAGAGCTGGGTGTTAGCTGTAAATGCCATAATGGCTGCTTTATTTCGCGAAATGTTCCATTTGGCTTAACAACAGAATACGAACTGACAGTAAGAGAACTCACGCTTATTGCACACATACATCTATCTTATATAAATAAAAATGAATCCCTAAATGTGTTGCTAAGCGCAAAACTCGAGAACGGCTGGATTGATTTGAATTCTGTCTTCACTCATGGATAGAGCGATAATCAGGGAAGGTTTTTACGTAAAAAAAAACCCCGGTTGAAGCCGGGAGCGGGTCGCTAGTAATTTTTAAAGAGGAAATATTAAAAAAAACACCTTTAGAAACTACATTATCAACGAGTAAAATAGTATGTAAAATTTTATTTCACATCCTATTTTACTATTAACTAGTAGTTATAATAAGAATATTCTTCACACAGGCCATTAATGTGTACTAAAATTATGGATTTCGCATGCCATAGAAAACACTACGAACTTTATGGAAAATTTAAAAAACATTTTATAAACTTAATTACATGAATTTGAAAAATAATAAGAACAAGAATAATTTTTATTTGTAGCAAAGGACATATATAAACATACATAGATAACATAAGAAAGTCAAACTAACTTCCCCCGCCACAAACCAGCTTTAACTCAGCATAATGCAAATTTTAAAAAACTGCGCTGGTCTTCCATTAGAGCCGACAGTGAGGTCACTTACTAGAAAAAAAACAATGTATAAATGCCCAAAAAAAAAAAACTAATAAAAATTTTAGAAATAAAAAACTCAATATAAATATACAATCTATACAATATACAAAAAAAAACCTATAATATTTATACAAAACCACAAAAAAATAATAAAATTAAAAATGGTTTATATTTTAGTTCACTTACTATTTCCTTGTAATGTGTTTTAACTGAGGAAGAATTGCAGGGACTAGAGAATTTTAACGTCACAAATAATGTCTAAGCTGGATTTTATATATGACCCCGCTATTCTTTTTGACCCAGCGAAATTGCACGGATCTAAAATAGTGGGTTGTGCAAAATCTTAGGATCTCTAGACCGTTTACGAGATGAGTTATACGAGACAAGTTTTGATATCTTTTTCATGGACGAATTCTTGACAACTTTTGCAATCTAAGATTATAGTAAAATAACACTACAGTTTCAGTAGGTACAAAAAGTGCATTTTAGTCTTGGAACTTATCAAGGAACTTATTGTGGACTAGCACGAGACCTGTGCCTTGCAAGCAAAATGTACTTTACATTTGTAAATGATCTCCTTATTAGTAAAATGGTTAACATAAGAAGTTAACAGTAAGCTCTTTTAACTCCCGACGCAAAAGAGGGGTGTTCTAAGTTTAACGTGTGTGGCTGGTGGCTATTTGTGTAACTGTGTCTGTAGCTTCCAAGCGGATAGGCAAATTTTGATGCGATCTTTTTGTTTGACAGCTAACTTGATCGAGATGTTCGATTCGATTCCACAGATTTGAATGTTGTGAAACCTGGTTTACTGTTACTTCGGTCGTATTTTCATAACATGAACTACGTTAATATAATTATTTTTTTAATAATAAAAAATCACCTAGAAGATCGTTCAGGGTTGATTTACGAAATAAAAAGAGATATTATTTTACAGGAACAATAAGAAATCACGCGATTCTGTATGATAAAATATTCCTTCAAATTACAAAGAACAATTAAAACGGTGCCTTCGAGAATTGCGAATTTTTCAACAAGTTGATAAAAGCAAATTTAGCGCCTCGAAAAAAAAGACGAATTTGAATGATGAGTGGTCATTCCAATATTTATATTACTTACTAGCTGGTGCCTGCGACTTCGTCGCAAAAGAAAAAAGTAGCCTATCCTGTGTCCCGTACGTCTAAATGTTTATCTACCAAGTTTCATGAGAATCAGTTAATTCGTTTAAGAGTTATGGAGGAACATACATACATACATACATACATACATACATACATACATACATACATACATACATACATACATACATACATACATACATACATACATACATACATACATACATACATACATACATACATACATACATACATACATACATACATACATACATACATACATACATACATACATACATACATACATACATACATACATACATACATACATACATACATACATACATACATACATACATACATACATACATACATACATACATACATACATACATACATACATACATACATACATACATACATACATACATACATACATACATACATACATACATACATACATACATACATACATACATACATACATACATACATACATACATACATACATACATACATACATACATACATACATACATACATACATACATACATACATACATACATACATACATACATACATACATACATACATACATACATACATACATACATACATACATACATACATACATACATACATACATACATACATACATACATACATACATACATACATACATACATACATACATACATACATACATACATACATACATACATACATACATACATACATACATACATACATACATACATACATACATACATACATACATACATACATACATACATACATACATACATACATACATACATACATACATACATACATACATACATACATACATACATACATACATAACATAACATACAGAAAAAAATTCTAAAAATGGTCAATTTAGTTCCAGTATCATGTATAGAGCCTATAAACACGATATCTCTGAAAACAAAGTAACTTACTCCATGACCAACCCTTACAGATTTATTATTAGTATTGATATTGATAATAGTGGTGACAAATATTTGGAAAACTTTATACATCGCTTGGAAATCATAGAATTCTTTATTAAGTAAAGTAAATTAATATTAAGTAAAATGATTAGGAATCGAAATGTTATTAAGAGCCGAAGGGTATCCGAAGGTACCATCAATCATAGATAGATTAAATTACGATGGTACATGATCGATCGTCTTCGAGACGATCAGATGACGGTGACTGTTAAAATGTTTTTAAAGATATAATGTAACGGAATGATGACCAATGAGGCAATTTTTTTAGTAACTTAGATAAATATTGTAATGTTGCACTATCTCTGAGGAGTTGTTTACCTGTGTTTGTTTAATATAATCAATCTATTTTCTATTTCTTTCTCTCATTTAGCTGTAGGTATTGATTATTGTTATATATTACTAGTGTTTTTGTCGGCGACTTCGTCCGCGTCCGATCGCTACCAAACTTTACAGGAACACCCGCTGCACTAATCTGAAGATTGTCTGAAAGTTTCATCAAACTCGGTTCAGCGGTTTTGGAGTCTATATCGCACACATCGACTTTTATATATATAAGAAAGATTATATATTACAGATATTTATTGTTAGTTAAAACTTTTATTAGTAATTGCGGCGCCAAGTGTAACTAGACTTAGATGGCGATGATTTTGCTTGATGACTGACTCGTTGGAGGCTTTATGAATGAATCGTTGGATAATAAATAAATAAATTATTTTTAATACATATTACCTACTGAAATATTAAACCATTGCTTTGTTATGCGATTGGTGATTGGATAATTACATTAAGCGCCTCTTTCACAAACGTCAAGTAGGCCAAACTGTCATTTAAAGTCACCTTTGAACCTTTGAACCTTGAATGGTAAAAGTCCCAAACATTAAATAGAAAATAATAAAAAAAAATCGACTATCGAATGATGCAGTAAAACGAGTGCATAATTCAATAAAACAGAAAATTATTTTTAAAAGTAACTAATCCACACATTACTTGTAGTTTGTGAAAGAGGCCCTGAATAAAACTAAATAATTTAAACACGGTAGCGTATGAATATTAACTGTAGTAAGGTATGCTTGTCCACAACTGGAGTTGTGTCAAACTTGACACACGACATACGAGTAGATCACGTCCCTTGATCGAGCAACTTTGACACTCTGTCTCAGGGGTCCCGAGTTCGAATCCTGACTCTGATTATAACGTAAAATTTTGCTTTGGTGCGTCATTACATGGCGAAACAATACTTTATCACTATCACCAGCAGCTCAGGGGTAGCTCACGAGATCTTGTATAGGTAGGTTATGGGGGTTTATGGGTCGCAGTGGAAGCTTTAATAAAAAGCAGTATATATACAATTGAAAAAAAAAAAACTTATTTGCACACATACTCGTAAAGCTTCGAAACTGCTTCATAAATGACTCTTGACTTTATTTTATTAAACACTAGCTGTACCTGGCCACACTTCGCTGTGGCTCTTATTCCCATTGTATAAAAGTAGGTATATAAAACATTCCTTTATTAAAAATAGAACATCTGAAATTTGTATTCTTTATCTAAAGATCTGAGATCTCTGCGGAAGACATAGAGACAAGACAGAGGAGAAATAAAAAAAAACGATACTAACAATTGTGCTTAATACGAGGTTCATTTGTATTATTATTATTAGTACTTGTTCAAGTCAAAGTTCACAAAACGATTCCACAAAGTCTTTTACGGTAAAACGTGCTATTGTTCTCTTTAGTCGCTCTGGTTGCGTCCGCGTATTTAACACACAGCAATAAGACAAAACAGGACAACTGAGCAGTAGGTAACCCAGGAGAAAATATTTTGAGTAGGTCCTATTACAAAGTTACGATTACTTAGAATCGTAGCTATACCTCGGGCTTTAAGCTTGAGTTTAGTTTGACACTATAATATTAAGAAAAACAAGTATCTTATGTACCTATTTTAAACATATTTTAAAATAAAATGATCGTACACCTCAATGAGAATCTTCATATTATCAAAAATATATTTTTTTATATGTATGCACTTGATTTTAGGTAAGTAGATGCCGTCACCTATGTTACAGGTGCTGAAAATGCGCTGCCGATGATAGTAGAACAAGGGATTAAGACATATAGGGAAACTGGCTCCGGCTTTCCTTACTCACTCGCCAAAAAACATTAGCACATATGCTGAAATTTCACGCTGGTCTTCTGTTAAAGGGGTCGTTACAGCCGCCTGACGGGTTGCCGACTGCGAAACGCAGTTTTGCCTGCCACTACTTAAAGTTCTGCAATTCATACTTACACAATTGTTTATAAACCTTTGTAAACACTAGTTTCCACTAGTGAAAACCGCATCAAAATCTCTTAGGTTTAGCTATTTTATATTAACCCAATTAGACCCAGTAGTTTAATTTTCGAAAATTAATGTTTGACACCCACGTTAAACATATGGTTAAAAAATTTTTAGACTTCTGCCACAAAGTGGCAAGGGTGTCGATCAGGACGAATAAAAATTAAACAGAAGACTAGAGAGAAATAGAAGAAAAAAAAGAATTGACGAACAAGGTTCCTTGTTAAGCAATAGGTAACTGAATTATTAAAAAAAAAAAAAAAACCAAGTCTTTTAAAAACTCTGTGAGATGGTTAATGACTTCATGATTACTTACAACAGGATTGCAATATTATGCTAAATTGAACAGTTTAACTACTGCTACTGACATATATTCTGACACTGTGTTACTTTGTTCTGTTGGCTATTGTTTAACTTTTATCTCCTGATTACAATAGGTACTTCTGTATTAGCTATTTATGAACTTTCCCTCTGAAAATACTGTTAATAAGTGTCTTACATTTTTTATCTTTGAGAAAATCAGTTATGTGAAAAAAAAACCCCAGTGTAGCATTCACAGTTTAGAACACAAGTTATTTGGTACCTACTACCGTTAGCTTCTCTTTATTAAAGACTGGCTGCTGCACGCGACTTCGTCCGCGTAACTATAAATTATAGCCTATGTTACTCGCTGATAATGTGGCTGTCTATAGGCGAAAGAATTTTCGAAATCGGTCACGTAGTTTTCGATCTCATTCGTTATAAACAAAAATACACATCTTTTCTCCTTTATAATATTTCGGGAAATTTTTAGTCGTGGGTCGAACTTTTAGGCCTCTTGTTCACTGCACGTTTTCTTAACCATACGGCATGTTAGCCGTACGGTTAACAAAACGTGCAAGCCTGTACATGGCACGGCAAAGCTACCGGTGGCGACAACGGCCAGGTGCGGTTCAGTTGAGATTTTTCTGCTCCAAGCTACAGACGTCCAATTAAATCTTGAAATATAGGATTTATCTGCATAAAGATCTCTTTCCAGCAATCATACTTAAGCCGCCTATTTTTTAGTCTTCGATAGTCTTATACCATATTACAGGTCTTTCTTGAACTAATGTGATTAGTAATTCTTGATTTATGCTCATTTTACTCTTTAAACAAAATCAGCGTATATAATCTGTCACGAAAACGTGAAAACGTCCGGCGTCGTCGACACGTTCGCTTAGGATGCGATACAACACTGATCAAAATCACGCCGTGCGTAGACGCGGCGCGCCGAGGGGCAGGCACGGCGAACACGGCGAGGGCGTCGTGAAGTTGCGCCGCCGTGTATGTCAACAATGTGACACCGAAAAAACGTGTGTGAACAAGAGGCCTATGTAGGCTTAATCAGTTAGGAATAGATGTTAGTTTTGTAAAAATATAGTTTTTTATGGCGAGGAAATTCATTCACAATTTATTTTATAAAGTTTTTAAAAACATAACCTAAATTTGTTTATATTGTAAATCAATATTGACATACCAGGTTTGTTTGAACTACGAGTTTCAGCATCAGTATCATTAAAAACATCACTACAACACACGTTTTCAATACAACACAGTAAATTTCCACTGTTTAGAACTGTTTTCGTTTTTTTATTTTATTACATGTTAGGCGCGAAGCCCACACAAGTCGCGTCGCGTCGCGTCAAGGAAGCGTCGCATAAGCGGCGCGCCGCCTCTAGCTTTCCTATAGAAATCAATGGTTGTGCGCCCACATACTGGAGAGACGGCGGCGAGGCGAGGCGAGGCGAGGCGAGGCGAGGCGAGGCGCGAAGAGTCGCGGCACGGGCGCGAAGCGTTGCCAAACGTCCCCGAAGGGGCGTGAAGCGTCGCTGAACGGGCGCGGCATTTTGTTTGCGGCTGTGTTTAGACGTGGTCGTGTATTTATTAAATTAAAGTAAAATGTCAGACGATCTAGATCTAAATATAAAAATCATCGAACTTGTTTGATATAACCCGTGTCATTATGACCAGACACGTTCCGACTATAGCAATAGAAACAAACAGGACCAAAAATGAGGTGAAATAGCGCAACAATTAAACGAAACTGGTACTTAAGTGATTTCTTGGTAAGTGAAGTTGACTGTGTAAAGAAATCATAGCCGCCTCCGCCGCAACTCTTCACGCCTCGTCTACGCCGCGACGCGCCTCGATGCGCCTCGACTTTTCATGTGGGCGTAGCGATTTACAGTTTAACCTTCAACCACAGAGCCAATCAATATATGAAATATGAAGTCATAAAGGAGAACATTTCCAGTACAAATAAGTCTTGTAACATATTAACATTTAATTTACATTTAATTATATCGGAATAAGGTTAAGTTTACTCTGCTTCTCAACACAATGTTTAATAATTCAGAACAGTAATTATTGTTTTCAGTGAAATACTACTACTCAAAGAGATTTCACTAATCTAGTACTAATTGCAAATTTATGTCTTGGATTGCTCGGATCAGTTGTAAGGTAGAGTCTACAATAATGAAACAAATCATTTTCCAACACGGACGAAGTATTACATAATAAGCTAGAGTGTACCTGTGGCTTTAAAGGTGTGTATGGCTGTATAGTGGACAGCCAAGCCATTTAAATATTACGTTGGATTAAATTTTAAGTTAATAGACTACTCGCCCAAAAACCGCTGATTACGCACTATGTTTTTTTGATGACAACTACATCGTTTTCAATTTTGCCAGAGCGTACTACTTAATTGGTTGAGCTCAGCTCTTTGATTTTATTTCTCTAGCCGGTTGTAAAAATGATGACGGGACACAAGTCTATTTAAAATTTTAATGGGCTTCGTCATCGTGATTGCTGAAGTTTTTACTTTTTTAACGACTTGTTTTAAATATAAATTATTTACTATTCGTGTGTATATTAATTACTAGCTGTTGCACGTGACTTCGTATGCGTAACTTTATAAAATATAACCTATATATTATAATGTAGCTGTAATAACTATAATTTGGCTTTCTATAGGTGACAGAATTTTTAAAATCGGTCCAGTAGTTTTTGAGTAATGAGTAATTACAAACATACAAAAATAAAAATCTTTTTTCTGTATTGTGGCGTACAGTATATGTATTTTAAATTGTTACTGCCGGACAGACGAACGAGTTGCGTCAATAATAAATCAATGCGCACGCACACATCTGTGCCTACATACCATATACGCACACAAGCGTAAGCGACGCGCGCGGGAATCGATCGGCGACGCTTGCGACAGTCACGCAAAAGTTCTCAAGGCCAACGCACGCTCGTTCCTCTGTCCTCATCAACAGCACCTTCAAACCCTCAACCACAGTATAACATTAGTATATACTATAGATAGTACGGACTATCTAGTGTAGGTAATGATAGATTATAAAAGATAAATAAGTAATAGCCTGGAGGAAAGATATAATAAGAAAGTTCATTCATCAATACATTTATTGGCTGCCCTGTCTAGATTGTTGCTTCTAGAGATAACAATGCAATTTGCACTTACAAGCTCCGTAGCTCTATTCATTTATGAAAATTATGTCTCGAGATATTAATGCAGTGAAGCATTAAAACTAATTGGATTACTTTAGGGCTTATGTTGTCTATTGTAATTAAGATTTAGGACTAGCTGGATATAAGTATTTACGTACATTCAACTTTGAACACAATTAACTCAACCCATTTCGAGTTGCGGTATCCCAAAAATTATCTTCCAACACTACAGCAATGCTGTACTCGTTTGAACATCAGAGAGTATTACTCGCTTCTGTATCCTAATTAGCTAAGAACACCTTTAATTTTCTATACGTTGTATTAAAAATTTGATCAAATGTGTTATCTAGTTTCTTGTTATTATCAATTTATCACGTTGTCTGGATCAATGGGAAATAGGGTGATTTTTTTCTTGTCTTTGAATCTATTACATAATATATTACAATAAATAATTGTCCCTGAAACGATCATGCTAACCCTACACGATTAAGCCTAAGTACTCGTATACTTTTCAAAGTTCAAGTGAATAGGCATCTTCTGGGTGAGCTCGCTCCATCTTAGGCCTCATCCTTGCTACTCAACTGGTTGTTGGCCAAGAGCAAACCCATCTCTAATAAAACAAAAAAAAATCGGAATGACGCTTGACATTTCAAAAGCCATTCGTATCATGCCGATTTAACAATAAGCTGTATGGCTGGCATAAGACTGCTAATAGACTATTACGAAGGGTACTTATCTATAATTTTACCTTTTAACAAATAAACAAAGCTATTAAGAATTAGGCCCAAAAATTATCAGTCTCCTTCTTTTTTAACTAGCGTAGCCTTTCTTACAGTGGTCCCACAGCAAAATATATTTTTAAATCGGCTAGTTTTCTGTCTATTTGACTGCAGTAGGAGTAAATAGTTTGTATCTAACAGGCACGTTTAATCGAGAAGGCAATCAAATGGAGCTCTGACCGACAATTCTCGTTGCACTAGTATAAAGGTCGCTACGTACTTAATTGAAGCCAATAGATTGTAAGTACGAATTGCTGGTAAAGTGAACTTAATATTAAATGCTTTGTTTCTGTTTCGAAGTAAATACTCGACGAAATCTTCTCAAAGAAACGGTAAGTATATCAAAAATATATATAAAAAAACATCTATTTATATAATCATCACGATTAGGAATAATTACAGTAATAAAAAAAACGTCACGAGAAAACCTGCGTGTCTGAAAAGCCTGGCACGAAGGACAACCTCGTCATTGTCAGATCACATCAGATCAGATCAGATCAGTCATAATTTTTTGTATTGTTTTTTGTATTTTTGTATCATATGATTTATCTTTAGGACATGTTCAAAATGTGCACGTTTGCATAAAAAATTTAGCACTCATCTTGTCTAAATCCCTGTTATCGGACCAAACGCTTTATAATCTGTTTAAGATTGGATTCCCAATCGGACTCTGTGTTTCCGAGCTCATATATTCTTAAAGTTCGAGTAAATAGGCATCTTCTAGGTGAGCTTGCTTCTTTGCTGGCCATGTGTGCTATCCATTGCAATAACACAAAATATCATGAAGGTATCATTATTAAAAATGATTTTTAATAATACTCGTATCATTATTAAAAAGGTTTCATGTCAAAATTTGTACAAAAAGATTTGAGTCAATTGTTCAAGTTATATTTCAGTAAACAAACTATTGTGCAAATACAAACCAGCTGTGAGGCAGTGCGCTCGGCATTCACTTAGTAGCTCACTTCGCACACAGATATCAGCAATTCTAGATGTGGAATCTATTAAAGATTGAAAAGGCTATCAGAGATGTTAACTTTTTAATTTTTTTTTTTTCAAAAACCTAATCGTATGCTTCTTTCGGTGCGTATTTTCTTCACTAAAATGCTGTTATATTAATCTGTAAGGACATAGGCATAAAGGTGAGTCCAAACAAATGAATTATTTTTGTTAAAGGTAAATTACAAAAATACTACTTTAAGACATAATTATGTAACTATAGCCAATTTTTTCGTTATTTTTTCAAAATAAAAATAGCCTTGAAACATTAGCTATCTGCCAGTGAAAGTCCCATCAAAATCGGTCCAGCCCTTTCGGAGATCATCTTGAACAAATAGACAGACAAAAGTTATGATTTTTTTCCTGTTACTTTGATATTTACAGACACTTTAATTTTATTTATTAGATTTAAAAATAACTGTTGTAACGCAACTTTTCAAAGATAACAATAACAAGTAAACTCACAAGTCGCTGTTATAAAATCATGTTTCATGAAATATACTGTTTTGGATATATTAGAAACAGCACTTCCAACCAATTTATATCCGTGTCCATATAGCCTTTCGACGAGGGCCACTTGTCCGCCCCTATTGTTACCAGTGGCAGATCGCTACTTTATAATATAGTTCTGGAGAAAGGTTCCTTGATATTGCCTTAGTTGAGAGTTCGTTTATATTTTGTACTTTCTTCATAAGTACACCTTTTGCGTGAAGACAACTTTTGTTTGGTGTAACTTTGTTAATTTTTTTATATTTCACACTATATTATAAACATTATTATCTTGTATAATTGTGCCTATATTATCTTGTACTAGCTGGTGCCCGTGACTTCGTCCGCGTTCAAAATGTTATATATATTCTAAAGAATTTAATTATCGCGCCCTCTCGCGGTGAGTAGCCGATTTGTTGAGTCAAAGCGGTTTGTCTTAATAGTTCTGCCACTGAACGATTGATGGCGATAATCTAAATAAGGATAATATATTATTATTTTAGCTTTTTAGGTCACACTAAATAGCCTAAAACCTTCCTCGATGAATGGAGTATCCTTCAGCTTTATATATTGGTATAGATAACTATACTGATGTTTTGAGTATAGAACAGATATCATATGTTAATAATGTAGATACACACAACTTTTCTGTTAACATTTCCATCAAGGTGATCAAACAATCAAATCAATGGCACACTGAGTTTTACAGTCATGTGCATTAACCAACTCTTTACACAAAATCACCATGTGTGCAGAGTTTTAGTGAGAGAGAAAGTGATGCCAGAGCTCATTTCCCTACACCTTTCAAATTCAAATACCTTATATAATTATAGGGGAAGCCTATGTGCAGCAGTGGACGCCTTGCAGCTGAGATGAAGGCATAAAAATGTATCCTACCTTTGTTATATAGGCCAACGGTATACTTACTTACGTGTATGTATTTCCATTTCACGAAGGTGTAGAAAACCTCGAAAAATCTTCTACTTTCAATATAATAAAGTTAAAGATGTTGATCCAGAGAGAATTCTGCTCTAATACTGTGGTAAAGTAGATTGGTGCTTATACTTTGTCGGCATATTTTATCGTCTCTTATTAACCCTAAACTGTTAAACTTATAGCCATGATAACAAGAGGAAGGGTCCAATCTCTTTTAAAGGGATGTTTCGGTCGCCTTATGTCACCGTAATCTTTATTTATTGGGATTCCCGGGAATTTTTGGTGCGATTTCGCTGTTTTGCTGTAACAACAAGGTTGGAATGAGCAATATGGAAGACAGATATTGTTTATCCCTTGGTTTTCTCATCTGCTTGGGTATTTTATTGCTTTATCGTAAGAAGGCTTAACAGTTCGAACATTTTGTGCATTTTGGATATAGTAAAGTATATGTTCACTTAAATTAAAGTATATGTAGGCTTTATTCCTTGTGGTAGTTTTTCGAATAACAAACATTCGCATAGCTTTTATGAATTTAACAAACTATTACTAGGTATTTACATTACTATTTACCTGGATTTAGGCGGATTAAAATTAAAATCCCGTTAAGTACATAATGCAACATTATTATCTATACATATATGTATAATAAAATCGTAAACGAGCCGTGTCCAAAGAACATTATGAGAAAGGTCTATGGTGTATTTAGCGTTCTAAATAAATCATAAAAATTTAATTACTCAAAACCCTTAAGGCCGTTACAGAGGTAGAATCACTCAGGAGTGAAAATTTATGATTTGCGGCGGCTCATAATGCCATGATGTATTTAGTTTGCGGTCATATTATTTGTAGTTTTATAAACTAGATACTGGCTCAAAAATATTTTAAAATATTGGAATAATTTTCTCATTAGAACAGTTTTTAAGTAGCCCTTTTTTAAAACTAGCGGTCGACGGTCTACGCAGAAGTGAGATATTAGTAAAATTATATGTGAAAAACTTATAAAAATATTGATTTCCCAAAAATTCATATAATTTATTAGATAATAGTTGTAAAAAATATACAATTTCTGTAAATTTTCATTCAAGAAAAGTATAACGTCTTATTTTATGATCAAATTCGACCTAGTAATTTTTTCTTCGACCTAGTATGTCGAGTCAGTTATGTTCTAAAACATTGTTTGATATTTTTTAATATTTTGTATATTTATCTGCGTAGCCGTCGACCGCTAGTTTGAAAAAGGGCTGTTTAAAAACTGTTCTAAGAAGAATTCATTTTAAAATATTTTTTAGCCATGTACTAGATTACAAAAAACTACAAATAATATAACGTTAACATCTTATCTGCAAACTAAACATCAACTACTGAAAATCATAAATTTTCACTCCAACGTGATTCTGATTCTGTAACGCTCTTAAGTAGCATATTTGATTGGGATAAGTTAAATTTAACATCTGATAAGGGCAGAAAGTTCACTGGCTTGGATCAAAAGACACGTAGCTATACACAAATATTAAAAAATGTTATCATATTCCTGACTGGTATAAAAATATGATTAATATGGAGGAGATGAAGTTGTAATACGAATGCTAAATAAGCTCCCCAAGTTTACTCCACCCTTTGGGGTCCCGTATAAAAAAGTTGTGTAATTTATCTTCCTCGTTGCACTAAAATAAAGTGCTACAGTACTTCAGTTTTTTTTTTATATTTATAGGTTGTATTTTAATTTGAACTATTTTATTTATTTCTTTCTTTGTTTTTGGAGCTTTTATGTATTATGTTTTGTTTAGTAAGTGCGTAACAGAAGATTAGCGCAGGTTTTTACAATCAGCATTAGGTATGCTGAGTTGGGAACGTTTGTGTTTATTTTTATACTAGCTGGTGCCCGCGACTTCGTCCGCGTTGAAAAAGAAAAAATAGCCTTTCCTGTGTCCCGTACGTCTAAATGTTTATCTACCAAGTTTCATGAAAATCAGTTGATTCGTTTAAGAGTTATGAAGGAACATACATACATACAATACCTACACTTACAGATTTATTATTAGTATTGATTGATGATGATTGATTGACGATAAATGGACGTAACGCTGCGTTGCCGCTCCGCGGCCTCCACACGAGAACTTTCCAGCCCAGAGGCCATCGACTCTCCGTACTATGTATTGTATAATTTGTATAATCAAGATCTAATAAATGCCTTATAAGGAACCCTGTAAGAAAAGAAAAGCTCGCTTCCCATGGAATGTTAGAAGAAACATATTATACCTATACCACAACAAATTAAAATAACAAATCCTTAAATGTCATCAACTTTTTCATTGTTTCTGTTTACGGGGAAACAAATTTCATCCAATGTTAAAAGCGATTTCAGAAACAATTTTGCTCCCACCTTGTAGTTGCGTTTGTGTGAAAGAGATTTACAATTTGCTTTTAACGAGCCATGAAAAAGGCGATTTGGTTAAAACAAAATGGAAAGCTATGGTTTTATATATAATAAGGTGTTAAGTAACTGTTTTACAGAAACAGTGAAAGGACACTATCGCGAATTCACCACAAATATTTAAAACATAGGTGAAAAGTAAGACATAAATTATTTAGTTTATAATTATTATTATTATCACATCTAAGCTACTTATTATAAAACAAAGTCCCCCGCCGTATCTGTCTGTCTGTATGTTCGCGATAATCCCAAAAACTACTGAACGGATTTTCATGCGGATTTCACTAATCGAAAGAGTGTTAAATGATGAAGGTTTTTGTTTATAATTTTTAGAAAAAAGGCATCCATGCAAAGCCTGGAGAGGATGTAATAATTCGAGCAATGGTTTCATTGGAGCAATGGCATAATAATCTTACTCCTATTATGCAGAGTAATGGAGTTTTTTATACATATAAAAAAAATATTTCATCAATCAATGGAGGTGAGTAATTTTTAACACTAATTGAATGCGATATTTTTCGTGGCCCAACAATGAGTTTTGCGTTTACATTCTCAGCGAAGCGTTGACAGAAATTGGCCCTCGCGAAATGAGAGTGATAATTCATTTAAGGCGTGACTAGAGTGACAATAGGCCAGATTTAATATTCCGAATTACCAACAGATATTGTAAGAGTCATTGGAATTTGATTATGTTTGCATTTCAATAAGATCCAGACCTGATTTAGAAATGTCTGTGGTCAATGACAAAAATGACAAAAAAAATAGTATCCTGAGTTTCTTTCGGGGTTTCTTCTCAGGATCGTCATCTTGGCTTTTTTCCGAAAACCTGGTAAATTTATAATGACGATCATAAGAGTTTCTTGTAGAAACCTAATTGATAAATAAATATTTTGATTTGATTTTGATTTGATTTGATAATAGAGACAATAGAGACCAAATAGAGACAGAAGACATGAAAGATACCTACCGCAGGAAACGACTAGATGCTATTTTTTTTTTAAATAACTTCTCAAGTTTTAGTATAACTATAGTACCTTTTTTAAAAGACGGAGTTAACTATGACTTAATGAAACTTTTTTTTATACAAAATTTACATAATCAATATACATATTTAATTTATGACTGCAATCAAGAGCATAGTTATTTAGGATTATACAAAAAAAACTGGAAAATTAATACCCAATTTCTTAAACAACTGGCTTGGATTTCTTTTCTTATTCTATACACGAGGCGATATCAAAAAAAATGTACATTTCGAAAAAGCTCAATGTCCCGATATTAATACGGGTGTAAAAAAATCCTATGGTGAATAAATAAGCCGTATTTTTTAAAAAGGCGCTTCAATATTCATTCTTTGGTATATAAATACCAGATCAACTGAATTAGTCCAAAGGAATACAATAAAAACCAAATCTAATGAAGTGAAGTTTTTTTTTGTCATACAAAAAAGTAGTGTCTCCCGTGGTACTTTTAAAAGAAAAAAATAATAACTTTTTCATAATCCATCGAACACAGTTTTTTTTTTTTATAAAGTGTACTTGGAAAACGATCACTGTGCATAAGAAACCTTTTTATTTCTTTAGAAACGTTGTAATAAATAAGAAAACTGAAGTAAAACTGATGTCTCCATATTTCATTACCTTGTGTGACGACCGTTGTGTGACGATATTATGTGTCCTGTTATATACTTTCGGAACGCATCCGTATTTTTTTACATCCGGAAACACTCGATTTACCACTCAACCTCACAAAACAAAACGTCAGCCACCTTACTTTTGCTGTATTGCTTTGATTTGTGAGGTTACCGTTTTGTTGCATTGTAAAATATTTACTTGTGTTACGCAATATCTCAGGTAAGTTTAATGATTTTACTACAGATATATTATCTTATGATACTATTTGTAATAAGTAAATCGTGTGATAGACAAGAATTGTGAAAATCTTTTTACTTTGTTTGTAGCGCGTGGTTTCTTGTTTTGATAGGTTATATTTTGCTTCCATTGGGTGACGCCACACAAAAAAAGGGTGCATACACATTGGCAATTTTTATATTCCATTATGTTTCTTTCGTGTGACACATTTTTTCGTTTTAAAATGTACGTTGTAGTCTGAATATATTTACGTTGTATATTTCTACATTCAAAATATTAAATTTATATGAATAAAAATTCATTGTGATCAATTAATTCATGATAATTTTGTAATTTTTTATTTTATTTTAAACCGACTAAAAAAAGTTGGTTCTCGTTTATATGTATCTTCGCGATTTTATAAAGAACTACTGATCCGATTTGAAAGCTGTTTTCGCCATTCGATTGCATATTTTTTCGTTAACTTATCGCTCTTACTTACTGTTAAGAAAAACACCGTGAGGAGCACAGTACGAAATTGCCCATGTATAGACTCTGCACTAAAAAGCCTTAAATATAAAAAGAAAAAGAATTTTTTTATATAAGAAATATGAACTTCAAAAACATACCGAACTAAAGCGAAAAATATAAAAACATCAATAGACTTAGACCAGTTTACATTACCTAACTAAATATATACTTTTTCATTTATGTTTAAAAAATCTATGTGAAAAATTATATAATTATCTCTATTGGTGTATTTACGTGATAGAACCATAGTTACAATTTGTGCTTTCTGGAGCAGAGAGACAATGAAGATATCGACAAAAGTTGAGTCAAGAAAATCCGGAGAAACTGATATTGTTTTTACTTGCAAAAATGTTGCATTTTAGATCGTTTTCTTTAAGATTTTTAATTAGTGATAATATAAATAAGATTTTTAAACTATTTTATTTTTGTATATTTTTTAAATACCTAACTACCTTAACTATTCTACATAATGTGTTAAACTTTATAGTTTTGCGTCATGTCAAATGTTGATTAGTATAAAATACATTTATTCAAGTCAATTAAAATACAAAATGTAAAAGATAAAATAATGTCCGTAAGCAAATACACTGTTGGTATAATGCACCTTTATATTCCTTTGTGGTTTTACAGAAATGTTAATATTCCATTGTGTTTCTTTTGTGTTACGTACAATTTTTTTGATATTCACTCACACACACGCACACGCTCATGCACAGTCACACACACACGCACTCACACACGCACACACACACACACATATTATATTTATATCAAATATAATACTATTATATATTGGGAAAGCTCCTTTTCCCAATATGACTAAAGAAGTATTCACTTTAGGAACTAGAAATAAATTCTTAATCCACAATACTTACCTAACTAGGTACTTACCTAATTTTTGATTTCGTAGTGCAAAAGTTGTTGCAAAGTTTCTTTTTAAAGAAAAAATTACCACAGGACCCAGTTAGTTAAAAACTTAAATTCTTTGCTTGTTTAATCTTTTGGAAGGAGCTAAAATGCCTCCTTTGTGTTTCAAGATAATAACTTGCACTCGAGTTTCTGGTGTTCAAAAGTTCGCACTCTCTTAATAGATTTTTAAAGAAAATATTATTTTCTTAACAGTTTCAACTTTATATAATATTCTATAATTTTGTAACGTCTGTTAGTAAAATTATAGTTTATTTTTTTTAGAAATCAGTCTTAATTCTTGTGCAACTTGGTATTTGTGAAAGCCTTATCAAAATCCATAAGAAGTTAGCGGATGAATATACCGAGGCAGACAACGACACTATGATATTTGATTTGTTGAATTTGTCTCCGCCCTGAATAGCAGAAAAAACTATTAAAACATCGTCAAAGTATTCACGAAAAAAAAAAATGAAATCTTTTTTCGAATACATTTTGTAGGGAACGGGTTTTTATACTGAGGAGGTACGAAGTTCGCCGGGTCAGCTGGTTAGATATAAAAAAATTAATTAATTTCAACATAATTATAATCTACAAAATGGATTGATCTGGTAGTTTTAACAAGAAATTTAATTGTTACCCATCTCAATGTTGAAGTGAAGGGCCGATCCTAAGGTCTAATTATATTCGCTATCTAAAGGGACATGTTGCTATCACTACAAAACATGGACAGTAGGTAAAGAATGTAATAAAATGAAAATTACAAAAAATATATATATATTGAAAACGCTAATCAAAGTGGAAAATTTCCAATAAGCATAAAACTATTGAAAATAGGAGAATTTATACATACTTATGGCGATTTTTTTAAATATTCTACTAATAAATGTATTATAATATAATATATACAAATATTTATTAATGTATGTTTGTTACTCCTTCGTGCAGATACAGCCTAACTAACGGATTGGATGAAATTTTTCATACAGAGTTTATATTAACTGAATTTTAATATATATAACCTTTCATCCTGGGAAATATTAGGGTCAAGCGTTATATCTTTAATAAAAAAAATTTTTTTAACACAAAAAGAATTTTTCAATTCGAACCAGTAGTTCCCTGAGATTAGCGAGTACAACCAAACAAACAAACAAACTCTTCAGCTTTATATATTGGTATAGTATAGATATAGGTATGCAAATCGATTCTTAAGGATTAAACTCCAAAAAGCAGTAATTTTAAGTGTACTTACTGTTTTATGTATTACACATAAAGTGTCCATTCCAAAGGTGGATTAATGCATCAAATTTTGGTACTCGCTTGACTTACAAGGGTAGCGGTGATTTATTGAGCAAATTGGGACCAATTCGATTTAGATCTTGGAGTCTAAATGCCAACATGTTGGCACTGTTTTTGTATTAACGTGATAATATTCGTATCCATACTAATATTATAAATGTGAAAGTAACTCTGTCTATCTGTCTGTCTGTTACCTTTTCACGCCTTAACTACTCAACCGGTCATCATGAAAATTTGCATTGATTTTTATAAATTATAGCCCATGTGCTATTCAAATGTCTCAACTATTTATAATACACTAAAGTTTCATCAAAATTCGTCCAGTAATGTTTACATGAAAGGGTAACTAACAAACATCCATAGATAAAAAGCATTCGCATTTCGTCATAGCAAAAACTATGACGACTGGAGTTTACTCTTTACGAACGATAAATGAATACAAGAGAAAATATATTGACACTGACATACAATGACAATTAAATAGAACATAAAATGTATGTAATGCATGTCAAATGTAATGTCATTTTTGTCTGAGATTAAAAAATAAACTTTAATTATTTAACGTGAACTTCATAATGACAGACCATTAATAAATACTCCTTACGGACGATAAATGAATACAAGAGAAAATATATGAAACTGACAAACAATGACAATTAAATAGAACATAATTATTTAACGTGAACTTCATAATGACAGACCATTAATAAATACTCCTTACGGACGATAAATGAATACAAGAGAAAATATATGAAACTGACAAACAATGACAATTAAATAGAACATAATTATTTAACACTACCTGACCCGGCGAACTTCGTACCGCCTAACAGTCAATAAATGTCGTATTACCTTTTAGATAACTTAATTTAGGATTTTATAAACTTAATGAATACAAAATTTGACAGTTTGTGTTAGATTTGTATTTTCTAATGACAGTGAAAGTTATCAACAACGGTTGCTAGGTGACACGTACGTTTTGATTGACGTCAAATTGTTTGATAGCTGGGGACAGAGTGGTTTGTATGGGAAAAGAAAATTGTTGTTTTTAATTTTTCCTCGAATTTTTTACGTTTTTTCTCTCCATAAGAACCTTCCTCAGACTTCATCAAACACAACAAAAAAGAAATCAGCCAAATCGGTCCAGCCGTTCTCGAGTTTTGCGCTTAGCAACACATTTAGTGATTCATTTTTTTATTTATATAGATGAACTTCGTAATGACAGATCATTAATAAATACTCCTTACGAACGATTCAAAAAATACATATTTATGAAACTTTAGAGATATTCTAAAATATTCGAAAATAGAATGTAACGCATTCTTTGTGACAATTTTGATTTTAATCCTATAAATTTTTATACCAGGGCATATATTTTTATATGGAGTACTCCAAAAAAACTTGTTAGTACATGACAGCCAAAGTATATTACGCCCCGTTTTATGTACGTCGTTTTTTTACTACCCCGTAGTTACATTATATGAACCATATGAAGGGGATGAAACGATAAGGCATGTCTTGTATTAACAACAATTATAATACATAATATGGTATAAGGTATGAAGGGGATGATAAGGCACATGTTTGTAGTTAATTATATTTCACATACTGGCTGTTGCACGCGATTTCGTCCGCGTAACTTTATAAAATATAACTTTATATAATAAAGTAACATATTAATTGCTGATAACGTAGCTTTCCATAGGTGAAAATTTTTTTAAAATCGGTTCAGTAGTTTTTGAGTTTATTCATTACAAAAAAAAATACAAAAATACAAATCAAGTCTATTATGCAATGTATTAAGCTAACTTATAATTTTACTCTAAAAAGTCAAATTAGGCGAAGAAAAAAACGCTTTTCTGCTTAGTAATTTAAATCTAGGTATCATTAATAAATTAATTTAGAAATATCAAACAATTCAAGCAAAATTTATTCATTACAAACAAAAATCAATACTAATAATAAATCTGTAAGTGTATGTTCCTCTATAACTCTTAAACGAATTAACTGATTTTCATGAAATTTGGTAGATAAACATTTAGACGTACAGAATGCCTAGTGCGAGTTTTACACTATCAAACGCTTCGAACGCGTAAACGTCAATTTGTATGGGCTGAAGTAGACCTACACGTTAGCCGCTAGGTGGCGCTGCTTCATTCCCATACAAATTGACGTTTACGCGTTCGACGCGTTCAAACTGACGTGACGCAACGGCGCCATTTTTCAATACAGTGTTTGACATCAAGCCATCAGTTTTTACCATTCACGATCAAATTTTGGCTTCACGCCAGTCAATTTGACGCGATGGACTGACCGTGTATTTCGTCCATAAAACTCGCACTAGGCCCTCAGGTCATAGGATAGGCTACTTTTTTCTTTTTCAACACGGACGAAGCCGCGGGCACCAGCTAGTACAAAAATATAATGTTCTTTCTTTGTAATACTCGTATTAGTATAGCGTATATAAAATCCTACTCATATTGAACTGTGTATTCAACTGTGTAACTAGGTATATTCAACGATATAGGAACTTAATGGATTTGTCTATAGGGGAGACCTAATTACAGCAGTGGGAGTCTATCGACTAGTAATGATGATGTATGAAAAACCATGACTTTTGCTCCATTTTGGTAAAGGTCAGATCATAGATAGTGCTAGAGTGAGAGATTAAACTAGACCAATGGCCGAATAATCTACAAATAATAGGCATTGATCATTTAGTAAAAAGCAGTTATTTTGACGTTACAATCATACACTTAGATTTTTTTTATTTGTAGATATATATTAATAAGTTCATTTTTACTAACGCAATTATGTCATTAATAATGGCAGGCTATGGTTTTGCAGTCATAAACTAAACAGACTGTATGGTGACAGTAACCATACACTTGCAGAAGACTATCAAAAGCAATAAGATTTGATCGACGTAAGTAAGAAATGAAAGAACATATACCTACTATCCCTTTGCCTATTAAAATAAGTCTGTTTTTTTATCATATTGAAATAGGTATAAAAATAACTATTTGTGACATGTACGAGTCAAAGAAAAATCTAATAAAATTCCAATAATAACGAAATATTCTTGTCACAATATTGGAAATGTCACAGGTCAAAGATTCGGGTAAAAAGAAAAGAAGTGCTTAGAAAATTCGCGAATTTGTGGCACCCGTAATTTATTGACGTTAAAATTAAATTCGCAACATTGGATGAGGGATAGTGCATAAACCTCATTTCCCCTCCTAAAAAAGGTATATACTTTATCTATACCAATATATTATAAAGCTGAAGAGTTTGTTTATTTGTTTGGTTGTACGCGCTAATCTTAGGAACTACTGGTTCGAATTGAAAAAATCTTTTTGTGTTGGATAGTCCACTTATCGAGGTAGGCTTTAGGCTATTTAGTGCGACCTAAAAGGCAAAAAATAAAAATACATATCATCCTTATTTAGATTAACGCCATCTATGGTTCAGTGGCAGAACTATTAAGACAAACAGCTTTGACTACAAATCGGCTGCTCACCGTGAGAGAGCTTTAGGCTATATAACATTTTGAACGCGGACGAAGTCGCGGGCACCAGCTAGTTTGTAGATGAAATTGAATCCATGAGAAACCGGGAACGCTTCGCTAGTTATCTATATATAAAAGGTTGTTTATCAATGATTAAAATCAACGCCCAAACGTTATAAGTAGGGAAGTTTTCATCAATAATAACCATACGGTTTGCATTTATTTAATATTCTTTAAAATATTTACTTAGAAAACTCTCTATAAATATTTTAATTGATAAATGAATTAATTTTAGCTCCATTAATTTGTTAAATTAACCTCAATTTTAATATAAACATTTTGTGTATTATTCTTTGAACTTTCCTTCCTTCCTTTGAAATTTCGTTTGCCTCAGTTGTTTACATACAAAACGGGCAAAAGGTAAACTTCTTGTTTCAGTATTGCTCCAAGTAAGTAAACAAAACAGAGGCCACATAAAGTAATTAAACTCCATTAAGTGAACTTTATAAAGTACTCGTAATTTTAAAAATAGCTAGCTTTCAAATAGCGGTTTCGTGTGGGCTATAAACAAAAAAAAAGTAGCCTGTGTTATAACATAAAAAAGAGGTTTTTTTTTACGCCCTACACACATTCTGTATCTGCTTTAGTATTACATAATCTGAAACATTATTCTTATGTTGTATTGTATTATATATAGTCCCATAGTTTTATATATTTCTAATAGTTGAGATTGAAAAAGGCAAGAAATTAGAAAAAAAACTTTACTAAAATACTTAATAATTAAAAAAAAAACACTAACTTAATCGAATTTTGGATAAATTCAATAATAGGTAAAAAGTATTTGGCATTTCAGTGATAATTCCTCGGTTTCCATACAACAGCCTCTGCGGTGAAAGTACTAGTGAATATTTTATTGATACATACATACATACATACATACATACATACATACATACATACATACATACATACATACATACATACATACATACATACATACATACATACATACATACATACATACATACATACATACATACATACATACATACATACATACATACATACATACATACATACATACATACATACATACATACATACATACATACATACATACATACATACATACATACATACATACATACATACATACATACATACATACATACATACATACATACATACATACATACATACATACATACATACATACATACATACATACATACATACATACATACATACATACATACATACATACATACATACATACATACATACATACATACATACATACATACATACATACATACATACATACATACATACATACATACATACATACATACATACATACATACATACATACATACATACATACATACATACATACATACATACATACATACATACATACATACATACATACATACATACATACATACATACATACATACATACATACATACATACATACATACATACATACATACATACATACATACATACATACATACATACATACATACATACATACATACATACATACATACATACATACATACATACATACATACATACATACATACATACATACATACATACATACATACATACATACATACATACATACATACATACATACATACATACATACATACATACATACATACATACATACATACATACATACATACATACATACATACATACATACATACATACATACATACATACATACATACATACATACATACATACATACATACATACATACATACATACATACATACATACATACATACATACATACATACATACATACATACATACATACATACATACATACATACATACATACATACATACATACATACATACATACATACATACATACATACATACATACATACATACATACATACATACATACATACATACATACATACATACATACATACATACATACATACATACATACATACATACATACATACATACATACATACATACATACATACATACATACATACATACATACATACATACATACATACATACATACATACATACATACATACATACATACATACATACATACATACATACATACATACATACATACATACATACATACATACATACATACATACATACATACATACATACATACATACATACATACATACATACATACATACATACATACATACATACATACATACATACATACATACATACATACATACATACATACATACATACATACATACATACATACATACATACATACATACATACATACATACATACATACATACATACATACATACATACATACATACATACATACATACATACATACATACATACATACATACATACATACATACATACATACATACATACATACATACATACATACATACATACATACATACATACATACATACATACATACATACATACATACATACATACATACATACATACATACATACATACATACATACATACATACATACATACATACATACATACATACATACATACATACATACATACATACAATACCTACATTTACAGATTTATTATTAGTAATAAAAAATAAATAACAAATAATATTGATTGATTATTAATATAAGGTCTATACTTCCAATATATTTTACCCCCAAGTATAATATTTTATTTACCACCAATTTAATTATTATTGTTATTTAAAATTTTATATTTTATAATATTATTAACTGTTAAAATTAAGCTAGTTAGTGTTATTTTATTGTTATAATATTTCAATTGTTATATATGTAGTTAATTTATAGTATTCATAGTGCAATCAATTGCTTTTTGGAAATTAATATATATCGCTGCTTAAAAACTAAAGGGCCACAAAACAAAATGATCCAAATTTACTTTTATTTTAAAAATGGGGCAAAAATCGCCCTTTTTTTCATATAACATAAAGACACTAGTCGAAATCACAAATTATACACAAATACGCATACGCCCTTTTTACACGCATCGGTGGCTAAGTTCAGAGCAAAGCAGTCATCTTTTTAGTTGCTATCAAAACTAAATTTTGATTTGTGCCCCTTTAGTTTTAAAGCAACGATATGTCCAGTGGAGGTGGTGTAACCCCTGGGGGGAAACCATCAAACTACTACAACATGGAAAACGCGTGCCATACAAAACACTACGAATTTTATGGAACATTTAAAAGTGACATATGCGTAGAGCATGAACTGTCATTTAAAACAAAACAAACATAATATTAAGTACGTATTTTAAAGAAAATGTGACTTTACGTCAACCCATTAGAGTTTAAAATGAAATAGTAGAAGTTGATCGTTACTACTTTTTACCATTGACGCGTGAAGGCAAGAGTCTGCCATGATTCTGTCAAAGGCGTTCTTTTTATGTGCCGCTTTGGCATTTGTGACGCAAATTCCATTGTAGTATTTCGATGGAGGAAACCATAAAAACACTTAGTTGAGATACTAGGGTATTATGTCAGGCGTTATAATAATTATTATCACTTATATATTTTCTTTTTCAACGCGGTCAAAGTCGCGGGAACCATATAGGCATTTTATAACATCAGTAAGTACAGTTTAATCTAAACAACAGATCGTCAAACAAATTCTATATCACTCACTGATTGTTAATTATTGCCGTGTTTAGTTAAGATGCTAATTGCTAAATTACTCGTATTTGTGTACAAATAGGAGTGATATGTGGTAAACATTTACTAATTTGGTACTAGTTAACGGATGCCAAATTAATATCTACTAATCACATTGAAATACCACAAATACTGTAAGGTACATACAAATTTTGTTTGATTTTTTTTCTAAATTAATTATTAACGATACCTAGATTTAAATTTAATATAGGCAAAAATTATGTCCCACCTTCTGAAATGGTTTACAAAGCGATGACTTAGCAGAAAAGCGTTTTTTTCTTCGTTTTTTTTTCTTTTTCTTTAGAGTAAAATTAAAACTTAGTTCAATAAAATGGATAATAGACTTTATTCAAAAAAGTTTAAATCAGACAGAATTATACGAGAAAAATCTATGTATTTTCTAAGACATATAAGTACCGGATTTAACGCAAGGTCTGTATTATAAGGTTACTGGACTAAAACTATATTTAAAAAAGATACTCAAAATTCTTTAACCTATAGAAAGCTACTTTATCAGCAAGTAACATTGGCTGAGCGGACGAAGTCGCGTGCAAGAGCTAGTATATGAATAAAACTTTCTTATTAAAATTTATCTGTCTTTCCATACTGATAACTCAATTTGGACTAAAAATACAAATTGCCACCTTTAAAATTAAATCAACTTAATTTAAACATCTTAGCGCCTCTTTCACCAACGTCAAATGGGCTAAACCGTCACTTAAAGTCACCTGTCACCGGGAATAATTTAGCTGATATACCTTTTTTTGTACGCTAAACGTCCCAAACTTTAAATAGAAAATAAAAAAAATCGCTATCGAATTATGCAGGAAACCGAGTGCATAATTCAATATAACAGAAAATGATTTCTAAAAGTAACTAATCAACACTTTACATGTAGTTTGTGAAAGAGGCCCTTAGAGACATTAAGTCGATTAAAATAGTCATTGATTCAATTGAACACGTGCAAAGCCTGGAGTCTTGGCTAGTGTTGCATAAATATCAATCTGCACAAGTTTTAAGTACCAACGTCTCACATCACAACTTATTCATTTGCGCGGTGTAGAGCAGATTGGTAATGCACTACGCGTAGCTCTAGAAGCTGAATTAACGAACTTAGTGAACATATAGTCACTTTGAAACTTACGAACTATTTACTTATTGAAAGTACATGTCGATTACTTTGAACACATAAAGGATGTTTTGATAAGCTCGCTTTTGCCCGCGACTTCGTCCGTGTTTTATGGAAAAATTGCTTTTTTTTTTTAGATAAAGGGTACTTCTATTATGTATGTTTTTTCTGATAACGTGTTTTAGGCAAAATTTCATGATGATAATTTTTTTATGTTGAGATCGACAGACAGGCTGACGGTCCACTTGATGGTAAGTGGCTACCGTTACCTAAGAACAAATGCAACACCAGTGAGGTACAAGTGCATTGCCGACTCTTCTACACATTTTGGGATTATGGTCAAGTAATAATTTTTTGAAATATTTTGACCATAAATATGTTTGTAAAACAAACACAAATATGTATATAAGAAGGTGTATAATATATATGTTCGTTTGTTAGTAAGGTTACAGACAGAACTAAGAAAGTACGAGTATATCAAGTTACTCGTAGTTGTAGCAGTTGGACGTCTATCAACTAAGTTATATTAAGTTTCGAGGCTAATTAAAGGGACCCGTGTAAGGGATCCGACGATTTCTTCTTGCTGTCCTACTAATAAATCTGGAGATTATTTGTTTTTTTTTTGGAGTTTACTCCTTAAGAATCGATTTTTCATATAGAAGCCCGGTGTATGAAAATTTTAGGGAGTAAAATCAAAATTGTCACACGGTATGCGTTACGTTCTATTTTCAAATATTTTTGAATATCTGAAGTTTCATTATTACATAATGTATTTTATAATCATTCATAAGGAGTAAACTCGAGTCGTGCGTCGGAGCTGACACACACACTTTTTTTATTCATCGTTCGTAAGAAGTAAACTCTAGTCGTGCGTCGGAGCTGACACACACACTTTTTTTTTCTTTAATAATTAAATCCGTCTGCAATGTTGACTAATCCATGTTCTAGGCTTGTGTTTTAAAATCACATAACACTTTGATTTTTATAAAGTCCAAGGCAAACTTGAAAGTTTTATATTTATTTTATGTTATTTAATTTTGTCAACTTACAATGACGAAAAAAGTTATAGTTTTTTTATCCCATCAAAATACTTATGAGTATATGTAATATTTGCAAGCAATAAATTGCTTAGTAAATAAACAAAATAATAATAAAAAAAATATAATAATAAATAAATAAAAGCAATAATATAAAAATCAATTCCGAAGTAGTGTTAAAAACACCAAGAAAAAACCAATGGTGGAAAAATAATAAAAACAGGGATATATGCTGGATGACATCCCGCGCATTCGGCTAGCATGGACTAGCGTAGTGTGTCTTCGCTCGGAAGTAATACGTAATATGTGCACTGGCTACTGCTGAATGATAGGAGATTTTATTGTAAGGTAGTAAAGCTATCGACAAATATTGCAGATGTTAAGTAGGAGAAAACGGAAGACATTCAGATTCAACTGATGTATGTGCAAACACACCCGTATTGTGTCGTCTATATCATCATCAATCTCGCTGAACGTAGCGTGGCGTAGCTCCAACAAAGAGATTTTTCTTTAAAAGCCAACTTTATAATCTTTATTCGCGTATTCAGTATTTATGGACCGTTTAGAGCTCAGGGAGCGTTTAGTACACAAAATTAAGGAGCTTGCTAGACAAAGGCAAAATTTTTGCGCCCTTACTTTGTCTTGTCTCAAAGAGTTAAAGGGAAAACTTGGCACTAGTCTAGTGATTATGTATCTTCTTCTCCAAGTAGCATATCAGCTGTCAACGATGTTAGTGATCAGCTTCAAGACCTCTCTGTCACGGGCCAATCGGAATAGCTCCTCCAATCCTGCGTTTCCTGCCTACTAATGGATTTTCGCAGACATCTGTCTGTCTGTTCTTCGTTCTCAAACTTGCCCACTATTATTAGATGGAGCATGTGGGTATTTTACACCCATGATTATGTTATGTTAATATGCGCTCTTCGTAGAATTTCTAAATTGAAGATTATGTCTGTACACGAGACCCGGAGCATTCTTCTGTGTATCCACATTTCAAACGCCTTTTTGATGTCTAAGCTTCTAAGGCATACAACAAGACATACCAATAGTAGATAAGTACATATTTTTGTTACTGTTACATCTACTTTGCCACAGTTGTAGTTAGTTAGAAATTTCTCACGCCTAGATGAACAACGCTCTGAGTTTAGGGTTCATTGCGACTGCCAGCTGTGGGAAATATACCTTGTTTAATAATGAATTGTTTGAACTTTAAAATTTCAAATTACTGCTAAAAAAATAGTATTCATAATTCATTTCATTAAAAAAATAACATATTTTTTTTGAACCTTTAGAACTTGAGCCAGTGATCTTGTAGTGCAGCATTCTTCTACTATCTCGCCATTAAACGAAGCATAACCCGCATGTCTCCTTAGAGTATGATCGATCACAAGGCATTATGTTTGAAATCGACTAGCTCGCTTTGTTCCTACCAATACTTAGAGCAGTCTTGTAAAAACGCTTTCGGATTAATGTATTATCGGAAGTGCAAGTGTTAGAAGCGAAGCGAAATATTTTGAAAAAGTTTTTCTTTCTGTGATATTTACTCTCGTGTGGCGAACCCCGAAAAGTTCTATAGTTTTCAAGATATCCGGTAACCGAGCAAATTTAGTATCAAAATATTTGTTTTAACATAATTATATTCTACACAAGATTTAGCAAAAAAAAAAAAACGT
This sequence comes from Synanthedon formicaeformis, assembly GCA_945859745.1. Lineage (NCBI taxonomy): Eukaryota > Metazoa > Arthropoda > Insecta > Lepidoptera > Sesiidae > Synanthedon > Synanthedon formicaeformis. The sequence continues at coordinate 3,996,071 of OX243975.1, forward strand.
TACGAATGGGGGAAAATACAAATAAATTACAAAAATATAAATGTTGAGAACGTTACAAAAAAAACACACACTTTGATACATAATTTTCTCGCTAGTTCGTCGCTCCCCATATATAAATTCCTCATACATCTGATATTTCTAACATTCTCCAATTATATTATACTAGCTGGTGCCCGCGACTTCGTCCGCGTTTTATGTCTTATATAGCCTTTGTCTTATTCTGATGTATAGGTAAGCTATTATTATTGTAAAGTTTCATTGAAATCCATTCACTAGTTTTGGCGTGAAAGAGTTACAAACATCCATCCATACAAACTTTCGCATTTATAATATTAGTACGGATTAGTAAGGATAAAGAAGTAAGGATATAATATATTTTTTTTTGCATAAATCGCTACCGCTTATAACTTAAAACTGCTCGCACGTGTCATAATATTTTTCTCCTATTTATCACAGTCGAGATAATTCGCATTTATAACGCTATTCTTTTCCAACTTATTGCAACTTGTTTTCCAATAAGTTTTTCTCTTCGCTTTGTTCGACGGAGAACTCTTTTTATAGGAAACTGACGTTGTGATAATGTCCTGTAGTTTGCGTTTGGTGGCTATTTGAAAGAATATGTGTACGTCTATTTATTTAGAGTCATTTTTTGTAAAAAAAATTGCTCAGAAAATACATGAAATCAAATTGCTATTTTTATCTATACATATAATAAAATCCGTGTCTATACTTTAAATATAATATAAAAAAAAACTATTTGTACACTTGATACAAAAAGATTGAAGCAGAAAGATTTATTGAGAACAATATTGTTATAAAAAGTTTAAAAAAATCAAATCAGTTAAAGAGATTGCTACAGTCAAGGTATCGAATGAACAGTTCTATAAAAAACTACTTGTTTTCTAATGGTGCGAATTGTCAAAAAAAATTTTTTATCTATACTAATACTAATATTATAAAGAGGAAAGATTTTATTGTTTGTTTGTTTGTTTGTAATCAATATGCTCCGAAACTACTAGACCGATTTGAAAAATTCTTTCGCTGCTGGGAAGCTCTATTATCAGCGAGTAACATGAGTTATATTTTATAAAGTTACGCGGGCGAAGCCGCGTGCAACAGCTAGTTAAAAGTAAAAGGCGTCAATTCTGACAAGTGTCCGAATAGTTTGTATCCGAATCGTCACATATAGTCTTTTTACATCACGGTAGATGTAATATGTGTCTTCAATGTCTGTTAAACGCGACGCCGTATCGAGGTCACCCCATCGGTGGTACACGCTCAATTGTCCGTGGTGCTGCTCTAGTACGGCATTGTTCCCATCCATTTCATATCAGGTGGCATGCAAGAGAGCACCAACCAAAAAATTCTAGTCAGTTTATTTATAAATTTATTATAACTGAGTACAAAAGTCCTGAAGTCCTGAAGCCGTCAACTTCTTGAACCCAACTGGTCCCTGTCAAGAGCCAACTGGAATAGCTACATGACTGAGGCAATCTCAGTCCACTCTCGGATATTTCTGAGCCAAAATTTTCTCTAAAATAATTTTCTAAAATATTAAAATTTTCTCTAGTGACTTTTTTTCTAAAATATTGGAAATATTTTAAAAAACTAGTAATAATTGATACACTAGCGCAGACAAGCTGTCTGTCAACAATAGTCCATAAGAAACCAAACCCTTATGATAGAAAAATATGTAATGTGCAGACAAGTCTCGTTTACTATATTATTAATATATGTGTTATATAAATTTTATAGAAGTCAAAAGATTCACTCTTGTGAAGAGCAATAGCGTATTATCTAATTAGCAGCACTCAGCATATTGCTAATATTACATCACTTTGCGAAGGTTAATGGTTTCATTAATAGGTGTGGAAGATATACGTGACATAAATGTCTAAATAATATTTAGCTACCTGCAACCTAAATCTACTAAGAATATTTTAGATAGTGGCTTTGCTTTTAGTCCTTTGTGTATTTACCGAGCACAAAAGGTAATTGAGTATTTAACTACTATTAGGCCAAGTCTTGTTGGAACAAAATAATGATATATTTGAAACAAGTTTCGAAGTCGTGGAATGAGAAAATTAATAAAACACCATTAAAATTTAATTTCAAGAGGTTTTTGACGGAGCCATGTGTGTACATAAGAAAACATATTGATATTGATAATCATTATTGCCCTGTACGTTGATGATGCTTTTTCTTTTCCAAAAAAGTGGCAGTAGCTCAGCATATTCGTTAATTTTACTACGAAATTGAATTTGAATTTCATTTTATTCTACATTTCGCTTAACCCGTAATAACTATGTCTATAAAGAATTACTCTGACAAAGATAAAAGTATGCGGGCTCCATCAAGAAATGCTGTGGATGTACGAAGAAATTTGAAGAATTTTATCAGCAAATCATGGTCTAAATAGTTTGCGTTCAAAGCTCAGTGCCAGTTCTAAATCAATTTAGTATTCGCTTAAATTTATTTGGAGAACTGGAGAAGAGAGAAAATAGATACGGTCCGAAATTATCTAACTGAATTTTTAACGAGGTAAGTCCAGTCGACCTCGATCCCACATGGTTAAGGTATTTTAGGCACTTTACGCACAATAACGACGATCAAGTTGCGGCAGATTTTGAATTCTCTAAAAGTGGGTAATAATACAAGACATATTTTATAAGTTTTTCCTCAGAGAAGCCCATCTAGCAATACATGGATCAAGTAATTCAATCCAGTAGCGCTGTAATGGTATAGGCAAAGCTGGTGCAGCAGTCCTTTTTACTCTGTTGAGGTGATTGCAGGTTCTGACAAAATTGAGCATAATTTTGAGCAAGCGTTACGGTTACACAGGCCGCTGACCCTATATATAATTTAAACAATACTAAACTTTATTTTATTATTAATTAATTATTTGTTGTTAATTTGATGTGTGAGGTTATTATAATAAATAGTATGTGATTTGTATGATTTTTTTATTCTATTTGTATTTTTTTTGTGTTGTGGTTTTAAAATATGGTCTTCAGATGTATTTAATTTATATGCATGTATCATAAGTACTTAAATGAAATAACCTGCAGACTGAACCGAACGCCATCAAGATTTGTCGCCTAGTGCGTATAAGACCTAAAAAGTTTTTCTGAGTGACATTCCCAACAGACATGTAGGTATGTGATTCGGATAATGGATCCCCACTCGAACAGTGTGGCCATTCAGACACTTTAACCCGAGAACGGGAGAATTGCTTTGAGTTCCTGCTACATTTCATTGAAGAGGACTTTTGTTACCAAGGTATAATAATGGTGCGTCAAAAATTAAGGCATAAGCTTGACACTAAGCTATGATAGTTATTGATGTAATGTCAAATGATTTTTTTTAAAATACCTACTTATTAGCTATCATTTATAAATTGTCATAAATATTAAAAAATAATATTATTTGAGATAAGCTCAATTTTCCAGTTCTGCTCTGTTTTCGAAATGTACAGAAATTCAGAGGTTCACTAACGATCCTCCCCTACAATCAAAGATTAAATCTTTGCCTACAATAGGTGATGTGTACTTTTGCCTGTGTGTATCTGCTAAAAACCTATAATTTTTTCTTACCTAAATGATACAAGTTTCGACCGTTAAAACGAAAATAAGAAAAAACTAATGTCTAGATCTCCATAAAAACTGATTGGTTTTCTTTAATAGAAAAATAATTTTAAAGAAAAACAAGAATTTAATTTATATTAAATTGATTAAGTTTCTGTCATAGAAATGTCATTAAAGCTTTTAATTAACATAGAAATAAATGAACGTAGTACGATCAAAGGAATATTTGTGTTTGTCAGAACAAATTCATAATATTTTGTATGAACTAAATTTTTGAAATGTTTTGCACACATTTTTGCTTTATATTAAAACTACGAACCAGGTCTCGGTCTTAATGTTATAATTAAGAAATGTATGTCAACACAAATAAAGAATAAAATTAATATTTCCACCTTTGCACTACTTTTGAATTTCCGCAAAGTTTTGGTGACTCTTACTGGTAATTTGATAAACTCTGTACCTTCGATAACAGCTTACCAATTCCACACTACGTATTTCCATGATGTATTGGTCGTAGCAATACATACAATAAATACATAAAAACATGACATATCTCAGCCATAATATGAAGGTTTTGATGAAAACAAAAAACTCAAATTAACAATTCCTCCCAGTTGTTGAGACAACAAATTCTACCAAATTCATATTACGGACTTCCCACGCTCTTACAGCGTGTCCTTAATAAAGATGTTGACAGTATTCAAATACAAATATATACAATTTTGCCGCGAAACGGTAGTTCCAATAATAGAATATCTCCCTAAAAACCCAATATTTTTTCTTTATTTTTAAGAAATTAAATTGCTATTTAATAATAAAAATGCAATTAAATCACTCTGAAGTCACGTGACAACGAACAGCAATCAAAGTGTATTACGTCACTAGTTCGCAAACATCACCGCTGACTAACACAGCTTGACGGGTGACTTCAACTTGACATTTTATAACAAATGGGAACAAGTTGGAATTGACAGGTTTCATGTTAGTTTTCCCTACAATGCAGGTTTTATCACCTTTATTGTGTGTAAGCGATGGTAGTTTCTATACATGACATGCAAAAGACTCAATCCTGATCAGTATTTACATCTAGCGTGTTGGTTCCCTTCCGCTTACATCTGATACTTATAGGCTAGGGTGAATACCAGAAGATGACGATACACCGTCGCAATGCATGAAATCTTTCTGGCTTCGAGCCAAATGCGTGGCTTAAATAAACAAGAGTGCGGTGTTACTTCTGGTTTCAATCTCGGATTCACTTGGAATGAAATTTAATCGAGGATAGCACTTAAAAACTTTAGATTAATAAGGCATTTGGATGTTAAGATATTGAGGAACATACTATCATCATCATCTCAGATATAGGACGCCCGCTGCTGGCGACTTCCTCATAATTTTCCAATAGGACCAGTCAGAAGCAGTCTGAATACACAGTCGATTTAGAATTTAGAACACATTTCTAAATTCAATTGTCAGATTTAGATCGTATGTCCTACCTTGTGGGTGGACGTCCTACACTGCGCTGGCCAGTCCGTGGCCTCCACTCAAGAACCTTCAAAATTTTGCAACCAAGTCGCCGAAACTGTCCGTCTGTCTGTTTCTTCGCTAACTACTTGTAAACCATCGGATTTTGATAAGGTTTTCATTTATGGAAAAAGGTTTGTGTATATGAAAAATTGTATTGAAGGCGAGGCGGAAAGCAGATCGCTAGTATGTATATTGCTTTTTTCATTGATCAAAAAGGTAAACAAGCAATTCACAATACAGAACTAAACAAACAATACGAATAAATTCTAAATGAGTCAATTCTCTTTGATAATACCTAATGTACAAATTCCATCTTTAAAACAGTCCAGTGACCTTGGCGACGCTATATTTGTTTACGTTTTTGATCAATAGAAAAAGAATAGATCATATAATTATGTAGGCTGATAACGACACAGTTTAAAAAATTAATAGTAACCCATCCGAAGTACCATCTGCAGCTCAGTTCCGCGTAGTTGTCACATGAATGTCTCATACATTCAGAATTACACGGAGAAATGGCCAACAAGCTCTTGAGCCAACGAACAAATTTTGCATGTGTCAAAAATATTGATACTGTAAATGTCAATTTGTAACTAGTCAAATTACAATTTTAATTTTTTTAAAGACCTCTTTCACCAACCACAAGTAAAGTGTTGATTAGTTACTTTTCAAGTAACGCTAATTGGCGAGTAAATGTTACGAGTATCTTGTGTCAATTTCATTGAAATTACCCTTGAGTGATGCCACTCGAAGATTGTGAAACTCGTACGCTTTCTTACCGGTGACTTTAAATGACGGTTAGCCTACTGGACACTTTACTCAGAGATGGTCTAAATATGGTAAATTTGTTTTGTAGTCACTAGGTATCTTTATTTAGCCTCTAATCATTTTTGAATTTTATAATAGCAACACTCGAGTTCTTGCTTTTTAACCTCCGACGCACGACGCAAAAACGAGGTGTTATGAGTTTGACATGTCTCTCTGTGTATGTATGCAGGGGGTGTATATGTGTCTGTCTATGAAACCATAGCTCAAAAACGAAGGTTGGTCGCTCTTTTGTGTTTTTTGTGCCTTTTTTAGCTTTAGTTTATGAACAAGACTGCGTCAGGAGATTCTGTAAGAAGATCTGTTCAAACGTTCGGTTGTATTTCCATGACATGGTAACCTTGACTTCATGCAGCAGCATTGAGTATTCTTCGGGACACCCAACTCTTCAGCAACTTACAGCAGATAAAGCGTATTTGGGCTCAATAGAAAGTCGGCGCTTAGTTTGTAGTTTTAATTGTAGCCTATTTAAAATTGTTCTTAAAAGTCAAATCGATGATCGATTAAACACTACAGATGTAATGAAATTTTATTGTAGAGATTTAGTACTCTTGTAGTATTATTTATCAGCCACAATCATCACATTATTAACTGGAACGCTACGAGAAGCATCGCTAGACGGACAGACGGATTTACCTTAAAATAATGAAAAGACAAGATTGATTATATCCGCAGAGCGGTTACAGAAAACAATTTGTTTGAAACATTGATACAAAATTCATAGAAACGGTTTTATGTTATTTTTTCTCAGGCTTTTCAAAAGTACCTCCCAAGGAAATATAGTCGTGGAAACTTGTCAGTTACTTTATTTTCGAACGACAAAAATAATAATTTTTATGATGGCTCTTAGGTTATAGGTGGCTACTAGATCTGGACAGGAGAATTGGGTCTGGCATCCCTTTCACATCGAAACATAACAGCTTCCATTGGGGGCTATTTAATACCCAGCTACCCAGCTAAAAACTCGTATAAACTTGTATTAAGACAACCTAAAAGTTCTCTCAAAACCTACAAATGGTAGGGCGTCCGCGTCTATTAAAATTAAAGGTCAAAGGTCACAAAAATCGATTGTTTGCACATTTTTTGCAAATATCTCGTTTCCTATAGGGTTTTTGCTATTTGTCTTAATACAAGTTTATACGAGTTTATAGCTGGGTATCTCGAATTTCGAGGTTCTTATCTAATTTTGACTTATTTAACTGGTTAATACTGGTGGCAACCACTTCGTCCGCGTTGAAAAGGAAAATATTATATATGAGTAACATAACGCCTGATCGCAGTAGCCACGGTGGTGCCGTCATGGCGACAATAGCACCCAATTGTTTAATTTCAGGATAAAAAGCCAATTTTCACAGAATAAAAATATTTAAAAACTCTGTAGTGATCCATGTGATCATAGTATGAAAATAAGAGCTCTATTTAGGGTATAATATTTAGGAAATCCCCAAGTCTCTTTCAGTAACAAAAACATCTATTACATACAACCTTCGCCCCGCGGGCAGGGAAGGGATAATATACGAAATTGATAACGTTAAAGGTAAATGAAAGACCCAAATCCTTCGGGATGAGACGTTTTCAAGTTGATTTTGTGTTTATGTTAGGCCCTTTTCATACTGTACACAGATACAATCGAACTCTCTAGAGAATCGCTCCGTACTGTTACTTACATAAGCATAACTTTGTATAACATAGATATAGCAGTAATGTGTACTAATTTTCACCTTCAAATTTCCGCCTCACAATTAATACTCATTGTTCAACAAGTTCTATCAAAATAATATATTTACTAGCTGACCTGGCGATCTTGTTATATACAAAATGTATGAGATTAAAAAAAAAAAAAAACAAAAACCGAATTCAAGACTCAAACTACAGTTGAATTCAGATTCTGAGCTCATACTATATGTTTAATATCGTATAATTATTATACTGTGACTTGTCTACAATTAATTGTAATAATTGTAATTGTTATATTATTTATTAATTTAAAGACGATCAAAAGAATCCTGAGTTTTTTACGAAACTTCACTTTCTTCTTCTAAACATATAAAGTTTCTTGGAAACATATTAATTAGTGAACAAATATTTGATTTCATTTATAAATTATTGCTCATATACTTTTGTAATGTGTTTATTTTTTTAATATTTTTTAACGCTTAATAAAAAGAGGCGCAGCTGTAATCGCGGGCTAGTACATAATAAATAAATTATAGTACACAATAAAAAATAAAATAATCTTAAATGTATAAAAAGGAGTATGGGCAAATTAGTATGGAGTCTGGACCAGTGCTCAACAGTGATAAAACTCATGCCATTTGAAAGCTTTTGGGGTTTTATTTAATTCATACTACGGCAGCCAAGTGAAAATCTAGCGCGAACATTGTGTTTTGGAGCTCTCAATAAAATAAAAGTACTTTGGGAGTTAGTAGCATATTTTGTTTTATATTAAAAAAAAAAAACATATTTATGTTGATACATTGGCTTATTATGGTTGATTTTGATGTACTTACATAGATTTTTTAAAAAAAAATTATTTCAATACTATGAGTATTGAAATAATTTTTTTGAACTACAACAATATTTTTAATAATATACAAACTATAATGTCATCTAAACAAACAAATCAATGTGAACACCATAAAAAAACTGTTACATTTGTTTTAGTATCTATACAATAAAAATCAATTGGAGAATGTATGCAGTCCACAAAGAAAGGTTCAAACACTCGAATATTTTTTTAAAAATTATATGAATGATTTCAATTTTTTTAGTTTTAAAATCTACGAGAACACTATGTTCGCGCTTGATTTCCACTTAGCTGCCATATTATAAAATGAATTATAGCCTAAAAGCAATCATATGGCATAGGTTCCATCACTGTTGCGAAGTTGGTCCAAAATGACTCATTGTCCTTTGACAAACAATGTGTTCAGGTGCATGTCAAAACTGCCAAGCGACTAATTCATCTTAATTGGAATCATGACATCTGACTGACTGATTTATGCTTTGTAGTAATTTCTGTGCGGTAATATATTAATGTGTCTGACACACGGGATCACTGTGCTATCGATCAGAAGAAGAAGCTTAAGATTTGCCTTAATCCTTACATATTATAAAACAAACTCTCCGCCGCGTCTGTCTGTCTGTAATTCAAAAACTACTGCACCGATTTTTAAGCTGTTTTCACCGATGGATAGAGTGGTTCTCGAGGAAGGTTTTAGTATATAATTTACAAAGTTACGGGGGCGAAGTCGCAGGCAACAGCTACGAGTAGTAGACACATAAATTAAAATAGAGTGATATATAGTTAATAAGTAAAATTATATAAATAAACAAAAAAATATTATTAACTTAAATCCAAGTAATGTACCACCAAGTTAAAGTACCTATGTATAATCATAAATATAACCCTTATTGGCTATAAAGGAAATCGATGCCGTAAAATAGATATGGATAGCCACCTTAACCTCATCAAAGGCCATCAACCAATTGAAGTGGTCTATGTTTGAAGCTATTAGCGAACATTGGGTATTTTAAATTCTTAGTTTATCTTTAAAATTTCACAACTATAACAATATTACAATCGTGCTAACTTAATATAACACTTACTAATCTATAAATAAATTACTTTGCAGGGAGGAATATTTTAGAAAATGTCCTAGTGTGATAAAAGAAGATTTCGTATAGTATGTTTTATAGGTCTCTATGTAAGCCTCTACTGTGAGTATCATCAATACTAATAATAAATCTGTAAGTGTAGGTATTATATGTATGTATGTTACTCCATAACTGTTAAACGAATTAACTTATTTTCATGAAACTTGGTCGATAAACATTTAGACGTACAGGACATAGGATAGGCTACTTTTTTCTTTTTCAACGCGGACGAAATCGCGGGCGCCAGCTAGTCTGTATATAAAAATAATAATAAAATAATAATTAATAATAGTTTATCTGCTGAAGCTTTCGTCACTTCGGACTTAACTGTCGTCATTGTCGCTTATAAATGGTTTCTATTCAAAAGAAAACTTACATGATTTTTGTACAGCCTCTTTGTATATTAAAAAAAGTACTTTTCTATATTGATGCTCACATTTAATTTCAAATTCAGCTTTTAAATCCCACCCATATGGACCTAAAACGCGCATAAATTATATTAATTCTGTCCGGCCCGCATATCTCTCACACCATACGTCACCGCCTGCTCGACCGTTGGCCAGAAAATGGTTGCCCCACAATGTCCGGTTCGGAATCACATTGCGCTTCTAACACATTACTACGAATACACAGTATTGGAACTTTAACTCAGTCTTCTTCTTCTTCTTTAAAAAATGGCATTTCGGCTCGTTTCGAGAACGGCCATTGTCTGCCAGTGTCAAGTATATAATGCTTTAGCCAGTGTCATTAGCAAAAACAGCAATTTGCATTAGTCTCTCATATGTGCACTCCGCCACGAGCTCCGTAGAACGGAGCCCGTTCGGAGCACACGGGTGTGGGCCTTCTTGGTCTCCAACAAGAATCCGATGGGACGAGGAAAGGCCAGTGAGAACCACCGGCCCCCGCGACCCCCCCGGACTGTCAAGGGTAAGCCCCCCCCACCACGACAAGGTCATGGCCCACCTAGGCGGGGAACTCAGTCTTCTAAATTCTAAAGCATAACATAAGTACATAAATAAAGTGAATTGTAAAATAGTAACGAGTATTTTCAATTGGGGTTGTAATTGTGGGATAATTTTCATCTTTTTTTGTCGCGGGAAAAATAGTGACCAAATTTTTCCTAGTAACTCGCTTAGTTTTGTTTATAGGGGATATTTTATTGGAACAAAAATGAAGGTCTTTTCAAGCACTTTAAGCAGTTTAAGCAATTCAAGTCTGAAAATAAATTATTATAATATATGTATCGTTCATTGTAAAAGTGAACTATCTCCTTGTAACTGAATTTTAGAATAACGAGTTTTTGCGAATTATAGTGTAGGAATAAAAATATAAGCATTCATTCATTGTTTTCATCTATGGGATTTTAATGCAACTATTGGAGTTACTTCACTTTTATATTAAAAGTTATGACTAAATGTGATACCATTAGGCAAGAAAAGATGGTTTTAAAAATAGGGAGTTACACCACTTTTACAATGAACGACACATATATTAGAAAGGTTCTATGAGTTTTCCACGAAAATGCATTTTTTTCGATTATATCACGTTAAAATTTTCGATTTTTGCGGTTAACAAATAGGGACCAACATTCAACAAGCTACTCCGTTTGTATTGGTTCTACAGACACCATATTTCCATCGTTCTTTTTGTATTTTTTATAAGCTATTATTTAACCAATGATGAAGCGCCCATTATAGGTTAAAAACGACCTCCCTTTTACACTGATATATAGATAATTGGGGTTTTTAAAGAAAGTTAATAAATATATTTTTTATGTATTGTTGTTAGTAACTGCATTGATCATACTGTGATACTGTTATAGCGAAATTATTAGGGTCGCCCCTTAAATGTTTGGTCGGTTAATTGTTTATTAGAGTTTGAGTGACACTGGCGATAGAACATGTTTTATGAGGGTACAAATTTATTTTTCTGGTACTAAATTTTGGGTCGATGCGTTTGTTATTTTGACAAGGATTTTTAATAATATCTGTGGATTTACGTCATAGGATGTAAGTGTTGATCTAACATAAACTATTTATAAAATTAGTCCATATTTTTTCCTAAAATTTGAAGAATAACAACATACTTGTGGCGAAACTCAGTAAATTCAGACAGACAGCTTTGATAAGATCTATTAAATGAAGTTTATATACATAGAGATACCAGATTAACAAATAATCTTAATCAATTAATAAAACTTTTAAAAAAGCGTTAGGTAATTTTTTTTTTTCAAAAAATCTGTTTTATTTTGAATATGTCAGTGTTTGTTTACTTTATTTTTAGTTGTAGTTTTACTGTAAAACCAGAAGATAAAGCTATTTTAATGGTTTTATTCAATAATAATAAACATATATATAATCGTTCCTGTATTGCTAGTGATAAATTAAAAATCGTTTTCAGATCAAAATGAGTATTATTTTATGGACCAGGTTTGTGAGTGAGTAGGTAACCAAGTCTAAAGTAAAAATCTAAAGTAAAGATCTAAGCGAAAGTAATCTGACTTTGAGATATTACAGATGATAGCACCAACATTATTTTTACTTTTGGCCACTATGAGCGCTGCGATCGATTATATTACCCCTACCTAGTACTTCGCGCCCAGCAAATAATGGACTCAAAGAATACTGCGTAAACAGCTCTGAATAAGAGATTTACACGCCACAGTGCACACGTTCTATTTCATAGTGGTCTCCGGCGAACCAGATTTGACATAATCTATTTAACCCTGTGGATATTGGCTTATTTGTATTATAACTTCACGATATTCAGAAAATAGTAGCTACATACTGTCAAAATGTATGTTAACTTGCAACCTTATTATAAAAAAGTCTTTTTCAACAAAAATCTTTAAAAATATATATATGCGCCCGAGAAGTAAAGGTAGAAAAGTATGAATAACCCTTAGAATGATTTCAGTGTTAGGTAAGACATAAAAAGAAATGAGTAGGTAAAATATCTATAGGGATTCCCGTAGGATATATATTATTATTTTATCATCCCTTTATGATATGTTTACTACCCTTCCGGCTACGTTTCGTTCAAGGAAATTCATTTTTTCAAATCTTCACCTGGCTTAACTTATTTGTATAGTGTATTATGGCTTGTATATGTGTACAGTATGCTGTATTTAACCATTTTTATGTTGGTAAATCCACATGGATAAAGCAGGCTGCGTAGGGGGCGCTGCGATGTTAGTCTTATTTTTTAGTTAAATATTGTTACATACTTAAGTTTGTTAATAGAGATAGGCCAACGAACTTCTCTCATTAGTCCCTCACAAAAATTTACTTCACGTTAGTAAGTTTTTAATATTCAATATGAAGTAATTTTATCTTATTTATATTTTTAACAATTTCAAAATAGAAACTACCAGATAATGTATTTTGGTTTTCGTACTGGCTTCTATTTGATTTTCAAATAACTATGTTGGCTGACAGAAAACACCTTGAAATCAGTAGTGTGATGAACATTTAGTTTTTTTAGCATATAAACATTAATTGATACTCGTATCCACATTCTTTTTTGAATATACATTACTTATAGTCATATATTATCTTTCAAGAAATTTTGAATTTGTAAGAATAAGGGAAATAATTAAGTTTATATCTTCAATACAACGAATAATTAACAAAAACACATTAGTGTTAGAAAACAATTCTACGTAAAACAAACATAATTAAAATGTTGGCCAATTAATAAAAGCGTACGTACAGTACTTGTACTAATATGACAATTTATAGAATTTTGTATCAATACAGTTAATCTTAATGAGTTGATGCTAAAAATTGAAAGCCTACACATGTAACTGATATGACAATATTGATAAAATTCTATATACAGTTAATTTTTATCGACTTGATACTAAGAATAGGATAAGAATAGCTATAACCAGATTAGGAAATATGACCGATAAATCTAATCTGAGTGTCTACAGCACGTGCGCTCGAAACTATGTACACACTATGCGATTTTATTATTGAAATAATATTTAGGAGAATTCTTTGTTTGTTACTGACGATACAAGATACCGCAAGTAGTGGCAGTGTTGCGCGCAGACTGTGTAGGCAGCGCGCCGCTCTGTCTCTCGTTGTGGGCGCCGATCTCTCACTGCCGGCCGTCGTGAAATCGATGGTTGGCAGTGACCTTGCGTGGCAGGCGATGCTCACGTTCTGTGAGCACGTTATGTCGCGCAAGGAAGCGGCGGAAAGGCAGCGGGAAGAGGATCCCTCTCCCAGCCAATCCGCCGGAGAAGGCTCGGTCGCAGGCAGGCGGCCTATATCCGCCGCCTTCCACCCTGACCGGGACCTGGGCGGTAGTCTTGGGGGAGACTGCCGCCCGTAGTAAGGTCCCCCGAGCAGGCCGGCGTACCTCCACTTTCGGGTACGCCAAGGTTCTGACAGGGAGCACAGGCCTCCCCGCGTTGGATAGCCGTGGCGGGGTACCGAAGTCGTGTAAAAACGTCCCCACGACCCCGCCCATCAACGGCCGCGATAGATAGAAAGTCGTTGTGTTTTAGCCGGCAGGAATCCGGCATAACCCTGCAGTGTCCCCTTCACTGCTGGGTATCCAAGAGGATTTCCCAACGGTAAAAAAAAAAAGGGCACACTGTGTAGCGGTGCACCGATGTCATGTCATAACGTCTCCGCGAGTCGTTGGGTTTTAGTCAGTACAAGTCTTGCATATCCCCGCAGCATACTCTTCACTTCCGGGTATCCATGAGGATTTACCAACCTTAACGATCTCTGACACAGGTCAGAGATCTTGTATAGGCAGTGTAACAGCATAGTAGTGTTTTTTAATCTGCGTTTGGAAGCACGTCTATACATATTACGGTACAGGAGTACTGATCGGCCACTTTTTTTTGGGCAGTATTTGGGCAGTCCGTCTCACGGCATTAACTACCCCTTTATAGAAGAACACAGTGAAATAACAGGAAAGTGAGTCTGCGTGACAAAATTTACATGAAAAATAAAAAATACAGTGAATCTCAACTCAAATTATACGGAAATTAAGGTAAAGCAATCGGAGATTGTAACGAAGCTCGCACTCTCTTTTCGTCGCAATCAGCGTTGAACGCTTTCTTTGCAGAATTTTGTGCATTTCCGAGTCACAATCGCGTAATTAGTACTGTACACTGTTGCATTGAAACGAGAGCATTTAACTGCTGCATTTTTAACTGGCTCCAATAATTTGGTCTCATAGAATCCGAATCGTTGATCAAGAGCAATTATTGCAGAAAATCTCGCGCTTCAGAATCGGAATCAAAAAGCTTTGAAATGATTTTTACGGAGATAAAGTAACTTGTTTGTTAATGTAACTTTCGAAGACTCTACATGTCATCTGAGATGGGAAGTTTCTCATGTAGATATTCCTTACTTTTAGAGCAGGTGTTTATTATTTCTTATTTAAATATAAAAGAATGGTAAAAAGTGGTAGCCTTACTGCGTCAGACGAACTTTCTATACCCAGTAAATAGTATATAAGTAATGTAAACTCATGAAATAAATAAATAAATAAATAAAAATGGCATCCGCAGAAGATTAGCGTCGTAGCTTATAATACGACTAGGTATATGCTGAGCGGAGACCAATAAAGTACCAAATAAACATTTTTCTTACTTTTCTTTTTTCTAAGATATGATGTTAAAAAACAAACATAATAACTATTATTTTTATAACATTGACGTTGCTTAGAAATCACGTTGTGTGTCTGTGTTAGAAGAAAAATATATGGTTCTATAGGAAAACGCAGAGTCATATATTGGGCCCCCTCGTGCCTAAACTGGATGTTATGGAAGATTGACGGGCGCGGGTATCCGAGCATTACTTAACAATTGGATTTTTTTTTACTTTCGATATGCTTCTTATATGAAAAAATAATATTCTTTATCAACTCGCTCGATGTGTTTTTTACTTATATAAATATTTGGAAGGAAAAACCAAATGTGTTATAAGTTTGAAGTCTGTGTCTGTGTATATGTCTGTGGAATCGTAGCTTCAAAACGAATGGACAAATTTTGATCCTTTTTTTTTGTTTGAAAGTTGACGCTATCGGAATTGTTCTTAACAGATCTTTTTAGGCGTTTGAAGACCATTACCTAATTAATGAAGGGATTTCACTAACTTCCACATGTTCGATTGATGTGCAATTTGGTATACTGTTACTTCAGCGGTATTTCCAGGATATAGTAACCTTGACCTGATGCTGCAGCATTAATTCGTCTGCGGTACACCCAACTCCTTAGCAACTTACAGCAGATATAGTGTTTGGGCTCAATCTAAAATCGGGGGTTAGTTTATAAGTCTTAGGGCCTCTTTCACAAACTACAATTAAAATGTTGATTAGTTACTTTTAGAAATCATTTTCTGTTATATTGAATTTATTTATTTTATTTATTTATTTACAATAACATATTATATTTCATTTAATTGGCCATGAAAACACACACTAGGCTTGCAAGCCTGTATCGTGTGCTTCATGAATTGGTTAAAATTTATTTTTTGATATTTAAAATAAATATCAAAAAATAAAATAAAAATAAAAATATTAATTTTAATAATAACAAATTATAAATTACTAAATATACACTAAATTAATAATAAATAGGTACATATACGTAGTGTGTTCAGAAAATAACGGGAATTTTGGTTTTTTGAAAAAAATATTTATTTATTTGTCTACATTAATGAAGTCGCCTTCAAAATAGTCCTCATTAGATATTATGCACTTGTGCCAGCGCTTCTTCCAATCGTCGAAACACTTCTGAAACTCGATTTTTGGGATAGCCTTTAGCTCTTTCAGCGATGCGCTTTTAATGTCATCTATGCTTGTAAAACGACGGCCCTATAAGGTTCTCTTTATTTTTGGAATTAGGAAAAAGTCACACGGAGCCATGTCTGGCGAATATGGAGGCTGGGGCATCGTTACAGTAATGTTTTTGGCCAAGAATTCACGAACAAGCAACGAAGTGTGAGCAGGTGCATTATCGTGGTGTTCGAAACATTCGAAAAAATTTCATGGCATGAGCCAATCGATATGCCAACATCATCAGCGACTTCTCTGATTGTGATTCGGCGATCATTCATAACCATTGCTTTCACTTTTTCCACGTTTTCATCGGTTGTTGATGTGCTGGGGCGTCCGGGGCGTTCGTCATCTTCAACGTCTTCACGGCCATCTTAGAAGCGCTTATACCACTCGTAAACTCTTGTTTTACTCATAGTAGACTCGCCATAGGCCTTTGTAAACATTTCCACACACTATGTTACACTTCATTTCATTTTTTTACGCAAAATTTGATACAAATTCTGTGATCCATTTCTTTTATCAAACGAAAATCGCCGAGCTCATAAAAACACGTCTAATATCAGCGGCTGCCACAGACAAAGTAAGCAATGAATACAGCTGAAATTTTTATCATACTTCAAGGACATATATACCAACATAATAAAATAAAAAAAATGACAATTGGAATCTCCAAACCCGCGAAATTTAAAAATTCCCGTTATTTTCTGAACACACCTCGTAAAAGTAAATGACACAATAAATTTGGAATATAAAATGAGGCTATCGATATATTATGTTTTAAATTGATTTAAATAGTTTTTCAACATAGTCGTATTTAAGACTGAACAACCATTTTTTAATCTTAACCTTAAATTTACGTATGGCATATTGCTTAAGGTCACAATGTGTAGTAATTTTGTTGTAAATACTTAATTGTACATACGGATTAAAACGTTTAGCAAAGTCTGTTCGTACTAATGGCAGAGGAACTTTAAATACACGCTTTTTTATTAGGTCTGAGTATTGATGAGAATTGATAACTTGTTTATGAGCAATTAAAGTCATTTTCAGTATAAAAAGTTTTCTAACGCTAAGTACATTGCTTTCTTTATATAATTCTGCACTCGGTTTACTACATAATTCGATAGCCGAATTTTTATTATATAGAGCCTATAAACACGATATCTCTGAAAACAAAGTAAATTACTCCATGACCAACCCTTACAGATTTATTATTAGTATTGATTGATGATAACCTATGTTACTCGATAATAATGTAGCTTTCTATAGGTGAAAAAATTTTCAAAAATTGGTCCAGTAGTTTTTGAGTTTATTCATTACAAACATACAAATATTCTCTCTTTATAATATTAGTAAGTACGAGTATATAGCACCTTAAAGGAGAAGGTTGTTTGAAACTACATATATATTTCAAACTTCGAGAAACTAACGCGAAATGCGCCTTATGGAACACCAAAATACATATATTTTTTCATCCGACAACTTCTTGTTCTTTAAATGGGCTATAAAAAAGTTTTTGTAGATCTATTTTATTGATTGGCACAATTTTCTTTGACAAGTCTATCCGCGTCGTGAAAGTTTTACTTCGTCATACTTTAGAAAAACTAAAATATAATTACCTACTAGCTGTTGCACGCGACTTCTTCCGCGTAATTTTATAAAATATTGCTGCTTAAAAACTAAATGGCCACAAATCAAAATTACACTTTTTACAGGAGAGCTAATCGAAAAAAATTAAATTAGTCTTTGTCTATTTTTTTCTTATTAGATATAATATATCAAATATATGCATATTACATCGTTAGCTTATTTTTAAGTAGCATTAAATTTTTAAGTACTTTTATAATAAACTGAATACTAGAAGAGATATAAGCATAAGTATAAGTTACTTTTGAATATATAAAAAATGATCAAAATATACTAAATATGGAATAAAACAACCATGTCTTTTTGCAACATACAATATGAAGGATTGTGATTGTATTTTTGCAATAAAAACATTTTTGAATTTTTTGTTTTATGGCCCTTTAGTTTTTAAGGAGCGATATATAAAATAAATTCGTATATAAAATATAGCCTAAGGAAGTGGCTTATAACGTAGCTTCTTTCTATAGGTGAAAGAATTTTTAAAATCTCCATTAGATTTTGAGTTTATTCAAACACAAATCTCTCTTTATAATATTGTATTATATATATTGTAAGAAAACCTGCGTTTATAATATTAACATTTTTGAAGATATAATTATTACAAAAAAAAATAGAGTATAATATTGTTATTAATATATAAAAGAAAATTAAAGAAATTATCATTCATAAAATTGCGAGATTTTATCCATAAGGAAATAAATGTTTCCCATTTCTCGACATTATGTCTGTTCCATTATCCATTATTATTTTGTTTCTTTATCGAATATCTGTACCGTTTGATGATGTTCAAGGAGGGTCTCAAAAAGCCTTTTACGGTGTACTTGGAAAGTTATTGCCTTTTTATGGGCCGTTTAAAGCGCCCTTTAAGTCATCACCTTAAAATATCTATATCCATATATTAGTCCATACTATATCCATACTATCACTACATAGTAAAAAACAAAGGCGCTTACCGCTGTCTATCTGTCCTTATGTATGCTTAGATCTTTAAAACTACGCTACAGATTTTGATGCGTTTTTTTTAAATAGATAGAGTGATTCAAGAGGAAGGTTTTAGTATATAATTTTTAACACGGGTGAAGTCGCGGGCACCAGCTATCTACTAAAAAATTTACAACAACAACCCCTGAAAATTTTATAACAGCAAAGATGTCACGCGTTATATCGCTTTACACATTTAGTCAGGCGCTACACATTCCTTATTTTTAAAGCGAGCGAAGTCGCGGGCACCAGCTAGTAATATTATAAATGTGAAAGTAACTTTGTCTGTCTGTTAAATTTTCACTAGTGCTGTAACTACTCAACCGATCATCACGAACTTTTGCATACGCATTGTCAGTGATAGGTTAGGTTAGAAAATCCAATGCCTGGCAAAACTATAAAAGCATATAATTATGTTCAGTCAAGCGTTATATTATGTTTTATTTTTCAACGGGGACGAAGACGCGGGTACCAGCTACTTAGTCTTCTAAAAATACACTAACTGGCAAGAACTTCTGGCAAGGCTTCGAAGATAGAGGGACTTTTCGTGCACATAGGCTTGATATTTCGATATTTTCCGTCATCATTAAGACAAATAACAAAATTTCTTACACATATAAAATTGAAATATATCCGTACCTGTTGCCTACAGGTTGGATTCGCCTAAGCTGCACAGCAATTCATTATAACAAAAAAAAAATCCATTAAAATATTATAACTAAAAATAATTAATAGTCGCCCAAATAAAGGAGATCAATAAGTTTTGTATGGAAATTAAACCATCAGTTTATTTTCGTTTTAACTATTGAAATATATTTTTACTGGGAAAATATCGTGAATATTGGCAATGGAGTTTCACAGGTATGTTTGAAAGTATTAAAATACTGTTGCATTACCCAAATATATAAGTTCACAAGTTAAAATTTTCATATTTATTTATGAAATCTGTAAATTTTATAATCTGAATTTTATAAATCTGTAAAATTCACAGGAAATTACTGAAATAAATTACCGAAAGACTTTTATTACCAATTTCTCCAAAGTGTAAGTTAAAAAACAAAAAAACAATGGCCTGTTTTAACTGATGTCCTTTAAATAATAATTAAAAATAACATTTTCCACCAACACTGTGTATATTATTATGTACTACTTGTTTGAAACAAAATTTATTTATCAAGTGATCTTCAAATAATGATACGTGAATTATGTAGTTTACATCTGCCCTGTCCTTTGATACCTGTTTGTCACCTTACATCGTGATTTTTTGACATGTTTGGTCTAGTTGCTAGTATCCCTAGCTGTTAACCAAACGGTCGCGGGTTCGAATCCCGCTAGGAGCAAATTTTTATGTGTTAAAATTTTACCTTTGTACCTGAGTCATGGAAGTTTGTATCTATAATATGTATAAAAATGTCATCTATGTAGTATATAAACTGTTTGGTATCCACAATACATAGTTGCTTACTGTGGAACTAGATAGAGCTGTGTGGAATGTGTGAAGATATTTATTTATTTATTTATTATTTTATTTATTTGTTTCACTGATACCAAAGCAAAGTGGGTCAAAGATTCTTATAGATTTATGCTTGATTGAACATTGGAAGTTTATTATGGCTAACAACCATTAAGAGTGTATTGTGTACGAACGTCTTAATACATTTTCGTTACACGAAATTGATTTGCCATTGTATGTTCCTCGGGAATCCAGAATGTTCCGGAAAACCAATTTCGTCTAATGTGATTCAACTCGAATTGAATACGTATTTCGCTGTCACTTCTTGACACCGTATTGTAAAACCACAACCAATCGAGAGGTAGTGTTTAACTAATTACTTTAATTAATAATTAATTAAACGATCAATCAAATCAAAGTCATATTACTTGTTCGTCTTCTTTTATAAAATTTTATTTATTTATTTATCACAAAATCCACAGCTCTCAACATAAAATTTACAGACAAAAACATACTCGTACCTAACCAATTACGGATTTTAATTTTGTAATATATTATTATAAGAAGAAAAATTATTAAAAAAAATTACACAATTACCTACAACCTAAACAAACTATACAAGTCACATATAACATATAAATACATATATACATACATACACATATACACATAAGTTTATGACATACCACTCACATAGAACACATAGTGCTTACTTTAGATAATCCTTGTTCACTGAAACGAACTTATAGGGAGATAAAGCGTTGGGCTGTGATTGGTGGAGATAACAGACAATGTGAGTGTACACAGTACTTACATACATATACATACAAGTACACAGTACATGTACTTTTTAGTCTGTTCGTAGAACTCTCACTGTTCAGACGCTCTCACTGTTATTATACTCCATTTTTTAATTTTATATTCGTATTATTGTTATTTTAAGGTTTGAAGTTCGTTTAACTAACGTTTAACGTATATTAACTAACATATATTTTTCATTTTATGATTATATCAGGAACCAAAATGTCTATTATCTTATTTAATAAATAATTCACAACTTAATAGCTAGAATAGTTTATACAAAATAAAAAGTGTAATATTTTATTATAGTTTACAAAGCTAAAAGTAGCGTAGAATAAACGTTCACCTATTATTGTATACGCCCAGAAAATATTTGCTGTTCTTGTCTTTTGTATGGAATTGAGTGAAAGAGAAAGCGCTATATTAGTTCGTTTCAGCGAACGAATATAGATAGAGTCGTCTTCTTCATTGGAAGGTAGTGCCCGCTCTGAAATGCCTTGGTAGCATCGACCACCAAATGTTTCCATTCCACCCTTTCCTCATCCTTTCTGATAGCCTTCGCAACTGTAAGGCCGGTAACAAGCACAAATAAACTGTAAGAATTTTAGATACGTAAGCTTTATAAAACTTAAATACCTAGCCCGTGAAAAATACTGAGATCAAAGGATTTAGCGAAGTTCACTAAAGAGTGAACTAGGAAATGAACTGATAATCTTCAAACACCTGAACAGATCTTTATAAATTATTAGTGGCCTGCTCCCGGCTTCGCACTGGTTCAAAATGAAAACTATCCTATCTTTTAAGTTGGATCAAATTACACGTAGTTACAAAGTTTTATCAAAATCGGTTGAGTAGTTTATAGGAGTTCATTGGCGTCAAACGACGTAACACGTAATTTTTACTTTTTGTTATATTTTTATATTTTTTTATCGATAGCTAAGAATCATCTCGTGATCGAGCTAACGTGATTGTTAACTTTAAAAAAAACCGCATCAACATCATCCTTTTGGACAGATGGGTCCGCTAGTTAAACTTAGACCATCCCTCTTTTGCGTCGGGGGTTAAAGAGACCGGCGGAGTGCGAATCTGTCTCGTGTCGGTGCTGAGCGCAAGTGCCAAAGTATGTATTGCCTTTGAATTATTATTTACGTCAAATATTCTATCTATTACATCATATATTTATGAAGCTATTTTCACAGAGCCATATAAATTTATATCGAATTTTTTTTTTTAAATATACGGATCACATATTTCGATGCAATGCGAAGTCATAGGTATTCAGTTTTTTGTTATAACTAAACTAAAAATGGCACGCATTACGATTATAAAGGACTAGTGGTGCCCGCGACTTCGCCCGCTTTAAAAAAAAGGGCTTGACTAAATGTGTAAAGCAATATAACGCGTGACATCTTTGCTTTTAGAAAATTTTCAGACGTTGTATCTTTATTTTTAGTAGATAGCTGGTGCCCGCGACTTCGCTCGCGTTGAAAATTATATACTAAAACCTTCCTCTCGAATCACTCTATCTATTAAAAAGACCCCATCAAAATCTGTTGCGTAGTTTTAAAGATCTAGGCATACATAGGGACAGACAGCGGGAAGCGACATTGTTTTATACTATGTAGTGATTCTTGTTCAGCGAAATTAAATTCCTAACTTTGAGGCACGACTCTCTCTAAATATTTCAATATCAGAACTATTCGGTAATAAAAGTGGGCCTGATGGGTGGATTCGATGAAAGTGGCTTTTGGGTTATCGGAACACCGCTTTGTCAACGGTCTATTGATAAAAAATTACTTTAGGAATTAGTTTTTATTGCGGTTTGTCGAGTTGTGTGTATTTTAACAAACATTTTCATTTTTTATTTACATACTAGCTGGTGCCCGCGACTTCGTCCGCGTTGAAAAAAAAAGTAGCCTATCCTGTGTCCTGTACGTCTAAATGTTTATCTACCAAGTTTCATGAAAATCAGATAATTCGTTTAAGAGTTATGGAGGAACATACATACATACAATACCTATGATCTATTCTTTTTCTATTGATCAAAAACGTAAACAAATATAGCGTCGCCGTGGTCACTGGACTGTTTTAAAGATGGGATTTGTACATTAGGCATTATCAAAGAGAGTTGACTCAGTGATTAACTCATTTAGAATTTGTTCGTATTGTTTGTTTAGTTCTATATCGTGAATTGTTTGTTTACCTTTTAGATCAATGAAAAAAAGAATACATAGTACACTTACAGATTTATTATTAGTATTGATGATGATGATTGATTGATAACTAAATTGATAACTAAATAAATTTAGCAGAGGACGCGTCCTCTGGTAAAAATGTATAAATATAAACTAAAATTATAAAGAAGAAAATGTAATTTTTCATCGAATGTAATTTTACTGTAATTTTTTGTATTTTATATTCACATTTGTCCTTTTTATGGTATTTTAGTAATTTGTTTTTAAACCGATTGGAATGAAATAAACACTATCACGGGAAGCTTGCTGCAATACATCAGTGAAAACCGCATTCAAATCAGTAAAGTCTTTTCTAAAAAAAAAAAAACTACTTTTTGACCTCGGTAACAAAAGTACGTGTACAATTTTTTTTTTATTATTTAATGTACAGACACGGCTCGTTTACGATTTTATTATGTGTAATAGATCCCAGTAAAATTGTGTCTTTTGGTTAATTTTTATAATATTAACTAGAGACCAGCTCCTGGCTTCGCTCAGGGATGTTTTTATTTATATATATATACAAACCTTCCTCGTTTATCTATCTTTCCATGAGTGAAAATCGAATTTAAATCAGTTGAGCGGTTTTGGTGTCCAAAGAGCACAAACATAATTATGTACTTACATTGATTTTTATTTATATCACTACATCACTACATAGTATATAACAAAGTCGCTTCCCGTCTGTCTGTATGCTTAGATCTTTAAAACTACGCAACGGATTTTGATGCGGTTTTTTTAATAGATAGAGTGATTCAAGAAGAAGGTTTTAGTATATAATTAAAACGCAGGCGAAGTCGCGGGCACCAGCTATCTACTAAAAATAAAGATACGTCTGAAAATTTTATAACAGCAAAGATGTCACGCGTTATATTGCTAAACACATTTAGTCAGGCGCTACACATCCTTTACTTTTAACGCAAGCGAAGTCGCGGGCACCAGCTAGTAGATTTATAAATGTTTAAGATCCACTTTTGTCAAATCCGTACCGTATGGAGGTGTTAAGAGTATTTGCATTAGACAAATTTGCAAATTAAATTTTTCCTTCCATCTAGGTTAAGCTCTTTTTGACACCTTACCAAAAGATTTTTCCCTCTAAAGCCTCGGCGCTACGGAATATATACGAAATGTTTTGAATATTTTAAAACTTGAAAATAATTTTTCTCACACTGTTTTCTTTAAGTATGCCCCTTTAAGACATATTTTAGTTTAACTTTAAAGAGCTCGTTTAACTTAGTTCGTCCAAACATATACGCTTTGGGGAATTTGTTAGTAAAAGTCTTCTTTAATTTCAGTAATTTCCTGTGAATATTATAGATTTTATAAATAGGGATGATATTCTAAAATAAAAATAAAAACTTTTTTTATTCTTTATAACTTAAATATCTATAAACTGCATTGCCAAATTACATACATACATACACACATACATTCATACATACATACATACATACATACATACATACATACATACATACATACATACATACATACATACATACATACATACATACATACATACATACATACATACATACATACATACATACATACATACATACATACATACATACATACATACATACATACATACATACATACATACATACATACATACATACATACATACATACATACATACATACATACATACATACATACATACATACATACATACATACATACATACATACATACATACATACATACATACATACATACATACATACATACATACATACATACATACATACATACATACATAGCATTTTATATATATATAGATTTACGTGCGAAAAAATCCGTGCGAAGCTGGGGCGGTCCGCTAGTTATTTTATACTATGTAAAGATGTGAATCTATACCAATATATAAAGCTGAAGAGTTTGTTTGGTTGAACGCGCTAATCTCAGGAACTACAAGAGGGGCTATAATCAAACTGGTTCGAATTGAAAAATTGTTTTTGTGTTGGATAGTCTATTTATCGAGGAAGGCTCAAGGCTTAACAACGGCATAACATTATGAATGCGGACGAAGTCACGGGCACCAGCTAGTGAGATAATATAATTCGCCAAGCTTTATAGTTTGTCAGTACGATACAAGCCTAAAATGGTTACAGACGCAAGCATTGTGCTCGTAGGGTAGGCTGCTCACGAAAATGCAAATGAGGCTCGCAATTAATTCAAAATTTATGAAACGACCTTCCGCCGAGATTAACGTAACAATTTCGGACTAATCAATCGGCATTTTACGAGTCTTCCTGATTACTATGTTGTACCAGGTTAATGTTCGGTTTTTTTTTTCAATGTTTTCAATATTACTTAATATTTAATGAATAAATAACGAAGTTTTTTTCTTTTCATGCGAGCTTTTTTTATTTTTTTTCTATCAATCATCTAATCAATACTAATAATAAATCTGTAAGGGTCGGTCATGGAGTAATTTACTTTGTTTTCAGAGATATCGTGTTTATAGGCTCTATACATGATACTCAAACTAAATTGACCATTTTTAGAATTTTTTTCTGTATGTATGTATGTATGTATGTATGTTCCTCTATAACTTTTAAACGAATTAACTGATTTTCATGAAACTTGGTAGATAAACATTTAGACTTACAGGACACAGGATAGGCTACTTTTTTTTAACGCGGACGAAGTCGCGGGCACCAGCTAGTTTTTATATAGATATAAATTATGGTGATATGATAAAAAAGTACCAAATATTGTCTAAACTTTGATGTTTTATATAAATTTGGTCTAGCCATAGGAGGAGTGCTTAAGAAAGTGCCTATTTGACGGCACTAAGCGCCTTAAACAAAGGTATAGAAGGTAATATTAGGCACAGCCTTATAAACAGCGTTTGTAACCCCCGGCAACTCGATGTACGCAACAAAGAAACGTACTAAGTATTTTCTCTCTCTCTGTTTCCTTGGATAATGAAGCGTTAACGTCTGATGAACCATAAAATCAAATCAGCATCAATTTCGTCTACATACTCCTTGGTCCTTCATGTTCCTTCTCAGATACATTTTCTGTCATCTCAAATTAAAGAAAAAAAAATCGTAGCCAGTTATTGTAATCAACATGTTATGAAATCAGTTCTTAAATCGTAGAAGTCTTAGATATATTATTAGATATGATTTTCTTCTTAGTGTCCTTAGTATATGATACTAGCTTATCCTTAATGTCACTACTGTCAAGTAGACCATCAGCCTGACGGGCCGACCTTAACATGAAAAATGACTTAAAAGTTGTAAGAAAAAGTTTTATTAGTAAACTCCTAAATTTCCGTTAATCCTAAACAGTTTGCTACGCGGCGTTAAAATTTTCTTTTAAACAGCAATTTGGAAATAACTAATTACCTTTAAATGTTTTCTAAAAAAAAAAATTTTCGCCGGAAATCATTAACGACTGCTCCTTCGGACGCTTATTTCCTCTCTTTTTTGAATCAAGTAAAACAAGCAGAGAAAGAAGTAAATATAAAACGAGTTGTAGGTACAGTCGACATCAAACATCAGAATTGTAATCAAGTTGGAGTTGGAGATATATATTTTTTATCATTAAGAACTGTAGGCACTAATTATACATAATTACATATTATAAAAACAAGGCCTCCGCCGCGTCTGTCTGTCTATCTGTTCGCGGTAAACTCAAAAAGTACTGCACCGATTTTCATGCTGATTTCACCGATGGATAGAGTGGTTCTTGAGGAAGGTTTTAGTATATAATTTACAAAGTTACGCGGACGAAGTCGCGGGCAGCAGGTAGTATAATTTGTGCCTTTTTTCTAGCTTATAATGTTATACAAATAATACTAGGTACCATTCTCTCATTATGAGAGGGGTACCAGCATTTATTTCCAAATATGATAAATTCATCTTACGAAATAATAGAAGACAAATTTTTAGAATTGAAAATTATACGGCCTGCGGGGGTAAAATAACCGCCGGGAGGAAATTTAAAAAAAATCTAGGTACCTTTATTCGCTCGATAGTCCTTACTGTACCGTAGTTTTAGCGACCCATTTTCACTCCTATTGCTAAATATCTGGCGCGACTCCAGAATTCTTAAAAGTAATTTTTAAATGTCCCATTGTTCAACGGAAAATCTCTATGTTCCAGTAAGTTATTCGTTCTGAACTGTAAATTTCTCAAACAATATAAATAAAATAAAACAACAAGAAGGCTTCTGTAAAATCTATATCTATACATAATTATAATAAAAAAAATGTCTGCCTTTTGTCTGTTTGTCCGTTTGTCTGCGCGTTTTTGCACGCTAATCTCAGAAACGACTTAACTTATTTGAATGTGGATTTCACTGATATATTGATGATTCTTGGGTTAAACTATAGGATACTTTTTATCCTGGAAAAATGTTAGGTTCCTGTGGGATTTTCAAAATACATCATCTATGGGTACCTGTATACAGGTTGATGCACCCACTTTGGTTATGGTAGTGGCGAGGCTTTTTAAGATATTTAAAATTATACCCTCATACAAGTCAATAATATTTCAAGCATATTTTTCTTCAGCAACATAACAGAAAATTAACCGTAATTCTGCTCTGAAATCAGTCACAGCGTAATAATCTAAAGTGACTGTTACAAAAAAAAATGCCAAAAGAACTCTAATTTAATTCAAGCCGCGGAAAGTTACACCGACAAAAACTCGCCCAAATTGGGGTCCAGAAAGTGGCAAATTTACTGTAAGGGGGAGCCCTTTGTCTCACTAAAAGAGGCGAAGTTGTTTGTTTTGAAGAACCTAAGTGATTTGGGGAATCCATTTTTAGGGTTACGTGGTACTTTTATGTTTTAAGATCGTCAGATAGGTTGACGGCCACTAAACTTGATGGTACGTGGCTATCATCGCCTGAAGCTACTGACAGACATGCTCATTAGCATGCTTAAGACTAGCATGCTCATGCAACTGTTCACATTTGCCACCAATAATCAGGCTAGTTTTAATAAGCACGCTCCTAAATAAACGTACTAGCCATACTAGCATTCTTATAAGCAAACCAATGACTTCTATATTACTTCGTAAGGACAAGGCTAACGCTCCTAGTACGTGGCACCGACGCGCCGGTGTCAAAATCGGAAATTGACACCAATGACGGGTGTTCATTCTGTGCGTAAATGCCTACTCACCAGTGATATGTCCAACCAACCAATGAGAACACTTTACAATAACAGAATACGCCAATAAGAAATAAAAATATGTATTAAGATGGCAATGAAAACAAATTACTTTTAGTAACTAGATGTGCATATTGGAGGACCATTTTTTTGTCCCTAGTAGTATGTTAAGGGCGCATCCTGTCTTGTTTAACTGAAGCAAACCTAATCAGACATGCTCGGAGCACGCTCCCTTCCACCCGCGCTCCAGGTAGCATGCTCGAAAATCAAACGACGGTTGATTTTTGAGTATGCCAAAAATAAGCATGTTAATTACTAGCAACGTTGTGACACACATGCTACTTAGTAAGCATTTGCTCATTACTAGCACGAAAGCATGCTAGTAATGAGCATGTTTGTCAATAGCTTGATAACACAAGAAACGCCACAAGTGTTGCCACTTTGCCTAAGTAGGACTAAGGGATTAGTAATAAGGTATAGAGAAATGGGTTCTGGCATCCCTTACTCACTCACCGCAACACAACAGCACACATGCTTATATTATACTTATATCTTAATACTTCTATCTTAATATTATAAAGAGAGAAGATTTGTATAGTTGTATGTTTGTAATGAATACACTCAAAAACTACCCGACTGATTTTGAAAATTCTTTCACCTATCGATCTATAGTTATCAGCGAGTAACGAAGACTTTATTTTATAAAGTTACGCGGGCAAAGTCACGTGTGACAGCTAGTTTTAAATAAAATACTACGGATCCCCGCTATATTGAGGCCGTCACCAATTGTTTCAAGGCTTGAATTAAAAACAATTAAATTGTCTTTACAGACTTTGGAACCTTTCTTTAATGGAGCGAATTGTTACATAATCACAGATTGTTATTTTTAGTTTCTCCTGCAAATTTATCCATAAGTTACTTTGCGGAATTCTTTTCGATAAGTTTTGTTAGCAGGTAGAAAGTAATGAATGAAATTAACGAAGAAATTGTCTACATTTTGACATTTTATTGCAAAATAGAGAAAATGTAGGATAAGCCACGAATAAGCACGTCATTGGTTCAAGTCAGTCTGAACGAGCTATTAATTGAAATTTAAACTAACCTCCGACTTTCTATTGAGACACGCTATATCTGCTATAAGTTTTTGAGAAATTGCGTATCCCGCAGACTACTTGATGCTGCAGCATCAGGTCAAGGTTGCCATGTCATGGAAATACAAACTAAGTAACAATATACCAAACACATCAATCGAACATGTGGAAGTTAGTGTAATCCCTTCGTTAACTAGGAAATGGGCTGCTTGTCTTCAAATCTTCATAAATTAAGAGTCTTCATAGTTAAGAACAATTCCGATTACGTCAAATTTCAAACAAATCAAAGCGGATCAAAATCGGTCCATGTTTGGGAGCTACGATGAAAATGTTTTTGAATTTTGTTGAATGAAAAGTACACTATGTCTTTTTCTATATTCCTGGCAACGAGTATGCAAAATTTCATGATGATATATTGAGTAGTTAAGGCGTGAAACCGTCACAAAAAAAAACAACTTTCGCATTCATAATATTAGTTAGAATTCACAAGATCTTGTTGTGTTGTTTTGTGAAAAAAGTACACAATTGAATAAACTTCAAAGCAAGGTTATTAGATTATTTACTTGGTAAATTTTTTGTGCTAATACCGATCCCGTTTGGAAAGAAATTATCAACATCAATGAGATAGATAATTCCTTTAGGTTGCCGAAGTAAGACAGTGGCCGAGAGGTCATCAATAACGCAACGAGATCTACGCTTTGCGCGGTTTTTGTCTCCGTATCTCCGTGTATAAATTTGGGAATAAATTATTTGTATGCTTGTCAGTCACTCAATATTGAACAAAAGTCTGAACTTCCGGCCCGGCTGGATGATTCTCGACTGAAGATCATGGGCCGGCAAGTGCAGCGTCCACAAGTTGGACAGACGATCAGATAAGGGCCGCGGGTCTACTGTGGATCCAGGCTGCTTCTTGCGGGTTCTTTTGGAAAATTATGGGGGAGGCCTACGTCCAGCAGTGTCCTGCGGCGTACATAGATGATGAACCATAACGAATAAACGGTGAAATAACACATGCTGTTATTTCATTTAAGGCTATGTAAGGCTTGCCTAATTTATAACTGTAAAAAACATCTTAACAATCTTACATTTTTAGTATCGACAACAGAAACTGGAGTAGAAACCAGCATTTACGTCTGTCATTGACACTCTGCCGAGATTCCGAACAGTTTGAGTAGGGTCACGACTGAGACAATGCTGCTATTAATCGACTTAGCACTTGTACCGCGACATCCGTCACCGAATCGGACAAATTCAGATGTAATATATCGATTACTTAATGAACTTATTGTTCTGGCACAAAAATTCAGTGGTAAACCATCGCATTTCATTACAAAAATAATCGCTTTTGTATGCAATTGAGCACGTATCGTATTGTTCGATTGAAACCTGATTACTGTGTAAACGTATAGTATGAAATCGCATTTTATAATATTTATTATTTACAGATATATTCTGTAAATCTAATCTGAAAACTTCGTTGTTGCTTTTTTTCTTTATTCATATTAGAGCCTGTTTCTCTATCCTCTCCTTATTTCTTTTCGCATTACTTCTTGACCTTTCAGAGTTGTTTATGTTTTTAGGCGAAGGAACCACCTACCATCCAGGGGACCGTCAGCTTGTCTATTCAAGTTTCAAATAAAATCCTTTTTTTTCCATAAGCCTTCATGTATATTCAGGAAAACATTTTATACCAATATCTCAAAAGTATACTTTTTGCACTTAGCAGATTTTGGTTTGACAACAACGATATTGTCTCTTATGCGATTCAAATCTAATTTGCTAATTACACTCTATGTCAGTGTCACATTTCGTTCGGTCGATAATTTGCGAGCCTGTCACTCGATTAGTCCTGACGCCACGTTCGACATCCAACGCGACCACAGTTTATGGGCAACCTTATGTTGACGTACAACAGTATATGTTATAGATTATTCCATTAACGATCAGTTAAACTGTCAAAGTGTGTACAAATTACAACGATTTACAAATAAAAAACATTTAAAAACATCATATTCATGAAATACTCTTTTTTTGGAAAAATCTGCGAACCAGATCACCAACGATCATGGGGAGATCGGTGGGGTATGTGGGATTTCTACCCACTAAAAACCCACGGTGTTTACTCGCGCCGTCTAAGGGTGGGGGTTAGGGAACGTTAAGTCACGCTACCTTCCCATCGCCAGACGAGACCGGCAGATTGCGGGCTCCACCTCGATTAGGCGCGGAGTTTGACCTCGGTGCCGAAAACACGCACCACGTCTCCCTTCGTTGCCCGGTGCTGTGATGGCGGGCATTTACTCCGCCCCCCCTAGGTGGGTCAAGACCGTGCAGTGGTGGGAGGGCTTAACCCTCGGCAATCCGGGCGGTTGCAGGGGCCGGTGAGGTTGTGGGAGATCAGCAGTACCTGCATTATGCTGAGTTGGAGCCGGTTTGTGGCGGGGGACGTTTGTGCTTGTCTTTTCATTTTTGTTACCTTTGTATGCTCTCATGTTACCTTGTCCTTTGCTGCAAATAAAACATTATTCTATTCTATTCTATTCTATTCTATTTATGCTTTTGCATGCATTCGGATGTAGCCAAATGAAATACTTAATAGCTTGAATCGTATATTAACTGATATGTACAAAGCGAAAGTCCGGTTGAAAAACTATAGCACAATAATAATTACAAAATGTTGACCACCCCTTTTATACACAAATTTGACATGACAGTTTATTCGTTTTCATAATTTCGAATCTATTCTTGAATTTTCAAATCTTCTATGCCAGCGTTAGTCGGAGAGGTTGTATATCTGTGGAATATCGCCACATATTCCCCCTGGCCAGACCATGACTATGGTCGATAGTAGTCCGGAAATCTGATTCGACGACCACTGCGCGACCTCTTCTCCTCAGGCACGGCGTTAGGTACGACGACACGACTTGAAGATGGCTCATCGGTCAGGTCACATGTGTCTTCGTTGAGGTGCGTCGCTTCTCTCATGAGAAATGCCGGTTTCAGCCTGTCGACGGAGATTTTCTGAACCTTGCCGCGGACATCGACGGTAAAGAATTTAGGCTGCTTCTTCCCTATCTTATAGGGTCCAGCGTACGGCGGTTCTAGAGAACTTCTGATATGGTCTTGACGAATGAAGACGTGTGTAGATGTATACAGGTCTCGGGGTATGTAGAAGGGTGAATTGCTGTGCCATGTGGTAGGTTGTGGAGTCAGTTTCGCCATGTAGGAGCGAAGTCGGTTTGCGTACTCGGTGACATCTCTAACGTTGCAGTGGTTACTGGGTGAGAAGAACTGACCCGGTAGACGCAGGGGTTCACCGTAAACAAGTTCAGCTGGAGACGACTGTAGATCTTCTTTCCAGGAACTACGCATTCCCAGAAGTACTAAAGGCAAAGATTCAACCCAGCTGGATGTGTTGTGGCACATAATGGCAGACTTGAGTTGACGATGCATCCTCTCGACAATCCCATTTGCTGCAGGATGGTAAGCAGTGGTGCGAAAGTGGCGCGCACCAATCAAGGCAGTGAGGGCCTTGAAAAGACTGCTCTCGAACTGTCGACCACGGTCCGTAGTCACTCGAGCAGGACAACCGTATCTGGCTATCCAGCCAGAGACGAGGGCGGTTGCACAGGACTCTGCTGTTATCTCCTTCAGAGGAAACGCCTCAGGCCAACGAGTAAATCTGTCGATGACCCACGTGCGTGTGCTCCGAGCGGGCTCCGACCATCGGAGCTCGTGGCGGAGCAACAGTTTGGAGGCTCCAACTGTTGGAGCTTCACCGGTCACCGCTCGCTGGGCCGAGGAACCGTACTCGGCCCACGCGGGTGTAGGCCGGTGAGAGATGGCACCCCCGGTCCTTGTGCGTCGGACCGAGGTATGGGTCTCGGTTCTGCGAACGAAGACCGGCGCGGGTCGCAGCGGGCGGATTCTCTCGGATAGCTCTGTCGCTCAGTGGTAGTTGGGCAACGCACGCGAAGACGGAGTTCTACGGCAGGGAAGGACCGTCTGGCAGAGTACTGCAATCGCGGCTTTGTGGAGGGTGGTGAAGACCCGGTAGCGCGGCCGGCCTAGTAACCACCCTCTGCAGTCGTTCGGAAGAGTGAACACCCGGACTCGCCACCCGGCCTAGTACCTCTTCCGACGATATCACGAGGTGAAGCCTGTCTCGGGCTGCCGCGATTGATGTGGAAATTTCAGGCGGAAACCCCCTTTGGGCCGCCCACCCTTAATGCCGTAGAGATGAGCGGCCACACGAGCAGGAGTTTTCCGAGAGTTTCAGGTGGAAACGGCCTCCAACTCTGCGGTAGGTTGTGCCGCAGAGAAGAGGTTATGGGGTGCTTCATGAGTGAAGCCCCTCGCTGACTGCCTGCTGCGAGAGGTGGAGGTTAGGCGGCCTGTGCCGCTTCGCCCAGGGGCGGCGGACATGGGGTCGTCCGCCGTCATCACAACACTGGGCAACGAGGGGAGACGTGCTGTGTGTTTCCGGCACGTCTCTTCACGGCGCGGAAGTTCCTCGCGTTATAAAAAAAAAAAAGGGGCTTTTCTCCGAAAGCGTCCCATAA
Organism: Synanthedon formicaeformis; assembly: GCA_945859745.1. Classification (NCBI taxonomy): domain Eukaryota; kingdom Metazoa; phylum Arthropoda; class Insecta; order Lepidoptera; family Sesiidae; genus Synanthedon; species Synanthedon formicaeformis. Next base: position 4,030,368 of record OX243975.1, read on the forward strand.
CCTCTTTTATGCGGCACAACCTACCGCAGAGTCGGAGGCCGGTTCCACCTGACACTAGGATGATCCTTGCTCGTGTATCCGCCTCATCTCCATGGCATTAGGCGTGGACGGCTCAAATAGGTGTCCGCCTGACATTTCCGTATCAATCGCTCCACCCCGTGAAATGCAGTGAGCTCTGCCACTATTAAAATTTTGTCGCTGGTATCTAGATCGCTGGTATTTTTCTCTAAATCGACTAAATTAATGTTAAACACAGCTTGACACCGTGTCTACCGTGTCCTTAATAGCAAATTGTTGGTTAACGAAGCCATGAGCCATCGTGAAGCGACTGATAAACACATGACGCAACACTAATGGGATATTTAATATAAGTATCTACTGACAACGTGGCGACGGAAAACAATTTCATTTTAGCTTGACTAGTCGGTTATGTTTGCATCATACCGATACTTAACAATTTTTTGGTAAACTAAAATAGGTACACTAACTACTTGAAATAATTCATATTGTTTTAAAAATTGTTACTAAAATGATTGTTCACTCGGAGAACCTCTTTGGTTTTGTACACGGAACAACGATCTTTTTGAACAAAACCGAGTAATATTTACATCCTCATACAAAACTGGAAATGTAATCGGTAATGTGCAAAGAACAAAATAATATTTCTTTATATATTACCCGGTTCTGTGCGAAGAATATTTTTTCCTTGTACATTGCTGGTTATGTAACTCGGTAACTTTATAAAATATAGGCTATGTTACTCGCTGATAATGTTGCTTTCTATAGGTAAATTTTTAAAATCGGTCCACGTTAATTTATTACAAACATACAATAAAATATAAATCTTTTCTCTTTATAATATTAGTTAGCATTGTTTTAATAAGGCTGCAAAGGTTTTAACCTTTGATAAAGGTTTTTATGAAATTACATTCATTGTTACTGAAAATATTGTCATTGTCTTGAACCTAAGTAGCGGTTACATAAACACAGTGTCTTGTTGGAAAACAAGCTCGTAATCATCTGTCACGGTGACAGCGCGGAGAGATATGTAATTAATTTTGTTTGCCCACATTTTTGTGGGTTGTCACCACGATGTAATCATCGCGAAAGTTACTTACACATAACAATATTAATTGCATTAATAAGATAATTTCGGTCTGCCTGTATCTTTATCAAATCCTACTAATATTACAAATGTAGATGATGGGATGGGGATGAGTAGATGTGGATTTTATGGATATTTATGGACTCTTTCACGCATAAACGGCTGAACGGATTTGGATAAAATTTGGCACATTGATAGTTTATTATATGGATTAATATATTATAGGACAATATATATATATATATATATATATATATATATATATATATATATATATATATATATATATGACTCCTACATGACTCCCAAAAATAGACAACATCTCTACAGTCAACGGTGCACGGTGGAAATATAAATTTCAACAGCTAAACCTAATTTAAACCAATTTTAGCTTCTATACATCTTTGTTCTTAACGTATACTCCTAATGCAACCAGACTTGGACTGTTTGTCTCATTTATCACAACAATAGTATCAGAGGGTGTAATCGGGTTTTGTGGTCCGTGAGAACGTAAACGTGCGAGTTAGCGTTTATGAGCCAAGACTAGACCGCTTGCTGGAGGAATATTCTCGTGTAGCTTTGACTGCGAGTAACAATTTCACGGTATCGCATTTTGTGAATTAACTTCAATATTCTGTGAAATTCTGTAAAAGTTCTGGTAAGTAGTGGTAGTTAAGTACCTAGTAGAGTCATTTAGTACAGTAACCACCCCCTTACAGAACACCACCGTGAAATAACATCTAATATGCTGTTGTGTTACGGTGAGCGAGTACAGTACACAATCCCTTCCTTATCTCTTATCCTAAGGCTGGTTTTAGAGCTCTCCTGACAGTCGGTGCGTACTTTGGTCGCGCTTGTCGTCGCGACCGACCGTACGCATGCGTTTATTGCTACCGCGGTCGGTCGTGCGTATCGTCAGGACCGACGTCAGGAGAGCTCTGAAACCGGCGTTAATACTTCTATGGTCGGCAGCGCACTTGCAGCACCTTTAGCGTTGCTTGTGTTATAAGCGAGGGTAGCCACCATCAAAGTGGACCGTCAGCTTGTCTGTTGAACTTACCTATATACGAATAATCGCATTTAAGAACTAAGAATACTTTATAGAAGACTAGCCGGTGCCCGCGACTTCGTCTGAGTCGAAAAAGAAAATATATGAGTAATGTAACGAATGACATCTTATCTGTGTGACACTGTTGACGACAATGGCGCCCAATTTTTCATATTTTTAGCCGATCCCTCGGGAACCTTACATAATATTTTCAGGATAAGTGTCCTATAATATATTAATCCATATAATAAACTATCAATGTGCCAAATTTTATCCAAATCCGTTCAGCCGTTTATGCGTGAAAGAGTCCATAAATATCCATAAAATCCACATCTACTCATCCCCATCCCATCATCTACATTTGTAATATTAGTAGGATTTGATAAAGATACAGGCAGACCGAAATTATCTTATTAATGCAATTAATATTGTTATGTGTAAGTAACTTTCGCGATGATTACATCGTGGTGACAACCCACAAAAATGTGGGCAAACAAAATTAATTACATATCTCTCCGCGCTGTCACCGTGACAGATGATTACGAGCTTGTTTTCCAACAAGACACTGTGTTTATGTAACCGCTACTTAGGTTCAAGACAATGACAATATTTTCAGTAACAATGAATGTAATTTCATAAAAACCTTTATCAAAGGTTAAAACCTTTGCAGCCTTATTAAAACAATGCTAACTAATATTATAAAGAGAAAAGATTTATATTTTATTGTATGTTTGTAATAAATTAACGTGGACCGATTTTAAAAATTTACCTATAGAAAGCAACATTATCAGCGAGTAACATAGCCTATATTTTATAAAGTTACCGAGTTACATAACCAGCAATGTACAAGGAAAAAAAATATATATATATATATATATATATATATATATATATATATATATATATATATATATATATATATATATATATATTTTACAACTTCTTTTTATTATTTGTAGCCATAACCTGCCAGTTGCCTAATATGACACAAACAGGTATAAAACTGTCAAGAAAAACAATTATATCTGAGAATTACGACTACAATCCCCCAACCCCCTTAGTTTGCCATTCTTTTGATATTCAACATTTAGTTGTAAACATTTTATTATTCATCTATCTAATCTATCTAACTCATCTAATTAAATAATTATAATGGTGACGTTATTGCTGCCATAATGTATTAGTCATTTACATGTAAGAAACTTTGTTTTGTAATATAATTAATTTGTGTTAAAATGTGCTAAACATTACAATGAAATTATTAAAAAAATATTACTATAAATTACCATAATATACGGCCGTGGGGGTGGTGTAACCTTTGGAGGAAAAAAATCAGCCAATTGCCAACAAGTATCAATACTAATAATAAATCTGTAAGGGTTGGTCATGTAGTAAGTTACTTTGTTTTCAGAGATATCGTATTTATAGGCTCTATACAAGATACTGAAACTAAATTGACCAATTTTAGAATTTTTTTCTGTATGTATGTATGTATGTATGTAAGTATGTATGTTCCTCCATAACTTAAACGAATTAACTGATTTTCATGAAACTTGGTAGATAAACATTTAGACGTACGGGATACAGGATAGGCTACTTTTTTCCTTTTCAACGCGGACGAAGTCGCGGGCGCCAGCTAGTATGTAATAAAATTCTACAATAACAGCGTCATAATTTATTCTATGTTTGCATTTCATGGCTTTTCTTAAAATCCGGGAATTTCTTAATGAGACTCGTGGTACAATTCCCGGTTTCATTGTCCGCATACAAAATTCGTTGGCCTTTTCCTCGGGAAATATAATCATCTATTTACACTGATTTTTTAATAAAAACGTCAAACGTTGTTTATTAAAACCATTAAAAGCGGTTAAAGAGTTTAAAAATTCCACAAAAATTGGTGACGAAGAAAAATATTTATGAAAATGAATATTTAAAAAAAGTTTAAATTAAATTGAACATGTGATAAAAAAAAATTATAATGGTTCATTACAATTACTGTAACATAAAAACAAAAAAATAAATAAAAAAAAATACATCAGTTTTTTGTCTAAATTAAATATATATGTTCAGATGCCCCCAAAAAGTTCCCATATAAATGCTAATAACTTCCTCGCCACGATTTTTATTTACATACAAGCAGAACCCATCCGGTGATAAACATTTCAAAGGGCGGGAAGGTAAAGTTCCGCATTCGCGACTCGCAAGACGGGATTTTAGAAAAAAGGACTTTTGCACTTAAAAAAAGATTTCGGCCTCTCATAAGTTATGAGAGGTTGGGAGGAGACCCGCCGATAAGCCAGACGTGAGAGCTCGTTTACCCTAAAATATGGGGTTGAGAATAAATTTCGGTTGAATTGTTGAATAACACTTAATTTCACGATTGTTCTTTGCCCGTATTTTTTCCGCTTTGCAAGGGTTAGGTGGGGAATTACCGTGAAATACGGTCCGAAGTTTTGTGATGAAATTTCCTGGAAAAACGTGTGTCACTTACACACGTTTTTAAATTATCTATTTTTAAATTATTGAATTTAAAAGTCATTTTCATCTTGAGTGAATCTTTATAAGAAACGAGCTACCCGCTCCCGGATATGCCCGGATTTTTTATACGTTGGCACCTTTTTCCCCCTTTCCGTGCAGAATCGGTGCAGAACTTTTTAGAGTTTTTGAAGCTTAAACAAACCAACTTAACATTTTTATCTTTATACATAAAACAATAATTTCTATTTAAATTTCTAATAGGCAACGTTGATGGTGAAAATAATCATAGAAAATCATTGTTCAGAATATGTTTGTCAATTGTACAAGACACTAACTGCCTACTTTTAGTTTTCGTAAAAGTCGTTATAGGGAATATAGTGACCTATTTTTGTATGTTCATGTCTAAGAGGTTGCCAATACAAAAGGAAATTTAAATATATTTATAATTTTTGGGATACAACTCGAAAACATTCTTTAAAAAATTAAGAGCCATTTTCAATCCACTTGCTCGATCTTTAAAGGGACAATAATTGAACTCTCCGCCTACTAGGGAAATTAATCTTCCTTGACTATACATATTAGGGTCTACATATTGCGGTGAACATATGGCCGTAACCGTAAACTTTGTCCGTGAAGCTGATGACATTGAAATCTCGTCCCTAATAACTTCCACTTAAGTGCAGATTAGAAATTATATCTCCTACTTTGTTTTGAAGGAAAATATCAAGACAAAATTCGGGTAAGACAACATATATTACGATATCAAGTAAACTTTCGGCCTGTCTGTCGATCTTAACATTTAAAAAATAATAATATGCAAGTTATCACCACTTATATGTCGTTATTTCAACATGATCTTTTGTAAGGGAGTGCTTACTGCCATCAGATGAACCGCCCAGTTCATAACGTTAGAAAGCAGTGATTCGTTATCTATGTGTCTAGAAATGTGATAGCATTAATTAAACAAACAAAAAACAGCTATGTAAAACAAAATGCACAACACTGACAAACACTCCACACCCATAATGGCAAATGAGAACGTCACCGCAACGCCCCATCAGCCCCATACATACGCATGTATACTGTAATCTAAGGTATGGTCATATTAACAGCGGAAGTATCAAAGTTATGTTTTAAAGTCCAGCGCCCAAAGTATATTTTGGACCAAATACACGGTCAATCCATCGCGTCAAATTAACTGGCGTGAAGCCAAAATTTGATCGTGAATGGTAAAAACTGATGGCTTGATGTCAAAAACTGTATGTAAAATCGGCGCCGTTGCCTCACATCATTTTGTCGTCACTCCAAACGCTTGATCGTCTATTTCGTCCGTTTTATTAATTTTTTTTTTAAATAACACTATCGTAAAATATTAATTACAATTTTAATTTTTTTATTATTTTTCAATAAAGTCAATTAATAACTATGCAATAGACTTTTCACTGTTTACTGCTGAAGACAATACTATCATTACATTCCCTAGTTCACTAATTAATGTTTGAAAAGTTCTTATCATCTAAAATAAAAACTCATAATTTATGTAGTGACTGAAATATCAATAACAATCAATATTTTATACCGATCTATGGTATACTCACTCAGGTTATAACTGATATTTATATTGTAGCAGTTTGTACCATACGTGGTACCACACCATCAGATATTACCATTAAACTCGCTACACTGTTACCGTAACCGACACCTCTGTTGACAATTATAAAAGAACAGATTTAAAAAACCCAAATTAAAAAAAAGAACAATTTTTGAGATGGAAAAAAATCATTAACTCGCGACAATGTCATGTTATGTAACTTAATGTACTAAGCGGACAACTGCATATAACAACAACAAGGATCAATATGGTAAGTATACACCTCTGACCAATAAAATAGTTTCATATTAACATCAAACCTTTTTAATGGTTTTTAATAGTTAAAGTTCATGTTAAATAAATATGTTCTATTTATTATTGTCATTGTGTGTCAGTGTCATATTATATGTATATATTTTCTCTTGTATTACTTGCGATCAATAGTTTTGTGAAGCTTAGTTTTCACTTCTGACGTGCAGTCCAATGACTAACGTGTATTTTTTTCATCTCGCTTGTACTGAGACCACATCCACTTTTCTCATAAGCGAAGTTTCGTTACCCAGACGAGATAAGGATGCGAAATTGTGCACATTGAGTTGATAACACTACAAATTAACCGTTGGTATAGGCGGTTACAAGTTAGAGAGGAAACCATTGTTCTCCTATCGAAAACACGCGTATATGTACCTAAAATTGTATACATTATGAAAATCTATACTAACATTGTTAAGAGCTCACTTGCCAACTGGAGCTGCATACCAATTCCATACAGCGTTATTCTGTGATTACTCGTTACTTATTGGTCGTAGCAATACATAAAAAAACATGACATTTCTCCCTAGTCACGTGACCAGTGCGAATAATATTTCTGATATATGAAGGTTTGGATGAAAAAAAAACAAACTATTTTTAATATCTGGTACAATTAATTTCTAGAATTTATTCCTTTGTCACATTGTAACATAAATTATATTAATTAATTTAATTAAATCCATATATATCTTTGAATGCACAGCATATTTTATTTATTTTATTTAGTTCTGTAAAAAATTGTCGGATACGTAATACATTTTCTTAGCTTAAATAAAGTGCTGATAAAACTTAATTCTTGCGTATGTGTCACAGTACAAAGCAAGAGGAGTAAGATGTCTATAACATCAATTGTATATGCGTTTTCAAACAGAACTTCCTCAAATTCTTAACATTATTTACTAGTGGTTCCCGCGACTTCTTCCGCGTTTTGAAATGGAAAATATAACTTGAAAAAATATAATGAGTATTATATAACACCTAACAATGGCGCCCAATTTTTATATTTCTAGACGATTATCTCGGGAAGTTAACATTTTTTTTTCAGTGTTAAAACATCCTAAATGTTTTAACACTGAAAAAAAAATTTGGAGCTTCCAAATACCTTATCCTTAATCGTACTATGGTCGTCAGCGATCTTGTAACACCTGTGGCGTGTTATAAGCGACGGTAGCCACAGACAAGTGGACAGACAGCCGGTCTGTCAACCTGGAAATAAAAAGAAATATGTCGCCGGTATCTAAAGGAGAGGATCTAAGCTCAGAGTGTTACTATTTTAACAGATTCGTCACTCCCATAGAAAAGCTAAAATACCTACGCTATATTAGCCTACAAAAGACGCTGCAAGAAGAAACGTACTCTAGGACGCGCGCCGAAAATCGAGATTCCCGCGTACACAGCGCGATTACGTCATCGAGCGAAAACGTTAGGGTTGTACAAAATCTACAAAGAACATAAATTAAACAAAATGGCTTATGCCCCGTTTCTGAGGTGCTTTTGTTGGTAGTTTATCTATTCGTTAGCGCTATCGGTTCGATAACTTTTGAAAATACCTAAGTCTCATTGACAGTAACTCAAAGTTCTAGACAGAAGAGTATTGTTTCAGTAGTTAGTTCTGAAAAGACGATTCACCATTTCAAAATAAAAACTGCTATACTGCGATCTTTTGCTCTTATAAATTATTAACCTATTTCACCGCTAAATACGTGCCCCGGTTGTGTAACAACCCTCGGAACTTACGCTCGCACAAGAAGTTATAGATTTCCAAGTGGGTATCGCTTGCCAATTGATGTTATGAAGTGGCAAAACAATATAGTCTATAAATTCCTTTGAGAAATTTCATCTTACCTTTCCGTAAATGCGAAGTTAGCAATCATGGTGTCATAGCAATAAAATTTAACTTGTCAGTAGCTAAAATTTAGACTAAAGTCGCCATAATATATTTAAACTAGCTGGATCCCACGACTTTGTTCACGTTGAAAAATTAAAACACCTGAGAAAATATCTGACATCTTCGAGCTAAAGTTTCTTCGCCGTTGCGAGAAGCTTGAGTGCTTACAATGTACAGAGAGATATCAGTATCACTATCATGAGTTTTTAACGACCACACTCGTTTTTTAATTGTATGGAAAATTTTTACAGCGTCTCTAGCGATCCTGTTAATGATGATGAATGACGAAACATGTTCGGAATTCAATGAAAAGAAGCTGAGCCAAACAAACTTAAGAGAAGGTATGTAAAAAGCGCTTCAGTTCAAGCCACCTCCTTGCCTTTTGCCTCTATTAGTACGACAAGGTATCAAGCGCATTAACTACGTGAAGGTTCATTCGTAGCGTCGAGAATCGCATTTCAAACTCTATACCCCGAACTCATGAATTTCAAATGACACTTGGACCTTGTCGCTGAGATGTTGCCCTGATTTTTTCTTTTTTTTTCTATTCTTAGGATAAAAGAAAAAGGACTTTTTATTTAGGAATGTGGATCTGAACTTGTTCCCTAAAAATTTTAAGTACGATTCTATAAAAATGCGGTTTTTACTAATGGAAAGAGCTTTAAAAGAGAAAGATTTCTATATATAATTGCCGGAAAAAAATCCATGCCAAGCCGGGGGCGGCCCATTAATGTAACATATTACAATATTAAAATTACAAACATCAAATTTCTAAGTGGACTTAATTTCTTTTATATCCAATAACTTTAACCCCTCAAAGGGTCTCTGCAAAATGTTATATACATTCAGTAATTGGGTTTACTAACAATTAGAAAGGCAATTTCCTCACTTGTAGTTATATCACAGAGTTAAATATTATGAAAGCGACAAAAAATATTGTGAGCATACTTCACTCATAAACTGGAAAGACTGACTTGTGGCGGTTACAATCTTTTATATGTGATAAAAATTTACTGAGTTTCGCAGTCATTTAGGTAGCCCATCTGGCAGTTACCACCCCCTTACAGAAAACCACAGTGAAAACAGTGTCTAGCGAGTTTTACTCGATCAAACGGATCGAACGGGTAAACGTGAAATTGTATGAGAATGAAGCAGCGTTACACGTTGGCCACTAGGTGGCGCTGCTTCATCCCATACAAATTCACGTATACGCGTTCGTTGCGTTAGATCGAGTAAAACTGACACACTCAGAGGGCCTAGTGCGAGTTTTACTCGATGATACGCGTCGAGCGCGTAAACGTCAATTTGTATAGGAATGAAGCAGCGCCACCTCGTGGTTAACGTATACATCTGCTTCATTCCCATACTAATTCACGTTTACGCGTTCGTTGCGTTAGATCGAGTAAAACTTACACACTCAGGTGCTTTGTTATGTTTCGGTGAGTAATTAAGAAATGCCGGAGCTTAGGGATTCTCCCTAATCCATTTCTTTTCTCTTCCTTACCCTTAATCCTATTATGGACGACCGCGAACTTGTAGCAACTGTGGTGTTAAAAAAGTTAGTGGTGTAAAAACGACGACACGTTTGGTCTATTGGCTAGTAACCCTAGTTGTTAACCAAACGGTCGCGGGTTCGAATCCCGCTATTGGCAAATGTTTATGTGTTAACATTTACCTTTGTACCTGAGTCATGGATGTTGTATTTATAATAATATGTATGTATTTACAAAAAGAAAGTTATCTATGTATTATATCAACTGTCTGGTAGGTATCCATAATACAAGCATTAAGTAGTTGCTTAGTGTCGAACTAAATGGTACGTGTGGAATGTGTGAAGATGTTATTTATTTATTATTTATTAAAAAAAAAACGACATTATGACGTCATTTCTTACTCACAGACATACAACGTGTTTTTATTTCTTGGTGATCATCAATCATCAATATAAATACTAATAATAAATATGTAAGTGTCGGTATTGTATGTATGTATGTTGGTCCATAACTCTTAAACGAACTACCTGATTTTCATGAAACTTGGTAGACAAACATTTAGACGTACAGGACACAGGATAGGATACTCTTCTCCCTTTCAACGCGGACGAAGTCGCGGGCGCCAGCTACTTAGTACTATATTAAGAGTGCGTATAAAGCAAACAAAATTTGTAGTTTCACCCGCGTGGCCCCTTGGACATGACAGTGACACAAAACACGTAGAACTACCCACGACATGCGACGGAAGATAGCGCATCTCGATGAATAAAAATATTATAAGTGCCAAAAGTATTAAATATTAATTATTCGTACACTACAATGTCAAATGAAAAATTGTTACATACAGCCTTAGATAATATGTGAAGTGAAATTACTGATTCACTTTTAGCTTTGTAATGTATGTCATTTTGAAAATAAAACTAAAATCGATGGAAATGAGAGCTCACTTGGTGATTTTTTTCTATCGAGAAAATTTCATTATATTATGTTTCTGTTACAGTCTTCACTTTCATTTATAATGTATTTATATATTTAAAAAAAAATTAATTAAATTAGACTTTGTTTACTTAGATAAAATTCAAATCTAGGATTGGCTATTTCTCTTTATACCCGCTCTTAAAGCTCAGTTATGACTGCAGAATGCAGTGCGCCTTGCCACTACTAAGTCGCTGCTGTTTCTAAACAATGAACTTATTTGTGGGTGTCGATTCTATTTTCTCTATGTCTGTAACGCTTGACAGTTGATAAATGGACTCCAAAGTTTTGTCATCTAACCGTAACTCGAGTGGTAATTAAAAAATATTGCCAGCAACCGAGTATGCAAATTGGGACGTTCTTGTTAACACAAGAAAATGTTCATACAGCAATTCAGCAATTTGAATTATGCAAGAAAGTCATTACTTAAACGAAATTAAAATGGTTTTTTGTAATGCTAACGAAGAATATTGCCTATATTAATATCTTATTAACATTAAAATTATGTTAAATCAGATACAGATACGGGCTTGGAAAAAAATTAAAAAAAATACATTAAATAATAAGAAAGCATATGAAAAAAATTTAACACGAGTACATTATAAAATTATGATATTTAGCGCCTTTTTCACCAACTGTCAGTAGGCTAACTGTCATTTAAAGTCACCGGTAACCGGGGACAATGGAGCTGATATACCGATATACCTTTGTTTGTACGGTAAAAGTCCCAAACGTTGAAAAGAAAATAATAATAAAAATTCGTCTATCGAATGATGCAGTAAACCGAGTGCATAATTCAATAAAACAGAATGAACAGATGATTTCTAAAAGTAACTAATCAACACTTTACTTGTAGTTGGTGAAAGAGGCCCTTAATAAAATTGAGAATTATATAACAAATAATTTAGTTTCAGGGCATACTGCGTTTCGCAGTCATTTGGGCAACCCGTTTGGTGGCAGTAACCACCCTTTTACAGAGACCACTGCGAAATAATAGCATGTATGCTGTTGTGTTTCAATGACTGAGTAAGTGATTCCAGACCCCATTACCCCATTCCTTCTTTAACCTTTCTTTACGGCGTGAGCAGCAAAGATACGAGGTGGCAAAATAAAAATTCTGAAAGAGTACATATCTATGAAATTACCAATTTTCAAAATTCCCCGAAAACTTTCCAAGTAAAACTACCAAATGACCACTATGTTTTTCAGAATTGTCAATAATCCTAGATAAACCAAAGCTACCTATCTCGATAAGCTACTATCGAATATTTTGTAGACACTCCTAGGACGAGGATGGAATAATAAATACGATAAAAATAGTTCGTGTATCGCACCAGTGAAATATCTCAAACAAAACCGCATAATAAACACGTTGTACTCGCCAGGAAATGGCGTTTAAATTTAAATCAACGGCAAAACATTTTTAAATATTCAAAAGGAATACCGCGATATTGCACTCACTGACTGCAAGCTCAATGTGGCTTCGGTTTTGTCAGGATACAACTTTTTACAGGACAAGCCGTATCAAAATTTCAGGAGCTTATTTGAATTCTACGCGCGCACATCTTGGGTAGCGCACGAGATTCGGAATCAAGTGCTCACCTCTCGTTACTGACACCAAATTAGACTCTGTATGTACCTACTTACCTACTGTATGTACCTGATTTTATGCAAATTTTCAGAAATTATTTGTGTACAATAATATATAGTTTAATTATATTTAAAACAGATAGTGTCAAGAATAAGGTTGAATAGTTTATAATTATTAAATTTTTATTTTATTTATGAATGGGCCGCAGTCTCAAGTCAAAATGTCTCCTCTGCTCTGCTCATTCAAATATTCTTACTAAGAAAAATATTATATCAATCAAATAGTATATTATTATCAAATATTAAGAAAAATAAAATATCAAATATACTGTAAGAAACTTGACTTAAAATAATTATAAATAGTACCTGAAAAGAGAAACAACATTAAGCTATTGTTTTACAATCTTTAAAATTAACTTGTTTTAATTACTGAATGAATATGGATTTAAAATATCTTTAATTACACCGTTAAACATTTATCTGTATGTTTTTGTTTTGCTGTATATTTGTTCTTTATAAAAATATTATTTTTAAAAAATATGGGACGAATGCGAAGTGAGTAGCGGGATTAAAAAATAAGCCAATCTTCTCGAGACAGAATTTTCGTCACATCTTACATTCAAGAATGTAAAACCACTATAATATTTGTAAGAACAAGCTGGGATATTTCAGTTCTTAACTTTGTAGTGGAAATATTAAAAGTTTAACACGTTATGTGGCGTGGTTAGAAACGCGTATATGCACTTATATATTATCATAAGGAGAAAATCATATGAATAAAATCATGATAATACACAACGTAAGTTTTTTTTTTAAACGCGTTAGAAAATTAATAATAGATGTGCTGTTATTCCATTGTGGCCTTTTATAAACGGGTGGTTACTGCCTCCAGATGGGTAGACCAGTTCGAGACTTGACGCTGTGTAGCCTGCTAATATTAATATTTCAAGGAAGCGTTTTAAATTTTATTACTTACATGTTTTAGAGCACTTAATAAAAGAAACCTTCAGTCTTGTACTCGTAATAAATGAAGACGTGAGTGGATGAAGGTAATATGTCCATATGAATGATTACAGACCTTAAGATCGTAAATTTAGGACATTTTTGAAAAATTAAAAGTTGAAAAAGGTGTTATGTACAGTTAATTTTAAAAAGGAAAAGATGCAAAAAAGTTCACTTTTGTTAATAGAAGAGGGAGATATGTTCACTTCTTTTTTAATTAAATAGTACAAGTGTTTCATTGCTATCATACCATTAATATATCAGGTTGTTTACACAACTTTGCATCATAATTTAGTACAAAAATCAGTTACGTAGCGACATCTCAAAAATTAAAAGTAAAACTTTAACCTCGATTTATTCAAAATTGGAATTATGCGACATATCACCTTCATCCACTCACGTCTTCAAATAATCGGGGTATTCGAGAGTCTTACATAGTTATGGTGCGATTATAATATGCGAGCAAGTAGAAGTAGATCTCATAGAAAACACTGCATAAGTAAGTGTAAATATTCCCTTGTCAAAAAATACCTAAGTATATGAAAACGGTAATTTATTTGCAACTAGCTGCTGCCCGCAACTTCGCTCGCGTAACTTTGTAAATTATATACTAAAACCTTCCTCGAGAACCACTCTATCCATTGGTGAAAACAGCATGAAAATTGGTGCAGTAGTTTTTGAGTTTATTGCGAACAGCCAGACAGACGCGGCGAAGGACTTTTGTTTTATAATATGTAAGGAAGATTAGTATTTATGGTGATTTCCACACAACAAGTATAAATAAATCAGATGTAGACTTAAAAAAATTATCCTTATCCTTAATCCTTCTATGGTCGGCAGCGCACTTGTAGCACTTATGGCGTTACTTGAGTTATAGGCGACAGTAGCCACCTACCATCAAGTGGACCGTCAGCCTGTCTGTCGACCTTAACATATAAAAAAAAAATTATACACCTTACTTTTTGTCGCTTATTAGTGACATTTTATAACTAGCTGGTGCCCGCAACTTGGTACGCGCTGTAGTTCGTTTTTTGAAAATCTTACAGAAACCTAACATTTTTCCAGTTTGTTCCAGTTTAATCCAGGTAATCTACCTTACATCAGTGAGAATCAAATCAAATCTTCAAAGCCGTTTCTGAGATTAGCCTGCACAAACGCACAGAATAACAGACAAAAATTGTAAAATCTTTTTTTGACTGATCTTTTTAAACATTTTTTTACAATGTGTGCAAATTGTTTTTTTGAAAAATGTTTAAAGTAGGTACAGACACTGCTTGTTTACGATTTTATTATATGTATAGATATGTATAAATATAGATCTAGCTTGATAGATTAATATAAATCAAATACAGAAGGTAAGAAACCAAGAGACTGATCGCCAATTTTCACTAGTTGAACCTACATACGAGTATAATGAAAATATAAAGGCTTATTCTTAGTTTTTTTTTTATAAAATGAAACTATTACAGAAACGAGTACACTTGGCTGAAAGTACACTTGTGTTGAAAGGCATGCGTAGTCACAAAACAGAGAATATAGTGTCCAATAAAACGAAAACACAGAGTTTTACTCAGCAGGAATCTTGTTTAGGACGTAAAACAACACGTCGCACGAAGATTTTAATCTTTGCCTCGCGCAGTGTACACAGGAAATGCATTATCCTACCCACTTGCGAATACACAAATATTTATGTTGGTAGTTACATGAACTGTGACTGTACGTATATACCATCATAATATATGCAAATTTTTAATATAATGTTGTTAGAGATCGGCAGACAGGTTGACAGTCCATTTTGTGGTAAGTAGTTGAACAGTCTCAAAAGCACAAGGAATGAAAAGCGTAGACTCTGAGAGGATAAAGGAATAGGCTGAAAATGGGGATAGGCTTTATTTCTTTTGAACTGCCCGAAGCACGACAACACTCATACTGTTATCTTTACATGTTCTCTGTTGCGTAGTAGAGCCGAATTTCTGTCAATGGCTTTTTTATTCACAAGCTTATTGCTCATATATTTTCGCCAGGCTTTAAATTTTACTTTTTATTTTTGGATAATCCTTCGGGAACAGTACTTTTTTGGATGTATCCATGATTTATGTTATATAGTTTTACATTTATGTAAAACTATAATTGAATTACTGAATTGCCTCCCACTAAGTATATAGAAGCAGGTTTGAAGAAGACAAAATGAATTGAACCCAATGAAATGTATACCTATAAAAAAATAAAATACTATAAAAGTATGAAGAAATGACAAATGGTAAGGGCGGTATTGTCAACCCATTACGCGGTGTTATTTGAATTCAGCGAGCGATCGGCAGAAAGGAAATGTGACATAGAAATCCAATTTACTTCGACCGAGACAGCGGCGCATTCCTCATTTCAAAGTGAAGAGCGAAATGAATCGAGTACTGATAAGAATAATGTAATTGTGAAAATTAAAAGAAAAATCTCTCCGAAGAGACTTCAATTCAAATAACTCCTCGGATCCTCTAACTTTATGTGGTGCCATTAACTTGAAGATGTATTAAAAATAGGTTAAAATAAAAACTTTAAATGGGAATTTCCACAAAATATAATATATTAAGAACTAACGCTCGGTGTTTTTTGGCATAGAGTAAATAGTACTTAACCAGTTACTATTTACTCTAGTTTATGTACTCAGTTACTATTTATTTTTTTAGGAAGCTAAACAATAAAGCCATAGATTACTTAGATTAATTGGTTGACTCTCGGATGGCACGCAAGCTTAGAGAAAGTTTACATGTAATAATAATAAATAGTAAAGTAATAATGTAATAACAATAATAAAATTTACTTGAATTTTACTTGTAATCAATACTAATAATAATGTAATAAGTTTTTACTCGTAATAACCCAAAAATTGCTAGTATTCCTCTCGAGAGACGATACTATAACTACATTGGAGTAATTTAAAAATTAACCATTTTCGAAATAAGTTTGAAAATATTTTAGATATCTAATAACACAACATTAATATCATAACTAACAGCCAACAGTTCTCTTACCGCTTTCGTAGAAAGTAGTTTCATGTACTGTGGTCACACTTTATGGTGTCGATCGCAGCTCCCTTTAAACTTTCCCGCGACAGGTTGCTTCGACACACCCGAAAGTTTTATGCGGAATTTATCGACTACTAAAACATTAATCTCCGGTTCTTATATAAGTATATAAGCTTTCTTCAAGTTAAGCCTTGCGCGAGAAGACAATGGAATTGTTAATAATTTAATGTCGAAGCAAACGCCTTTCAGGACGTGGTACTTGCATAATAAATCAAGTTTTGAATTTATTTCGGGAACAATTTGTTATAAGCTTTCTTAGAGCCGGCACTGATTGACGATTAGGCACGGCAAGGCACTGGCATGCCGCGGTATGTTTCGGCACGTAGCGGCATCCCACAGCACGCAGATATGTCGTACCGAATACAGACGTTATCTTTCAATCAATTATTTAGTTATTCCGAAGTCGGTTATACGTATATGTAAACATAATTTGCTGAAATGGTTGACTGGGATTTTTCATTGCATGGATGTGGCGCGGCATGCCGCGACGTCCCGAAGCCGCGGCATATCAAAATGTGAGTCTGAGTGCTAAATTGCAATAATTGCAACAAGGGTAAAAGTAATAAATTTAGAAAAAAATCCTCTGTCGTGCCATACCCTCAATCAGCGCTGGCCTAAAATATATTTCTAAATAATCATGGTAGCTGTGAGAATACTATAACTCAATAATCAACGACTAAAGATTCAGACAAATTCTCTGTATAATTACTAGCTGGTGCACGCGACCTCAACCGCGTTGGAAAATTAAAAACATAACACTTGAAATAATATTTTTTGTAACGTTGGGAAATCCTCTTGGATACGGCAGTGTATAGGGGACGCTGCGGGGCTCCTACCGGTTAAAACCCAACTACTTTCTAGCGCAGCCGTAGATGGGCAAGGTCGCGGGGACGTTATGACACGACATCGGTGTTCCGCCACGGCTATCCAGCGCTACCTGTGAGAATCTCGGCGTACCCGAAAGTGGAGGTACGCCGGTCATTTCGGGGGATTCACTCATCCAAGTGTCTTTTACAACCACAAACCACAAACCAGAATCTAAATGTCTGGGCGTACCCGAAAGTGGAGGTACGCCGGCCATCTCGGGAGATTCACTCATCCAAGTGTCTTTTACAACCACAAACCAGAATCTAAATGTCTCGGCGTACCCGAAAGTGGAGGTACACCGGCCATCTCGGGAGATTCACTCATCCAAGTGTCTTTTACAACCACAAACCAGAATTTAAATGTCTCGGCGTACCCGAGAGTGGAGGTACGCCGGCCACCTCGGGGGATTCACTCATCCAAGTGTCTTTTACAACCACAAACCACAAACCAGAATCTAAATGTCTCGGCGTACCCGAAAGTGGAGGTACGCCGGCCATCTCGGGGGATCCACTCATCCAAGTGTCTTTTACAACCACAAACCAGAATCTAAATGTCTCGGCGTACCCGAAAGTGGAGGTACGCCGGCCATCTCGGAGGATTCACTCACCCAAGTGTCGTTTACAACCACAAACCAGAATCTAAATATCTATCTCAATCTAAATATTGTATATCAGGAATCGATCGTCTACAAGTACTTATGATAGAATTTCTCAAAAATCATTCCACTATTCGTGTGCCAAGCTCCATCGAAGTTTCCTCGGCTTATTGGTTTAGTGATGGATGGTCGATCTTGTAATGAGTTTTTTGTAACTTTTTAACATTTCCTCCCCACTTTTATGTAGGTCGGAACTTATTAAATTTCCGCACTCGCGATATCAAGTTCGTTCATTTGCCTCGTAAGTTTTTTTTTTTTCAAGGTTTGGAATAAAATTATCTATATAATAAAATTATCTAATAAATTAAATAAAAGTATCTGAAAAAGAGTGGTCAGAGGTATTTTTCAAGTGGTTTAAACGTATGGAAAAGTGTATAACGTGCTCAAGGTAAATACTTTGAAAAGATAGATATTAGTCATATATAATAAATATTATAATTTTTGAGTAAGTATCTAAAAACTTTTGGCACGCTCCATGTATATCAATGCATTATTTTTGCGTTATATTGCTTTACATATTTTGTTAGAGGTTACATCTTTTATTTTAAAACGCGGAACTTTTTTATTAATTTTTCATAAATTTTATACAACAGGTGTATCACCATAAATTCTACATATTATTTAAATATTACTGTTAAACAATATATGCATTATTATTATTTATTGATTTCTAATATATCACTACTTATTATGAAACAAATAACGCGTCTGTCTGTCTGTCTGTTCGCGATAAATACAAAAACTACTGCACCGATTTTCGGAAGGTTTTTAGTAGGTATATAATTTACAAAGATACGCGGACGAAGTCCCGGGCACAAGTTAGTATAATATAAAATAAAAATATACTTATATATTTTTCTCATTCATATAATTTTCTTAATATAAGATTGCAACAAATGTTACCGATTTAAATTTCTATCTATAATGGCATGAAGACCTCATCTAGAACACAATTTAGTAAAGCTGAGTTGTTTCAAGGCATACAAACAAATGTGGCGTTATTAGTTGTGTGACGACAAAGAAATAAAAGGTTTCCGACGACACTGGTGACATTTATCGAATCTAAACCTAGGAAGAAGTCTAGCGAGGATTCAATAAGAACTTTTTAGTACCTACTAGAAACGACTAGACCTACCTGTGATTCCATTAGAGCTAATTAACGTTGTATATGATTTTTTCGTCTTGTAATAAATTCGTAAATAAATTAATAGTAATTAAAGTTGAATATTCTACTTTCCATACTCTTGCAACGAAAAAAAAACTTTTTTTTTTCAGTAGAGCTGTTACAGCCAGTGGACAGGCTTCCCAACTTAATTTAAGGTGCTGAAAATGCGCTGCCGACCAAAGTACGATTAGAATAAGGAATTGGGAGGGGATAGGGAAATGGGCTCTGGCATCCCTTACACCCTGACCGAAACACAAGAGCATGTTATGCCATGTTATGCCATGGAAAGCCACTACTTTCCAAATAAGAACCAAGTTCATTCCCAGATAATCCTGTCGTGGACGGAACTCGGGACCCCTAAGACAAAGCGTTAAGGCCGCCATTCACGGGTAATCCATTTGGCAGCGCTTTACATCGGTGCACGACATCCAAATTCTTACCAATATCACGTGGTTTTTTAAATTCACGATGCATGAATTTGGAGTGATGGAGTGGAGCGGTGCCAAATGGAGTGCCCTTGAATGGTGGCCTTAGGCATTCGCCCTAACCACTCATTCAAAGGGTTCGTCAGCAAACAAAAATTTAAATTTTAAATATCAAAATTTAAACGATTTTTCATTTCCATTGAACTTTATATCCGCGTTATGTCTTGCAATAGTAATAAGAGTAGGATACTTGGGAGATTGTGACAGTGGAATCTCGTTAGTATTGCCCGGATCTCTTCAACTACAATAAAAGAACGCAAAAGTTACTCGCCGTTTCCACCTTCCTGATTTCTAATGGTAACCATTTCTCGATCTTTGTAATCTGTTTTAAAATGGTTTTCTAACCGGATTATGTGGTTTTTTAAGTTTTGCTACAAAAGTTTCTAGTATTTGATCTCAACTTAGCTGAGATAATTGAGATCTTAAAAGTAACTGTGCTTATAGTTTGCAGGTTCATCTAAGAGGACGATGGGAATGAAACGTTACTATTATGTTATTATATAACTAGAGAATCGCTCCCGGCTTCACCCGGGATGAAATTTTTCATATACACAAAGCTTCCTCGTTTATATTATTTACATTAAGTAGTGAAACCGTATATATTTTTTATTAAATAATAGAAAAATTATCTATATGATTGTGAAAACCGCATCAAAATCAGTTACGTGATTTAGAAGGAGTTAGCCGATAGACAGACAGACAAACGCAGACAGCGACTTTAAATTATACAATGTAAGGCAAATTAATAATAATATTTCTCTGAAGGATATTATCCGAAATACGGATTTTATATGATGAGTAATAAGTAAGTATCATTTGCATAACCTCATTTTATTTCCACTCAAGTCCTACAGGACAAATGAATATCCTATAAGCACTGACATGGCCTGTTGAGATTCCGTCATGAATTATTTAATTTCCAACTGGATCAATACGTAGTTACGTTAAGGTGAATCTTTTCGATTCATATTATGAAAATACTAATAATAAATCTGTAAGGATTGGTCATGGAGTAATTTACTTTGTTTTCAGAGATATCGTGTTTATAGGCTCTATACATCATACTGAAACTAAATTGACCATTTTTAGAATTTTTTTCTGTATGTATGTCCATAACTCTTAAACGAATTAACTGATTTTCATGAAACTTCGTAAATAAACATTTAGACGTATAGGACACAGGATAGGCTACTTTTTTCCTTTTTTTACTGCGGACGAAGTCGCGGGTGCCAGCTAGTTATGAAATAAATTAGGTATATTTAATGTTAATGGCAGATATGTGGTAAGATAATGTTATAGTGTTTCTTTCTTGCCTTTTGATAGCTCTATAGCTGCACCATTTTATGTGATTTTTGAAAAGATTTGAGAAAGATCCCCACCGATTATGAAGAGATCGGTCGGATTTCTACCCACTAAAAACCTACTGTGTTTCAATTTTTTTTTAGAATAATAGTATCATAATAAAAAACAATAGTATCATTCAGAATAATAGTAATAGAATAATATATAAAAACCTTTCTCATTCAACATTATTTTTATTAGTGAAAACCTAGTTTTATATTATGTAAATTCGCTTATTACATTTTTATACATTTGTTATCGCAAACTTATTACACAGTTCCATACTATAAAAATATTTTACAAAATATTTTTGATAGAACTTTATTTCCTAGCTTCCGTATAAACATGACTCAGTACAAAAACTGCCCGATGACATCATACTCATGACAAGATCCATCGTTGATTGACAGTTCTTTTGTTTCGGTGTTTGACACAGTATCAAATGCGAAGCATTGATGCGAACAGCGGAGCGTCCTGCGTACAATTTATCCTCGTCACGATAGCAGACGAACGCCTAGTAATATTTAGGATACCCAGTTGCTTTGAGTTCAACAAAGTTACTCTAATTAACTAAAATCACGTATATACCATCGGTGGCCAAATTATTAGGGACAGTGCTCATATTCATGTAATCAATGAATGATTCCCTGGTAATGACAACTATATTTTTATGCATGACTACACTGTGTCACAAAGCCAGAAGTGTACTGCATTCGTGGCTGAAAAAAATATTTTGACTTGACCAGGGAATTCACCAGACGTGACTCATCGAACACAAATGTTGACTCACCAAACGGGCGTTGCCGAAAGAACTGATTACAAGCGCTAATTCATTGAAACTCTCATCAGAGATTTGAATCATAACTCCACACTCCAAAAAAATGCAACAACATGTATACTCATTGAGAGGAGTTGAGAGCATGTCCCGACGAATAGAAGCTCTTATTTGTAAAAGTGTAATTTTGATTTGTGGCCCTTTAGTTTTTAAGCAGCGATTTGTATAAATTTCGTTATAAGTAAATTCCTCTCTAACATTTTCAATTTATCATTCGTTATTTTTAAATATTATTATCTTTTTCCTTTTATTTTTATTTTATTTGGGTAAATACGGGCGTATTCTCATTAGAATCTGTTGTATTTACATCCGCGAGATGCATAGAATGCGTTAGTTATCTTCGAAACTGCCTAACATTTCCACGCTTACGCGGGAAATTAACAGGAAAGATTGTAAGATATATAGGGTTTAGATCTGAACCTAGATCATAGTCTAGGTTTTGTTTGAGTCTATGTCTCCATAAGGATCCCGTCCCTATATCTTACAAGGACACAAAAGATCTTCATATAACCCACGAGGATCCCTATACGTGTACGATGTAAACAAACTTTCCGCGTGATCAGGTGCATGATACTTCGAGTATTAACAAGAAATTTTTCGAGGAAGTATAGTACATTCAGGGGAGCGTATAAGCGTATGATGCTCACGTTAAAGATGATTTAGTATTCCTATAAAGTGGATATAAACTCACATGTAAAACGGGCAGTATACTGCTTTATGGCCGCAGAGAATGCCGTTAAGCATTTTTGGAAAAAAAAAAAAAACGCTCACATCGTCGTTGTCAAACCAAAATATGCTATGTGTTTTGAAATTCTAACATTTTGACCTCAGTGAACAGTTCATTACCTTATCTATCGTATAAAAAATTTGCTAAGTGCTCGTAAGCACTATTTCTCGGACATCTTAATAAAATATGCTATGCTTGAATCTGTTATGCGCAAAATTTACTCAATTATCAAAATAATAAATAAATTATAAAATACAAATAAGTATGCGTAAACAACCCTAACTTTCAAATGAAATACTTTTTTCTTAAATTAATAATCCTCATTTAAAAATTTTTAAGGAAAACTTTTTTGTCAATATCTTAAAGGTAAAACTCACTAAGTAAAAAATTCATTAAGTAAAGTTATGGTAGGTACTTTTCTTATTAACTTAATCACATTTTAGCTTTAAGCAATAATTTTAAAGGTTGAAACTTTTATGAATTTAAATAGTTTGCATATTTAGAGACATTGGTTTTATTTAACTACAAAAGTAGGTACATTAAGGGAATATCCACGGGCTTTACCTTTAAGTGGACCATAATTGTTGGTTATAAGAAAAAACTAAAATATACCAACATGCGAACTTATTCAGTAACAAATAGATTTTTTTAAAAGAACTAGCTGGCACCCGCGACTTCGTCCGCTTTGAAAAAAAAAGTGGCCTATCCTGTGTCCTGTACGTCTAAATGTTTATCTACGAAGTTTCATGAAAATCAGTTAATTCGTTTAAGAGTTATGGAGAAACATACATACCGCTGCCTAAAAATTAAAGAGCCATAAATCAAAAAATCCAAAAATGTTTTTATTGCAAAAATACAACCACAATCCTTTATATTGTATATTGCAAAAAGAGTTATGGTTGTTTTATTCCATATTTAGTATATTTTGATCATTTTTTTATATATTCAAAAGTAACTTATATGCTTATATCTCTTCTAGTATTCAGTTTATTATAAAAGCACATTAAAACATTTAATGCTACTTAAAAATACGCTTCCAACGATGTATAATATGCAATATTTGATATATGTATAATAAGAAAAAAAAGATAAAAAAAATTTTTTTTTTTTTCGATTAGCTTTCCTGTAAAAAGTGTAATTTTGATTTGTGGCCCTTTAGTTTTTAAGCAGTGATACATACAATACCTACACTTACAGATTTATTATTAGTATTGATGTTTCTGCAGAGGCTTCTTATGAAACTATTATTATAAATACCCCCGAGGCACAGACGTCTTATATTTTATTTTAATAATCATGATCTCAGGAGTTTCTCATATATTTGAATTATATTTTTTAGGAGAGAATGCGTTTTCTTATTTATTTATTTTTTCAATTTATTAAAAAAAAACTTAGTTCTATTAGTTTGTATAAGGTATTTAAACTTCAAAGGATTATTCTTTAGTCCTAAGCTAGTAACGAATGGAGTTTTGTTCTTAAAACAAAGGTATATTGTTGATGGCTGTCATCGAAATACTACAATGGAATTTGCGTCACACATGCCAAAGCGGCACATAAAAAGAACGCCTTTGACAGAATCATGGCGGACTCTTGCCTTCACGCGTCAATGGTAAAAGGTAGTAACGATCAACTCCTACTATTTCATTTTAAACTCTAACGGGTTGACGTAAAGTCACATTTTCTTTAAATTACGTACTTATTATTATGTTTGTTTTGTTTTAAATGACAGTTAATGCTCTACGCATATGTCACTTTTAAATGTTCCATAAAATTCGTAGTGTTTTGTATGGCACGCGTGTTCCATGTTGTAATAGTTTGATGATGGCTGTGAATAGATTTTGAGCTCGTAAATGGTAGGCTTCACGTTTTCGCTTCAGTGACACCAATCCGTACCTAGTTGTCATTCACCTTATAAGCCGATTTCAACCCGGGTTTGCAGTTTGAACTTGAATTAATTTACAAGTACTTGAATAGCGCTTAACATTGATTTTATATACGGAGTACTGTTCAAAATATAAACAGAGCACGTAGATACGAGTATATTAATTAATTTACTGGCAGCTTACAATTAATTGTCGGAATACCTTTCGAAACAATATCATTAAGATCTTTACAAGTCTGATCCAAATTTAATTGGTCGTAAAATCAATGATGTTTAGGCCTTATTGTTCTTTTCTTTTCATGTTGTCTAAATTCGACCAAAATTATTTGGGAAGTGGGAAGATATAGGGAATATTTCTAAGTGTGATGTATTTGTAATAAGTCATGAATAAGATGGTTTTGTTATCAAGGTTTTTGTCAAAATTAATCCTTTTGTGGTTAATTGATATTTGTCTTTTCTTTTCTCTAAAATTTTTGAAATTTTCATAACACAAGTGATCTAGGCAAACTAGCTATTAATAAAATCTCTTAAATAACGAGTTTCTAAATAAAAATTCTTGTACATCTAAAAACTAATTCTTGTTTGATTTTTGGTGAGAGTTCAGTACCTATATCTTTATGTATCTAAATACTTAGCTCGCAACTACTCGGTACATAGAACCAGAAACTTTGTTACAACTTTGCCGGGGAGACCGTGCGTGGTGTGACAAATTTCAGTTTGCGGTTACCAAAATTCCTGTAGACCTTAGCACTGAAATGTTAAGCTCCATATTTGAATAGCAGGATCGTTTGCGTCTTCGCTATGTGTTTTGACGGTCCAAATGTTCAGACATGTTGTTCACTAAACTTTTGTGACTCAGTGTCTTGAAGTGCAATGAACCATTTTGTTTGGAGATATGAAAATCGTTAATGTTTTCTTGTGTTGTGTGTAATTCTATATATCCTCTAGAACAAAACATGCAAAAAATAACAAATTTTAAGTTTTGCTTCAATTACGAAATGCTAAGAACGATAAAAAATAAAAATCATTTATTTCCAGGCAACTGGATCCATTTATGTTCCATATTAAAACAGTATTAATAGTTAATAATAAGACCCAATATAAGTAATAATAATAGTATTGATAACAATAACAATATTAAATAATAGTAAATATTTTTCCTCTTACTACTAACATGCTCTTTTGACTTTCATCATAGCTATATAAAAAGGGAAAATGTTTATATTAGCGTATTTAGATATACACTGGACCGTTAAGAAAAAGGGTCGGTTAGAAAAATACAGACTAAATCAAAGCTAAACTAAATAAATTTTATTTTTATTTGAACACATTAAAATATTCTCTTTATTTTCTAACCGACCCATTTTTTTGCGGTCCAGTGTTCAATATAGTTATATTAGCATATTTTTATTTTATTTTTTATAGTACTTATACAATTTACGATAACGGTTGTTTACAAATAATTTTTATACAAATAATATATATACAAATAATCTTATATTTAAATAAGATGATAAAATATATTAAGTATTAGTATTTAGAAATATTCTTACAATCATAATATAGGGTGTTTTAGCGCCGAGCATAGTTCTTTTTCACATCCAAAAATATTAATATTTTTGTACCAAAACTAGCCTGTGCCCTCGACTTCGTTCGCTCCTCTTTTTCTTAGGCTTTGAATTTTTTATTTAGATGATCCCACTTTTACTAGATTAAAGGAGCCCTATGTCTTTTTGATACCAATGTCTCGATTTTCCATCTACTGCTTTCGAGTTAAGTGCGACCTAGTTTATAGGTCTAATAACAGTTACATAATAAGAAATTTGATAGTGGTATAATAATTACTATATCAAACTCAATAGATAACTAATCAACTTGATTGATTGAAATCTTAGACCAAATGTGCAAGAATGAAAACCCAATAGGAGATTTATAGTGTTTCGGATACTCTCAAATGACGACCGCAAGTAACTGACAGCGGGTAACAAGGTCCTCTCTTTGTTTGTGTATGAATAGATATTAGGAATTTCGGGTCGGATTCGGGAGCAGGCAAAAGTTTGCCTTAAATTCTGTACATTTTCAACGGAGTTGATTTACATTGCGTTCCACATACAGAGGAACGATTCTACTGATGATTAATTTTGGGGCGACCCAATTTGGGTAACGTATTCTTCATATTCGTGGCTAGCTGTGAGTTGGTTGAACCTGAAAAGGGTATACGGTACGCTTTTAATTTTTATTATGGGTCTCAAATGTTTGCCAAATTCAAGCAATGAATGATCGCCCCAACTAATAAATGAGGAATTGTCAATTTTTTTCAATAGGATTTAAGATTTCTAAAATTACTTAAACTTTGAGAATCGCATGCTTAAGTCATTTAATTTTAATTTTAGCAAAAAAGGTTACCTATATATACATTTTAATGTAAACCTAAATTATCTACAATATTTATCTGAAAGTCCATTTTTGTATAATTGAGGAAAATATTTATTTTTCACTCCTTGTACAAGTTGGATTCGAAAATTTCTTTCACTTAGAAATTAGGAGTGAGTGAATCTTCTGGGTGAGCTCGCTCCATCATAGGTCTCACCTTCGCTTCACAGCTGGTTCGTTTTGTGTTGGATATTCCATTTATCGAGGAAGGCTTTAGGCTATTTAGTGTGACCGAAAATGCTAAAAAAATAAAAATATTTTTTTTTTCTTACTAAGAATAACGCCATCTATCGTTCAGTGGCAGAACTATTAAGACAAACAGCTTTGACTCAACAAGTCGGCTACTCACCGCGAGAGGGCGCGGTATAACATTTTGAACGCGGACGAAGTCGCCGGCACCAGCTAGTGTTTTTATATTACGACTGTGTGTAACTTGTGTTTTAGTAATTAATTTAATAACACCCTTAATGGTTCATCTACTCTCAAGGGTATTAGTAATTTATTCCATTTAGATAATTACTTTTGTGAATAGAACACATAAACATGGTTTAGTATTAGACGTAATTTGATAATCATCCTTCCATACTGACAACAAAATAGATAAGCCTTCCATACTAATATTATAAATGTGAAAATAACCCTGTTTGTCTGTCTGTCTGTTGCGTTGTCAGGGATACAAGAAAGCACATGGGGACATAGGAACTGCACTTTTTTCATCCAGAAAATAGTGCTGTTCCCAAGGGATAATCTAAAAAAAAAAACTAAGAAAAAAACTACAACAACAACAACAACAAAAAACTTAAAAAAAAAGAGTTATGGCAACGAGGTCATCATGCATTAAATTGCTTATTTTTTTTTTAATTTAGAACGCGGACGAAGTAGCGGTCACCAGCTAGTCTTTCATAAGAAGGCAGGTGGGCTTACCATTTTACGTTTGTGGAACGCTATGTTTAATCATCTGAATGAAAGGGTACGGAACAAATTTCATTATGCATGAAAAGGAGAATCGTTCAATTCACCATAGCTGATATCAACGATATTGCCTGTTTATAAACAGTGTGTTGTCTAAACGAAAAAACATAGCGCAAACTCTTTCCCTTAGTTTAGTTAAAGTTCGATTGGGGCCACAAATACAGCGTTTCGTCAGTTTCCTCATACACACAGTGATACGATAAGTAGTTACTACATCTAAATAATTATACGCCAGTAATAATTATACTAGTATGAACACACTGGTTGACGAAAAAATAACATTTTATTACTGTTTTCATAACTAGTTGTGAACAAAGAAAAAACCAGTTCCGAAAGAGAGGAGAAAATATCTTTTTTGAAGCTGATTATAAAAAAATGTTAGAAGAGGTAAATGGACCGAAGGATCATTTCGAAGATGGGAAAAATCTGTTTTAAATTTTAAATAAATAAAATCTTTATTCGCAATAAATAACTACTCAACTAAAAAAAGCGTAGTATCTTTTGCAGATCAGATATTATTATTTAATTCATGCATAGATCGTTTTCGTAGCCCAACAAATATGCCCCGAAGACATCGCAAGCTTTGTGACTGATAGTCAATAGAGCTTCAAACAAAGATTTATGTTTTCCCAAAATATGGTCGCGAAATTCAAAATATTGGTTTAACCTTTTGATACATATCTTCTTTATAGGTACATCCTAACAATATTTTTGTGATTTCATGAAATCATGTTTTTAGGAAAATACACAGCGAATTCCTTATCCTTAAACCCACTAATATGGTCGGCAGCGCACTTGCAGCACGTGTACGTCGTAGCTTATAAATATTTATAGACGACGGTAACCGTCTGCCATCAATTGAACCGTCAGCTTGTCTGACGAACTTAACATTAAAAAATATAGAATGTTCAGAAGTGAGTGTACGCTTGTTTGTTTTAATAATTGTTGTTTGTTTATAAAACAAACAAGCTTGTTAATGTAATGATTTGTTAATGTAATGATTAATTACAACAGGTAAATGTTTCATTGAAATGTAGTCAATTTATTTTTTATTTCAACAAGCGTAGTGTGTCAAAAGCTCGGCTACCGACGCGGCTGATGTAGGTTCGAATCCTGGTTAGTAGGTAGGTAAGTCATGTTTTCTACTCTCCAGGAACCTTCTCCAGGAATCACTGTATTGATAGATGAAAAACCGCATGAAAATACGTTTATAAATAATTTAATGTACTTACCTACCTGTAAATTTCTATAATATTTTTTTTTTTTATTTATAAAAATAAAAATTATATTTTTAAAAATAGTTCATTGTAATTTAAGATCGTAGGTTTCCTAAAGAATGAGATTATATCTGTGGTTATTTAACATCTGGGCAAAAAGTGCTTTAATACGACTATAGCATACGATTGAAATTTCAAAATTTCCATGAGATAGGTACTGCATTATGTGAAAATTATAAATAAAATATGGTACCTATACTTATGTCACTACATCTACTTTTAAAGAGTACCATAAAAATGCTTTAAGAGAAACACATTGTCACAGCTATTTCTGTGCTGAAGTCACAAATATTTATTTCAGTACTACGAGTAACAACACGCGAAGACAAATCAACATTGTAAATACGAGTATCATCACTAACTTATTCGTAAATGAGAATATATATGCTCCAAAGGACACTCGGGGAAAAAAAGTTCATTATAATAAAAAATAATGATAATAATAAAATGTTTATTTACTGACAGAAAACTCGTTTACAATATAAACCTGTGATTGAAGACTCCTTTTAAGCGTGAGCCTGTGCCAGGAGCCTTCGCTCTTTCATAACAACTAATACCTACTTAACCAAAATTTCATTGAACAAGAAAATGTATAGCTTATAAATTATAGTATTATGGTAATTGTAGTTATTTTTGTAGTCGGAATGGGTTGCTTAGTTAGTTGGTTTAATATTGAATACCTTGAAGCCAAATATTGTCGAACTTGTAGTTAAATATTTTTACATTATGTGCGGCGACAGCCCAGTAGGTTTGTAGCCAATTGACCTGGATAATCCAGCTCGGATGTACAAGCGTTCGGGAAGCTCCAAGACATTTTCTCGTCCAAAATTCCTCAATTTCTCAAAACAAAACTTTTCGACCAATGTGTGTTGCAAATGATGACATATGGCGATAAAACGTGGTCTCCAACTTTTTGCTTCGTAAGAAAACTCAAGCTATAGAAGAAAACTTTGCTCGAGGTTACAGTTTGAGATCGAATCCGAAATGAGGAGATACGTGGTGGGCAAAAGATACTTACGTGGTGGGCCAAAAGGTTCTCGAGTGGAGGCCACGAACTAGGATAACGCCGGTAACTCCAGCGTAGGAGGTTTATAACCTGATAAGGGCCGCGGCTCGACGGTGGATGCGTTGTCTGCAATATTAAACTGTTTTTATAAATTAATAAAAAAATTGTGACGTATAAACTTCAAACTTAACTTTAAACTTCTTTTCTCGACTATCCACGCCGAACATTATTTAAATAATGTCTTCTAAAGACAAATTTATATGCTGTTTTCTATAAAACAGGAACATTAGGATCTTTGTAGGGACGTAAGCCAATTTGGGAGGCGATAATTTATTTTGTCTCTCGGCCCGTTCCGTAACGTAAACAGAAAATAATGTTGGATTTGCCTTAATAAAATTTATTTGGGAATTTGCACTTGGTTAAGAGCTATTGGCACACTGACTGTTTTATGGATGTATTGTGTGGAAAAATACTATTTCGGAGTTTCGCTATCTTTGTGTACGTGTTTGTGTGTGTGTGGGTGTGTGTGACGTAGAGCTCTTATTTACTCCCTACGCACTGTTATTGACTGTACACTCGCCTGTGTGTTGTAACCTTGTAACATACAGAACAAAAAACTTGTTGACTGTACAGCAACATATGTTGCTGTGTACCTATATGTGTATCTGTATGTGTCTGTCTGTGGAACTGGTAGCTCCCAAACGAGTAGACCAAAAAAAAAATTTCAAAATTAAACGTCACTGAGCGTGACGTCGCGAGTTTAGTGTTTTTTCCGAATTGTCACGAGTCTATATCAAAAGAGCCCAACGTGCCACTATAGAATTTTTACAAAAAAAAAAACAGTGGCATTCCGGGAGTGAAAGAATACAGAGGTGTCGGTTACGGTAACAGTGTCGCGAGTTCAATGGTTTATTCCCATCTCTAAAATTGTTTTTTTTTTTTAAATTAATATGAGCGCCATCTTTGTTCGTATTGATGTATTATTTCAATTCAATTAGTTTTCTCAAGGATGTATTATTACGTAACATATTCTAGTTTCAGTGGTATTGTGTAGATGGCGCAATATCTGATAATATACAGAGGTGTCAGCTACAAGGTTACGACCTGTTACCGTAAGTAACAGGTCGCGAGTTCAATGGTTTTTTCCCATCTCAAAAATGCCCAACGCGATGAAGTTTTCACTTCAAAAAAAATCATTATAAATTCCATTAAAATCTACTAACAAAAGGAACATTGAAAACTGAGAACTCCGGTTAAGTTGTACACAATGTTCTATTGTGTACAAGTCAACGCCTTATTTAATCCGCAAATAATCCGACTCCTTTTATTTATCTGGTTACACCCATTATCCCCTTATACCGGTTGATTTCGGTGAAACAAATATACGTCTGGCTTGTTGTACGACGAAACTTTGTTGACACAGGTATTTCACGAGAGGTATTGTTTGCTTAGAGGACAACACTCGAAAGTTGTGCATGCTCATGAATAATAATAATAATAATATTATTATTGTCAGGAGGTTCCTCACTCTGCAGCCCTAACCACCGATAGCTTGGGCCTTGCCCCGCTACTAGCGGATATCTAGTTTTAAGTTTTTTATAATATATATTGTTTTTTGTATTTATATAAATTTATATTGTAAAAAATTTAAAATTAAGAAAATATAATAAATAAGTGAATAATAATATTGCCAATGTATATACCCCACGTGTCTCCGATAACGGATATGTATTAATCTGACGGTTTTGTTAGTGTTTACGGCTTACGGTTTCGTTGGTATTAACTCGAACGCGTCAGATTTTCATACAGACGGTTCAGCCTAAATTCCTGATCGTGCTGATTCTTAATCTGACGATTATATTATGGAGGATTTTTTAAAATACAGCGCCTACAAAATTTTGAACACCTGTGGACGCTCACCCCACCGCTGAAATGAAAAACTTCATATAACCTTTTTTTCTTCTTACCATCCAATCTTCAAAGTCCAATAGGTCCCCACGACGCTCGAGTGACTACACATTTAGCATCGTGGGCTCCCGAACCATAATGCTTGACGTTTCCAGATAGTCGTTAGTATTCTATGCTATTATGATGCTATCAGAAACCAATTCTCAAACCCAATTGTGGCGCCACGATGTGTATAATAAATAGATTAGATAGGTAAGAAATAGAAATAAATACTCGTAGACGATAGGTGAGTCATTTTACAATACAAGATAAATCTAGCGACCCGCTCCCGGCTTCGCCCGGGTGCATTTTTTTAACGTAATAAACCTTTGCTGATTATCCCTCTATTCATGGGTGAAGACAGAATTAAAATCGGTCTAGCCGTTCTCGATTTTTGCCCTTAGCAACACATTTATTCATTTTTATTTATAAACTAGCTGCTGCCCACGACTTCACCCGCGTAACTTTGTAAATTATATACTAAAACCTTCCTCGAGAACCACTCTATCCATTGGTGAAAACAGCATGAAAATCGGTGCAGTAGTTTTTGAGTTTATCGCGAACAGACAGAACTACTTACTCTATGGTAATATGTAAGGAAGAAAGATTATGTTTCAAGTTTTTTGACGCCAATTAACTGAACAAAGACGGTTTTGGCGTTGGCCAAAACCGATTTTGATAAAACTTCGTAACTATGTATAATTTGGTACAACTTAAAAGATAGAAGAGTTTTTATTTTAAACCCAGGCGAAGCCGGGAGCGTGTATTATATACTAGCCGGAAGCTAGTATGGAATATATAATTCGCTACTAAATTTAGACCTGATTGAAAGGTACAATAAATATTCTTCAATAAGTAAGTAATGAAAAAGCTATTCCTTTATCAATGTGCAGACATATTTACAAAATAGTTCAGGGTTACAATAATTTAGTAGGGTAACCCTTCACGGACGTCTTACATAATATTCGCCCGAACACCCTCCGAAAGCAATTTTATATATTGGCCACATTGTTGGTTCAAACTGTAGATGTTCTGAAAGTTTGATTAAATCTTTTCTAGGTTATCTATTAGCGGCAGACGAAAAAAAAATTTATTGGATATTTATTTTATTCTCATATTATACATTGAGGTATAAACTAACGTACAGTACATTATATTTCAATGTATAGGGATATATTACGTCCTATTGCTAATACGAGTAAGTATGTAGGTACTCTATGTGAACAGATACTCGTAATAGGCAATAATCTTAATATTTAATTATATCCTTATGTAATTTGATCTTTACAGAATTATACCAGAATTCTAATATTCATTGATTCATTTTGCAGTTATTTTTGAACTCCCCACGCAAAAACGGAGTATTATAAATTTGACGTCTGTGTATAAACGGATATACTGATTTGATTTGGATCAGGTTTTTTGTTTGAAAGCTGACGTTAGCAAGATTATTTTTAGCTATAAATTATGAAGATCAACTGTTCTAGCGTTTAAACACCTTTAACCCATTTCCTAGTTAACGAAGGGATTTTCACTAACTTCCACGAGTTCGCTTGATGTGAAATTAGGTATACTGTTACTTTCGTGGTATTTCCATGACATAATAGCCTTGACCTGATGATATATCAACGAGTAGCCTGCGGTACACCCAACACCTCAGCAATTTCTATCAGATATAGCGTGTTTGGGCTCAATAGAAAGTCGGGGATATCTTATAATATATTTCTCATCATTACATATTGTATTTTTTACGAATTCTCTTGACAATAAGAAAACCAATAAGACTTCTTTTTTTCATGATTCATATTGTTACAAAAGAATAGTAGAATCTAACGAAGAGCAGAGAAATCTGTATAAGGCAAATTGAGGAAATATCGACGCGAGTTGCTCTTGACATTGACTTATTACTGAAATTCAGGTGTGGTTCAAGTTATAAGACATTGTCGTGTTGATCCTTATTAATTTTTAAGAATTGTGGAGTTTCAGCTGAATATTTTAGGCTGTTTAATGAGACACACGGAAGATTAGAGTAAAAAATAGATACAAATTCCCGTGATTTAGTAGAAATATTATTTGGTCAACGTTGTAGACAATCTTCATAATTAACACTCAGACTAAACAAAAACTAAAGACAGAATTTTGCCGATAACATAGTGAAGCCGGTTTTATAAATATGTATAGCGTAATAATATTTTATTTTATTTGAAATATTGTTTTCCAAGTTAACTTACATGTGAAATGTAAATACACACTTACACAACGCAATTCAGCATTTTCACTGTACTTTATTAAGGCGAGGCGTAATTACTTTGATTGCATTTGTGTGCGTGTGTGCGTGTGTGTACACGGCGAGGCATGTGGCGAACGTAAAATTCCGGCTTCACTATGCCGTTCTCAGACGTCTGTCTATCTTTAGTTCTTATTTTATCTGAGGACTAATATAATTATTGAAATATTCAAAACTGGCTTATTTCTGGTTGTGATTAACAAAAAAAAACTAGCTGCAAAGTGAATGCAATGCTTCTAGGTATTTGACACCGCTACATTTTGTGACTTGCGCTGCTGCATAATATCAGCGCTCCCAACAGAGGCGTCTGTTTAAGGCCGCTTTCAGTTGAAGAGGAGGTCTCCTTTTATCCAAATGTCAAGACGGGTACGATTTGGTCACGCGTTAATGGATGCTCAGTGCTGTTACCACGTTATTTATGCCGTGTTATAAAATTCTGCGTCCACTATTATTTTCATCATATCTATGGTTATCTATGGACTGTTATGAGATGTTTCATCTTTTAAAACATGACAAATCAATGTATATTACATTATATTATATTTATGATACGCATTAAATGCACATTTCAGAAATCAATAATTGTACTAGATATGAAAGTAATTTCAGTTTTTAGTTTGCTTAAAATCCTTCAAAATGATATCATATAAATGGCTATAGGTTTATATATATGAATCAATTGAGATAAAATGCTGCAGTTAAAACAGGTAAGTTATTTTTCCGTTAAGGAATTTTGTATAAAAATTTTACGGGTTTAATCCTTTTAATATCCGCCATGTACACCCCAATCTGTTTAAATTTTTATAGGTCATCGTCATTTTAATCGTGAAAAGTTGTCGGAGGCGGCCATCTTTGTTCAAAGTTAATTCATTAAGCCAACAGATGTCGCTAGGGAAAAACGAAATCCTTGTTTTATGTTCCAACTTTGAAGCCATTTTGTCAAACAACTCGACCCTTTTCGAAGTTACATATTCGCATAACCGTATCTCATGTACTCCATATATATATTTAGAAGCTCAAATATACTGATTATTACTGCTACGATTATTTTAGTAATGAAAATTCTCTTGAATATTACCAGCACTTATATAATTTTTAATATCGGGAATACTATTTTTTCCAGGAATAATATTTAGGTATGAGATCAATTTATTTAAAAATTGTACTCATTTTATATCTACTAGCTGTTTCCGGCAACTTCGTCTGCGTTAAAAAATCAAAAGATACAATGCCTGATAAAATTTTAAAGCAATAAAATCCTGACATACATTGACGCTTGACAATATAAATACTTTTGGCAAGCGTTGGATCTTTATTTATAGAAAGCTGATGCCCGCGACTTCATCCGCGTGTATAGCTTAGTTGACGACCCGTTGGATGAGCGGTAAAGCGGTTATTACACTATTCAATTTGTAGGAAACCAATTTAGGAAATCGGAAGGTGTAATCGCAGTTAGAACAGATTGGATCCAATTTCGATTTTAAATTCTATTATCTATT
The DNA here is from genome assembly GCA_945859745.1 of Synanthedon formicaeformis. Taxonomy (NCBI): domain Eukaryota; kingdom Metazoa; phylum Arthropoda; class Insecta; order Lepidoptera; family Sesiidae; genus Synanthedon; species Synanthedon formicaeformis. The sequence continues at coordinate 4,066,311 of OX243975.1, forward strand.
TTCAACTTAGTGTAAGCGCCTGTTTCACAAACGTCAAGTAGGCCAAACTGTCATTTAAGGTCACCGGTAACCGAGGATAATGGAGCTGATATACCTTTATTTGTACGGTAAACGTCCCAAACATTAAATAGAAAATAATTAAAAAAAATCGGCTATCGAATGATGCAGTAAACCGAGTGCATAATTCAATATAACAGAAATTGATTTCTAAAAGTAACTAATCAACACTACATGTAGTTTGTGAAAGAGGCCCTAACACTAATAAATCAATTTAGTGTAATGTGATCACTAGTTCACTACTTAGGTTCCTAAATTGGTTACCTACAAATTGAATAGTGTAATAACCACTTAAGGGTGCTTGCCTAACGTCTCAGTTCCTCTAGTCTGGATTTGGAAAGTAGTGACAGGGCACACTGCGTTTCGCATTCATTTGGGCAGCCCGTCTGGCAGCAGTAGCCAAGGCACCCCCTTACAGAAGACCACCGTGAAATAACAGCATATGTGCTTTTGTAATTAGGTGAATGAGTAAAGGTGACCAGAGCCCATTACCCAACCCTTTCTCATCCCTAAACCTTAATTCTTCTATGGTCGGCAGAATGACTTGATTCTTCTATGACTTGATGGCCACCTACCATCAAGTGGACCGTCAGCCTATCTGTCGACCTTAACATAAAAAAATGACATAACCAGTGGCAAAGTGGCCTAAACGCTTTTGTGTTTTGGTTTAAACAAATAGGTAAGGTGAAAGTGCAATGAAGAAGATTTAAAAAAATACTCGAACCTTCGAGTATTTTTTTAAATCTTCTTCATTGCACTTTCACCTTACACCTTACTTACAAACGCATGTCAGATCCATCATCTTACAATTACAAAGGCATTTTAATTTGTTTGAATTTAAACTTTATATCTCACATTAAAAAGGTCGCTTTTAAAATCTGCTTATTAATAAATGTATACGAGAAACGAGGTTTTATGGTAATCCGTGGACAATTTAAAATTCCCGCAAATCATTCCGCGGTCGAGTTAATCGGGTATTATGTTGCGCCTCTTGAATATTTTCGGACACAAACACCACTTGCGGCAACCGAATTGCACGTTTTACGTCAATAATTTCAACATATCGCACAATAAATAAGGCTTTTATTGTCAATTGTGAGTAGCGTTCATTTATATAATATTTTCTTTAAATTACAGTAGGCAGTCGTGAACTGAGCAGCCTGACTGGCAGTAAATTTTACACATTACCATGATTACCACTCCTTTTATTGGGTGGGAAAATCTGGGAATCAGATCACTACCGACCACGGGGAGATCGGTGGAGTATGTGGGCCATCTACCCACTAAAAACCCCGCGGTGTTTCCTCGCGCCGTCTATGGGCGGTGTCTCTCCCCCCGCCAGACGAGTCCTGCACATTACGGGCTCCACCTCGATACACGATGACACCCTTAAATAAAATTGTGAAGAATACCGTACCGAGAAAAGGTGTGAGAAATATAATTGGAATAGCTCTGAAAAGATCTGTTCATATCAAAGTGGTTTTGTATATTATTATTTATTTCACCACTATCACTGGATACACGACTGAGTATGAATAGGAGCCAGCAGCAGTCGTTACAGCCATCTCTTAATGATTTTAACGTATGTAAATATTGATGTTGATGACATACATCATTCAACACCTTTTAGAAAAAGATGAGAAAAAGGAGCACGGACGAAGTCGCGAGCCAGTGTTAGAATAAAATATCTATAAAAGTACGAATATTTACATAGCTTAACTTCAGTTTATTTGGAAAGAAGAACTGGAAGTACGTTGTATAGAACGCAATTCTTTGAGGAGTCATAAAAAAATTTAACGCATTTTGTCTGGATGATACCGTATATATTATTAGATTATTGATTATCTATCCTAACCTATTGCAAACTCGCACACTGTTGAACTCTGTGTATAAATTTCTTATGAAGCAAAACTGTTCTTGAGAGAAAGCCGACACAGAGACCTGAGTAGGAAAACACTCATAGCATATTAGATGTGAGTAAACAAGCACAAGACTTGAGAATGCTCCATACACATTATTTTAAATAGTAGTATTCAAACTTGTTATTTAATATGACAATATATATTAACATTTAATAACTTTTTGAAATATACACTAAACTCGCATGACCGTCACGCTCAGAGTGACGCTTAATGTTGAAGTCATTTTTTTGGCACGTTTGGCACTTGGAATGGGGAAAAAGCACTAAACTCACGTGACCGTCACGCTCAGTGACGCTTAATGTAAGTGATTTTAGGCACGTTTGGCACTTTTGGAAAGGGGGGAAATGCACTAAACTCACGTGACCGTCACGCTCAGAGTGACGCTTAATGTAAGTAATTTTAGGCACGTTTGGCACTTTTGGAATGGGGAAAATGCACTAAACTCACGTGACCGTCACGCTCAGAGTGACGTTTAATGTTGAAGTGATTTTTTGGCACGTATGGCACTTTTGGAATGGGGAAAAATCATTCAGCTCGGGTGACGCTCAGAGTGACGCTTAATGTTGAAGTGACTTTTTGGTACGTATGTCACCTTTGGAATGATGAAAAGCATTAAACTCGCGGGACCACCACGCTCAGTGACGTTTAATGTTGAAGTGATTTGGCACGTATGGCACTATTGGAATGGGGAAAAATCATTAAACTCGGGTGACGCTCAGAGTGACGCTTAAATGTTGAGCTGATTTTTTTTGGCACGTTTGGCACTTTTGGAACGGGGAAAAGTACTAAACTCGCGTGACCGTCACGCTCAGTGACATATATATATTTGTACCGATTAGGTGACTACCGTAGCCTTAAACACAAGCAACGCCACAGTATCTGTGCGCTCCCGACCATAGTGGGATTGAGGATAAGGGATTGAAAAAGGATAGGGAAATGGGCTCTTGTATCCCTCACCGAAACTCAACATCACCCATATTGTTATTTCATGGTGGTTTTCTGTAAGATTCTGTTTTCTGGTTACCGCCGTCAAACAGACTGCCTAAATTCCCAAAAATTGTGCATCTCACACAATATTTATACTTCTTTTATTTATTTATTGAGGGAATTTTATTGAGGGATATAAAAACAAATACTTTGCATTTATTTATTTATTTATTTATTTATTTATTTATTTATTTATTTATTTATTTATTTATTTATTTATTTATTTTATTTCGTTCTCTATACTGATGAACAGTCCACGGTTTTAGTTTCAAACTCAGTTAAGCCTTAGTTGGTATCCTTTTGAGCTTTGACAGAGTTTATACTGCTTCTTAGAGGATATTGAGCACCGTTTTATGAAACTTTCTATAATGACCATAGTTGAGAGCCGCAATATAAAAATATAAAAATATATATATGTAACCAGATTTTATATACTAAGTATTAACGAAATTTCGAAATTTGCATTTCCGAAGCAGACGCATATACAAAATCATCTCTTTTTAATCCGCTGTCACACTCTTGTTTTACGTCGAGTGCTGAAGTTTAAAAAAAGTAAATAAGAGTTCTATGAACGACTCGCAAGAGTAGGTAGGTATTTCAATACAATACTGTACACATTTGAAACATGGAGCCGGCATTAAAACTTGTTACATTAGTGTGAACTTGAGCGAGATATGGGTTTGTTCGGCGGCCATGCGCGTACATGTTTGATGCTGGGATTGTTCCGGAAAAATTGTTTCATACTTTTGTTCGGCTTAAGAATGGGTATAAAGCAAACAAAATTTGTAATTTCACCCGCGTGGCCCCTTGGACATGACAGTGACACAAAATACGTAGAACTACGCACAATATGCGACGGAAGATAGCTCAATAAAAATGTTATAAGTGCCAAAACTATTAAATATTAATTATTCGTAAACTACAATGTCAAATGAAAAATTGTTACATACAGCCTTAGATAATATGTGAAGTGAAATTACTGATACACTTTTAGCTTTGTAATGTGTGTCATTTTGAAAATAAAACTAAAATCGATGTAAATGAGAACTCACTTGGTGATTTTTTTCTATCGAGAAAATTTCATTATATTATGTTTTCTGTTACAGTCGTCACTTTCATTTATAATGTATTTATCTATTTAAAAAAATAATTAAATTAGACTTTGTTTACTTAGATAAAATTCAAATCTAGGATTGGCTATTTCTCTTTATACTCGCTCTTAACGTATGCGCATAGCGCAGCCTGTAGGAAACTATGAACGAAGGATGTTTCTCAACAAATTAATTTTGAACTAAGTACCTACCTACAATATAATTTTATTGTTCTCACATTTCTCGCTTGTAGATAATTATTGTGTGAATTTTCTACCGCTTATAAAATCAATCATTCAAAATGTTCATTAATTCAAACTGTTCAAAATTCAAAATCAATGAAAATCATTGTGGTCGACAGATTCTAATCTTTTTAATGTAATAGAAAATTAATGATTTACTTGAACTTTTACACCAGTAATTGAGTAATACCTTCTGAGAATGTCCTTTCATATTTATTAACCGCGGCTTGTACCGCGTGCCACAGAACGCTATTAGCCTGCTTACCCACTTTTAATTTAAATAAAGTATGTATTAGATCTTAGATATTAAGTCTAAAATGAAATGGCTAAATGACTTCAAAATATCTAATTTTTTTTTTTTCAAAATAAAATTAAATAATTGGGCACAATAAAGGATACACAATATGTTTACTGCTTAAAAAGTTTTATTGTAAATAAAAAATTAAAACAACAAGCATCAGGAATATTGTTAAGGAACCTGTACTAGCAGAATCGGTTGAACCGGAGTGCAATAATTTAGATATAAGCTCTCCGCTGGGTCTGGGATCTCCACCTGGACAGTTCGTGTACATTACATTGTGGTCGCAATCCTGTCAAAGAAAATTATGAGATTAAAGGACGAAATACACGATCAGTCATTTGACGTGACTCCAAACGACTTAAATCAAATGGGAGTGACGCCAAACATTGTACCCATTCACGGTCAGTCCAATTTTCTGTCATTTATGCGTTTGATCGGATCGAGTGACTGACGTGAGCTCTAATTCGGAAGCGCGACATGATGCCATGGCGTAGTGTTTCTACACTCACGATCAGTTGACGCGATGAACTGACGTGCCGCCACGGCGCGATTAGAAATCCAGTGTTTGACATCAAGCCAACGGATTTTACCATTCACGATCAAATTTTGGCTTCACGCACGTCAGTCCATTTGACGTGATTGACTGATCGTGTGTTTCGTCCATAAACGTTAGTATATTTATACTTTTACTAATATTATAAATAGCTGAAGAGTTTGTTTAGTTGAACGCGATAATCTCAGGAACTACAGGTTCGAATTGAAAAATTCTTTTTGTGTTGGATAGTCCATTTATCGCGATAACACTTTGAACGCAAACTATGTCGCGGGCACCAGCTAGTTCTTTTATAATATTGAAGAAAGTGAATCGGTAAACCTTTCTGGCTACAAGTTTTGCTACAGTAGCCATAGCAATACAGAAAACTACCATCATAAGGCGACGGTAGCCACCTTTCATCAAGTAAATCGTCAGATAACCATTAAATAGTTGCCATACATACCTACGAATACAAATCAATATTACAGCTGCGAAGAATTCTTGATTTCAGAACACTCTCTTGGAGATGAAATATTTAAAATTATCGATTTGATACGGTTTTTTTGGTTTAAAAGCTAAAGCTGTTCTTAGCTGCAAGTTATGAAGATATGTTCGTGCGTTTGAAGACCATCAGCCCATGTCCTAGTTGACGAAGGCGTTTTACCAACTTGCACAGGTTTTATTGATGTGAAATTTGATATACTGTTACTTAGGCTACATTTCATGGTATGGTAATCTTGATCTGATGCTGCAGCATCAAGTAGATTGTACAATACCTCATTCCTCAGCAACTTACAGCAGATATAGCGTTTTTGGGCTCAATAGATATAGTGTGTTTGGGGTTAGTTAATAATTTTAAATAAAACTTGTTATAACAAACAAGTATCACCTCTCTCTGTTAGTAAAGGAGATTTAAAAAGTTAAACTAAACCTTATACACGACGGTTATTAAAGCACAGAATACACGTCGACATTATTATAAGCAAAATAAACTTAAACTTCTAAATATATCACTCAAACAGAATGTGGAACCTGAACACGTTAATAAGAAAATGATGAAGTCGCTTCTTGTATTTGCATTAATAATTAGGTTAAGTTAAATTTCATTAAGCCGTCGGTGGTACATCATCGCTACCACCAAAACTTACGGTCTCATAAGGCAAATTGTGCCAAACTCAAAAGGAGTATGCTAACAAGACTCTCTGTGGGAGAGTTGTGAGAACTAATTGTACGTGATGCCAGCATTACCAGCAAGCTGGTATTTGCAACTACCCCCAAACTACCACGCCTCTTTAAAGATCTGTCTGTTTTATCACATTCATTTGTTCAACATACAGGCCAACAGTCCACTTGACGTAGGTGTGGGTACCGTCGCCTATAACATAAGTAACGCCACAAGTACTGCAAGTGCGCTGCCGACTACAGTGGGATTTTGGTTAAGGGATTGGGTAAGGATACGGAAATGGGCTCTGGCAAAGTTACGCTGACGAAGTCGCGTGCAACAACTAGTCTTTACATATTATGAAACAAAGTCCTCCGCCGCATCTGTCTGTCTGTTCGCAATAAACTCAAAAACTATTGCACCGATTTTCATGCTGTTTTGACCAATGGATAAAGTAGTTCTCGAGGAAGGTTTTAGTATATAATTTACAAAGTTACGCGGGCGAAATAACAGGCAGCAACTAGTGTTTATATATAAAGACTAGCTGGTGCCCGCGACTTCGTCTGCGTTAAAAAAAAGGTTGACCTGTTGTTGCTATAAAACTTTTTACAAGCGTTAGTTTTTTTTGTTTTATTTTAGTGGAAGTCCTTTTTTCTAGATGAAAGGTATACCCTATGTCCTTTCATTTATCCTTTCACTTTGCATGCAAAATTTCATCATGATTGGTTAAGCAATTAAGGCGTGAAAAGTCAACAGACATACAGACAGACGGAGTTACTTTCACATTTATAATATTATTATTATTGTGGATACCTATTTCGGATTGTGCAGTGCTAACGCGATGTACATCAACTTAGAAAGTAGGGATGCAGTAAACTTTGTTCGTCATTTGTTCACTTGTTTCTGTGAGTAATGCTTGTATTATTCAAAAGGAGGACTTTGTTTTCAATAAACTCCAATTTTGGCTTGAAAGAGGCTTTGTACTACATTGTACTTTCGCCTTTTCTACGCGCTTTTATCGCTCAAGTTTTTGTAATTTCATCGTGCATATGCCTTTTCGCGTTCATTTTTCTTTGTTTCAGCCTTCCAGTAAAGTACAATGTTCGTTCACTTTATAAGCAACTTGTGTAGTAGTTACTAGTTGTTGTCTACGCGCTAACTAGCGCAAGTTATTAATAAATTCCAGAACAGAATAAACTGTTTAAACTAAGTAAGGGAATGTTTTGAAGTCCTAAACCACGCTGAGGCTTTTAATGCGGTTTACACCATCAATTAGTTAAATTTTCACGTAATAATCATTATAATAAAAACTATATGTTTTTACGTGGTAAAAGCCGGGAGCTGATCGATAGTTATATATAAAACCCCTAGACGTCCGACGCAAAAACGGGGAGTTATAAATTTGACATAATTATGTGTCTACATGTCTTTGTACGTATTGGTGTATCTGTATTTCTGTGTATGGCAACTTAGCTCCTAATCAGATGGACCTATTTTGATGTGTTTTTTTTAGTCGAAAGCTAACGTGATCGAGAATGTTCCCAGCTATAATTTGTTGAAAATTGTTTGAAGATCATCAGCTCATATCCTAGTTTACAAAGGGACCTAATTTCCACGGGTTCGATTGGTGTGAAATTTGGTATACTGTTACTTCGGTGGTATTTCCATAACATTTACTATGATCTGATGCTGCAGTATCAAGTAATCTGCGGGATACACAACTCCTGAGCAACTTACAGCAGATAAGTCGGGGGTTAGTTTATAATTTTAATAATAGCCTGTTATTACCTGATAAACAAAACCTTCTGAAATCAGAACTGAGAATTTTTGTAAAGTGACTGCTTCTTCGTGAGCACAATTGTTGGATTTCCGAAATAAGGCCTCTAGGGTACATCGTCGAAACAAACTTCGAGAACTGAAATTTGAACCTTAATGTTATTGGTACAAAGCTGATTTTATAATTATTACAATTACAAAAGAGCGACAGGCAGGTTGACGATCCAATTCGTTTTAGACGGCTACGGTCGCCTATAAACTGACCCTGATAAGTGGTTTTGACTAGTCAAAGGAACGAATGGAGAAATGTATTTTTCTGTATAGGTAAATAACTAATTTTAATTAAAACGTACGTACCTAAGTTTGATAATTTTTTAATGAAAATAATCGTGTTTGTGTTTTTTTTTTATATTATAAAATATTCGTAAACTATAAAAAGTGTTATAGATTTTTATTATAAAAAATAAAAATATATCACGTTAATAATGTACGGTAAATAATATTTTACTTTATTGTCTCTTCTAAACCAATATTTATAATAGTTAAGTGGTATATAATTTTAAATATTTTTTTTAATATTGGTTCAATTTTTACAATAATAGATTGATTATATTTCCTATCTCAAATCTGTCACTTGAAACCATCGATGTATGAAACTAGTTATTGTAAGACAACATTATAACATCACTGCTATCCCTCTGTTTAGGTCTCTCTAAAAGATTGTCAGCCTGTTCTTCGTATTTGAAAAAAAAAAAAAAAAAAAACATACCAGCACAAACGAAAGTGCATCTCATAATGAGTCCAATCAGAGCTTTTGTTCGTTTGCTCCTCCACAGAAATGGAAAACTTGTCGAAGCACATTTCCCACGAGTGTGCAGTTTTCTTTATACAACTAGATAGGCGTTCGTAATCTTAAAATTTAAATTTTATGTTTAAAATTATTTAGAGCCACAGCAGTTACGATAAGCGTACATGCGTCTTATCGGCTCAGCCGTCACTACATTTGGCCACAGAACTAACAAGTAAATTACTAAGAATAACGCCGTAGTTTGCATAATCGTCAGGATCATCAATACTAATAATAAATCTGTATGTATGTATGTATGTATGTATGTATGTATGTATGTATGTATGTATGTATGTATGTATGTATGTATGTATGTATGTATGTATGTATGTATGTATGTATGTATGTATGTATGTATGTATGTATGTATGTATGTATGTATGTATGTATGTATGTATGTATGTATGTATGTATGTATGTATGTATGTATGTATGTATGTATGTATGTATGTATGTATGTATGTATGTATGTATGTATGTATGTATGTATGTATGTATGTATGTATGTATGTATGTATGTATGTATGTATGTATGTATGTATGTATGTATGTATGTATGTATGTATGTATGTATGTATGTATGTATGTATGTATGTATGTATGTATGTATGTATGTATGTATGTATGTATGTATGTATGTATGTATGTATGTATGTATGTATGTATGTATGTATGTATGTATGTATGTATGTATGTATGTATGTATGTATGTATGTATGTATGTATGTATGTATGTATGTATGTATGTATGTATGTATGTATGTATGTATGTATGTATGTATGTATGTATGTATGTATGTATGTATGTATGTATGTATGTATGTATGTATGTATGTATGTATGTATGTATGTATGTATGTATGTATGTATGTATGTATGTATGTATGTATGTATGTATGTATGTATGTATGTATGTATGTATGTATGTATGTATGTATGTATGTATGTATGTATGTATGTATGTATGTATGTATGTATGTATGTATGTATGTATGTATGTATGTATGTATGTATGTATGTATGTATGTATGTATGTATGTATGTATGTATGTATGTATGTATGTATGTATGTATGTATGTATGTATGTATGTATGTATGTATGTATGTATGTATGTATGTATGTATGTATGTATGTATGTATGTATGTATGTATGTATGTATGTATGTATGTATGTATGTATGTATGTATGTATGTATGTATGTATGTATGTATGTATGTATGTATGTATGTATGTATGTATGTATGTATGTATGTATGTATGTATGTATGTATGTATGTATGTATGTATGTATGTATGTATGTATGTATGTATGTATGTATGTATGTATGTATGTATGTATGTATGTATGTATGTATGTATGTATGTATGTATGTATGTATGTATGTATGTATGTATGTATGTATGTATGTATGTATGTATGTATGTATGTATGTATGTATGTATGTATGTATGTATGTATGTATGTATGTATGTATGTATGTATGTATGTATGTATGTATGTATGTATGTATGTATGTATGTATGTATGTATGTATGTATGTATGTATGTATGTATGTATGTATGTATGTATGTATGTATGTATGTATGTATGTATGTATGTTAGTCTATAACTCTTAAACGAATCAACTGATTATCATGAAACTTGGTAGATAAACATTTAAACGTACGGGACACAGGATAGGCTACTTTTTCTTTTTCAACGCGGACGAAGTCGCGGGCGCCAGCTAGTAATAGAATAAAACTTGTGGTATCTACTTTTTGATCCAACAAATTGAAATTGAAAGACTATAATGAAGTTCCAAAGTATTCTATACTATTTACCCACTGAAAGCAAGGGAGTGGGAGCATATGTACCTACTTAAGTAAAATAGCACATTTTTGCGTTTCAGCTACTTCTTCAATTTATTTGTCTACCTACTTCAAGAAAGAGTCTACTTATAAATTCAAAGAGCTCCTGTAAATATTCAAGTCAACCGATCACGTTGAAACTTTGCATCGCGTTGTCAGAGATGAAGAAAAAAGTACCTACATAGGATACCTTGCATCCAGAAAAAATCCACATGGCTATCTTTAGTTCTTATTTTATGTGAGCTAATTTCACGTGAACTTGCAAATTTGTACACAATAACCAAGCTCAAACTAGGTAAGTCCTATAATTTTAAGTAAAAACCACATAATTTACACCGGTAAATGTTTGCAGTTCTACCAAACTTTGTCTACAACTTTCACTAATTCGCACACAAAGTCCGCAAGCATAATATTTCCATAAAACGTGGCGAGGATTTTCTTAATGCCATTAGGCTGTAGAGAGGCTACAATTTGTCTGAAACTTTTTGTTTTTATTAATAATGGATTTGCTCTTGGCCAGCATCATGCCATGCACGAAATACGAGACCGACGATGGAGCGAGCTAACCCAGAAAATGCATAAAGCCTCGTATTCACTAGGGGACAAATGTCCCGCGACATGTCGCCCGACATCATGTCTCGCGACCATTTTCGTCCACATTTAGCGACGCGGCGTCCAAGAAAAAGTCGCGCATTGTTGCCAAACTTGTCGAGCGACACGTGTCGCGGGACATTTGTCCCTTAGTGAATACGAGGCTTTATCCACATTGTAATGGAAATTTTTCTAAGTTGGCTATGGTTTAGATTTGAAAAGTAGTGGCTTGCTTTGGTTCATTTTCCTTTGGAACTTTAGAATAAAAAGCATATAAAAACACTCTTGTGTAAGAATTTCATGTCAATCTATCTGCTAGTTTTCAATTTTTGTGGACTACAACATGCGGATCATTCAACAACAAGAAAGGAGACAGATACGTTATCTCTAACATTACGAGTAGATCTATGGCAGTCACGTTACATAATTTACTTCACTATACAGACAGAAGCTTTTATGAATTTAACAACTTTAATTTGCATTATTAACTTACTTTTAATAAATTGTCCGTTATCACATATTTTGTTGACAATGTGCATGTGCCCCTTAATACTGTTAATGTTGAAATAATGTTCATTGAGATCCTTGCAATCTGAGTTCCAATCAATTGCACAATTCAAATAATACCTCTTGCCACTGTGAAACATTCAAGTAACTAACTTTTGGTTTCATTTAAATATCAGCGAAAGAATAGAATAGGAATCTCCTATTCTTCTAAGCTTCTACCTCCAAACTTCTAAGTTTACCTTTACTTTATATATCCTTACTATTATTATAAATATGAATGTAAGTTTGTTTGTTACGCTTTCACGCAAAAACTACTGCACCGATCACCATGACATTATGCATACACGTTTACTAGGACACACGAAAGGACATAGGGTACCTTTCATCGTTCAACGCGGACGAAGTCGCGGGCACCAGCTAGTACATTATAATATACTAGTAGGTGCCCGCGACTTCGTCCGCGACCAATTTTTTTTTTTTTTAATACAAACCATTCCTGATTATCCCTCTATCCATAAGTGAAGACAGAATTAAAATCGGTCCAGCCGTTTAGGAGGAGTTCAGTGACATACACACGCACAGAAGAAATATATACATATATAAAGATAGAATAAATCTTGATGATATTTGAAGTAAGAAGTAAGGATACATTTCCTATATAAGAAATGTATTTCTAATCGATATTACTTCCGATTTTCAACTATAAATATTAGTACTACTTGTAGTACGTACTATTTTATTGTGTGGTTTATCCAGAACGTTGAAAAGTAAAACAAAATGTCAATCTTACTTGCACCAGTCATGTATTTCTTTTGGCGTCGGCGGCGATTTAGTGCTGGAGTTATATATTTTTAAAGAATTAATTTTACAATTCAACACATAAGTTTCAAAGTCATCACAATCAATGTTCTTCGAAGTAACTTTCTCCTGGTTTTTTAATAATGTCACCGCTTCGAATTCTACGTCATCAAAGTTTGATTTATGTGGTTCCAAAGTTTCATCGTCACTGTAGTCATATAAATCTGTGAAGAGAATTTTTAAAGAAACAGTAATGCACGTTTTCACCAACAGTCGCCTAAAGTTAGGTATAACGCCATAACGCCGGGCCTTCACGGCTGTCACATTGACAGTTATGCATGAAGCGTAAGACTGCAAGACGGACTGTAAGTTTTTTTATTAGAAATGGGTTTGCTCTTGGCCAACAACCAGCTGAGTAGAAAGAATAAGGCCTAAGATGGAGCGAGCTCACCCAGAAGGATACCTCTATCAGAGGTATCACTTATATCACTTATACCTCTATCAGATTAAAAAGTTGTTCGTCTCGGCAAACTGAAGCTACTCACGAAGATTCAGCCTGTTAGTATTAAGAAAAAAATCCTTTGAGGGATCCTGGACTATTATATTAATATGTTTTAAATTTATTTATTTATCGTTCGTAAGGAGTAAACTCCAGTCGTGCGTCGGAGCTGACACACACACACACACACACACACTTTTTTTAACCTTACAAAGGCATGTAAGTAGATCCATCATTAGCTAAGTTACAATACAATAGATAAATGACAATAAATATAAGCTTCACTCAGACATAAATAAATAATAAGTTCGGTAGTCAAATATGATGACTTTTAAAGTACCTAATCATAATATCTCGAGGCAATTTCTACCTAGAAATTAATATTGTTTGTCCTTGATAATAATAAATAAATCTAGAGCAGTGTTTAATCTAAACAAGTGCTTAAATTACTTTCGCAATATAGTTGAACAATCTAATAAACTTCTGCCATATCTAACTAATAATTTGTACTTTGTTGATATTGGAAAATTTGTTAGAAGTTTTATTAAAACGTGTAGATTTTTAATGAATATATTCTTAAGACTTGTGCACTTGTGATCGTGATTCGGTCACAGATGCACAGGTCACAAAAAAAACACAATTTATACACGTTGTACTTAAGTTACAAAGGTCAAAAAATAGTTTCTCCAATTTTATCTGTTTGTTTGTCTGTGCACGTTAATCTTTGAAAAGGCTTAACCGATTTGAATGCGGTTTTCACTAATGTAATAATGATTAACTAGATTAACATAATATGGGATACTTTTATCCTGAAAAAATGTTAGGTTGCTGTGATATTTTCAAAATACCCACAGCGCGTACTAAGTTGCAGGAACCAGCTAGTCGCACATTTTTTTTTTCAAATTAGAGTGGTTTATGAATTAGTTTAGATAAATTTCTACACCATAAATTCCAAGAAAGCTTGCTCTTAAGCTACTTAAATTTGCGTTACATCTACGTAACGTAAGAAGCTTTTCAGATTACTAGGAACTGTAATACGAGATGGATGGAGGCGTAAGGTACTTACATACGGCATTTACACAATCAAATACAACAGTTAAAGTTAAAAACAACTTAAACATTTCGGATTGAACATGATAGTTATTAATATTTCTATGAAAAAAATTAAATAAAAATAATATTCTAACTTGCTAAGATTAAAAACGTCATACGTCAAAATCATGACAGATTATGCAATGTAGACTTCTTAGTTCGTGATAAGCTTTTTTTTAATGTTATTATTTTTCAGACAGGCTGACGGTCTATTTGATGGTAGGTGGCTACCGTCACCTATTAACATAAGCATCCTTATTCACCGAAACACAAAAGCATTCATAATGTTATTTTACAGTGGTCTTCTGTAAAGAGCTGGTCACTGGAATGGTGCGGCCACATTATCGGGATTCGGCGAATGTTCGCCTTGTCGCGACAAAGATTTAAATCGAAAGATGCGGCGTAATCTCCTCGCGCCATACCAAAAACACACCGAAAATTCTTAACAATGGGTTGAGCGCCTGCGCTCAACCCAACTACAGTTGCACGCCAGCTACAGTGAGTGACGGTCGCTTGTTGAGACCGTCGCTATCGTCACAGTCACGTTTGAAGTAAGGAATGTGTTGTCTGTTTTTAAAAGTGTGTTTAGACAAAGGACTTATGTATTTTATACTTTTGTCTTTAGTATAATGTATGTTGTATTTTGTTTGTATGTATGTATGTGTATAACATACTTTCGCTAGTAATGCCGCATCTCTCGATTTAAATCTTTGATAGCCACCAACGTCGCTGAACGGCGAATCGTTCGGGCAAACTCGAACTGTGTTCGGGCTTCCGTCGGTTTTCCCGGCACATCAAAGGGATTTATCGCAACAAAGTTCGTAATCGTGCAAGTGGCCACACTTCAATACTTCATTTCAAGTGTAACATTTGTTAAAGATATGCAACCTTATGCCAGATCAAGAATATTCGTATGTAGTTCGTCCGAAGCTTTTATCGCGACAATATGTGGCCACGTAGTTCGGCGTAAAAACGAACCAGAAGTTTTGTTGCGACAACGCGACACGAATCTTCGACCGATAATCTGGCCGTAGCATAAAGACGGGCTGCCCGAATTACTGCCAAACACTTTAGTGGCAGTGTAATATTGGCAGGGCGTTTAGCAGTCTAAGCGCCTCTTTCACCAACTACAAGTAAAGTGTTGATTAGTTGCTTTTAGAAATAATTTTATGTTTTATTAAATTATTCACTTGGTTTAGTGTATCTATCGACAGCCGATTTTTTTTTATTATTTGCTCTTTAATGTTTAAGACGTTTACCGTACAAACAAAGGTATATCAGCTCCATTATCCCCGGTTACCGGTGACTTTAAATGACAGTTTGGCCTATTTGACGTTGGTGAAAGAGACGCTTAGGGAGCTTATTTTCAATACTAAGTAAATCCATGATTATTCATTAGTTATTGCTCGAAGCAATACATAAAAAAACCTAACTTTTCTAAAACATAATATTAAGGCTTGAATCGGTACAAAAAGAAACTTAAATTTGTTTTATATCTAGTTATAATTAATTTTTAAAATGTGCAGATTTTGTAACATTTTCGCGGGTTAAATTTTTGTAATTATTGGCTAAAAGCCAATAATGTTTTTCCATGAAAACCTCTTAGCAATGATGTTAATTTAAAATTTGGGATGTCAATAGTTACCATTTAAAAGGTTTTTCTAAAATATTGAAATTGCAAGCGTATGTTTCGCGAATTAATAGCTTTTCCCTTATATTTAGCACCTTAAAACCACAGCAATTGTCCTGTTATTTTCCTGTAAGAGTGTGCTGATGTGTAACACTGTAGATATGCATTGTATTCAAATATTATTCATGCAAATTTTCGTTTCAAATTATTATAGGTGCCCCAAGACCATCGACAAAAATAATTGATTAATATCTCTGTAACTGTACAGTGGTTACTTACAGGATTACGAAATTATAGTTAGATAGTGAATTTCTCCGGTAAACCGGTTATGGGCTCCAAGGGGGTCTTGTTCCGCATAATTTTGAATTAAGCATTGCAAATTCATCAGGAGGCACTTGTAAGCGAACGGGATGTAGCCCACTTGGTATAGAGCGGTGACGTAAACGTATGAAAATTAATGCACAGCTCTGTTGGGTTTTATTATTGCCATTTATGAAGAATTTGCATATTTGCATAAATGGTCTCCGTTAAATACAATAAAGCAGGATAAAGAATTTTGCAAAAGTAATATTTATATTAAGGTTTTTACCGGTGATTACCAGGATTATTTAAATAGGATACTTTTTACCCTAGAAAAATTTTAAGTTACGAGTAAGTTATGTCTACTGTGGAATTTTCAAAAAACGAAGAGCGTGTACATAGGAAGTTGCGAACCCCATAACTAGTCTCTAATATCATCGAAATACTACAATGGACCTTGCGTCACAAATGCCAAAGCGGCACATAAAAAGAACGCCTTTGACAGAATCATGGCGGACTCTTGCCTTCACGCGTCAATGGTAAAAGGTAGTAACGATCAACTTCTACTATTTCATTTTAAACTCTAATGGGTTGACGTAAAGTCACATTTTCTTTAAATTACGTACTTATTATTATGTTTGTTTTGTTTTAAATGACAGTTCATGCTCTACGCATATGTCACTTTTAAATGTTCCATAAAATCCGTAGTGTTTTGTATGGCACGCGTGTTCCATGCTGTAGTAGTTTGATGTCTAATATGTATAACATTCTCATAGAGAAAACTTCCATCTTTTATACCTTGTGAATTCAAAACCCCGTATACTCTGCCATACTGAATTTTATTATTTCACTACAAAATCTAGCTACAACATTGTCAATAATGTAAATATACTGTGTGCTTCGTGTCTGGTTATAGGTTTACTATGACAACACAGCTCAGCGAATATAGTAAATGCATAGTTTACCACGCTCTGGTCTAATTAATACTGTCTTGTGGTTTGTACTGTACTGTACTATGATTTCATATTTGTAGGCGTGTAGTGTAGGTATGTATGTATACTTCATAACCCTAATGAACCTTCCCTAAAATTATTGCTCGAAGATACACAATGAAACTTAGCACTTTTATTTTCAAGCTTCCTTGCACTTTTGATTAACTTTAGTGATCGTAAGCTTTTGTGTCAGTATACGCCATCCGCTACTATTGAAATCATTCTGAGTAACACTAATTATATTGTTACGCGCGAGGTAAGTTAAAATGCCGTTTAGGGGTATAAGAACACGATTTATTTTCGCAAACCAAGATGACTTTAAATATTACAAGCTTCTCCATCAAACCGTAAAACTTGCTAAAAGTCGTCACTAATGCACTGTCGCAAATATCTTCGTAAAAGCTCACAAGTGTTATCGTATCGGTAGTTGTCGCAGAACTGTCCCACTCGAGCGATGGCCCCCGTATTTATACTCGTGCAGATAGCCCAGATAGTTTTGGAAATTACTAGAAACTTAAGTAGTAAACAAGTTTGTTAAACTTTCTGGAAGGCTATTGAACTTTATGTCGCAACCATAAAGAACAGTTTACTTTGACACTTACTAAAGGGGACAGCTACTCATTGTGGACGTTGCCACCAGCTACTCATTGTGGGTGTGGCGAATGCGTGAGGTTCTCAAGATTTCGAGAACGTTCCATACCCTAGTCGTAACAATATTTTATTTTATACTAGCCTTTTGCACGCGAATTCGTCCGCGTAACTAATTTGTACAGCTTATAGTTGTGCATGGGATAACCTTTGTATTGAAATGTCGTAATTATTGTTCTATGCGAGGATATTCATACGGTAAGTACGACTTTAACAAATAGGTAATTAGGTTCTTACTCGTATATCCAAAATTTTCAGTCTTTTGGACACGCAGTATCACATGGATCAATAATACATATTTATAATAACATTAATATGTAATCGAAAAGATTTTTTTAATAATTTCGTTTACTTTTAAAACCAGTTTTAAAATAAATAGTATTTCTAAAAACTTAATTAAGCGATAAAAACTTGTTTTGCTATTGTGATAGTTATACCGCCTCTACATTTAAAAGAAGTCTACAAAGAGCATAACAGAGTATCTTACGCGGATCTACCCAACTAAAAAAGTATACAGTATTTGTTCACTAATTAGTACTAAAGCCTACCTCACAAATTGTAAGGAACCAGATGTTCCCGTTTAAGTGGGACCGGTGCGGTGTATGTCGGGAACGAGGCAGCCATTCTTATCAGCATATGTCGTACCGAGTGTAAACTCATGCTAATGCAAATACGAGAGCAGCAATTTAGCGCTGAACACGTTGGGGCCACTAAAATCGCGTTCATTCAAACGCGATATGAACCCAGTGATACAATCCCACCGAAAATGTTACTCCGAACTCTTACTTTCATCACCATAAAATTAAATAAGTGACTTATTATATTATTACTTCGTTTGTTTTGAAAAATAAAAAATATAACTGACAAAATGTATGAGTAATATACTTTTGCAAAACGTTGGATGGGATACGAAAAATATAATAACTTTATTATATTTAATTCCACTTGCGGACCACGAAGCGTGAACAACGGTTTCATCCTTGGTCACGCAAGAAGCGTTACAGTTCCACCTTCCTTGTCCGAACTGCTAAAGAGTGGAACTCATTGCCGGCGTCACCTTCGGCCGCACCTGCACCTGAAATCGGGTGATATTGTGGTCAAGCGCTGCCTTGATTTAATAATATTAATAAAAAAACATTGGTTGTCTGTAAAATCGTTTTACGGGCGATAGTTTTACCTGATAACGTCATATCGTGCCTCTCTATCGCTTGTCCCGAGCTCTCGCTTGCACGCGGAACGTCACTTTTTCGTGCGTGCAGCGTGTTCATCAATTTAAAAGACGTTATCACGTCAAAAAATATTAACGCCTATTTTATGGCCGCACTAAACGATTCTTCGGAAACTGTTATATTAAATCCGATCTTCGTTGCGTAGGTACAATGTGAGTTTTCTAAACATGTTCCCCGTCATATTAACTGTAAACGAGTTGCTCGAGATGGGAATTTGCAAAATAATTTGTACTCAAGACTCAGAATGTAACCCGTGGGACTTTCATTATTATGTGAGCGTTCATGTAAATGGAAAGGTGAAAATAACAACAATTATAAAGTTTTTCGTATACACGGGACCACGTGTATCGTACTGTTAACTTTTTCAGCCATACATACATAAATCTATCTATGTAAGCTGAAGCGAAATAACAGCGAAAATAACATGTATGTAAGTATGTTTGTCTTTAATGGACTAATATTATAAATATGAAAGTAACTGTCTGTCTGTTACCTTTTCACACCTTAACTACTCAACCGATCGTCATGAAATTTTACATACACGTTGTTAGGGATACAAAAAAGGACATAGGGTACCTTTCATCCAGAAAAAAAAACTGTTCTCGAGTTATCGTCTATAAATATAAATAACTTGCTGGTGCCCGCGACTTCGTCCGCGTTCTGAATGAAAGGTACCCTATGTCTTTTCTGGTGTCCCAGACAACGTGAATGCAAAATTTCATGGTGATCAATTCAGTAGTTTTTGCGTGAAAGCGTAACAAACAAACAAACTCACATTCACATTATATTATAAGAATAAGAATTGGGCGCCACTGTCGCGTGGAGGTGCCACCGTCGACTGTAGCGGTTAATCCCCCGAAATTTATTTCAATAACAAACACACAAACATTTGACAGCAGAACGCAAGGTGTTTACCAACACTATGGACGTGTTTCAACTTGCAGCGGGATTTTATTTTTTAAATACATGTTACTATTACATGCTATGCGTCAGAAAAGACAAAGTCTTGAAAAGACCCTAGGGAATAATTATTTTCTTGCTAAGAGCACAAATACAAAAATACTGAACGTCCGTACAGGTTCACGGCGCACCATAGAGTAACTTATAATATACTAGCTGGTGCCTGCGACATCGTCCGCGTTGAGAAAGAAAAAAGTAGCCTATCCTGTCTCCCGTACGTCTAAATGTTTATCTACCAAGTTTCATGAAAATCAGTTAATTCGTTTAAGAGCTATGGAGGAACATACATACTTACAGATTTATTATTAGTATTGATATGGAAACGGCGCACGCGCTTTTGAATTTTGCGTATTTGCCTATTTGACCCCTTTGATGTGTCTCGAATAACCGACAAGCGCACGGAGCCGCGTATTTGGTATTGTCCTTATTTGTCAAATAGGCAAATAAGGGCAACACTTTGTCAAATAAACTGTCCACACATGGTAATTGTTTGCCAAATATGCCAAATACACAAATACAAATAGCCATGTGAAGTGCCACCATCAAATCCCCAGAAGTCGCGATTCTCATTTTATCGATCTCCATGAAAATGTTGGAAATATATTTGTCGAATTTAATACTGGAAAGTTTTATGAAAATAAAATACTGAGTTTTAAAAAGAATTGAAAAGGAATGTAGTTGTCAAGGAAATATTGATTTTAAGTTATGGAGTTGTTGTGAAAATTGTAAGAAATAGCATTGAAGTTTTTATAAGATGTATTATTTATTATATTAAAATGGTTGGTGTGTTTTGGAGAATAAGAATGTACCATGGTATTCAAGTGAAATAAATTAATAAGATAGATATGAAGTTTTCTTATTATTTATAAAGAATGGGCCAAAGATTATGAACGAAGAAAGCGTGAAAGGCTTCAACAGGTTATGGATAAGAATAACAATAAGAAAACGAGAAACCAACAACAGAAAATTCGCATTTTCAGGGATACAAGTAATGTTTTAAAGCAGGCAAAAGCTAGTCATTTATATAGGCAGTATCCGAAAGCAGGTCTCAAACAAAAGTTGAGTGGATAGTTTTAGCACAACTGGGAAACGTCTGGCTGGAAATAAAGCGTCCCACACGTTGTTTATCAAAGTTGGAAAGTTTGCGGTTATAAACAAAAGTTAATTCATTATCGCGAACATAAACAGCACCGGTGGGGATCATGTCTTGTAGCCGGTTGGTACGAGACAACTTTTATATTAGCGTTTCTTCTATTCAACTCGTTCAAGACAGTCGTATAGATAACTACAGTTACATTTTTCAGTTATATAGTTTTACTACTTTAACGTGTAGAAAAAAAAAATATTACTTAAATAGGTATTATATTATATCGTAGCGAATTATTATACATATACCTATATTATTTATTGCTTAAGTATATAACTTATACTTAGCACCTCTTTCACCTACTATAATTAAAGTGTTGATTAGTTACTTTTAGCAATAATTTTATATTTTATTAAATTATGCACTCGGTTTAGTGCATCCTTTGATAGGGGAATTTTTATTATTATTTTCTTTTTAATGTTTGGCACTTTTACCGTAAAAACAAAGGTATATCAGCTAAATTATTCCCGGTGACAGGTGACTTTATGTGACGGTTTAGCTTACTTGATGTTGGTGAAAGAGACGCTTATACTTATACTATTACTAGCAATATTACTAGCAACTTGCTCCCGGTTAGACTCCAAAACCGACTGATTTTGATGAAACTTTCAGATAATCTTCAGATTCGTCCAGCGGGTTTTCATGTGAAGCTTGGTAGCGATCGGACTCGGGCGAAGTCGCGGGCAAAAACACTAGCTCTCCATAAAATGCAAAGCCGCGAGCAAAACATGCTTTCCATGGTTGAAGCGTAAGTGTGAAAGAATGTTTAACAAGTTTAAACCCTCGAGAAGTAGTAAAAGTTAAGAACATTAAGTCTAAGGAAGATTGGTGTTAAAAATTTCGCTTGAAATTGTGCTACAATTCAAGTTGTGTTTAGTAAATTAATTTTTAGGTATTAATTTTTAACTTGTTACTCAAAAACAGAATAATTTTATACCTAGAGCCTATAAACACGATATCTTTGAAAACAAAGTAACTTACTCTATGACCATGACCAACCCTTACAGATTTAATTTGAGCAGTTATAATCAATTATAATTTGAGCAGTAATTTCGTATTATGTATCATTACAAAAGTAAACGATTTTTTATAAATGTCCTATCTTATTAAAAAATAACCTCCAGCTAATACAATCAAATTTGTACTCTACCATTTAAGTAATAAGGTATAGTATGTCAGCAAACATTTTGTTTGGAAGCGAACAAAATAAGTCACTGTCAGTCACAATGCTCGACTTTGATACTTTCCCAATTGGCGTCTATACGCGTTTGTTTTGAAATGGAAATCGGCATTGGATGAAACGAATGCCTGTTGACGTTTTCAGCTTACCCTCTCTTTGTGTAAACAAATTGACAATGAAGTAAGTTAAATAAAATTGTATAGATCTTTCAAAGGGGGTGAAAGAGTTCAACAAACAATTTATGATTGGAAAACACTAAATAGGTTACTTATAGTTTCGATCTAAAGAAGACGCCTGTAAAGACGAATTGAATTGACAATATTTTGTCGTAATATGTCTGTGAAATCACATACCTACTGAAAAGATTAGACGATTAAGGTTAATTGGCGGAATAATGACAGTGCAAAGTTACTAGGTACCACAAAGAATAATGAGAAATAATAAAAAAAAATAGGTAATACTGGCTTACAGCATGGAAACTTGGATGGGAATACATAAGTGGCGACTTGACGGATTTTCCGGTTTTTTAAAATTCATTTCTTCCAAAGATTTCTTCTATTCATAACCTTCCTCGGTCCACTCGGACTTCAACGAATATTAATTGAAAAAAGACTAAGTTTTTCGCTGTAAAACCATACGAGTCCACACATACGTCCGCATTGGCAAATTAAAAAAAAACATAAACAATATTACGCCTGACATCATTATTGCTATTGCACTTTTGTCAGGCGTTAGTTTTATAAGTTTTAGGTGATCCCTCGGCAACAGTACTTTTTTTGGATGAAAGGTACCCTATGTCCTTTCTGGTGTCCCAGACAACGTGTATGCAAAATTTCATGATGATCGGTTAAGTAGTTTTTGCGTGAAAGCGTAACAAACAAACAAACTCACATTCACATTTATAATATTAGTAAGGATTATAGTATAGTATATTGTAAGGATTATGGATGTGCCATATTTCCATAATGTAAGTATGGATCAGTATCAACGCGGACGAAGTTGCGGGCACCAGCTAGTCTATCTATGACTATCCCAACTGTGAATGTGAACCATCGAAATAATAGAGCATTCAAGTTCGCTGATGTGAACCACTAAGTGAAGCCATCTTAATAATTAATTGTGTAATAAATGCAGTTAACCATTACATAGTGTCCCTATATACGGATTGGTTTCACCATTGTAATGGTAACAATACGTTTGATTGGTATGGTACTGAATGTAGAGCCGAGCACCTAGCTATACAGATACACTAAGGCTATGTTCACACGAACCACAACCACACCACATCCCAGCGACAAAAAGTGGTCAAGTAGTGGTTACATGTGAATAGTGTCGCTGCTGCATTTTGCAGTTAGGTTGTGGTAACCACAAATTGTAGTTGTTGTTGCGTTGTCGCTAGTAGTTGCGATGTGATTACGTTGTGGCTAGTGTTTGCAGGCAAACAGATCGACTTCGGCTTTCGTGCTTTCGCACCTCATTACAATACAGAATGAATGAGAGAGAGAGGGAGGGCGCAGGCGTATGCGCAGTGTGGTTGCGACGACGCAACGTTGTGTTTACGAGGTGGCCGTCCGCTAGTGCGCGGTGTCGCAGGTGGTTGCGTTGTAGTTGCGTTGTGGTTGCGTTGTGGTTGCGATTTTGTCGGTACCGACACGGTTGAATTTGACGCCAAAATGTGGTCCGTGTGAATGCACCAATTAATTTTCATACAAATTAGCGTCCGTCCACGTGTTGTGGTTGTGGTGTAGTTGTGGTTTGTGGTCTGGTTGTGATTTGTGTGAACAGAGCCTAAGCGTCACTTGTAAACACAAGCTATGGTACCGGGGCAAAATAACTTCACTGCTCTAAACATTTAAAAGTCATTAAACTATTCTATTTGTAAGACATTTTTTTATGTTAAAGTCGTCAGACAAGCTGACAATCCATTTGATGATCGGTGGCTACGTCTGACCATAGCTCCATTAGGGATAAGGATTATATAGGAATGAGTTTTGGTATCGCTTATTCACTCACCAAAACACAAAAGCACACTTGCTGTTATTTCATGGCGGTCATATAGTTTAGGAGGTTTATAGTCACTGCACTACCGCCAGATAGTTCCCAATTGACACATTTGGTCTAGTGGCTAGTAACCCTAGATGTGAACCAAACGGTCGCGGGTTCGAATCCCGCTAGGGGCAAATTTTTATGTGTTAACATTTACCTTTATACCTGAGTCATGGATGTTTGTATTTATAAATTATGTACGCATTTACAAAAAAAGAGTAATCTGTATAGTATATCAACTGTCTGGTATCCATTACACAAGCTTAGTGTGGAACTAGATGGTGCTGTGTGGAATGTGTGAAGATATTTATTTATTTTAATTTGTGACTAGGAAATGCAATGTGCTCTGCGACTACTTGTCAGATCCAAACCAGAGCCAACTATGTAAATTTCATTTCAAAAGTTAGACCTGAGACAGAGCGTTAAAACAATAAGTATCTTAACCAAGCTGCTCGTCAACGACTTGCACTCATGACAAGCTTTGTTTAGAAGCCATAAAATGTAAATCAAAACTTAAATGGCAACAAGGCTCGTATCAGTTAACATTAAATTTCAATTAACATGTTAATACGCCGCTGATATCCCTCGGGCTTCGGGAAGCTATTTACAGCTTCGCACAACATTAGGGGGTTGTAGCTAATATGTAGTATAAGTATCTATAAGTATCTTTTATAGTTAGTGTATAGTAGTTTTATAGTAGCTATAGCTATAGTTTCCAGTGCAGGCGAATTTTTGATAAAACTAAAAATTTAAAAAAACTGTACGTATTTTATTTACTCCTCAATTGCTTCACATGGCAATGTTTGGTGTTTTAGAATTTAATTCTACGCCGTGCGTTAGTCTCACAAAATCTCGAGGATTTTCACTTATGGAAAGAGCCCCAAGCGAAGCCGGGAGCAGGTCACTAGTTTGAAATATTTCATTTCATTTAATTACTAGATATCACAGGCACCCCTTACACTCGTAGAAGTCCACCGTGAAATCCGTACTAATATTATAAATGCTTGTTATGTATAGATGTTTGTTACTCTTTCACGTAAAAACTGCTGAACCGATGACCATGAAATTTTGCATACACTTTGCCTGGGACACAAGAAAGGATATAGACCTTTCATCTAAAACTAATAAAACTAACGCCTGGCAAAAGTGCAATAGCAACAAGGCGTCAAGCGTTATAATTGCTTTTATATTTTTATATTTTGTACGAAATCGCGGGCACCAGCTAGTTTATAATATTAGTACGGATGTTACTCGCTTATAATATAGCTTCTCAACAGTGAAAGAATTTTTCCAATCGGTTCAGTATTTTCGGAGCATATTCAATTCAAACAAACAATCAAATCTTTCCGGTTTATAATATTAAATAGTATCTAAGACAAAAATTAGTCGCTATAAAAGTTCCCTCCATAATTTGTTATAATAAATACCTACGTTGATAGCACTTCATAAAATAGATTTCTTTATATTCATTTATCTCTTGCTCGGTGGCCATTTTTTCATCGCGCCGAGAAGCGACTACCATTAATCTTTAAGAAGGAAAAATCCTTCCTAGTTAATTAATTTACTGTCCTCAGAATGTTAAAAATATATTAGACGAGGCTGACATCCTCTTTATTGTTTTATGACGGAGCCATTTTGCTCTTATATTTATGACTAGCTGGCGCCCGCGACTTCGTTCGCGTTGAAAAAAAAAAAGTAGCCTATC